>CM033474.1:69957899-71306737 GCA_019447015.1 Hymenochirus boettgeri | reverse complement strand
CATTTATATACAAATATAAACCCTGGAAAGACTATGTTACTATTGGTGATATGAATCACATTTATATACAAATATAAACCCTGGAAAGACTATGTTACTATTGGTGATATGAATGACATTTATATACAAATATAAACCCTGGAAAGACTGTGTTACTATTGGTGATATGAACCACATTTATATACAAATATAAACCCTGGAAAGACTATGTTACTATTGGTGATATGAACCACATTTATATACAAATATAAACCCTGGAAAGACTATGTTACTATTGGTGATATGAATCACATTTATATATAAGGTTATTGCCAAGAAATTTAAAGTGAATCCTGGAATGTAACAATATTACTCCAAATCACAGAGACGGTGAATGTCCATAGATCTAACCAGCCTGGGGTCCCTGGAAGGTGTCAGTAGATTATAGAGTGTTTCCACTACAAGTAAGGGTTCAGGGGGATGTTTAATATTTTCCATCATTTATGTAATACAGACGCCGATTTTCATTATTAATTTCGTTCTTCGATTTTCTCTTTCCCAATAAAACGGAATGGGGGACTTATTTAAACATATACTTGATTTTTTTCTGCTTAAGTCCCCCTTTTAAGTTGGCAAATTCTTATATCCAGCCCTAATACTGCCCTACTACTGTCGCACATTACTGGCCAATACTTTTTCGGTTAAAACGATTGCTTAATAATTACAACCAAAATACGCATTTGGCATTTAAACTTCCGCGTTAGTGAAATGACAATAGTAGCGATTGGTTATAAATATTATAGTAGGGACATCTTTGTGGCTAATATTGCACAAGTTATAAATGTAACTGACTCTTTACACCAGAATCCTGATAGTTTGTGAGGTTTTCACTATTGTTTTCTGTATTGTTCATATTATTTTTACACTATTTTTTACTTGTACCCTTTTCTTTAGGAATAACAGATTTGAACAAATGGAACTAGTTGGCAGGGGAGGGTTCAGACAGGTCTACAAAGTACGTCTCTGTGACAACATCTAAGTAAATATTTGTATATGGCGCCATTTATTATAAAAATATCACAACCAGACTTTTCTGTTACAGGGCCAATATAAGGCCAGGAGTCTGATGTGGCCATAAAAGTCGCTCTTGTATCAAAGGTAAGTATTTGATTTGGTTCCCCCACATACAAATCAGAGCATTTTTCACTACACATCTGATTGGTTGGGGCAAAAGAGCACCATTTTAAACGTAAGAACTTTATTGAATCTCCCTGTAAGTGTTTTGTTGTTCTAAGGTCGAAGAATTCAGCCACTTTTTGGGTCTGTGCCTTGCAAGAAATCCAAACGAAAGACCCAGTGGCCAGAAGGTTCTACAACAGAGATTTTTACAGGAACAGCCACTTGAAGAGTCAACCAGAAAGGTTCTACAAAAAGTTTGGAATTTAAGAGAAAATTAGAAATTAAGATGCTGATAAAGAGATAGCAGGAAAGACTTACTACCCAGTCTCATCTAAGGGGGGTAGTTCAACTGGTCAGCCCGCCAGAGGTAAAGACATTTTTGCGTTTCAAACACCCTGTAATAAAGCTGAATTGGTCAGCTTAATGAACTTTTAGCAACAATGAATCCCAGCCAGCTCCCACTGGACCAAATACTCCAAAAAGCACCATTAAAGACTGTCCAAACATCATTCTATGGACATCAAAAATGACAAAGAATGTTTAAATAATGTAATAACATTTACCTCTGCCCCTGCTGAGTCTTCTGAATTATGATAAATCTTTTCATTGTATTATAGAGAACATTGTAAAACCATGTTGGCATTTTATCCACAATATCACAGAGACACCTTGAAACAGTCACTTATTTTTTCCTAAATCATTGGCAGTCAAGTTCAGGGGATGCCTTAAGTTTGTGCTCCTCTGCAGCCTGTGCAATGGCCGTTGAGGCCTCCAACTCTATATATAAGCACGGAGAATGTTTAATTAACATCCAATCATGTTTATAAATGCTAAAGAATAGAATATGAACTATCCGATGCCTCACAGAGTATGAGGTTATTTTAAATCCATCATGGTCTTAAAAGTTAGATATATTCAGGTCTTACCCATAGTATATTCCTTTTATTTACTGTATTAAGATTACAGGTTAATAATACCCAAGAATTAATATTTAAATATAGGTGTAAATCTCTCCCCAGTCCGATTTGATTCCCTACCAATTAGAGCTGTTATGGTTGTTTGGTTAATGGATTAGAGCTTCAATTCCCAGATTCTGTTTAATTTAGTCCGTACCGGGTTTTGTTATTAGCTTAATCTTTTCTTAACCCGTATCTGTGTTTTTTTAAGGTTTAGATGTTAGTTCAATGTTCCAGGTATGATTTTAATGTAGTTGGTTTTGGTAGAATTTGGCAGTAGATAGTTTATAATGAGAATGGTGAACTGACTTTACATTAATTAATTGTGGGATTATTATCCTCCTTATGTTTAGTTGTTTAAATGGATGATTGTGAGAGTTCTTTCATGTTGTTTAAGGGAATGTTATCTCATATATGTGTTAAGTTGCTATCTTTCCTCCATTTCTTTTGTTTCTTTCTGCATTCCCATGTTCCTGAGAATGTTATTATTTCAGTAAAGTTTTTGTTTTCTCCCGATTCATTTTTTAAAATATTTTTTTCAAGCATTGTTTTTAGACCTTTGGGTCTTTATTAAAGAGGGGATAGTTTGTCATAATATGGTCATTAAAGTCTTATCCCCAATGTTTATTGCCAAATCTACTACAGGATGTATATATACTGGTGATTGTGGACAGATTTAGTAAAAAAGATGCTAAAACTGTTGCTAAAATTTTGTGTAAGGAAATTATCCTAGATGGGGTTGTCCCGTTAGGATACATTCAGATAAAGGGCCAGCTTTTACTTCTAAACTAAACAAGATATTGTAAAATGATGTTGATTGAATAGAAGTTTTATATCCCCAGAGTTCAGGGTGTTGAGCGAATCAACCGGACAATAAAGAGAAATTTAGGAAGACTACTGCAGGTCTTTAGTAAATGGGAATTTATTACCAGCTGTATTAGCAGAGATTCGATGGCCCCAATTCTACATCAAGTTGTCCCCTTTCAAAATTTTAATGGGTAAACCATTCCCACGCCTGGGCAGTAAGACAGGGACATTAATTACAGGTGACCTGGAATTTATCCAGGGAGCTTATGTGGCAAAAACTGATTGAAAAATTGAATGTATCCTGGTGTGTATTTCTTTGTCTTTTCCTTTACCTTCTAGTTCTCTGACGCACCCATTCAAACCAGGTGATGTGGTCTTGGTAAAGGCGTTACATCAACACAAATCTTTAGAGCCTCCCTGTGACCCGCACAGCTATCTTGGTTGAAGGCAATCCATCGTAGATACATGCTTCGAGGTAAAGCGTGCCACGAATCTGTTAATTGGAGAACGAGATGACCACCTAGATGACCACCCAGATGACTTCAGAGATGACAACGCACCCACCCTCGAGAGGAAGATTAAGATGAGCCCAGATTCCAAACGGTTATAAATGTGGAAACAGATGAAATACATTTTCCTGACCTGTTCATTTTTCATCTTATTCTGTGTTTTTTCCTATTTTGAGGTTATTAGAATGAACAGAGCTTCCCGTCTATTGCTCCCCGTGTTCATTGCCCCAGGTAACATTGGGAGTATATTTCAAAGAAGCTCCTAAACACACTGACTTTTGTTTAGGAAAGTAAAAATTGCTCGGGACATATAAGTACTTGTTTCGCTATTCCAGTTTCGGTTCCAACCTGTCCCCAATACTATCTGACTGATCAGCACTAACTGATAACACTAAGATATTGGATCCCAAGTATCGGGAAGGTGTGTGAACCGCTAAATTTCCAAATACCTCAACAGACCTCCCGTGAACGAACTGAGATATGGTTATGATTCGGACTCAAAATGTTACTGCTGCTGAAGTTTTTTATTTATTTGTTCCTTAATGCAAAATGTGTTCTGTGAGCATAACATGAAGTGTAATCTCACTACCAACAATAGCAATTAGTCACATTGTTTTTTAACAGTATATTGGTGATATGAATCACATTTATATACAAAATAACCTGGAAAGACTATGTTACTATGGATATGAATCACATTTATAAACAAATATAAACCCTGGAAAGACTAGTTATATTGGTGATTAATAACATTTATAACAAATATAAACCCGGAAAGACTATGTACTATTGGTGTATGAATACATTATATACAAAATAAACCCTGGAAAGACTTGTTACTATTGGTGATATGAATGACATTTATATACAAATATAAACCCTGGAAAGACTATGTTACTATTGGTGATATGAATCACATTTATATCAAATATAAACCCGGAAAGACTATGTTACTATTGGTGATATGAATGACATTATATACAAAATATAAAACCTGGAAAGACTATGTTACTATTGGTGATATGAATCACATTTATATAAAATATAAACCCTGGAAAGACTATGTTACTATTGGTGATATGAATGACATTTATATATAAATATAAACCCTGGAAAGACTATGTTACTATTGGTGATATGAATCACATTTATATATAAATAAAACCTGGAAAGACTATGTTACTATGGTGATATGAATCACATTTATATACAAATATAAACCCTGGAAGATATGTTACTATTGGTGATAATGAATCACATTTATATATAAATATAAACCCTGGAAAGACTATGTTACTATTGGTGATATGAATCACATTTATAACAAAATATAAACCCTGGAAAGACTTAGTTACTATTGGTGATATGAATAACATTTATATACAAATATAAACCCTGGAAAGACTTGTTACTATTGGTGATATAAATCACATTTATATATAAAATATAACCCTGGAAAGACTATGTTACTATGGTGATATGAATGACATTTATATACAAAATAAACCCTGGAAAGACTATGTTCTATTGGAGATATGAATGACATTTATATACAAATATAAACCCTGGAAAGACTAGTTTACTATTGGTGATATGATCACATTTATAATAAATATAAACCCTGGAAAGACTATGTTACTATTGGTGTATGAATGACATTTATAATAAATATAAACCTGAAAGACTTTGTTATATGGTGATATGATCACAATTATATATAAATATAAACCCTGGAAAGACTATGTTATTGGTGATATGCATGACATTTATATACAAATATAAACCCTGGAAAGGCTATGTTACTATTGGTGATATGAATCACATTTATATACAAATATAAACCCTGGAAAGACTATGTTACTATTGGTGATATGAATGACATTTATATAAATATAAACCCTGGAAAGACTTGTTACTATTGGTGATATGAATACATTTATATACAAATATAAACCCTGGAAAGACTGTTACTATTGGTGATATGAACCACATTATATACAAATATAAACCCTGGAAAGACTATGTTACTATTGGCGATATGAACCACATTTATATACAAATATAAACCCTGGAAAGACTATGTTACTATTGGTGATATGAACCAATTTATATACAAATATAAACCCGGAAAGACTATGTTACTATTGTGATATGAATGACATTTATATACAAATATAAACCCTGGAAAGACTATGTTACTATTGGTGATATGAATCACATTTATATACAAAAATAAACCCGGGAAAGACTATGTTATATTGTGGTATGAATTACATTTATAACAAATAAAACCCTGGAAAGACTGTATACTATTGGTGATATGAACCACATTTATATACAAATATAAACCCTGGAAAGATAGATGTTACTATTGGTGATATGAACCACATTATATACAAATATAAACCCTGGAAAGACTTTGTTACTATTGGTGATATGATCACATTTATATAAAATATAAAACCCTTGAAAGATATGTTACTATGGTGATATGAATCAATTTGACATATAAGGTTATTGCCAAGAAATTTAAAGTGAATCCTGGAATGTAACAACTCCCCAGATATTGCTGTCATGGCCACACACCCAAACATCACGGTCACGCTCATACCCCAGCCATCAAGGCTAGACCCCCAAAGATAAATGCCATGCCCCCAAACATCGCAACAGTGCCCCCAAATGTTGTGACCATGCTACCTGATATTGTAGTCACCCCCCCAAAAAAACCAAAACATTATGGTCCGACCCCATACATCATGGCCACCCCCCCAAACATCCCAGGTCTGTTCCCAAATCACACCCACATACACAAACATCCTGTCCATGCCCCCAAACATCACAGGCACACACCCAAACCCCACACCCACACCCCTAAATGGCACAACCACGTCCACGCTTTGAAACAGCATGGCCATGCCCCCAAATATTGCGACCACCAAAATGAATGACATTTATATATAAATATAAACCCTGGAAAGACTATGTTACTATTGGTGATATGAATGACATTTATATACAAATATAAACCCTGGAAAGACTATGTTACTATTGGTGATATGAATGACATTTATATACAAATATAAACCCTGGAAAGACTATGTTACTATTGGTGATATGAATCACATTTATATATAAATATAAACCCTGGAAAGACTATGTTACTATTGGTGATATGAATGACATTTATATACAAATATAAACCCTGGAAAGACTATGTTACTATTGGTGATATGAATGACATTTATATACAAAGGAATTACAAGCAGCGGAGGACGTGGGAAGACAAGGCAGACGCCATAGAAGATAAAGAGTAAGTAGAAAGAATATGTAATTTTAATTCATAATTTACTTTGAAAGATCATAAATATGTAGATTTTCAAACTAGCAACTAACATTGCTAAACCTAAAACCTGAAATTATACTGGGTTATTCCTTCCCCAATCTCAGAACCGGCCAAATTTAGTACAATATAAATATATTATGTAAAAGCTGAAATTTGTTTTTCAGAATAATTTTTCTTGAAAAACTAATAACATATTTCCCTCCTAAGGAAATCCAGGAGCAGATGTTGGAAAAGAAGATGAGGTAAGTAGGAAAGAAGGATTGGGAAACCAGGATTAAAATATTACACTTTCTAACCAATAACTTTCTTCTATTTTTTGTAGATCAATAAAAACATTCCAATGGTATTGAAGTAAGTAAAAAGTTAACGTACTGTTAGCCTTTAAAGATTAAAAAAATCCCATCTTATAACTAATTTCCTATAGCCACATCAGTAAGGGGCATATTTATAAATGTTCAGTAACTTTTCTACAGTTGATACTTCAGCCTTTCAAAATCTCCAAAATCACAGAGACGGTGAAAGTGTCCATAGATCTAACCAGCCTGTGGGTCCCTGGAAGGTGTCAGTAGAATAGATTAGAGTGTTTCCCAAACAAGTAAGGGTTCAGGGGGATGTTAATATTTTCCATCATTTATTGTAATACAGACGCCGATTTCTCATTATTAATTTCGTTCTTCGTATTTCTCTATTTCCCAATAAAACGGAATGGGGGACTTATTTAAACATAACTTGCATTTTTTTCTGCTTAAGTCCCCCTTTTAATGTTGGCAAATTTTTATATCCAGCCCTACTACATGCCCTACTACTGTCGCACATTACTGCGCCAATACTTTTTGCGGGTTTAAAACGATTGCTTAATAATTACAACCAAAATAACGCTATTTGGCATTTAAACTTCCTGCGTTAGTGAAATGACAATAGTAGCGATTGGTTATAATATTATCGTAAGGGACATCTTTGTGCAATATTGCACAAGTTATAAATGTAACTGACTCTTTTACACCAGAATCCTGATAGTTTGTGAGGTTTTCACTATTGTTTTCTGTATTTGTTCATATTATTTTTACACTATTTTTTATGTTACCTTTTCTTTAGGATAAACAGATTTGAACAAATGGAACTAGTTGGCAGGGGAGGGTTCAGACAGGTCTACAAAGTACGTCTCTGTGACAACATCTAAGTAAATATTTGATATGGCGCCATTTATTATAAAAATATCACAACCAGACTTTTCTGTTACAGGGCCAATATAAAGGCAGGAGTCTGATGTGGCCATAAAAGTCGCTCTGTATCAAGGTAAGTATTGATTTGGTCTCCCCCACATACAAATCAGAGCATTTTTCACTACACATCTGATTGGTTGGGGCAAAAGAGCACCATTTTAAACGATAAGAACTTTTATTGAATCTCCCTGTAAGTGTTTTGTTGTTCTTAAGGTCTGAAGAATTCAGCCACTTTTTGGGTCTGTGCCTTGCAAGAAATCCAAACGAAAGACCCAGTGGCCAGAAGGTTCTACAAAGAGATTTTTACAGGAACAGCCACTTGAAGAGTCAACCAGAAAGGTTCTACAAAAAGTTTGGAATTTAAGAGAAATTAGAAATAAGATGCTGGATAAAGAGATAGCAGGAAGACTTACTAACCCAAGTCTCATCTAAGGGGGGATAGTGCACATCTGGTCAGCCCGCCAGAGGTAAAGACATTTTTGCGTTTCAAACACCCTGTAATAAAGCTGAATTGGTCAGCTTAATGAACTTTTAGCAACAATGAATCCCAGCCAGCTCCCACTGGGACCCAATACTCCCAAAAGCACCATTAAAGACTGTCAAACATCATTCTATGGACATCAAAAATGACAAAGAATGTTTAAATAATTGTAATAACATTTACCTCTGCCCCTGCTCTGAGTCTTCTGAATTATGATAAATCTTTTCATTGTATAGAGAAACATTGTAAAACCATGTTGGCAGTTTTATCACAATACAAGAGACACCTTGAAACTAGTCACTTATTTTTTCCTAAATCATTGGCAGTCACTGTTCAGGGGATGCCTTAATGTTTGTGCTCCTCCAGCCTGTGCAATGGCCGTTGAGGCTCCAACTCTATTATATAAAGCACGGAGAATGTTTAATTAACATCCAATCATGTTTATAAATGCTAAAGAATAGAATATGAACTATCCGATGCCTCACAGAGTATGAGGTTATTTTAAATCCATCATGGTCTTAAAAGTTAGATATATAAGGTCTTACCCATAGTATATTCCTTTTATTTACTGTTTAAGATTACAGGTTATAATACCCAAGAATTAATATTTAAATATAGGGTAAATCTCTCCCCAGTCCGATTTGATTCCCTACCAATTAGAGCTGTTATGGTTGTGTTGTTGTATAATGTATTTAGAGCTTCAATTCCCAGATTCTGTTTAAATTTAGTCCGTACCGGGTTTTGTTATTTAGCTTAATCTTTTCTTTAAACCGTATCTGTGTTTTGTTTAAGGTTTAAGCTGTTAGTTCACTGATTCCAGGTATGATTTTAATGTAGTTGGTTTTGGTAGAATTTGGCAGTAGATAGATAGTTATAAATGAGAATGGTGAATGACTTTACATTAATTAATTTGTGGATATTATCTTCCTTATGTTTAGTTGTTTAAATGAGAATGATTGTGAGTTCTTTTCATGTTGTTTAAGGGAATGTTATCTATATATGTGTTAAGTTGCTATCTTTCTCCATTCTTTGTTTCTTTCCTGCATTCCCATGTTTCCCTGAGAATGTTATTATTTCAGTATAAGTTTTTGTTTTCTCCCGATTCATTTTTTTAAAATTTTTTTCAAGCATTGTTTTTAGACCTTGGGCTTTATTAAAGAGGGGATAGTTATAGTCATAATATGGTCATTAAAGTCTTATCCCCAATGTTTATTGCCAAATCTACTACAGGATGTATATACTTACTGGTGATTGTGGACAGATTTAGTAAAAAAAGAATGCTAAAACTGTTGCTAAAATTTTGTGTAAGGAAATATTCCTAGATGGGGGTGTCCCGTTAGGATACATTCAGATAAAGGGCCAGCTTTTACTTCTAAACTAATACAAGATATGTAAAATTGATGTTGATTGAATAGAAGTTTTATATCCCCAGAGTTCAGGTGTTGTTGAGCGAATCAACCGGACAATAAAGAGAAATTTAGGAAGACTACTGCAGGTTCTTTCAGTAAATGGGATATTTATTTACCAGCTGTATTAGCAGAGATTATGGCCCCAATTCTACATCCAAGTTGTCCCCTTTCAAAATTTTAATGGGTAACCATTCCCACGCCTGGGCAGTTAAGACAGGGACATTAATTACAGGTGACCTGGAATTTTCCAGGAAGCTTATGTGGCAAAAACTGATTGAAAAATTGAATAGTATCCGGGGTGTTTTCTTTGTCTTTTCCTTTACCTTCTAGTTCTCTGACGCACCCATTCAAACCAGGTGATGTGGTCTTGGTAAAGGCGTTACATCAACACAAATCTTTAGAGCCTCCCTGTGACCCGCCAGCTATCTTGGTTGAAGGCAATCCATCGTAGATACATGCTTCGAGAGTAAAGCGTGCACCGAATCTGTTAATTGGAGAACGAGATGACCACCTAGATGACCCACCAGATGACTTCAGAGATGACAACGCACCCACCCTCGAGGAGGAAGATTTAGATGAGCCCAGATTCCAAACCGGTTATAAGTGTGAAATCGATGAAATACATTTTCCGACCTGTTCATTTTTCATCTTATTCTGTGTTTTTTCCTATTTTGAGGTTATTAGAATGAACAGAGCTTCCCGCTCTATTGCTCCCGTGTTCCATTGCCCCAGGTAACATTTGGGAGTATATTTCAAAGAAGCTCCTAAACACAACTGACTTTTGTTTAGGAAATGTAAAAATTGCTCGGGACATTATAAGTATGTTTAATCGCTATTCCAGTTTCGGTTCCAACCTGTCCCCAATACTATCTGACTGATCAGCACTAACTGATAACACTAAGATATTGGATCCCAAGTATCGGGAAGGTGGTGTAACCCGCTTAAATTTCCAAATACCTCAACAGACCTCCCGTGAACGAACTGTAGATATGGTTATGATTCGGACTCAAAATGTTACTGCTGCTGAAGTTTGTTTTATTTTTATTTGTTCCTTAAGCAAAATGTGTTCTGTGAGCAATAACATGAAGTGTAATCTCACCTACCAAACAATAGCAATTATGTACATGTTTTTTAACAGTTACTATTGGATAGAATCACATTTATATACAAATAAACCTGGAAAGACTATGTACTATGGTGAATGCTTTATAACAATAACCTGGAAAGATAGTACTATTGTGATATGAACATTTTATACAATTAAACCCTGGAAAGACTATGTTACTATTGTGATATGAATACATGTAATACTGGAAGACTATGTACATGTGATATGAATACATTTATATACAAATATAAACCCTGGAAAGACTATGTTACATTGGTGATATGAATCACATTTATATACAAATATAAACCTGGAAAGACTATGTTACTATTGTGATATGAATGACATTTATATAAAATATAAACCCTGGAAGACTATGTTACTATTGGTGATTGAATCACATTTTATATAAATATAAACCCTGGAAAGACTATGTTACTATTGGTGTATGAATGACATTTAATATAAATATAAACCCTGGAAAGACTATGTTACTATTGGTGATATGAATCACATTTATATATAAATATAAACCCTGGAAAGACTATGTTACTATGGTGATATGAATAACATTTATATACAAATATAAACCCTGGAAAGACTATGTTACTATTGTGGATATGAATCACATTTATATATAAATATAAACCCTGGAAAGACTATGTTACTATTGGTGATATGAATCACATTTATATACAAATATAAACCCTGGAAAGACTATGTTACTATTGGTGATATGAATAACATTTATATACAAATATAAACCCTGGAAAGACTTTGTTACTATTGGTGATATAAATCACATTATATATAAATATAAACCCTGGAAAGACTATGTTACTATTGGTGATATGAATGACATTTTATACAATATAACCCTGGAAAGACTATGTTACTATTGGAGATATGAATGACATTATATACAAATATAAACCCTGGAAAGACTATGTTACTATTGGTGTATGAATCACATTTATTATAAAATAAACCCTGGAAAGACTATGTTACTATTGGTGATATGAATGACATTTATATATAAATATAAACCCTGGAAAGACTATGTTACTATTGGTGATATGAATACATTTATATATAAATATAAACCCTGGAAAGACTATGTTACTATTGGTGATATGCATGACATTATATACAAATATAAACCCTGGAAAGACTATGTTACTATTGGTGATATGAATCACATTTATATACAAATATAAACCCTGGAAAGACTATGTTACTATTGGTGATATGAATGACATTATATATAAATATAAACCCTGGAAAGACTATGTACTATTGGTGATATGAATGACATTTAATACAAATATAAACCCTGGAAAGACTGTGTTACTATTGGTGATATGAAACCACATTTATATAAATATAAACCCTGGAAAGACTATGTTACTATTGGCGATATGAACCACATTTATATACAAATATAAACCCTGGAAAGACTTTGTTACTATTGGTGATATAAATCACATTTATATACAAATATAAACCCTGGAAAGACTATGTTACTATTAGTGATATGAATGACATTTATATACAAATATAAACCCTGGAAAGACTATGTTACTATTGGTGATATGAATCACATTTATATACAAATATAAACCCGGGAAAGACTATGTTACTATTGTTGGTATGAATTACATTTATATACACAATATAAACCCTGGAAAGACTGTATACTATTGGTGATATGAACCACATTTATATACAAATATAAACCCTGGAAAGACTATGTTACTATTGGTGATATGAACCACATTTATATACAAATATAAACCCTGGAAAGACTTTGTTACTATTGGTGATATGAATCACATTATATACAAAATATAAACCCTGGAAAGACTATGTTACTATTGGTGATATGAACAATCATTACAATAAGGTTATTGCCAAGAAATTTAAAGTGAATCCTGGAATGTAACAACTCCCAGATATTGGTGTCATCGCCCACCCCAAACATCACGGTCACGCTCATACCCCAGCCATCAAGGCTAGACCCCCAAAGATAAATGCCATGCCCCCCAAACATCGCAACCGTGCACCCAAATGTTGTGTGACCATGCTACCATGACTATTTGTAGTCACCCCCCAAAAAAAAACCAAAACATTATGGTCCGACCCCATACATCATGGCCACCCCCCCAAACATCCCAGGTCTGTTCCCAAATCACACCCACATACACAAAACTCTGTCCATGCCCCCAAACATCACAGGCACACACCCAAACCCCACACCCACACCCCTAAATGGCACAACCACGTCCACGCTTTGAAACAGCATGGCCATGCCCCCAAATATTGCGACCACCAAAATGAATGACATTTATATAAATTAACCCTGGAAAGACTGTTATTGGGATATGAATCACATTATATATAAAATATAAACCCTGGAAAGACTATGTTACTATTGGTGTATGAATGACATTTTATACAAAATAAACCCTGGAAAGACTATGTTACTATTGGTGATATGAATCACATTTATATATAAATATAAACCCTGGAAAGACTATGTTACTATTGGTGATATGAATCACATTTATATACAAATATAAACCCTGGAAAGACTATGTTACATTGGTGATATGAATCACATTTATATAAATATAAACCCTGGAAAGACTATGTTACTATTGGTGATATGAATCACATTTATATACAAATATAAACTGGAAAGACTATGTTACTATTGGTGATATGAATCACATTTATATACAAATATAACCCTGGAAAGACTATGTTACTATTGGTGATATGAATCACATTTATATACAATATAACCCGGAAAGACTATGTTACTATTGGTGTATGAATTACATTATATACAAATATAAACTGGAAAGACTTGTTACTATTGGTGATATGAAACACATTTATATACAAATATAAACCTTGGAAAGACTATGTTTCTATTGGTGATATGAACCATTTATATAAAATATAAACCCTGGAAAGACTTTGTTACTATTGGTGATATGAATCACATTTATATACAAATATAAACCCTGGAAAGACTATGTTACTATTGGTGATATGAATGACATTTTATACAAATATAAACCCTGGAAAGACTGGTTACTATTGGTGATATGAACCACATTTATATACAAATATAAACCCTGGAAAGACTATGTTACATTGGTGATATGAACCACATTTATATACAAATATAAACCCTGGAAAGACTATGTTACTATTGGTGTATGAATCACATTTATATATAAGGTTATTGCCAAGAAATTTAAAGTGAATCCTGGAATGTAACAACTCCCCAGATATTGCTGTCATGGCCACACACCCAAACATCACGGTCACGCTCATACCCCAGCCATCAAGGCTAGACCCCCAAAGATAAATGCCATGCCCCCAAACATCGCAACAGTGCCCCCAAATGTTGTGAAATGCTACCTGATATTGTAGTCACCCCCCAAAAAAAAAAACCAAAACATTATGGTCCGCCCCCATACATCATGGCCACCCCCCCAAACATCCCAGGTCTGTTCCCAAATCACACCCACATACACAAACATCCTGTCCATGCCCCCAAACATCACAGGCCACAACCCAAACCCCAACACCACACCCCTAAATGCAAAACCAACCATTTTTAGCCTACTCATGATCCTGACTAGCGGAAAGGGAAAATGTGACTGCTGCACGTGCTTCGGAGTAACGCATGCAGCCACCACTAGCCATTTAAAAGGATCACTATACTCTAAATATGTACTTTTAAAAATGGAAGTACAGGGGGCAGGGAGTGTGGATTGATTCCTACCTCACAATATCATTTTGTTGAAGAACTACAGTTTATACAGTTCCATTTGCCAGGTTAGTCCTGGACTATTCCTGTATTAAAGATAGTGCTGAAACCAGGAGGAAGACTGGCAAAACCAGTTTTCTTTGGGCTGGTGCACACAAAAACAATATTGGGAGGTAGGATTCCCAGTCCTTTATCCCTGTCCCAAGTACTTTTCATTTTAAAAGCTTTTAAAGTTTATAGTATACACAGTATAGTTTTCCTTTAATATTAAGATTGTGGTGGTTCTGTGTGTATTTTAATCAACATTCCACAGATTATAAGGGGAAAAACTAAAATCAAATCATGGCAAAATATGAGATTAAATCACCATCATGGATGAACAGGGCTCTCTGTGAATTTCCTAAAATGTTTGAAACCTTTCGTATCAGTGAGGATTGCAAAAAACTGAATAAAGATGCATTTAAAAGGCATCTAACTGGAAAAATCATTTTTAATTGCCCATTACAGGAAACTATAATTCCTTTCAACTATACTGTACATTTTTTATGCTCTGTCCCCTAACTTTTTATATCCAATATGAAGCATCTTACTTTTTAGCTGTCAATCAAGTACCTATTACATAAATCTTTTGCCTGTTGCAGTTAGGGGAAAAATTACTGAGCATGCTTGCTGAGTTAGAGTGGGAAGGGGAATGCTTAGCCTAAGCAATACAGGTTCTAGATGAAGGGATGCAGCAATGAATGGTCTTCTCTTGTTTATACAACATATGTAGCTTCTCTCTTTTTTCTTTCTACAACCCCCTTCACCTCACATTCTTTCATATTATGGACTGGACATGTTCGATAGTGGCTGGTAGTGTACACCCAGTTTAGGAATGAGCACATGGGGCCCAACTAGGGCATCTGCACATCGGGGGCCCACCAACAATGAAGCCAACACATACCACCTAATATATACATACACTGCTCACATGTTTATACAACTGTTCCACCTCATACCCCCTGCTTTACACATAAACTACTACACAAAAATGTACTACCAAAACACATAGTATTACATGTACTACACACAAATGCAACATACACTGCACACAAACATACTATACAATATATAGTGCTACAATCATTTCAATCATACACAAACATTGCTACACATACCTTTTGGCACATGTTGCGACACAATGACAAATAGCAAAAAAAAAAATAAAAACTCCAAAGAATTCCAACCAAACTAAAATAAGAACTTCCACTCTAGACCTATAAAAGATGTGTAAATAAATGAATATATTAACAACATTACACCAATTAATTAATACATGTATTAAAATAATCTACTAATCATAAACCATGAAAATAACAGGGGCCAAATCAATCATGCAGATTAAAATCATATTAAATCATATATGGCAAGCCAGAGCAGAACAAAAAAATACATGTCTAGTAAATAATAAAAATTATCTCACCTTTTGTTATTCATTTTATTGAAGAACAGGAGGTAAAGGAGCTGTGTTTACCTCACGTTCATCAATAAAATGTAAGGAGGAACGAAGGAGGAATGTTAAGGAGGAACGAAGGGAAGGAACTTACCCAATCTCTCGACCCTCCGCCGCAACTGACAGGTCCCAAACAGACTCTGGATTCTATGCCCATGCGCACTGCATATGCGCATAGAGTACAAACAGGGTTATTCAATAAAAGTTCTTATCGTTTAAAATGGTGCTAATTTTGACCCAACCAATCGATTTTAGCTTACATATGTTAAATATATCTGATTGGTTGGGGAAAAAATTAGCACCTTTTTTAACAATAAGAAATTTTATTGAATCTCCCTGTGAGTCTTTAGGGACCTGTCAGAGGACGCAGCAGAGAGGAGCAAGTACCTGGCTCCTGAATATTTTATTGAAGAACAAGAGGTAAGACAAAGCTCCTTTACCTCCATTCTTCAATAAAACTGAATAGCAAAAAATGATTTTAACCACCGGAGATACTCTTTAAATAGGTAAAATGTAAAGTAAAATAGAGCAATGTAGTCCCGAACCAGCATAAAGCCCTCAGCACAAAATCCCTCAAATCCCCTTTTCTGTAGTGTAGAGCTCCCTCCCCCACCCCCAACCGCTATGGTTATTTGAAGCAAAACTCCCCCCATCTATACTACATTGCTTATTTCCCCCACGTTCAGTACACAGAAGCGCGTATCCGTGTTTGGCTGCTTCTCAGCACAATCAAGACACGGCTGCCAGTCCAGTCTCCTGCTTGCAGTTTCATGCAAGCAGAGGGCCGGGAATGAATGTGGGGGAAAAGAGGCAATGTAAAGTAGTGATCGGGGGTGGGTATTAAATGGGGTGGACATGCCCTTAAAGTATTCCTTTGTTATATTTCCCTTATTCCTGGACTTTTGCTACATTAAAAAGCCCCCCTTTATATTAAAATCTAAGAATTTTTAGAAATAACAAGGGAGCTTCATAAACATATAAATGTAAGAGGTAAAGGTATGTATATAGGGGAAAATGTAATAATACAAAGCAGTGTTGTTAACCTACCCGAGAACCCGGACAGGTGCCATAAGCCTCCCTCAGCATACGTTTGTTATTGCATTGGTGCTGTAAATACAGAACTGTGCAGACCCCACTAATGCAGTGTAAAGCCCAGGCTTACCCGATATTACACCAGGTAGTGTGGGGTTTACACTTACTTTGCCAATAACAACTGTTTTTATATCTCCCCCATGTATCCACCAGGATGAATCAACGAACATCTGCCGGTTGGGTATTACGGCCGAGCTTTTATACCGGTTGGGTATAACGTACAAACTTTTATACCGGTTGGGTATAACGTACGAAGCTTTAGATTCTCACCCAGGGTACACCAAACAGGAAGCACAAGGAAGCGCTGTTTTGTAGAGTATTATTGTCCTATGTGCCCTGTCTGCAATGCTATCAATACAACATGTTGTATACAAATCTTTCCTTCATTTTGACTGTTCTGTGTAGACAGCAGACTTATTTTAGATGTGCAGCTTTACCCCCCCCCCCAAAAAAGTAATTGTGATAGATCTCATAAACGCTTATGCTTAAAGGTCATGTCCAGCCAATCTGGCAGCCAATCACAGACGCCGCTGCCAGCAGTGCTGAACGCCCGGGGAATAGAAGCAATGTAAGTACACCAGGCAGCAAAGAGGGATACAGAGGGGAGGGAGGGGTGGAGGGCTCCACTGCACAAGCAGCAGAAACCTCTCAGAGTAGAGATGTAAATTAAGGATTTTTAAAACTACATAGTTGAGTGGGGCTAGCAGTGGGTCAAATTTTAGTTTTGGGGGGTATGCCCCGTATTATATTATTATCAGGACAAAATCAGACTGTGTGTATCAGGAGATTAGACAAAAAATTTCAGGACCGTAATGACAGGGGCCCGGGCCTTCCCACAGCTTAGAGGCCGGGACCTGACACACACTATGGCCCAATCAAATGTTTTAAACAGTTCATTGTGACAGTAAAGATACGTGCGATTAGTAGTGATGGCCCAGTTCGCGGATCCAAAACCCCTTCTGAACTTTTCCGAACCCCGTTTTGAAAATTTCTCGTATTTTCGAAAAATATGCGGAAAATTCTAAAATTAAACAGATTTTTTGCATTTTGGATGGAGCAAGCCACATGTTCGGGTCTGTTCGGGAAAGAATCCTCGTATTTTCGAAGAATGACGAAGACTCAGGCGCATTTGAAATTCAAGCTAGCGGACTGTAATTTTGAGTATTGTGGCATTATGAACGGTTTCCAAGGTCATTACCAGGTCCCTGAGTGATTTAGTTACCAGGCTATTTAGACCAATTTTAATGCGGATTTTGCCGAATTTTCATTTTAATAGGTTTTCGGATTTCGAATTTTTTGGAAAATTCGCTGATCCTCGAGCGGACCGGATTTTGCGAAAGTTCGGACATGTCTAGCAATTAGCTGTTTAAAAGACCAGTACCAGTCTTTAAAGGGACATTTAGTGGAAATATTGTTTGTGTAATGCTTCTTAGTTATTCATAATATTCTCTCCATTTTGATAAATTTCATACCCTTTGCTGCTCCTGCTGTTGACATTGTTAAGCTGACATTTCAGGTTTTAATGGTCCTTCTTCTTCCCAGGATGCTCCACATCCTTGGAATGTTCCTATAGTAAATTCTATTGATTGGCTGTTGGATGGGTCAAAGATGCTCAGATCTCTACTGAGCAACTGAATCAACCCAGCGCTGGGTCAAGGGCAAAACGATAACGGTCTCTACTAGGGGTCCTGCAAACAGGAAGTCAGTATTTCGGTGCATTTATTTATACACAGACACAATGCGAATTGGCAGATTAAGGTCATTAGGATGGGAAAATACTGCTCTTTTTTCTGAAAAGCATATGTATTTGCACTGAACTTCATCTTTAAAACAGCTGATTGTGTGTATATTTACTGAGGACACGTGGTGCAGCTGGTTAAAAGTCCCTGGGCCCCCCAAATTTTCCATTTTCCGAATATTAATTTTTCAATAAACCAATTCAATATTTTCAAGCAGTCGAAAAGAATACCACTATCAATATTTTAAGCCATTCGATCAAATTTGCTTTAGCCAACTCTACTTTACCATTCATTTTTGCACAGATTGTAAAAGGTACACTTTTTAAAACATTGCACTGAATATTTCCAGTTAAAACATGGTGTAAATGGTTGTACTTTGCTTTAATATTCTCAGTAAAGACTGTTCTCATTTGGATTTCCTTCCTGATGA
Source organism: Hymenochirus boettgeri (assembly GCA_019447015.1). Taxonomy (NCBI): domain Eukaryota; kingdom Metazoa; phylum Chordata; class Amphibia; order Anura; family Pipidae; genus Hymenochirus; species Hymenochirus boettgeri. Next base: position 71,287,206 of record CM033474.1, on the reverse strand, counting down.
GGGTCTCTTAGTGATTAGTTGCGGCTTCACCTACACTTCTTGATTGTTAGTCTGGTAACCATGAAAACCTAACTGTGCAGAGACTTATAAGGTACATACACCCCCAGAGAGAACACAGTGGATTTCACTTTCTTTACTTGGCAGGACTGGGGAGATTTGCTTTAATGTTTGTGAAGGTTCTCGTCCGTCCAGGTCATGGCATATCTGTTGTATTCAATTAGATCAACTGGACTTAAAGTTTCTCTGAAGACGTTTCACTAGTCATCACACTGGCTTTCTCATTTCAGAATGACTGTACAAGAATCTGTTGGCAATTAAGTCCCTGGATAGTCCCAAATGCATATCACAGCCAGGTGTTAGGGACCTTTGAATGCAAGGTGCATTCAAAGTAAGTCCTTTTTCCTTAAAGGACTCCACTGGTAAAACTCCCTTTTTTCTATTCATATTTATTGAAGAACGGGAGGTAAAGGAGCGTGTCTTACCTCCCTCCAATAAAACGTTCAGGAGCCGGGAATGAATGGAAGGAACCTACCAATCGCTCGTCCCTCCGCGATTCATCCGAAGGTCCTGACAGACTTAGTAGTCTATGCGCATGTGCATAGAGTACAGAGTCCATCGGGACCGTCAGATGAAGCAGCGATTGGTAAGTTCCTTCCCTTGTTCCCAACTCTGAACGTAATTTAAGAACGGGAGGTAAGACACAGTCCTTTACCTCCGTTCTTCAATAAATTAAATAGAAAAAAGGGGGTTTTACCAGTGGAGATACCCTTTAAGATGCAGGTACACGACTGAGTCCTGACCGAGGAATTGGCTCTTCTGTGCCGGGCCATACATTGGTACAGTTACTGTTTGGTCTCCCCCACATACAAATAAGAGCATTCTTCACTGCACTGCATGCGTATATGATGTCGCTTTACTGTGTTTCGGTATCGGGTCTTTCGATGTACCAATTGCTGCCTCAGTGTGTTGTTTGGTTTATAGCAGAACCATGTTCTATTTCTGTCTTGCTTTTCCCCTTCACTGTTGGTATAAGGTTCTTTTTTAGAAAGAAAGGAAAAGAACACAAATACCAAAGTGAAGGGGAAAAGCAAGACAGGAGAAAGAACATGGTCATCCCATATGTAGCAGGGGTCTCTGAGAAATTAAGAAGAATTCTTAAGAGAACCCCATATACCTGTCTGCTATAAACCAAAACAACACACTGAGGACGCAATGGTACATCTGAAAGACCCAATACCGAAAACACAGAAAAGCGACATCATATACGCAGTGCAGTGCAGTAAAGAATGCTCTGATTTGTATGTGGGAGAGACCAAACAGCAACTGCACCAACATTTGTCTTCAAGAACTAAACTTTAAGTCTAGTTGATCTAAATGACTACACCAGCTATTTTGCTATAATCTTTTTTTCCCTTCTTTTGTTGGGTTATGCCAATCTTATGGAAAATCTCCCTATGCTGAAACAGCTGTGCTGCTCGGACTAGCAGTGTAGTGTAGTTTAAACGTTAGGATTGACTCAATGACTGCCTGACTTTTACTGAGCTTTCCACGGATTTTTTTGCTTATAAATTGGGCATTGAGAGCAAGGTTTTGCTGTTGACAAAAAACTTTGCAGGGCATTGGAAACTGATGTTCAATTGCTGTAAGCAGACCTAGATAGAGTGTCAGCAGAGTGGCATATGAGATTCAATGTTGATAAATGTAAGGTGATTTGGGGTTTTAACAATCCCTGTGCCACCTACACATGAATGGCTCTCTGCTAGATAACAGACTAAGCTGTAGCAAGCAGTGCCAGACAGCCATGGCTAGAGCTAGTAAGATATTGTCTTGTATAAAGAGAGGAAAGATTCAAGGGAGAAAAAATTATTCTCCCTCTTTACAGGCACTGTGTTTTGAATCTCATAACACAAGGGGCATCTTGGAAAGGAAGGATTTCAAAGAGGGCAACTAAAATAAGGGGAATTAAAGGGGGTTTGACTATGCAGATTAGACAGATTAGATTAGAAGATAGGGCGGTGTTACATTGGAGAAGCGATGAGTGCGCAGGGGATATGAGCACTTTTTATACAAATTTCAAATATATTAATGACCAGTGACGTAGCTACTACATCCCAGCGACCGCGCGCACGGGTGTGTGTGTGTGTCGGATGTTAGGAGGGCCGCCACAAGCCCGTTACCTGTTTAAAAAACAGCTGTTTAAAAGAACCGGACCCAAACTTCCAGAACCAAATCGGCTGTTTTAAAAACAGCTGATTTGGAGGGTGGTGGTGGGTCTGGGGCCCGGCTTCCAACACGTGGGGGGGCCTGGGCCCCTGCAGCTACACCCCTGTAATGAGCCATATAATAAACTCTGATGCCCTGTTCACTAATAGGTAATTTCAGAGGACTTGTTAGAAAATGTTCTTTTCAGTGAGAACCGTGAAAACTGTGTAAATGTATTCCAGCAGAGCAGATGTGGTAATGTCTATTCATTGAACAGCTTTAAAAGGGGCTGGATATGTTTCTATAACAAAAAATGTTGAGAATTACTGGTATTAATATATATATTGTAGTTCTGGTTGATCCAGGGATACTTTCCCATTGTCATTTGGAGTCAGGAAGGAATCCCCCCACCCCCTTTTTTTTTTTTGCCTTCCTTGGATCGACTGGGAGGTAGGGTTAAAGAGGGGCTATAAAGTTTAGACTAAAGAGACATATGTCTTTATTCAACCTTAATTACTGTTACTTTGTATAATTAAAGTATTTTTTAAAGATCGTTACCACTCTCAGAACTAATAGCTAATAGTCTGGTGTGGCACAAAAGCTCATACTCAAAGACCTAATGTCAACGCTAACAATCTAGCCGTGCCCCTAGGGGTGTAGATACAAGTATACAGAATGGAGGCCAAAAGTGGCCCCTTGAGACAGACCCCACAAAAAAGGCACTGACAATAAAGGTCAAAAAATAACAAAAACACGTTTAATGGCGTCCAAATGTTGTATAATACCCCTAGTACATAATAAGTGTACTTAACATCACAATGTGAATACCAAACAACTTCAAAACCTCTGAATATACATATACATGATTCCTAAAAACCTGGTTACTAGGCGTCCCCAGAAACCAAAAAATCTCTAAATCTAGCTCCATGCGAGCAGTGGACGGCCGATGATTTGAGTCAAAGTATGACTATATAGTAAAGAAGTACCAAGGTCAGTATCTGTTAATCCTAATCAAAGAAACCTAACCATGTGGAATGTATCTCATTAGGGACTTGCGTGAGAAGCCAGGACCCCTAACGGGACAGACCACACTCTTCAGCCGATTTTGGCTAGTAGTATTCATACTCCTCGGAAATCTTCCCTCCTCTGGTCGCTATTCCAACTGCCGATGGACGCCGTTATCTCACTCCATTTCTAAACAACCTAGAAATGGAGTGAGATAACGGCGTCCATGCGGCGCAGTTGGAATAGCGACCAGAGGAAGGAAGATTTCCGAGGAGTATGAATACTTACCAGCCAAATCGGGGTGAGAGTGTGGTCCGTCCTGTTGTTAGGGTCCTGGCTTCTCACGCAAGTCCCCGAATGAGATACATCCACATGGTTAGGTTTCTTGATAAGAATTACACGATACGATTACCCCTAGTACATAATAAGTGTACTTAACATCACAATGTGAATAATAAAAAAAACTTTAAAACCTCTAAATATACATATACATGATTCCTAAAAACCTGGTTACTAGGCGTCCCCAGAAACCAAAAAATCTCTAAATCTAGCTCCATGCGAGCAGTGGACGGCCGATGATTTTGAGTCAAAGTATGACTATATAGTAAAGAAGTACCAAGGTTCAGTATCTGTTAATCCTAATCAAAGAAACCTAACCATGTGGAATGTATCTCATTCGGGACTTGCGTGAGAAGCCAGGACCCCTAACAGGACGGACCACACTCTTCACCCAACACTAAGTAGAACACACCCAGGTCCGGGATTGTGTACTGATCTTACAGACTCAAATAAGATGCATGACACCATAATAATACAGTACCAGGACCTGGATGAAAGGACACTTTACTTATAAACCACAAGTAACGATTTAAAGGTGGCTTGGAAAAGAATTTTTGGAAAGACTTATTCGTTGGATTACCCACACACTGTATTGTATTTTATACACACAATAATCTACATATAACAGCTACAGTGGAATGTGAGAAACAAACCTTAATCCAGTTAGAAATAACCCCTATCAGCATATACAACAACTCTGTCAGTATTTCTTTCTTAGGCTGGTACACATGGAGGGACTATTTGTCCGAGCGAGCACTCGGCCGGGACAAATGTCCGTTGGTCGCGGCGGAATTTGCGAATGATTGACGCGTGTGGTCCCATAGGACCACACATCGATCGGATTTTCCACACGTCTGTTCGTCAGTTTCGTCCAATCCGGATGACCGGACAATCAAGGAGGGTCATGGCCGGCCACCCCACACCAGAGATATTTACGCCCGACCAACCAAAAGTGCCGTGAATCATCGCTCGTGCGAAATATCTTCTGGTGTGTATCCAGCCTAATTTCGGGGTCACGTGAGAGCAATTGGCACATGTTTTGTCATGTTCCAAATGCTAATGAGGCACCTAAATGCTGCCCATTGCGGCCTGCTTAGTGGAAATTTTGGAAGGAGAGTCTGTACCTTTTATATTGACAGGACTTTAGTGCCCACAGGATGAAACGTTGGTGCATGTTTAGCATTTGAAACATGACACAATATGGCACATTTAAAATGTCTTTTTTGGCCCCATCCTAAAGCTTCGTACAGACAAACCATTGCACTGACCAAAGCGGCGACTAACACCCAAAACGCCTCTTGGCTTAAAGTTGTACATTTGTGGTGGCTTGTTGGGGATCTAACCTGCCAGATCAAGAGACGCTAAAGCAACCCTCACACATGCAAATGGTGACATAAATTGCTTTTAAGGCCTTTAGAGTTTTATTCCAGCCTGCAATGGTTTTCTAACTTCTAAATCTGGGTACACAACAACCAATAATTGGGTGTGTCAGAAACCCACGGCCGATTGTGTGGTCCTCTATTGACTGCAGGCTCTGTCGTGGCTGGCAGTCCTTCGTCCTAGACGACTGGTCAGAAGAGCCGAAAAATCAGTCTGGATGAAGAATTGGCATGTTTGTACCCAGCTTTAGATAGAAAAGAGCTAATGTTATCTAGACCTCTAGTAAACACCTTATTATCACTGTAATTATCATCACATTTCACAATGCAGTACTTGAATCCGTTGTTTTCTTGTATATTTCTGTACAAGTAAAATGGAAAACAAGAAATAAAACTGAGCTACAGAACTTTAAGAATGTCCGCATGCATCGCTTGTATTTAGAGGATTGATAAAGTCTGATTTGTCATTGAACTGTGAAGTATGAATGAAAAATTTGGAAAAGGCTTAGAATGAGCTTCTCTGTCATCACCACAATGGAGGGTCTTCAACCTGTAACAGAAAGACAACACTTATTGTATAGATATATAATTTAAAAAAATAAATTATACATTGTGTTTAATAAGGTTATTTCCTAAATGAAGTTGTTAAATAGAATTACAATATAAATAGGCCTTAATGGATTCGATCTTTTATACTGTAACTAAATGATTGCTTTATCTCTCACCTCTGAAACTGCAGAATTACAGATGATTTCTCCACATTGCTGCTGTTTACAGCTATAGGGCAGTGGGTGAACAGAATCCATTCAGGCCTATTTATAATATAACTTACTTTTTCTTTAAAAGTTATCTTAACTGGAAAAATATTTTTTTTCATAATTGCCTATTACTGGAAACTATCACTGTACCTATTTGTTTCTTTCTCTCTGTCTTTAATATTTAATCTGAAGCATTTATCTATCAAGTGTCTTATTATTCATAAACTCCTTCTGCTGTGAGAAGTTAGGGGTGACAGTTTGGTATGTGGCAAATTCCCTCTCCCAGTGCTTACTATAGTAATATTGAGCATGCTTTCCTCTCACAGTCTGTCAGATGGAAGTATGAGTTGGATAAAGGGCAACTAACTGAAAAAAAAAAACAATTTTCCTCATCTATAAATAATATGTGTAAGTAGCCACTTACTCTGAGGTGTGTCTGTTGTGCATGCCTTCAACCAGTTCTTGTTTTTGCCCAGGAGCAGTATTCCCCCGTTCCTTTTAACCAATCCTCCTTGCATCTCAAAAGACTTTTGGGGTAAGCATGCTTAAAGGGGAACTGTGGTCCAAAAGTGACTTTAGGTAAATTGATAGGAACTGCTCTCCTGAGAATTTTTGCAATTACTTTCATTGTTTATTTTGCAGAGTTTTGGAGATATTTACATTTTTGTGTGTTGATATGGCAGCAACATCACCAGGTCCCCTGCACTTCCTGCTACTGGCTCTGAAACCATGTGTCACTCTGCACGATGTCTGCTCCTGCCCTTGCAGCCCTCCCTTCCACTCATGGCCCCATGGCCCCACTTGGCCCCTTCCCTTACAGCCCCATTTAGCCCCACCCACTGTGGGTGACATGCCCCCCGCCCACTCACGGTTACCATGGCCCGCCCACTCATGGGTGCATTGGTCCCACCTACTCACGGGTGCTGTGGGCCCCTCTCCCACTCAACCCTCCCTACAGAAACTGGGTGAAAACAGCCTTTTCATGTAGAGTGAAACTCTGCCTGAAAAGGCTGTTCTTACATAATGGGAGGGTAGGGCTATAGATTCCCTTACCTTCTCTGTGGGGATCTTCACACAGCAGGAGGGGGAGGGACTTCCTGTCTCCCTCACACACTGAAGTCTGAGGCGAGGCGGAGTAGCAGCCTTAGGAATGTCACGTGTCCATCCTCAAATTTCATCCTCCCACCCACCATTCTGGTCTTAATGTCTTTATATCTTGGGCTCTGGAGCACGTAGAGGGGCTTGATGGCTCTTTTTAAGGTAGGAAACTGGTCTTTCAATTAAAATCTTATAAAAAATATATGAGACCACAGTTCCCCTTTAATATCACTATGAGGAAGCAGTGGGAGTGGGCATTTCCCACATACCAACTGTCAAAGCTGCATACCTAATCTTTAAACTCTGTTACCATTCCAACTGCAGCAAAACTTTTCACAGCAGAAGAGTTCATGATAATAATATGTGGTACTTGATTGCAGATGAAGTGTAAGATGGTTCAGATTGAATATCTTATATATAGAGAGCAGAGCAACAACAACAACAAAAATGGTGGTTTGGGAAGAATTATAGTTTCCACTAATAGCCAATTTAATTTTTTTTTTGTTTGTTTTTTTCAGTATAGATGACCTGCGAGAAGGGGGATACTTAACATCAGCAAAACAAACATATCATGTAAGTGCTACTTACATACACATTTATTTTATGATTAACATGAGGCAAAGTCCTTTAACACTGAATTTTCATACTCTTAAAGTTTTAGCTTAAAAATTACTTTTCCTCATCATTATCTATAATTAATAAATGCGGCAGACTCTGATGTGTGTGCTGCATCTTAACGGACTCCTCCTTTTTTTTTATCTGACCTGGCTATCTGTTAATCTGAGCATGCTCAATAATCACTTGGCCAGCACAGGGAGAGAGGAATTCCCCACATATCAAATCCTCTCCCCTGTAGTAAATGATCGATGAAATGTAAGAAGTTTCAGATTGGATATTTAAAGAAAAAAAAGACAGGTCAGCACAAAAGAAAAGTACAGTGGTGGTATATAGCAGATAGCTTACAGCTATCGACATATAAACTGAGGTACTTATTTTTAACTGATAATCAGGAAAACTGGTTGTCCTCGAGAATAAGCGGAGTGTTAACTTTCTCCCTAGGCAGCCACATAGAAAGTCCCATACACAGCTCCATAGAAAGTCCAATACAAAACACCCATAGAAAAGTCCCCATACATAGCTCCATACATTTTTCTGTATGTAGGGGGACCCTATCCCACTCCCAACCGCCGTGTTTTTTTTTGCAAAAAAAAAGTCAGAAAGGTACTTCAGAGCTTCGCTCCCCCGGCCATTCTGATCTGGCCCTCTGATTGCAGGAAAATGCAAGCAGGGGGCCAGCCAGCACCGCGTCTGTGATTGGCGCAGAGGCAGCCAATCCAACTCGGCTGCCAGCAGTGCAGTGGAGGAACAAAGCTCTGTATGTACATTACTGATTAGTTTTTTTTGCAAACAAACACGGCGTTGGGGTGGAATAGGTCCTCTACATTACAGAAAAATAATTAAGACAGCGCAAAGAGGGACCAAGAGGGAGGGAGGCGTGGGGAAGGGCTCCAGCAGGCAAGCCAGAACCCTCTCAGAGGTAAGGTAAGAGGCAGAAACCTTTTCACTCACAGACAGGCTCCTACTCTTCACTTTCTGAAACTTTGACTAGACATTCCAGAGAACCATTTGGAGCAGAGGAGTAAGGTAAGGGATTTTTAACACTACACAATGGGGCCAGTAGTGGGGAAAATTTTAGTTTGGGGGGTGGACATGCCCTTTAAGAGGGGTATTCTTATTTAGGTGGGGCTTTCCTTATTTAAGGAGAGATATTATTGTTTAGGTAGGGTATTCTTTATTTTAAAAGCGTTTAACTTATTTAAGGAGGGTATTCTTATTTATAAAGGGGTATTCTTATTTAAGGAGCCTATTCCTAATTAATAGGGGGTATACTTATTTAAGGAGCAGTAATCTTATTTTGGTAGGGTATACTTATTTAAGGAGCAGTATTCTTATTTAGGTAGGGGTATACTTATATAAGGAGTGGTAATCTTAGTTAAAGGGCATGTCACCCCCAAACTAAAATTTAACCCCTTACTGGCCACATCAAGTAGTTTAAAACAATCCTTACCTTACATTCCTGCTCAAAATAGTTCCCCTGCTGTGCCCCTCCAAAGTCCAGGAAACTGCTGTGTAGGAGCAGTGTGTGACTCATGCTGTGCTGAGACTTTCTCAACCTCATCAAGGTTGAGGCATGCTCAGTGCAGCCCGCCCTCCCTGCCTCTCAGCCAATCACGGACGCGGCTGCCGGTCCCGCCCCCTGCTTTCAATTCCTGCAAGCAGAGGGCATGAACACTGCAGCAGGGGAGAGAGGGCAGGTAAGTAAGAATCGGGCGACTTTCTAACAATTATATTAATGCGGTTGGGGCTGGGGGCAATGCCCTACCACATATCAAAGTTAAATTTTGGGGTGGACATGCCCTTTAAGGATCAGTATTTAGGTATCATTATTTAGGCACCAGTAGTGTTATTATCAATTGGTAATGTTATTTAATGCTCCTTTATTTAAGAATACTCCTGCTTAATGAATATACTCCAGTTTTCTCTAACTGATTAGAGATCTTTCTGGGGCAGTTAATAGCCATTAAATGAGGCATTAAAATAAATGGATTAAAATGGGATGATGGCTTTGAAAATTCATATTGATGCACAATGGTATAATCCCAATTTGTAGGACATAGTGATAAATACTGTAAACAGGTCCCTATAATAGATGTAATCTGCTGTCTTTATTTTATGAATGAAACATAGACTTATTTTTCTTGCTCCTTTTTGAAGTAATGATTTGCATCCCTCATTTTATATGTACAGTTAATCTACTGTTTATGGTAGAATGTTAAAAGGACACATATTCATTATTATTTGTTAGCTGAATTCTTAATAAATAAATGGATCACTAAAAAAATTATTTATCTTAAAAATCTTAATCTGTATATATTTTCCATTTTAGTATAGAACTAGATTGCAGAATTCCAGTTGATTGTCTGTCACACAGGTTACGTGTGTGCAAATTTGTAAATAAAGCAATTACATTTATTTGTTTAAAATACATATTAACAAAACATACACGGTCCAAATTGAATTGTTGTTGGGTAAATGAACATTACGATAATGGATGTTTAAACCAGATTAACACTTTAACAAGTGAATGATTTCTTTGTGCTCAGTAGAATCATTTACAAATCTGCAAAGATTTAGGTAAGCGATTTCTGGTGCTAATGCTAGTGCTAATGAGGCCCTCAAGTGCATAGATCTGGCATAATTTGTGTAAAGTGGCAATGCTTGGGGCTGTCAATAACTAATCTCTAGTATTTCTTCATTTAAACTTTAATGAACAGCTTAACGCTATCAGCTTGTCAACCCCACCAAAAAAAATTAGTAAGCTTTGCAGTTGACATTTTTTAATAAGCTATCACTTGGTATAAAGGCTTTTAGTGGGAGAAACTTATATATACTAGTATAAATAAAAATACTAATTAATACTTTACAAGTCCAGTTTGAATGGGTTTATCAATTAGTCAATATTGAATTGTATTCAATTAGATCAACCGGACTTGAAGTTTAGTTCTTGAAGACATTTCGCTAGTCTATCCGACTGGCTTTCCTCAATTCAGAATGACTTGTACAAGAACTGTGGCACTTATGTACCCTGGAAAATCCCAATTAGCATATCACAGCCAGGTGTTAAGGGCGTGATTGGATAGTGCCTAAAAGGTGTTATAGGAACGCCCAGAGTAAGGTGTTAAAACAGCATTGTACATGGCAGACAGATGGTGTCGAACCCCCCCCCCACCTCTATTTAGGCTTGGTTTTCTTTATTTTCACATAAATGGCCTCCTTAACACCACGACACCACGACACCATCTGTCTGCCATGTACAATGCTGTTTTGACACCTTACTCTGGGCGTTCCTATAACACCTCTTAGCCACTATCTAATCACACCCTTACACCTGGTTGATATGCTAATTGGGATTTTCCAGGGTACATAAGTGCCACAGATTCTTGTAAAAGTCATTCGAATTGAGAAGCAGTCGGATGACTAGCGAAATGTCTTCAAGAACTACATTTCAAGTCCAGTTGACTCTTTGAATACAACAGATATACCATGACCTGGATGAATAGAACCTTCACAAGCAGTCAATATTGAACTTCAAATATTCAATATGAAAAATCTTATCAACATTGAATATTCTATATCAAACATTGAATATTCTTATCAAACATTGAATATTTTATACCGACTCTGATCGGATAATGATCGGAACTTCGTCCTCCCATTGACTTCTACTGGCACAGGGATCCTCAAACTACGGCTCTCCAGATGTTTGAAAGCTACAACTCCCAGCATTCCTAGGCTTCCCTCTGTAGTTGAGGAATGCTGGGAGTTGTAGTTTTCAAATATCTGGAGAGCTGTAGTTTGAAGATCCCGGGACTGGAGAACTGATATGGACTGGCCTATACTCTGTAAAGCATGCCATCCACGGGGTCAACTTTTCTATCGATTCAACCAATTCAGTTGAATTGGTCAAATATTTGATGTCCGTTACCCCTTTTTTTTTGAAGTTATTGATTAACAAAAGCGATCAGGTCAAATGAATAATCCACATCCACGAACTGAACACGTAACTAGCAAAATTGCAGCAGTTTTATTAACCTTTTAAGGTGCTACTGTAACTAATGCGGAGGAGTATGTACATATTATAGCGCCGATTGGGTATATTTAAGTTTCATTATTAAAGTTTCAAAATAAGAATACATATTAAAATGTGTGGTGTGCCATGACATATTAGGAAAGAGTCCCTGCCCCGAAGAGCTTACAATGTAAGTAGTGGGACAACAGGATGTTACCTGGCAAAGTGAGAGAGGAGAGAGATCCAAAGGTAGGAGCAGCAAGAAGAGTTGGTTTAAGACGGGAGGAGCAGTGTTCGTAGGGGGTTTGTAGAGAAGATTGGCTTGTGAGGAGCGCAGGGCCACGTCCAGGAATATAAGGGACTAAGACAGTAGAGAATTAGGGAGGTACAGTAGATTGGAGGGATTTAAAGGTTGAAAGAAGGGTGTTGAATATGATTGTTTGATGGGAAGCCACCCTATGGACTGTAGTATCCAGTTGCGGGTTCTCTTTTGGAGGAGAGTGAGATGATCCGAGCTGCTGAGTTTAGATAGATTGAGAGAGAGAGTTGCAGGATGGGAGACCAGGTAGCAGAATGTTACAGTTCCAAGTAGGGAGGGCAGCAAAAGAGATTGGTTTAAGATGGGAGGCGCAGTGTTCTTAGGGGGTTTGTAGAGAAAATTGGCTTGAAAGGAGCGCAGGCACGTCCAAGAACATAAGGGACCAGAGAGAAGTAGGGAGGTGCAGTATAATGAAGGGATGTAAGGTAAAAGAAGGGTGTTGAATATGATTGTTTTGTTGGGAAGCCACCCTAGGACTGCAGTATCGGAGTTGCAGGTTCTCTTTTGTAGTAGAACGAGATGATGCGAGCTGTTGAGTTTAAGATAGACTGGAGAGGAGAGAGTTGACAGGACGGGAGACCAGGTAGCAAGGTTACAATGTCTAGATGAGATTTTATGAGGGCATGCATGAGCATTTTAGTAGTGGAGCATGGGTTAATGTACACTTGATGGAACATGGAAAGGAAAATAACCATAAAAGACATACATGGTTATTTCAATAAAAGTTCTTATCGTTAAAAATGGTGCTAATTTTGCCCTAACCAATAAGATGTTAGCTTTCAAATGTTAAATAATCTTGATTGGTTGGGGCAAAATTAGCACAATTTTTAACGATAAGAACGTTTTATTATCTCCCTGCTTTTTAACTAAAAATGTGCTTATACACATCATCCATAGATTTTATTTTCTGAACTAGCAGATACAGCAATATTCTTACCATTTTTTTAACCTTTCTAAGTATAATTATTTCAGATGTAATCATCTACGTATTGTCAAATCATTGTACTGTGTGTTTATAAAGAAATAATAAAGGTTACAAGTTAATGAGTGTTATGACATTTCTTCCTTTGCTGCCTTTATTTAGAATTAATAGGTTCTTGTTCTGAATTCTAAAGCATCTGTTCTACGCTTACTGTACTTTCAGGTGCTGTTCCTCCTCTTTTTTCCAAGTTCCTCTGCAGCTGGCATCTCCCCAGATGCTACATATTCTTTTATATCAGCCCATTCATTTGAATGGAAATCGGAATGTCACCAATCACTGAGGATGATGGGGAAAAGACACTATATTTGCTTGATTTGTGTAGTTTGTCCCAAGTTCAATGACTGACAGACAGACATGGACAAGGCTTGAGTGGCCAAATCAAAAGCTCCCCTCTAAGGGCTAGGCCACACTAGCGCGTTTTTCGCGCGTTTGCGCACGCGTTTCGCGCTCGGCGTTTGCGCCCGTGATTTTTCGCTAAAATGGAAATCGCGGGAACGCGCATGCGATTGCAGGTGTGAACCATATTATTAAATCCTGTGGGTTTTACTGTCTGTCCATTTTTTTAAAACGCAACCTGCGTTTGAAAAACGGATACAAAGTGATGTAGTGTGAACGAGCCCTTACCACATTTAAAGGGCCTCCCTACTCTCAGAACTTGTAATATAATATAATACTACTTTTTGATATACTTATTTTTTCCAAACATGCATTCCAAACGTAGGTTTGAGTGAGTATTAAGCTTTATACAAAGTTTAGTTCTGAGGGTATACAGAATGAAGGCCAAAAGTGGCCCCTTGAGACAGACCCCACAAAAAAGGCACTGACAATAAAGGTCAAAAAATAACAAAACCCGTTTAATGCGTCCAAATGTTATATAATTACCCTAGTACATAATAAGTGTACTTAACATCACAATGTGAATAATAAAAAAACTTTAAAAACCTCTAAATATACAATACATGATTCCTAAAAACCTGGTTACTAGGCTCCCCAGAAACCAAAAAATCTCTAAATCTAGCTCCATGCGAGCACTGGACGGCCGATGGTTTTGAGTCAAAGTATGACTATATAGTAAAGAATACCAAGGTTCAGTATCTGTAATTCTTATCAAGAAACCTAACCATGTGGATGTATCTCATTCGGGACTTGCGTGAGAAGCCAGGACCCTACAACAGGACGGACCACACTCTCACCCCGATTTGGCTGGTAAGTATTCATACTCCTCGGAAATCTTCCTTCCTCTGGTCGCTATTCCAACTGCGCCGCATGGACGCCGTTATCTCACTCCATTTCTAGGTTGTTTAGAAATGGAGTGAGATAACGGCGTCCATGCGGCAGTTGGAATAGCGACCAGAGGAGGGAAGATTTCCGAGGAGTATGAATACTACTAGCCAAAATCGGCTGAAGAGTGTGGTCCGTCCTGTTAGGGGTCCTGGCTTCTCACGCAAGTCCCGAATGAGATACATTCCACATGGTTAGGTTTCTTTGATAAGAATTAACAGATACTGAACCTTGGTACTTCTTTACTATATAGTCATACTTTGACTCAAAATCATCGGCCGTCCACTGCTCGCATGGAGCTAGATTTAGAGATTTTTTGGTTTCTGGGGACGCCTAGTAACCAGGTTTTTAGGAATCATGTATATGTATATTCAGAGGTTTTGAAGTTGTTTGGTATTCACATTGTGATGTTAAGTACACTTATTATGTACTAGGGGTAATTATACAACATGGGGGACGCTATTAAACGTGTTTTGTATTTTTTGACCTTTATTGTCATTGTGCCTTTTTGTGGGGTCTGTCTCAGGGCCACTTTTGGCCTCCATTCTTATACTTGTATCTACACCCTAGGGGCACGGCTAGTATGTTAGCGTTGACTTGGTCTTATGTATGAGCTTTGTGCCACACCAGACTATGCGATTAGTTTCTGGAGGGGTAACGATCTTTAAAAAATACTTAATTATACAAAGTAACAGTAATTAAGGTGTGAATAAGACATATGTCTCTTTAGTCTAAACTTTATACCCCCCTCTTACCTACCTCCCAGTCGATCAGAGGAAGGCAAAAAAAAAAAGGGGTGGGGGGATTCCTTCCTGACTCCAATGACAATGGGAAAGTATCCCTGGATTCAACCAGAACTACAATATATAATTAAATACCAGAATCTCAACATTTTTTTAGTTATGAAACATATCCAGCCCACTTTTAAAGCTGTTCAATGAATAGACATTACCACAATTGCTGGAATACATTTACACAGTTTTCACTGTTCTCACTGAAAAGAAACATTTTCTAACAAGTCCTCTGAAATTACCTATAGTGACAGGGCATCAGAGTTTTATTATATGGCTCATTACAGGGGTGTAGCTGCGGGCCCAGCCCCCCACGTGATGGAAGCCGGGCCCCAGACCCACCACCACCCCCAAAATCAGCGGTTTTAAACAGCCCGTTGTTTGTGTCTGGAAGTTTGTGTCCGGGTTTGTGTCTTTAAACAGCTGTTTTTTAAACAGGTACGGGCTTGTGGCGGGCCTCTCCTAACATCCGACACACACACACCCCGTGCGCGGTGGGGGGGCGATGTCGCGGGATTAGTAGCTATCGTTGGTCTCGTTTGGTTGCATGTTGAAATATTGTGAAATGTGTTATAAGTGCTCATATCCCTGGGCGACACTCATTCAGTGGCGTGTTCCCTCATGGATAACGCAGGCCCTAGGGGGGTTTATCTAATCGTCTTAGTGTCTGAGCAGGATACAGATCCCCCTTGTCATTGCCCCTTGAGGGGATGTGGGCCCGTCGTTTGAATGGATCCTGCCGTGTCCAAGATTGGCCCTGGTAGTCAGAGCAAAAACAAGTGCCTTGTAAAGAGGGAGAATGAAGGATTGGTTTCTCCCTGGATCTATTCCTCTCTGTATACAGACAATATCTTATGCTACTAGCTGGCTGTGTATGGCTGGCACTGTGCATACAGCTGTCTGTTATCTAGCAGAGAGCATGTCACTGGTGTAGGTGGCACAGGGATTTGTTAAAAAACCCCCAAATCACCTTACACATTTACACAACTTGGAATCTCATTATGCCCACTCTGCTGACACTCTATCTATGGTCTGCTTACAGCAATGAACTTCTAGTTTCCATGCCGGTGCAATAGTTTTTTTGTTGCTCGTTTTTCATCAAATCACCTTGTGGTGGTGTTTTGCTGCTAAATGCCGCAATGTTATACGCCTAGCAATAAAAGCTGGAAGGATCCGGAAACATGTCGCTGTACTCATTGTCAGGCAGTCAGTGAGTGCAATCCTATCGTTTTTATCAACTTACACGTGCTAGTCCGTATGTCTTGCAACAGCTGTATTGTAGCATAGGAGATTTCCATAAAGATTGTCTAACCCAACAAAAGAAGGGAAAAAAAGAATTATAGCAAAAGCTGGGGGAGTCAGTTAGAGCAACTAGACTTAAGTTTCATTCTTGAAGACAATGTGGGGCAGTTGCTGTTTGGGGTTCTGTCTCTGTCCCGGTTTCGCAGGAGGCAGGCTGTACGGCGGGCTGGGCCGGCGGTTCGGGACGTTGGAGTGGGTTCTCTGGGCGGTTTCGTGGGTGTTCGTGATGGGGTCCGGCAGAGGGGACAAGGGCGGCCTCAGGGGGGGGGGGGGGGGGAGAGCAAAGGGGATAGTGGGTGGTGGTTGGTGCTGAGTCGGGAATGTTCTTCTGTATAAGTGCCATGGGCCTCCCGCGTGGGTTAAGGGAGGGTGGGATACTAGGGTGCTGTGTCGCCTTCTTGGTTGTGCTTGGGGTCGCGTCTCTCGTGCTTCGGGTTTGTTGGGTTTCTGGTGTGGTGTGTGTGGGCGGTGGTTGTGGCCGTTTGTGCGGCTTTCGAAAAAGGACTAACACTGATAGCGGCGACGAGGGGTGTACTGGTGGTGGGTGAACCAGAGGGATTCGACACTTTACGAGGCTGTGCAATTGGTGGCTCGGTGGGGGATCCCACGTTGGACGGTTGACTGGACAGGTCAGTGAGCCATGGGGGCATCAGGTGTTGAAGGGAATGTGGCTCGGAGTGGTGGTGTGTAGTGGGGTGGTTGGGGGGACTGTGGGGACCGTTGTGAACTGGTGTAACTGTGGGGGACACTTTTCTATGTGGTTAGGGGCCCTGCACAGAGGCGAGCCTCTTTGCGGCAATAGGTGCGGGGCGTGGGGCTAACGCAGGGCGGGGTGTTGCTCCTGGTGGGCCGTTCGGGAAAGGGGTTGGCTTCGTGTCTGGTGCCACGGGGAACACCCCCGTGTGGCGAGGAAGGTGTGAATGAAGTGATTGGAGAGGGGGGGGTAAAGGAGCGTGGGTGGCGGTACCGCCCGTGCTGCATAAGTGAAGGACGGGTGCAGGGGAGGGGGGTGAACAATATGGGGAAGGGAACAAGGAATCTTAACGCGCGGATGGCTAGTCGACAGGTCCCGAGGACGCGGACCTAGCACATGCGCAACGCAAGTCGGTCCGGACCTTCGGATGAATCGGCGGAGGGACGAGCGATTGGTAGGTTCCTTCCATTCATTCCCGGCTCCTGACGTTTTTATTGGAGGGAGGTAAGACACAGCTCCTTTACCTCCCGTTCTTCAATAAATATGAATAAAAAAAAGGGAGTTTTACCAGTGGAGTCCTTTAAGGAAAAAGGACTTACTTTGAATGCACCTTGCATTCAAAGGTCCTAACACCTGGCTGTGATAGCTATTTGGGACTATCCAGGGTACTTAATTGCCAACAGATTCTTGTACAAGTCATTCTGAAATGAGAAGCCAGTGTGATGACTAGTGAAACGTCTTCAAGAACTAACTTTAAGTCCAGTTGATCTAATTGAATCAACAGATATGCCATGACCTACGGACGAAACCTTCACAAACATTAAAGCAAATCTCCCCAGTCCTGCCAAAGTAAAGAAGTGAAATCCACTGTGTTTCTGGGGGGTATGTACCTTATAAGTCTCTGCACAGTTAGTTTTTCATGGTTACCAGACTAACAATCAAGAGTGTAGGTGAAGCCGCAACTAATCACTAAGAGACCCTCAATCAGGAAGGAAAATCCAAATGAGAACAGTCTTTACTGAGAATATTAAGCAAAAGTACACCATTTACACCATGTTTTAACTGGAAATATTCAGTGCAATGTTTTAAAAAGTGTACCTTTTACAATCTGTGCAAAATGAATGGTAAAGTAGAGTTGGCTAAAGCAAATTTGATCTAATGGCTTAAAATATTGATAGTGGTATTCTTTTCGACTGCTTGAAAATATTGAATGGTTTATTGAAAATTAATATCGGAAAAATGGAAAATTTGGGGGGCCCAGGGACTTTTAAACCAACTCGTGCCACGTGTCCTCAGTAAATATACACACAATCAGCTGTTTTAAAGATGAAGTTCAGGTGCAATACATATGCTTTTCAGAAAAAAGAGCAGTATTTTCCCATCCTAATGACCTTAATCTGCCAATTCAGCATTGTGGTCTGTGTAAATAAATGCACCGAAATACTGACTTCCTGTTTGCAGGACCCCTAGTAGAGACCGTTACGTTTTTGCCCTTGACCCAGCCAGGGTTGATTCAGTTGCTCAGTAGAGATCTGAGCATCTTTGACCCATCCAACAGCCAATCAATAGAATTTACTATTAGGAACATTCCAAGGATGTGGAGCATCCTGGGAAGAAGAAGGACCATTAAAACCTGAAATGTCAGCTTAACAATGTCAACAGCAGGGAGCGCAGCAAAGGGTATGAATTTTTCAAAATGGGAGAGAATATGTGAATAACTAAGAAGCATTACACAAACAAATATTTCCACTGAAATGTCCCTTTAAAGACGGTACTGGTCTTTTAAACAGCTAATTGCTAGACATGTCCGAACTTCGCAAAATCCGGTCCGCTCGAGGATCAGCGAATTTTCCAAAAAATTCGAAATCCGAAAACCTATTAAAATGAAAATTCGCGCAAAATCCGCATTAAAATTGGTCTAAATAGCCTGGTAACTAATCACTCAGGACCTGGGTAATGACCTTGGAAACACGTATCAATGCCACAAACCTAAAAATTACAGTCCGCTAGCTTGAATTTCAAATGCGCCTGAGTCTCGTCATTCTTCGAAAATACGAGGATTCTTTCCCGAACAGACCCGAACATGTGGCTTGCTCCATCCAAAATGCAAAAAAATCTGTTTAAATTTAGAATTTTCCGCATATTTTCGAAAATACGAGAAATTTTCAAAACGGGGTTCGGAAAAGTTCAGAAGGCGGGTTTGGATCCGCGAACTGGGCCATCACTACTAATCGCAGTATCTTTACTGTCACATGAACTGTTTAAAACATTTGATTGGGCCATAGTGTGTGTCAGGGTCCCGGCCTCTAAGCCTGTGGGAAGGCCCGGCCCCTGTCATTACGGTCCTGAAATTTTTGTCTAATCTCCTGATACACACAGTCTGATTTTGTCCTGATAATAATATATACGGGCATACCCCCACAACTAAATTTGACCCACTGCTAGCCCCACTCCTATGTAGTTTTAAAAATCCTTAATTACATCTCTACTCTGAGAGGTTCTGGCTTGTGCAGTGGAGCCCTCCACCCCTCCCTCCCCCCTCTGTATCCCTCTTTGCTGCCTGTGTACTTACATTGCTTCATTCCCCGGGCGTTCACACTGCTGGCAGCGGGCGTCTGTGATTGGCTGCCAGATTGGCTGGACATGACCTTTAAGCATAAGCGTTTATGAGATCTATCACAATTACTTTTTTGGGGGGGGGGTAAAGCTGCACATCTAAAAATAAGTCTGCTGTCTACACAGAACAGTCAAAATGAAGGAAGATTTGTATACAACATGTTGTATTGATAGCATTGCAGACAGGGCACATAGGACAAATACTCTACAAAACAGCGCTTCCTTGTGCTTCCTGTTTGGTGTACCCTGGGTGAGAATCTAAAGCTTCGTACGTTATACCCAACCGTGTATAAAAGCTTTGTACGTATACCCAACCGGTATAAAAGCTCGGCCGTAATACCCAACCGGCGAGAGTTCGTTGATTCATCCTGGTGGATACAATGGGGGAGATATAAAAACAGTTGTTATTGGCAAATAAGTGTAACCCCCCACACTACCTGGTGTAATATCGGGTAAGCCTGGGCTTTACACTGCATTAGTGGGGTCTGCACAGTTCTGTATTTACAGCACCAAATGCAATAACAAAACGTATGCTGAGGGAGGCTTATGGCACCTGTCCGGGTTCTCGGGTAGGTTAACAACACTGCTTTGTATTATTACATTTTCCCCTATATACATACCTTTACCTCTTACATTTATATGGTTTATGAAGCTCCCTTGTTATTTCTAAAAATTCTTAGATTTTAATATAAAGGGGGGCTTTTATTATGTAGCAAAAGTCCAGGATAAGGGAAATATAACAAAGGAATACTTTAAAGGGCATGTCCACCCCATTTAATACCCACCCCCGATCACTACTTTACATTGCCTCTTTTCCCCCACATTCAGTCCCGCCCTCTGCTTGCTGAAACTGCAAGCAGGAGACTGGACTGGCAGCCGTGTTCTTGATTGGCTGGAAGCAGCCAAACACGGATAGGCTTCTGGCTGTACTGAACGTGGGGGAAATAAGCAATGTAATAGATGAGGGGGGGAGTTTTCTTCAAATAACCATAGCGGTTGGGGGTGGGGGAGGGAGCTCTACACTACAGAAAAGGGGATTTGAAGGGATTTTGTGCTGAGGGCTTTATGCTGGTTCGGGACTACATTGCTCTATTTTACTTTACATTTTACCTATTTAAAGAGTATCTCCGGTGGTTAAAATCATTTTTTGCTATTCAGTTTTATTGAAGAATGGGAGGTAAAGGAGCTTTGTCTTACCTCTTGTTCTTCAATAAATATTCAGGAGCCAGGTATCTTGCTCCTCTGCTGCGTCCTCTGACAGGTCCCTAAGACTCACCACAGGAGATTCAATAAAGTTTCTTATTGTTAAAAAAGGTGCTATTTTTCCCCAACCAATCAGATATTATTTAACATATGTAAGCTAAATCTGATTGGTTGGGTCAAAATTAGCACCATTTTAAACGATAAGAACTTTTATTGAATAACCCTGTTTGTACTCTATGCGCATATGCAGTGCGCATGGGCATAGAATCCGAGTCTGTTGGGACCTGTCAAGTGCGGCGGAGGGTCGAGAGATTGGGTAAGTTCCTTCCCTTCGTTCCTCCTTAACATTCCTCCTTCGTTCCTCCTTAACATTTTATTGATGAACGTGAGGTAATACACAGCTCCTTTACCTCCTGTTCTTCAATAAAATGAATAACAAAAGTGAGATATTTTTATTATTTACTAGACATGTATTTTTTTGTTCTGCTCTGGCTTGCCATATATGATTTAAATATGATTTTAATCTGCATGATTAGATTTGGCCCCTGTTTTATTCATGTGATTTATGGATTAGTAGATTATTTTAATACATGTTTAATTAATTGGTGTAATGTTGTTAATATATTCATTTATTTACACATCTTTTATAGGTCTAGAGTGGAAGTTCTTATTTTAGTTTGGTTGGAATTCTTTGGAGTTTTTATTTTTTTTTTTGCTATTTGTCATTGTGTCGCAACATGTGCCAAAGGGTATGTGTAGCAATGTTTGTGTATGATGAAATGATTGTAGCACTATATTATGTATATAATGTTTGTGGCAGTGTATGTTTTTGTGGTAGTACAAGTAATACTATGTGTTTTGGTAGTACATTTTTGTGTAGTATTTATGTGTAAAGCAGGGGGTTGAGGGAACAGTGTGTATAAACATGTAGCAGTGTATGTATATTTAGGTGGTATGTGTTGGCTTCATTGTTGGTGGGCCCCCGATGTGCAGATGCCCTAGTTGGCCCCATGTGCTCAGTCTAAACTGGGTGTACACTACCAGCCACTATCGAACATGCCGTCCATAGATATGAAAGATATGTGAGGTGAAGGGGGTTGTAGAAGAAAAAAGAGAGAAGCTACATATGTTGTATAAGACAAGAGAAGACCATTCATTGCTGCATCCCTTCATCTAGAACCTGTATTGCTTAGGCTAAGCATTCCCCTTCCCACTCTACTACTCAGCAAGCATGCTCAGTAATTTTTCCCCTAACTGCACACAGCACAAAAGAGTTTATGATAATAAGGTACTTGATTGACAGCTAAAAGTAAGATGCTTCAATTGGATATATAAAAGAATTAGGGGACAGAGCAATAAAAAAATGTACAGTATAGTTGAAAGGAATTATAGTTTCCTGTAATGGGCAATAAAAAATGATTTTTCCAGTTAGATGCCTTTTAAAATGCATCTTTATTCAGTTTTTTGCAATCCTCACTGATACGAAAGGTTTCAAACATTTTAGGGAATTCACAGAGAGCCCTGTTCATCCATGATGGTGATTTAATCTCATAATTTTGCCATGATTTGATTTTAGTTTTTCCCCTTATAATCTGTGGGATTTGATTAAATTAGCACACGAACCACCACAATCTTAATATTAAAGGAAAACTATACTGTGTATACTATAACTTTAAAAGCTGTTAAAATGAAAAGTACTTGGACAGGGATAAAGGACTGGGAATCCTCCTCCCAATATTGTTTTTGTGTGCACCAGCCCAAAGAAAACTGGTTTTGCCAGTCTTCCTCCTGGTTTCAGCACTATCTTTAATACAGGAATAGTCCAGGACTAACCTGGCAAATGGAACTGTATAAACTGTAGTTCCTTCACAAATGATATTGTGAGGTAGGAATAATCAATCCCACCTCCCTGCCCCCTGTACTTCCATTTTTAAAAGTACATATTTAGAGTATAGTGATCCTTTAAATGGCTAGTGGTGGCTGCATGCGTTACTCTCCGAAGCACGTGCAGCAGTCACATTTCCCTTTCCGCTAGTCAGGATCATGAGTAGGCTAAAAATGGTTGGATTAGATGGCCGATGTCCTTATCAAACTCCAATACTATGTACACCCTTTAAGTTGCACTAGTTTGCATTTTTTTGTAGAGTTAATATATTACTTCACATCAGTATATATATATATATATGTGTGTGTTTGTGTGTGTGTGTGTGTGTGTTCACATACAAAAACTTAAGTCAAAATAATTCCCTAATCAAGTTAGTATCATGTTACATAACTTAACATACCGTAATGCAGCTTAAGGGTATCTCCACTCAAAAAAAAGTTTGTACATTTAGTTTATTAAGGACAGGAGGTAAGACACAGCTCCTTTACCTCCCGTTCTTCAATAAACTAAATGCCAAATTTATTTTTGAGTGAAGGTGCCCTTTACCATAATGCACATTACACTGTTTTTTATGCAGAAATTTTTAATTGTAATTCATTGAAAGATACAATCTCCCCCCAGATAACCACTGTAAGTCAAGCAGGGAGGAGGACCCAATTATAGTTTTGCTGTGAACAAGCTGGGGGGAAATGCCTTTACTTTATCAAAAACTAATAGATACTTCAAAGCAGTGGAAATGCAAATAACACCTTCAGGTTACAATAGAATGGGGCACTAGTAATACACAGTCAAGACAAAAATTCATTATACAAAATAATCTTAACTAAAACATCACAACAACTTTGAACACAATGATTTCAGGCAGAGGGTAATGATAATAACATCTCTGTACTGCACATTTTACTTTATTCCTTTATTCCACGCCATAGCAATATAACATGTAAACCATATAAAAATTCCAGAACAAAATATCAAATTGTTCTTTATTGTTGTGATGAAAACCTCAATGACAAACTTACAGCTGTGTCATTGTACCTTCTTAGCAACAAATGTGGTGCTCTTTATATTTTAACTCCAACAAAACACCAGTTGTATGAGTACAATGGCACATTTTATCAATCCTCTACCCCTTTCTGAATGGCGCAGCTTGTCCAAATGACCCTTTTAAGAGATTTATAAAGAAGAAGAAGTTCTAATTGTAACTTAAATAGCTATTAAAACCAATCCAAGAGTACCCCCTTATATAATAGTACCCAGTAAGGACCTAAACCATGGGATCCTCATCCTCGGGTCTTGTGACATAGTCCCAGATTACTAATGGACTTGCCATTAATTTAAATACTGGGTTTAACTATGCAGGCCATTTCTGCTGCAATAGGCAACCCAGGGGTAGAACCTAGCGTTCAGGACCTCATCCTGGTACTGAAGAGTGGTGGGGGCGATTTTAATTGCCCTTTAAGTGAAAAGCTCTAAAACACATAAGTACAAAGTTCTTTAATCAAGGTAGTCTATGTTTAACCTATAGAAACTCAACATAAAATCAAATGTTTAGTACTCAGCTCTCTTACAGAATATTGCTCTTACTGCTTTAGTTATAGTACATGGGTTATTAGTTTACCCTACAGATTTTATTTAACATATTTCATTAAAAAGCAATAATAATGTCATTTCTGTGCTTTACAACTGGAATCATATTGACTGATCATTCTCCACATCAAACTACTTTCGAGATTTTATTTCTATTACCACTTTAATAATTTAAAATTTTTCCATAATGTTAACACAAATGATTAAGCATGAACAACCATTGTAAGAAAGTTAAAGTAGGTATTAAAATAAATTCACTGCTAAACAATGCTCTTCTCTGTGTTAGGGAATTGTCTAAAACTTGGGCATGAAACTTAAATGACTGTTGTTAGTCTCTGGCCATAGAAATATTAGGTTAGTTTAGGATCCATTCCTTACCGAGATCGGGGGATGTTTTCTTTGCTTTCCTCCACCCAAACATCTGAAAGCATTGTCTCTGGGTTTGATCTCTACCATATCTGTCAGAGAGAAAAATGATTTTTAATTTGCAATAGACGCCGAAATTTGTTGGTTTGTTTATCTTTGGTTATCCCTACCCACTGGTAAAAACTGGCAAATGTAGAAAAGGCTCATCAATAAACTTCTCATACCACAATGTTTCAATATTCCTACATCTAGAAGGTTCTATAATTCCATAGGCGGACTGTGAATCACTGTCTTTCAAACTGTAATCAACATATTTTCTTCTACAAAAAAAGCTAATTTCTGGACTGTTATAATTATTATGATTTAGAGTTTGGCCATGGTTAGCCAAAATTCTGATTTCCCAATCCTAAAGCAATTTAGTATAATAATGTCTGCTTTATGCTAAAGAAATTCCATTAAATTCTGTTGGAACTATATTATAGCAATTCATTAATGTGTAGACGGATCCATGCTACTGTCACCCCCCACTGGAATAAGACTCTTACCGGAGAAGAACATTTTAATCTACCACATCTGCTGTCTGAAAATTGACTTAAAAAAGCTATGGATCTGCTCGGTAGATGTCAAGATCAGAGATCTCGCACTGCTAGAATCTTTTTCTTTAAAAGCGTTTGCTGGTTTGTGTACTTTTTCATACTGAATGTAATGGTTTTGATAAAAATTGTCATTTATAGATTTTTTTAACCATGCTCTGCATCCAATTTTTAAATGACAATATTGTAAATATAATCAATATAAGTACACAAGCAACCTATTGTGTATTTAATGAGGTTTGGCAGGTGGAAAACAATCCTCTAGAGAGGATATGTAAAGGATTCTAATGCTGAGTGCAACCACTTCAAAACAAATCATTAACAATCATTCTTCTTAAATGGATCCCCAAAGTGTTCTAGCATCTAGACATTTAAACAATTAAGTTCTGACAATATAAAATGAGACATCCTGTGGAATATTACCAAAACTATTAAAGTTTCACTAAAAACATTGTTTTATAATTTTCCCCATAACCAAAACCGTTTAATGTTAGATCATTGAGAAATATCCATTTGGTAGATTAATATTCTTATTATTGGATAAAACGTGTATAAAGAAACATTTTTCTTAATTCTTTTAAAGCCGATTTATTTATCAAGAGTTGGATTTTCTGTGAATTGAATTACAACTGTTTTGATTAAAGGTCGTACTTTTATGTTATCGCGTGTGATCTATCACAAAGTGTTTTATCTGTATAATTTATTCATTATTTATTACATTTAATCTTATACATTACATTATTCTGTATAAGATTTGAAGGAATAGCCTACTTAATATAACATAATTTCAAGTATTTAGTTTCTCATGTGAGATATTTTGGGTACATACAGAAAATTTCAATATAATTTCATTTTGTTCACCACCTCCTAACTTGAGTAACTACTAGCCAATTAGAAAGTATAAGATTTGGCTTATTGTAAGAAGTGCAGACCCCTGGTGTAAAGCATCCTTGTGTTTTTGTAATAAAAAAGACTTGCCTACCTCTGCCTTGTAATGAGTTAATATAATTGCCTCAATGCGGAGTAATATTTGGCCATGTCTTCTGCTGTGCATCCTCCCCTGGATTGTCTGGTTTTGATGGATAAGCCTCTGCAAATGTTCCCAAACAGATCAACAAAGACAGACATAATGTAAATACTGACATCCACAATCTCATGTTTCCCTGCATCTGCAAAACATGTGAAGGAAAAGAATCATTTTATACTTCTCATATAGAAACATGTAAAAAGTAAATTACTAGCCTAAGTATAGTTAATATCAACAGTGAAAACAAGTTTCCTGTGCAAAAACAACAATCAAATGATTACTTTATTAGAATGTGAGTTATTCCATTAAGCACTAAGGGATTGCATATACAACATCTTAAATACATGTCTCTTTTTTTCGGTATGCGTATGT
This sequence comes from Hymenochirus boettgeri, assembly GCA_019447015.1. Taxonomy (NCBI): domain Eukaryota; kingdom Metazoa; phylum Chordata; class Amphibia; order Anura; family Pipidae; genus Hymenochirus; species Hymenochirus boettgeri. The sequence continues at coordinate 71,260,777 of CM033474.1, read as the reverse complement.
TTCCCTAACATTCAATATTGAATATAAAATGTTTCACTTTCTTCTCAAGAAAGTTGGTAAAATCAAATGTCTCCTTGCCCCAGTGGCTGGCTCAGTTAACACTGTGTCTTGCCTTAGCAATGTATTTCAAATTATTTAAAGAAACAAAATATTCTATTTTTCTTATCCAGTGTCCAAGATAAAAGTTTTGAATGAAACACTCTACAGATTGTCACACAGTGAAATCCATGTAACCGTTCACTTGGAGTGATCTCCAAATATTTCACACCAGGCGTTCTTGTTCTCAGACAGACTAAGGGAAATCAGTACTGTTTTGTAAAGGGTACAAGTACTTACATTTGAGTCTTAGATGGATGTTTTCTATGTGGTCTTCTCGTAAGTGCTTTCTCTGTCACTGTCTCTTTAGTCTTCACTGCAACTAATGTAAGTCTCTCTTTATTTTGTTCTTCCTGATCACAAACCTGGGTAAACTCTGCCATGCTGTGGTCTTTTATCCTCTCCTTTTCCAGCAGGAGGGGCTTGCAATAATTGTGTTTTTCTGTGACTCTAAGTCACGCATCTCCTCCCTTTCTCTAGGATCTCACACGTCACTCATAAGTTAGACCTGGATGACACTGATCACGCTGAAAAAAGGGCAATTTTTCTTCATATCCTCCTAATTGTCAAAAATTTGCTGCCCCCCTCAAGTCTAAAACAGACATTAGGAAATGCACGCACACCTTACACGGAACGTGAGACTTTTCAACACTTAATCAGATGACTATGTAGCTGATTTTTTTTCTCACTTTGATAATTTATTTTCAAACCCCTCCCTTTCTCATTGCCAGCATCATACCCAGCTGTAGCAAATAAAAGCCTGCCCCTGTTTTTTTGAACTCGTGCATACTCATGCGTATGGTCTGAGTGACATTTCTGACTCATCAGAGAGTCATTGGGAGATTTCAACTTACAAATATTCATTTCCAACCTTGCCAAAGAAGAGGGGTTTTGATTTCGCAATTGTTTGTGAACCTCAGCAAAGCATTCTGGGTATGGAGCTGTTTTAAGCCACCTGATCTCACAGAAAACTCTATCTTCTATAAATAAACCTGCTAGGTGCTGTATGTCAGAACTTAACCCCAAAGAAATAATTGCATCTTGTTATCTGAAGATGCAGATATAGCATGTCTTACAGTATATGTTGTGTTTTTATTAAAAAATAAATGACATTTACTGGAGTTAACATTTTCTTACTAACATATTTTCAAATCACAAACCAGAGAAATGAATAATATCCACAACATGTTTATCGTACAAGAAAAATATATAGACAATATTGAAGTCTATACAATGTATTGAGATGACGTAAAGTTGCATAATGCACAAAGAATATATTTAACACAAACCGAGTACAAAATGCGGTCTTATCGTGGTCTTACCACTAATGGCTTACGTTCCCATACGAAATGGTAAGGCAAGCAAAGCAAACATCACCTGCAAACATACTCAAAAAAACAAAATTATAAAAAACTACTGACTAAGACCTGGGGAAAAATCTAAATGAAGATAGTGATATAAACCTTGGGAGCAATGAAGACAATAAAATGTACTGAAGGTGCATTATAATTTGATTACAGAAAACATCATATCATCATATCATTTAATTCAGCCTCTGTTCAGTTTATCAACCCACCTAATTATTTTTGCAGAAATGATGTATAAGTATTATCACCTATGAAGTGAATTGTATATAATTCCATTATAGTTAGCACTGCACAACCTATCGCAAAATATAGATACTAAAGTTTTTGGCTTTATAAACCAGATTACAGGCTGGGTACTTTTAGGCCAATCTTGGAACTTTAAATTGACTTCTGATATCCTAATGTTTTAAAGAAGGAGGTGGATCCTATATATGGCACATTTCTGTGCCATATTAGGTCAAAGGCATTTCATGGCAGAATATTTGGGACTTGTGTATTAATAGTGGAAAATGCACATCCTATTATTGTGAAATACAAGGATATCGAAGTTACCAAAGCGTTCTATAACATCTACCATACAAGCTGCAAGCCCATTGAACTCTGAGGTGATACAGCTCAATAGCCCCATTTTACTTATGGTGGTCCCTACTCAGGGACAGTCATTAGATATTGCAGGACAGATTCCATTGCTATTTATCAGCGCTCCTGTGTGTGTCCTGCATTTCTATACCAAATTTCTTCTTTCAAGCAATTAACTAAATAATCAGTATCTCAGTTTTCTAACTATTGCAGTTTTTAAGCTGTTTTTTTAAACCTATTTCATTTGAGGGTTAACTTAGCCCTTTAAATTCTGTTTCAGAAATTTAAGCCCGCTCATATAAGCAATCTCACCTTAAGTGTTTTCTTTCATACTTAAACATCCTCCTGACTGATCCATTATTGGTTTCAACATAAATAGTTGCACTGCCTCTCTAGAATGACACTATTGAAAGCATTTTAGACTGATGAATCCCAGACACAAGAAAAGAATGGCAATTGTGTAGAATTGGGCAATCATAAGGATTACTGTCACTGCTACAACAGTCTATTTTGTTACTAGAAACCGTTATAATACTTTTTTACATTAGGGATGAGCAGCATACAGCATTTTACATAGGTACACTGATTCAGTGCAATAAAAAGGGTTCGGCCAGAATATCTCTCTATACAGATTGTTCATGCCATCCTCTTCTTGTAAACACCTGCTTCTTCTTATTCTTGGCCTTATTTCTCAGCGTTTAGTAGTTGTTTGAATTATTCTCCATAATAGCTCTGATTTGTAGAGGACATTTAGGAAAGTATCATAAGCAAACAGGTCAACTTTCCCAGAGCCACCACCACCAAACTCAAAACAGGATTCCGGCAAGTATGCATGAACTAGAACTCAAACTCAAACCCGATTTTGAGCCGATTTTATGAGTTCGTACAAACTTGGACTCTTTCAGACTCTTCCAATTACGAAATTATTGAACTGCTCTAAATGTTTTGTTAACATTTCTATTAAATTATGTCAGACAAATTATAGATCACCCTGTATTTAGTGTTACTGGATCCTGTTAATAGGCCCTCGGCCAAAAAGGAAATAAAACAACGACCGATTAAAAAAAAAAAAAAGTTTCCACCTTCTATTGGTCAAAAGGGGTCTTCTATGGGGGACTGTATATAAAAATTTTCCGCTAGGGGAGGGAATAGAGAGAGGGGGGGAGAGGGAGGGAGAGGGAGGGGGGAGAAGAGCTGCAGTAACGCATGGCCAAAATCTCGTGAGGCCAGGAAGCACGCAGTATCCTATATAGGACCTGCAGCACCTCTGGTGGGCAGTTTTTTTGGACTTTGGGGGGGCACTACCGGAGAAACCTATGGAGCTGGGATGTGAGGTAAGGATTAACTACCCTACATGGTGCGGGGCCGTAGTTGGGGGGAGTATAGTTTTGGGGGTGGGACATTGCCCTTTAATTCCTTTTGCCCAAGGGCCTATATAACAGGAATCCATTACACTAAATACAGTGTGATCTATACTAGTTACTGAAATCATAATAGAACTGTTATCAAAACCCAAACAATATCGAGATTGTGTTATAGTTATATTATACATAACATTTATTATAATGTTATTACTAACCGTCGTTTTACAGTCCACCAATATAATATAATGACCACCTTTCTGGCAGACTGAAGGTAGAAGAGGAAACGCCTCTCTGGTAAGATACCTTTTATTCTAGTCTGTTTCTATCCTTTTTGGCCGGGGCCTATAAGGATCAGTAACCACTAAATACATGTGATCTATAATTTGTCTGACATAATTTTATAGAATGTTAACAAACATGTGAGATTTAATTTGACGGTGAATATTTTAAATAAAAAATTTTTCTTTTGTTCAAAAAGCAAACCAAAGAGGGGAACCTTCTTTCTGAGTGAATGGTAGAGAAAATCCTTATTAATTTCAGTATTTTAACATAATATTAGACAAAAAGTACATTTTTTATGAGGTACATTTTTATATTTGTTATACCCTATACCTGTCGGACATTGTCTACGTCCCCCATAGAATTACAAGTACCTTTCTGGCAGATTGAAGGTGGAAACGCCTCTCTGGTGGTAAGATTACTCTTATTCTAACTTGTGTTTTATTTCCTTTTTGCCCGAGAGGCCTATTACAGGAATCCGTCACACTAATACCGTAAGTGGTTATCTATAACTCTTTCTGGCATAATTTAATAGAAATACATCAAAACATATTACAATATACAGAGAAAACATAAACTGTCCCTCACCACCTACCTGAAACACTATTTATATTAATGTATAGACCCTAAACATACTAGCGTTATTGATTTAATTTGTTACTGTGAATATTTATATAATAAAAAATATTATTTTCTTTCTTCTCAAAAGCAACAACGAGGGAAACTTTTTTGTTGGGTGATAGAATTCGAAAATGTATTGTTTCCAGTATTTTGATTAAATAGTGAAAAAATATATTTGTCACAGTTACTCTTATAATTTGTGGTTTAATGGTATTCTAATCCGTCTTTTTACGTCCCCATGGAGAGACCCCTTTTGCCAACTAGAAGGGTGGGAAACACCTTTCTTTCTTTCTAACTTTCTTGTTTCTATCTTCCTTTTTGCCCAAGGCTATTACAGTAGAGATGGCCGGTTCGCGGACCGAACCTGGGTCCGCCGCGGATTATCACGTCACGCGAACGGCGGAATTATTCCCGGATTTTCCCCTTCCGAACTCCGAACCGGTCGGATTTTTTTTCCCCAAAAAATTTTCGAAAATAGTGAGTATCCTCGTAATTACGCGGATCCTCAGCTTAATCCTGAGCATGGACCAATACAGTGATGAACAGAGACAGGTTAATTACTTGTCTCTGTTCTTTTCATGTTCTTGAGGCATGTCTGTTAACATCCAGCAGTGAGAGAACAGAGGAAGTTGCATCAGTAATGGGTCCGACCCCGGTCCCTCCCTCTTTTCACTCTCAAACCAATCACAGCTGTAAAGTTATGGTTACTGAAGAAATCCAGGATCAACAGCTGCAGACAGCCAAGCCCAGAGAGAGAGATAGAGAGGAGAGAGAGACACCACACACAGGCAAGAATATTTTTTTTTTACTAAGATGCAGCGGGTATCTAAAGAGGAAGGGAGAGGAAGTGCAGCCTGATATATATCTCATTATATCAGCAGGCAAATGATTTTTTAGAAAAATGAAAGGCGTTGAGGTTGGTGTATTATATAAAGAACATATAAAAAGTTTTTTGGGTGGACATACCCTTTAATATCTTGTATATAACATTTCATTAAACGTGCATATGATTTACTTACGATTCTCACGCATGGCCGCCGAGGGGACTGGAGAGGCTGGAGGTGCTGGAGGGGGGGCAGGAGGTGGTAGAGTCTGGAGGCGTGGGAGGGTGGAGGGGCTGGAGAGGGTGGAGGGCATGGAGAAGGTGTGAGGGCCTGTAGAAAAAAAAATGTTTTATTTCAACAAATCACCGTCCATCCATTAGTAATATTACATGTATAAGAACATTTCCTAAAAGCTATTGTAGTGAACATTTGTTTCTTGGATAATTTTGGATGTTTGACCGAATTTCGTAACTTAAGTCAAAAACTGAGGGACAAAGATACAGCCAGAGTCGGGGACATAAATGGAATGAGAAATGAGAAGAACTGTGATCGTCTATCAAAGCAAATTAATAGATGTGTGCATTTTTTTTTGAACCAAAAATTTTATCAGTGAAATAATAAAATTCACTAATTATGGACTGATAATTTCATAATTATTTGTGACAATCAAGGTCAATAAAAGATTTAAAAATTGATTAGGATGCACTTACGTTCTGCTGGTGCCAGTGCCTCCTTGGGCGGGGGACTGCCCCAGTAGGGGCAAGGAGAGCTCGGGGGGGCTAGTTGGTGTAGTGTAAAAGAAAAAAAAGGAAATTATTTTAACTCCACTGTCATTAAATGTTCAATACATTTACTAAAACAATTCCGAGAAGTTGTCAAAAATTATGCAAACATTTGGATAAAGGGCTTGGACCTATCACGTGTAAAAAGCACACAATAGTGTGGCACAATTAATGTGATCCTCAATTTTTGCACCAATTATGCATCGTACTGCACTCGCACGGCAATAACACATGAGCGCACCGAAACACAGCTTGTATGCTTGTTTCTGGAGCGCTCGCACTGTGTGCGCTGTAATGTGGCCTTGGACAAATGAAAGATTTAGAAAAAAACTTTTTTTTCAATAGGCTGCGTTACATTCTCCTTGGCGGGGACGGTGGTGGGGTGGGGTGGGGTATACGAGGAAGATTCCCCTGCAAATTAAAATAAAAAATAACATAATGAATGATTAATCTAAAGGATATATTTAATTATTAACTTTGAATTACTGCTTGAAAAATACAGCATTAATATAAGGCAATATGTTAAGTTGTCTTATAAAATCAATCATATTCTATGGCAATGATTTCATATACTTATCTGGCTAAGTACTATATTTTATTGTGTGTTATTGTAAGCCATGGAAAGGAAAAGTTGGTTGGGGTAGGGGGTAGCTCAAGTTAGCTGATGTGTAATTGTTATCTGTTATAGATTTGTGGGTGGGTAACACAAACATTTTTAATTTTTGGAGTGTACAAAATTCAACATTTTTTTTTGACTTTACTTCCCTTCAAATAGGGCTGCCATGTACTAAACAGGGTGGGCCAGTAAAAGTGTTGTTTAACTTGTCTTATGTGTGGGTATCATGTGCATTTCTAAGATAAAAAGAATCAATTTTAATGATCGATTTCATTTTTAACTTTAACTTAGCCTTTAAATAAGGCGTCCATGGAAAGGAAGGGTGACAAACCACTGTGTGGTTTACCTGTGTCTATGTGTGGGTACATTTTGAATTTATAGGTGGTTATGTTAAAATAAGTCACTTTTCAGTGATTAATTTTTTGACTTTACTTACCCTTTAAATAGGGACTGATAGTGATATATAAGAAGAATAATAACTGTAATAATCTAACCAGTGAATGAGAAAATACAAAGAATTGGATCTCTTCTCTCTCTCTAAGCAACATTTAAGGATTATGTGTTTTTAATAAACATTATATAAATGTTTTTGTCAGAATGAATTAAAATATTTTACACTATTACCATACAGTAATAAATAAAAGTATACTTGCCTTCCATCATTTTCTGCCGTACGCGGCTGCCACATATTGAGTCCTCTGCCTCTTGGATCAGACCACTGTCTCTGGAGGGTAGAAGGACATGTAGTCGGTAGCCAAACGGCCAGGGATCAGTCGCTGCAGCCCCTCCATGCTCATGCGCTTTTTGCGTTGCACCAGATAACGTTCCCAGGGGGGGAAAGTCATCATACCACACTGGAAGGAAGGTACCTCATGGCCATAAAGCTGACTAACAGAAGATGCCAATTTTGCAGGAAGGAAGTTCCGGTTCCTTTGTTTTTTAACAAAATCCTCGTTTTTACGGAAATCCTGTTTTTACGAAAATCCTCGTTTTTACGGAAATCCTCGTTTTACGGAAGATCCGCGGGTTTTACGGAATCCTCGTAATTAAGGATCCTCGTATTTTGAGAAAATACCGTTTTTTTTAAAATCACGCGGCGGACTGTAATTTTTAGGTATTGTAGGCATTGATACGGTTTCTAAGCCATTACCCGGGTCCCTGAGTGATTAATGTACGTTACCAAGGCTATTTAGACCACTTTAATGCGGATTTTTGCGAACTTTCATTTTAATACATTTTAACGGGCCTGCTCACGGATTTTCGAATTTACGGATTTTTCGTAAATCCGCGGATCCTCGCGCGGCCGGATTTTTCGAAGTTCGGACACACTAATTAACAGGTAGAAAATCCTAATTATTTCAGCATTTATTGGTAATATAAACAATTTGTGTAAATGTTGACAAAAACTTACATTTGTTGTAGTAACATCTTAATATCTTATATTATTATATCCTTGTATTTTACAGTAAGTATCAGTGTGTGCAGATACACTGTATATTTATTGTTCATGAACAAAACTCATTTCTGCACAACCTATTACAATGTATATTGTGTGCTATTATTGGAGTTGTGATATCTTGTAGGAATGATTAGTAAGTGTACATTATCTCTTATATAATGTACGGAGGCCTAAAATATATAGGTCAGATTTTCACAAACTTCTCATGATTTTTATTTACCACTATTTTATTTGATATTATATATTGTTATATCACTGCCTATAAAATAGAGAGGCTATTGGGGTGTGGGATATTACTGTGAAAGCACATGTACCTTATTATTTTATATATATAAGTAGATTTATCATTTATATCCATCTCGTATTTTTTTATTTATGTTATTCTAACCTGTCTCTTTACAGTCCCCAAGAGAAGACAGTGACCCTTCTGGCGGATAGAAGGGGAAACGCCTCTCTGGTAAGATACTTTTATTTTAATTCCCCAAGGGCTATTAACAGTGTCGTCAGTAACATTAAATAAAGTGTATCTATACTCTTTCTGACATCATTCAAAAGAATGTTATCAAAAATCACAATATGAAGAGAAATACCCTGTCCTCCACTCATATCTTATCAATATTTATATGAAAGTATAGACCCCGCAGACTGTGTATTTAGATTGATTTTGACTAGTGATTATTTTATATAACAAAAATATTATTTTTTCTTCCTAAAAGCACAAGAGAGGGAAAGTTCTGTAAGTGATGTGAGTAGAAATACTTATTCTTTCAATATTTATAGAATAATGTAAATCTATTTGTGTTTAAATACTGGGAAACTTATATATATTTCATATCTTATGTTGTTTATCCCATAATTATATATTTTAATGAATACAGCTGGATTTGTTCTATATAAAATATATAATCACATCAATATACAAATGGTAGACAAAGAAAATGATAGTAAGATGCACATATATCAGCAATATATTTCTGATAAATCAGCTGGACCTTTTCTATAGAAAATATATAAAGCCACAACAGACTTCTATCGCCTATGTATAACCTAATTTCTGATTCATTATACTACTAACTAGTGCTAATTTGTAATTTCTAATATATGTTTTTCTGTAAAACCACATAACAAATTATTTCTCCTTAAGGGAAGAAAATACAGCAGTCAATGTGGGAGACAGCAGCGGACACCATACAAGTAATGAGATAAGTATAAGTAGAAAGGAAGTTTTTGCAAACTAGCAAGTAACATTGTTACACCTACAACCTGAATTATAGGGGTATTCCTCCCCAATCTCAAAATCCGACCATCAATTATACAATATAAATATATTTTGTTTTATATATGTTTTATATTATGTTGTTCAAAATAAAATCAGATATATTTTTTTCTTGTAAAATTAAAAACAAATCTTTCCCTCCTGAAAGGAGAACTATAGTCCATTTTTTTATACATCCAGAATCTGAAAACAACCCCTCTAAAAACACCAATAAGCTATAATATATGACTGCAGTAAATTGTATAAAATAAATGTAAGTCCTGTTAGAAACTGAATCTTAAGTAGTCCTGTGTGTTATGTGCAGTGTCAGACCACACATCCTGACCTTCATCACAGCTTCCTTGCTTTCTTCTGTCCTGTAAAAAGGTTGGTAGAGATTTTAATGGGTGAGGACCACTGGTAAACAATTTCTGCCTAGCTAAGACAGCATGGGCAGCAGACATGAATGGTCGTTTGACCAGACTGTGTGCCATTAGACATGCGTGATGTGTTAGCAAAAAACCATATATTTATTTAGGTAAATTTCCCAGCACCCCATATCAAAAATGAGAGGAAGACACTGATTACTTGGATTTATATCAAAGGTGTTGCTGTTCTGGTTCGATGTTGTTCTGGGCTTTACTTGTCACTTTAGGAACCTACCAAGGAGAGTCCAAGTAGTTTGGAAAAGAAGATGAAATAGTAGGAAAGACGGAAAACTCATATCCTAGGTAAAATGAACAACGACACACGACTTAAGTCTAATCCACTTTTATGTTCCATTTGGAATGAGGACCTTTCATTGCACATTTTATATTTATCAGTCCCAAATCTATGTTTTTCTGAATGTTTGTTTTCTAAAAAAACCTATATCAAATATTTTCACCTAAGGAATTACAAGCAGGACGACGTGGGAAGACAAGCAGACAGCGCCATGAGACGATAAGGAAGTAAGTAGCAATAATATTAAGTAATCATAGATTTTACTTTGAAAGATCCTAAAATATGTAGATTTTCAAACTAGGCAACTAACATGCTAACCTAAAACCTGAAAATTAATATCTGGGTTTATTCCTTCTCCCCATATCTCAGAGATCGGCCATAATTAGTACAATATAAATATATTCATGTATAAAGCTGAAAATTTTGTTTTCATAATAATTTTTCTGAAAAACTAATACAATATTTCCTCCTTAAGGTAAATCCAAGGAGCAGATTTGGAAAAAGATTGAGGTAAGTAGGAAAGAAGGATGGGAACCGGACCAGGATTAAAATATTACATTTCTAAACCAATAACTTTCTCTATTTTGTTGAGCAATAAAACATTCACTGGTATTTAAGACAGTAAGTAAAAAAGTTAACGTATGTTAGCCTTTTAAAGATTAAAAACGTCTACCATCTTTAACTAATTTCGCTGATCCCACCCTCACTACGTACAGGGGTCATATTATATAAATGTTCGAGTAACTTTTCTACAGTTGTACTTCAGCCTTTCAAAATTCCAAAATCACAAGACGAATGTCTACACCACGCCTTGGGCCTGTAAGTTGGTCATTAGATATAATTTTATCCAATAGGGTTCGGGGTCCGTATATTTTCCCATTGTCGCCGCCGATCTACTGATATTCCTCTTCTTCCGTGTCAGTAGTGTGCCCCTTAGTCCAGTATCAATTTTCAGTACGTCCTTGGGAGTTACACTCATTCATATTATTTAATACAGAGACCTTTCCATTCCGGGTTCTTCGTTTTGATTCTCTATTTCATAACGAAATTGAGAAACTTAAATAATACTTTGCACTTTTTTTCTGCTTAGTCCCCCTTTTAATGTTGGCAAATTCTTTTATCCGCCCCTCTACTGCCCTACTATGTCGCACATTACTGGGCCAATATTTTTGCAGGTTTGTTTTTTAAAACGATGCTTACTAATTACAACCAAAATAACGCGATTGGCATTAACTTCCTGCTTAGTTGAAATGCACATAGTAGCGATTGGTTATATAATATTATCGTAAGGGACATCTTTGTGCTAATATGGACCACAGTTTAAATGTAAACTGACTTTTTACACCAGATCCTTATAGTTGTGGGAGGTTTCCGACTATGTTTTCTGTATTTGTTCATATTATTTTTACAACATTTTTACTTGTTACCTTTTCTTTAGGATAAAACAGATTTGAGAACAAATGGAACTAGTTGGCAGGGGAGGGTGTAGACAGGTCTACAAAGTACGTCTCCTGTGACAACATCTAAGTAAATCATGTTGTATATGGCGCCATTTATATAAAATATCACAACCAGATTTTTCTGTATACAGGCCAAGAAAAGGCCCCCCCCAGACCGTTGTTGACTGTGGCACTCCCAATCATGTACCCAACAGCTTCTTTCGCTCTTGACTTATCTCTAACCCGTCCTTCACGCTATTTGATTGGTTTGTTTCCCCTTTCTACATCACTGACAACCAACCCGACAGCCGCATTTCGCCACCTTCTTATACATAATATCTGCACTTTACCTGTGTTTGGGGGCAACCTATTATTTGATCCACCACTTTGATCAAATGACTTAAGAACTTTTTAGTTTGAATCTATCGTCTGTAATGCGGGCCTTGTTTTTCCGCCTGTTCTCCGACATTTAGGTCTTTGATATCGATTTATTCCCTTGCAGTTTTCCCATTCTTTTGTCCCTCTTCCCGCCGTCCTTCCGCCCCGTCCCCCTGTTGCCCCCCTCCCTTCTTGCATTTCGAAAATACCGCAAATCCATTACCGAAAGACCCCTGTGGTCTCAGAAGTCACTAACAGAGATTTTTTTTGCTTCCCCACTTCAGGACTTTTCTCACAGCCACACATTTGCTCACTGCACTTGGCACCCCAACAGACTACCACGTATCTTACAAAACTTGTTTGTGACATTTTTGTAAGCAGAACATTATGCAACACGCTAACGATCCCCATGATCCCGTATACTATTGTTTAACAGACTTTTTTCCCCCTCTTCCCGTTCCCCCCCTCCCGCCCCCACTTATGCCCAGACTTACCGATCCACACTACCCCCTACACCGTCTTACTTTCCCTCAAGGGGGCGAGTCACGTGACCACCATCGTCCCTTGGTTACACACTTGTTCTTTCCCCCCGTTCCCCCCCCCACCGCCAGCCACCCCCCCCCGCCGTCCCTCTTTTGCCCCTTTCCCCCCCCTTTCCCTTCCCGTGTTCCCCCCTTCCTCCGGCTTCTGGTTAAAGCCCACGTTTTTGGTTCTCACCAAACCCTGTATTGCTCTCAAGCTGACTTGGTTCAGCTTACTCCAGACACATACTTTTTGAGCAGCCACCCACAACCATTGCATCCCCGATTGGTAATATAAACCTATTTTGTATTAAATGTTGACAAAACTTACATTTGTTGTAGTAACATCTTAATATCTTATATTATTATATCCTTGTATTTTTACAGTAAGTATCAGTGTGTGCAGATACACTGTATATTATCTGTCATGATACAAACTCATTTTCTGCACAACCTATTACAATGTATATTGTGTGCATATTATTTGGAGTTGTTGCATATCTTGTAGGAATGATTAGTAAGTGATACATTATCTCTTATATAATGTACGGAGGCCTAAACTGATATAGGTCAGACTTTTCACAAACTTCTCATGATTTTCATTACCACTCATTTTATTTGATATTTATATATTGTTATATCACTACCTATAAAATAGAGAGGCCTATTGGGGTGTGGGATATACTGTGATAAGACATGTACCTTATTATTTTATTATCTATAAGTAGATTTATCATTTATATCCATCTCTGTATTTGTTTTAATGTTATTCTAACCTGTCTCTTTACAGTCCCCAAGAGAAGACAGTGACCCCTTCTGGCGGATAGAAGGTGGAAACGCCTCTCTGGTAAGATACTTTTATTTTAATTCCCCAAGGGCCTATTAACAGTGTCCAGTAACATTAAATAAAGTGTAATCTATACTCTTTCTGACATCATTCAAAAGAAATGTTATCAAAACATACAATATGAAGAGAAATACACTGTCCTCCACTCATATCTTATCAATATTTATATGAACGTATAGACCCCGCAGACTGTGTATTTAGATTGATTTTGACTAGTGATTATTTTATATAACAAAAATATTATTTTCTTTCTTTCCTAAAAGCAACAAGAGAGGGAAAGTTCTGTAAGTGATGTGAGTAGAAAATACTTATTCTTTCAATATTTATAGATAATGTAAATCTATTGTGTGTTAAATACTGGGAAAACTTATATTACTTCATATCTTATGTTGTTATATCCCATAATTATATATTTTAATGAATACAGCTGGATTTGTTCTATATAAAATATATAATCACATCATATATACAAATGGTAGACAAGAAAAATGATAGTAAGATGCACAATATCAGCAATATATATTCTGATAAATACAGCTGGACCTTTTCTATAGAAAATATATAAAGCCACAACAGACGTCTATATCCTATGTATAACCTAATTTCTGATTCATTATACTATAACTAGTGCTAATTTGTAATTTCTAAATATATGTTTTTCTGTAAAACCACATAACAAATCTATTTCTCCTTAAGGGAAGACAATCAGCAGTCAATGTGGGAAGACAGGCAGCGGACACCATACAAGATAATGAAGTAAGTAGAAAGGAAGTTTTGCAAACTAGCAAGTAACATTGTTAAACCTACAACCTGAAATTATACTGGGTTATTCCTTCCCCAATCTCAAAATCCGACCATCAATTAATACAATATAAATATATTTTGTTTTTATATATATGTTTTATATTATGTTTTTCAAAATAAAATCAGAATATTTTTTCTTGAAAATGTAAAAACAAATATTTCCCTCCTTAAAGGAGAACTAAATCCATTTTTTTATACTCCAGAATCTGAAAACAACCCCTCTAAAAACACCAATAAGCTATATAATGACTTCAGTAAATTGTATTAAAATAAATGTAACCTGTTAAGAACTGAATTAAGTATCTGTGTGTATGTGCAGTGTCAGACCACACCTCCTGACCTCAGTCACATGCTTCCTTGCTTTCTGTCCTGTAAAAGGATTGGCTAGAGATTATTAATGGGTGTGACCAACTGTAACATTTCTGCCATAGCTAAGGACTGAGCATGGGCAGAACAAATGGTCGTTGACCAGACTGTGTGCATTAGAATGCTGTGATGTTAAGCAAAAACCATATATTATTTAGGTAAATTTCCCAGCACCCATATCAAAATGAGAGGTAAGACACTGATTACTGGCTTTATATCAAGGTGTTCTGCCTTCTGGTTCAGTGTTGTTCTGTGGCTTTAGTTGTCCTTTAAGGAAATCCAAGGAGATCCAGATGTTGGAAAAGAAGATGAAATAAGTAGGAAAGAAGGAAAAACTCATATCCTAGGTAAAATGAACCAACGACACACGCTTAAGTCTACATTCACTTTTATGTTCATTTTGGAATGAGACCTTTACATTGCACATTTTATTATTTATCATGTCCCATAATTCTATGTTTTTCTGAATTTTTTTCTTAAAAAAACTAATATCAAATTATTTTCACCTTAAGGAATTACAAGCAGCGGACGACGTGGGAAGACAAGCAGCAGACGCCATAGAAGATAAAGAAGTAAGTAGAAATAATAGTAATTTAATTCATAGATTTACTTTGAAAGATCCATAAATATGTAGATTTTCAAACTAGCAACTAACATTGCTAAACCTAAAACCTGAAATTATACTGGGTTATTCCTTCCCCAATCTCAAGATCCGGCCATAATTTAGTACAATATAAATATATTATGTAAAAGCTGAAATTTTGTTTTTCAGAATAATTTTTCTTGAAAAACTAATAACATATTTCCCTCCTTAAGGAAATCCAAGGAGCAGATGTTGGAAAAGAAGATGAGGTAAGTAGGAAAGAAGGATTGGGAAACCAGGATTAAAATATTACACTTTCTAACCAATAACTTTCTTCTATTTTTTGTAGATCAATAAAAACATTCCAATGGTATTTGAAGTAAGTAAAAAGTTAACGTACTGTTAGCCTTTAAAGATTAAAAACGTCCCATCTTATAACTAATTTCCTATAGCCACATACAGTAAGGGGCATATTTATAAATGTTCAGTAACTTTTCTACAGTTGATACTTCAGCCTTTCAAAATCTCCAAAATCACAGAGACGGTGAAAGTGTCCATAGATCTAACCAGCCTGTGGGTCCCTGGAAGGTGTCAGTAGATTATAGAGTGTTTCCCAATACAAGTAAGGGTTCAGGGGGATGTTTAATATTTTCCATCATTTATTGTAATACAGACGCCGATTTCTCATTATTACTTTTCGTTCTTCGTATTTTCTCTATTTCCCAATAAAACGGAATGGGGGACTTATTTAAACATATACTTGCATTTTTTTCTGCTTAAGTCCCCCTTTTAATGTTGGCAAATTCTTATATCCAGCCCTACTACTGCCCTACTACTGTCGCACATTACTGCGCCAATACTTTTTGCGGTTAAAACGATTGCTTAATAATTACAACCAAAATAACGCTATTTGGCATTTAAACTTCCTGCGTTAGTGAAATGACAATAGTAGCGATTGGTTATAAATATTATCGTAAGGGACATCTTTGTGCTAATATTGCACAAGTTATAAATGTAACTGACTCTTTTACACCAGAATCCTGATAGTTTGTGAGGTTTTCACTATTGTTTTCTGTATTTGTTCATATTATTTTTACACTATTTTTTACTTGTTACCTTTTCTTTAGGATAAACAGATTTGAACAAATGGAACTAGTTGGCAGGGGAGGGTTCAGACAGGTCTACAAAGTACGTCTCTGTGACAACATCTAAGTAAATATTTGTATATGGCGCCATTTATTATAAAATATCACAACCAGACTTTTCTGTTACAGGGCCAATATAAAGGCCAGGAGTCTGATGTGGCCATAAAAGTCGCTCTTGTATCAAAGGTAAGTATCTGATTTGGTCTCCCCCACATACAAATCAGAGCATTTTTCACTACACATCTGATTGGTTGGGGCAAAATGAGCACCATTTTAAACGATAAGAACTTTTATTGAATCTCCCTGTAAGTGTTTTGTTGTTCTTAAGGTCTGAAGAATTCAGCCACTTTTTGGGTCTGTGCCTTGCAAGAAATCCAAACGAAAGACCCAGTGGCCAGAAGGTTCTACAACAGAGATTTTTACAGGAACAGCCACTTGAAGAGTCAACCAGAAAGGTTCTACAAAAATGTTTGGAATTTAAGAGAAATTAGAAATTAAGATGCTGATAAAGAGATAGCAGGAAAGACTTACTAACCCAAGTCTCATCTAAGGGGGGATAGTGCACATCTGGTCAGCCCCGCCAGAGGTAAAGACATTTTTGCGTTTCAAACACCCTGTAATAAAGCTGAATTGGTCAGCTTAATGAACTTTTAGCAACAATGAATCCCAGCCAGCTCCCACTGGGACCAAATACTCCAAAAAGCACCATTAAAGACTGTCCAAACATCATTCTATGGACATCAAAAATGACAAAGAATGTTTAAATAATTGTAATAACATTTACCTCTGCCCCTGCTCTGAGTCTTCTGAATTATGATAAATCTTTTCATTGTATTATAGAGAACATTGTAAAACCATGTTGGCAGTTTTATCACAATATCACAGAGACACCTTGAAACTAGTCACTTATTTTTTCCTAAATCATTGGCAGTCACTGTTCAGGGGATGCCTTAATGTTTGTGCTCCTCTGCAGCCTGTGCAATGGCCGTTGAGGCCTCCAACTCTATTATATAAGGCACGGAGAATGTTTAATTAACATCCAATCATGTTTATAAATGCTAAAGAATAGAATATGAACTATCCGATGCCTCACAGAGTATGAGGTTATTTTAAATCCATCATGGTCTTAAAAGTTAGATATATTCAGGTCTTACCCATAGTATATTCCTTTTATTTACTGTATTAAGATTACAGGTTAAATACCCAAGCAATTAATATTTAAATCTAGGTGGTGAAAATCTCTCCCCAGTCCCGATTTGATTCCCTACCAATTAGAGCTGTTATGGTTGTGTTTGTGTATAATGTATTTAGAGCTTCAATTCCCAGATTCTGTTTGGAATTTAGTCCGTACCGGGTTTTGTTTATTTAGCTTAATCTTTTCTTTAACCCGTATCTGTGTTTTGTTTAAGGTTTAAGCTGTTAGTTCACTGATTCCAGGTATGATTTTAATGTAGTTGGTTTTGGTAGAATTTGGCAGTAGATAGTTTATAAATGAGAATGGTGAACTGACTTTACATTAATTTAATTTGTGGATTATTATCTTCCTTATGTTTTAGTTGTTTAAATGGAATGATTGTGAGTTCTTTTCATGTTGTTTAAGGGAATGTTATCTCATATATGTGTTAAGTTGCTACTCTTTCCTCCATTTCTTTTGTTTCTTTCCTGCATTCCCATGTTTCCCTGAGAATGTTATTATTTCAGTATAAGTTTTTGTTTTCTCCCGATTCATTTTTTTAAAATATTTTTTTCAAGCATTGTTTTTAGACCTTTGGGTCTTTATTAAAGAGGGGATAGTTATAGTCATAATATGGCTCATTAAAGTCTTATCCCCAATGTTTATTGCCCAAATCTACTACAGGATGTATATACTTACTGGTGATTGTGGACAGATTTAGTAAAAAGAAGATGCTAAAACTGTTGCTAAAATTTTGTGTAAGGAAATTATTCCTAGATGGGGTTGTCCCGTTAGGATACATTCAGATAAAGGGCCAGCTTTTACTTCTAAACTAATACAAGATATTGTAAAATTGATGTTGATTGAATAGAAGTTTTATATCCCCAGAGTTCAGGTGTTGTTGAGCGAATCAACCGGACAATAAAAGAGAAATTTAGGAAGACTACTGCAGGTTCTTTCAGTAAATGGGATATTTATTTACCAGCTGTATTAGCAGAGATTCGTATGGCCCCAATTCTACATCCAAGTTGTCCCCTTTCAAAATTTTAATGGGTAAACCATTCCCTACGCCTAGGGCAGTTAAGACAGGGACATTAATTACAGGTGACCTGGAATTTATCCAGGAAGCTTATGTGGCAAAACTGATTGAAAAATTGAATAGTATCCGTGGTGATATTTCTTTGTCTTTTCCTTTACCTTCTAGTTCTCTGACGCACCCATTCAAACCAGGTGATGTGGTCTTGGTAAAGGCGTTACATCAACACAAATCTTTAGAGCCTCCCTGTGACCCGCACAGCTATCTTGGTTGAAGGCAATCCATCGTAGATACATGCTTCGAGAGTAAAGCGTGCACCGAATCTGTTAATTGGAGAACGAGATGACCACCTAGATGACCACCCAGATGACTTCAGAGATGACAACGCACCCACCCTCGAGGAGGAAGATTAAGATGAGCCCAGATTCCAAACCGGTTATAAAGTGTGAAATCCAGATGAAATACATTTTCCTGACCTGTTCATTTTTCATCTTATTCTGTGTTTTTTCCTATTTTGAGGTTATTAGAATGAACAGAGCTTCCCGCTCTATTGCTCCCCGTGTTCCATTGCCCCAGGTAACATTTGGGAGTATATTTCAAAGAAGCTCCTAAACACAACTGACTTTTGTTTAGGAAATGTAAAAATTGCTCGGGACATTATAAGTACTTGTTTAATCGCTATTCCAGTTTCGGTTCCAACCTGTCCCCAATACTATCTGACTGATCAGCACTAACTGATAACACTAAGATATTGGATCCCAAGTATCCGGGAAGGTGGTGTAACCCGCTTAAATTTTCCAAAATACCTCAACAGACCTCCCGTGAACGAACTGTAGATATGGTTATGATTCGGACTCAAAATGTTACTGCTGCTGAAGTTTGTTTTATTTTTATTTGTTCCCTTAATGCAAAATGTGTTTCTGTGAGCAATAACATGAAGTGTAATCTCACCTACCAAACAATAGCAAATTATGTACACATTGTTTTTTAACAGTTACTATTGGTGATATGAATCACATTTATATACAAATATAAACCCTGGAAAGACTATGTTACTATTGGTGATATGAATCACATTTATAAACAAATATAACCCTGGAAAGACTAGTTACTATTGGTATATAAATCACTTTAATATACAAATAAACCCTGGAAAGACTATGTTCCTATTGGTGATATGAATACATTTATATACAAATATAAACCCTGGAAACTATGTTACTTTGGTGATATGAATACATTTATATACAAATATAAACCCTGGAAAGACTATGTTACTATTGGTGATTGAATCACATTTATATACAAATATAAACCCTGGAAAGACTATGTTACTATTGGTGATATGAATGACATTTATATACAAATATAAACCCTGGAAAGACTATGTTACTATTGGTGATATGAATCACATTTATATAAAATATAAACCCTGGAAAGACTATGTTACTATTGGTGATATGAATGACATTTATATATAAATATAAACCCTGGAAAGACTATGTTTACTATTGGTGATTGAATCACATTTATATAATAATTAAACCCTGGAAAGACTATGTTACTATGGTGATATGAATACATTTATATACAAATATAAACCCTGGAAAGACTATGTTACTATTGGTGATATGAATCACATTTAATATAAATATAAACCCTGGAAAGACTATGTTACTATTGGTGATATGAATCACATTTATATACAATATAAACCCGGAAAGACTATGTTACTATTGGTGATATGAATAACATTTATATACAAATATAAACCCTGGAAAGACTTTGTTACTATTGGTGATATAAATCACATTTATATATAAATATAACCCTGAAAGACTATGTTCTATTGGTGATATGAATGACATTTATATACAAATATAACCCTGGAAAGACTATGTTACTATTGGAGATATGAATGACATTTATATACAAATATAAACCCTGGAAAGACTATGTTACTATTGGTGATATGAATCACATTATATAAAATATAAACCCTGGAAAGACTATGTTACTATGGTGATATGAATGACATTTATATATAAATATAAACCCTGGAAAGACTATGTTACTATTGGTGATATGAATCACATTTATATAAATATAAACCCTGGAAAGACTATGTTACTATTGGTGATATGCATGACATTTATATACAAATATAAACCCTGGAAAGACTATGTTACTATTGGTGATATGAATCACATTTATATACAAATATAAACCCTGGAAAGACTATGTTACTATTGGTGATATGAATGACATTATATATAAATATAACCCTGGAAAGACTATGTTACTATTGGTGATATGAATGACATTTATATACAAATATAAACCCTGGAAAGACTGTGTTACTATTGGTGATATGAACCACATTTATATCAATATAAACCCTGGAAAGACTATGTTACTATTGGCGATATGAACCACATTTATATACAAATATAAACCCTGGAAAGACTTTGTTACTATGGTGATATAAATCACATTTATATACAAATATAAACCCTGGAAAGACTATGTTACTATTAGTGATATGAATGACATTTATATACAAATATAACCCTGGAAAGACTATGTTACTATTGGTGATATGAATCACATTTATATACAAATATAAACCCGGGAAGACTATGTTACTATTGTTGGTATGAATTACATTTATATACAAATAAAACCCTGGAAAGACTGTATTACTATTGGTGATATGAACCACATTTATATACAAATATAAACCCTGGAAAGACTATGTTACTATTGGTGATATGAACCACATTTATATACAAATATAAACCCTGGAAAGACTTTGTTACTATTGGTGATATGAATCACATTTATACAAAATAAACCCTGGAAAGACTATGTTACTATTGGTGATATGAATCACTTTACATATAGGTTATTGCCAAGAAATTTAAAGTGAATCCTGGAATGTAACAACTCCCCAGATATGCTGTCATGCCACACACCCAAACATCACGGTCACGCTCATACCCCAGCCATCAAGGCTAGACCCCCAAAGATAAATGCCATGCCCCCAAACAATCGCCAAAGAAAGCAAAACAAAACAATCGCAACATTGAACAAGAAACAACAGATAGTGCAACAGCCAAATGTGTGACCATGCTACCTGATATTGTAGTCACCCCCCCAAAAAAAACCAAAACATTATGGTCCGACCCCATACATCATGGCCACCCCCCCAAACATCCACATCCCAGGTCTGTTCCCAAATCACACCCACATACCACAAACATCCTGTCCATGCCCCAAAAATCACAGGCACACACCCAAACCCCACACCCACACCCCTAAATGGCACAACCACGTCCACGCTTTGAAACAGCATGGCCATGCCCCCAAATATTGCGACCACCAAAATGAATGACATTTATTATAAATATAAACCCTGGAAGACTATGTTCTATTGGTGATATGAATCACATTTATATATAAAATATAAACCCTGGAAAGACTATGTTACTATTGGTGATAGAATGACATTTATATACAAATAAACCCTGGAAAGACTATGTTACTATTGGTGATATGAATCACATTATATATAAATATAAACCCTGGAAAGACTATGTTACTATTGGTGATATGAATCACATTTATATACAAATATAAACCCTGGAAAGACTATGTTACTATTGGTGATATGAATCACATTTATATACAAAATATAACCCTGGAAAGTATGTTACTATTGGTGATATGAATACATTTATATACAAATATAAACTGGAAAGACTATGTTACTATTGGTGATATGAATCACATTTATATACAAATATAAACCCTGGAAAGACTATGTACTATTGGTGATATGAATCACATTTATATACAAATATAAACCCGGAAGACTATGTTACTATTGGTGATATGAATACATTTATATACAATATAAACCTGGAAAGACTGTGTTACTATTGTGATATGAACACATTTATATACAAATATAACCTGAAAGACTATGTTACTATTGGTGATTGAACACATTTATATACAATATAAACCCTGGAAAGACTTTGTTACTATTGGTGATATGAATCACATTTATATACAAATATAACCCTGGAAAGACTATGTTACTATTGGTGTATGAATGACATTTATATACAAATATAAACCCTGGAAAGACTGTGTTACTATTGGTGATATGAACACATTATATACAATAATAAACCCGGAAAGACTATGTTACTATTGGTGATATGAACCACATTTATATACAAATATAAACCCTGGAAAGACTATGTTACTATTGGTGATATGAATCACATTTATATATAGGTTATTGCCAAGAAATTTAAAGTGAATCCTGGAATGTAACAACTCCCCAGATATTGCTGTCATGGCCACACACCCAAACATCACGGTCACGCTCATACCCCAGCCATCAAGGCTAGACCCCAAAGATAAATGCCATGCCCCCAACATCGCAACAGTGCCCCCAAATGTTGTGACCATGCTACCTATATTGAGTCACCCCCCCAAAAAAACCAAAACATTATGGTCCGCCCCCATACATCATGGCCACCCCCCCAAACATCCCAGGTCTGTTCCCAAATCACACCCACATACACAAACATCCTGTCCATGCCCCCAACATCACAGGCACACACCACCCAAACCCCACACCCCACCCCTAAATGGCACAACCACGTCCACGCTTTGAAACAGCATGGCCATGCCCCCAAATATCGCGACCACCAAAAGCACGTCCAAACCAGATGATTGGGGGGTATGGACTACACAGGAATTACCTGCATTACCTGGACTTAAGAAACAGACACACACTGCCCCATGTCACACACTTCACAGACAGTTACAACTAAAAGAACACAGACATCATGGCACTTTCAATTCGGACCAGAAAGTAACTTTATTGATTGGGATCTAATAGTCAATATAAAGTGGTCCTTGTGCAAGTATAAAGTGTTAAAGTGCAAACAAGGTAACATACTGCTCCTAATGTGCAAAAAAATTGAGCACGCTTAATAAAAAACACACAATGCTCAGACAGCGCAACAGAATGAACCCGGCTTTAACAACACAGACAAAGACCGCACTTCACATGCTCAGAGACACTGCCGCCCGTCAGTCACTCAAGTGCTGCGATATTCAGTTGCAATCAACCAACGGCAAATTCCATGTAGCATGTTCACGAGTAGTTCACACACAACATTTATTATTTACACTCCAAGTGGAAAAACTGATAACGTTGTATGTATAGTTTTGCTATAAACATATGTGCTATATGTCCGTCAAGCAATGTCACCTCCTCAATTCATAACTATTAAATACATGACGTACATTACCAACTGTGCACTTCTTTTTCCGCCTGTCTCTTCCATCTAAGCCAAACACACACCTGCCATAAAAAAACACTATACCCACATGTGTACACGGGCAACGCCGGGTACAACTGATAGTTTTATACATAGATCTATAACTGTGCAGCCTCCAGGACCTGAACTATTTTATATTAATAATTTAAAGTTTATCTTACAGGCTGATGTAGCACTATAAAGTTACGTCTCAGCTAACCGGGATCTCGCGAAGTCTCACAAGACTTACTGTATCGCGGGATCCCGGTCAGGTAAGATGAAACTTTTTTGTACTATAACACAGTGGTAACAAGCGTTAGGAATAGTGCTAAATTGTTGTGTTAATTTTAACAAAGCCATTACTACATTGGTCATACTATTTCCAAAATTTCTTGGAAATGGTGCAGCCAGTGCAACATTACCGCAAAACCCAGGCTAACCTGACATTGCATGGATTTTGCACTCATCTTGGGCAAAAAAGCTGATATAGCATCGCCTCCTTACATCCATATGGGTAATTTAACATCTTTTTTAGACTAGGTCTAAAGGTTCCCATACATTATTACTTGGCTTAAAAGAGACAAATTAAGTTTTTTCTGTTTCTACTTTTTCCCTATTCTTCCTAATTTTTGGACTTTGTCTCCACCCACGGTTTTTGAGCTATAGACACGAAATGTGGTGCAGATATGTAAGGGCACATAGGAGAGTGTTCTGTTATCTAGCTAAGGATCCATGAAAGCGTTTCAGAGTTATCGGTAAATGTACAGACACGTTTGTGCATAGACTTTAATAGAGATGTGTCACTGGCGCGTTCAACACCTGCCTCTTGATTGTATTCGCCTGTGAGCCGACCTAAACAGTGCTGATTACCAGTCTTCCCCTGTGAGGGTGATTAAAGGGGAAGTTCAGTCGAAAAAAAAAATCCTAAAAGATAGAACAAAATAGAATATGGTACTGACCTCTCTTACATCCAGTAGCAATGTCCATTAACCCAGTAAAATCCAAATAAACTACAGGGCTTTCTTTTTGTGTCTCTAAAAAACGTTTGTTGGAGCAGTAGGTGAAGGAGAGCCTGGGTGAACTCTATGCACAGTAGCAATCTGCACATGGGTTGATCTCCTGGCAGTCATTGTAGTAGGATGTTCAGTTGCGCGCAGAAGGAGAAGACTGTGTGGGGATGTGCACATGAGCTTTAGGAAAGCTTCCTGCATTGGAGATGTTGCCCTCACAACAAAGCGTAAGAAGAAAGAAGAAGTTGCAGGAAGCTGCGTATGATCTACCATGTCAGGCAGGCTGTGTAAACAGCTGTTTCAATAAGAAAGTACCAACTGCACAGAACTTATAGGGGCAGAAAGCCAAGACTTAGATACAATGTTGCAACACTAAAAGTTTGTGCTGAAAATCCCCATTAGATACAATGTTGCACAGTCTTCTAGTGCGTGCAACTGTTCTACCTATACAATTACTGCCAGGAGATCGACCCATGTGCAGATTGCTACTGCCATAGAGTCCACCCAGGCTCTCCTTCACCAACTGGTCCAAACAAATGTTCTTTAGGGGTCCACAACAAGGAAGTCCTGCAGTTTGTTTGGATTTTACTGGGTTCATGGACATTGCTGCTGGATGTAAGAGAGGTCAGTACCATATTCTACTTTGTTCTATCTTTTAAGGGTTTTTTTGGCTGAACTTCCCCTTTAAAGGGATATCTTGACCCAACAATGAAGCCATTTTAAAAGAGGTAATTTTACAGCAAATGAAAATAATTTTTTAAAAACCTTTTTTCTCTCTCCTCTTTTTAGTGATGACAAAACAGAATCCTCCAATCAGGAACCTGAATCCATTCAAATCATTAACCATTAAAAATAAAAATTCACACGTATTATAAACTGTTGCAATGTAATTCTTATTATTATAGAATACAAACAAGTACAACGCAGAGGACATTGACATTGTCAGAAGACTAGAAGTGAATGGAAACCTGTAACCCCTCATATACAGAACCCCCACACCCGTACAGACCCCCCATAGAGAACCCCCACCCCATACAGACCCCCCATTCAGAACCCCACCCCCATACAGAACCCCTACAGACCCCCCCCATTCAGAACTCCCTCCCTGTACAGACCCCCCCCCCTAGACCAATAAATCTGTCTGTTTCCAGTGTGTCTAAAACACAGCAAGTTTTTTTGTTTAGAAAGCTCTATGAAATATATATTAATACTTCCCCATTCATTTAAAGAACTTCTTTAAAATTTAAATCTATATTTATTTATAGAAATAACAATTTCAAAAAACAATTACAACACATGGCGAATTTAAAAAAAGTTTGCTTTTAAAGACGAGCGGTAGTTGGCATGTTTAATGGATATCTGATCCGCAACAATGTAGCTGCCGCGTGATATGTAAGAACAACTACCCAGCAGCCTTTGCTAGCAGTCGGGGTGAGAGTGAGGACTCGTTACATCCCGATTGTCCAGCTAAGATGAAGGATGAAGTAAGATACGATACAATGATGCAACCTGCTTTTAACTATCTTAAAAACAAAACCATAAAGAGTTTATTTATAATCTGAGATTGTCCAGTTAGGGGCTGCCAGCAATCCGAGGAAATCTTGCCCCTGGCTGGGGCAGAGTAAATATGGTAAATGATAAAGGCAGCAAACTATCGGCCTGACAATTATCAGTGGAAGAAAAGAGAGAGAGCCATACACGGGCTAAAGGGATTTATGATTGGTGGAAACAATCGTAATTCCCCACCTTGCACCACCGATCTTCCATAGATTTCACTTAAAAACTGGAAGATTGCCTTGACCAATCGTAGTTCCCGATATCGCCAATCGATAACACTCCGATTGTTCTATTGAAAACACAGAAAAAAGGTCTTCGATATTCCAATCAATTCAATCGAATTCGGAAAATCAATGCCACCCCTCAAATTGTAAAATTAGCTAGAAGATAGCACGCTTCTCCTATATGTCCCTCATGACTGTACAGAATTTCATGTCTCTAGCTCAAAAACTGTGGGAGGAGATACAATCCAAAAAAAGCGAGAAAATAAACGGAAGAAGAAATAGAAAGAACAAGAATTTGGCTCTTCAAGCCATAAAATAAAAGCCTTAATGTGTGTCTGTGAATCCGTGTGTGGCTTTTTGCTTCTGTGTCATGCGCAAGAGGAGTCTCTCACTATCATCCACAGCGAGATGAATCCAGCTCACTGACCCAGATGGGTACATCCTCTCCACTCTAAACTGCAGAAAGAGAGAGAGAGAAAGAATCTCTGTCTAGCGCCCGTTTCTATAACAGCTTAACTGTCTAGTTTTTTATATAAATTAGGATGTATGTGGGGTTTCCTCAGTACTATCTGCCATTTAGTGGAGTTTTTTCTCATTCAGTGAGATATGACCTTCTTCTTCTTCAGCTATTTACCACTACCTTATGGGCTTCCTATTAGAATTGTACAGCGACATTAGATAACGCATAAGAGAAGTGTAAAAATATATTACCTACAACGACTCTAATATTGTAACTATTTTCTACTTTTTTAAGAAGTGTGTTATTATGTTTTTTCTTTTGTTCTGGTTTGATATTGTATCACTATAACATTGGGTGATTAGCGTTCTGTTTGTAGAGGGCTTATAATGGGTGTGGGTTACGTACCTCGTTGCTGTTGGGGGGTTCCTTCTCCCATCTCTACCTCTCATAAGGAACTTACTATGGCAGAAGTTTGTGCCTATGAGTAAGGACCGAACTAGGTCCAAACGCGTCCGTTGTGTCAGTGTATCTGCTGTTGGAGATGTCGGTGTGCACAATAAAGTTTGATTTAACTACTGTGGTGGCCGTTGATTGAGTTCTAGTGCGCGGAGTCACTTTTCGTTATATTTCTATGAATATAGAATCATTTTACCCATTTTGCTTATGCAAGGTCAATTCCGAAGCCATAGGAAAAAAAAAATCAAAACAAACAAAGCAAGTTTAAATAATTTAAAATTTTTATTTTAAAATGCTTTCCATTGTAGCCATCATTTCATCAATATAAAAATCACAGCAGTTAAATCTCTTAAATCAGGATTTAAGCATGATTAAAAGAATTAGCCATCAATATCTTAAAAGTATATTTGTATTTTCCCCCTGGAAATAAAAATATTATATTTTTATAGGAAGCTGCCTTCATTACATCCTGTTTATGCTTTGGTGTCAGGAGTAAAGCACTTAAATACAAGACAAAATCATGTAGTAACTAGTTTATATAGCAACATTGGTGTTAAAATATAAACTGGTCAAAAACGTAAATGAAATCAGACACTCTCGCACTAGCAGCAAGTATTTTAGGATTTGTTTTAGTTTGATGTAGCTTATATCTATAACTGGTTGTGACAGCATATTCTAAGAGGGCTTTAGGTCCAAAACGATAATACTCTTTAGTGACTAAATTAAATGCGTGTGTGCTCCAGTTTAATACTCATAAATGTAAATGTCACATTAATAGAAACACTGAACAGGCCCCAATCAATAGATTTCCAACAATGTTGTTTACAGCAACAGACAAAAACCTTTGTGATTTAAGGAAGTTAAGCAGGAAAACAAAATATTGTCCACACAATAACCAATCACTATGTATGAGATACGGTATACTGGCAAAATCTCTCTTATTTGGGGGAAAAGTGTAAAAATGGACCCACTTTTAAAAAAATGAGCAACATATAAAAAAATATTTAATATTCGTCTTAAACTAGTCTTTTAAACAAAAAAAAGCTAAATTTGAACTTAATCCAAGACAAGTGTGATTTCGGGGCTTATTGTAAAGGTGCATGGTTTCAATGATAAAAGCTTGATGCTATTCACATAATGGCAGCTTCATTTATTTCTGATCATTAACGAAATTCAGCTAACATTTATTGGCACGATTGACAGCAACAGCTTTTGTCTATGTAATAACAAACCCCCATCAATATAGTACCGCCGACCTAATCGACTGAAATATCGCCTTGTGTGTACCTAGCCTTAGATGCCATAAGATTGCAACACATGTCTGAAAAGTGGACCAGCCTGATGCTTTCCACTATCATATATGTACAATCACCACATCTAGCTATGGCAAATACCCCAGCACCTGTGCAGTAGCAAAAGCAGCTAAGTAAACTTAGAAATCATTTGGATGATCAATTCCCCTTGCTTAGGCAGCCTAACAAATTACCCTACATTTCCGTAGCTTCCAACTGAATTGACATGCTGTCACAATTTTTAATGTAATTACATCAATGCAATGTAGTACCTTAAAAAAAACCCAGTCTACTTTAGATAGTCCTTTCCATAGACATGAAAAAAACTTTAAAAACTCATCAGGTAAGTCCCCATGTAAGTGGTCCTAACAAAGATTATTCATTTCTTTCTGTTTCCGATTTTAACTCCATTTAGGAATATTAGGCTAGCGCCAAAGATCTGGCGATGTAGGTGTAACTTAAAAAGGAACATGCCCTCTCCAAACTTCTATTCTACATAGTCCAAAGATGTTCCTGCAAGATTCATCCTGATGTTTGCTACCCCTTTGTAGAGGTTGCCACCTCCTCTTAAAGCAGTACAAGCTCTTTACAAACGCATACATGGAAGAGGGTTAAGGAGCAGCCAGTCAGTCATGGCTGTGAAATCATCTTCATAGCCATAACGGTCAGCTCTAAACAGAAAAACTGGCACATCAGAAGAAAAGGGACGGCGAACATTGGTATGAATACCGCCTTAACATCTTTAGAACTGCTTTAGTATTATGGGTTTGGGATGCTAACCTATGTACAGTTATATTGGTGGTGTAGATGCCTTTTATGTATTCTTAGATTTAATTTATACAGTAAAAATAATCACATCATGAGCAAACTGCAACCACTGTAAATATTGCGTTAACATAATCACCAGGGGGAAAAAATATTAAAAAAAGAGGTTCTTGTAGATTTTCAAATGGCAAGTACATTTTTAACCTTTGTTAAACCAGAACTCCAGCACAGAGGTGGTCAGTTTGCCAGTAATTATGAATAAAATAATGAGAATGAAGTTTGCATCACTTACAAGGTGTCCCCATAACATAAAGGTAGTGTTCCCCTAATACAAAGAAATGTGTTTGGATTTCAAAACGCATTAACCACGACAGGCTTACAAAATTCTTTCAAGTATTCTTTAAATCACAGTGAAAATGTAAGACCAAATGGGAAGTATAGACAAATTTTCTTATGGAAAAAGTACTTAAATTAAAGTTCACATAAAATGCTTGAACGCATTTCCATCTTGTGTTATGTAATAGAAAGATTACTGTAAAAAGTTATAAAATTAAAATAAATTAATATTTAGCACACTCTTCTGTCAAAGGGATATATAAAAATTTGTAACAGTGTACAATCCTTTAAATCTTTCAGGAAAAAAAAAGCCACGAGTGCTGCAGGTCTCTTCACTCTGTTTAGCTTCTTCCATAGTGTTGCATTTGTCATCATTTTTATATTATGTTATTCACAATAAAAAGCAGAGGTCAATAGACACCTAATTGGAACCCACTGCTGCTCGTCCTCAGTTTTCTCAACAGCCACCTGTAGTTTCTCAAAAGCTTTGTCCAAGTTACATTTACTAGGTTAAGTCAAAGTAGTGGTTGTAAGCTCTCATGATCGAGCGCTCTCATCAACAGTTTTCTTCAAATCAGAATCCTACAAATGTCAAAAAAATAATTAAATGCCGACAATGCTGCACATATGTAGTCAAATGCAAGATATTCATTACAGTATCTGGGGGGGACGTGTTTCAATCTGCCGATAATGACAGTCCACCAAAATAAAAGAATGTTGGTGAACATGCCTAGAATATATTGTGATATATAGAGAGTACCATTATACTTTCAAAGAAGCCAGTACTTGTAAAAGTTATTTAGGTAATCAGGGATATTGTAACTGTCAATAACAGTGGTTTTCAAAAGTATTCGGCCCCCTGAAGTTTTCCACATTTTGTCCCTTTTACTGCGCCACAACATGAATCAATTTTATTGGAATTCCACGTGAAAGACCAATACAAAGTGGTGTACACGTGAGAAGTGGAACGAAAATCATACATGATTCCAAACATTTTTAACAAATCAATAACTGCAAAGTGGGGTGTGCGTAATTATTCAGCCCCCTGAGTCAATACTTTGTAGAACCACCCTTTTGCATCTGACCAGAGCACCTTCACATGTTTGCTGTGTCCCCCACATGGCTTGTGCAAACTGCAAACAGGACTTCTTATGCTTTTCTGTTACAATGGCTTTCTTCTTGCCACTCTTCCATAAGGGCAACTTTGTGCAGTGCCGACCTAATACCAGACGGCCTTGTCTGGTAGGTTACAGTTGCCATCTTATTTCTGAATGCTCCATGGGATGTTCAAGCTTTGGAAATCTTTTTGTAGCCTAAGCCTCTTTCTTTAAATTTCAATACCTTTATCCCTGACCTGTCTGGTGTGTTCTTTGGAATTCATGGTGTTGTTGCCCCAAGTTCTCTTAGACACCTCTGAGGCCTCACAGAGCAGCTGTATTTGTACTGACATTAGTTACACACAGGTGCACTCTATTTAGTCATTAGCACTCATCAGGCAATGTCATGGGCAACTGACTGCACTCAGACCAAAGGGGGCTGAATAATTACGCACACCCCACTTTGCAGTTATTGATTTGTTAAAAATGTTTGGAATCATGTATGATTTACGTTCCACTTTGTATGGTCTTTTACGTGGAATTCCAATAAAATTGATTCATGTTTGTGGCAGTAATGTGACAAAATGTGGAAAACTTCAAGGGGGCCGAATACTTTTGAAAACCACTGTAAAATATATTATGGGCAGATGCAATAATTCACTTATTGGTTTTTATATTATTTTTACCGGGCCTGCACCTTTCCTTATCTTTTAGGAAGTTGAAGTTGATGCAATACAAGTTTTAGTTAGGTTTGGCACTACGCTTATGTATCAGGATGTAAAACATCCCCTACCTGACCGCGCTCCCGCTTCTCTTAAATGTTTCTGAATGGTCACTGACCGTATGTAGGGGTCATTACACATCCTGATTTCATAGTAATAGATTAGAAGAATTGATGTAATAAGTAGTTTTGATTTATTCATGATCAAGTTTTGCACAACTTAATTTTATTGCTTATTATTTGTGCAGATTTCCCAAAATCAGTTTTCTCATCCTCTGTCCATGAAAAACATGTTACTGTAACTGAGCTGATGCAAACAATGGTTCGAAAAAGGAAAGCAAACCTTCTTTAAGTTTAGTTTTATCAAAATACCAGGTGCTAAAATCTTTTAAATCTAACTTTAGGTATAAAACATAGAACGCATTTCCTGTGCCATATTTTCTTTCACAAAAGTGTGAACAAATAAAGAAGCACTGCATAAAATATTTCACCCCCATTGCTTAATGGCATTAAAAGGGTAAAGCAGGACATAAACTTTGTTTATCCATGTGTGTACAGAAAGCCAATATACTCACAATGTGTGAGCATATACAGTGATCACTTCCTATATAGCATATAGGGAGCAATCACTACTGTGTATTTGTGTATCATCTCAAATTCTCAAGCAATTCCAATACAATCCGCCATGAATTTGCAACAAAGTCGCACGTGAACCTTAATTAGCAGCCAGGTGCTGAATGGTCAGTTTGTGGGTCTGACCATTTGGTTGTGTGTTAACACAAAAGAGAATGCTATTAGCAATGACCCTAAAGAATCAAAAGTTGCTGCCGATAATCTGGTATATTTAATAAGGCCAAACAATCAGTTCATTCTTCTATAGTGAGAAAATTATGAACATGTGGAAAACATTGAAGTGGCCATTAAAGTCCTGCCTGGGTAAAGTTTCGAGTAGGGTAGCAGAATTACAGTCTGTAAATAAAAAAGCACTTTCTCCTGTCTCCCATATTAACCCCTAAGCCAAAATCGTAATACTTCTGCAGTGCTGAAGCTTTTACAAATGTATACATATATTTTAAACTTGTAGACTATTCTTTAACCTCCTTGTGCAATTTTAGGAAGAAAGAAAATGGTGGTTTGGGTAGTTTGCGGATCCAAACACTTTCAAAGTGGAAAGTTAGACCCGCAAGGACTCTAGTTGTGTCACAGGCAAATTCAGCCCAGACTGTGCATGATATTGCAAAAAAATCCCACAAGACCTACATTTCCAACTTTTCCAAGCTAACTGAGGCCTCAAAGTTTGTGTCAATTCAATAAGAAAAGAAGTGAACAGTTGCAGCGTATTTGGAAATACTGAGAAAATGGTTCTCTCTACAAAGGAACCATGGCGCACAGTTAAGGTTTGTGAAGTAGACCCTGAATAACCGCAAGACTTCTGAAAGATCGGCCTTTGGACAGACAAAAACAAAGTGGAAATTATTGTTGCATTTCCAAATATGTCACTGAGAATTGCATTATGGCCAAACGGCATATCAGCACAAACCCCTCAACCAAGGTCAAGCACAGAAGTTGAATGATGATTATTTGGGTTTATTTTGCAGCCACAGACCTCAGCACCTGCTGTCATTGAGTTGACCACAAGCTCTTTTGTTTCCAGTGAGAAGTGTGAGGCCATTTTCTGACAGCCACAGGCTAAAAATTAGTTTCAAACAAAAGAACAATACCAAAACACTAGCAAAACTAAAACAATGGCTAAAAAAGAAAATATTAAAGGTGCTGCAATGGACCAGTCAAGTCCAGACCAGTTGTAATGCTGTTAAAGAAACTGGCGCATCATACCAATGCCAGACAACCGTAATGAACTGGAGCAATGTTGTAGAGAAAATTCCTCCACAACAATCTGAGAGACTGATACAGTTCATACAGAAAAGTATTCCTTCAAGTTGTTGCTGAAAAAGGTGATTATAAAGCTGCTGAGTCATTGGATTTACTTGTTTGATATAAATGGCTTTTCTATTGTGGCCACATTTTTGTAAAATATGACATGGTGGAATCTTAAGTGCTGATAATTTTAAGGACCAGATGTTTTTTATCATGTTCTGATACAGAAAATCTTACATTAAAAGAGGGTGTACTTGGTTTTCTCATGACGTATGTCACAGTATGTCAGATGATCTTTCTAATAAAATGTTTTCTGACTTAGTATCTCAGGACCCGATGAAACATAAAGAGAATTCATAAACTACTCAATTCAGCTAAACACAAGTGGTATAATTCCTTTTCAGCATTAACTTCTCCTTTAAACATTTAAAAGTGAACAAAGTCTGCAAATAAAAAGAACCTACGGTCAGGATTTTGTTGTAATCCCGCATCTACAACAGCTTGTGTCATTGCTCGCAGGGTATCTACTCAGGGGCAGCAATGAAGACTACATATGGCATGAATTCTGCTTCCTTAGTAACTTTAAAGCCTGTAGGAAAAGGAAAAACAAACAAATAGTAATCACATACCCTTACAGACTTCTACAGCGGTCCACTGCAATGACTGCATTGAAAGTGCATTAATATGAATTTGTGGGGAATAAACAAAATTTACCGAAGTGCAAATGTTCCCTGGCACAGCCAGCCAATACACTTAACAACAATCAGGGCAAGTGGGAAAAAACTTTACAGGTTTGAAAACATCTGTCAAAAAAATATACTAGGTAGAAAATATTTCCTTCAAAACACACAAATTATACGAACTGCATATAGCAGATGTTGAGTTACAAACATAATCATTACCTGTGGGTTAACATCTAATATGCATGTTCGTCCACCATCACCACCTCATGTATTGAGTCTATCTTGGTCCCATACAGATTGCCCTCATATCTCCCATGTTCCAAAATCTGCCATCTTTCACGTCAGCCTCCATTTCCCCTCTTGATACAATCGATAACGTGCCCATCCTTTTTCATCTTCTCGTGGCTTCGTGAAGTGACTGCACATGATAAAGAACAGTTACATTAGCAGACATTTTATTTTGCATAAAAAAAAAAAGGACAAACACACAGAAATGTATTGACAAGTATGCATACTCACAAAAACACCATAAAACTCCAATTGTGACAGTTTATATTTTAACTAAATGACACAACAGGCCATTAAATTAACATATATGTAACGTATTAACATATGACAAATCAGAATTGATTTTATGCATTACAAATTCACATAAGAGATGCTATTCAGCCACATAATTTGTTGTCAAAAAGTACATTTTAAAAAGTAAACATAAGCCTTCTCAGCCATTCCTTATCCAATAGCCCCCCACCATTATATTTTCAGATTTTAAGGCATTGATCTTATTAGAAAGGGGAGAAGACATGGGTTCCCATGACCTCCTTTCAAAGGTGTCATCCCTGGGTAAAAATGGGGAGTGGGTGGTTACCATTTATTTTTGCCTTATGTTAAGTCTGCCCCCGGGTATGTACATGAGATGTCAGTTATCAAGTTTCTAGCATGGAGCCCAGTGTTAGATCATTGAAGGCCTTGTTCAAACCTGTCGAAGACCAAAATAGCCTAAACACAATCAACTTTCCAGCCCTTTCAGGACTTAAAATACTTTCCCAACACTTATTTTACTGTAGGAATATTCTAAAACAGTTTGTTGGAAATTAAGTATGAAGACAGAGATAGTTGCTACTTAATTTTGACTCAGGCAAACCCATTCACAAAATCCTAGCCCCTCCCAACCATACACACATGCCCACATAAGAAATGTATTTTCTGAAACTTTAAGGGGTGGGCCTTTAGTCTTTGTTCACCCCTAAAAGAGGAAATTTCCAGCTAATTGGCTTTAGTTTCCTCCAACGTATTTGTATAATTATCATATCATAAATTGCCATTTATATCGGTTAGCGTGACTTAACTCCATCTTAGCGTCGGATGGCCAAGTTTTGCAAACACCCACGCAGCTGCACTCGTGATTGAATACCGTTTTACACTACTTAGCGCTAGATTTTAATGCAAGCTAATAGCTGGTGTTAAAATCAGGCTGTGATGAAATCCCTTTCGGAATTTACTCACAGTCGAAATAATGATATTGAATTGCAAACAGATTTACCCAGACAATAGCGGCTCTGGGCAAATCTCCCCAATGTTTCGGAATACAAGTACTTCCTCAAGTGTCATCTGCTAATAAACACAATTTCACAGCAGGAGAGCCCAATAACCAAGTTTTTTTTTAAATCCGTTTGTAAGGTGGAAACTCTAAAGGATAACTATACTCTATTTTATACTATAAAATAGAGTAAATTACTGTTTAAAAATGTAAAGTACCTGTGTCAGGGAGGTTGGATTGATTATTCCTACCTCACAATATAATTTCGTTGAGGAGCTTGCAGCACATAAAGTTTCATTTGCCAGGTTAGTCCTGGACTATTCCTGTATTAAGACAGTGCTGAAGCCAGGAGGAAGACTGGCAGAATCATTTTTCTTTGGGCTGGTGCTCCTCACAGAAACATATTGGGAGGTAGGAATTACCAGTCCTATTCCCTTCCCAAGTACTTTTCAGTTTAAGGACAACTATACTCACCTCACCCTCGCTCTCTTCCTCCATAGCAGCATGTACCCAGGGTGAGGACCTAAATCGCTAACCCTGGGTACTTTCCCTAACTCCTGCACTACTTACCGCAAATATGCTTCGCCGATCGCTCCATTCCTCCGCTCTTCCTGCTTCAGTGAGAGATCGCGAGGCAGCCAATAGGAAGTAATATGCTCTGCAAGGAGGCGTGTCTTCCAATTGGCTGCCTCGCGACTGTCACTGACAGTAGAGAGAGGTGAACAGTGTGGATCAGCGAAGCAATTTGGGGTAAGTAGTGCAGGAGTTAGGGAAAGTACCCAGGGTTAGGACTTAGCGATTTTAAGTCCTCACCCTGGTACTATGCTGCAGTGGATCGGGGAAAAGGTGAGTATATTGTCCCTTTAAACTGTTTAAATACACTTTATACCACAAATAGGTTTGTTTAACTGGCAGGACTATAGGCTCAGTGCAAACATCACAGAAAACACAAATATCCTCTCCATCCCCAAAATTGGTAATATATAAATAGGTTAAAGAGTACCAGACACAGAACAGACCCTGAGAACACCCCTAACAACACTGATTAACTAAAATGTTCCATTATAATCTATCCTTTAGCCATTTCTCATCCAAGTATAAATAGATATATCGAACCACTGTTTTTAAGCTTACATCATAACACATTCCCAAACAGATTAGATAGAATAGATCTGCTCCACTGTTCATTTTCTCTAGCACATGGATTGATATTTAATTTTTATACTGGTATCAGTTAAAATGGCCACCCAGCAGGAATGTTGCACCGACAGTGGAAATTACAATATTTGTTAAATTCTACACAGCTCTCCATTTTGAAAAATCAGTTGATTTCATACCCTTGCTGTTTCTCTGTATTGTCATTAGTGAGCTGACATTTCAGGTCCTAACTGTCGTCCTTCTTCCAGATGCACCACATCCTTGGAATGTTCCTAACAGTAATTTCTACTGATTGGCTGTTGGATGGGTCAAAGATGCTCAGATCTCTACTGAGCAACTGAATCAACACATGTCTGGTCAAGAAGAAGACCATAAGGGTTTCTATTAGGGGTCCTGAAAACAGGAAGTCAGTATTTTGGTTGCATTTATTTATACACAGACACAATGCTGAATTGGAAGATTAAGGTCATTGGGATGAAAAAATTCTGCTCTTTTTTCTAAAAGTACATGTATTTGCACTGAACTTCCCCTTATAGTAACTATTAGCTATTGCTACTATCATTCATTTAGAAATTAAAATGTATATAATGTTAAAAATGTATTAAATTTAAAATGTAATAGGTTCTTACCTAGCAATAAAAATATTAATTGTCAACTTGACGTGAACAAGCAATTTCACTAAATAACAATGTGAACAAGTCACGGCTAGGTTTTCTTGTTCCTGGCTCCTGTTGATTAATTGAGTAAAACTGCTTCTTTACCTCCCATTCTTCAATTAATGCAAAAACTGAATAGTTTACTTTTTAATAAACTATTTCTTAAATAGATGTTTTAGACATCAGATAATGAAAAAACTTACATGGAACGGTTGTTTCCAATAAAGTCGGATTCAGAACAATAAGTCTGTTCTTTAAACTTCTACGACCGACTCCTTGGGCACCATTAAAACAAGAGTTTTTTTCTCGAAATGGAGGCATCCGAGCTACTTCTTCATAGATCTGAATTTCATGGCGGTCAAATTCTGTTAAAAGAGAAAAAAAAATAAATCTAACTGTAACTATTTCAAATAACATCTTAATATTTAGTCCAAATGCATACCAATAATACATTCCTTGTTCTAATGGCATATTATTTCTAAGAGGGATTCAGCATGCATTTGACAAATTTGCTTTTTACTGCAAGTCTATATATTTGGTCTGTTAAAAAAAAATCAGTAACTATATGTATTATGTACATTAAACCAGGGTTGTCAACCCGATCACATAAGGGCCAAATCAAAAAGACAGGCTAAGTGGTGGGGGCGATTATAGTTACTTAGCAAGTGCAGGACTGGGACTGTCATTTGTGCTTAGTACTGGGTTTTCATCAGCGAAAGTGTGTTGAACTGGGTCATCTGCCTATGGCGAGATCATGTGCAAATGTGGAACGCCCTCTTACTCTTCACACCTGCCTCCCCACGCCAGGCTGAAACACCTTTACATTATCTCAGTAATGGTGTGAGCAATCAGCAGTTTCAAAATAGCTGACCGCTTTCTAGCAGGCATATCAATGTTTGCTGCTGCTTGGGACTGCCCAAATTATAGCAGTGTAGTAAGTCTGGATACCTGTACAGTCTCCAGGGGCCACAAAAAACAGTCAGACGGGCCTTGTGTTTGACATTGTCCTTAAACAATTACACAAAAAATCACTCACCGCATTTCTAGTTGTAAGATACATCATCTTTTCTTTTTCTTACTTGTTATAGTTCCTACAAAACTGTCCTGCAAAAATGTGAAAAGAATAAGGTTGGAAAAACTTAAATCTATTGTATCACAAAAACACAATATAGCTTAATACTGAGAAACTGCAGATTAAATTGGTGACTGAAATCAATCAAATGTTTTACTACTAAAATCCCAACATTGCATTCAGTTGGCCCTTTTCTTATTAACATAAGTTATCTAATAAGCGTATCAGTAAACTGAACATGAAGCCTAACTGGGAGAGAGAGTAAACAAGAGAAAAAAGACAAAAAATCTGTTAATGGGGCATGTATACCCAAAAACTAAAATTTAACCCACAACTGGCCCCAATGTGAAGTGTTAAAATCCTTACCTACATTCTCGCTCTCATGGTTTTTTTTTCCCCGCAGTGACTGTCCAAAGTTCCAGAAAGTCAGGAGTAGTAACTGAATTAGGAGCTGTCCGAGTCATCAGGATGCCTGTTGCTTTCTTGTCCATGTTGAGGTTTTCTGGCATGCGCAGGGGAGCCCTTCCTCCTCCCCCCCTCCCTCCGGGTCCTTCTGGCAGCTCCTATCCTACCATCCCTTTTCTTGTGTGTAGGGCCCTCTGCTTGCGAGAAAATGCAAGCAGAGGGGCGGGACCGGCAGTCGCGTCTGTGAGCGGCAGCCAATCACGGACGTGGCTGCCGGGAGTTCAGTGCGGTGGAGGAAGAGTGGAAGGTAAGTAAAGTTTTAGGGCATTTACTGATAATACAAATATAAGCGGTTGGGAGCGGGGGGACAGGGGGAATGTTATGTAAAAAGATTGTTTACGCTAGGGGGAGGGATCCTAATCAGGAGGAGAGAGGGAGAAGGGGCTGCATAACGCATGCCAACTTCTTCCCGGAGCCAGATAGGAGGCAGAGTCCTCATATGGACGTCTGCTATCCTCCTGGTGGGCATTTTTGGGCACTTTGGGGGTAATACAGGAGAACCATATGGAGGGCTGGATGTGAGGTAAGGATTAAACAACTACACAATGGGGCCAGTAGTGGGGGTTTATGTTTTTGGGGGGGCATATCCCTTTAATGGGTGGAAGAAAATGAGGGGGGGAGAGAAGTTCATTTTCCTTTAATGTGCTCATACACTTGTCATTTCATCCTCTATGATCAGAATCTGTTTTTACCATCTTTGCCATGTGAATGTGCACAAAAATGATAGACCCCCATGCTGAGTAAACTGTTTCATTCAGGTGTATTGGTCCCTACCAAAAATTCTGATGGTCATTTTTCGCTCACTTTGCTACTGAAGAGGAAAGACTATACATTGCTTGGTGGGGCTTAAATGATTATTATATAAGTACAGAAGGTTACATAAATTATTATATAGAGACAGGAGGTTAGTGTGTTTTCCAGTCTAACAATCATAGTGGATGACATTGTGATCTTTCTACCCTAAAAATTCAGTTTGATATAGAAATGCGCTAGAAGAATTATGTGTGCATTGTTTAAAATTCATCTTGATTTACAT
Organism: Hymenochirus boettgeri; assembly: GCA_019447015.1. NCBI lineage: Eukaryota > Metazoa > Chordata > Amphibia > Anura > Pipidae > Hymenochirus > Hymenochirus boettgeri. The sequence continues at coordinate 71,220,771 of CM033474.1, read as the reverse complement.
TAAATATCTAACATACATTAATAAAAATATCAAATAAATTATACCATTATAAATCTCTGCCGTCATGCACTGTTGCTAGCCATTTTTTTTACCTATAGTTCTGCTTTTTATTAAACATGGTCAAATCAATAGTTACCTGTTTCCTCCCAGTCTCTCCTAACAATGCTTTTTCTCTTTTCTATCCTTCAAAAATTGGCTTGAAATAGCCATCACTGCCTCTTCTTTACATGGCTCCCTGTAAAATAGGGCTACCAAATTTTCATTTTTAATCCTCCACAGTATTAAATCGAAATGCAACCTATATTTTTATGACATCTAATTCTATGACGGGCTTATTTTACTTAACCACAATTGCTACAATGATAAATGTAGATTTCCTTATTTCTATGAGACTGGTGGTAAACTGCTACAAAACAACTCTACATTTACGTGAAACTACACAATTTGAGAAGTAACATGGGGGTACTCACATATTACTAATGTAAAGACAGAGATCACAGATAATGTTTAGGTAGTGCTTCCAATTGCCCCCACCCGTCCCTTACTCACTGCTTTCTTGTATTGTATCGACCTTATTCTGCCACAGCCTTACCATGGACCACTGCTGTGTTTACACTCTCACTCCCCCCCTTATTTTTCTCCTACTGATTCTCTGAAAAAAGTTGCAGAAAGTTGTGCTGGCAGGCAGGCAAACGAGGTCAAGCACGTCAATATCAATTTTGCTTCTGGGAGGACATCGTTCCTGTAAGTTGCTGTGATTCTCAATTATGAATTTCTCAAATCTACATTTCGAAATTTCAAAGGTCATTCCACCCCCCAAAATGACTTTCCCTCAGTACATGTAAATAGAGTGCCCTACCTGAAACACTATTATTTTGCAAAAATTCTGATCAATTCATCATACTATACAGACTCTAATGCCGCGCCTAACACTGGCTCTGTGTACCCACACCTGTCATCATTTACCAGTCGAGCGTGATTCTAACCCCCTTGGCAGGCCTCTTCACTAGGCTCCTCCCTCCTGGTACATTTCTGCACTGATCGACAATAACAAAAACCCTGCTACACATTGCGGGCTCCAAATCTTGTTTTGTTTTTTTCCTCTCAATCAGCGTTTCACTCAGAGGGAGGGTGGAGGGGAATCTTCCACATTGGTCCAGAAGCTCCTTGGCACTTCAAATTTCCCGGAGGCGATCAGAGAGCATCAATGATTTAAACTGGTCTCGCCTCCTAAGTGTTAGCAAAATTTCATACTTCAGTAAGGGCCATCCATAGTACCAAGAGTGATTCAGAGAAAATTAGTGGTCATATTAAACTGTTTAATTTGGCATCATTAAAATTTATAGTGTTGGGTGGAACATGCCCTTTAAAAGAACATTTTTGGACCTGTGGGATATTGGCTAAATCTAAAAAGGTACAATTTTTTGAAGATTCAGTAAGATACCATTTAAAGTTTTAAAAGGAAAAACGTTGTCTCCACTATGACCTAAGTCATCTACTCAAATGTGCAATAACCTTTGATCTTTTTCGAAAAATTTAAGACGGCACTCAAAATTTAAATCCAAAGTTTACATATTATGGAATAACACTACTAACAAACCCTGAGGAGGACAAGCAGTTTTATAGTCTATGAAAGTCTTCTATAAACAATGTCTAAGTTGGTTTGTGTGAATGCAGGAAAAGGGTAAGAGCATGGACTCTCATTAACAGTTAGAGTACCCTTTTGCAATCAGCAAACTTTAAAAACATTTTTTTAAAGGTTCCCATTCTATCTCGCAATGATCCTTAAATAATTAATTAAAATATGAAAATGTGTTGTCCTTTAGATTTGCTTCTAAGATAATGCCCATGTCCCATAGTAAACTAACCTGCCACCAGTTTGTGATCTTCTTCTGTACATATGAAGAATTCCGTCACCCTTGGCAAACTTCAGTCCACTTGGGGGGTTTGCATGGTATTAAGTTATCATTAAATGGGACTGTAATCAAAATGGCACTTCACAACCTGAAACAGAAAAGTTAATGTTAAGGAAACTCAGGGATTTAACCTCTATCCCATACTGCTGCTCCCTGGATGACTACCTAGAAATTCCTTCAGTGATATGGGTATATAGCATTTACGGGCAGGCCTTAGTCCATTAATGGCAGGGGTAGACTTAGATTATGCACTTATAGTATTCGCAATAGTATTCTACCAGTTAAGCTAGATCACAATATAAGGGTCTGCAACAAAAAGGAGCGAGGGTTGCTATACGTCCGCTTTCATACAGTGCAAGTATTGTCGGGATGAACAAAGAAGCCAGAAGCTGACGAACGATTGCAATAAGTACGCTAACTTTCCTGCTGCTCCGGACTTTGTTTAATTGAAGAGGTTAAGAATAGCTCCTTTACCTCACATTCTTTAATCGAACTGAAATGAATCTAAAGTCACTTTTTGTGAGTGGAGATTAAAGTCCTTTATGATGTAGGATAAAACAACAATGTTTTAAGATTTGGACAAGTTGTACCACGGCATAGTAAGCAAAATTAAACAAACATGCATATACAGGGAGATTCAATAATATTTATTATCGTTAGAAAGGTACTATTTTGCCCCAGCCAATCAGATGTTAGCTTCCAAATGTTAAATAAGATCGGATTGGTTTGGGGCAAAATTACCCTATTTTAACAATAGAACTTTTATTGATCTACCTGATAGTTAGTTAGAATCATTTATAGAAAACAACGAATAAAGGAGTAATTTGCTAACCTGTTGTGGTTTGATTGTATCTTTATAACTTGGAAGAATTTTCAGCGTAACACTGCCACTAATACTTCTAAGCAACTCTTGCAATCTTTTTGGATTGTTGCCAACTTCATGGCCATTAATTTCTTTAATGATCCCCAACATGAAGAAGGCCTTGTCGGTCAATCATACCACCATGGAGAATTCGAGCAATTAACCAAATTATTATTTCAACCTTATGTTACAGACACCCTGGGGAGAGAAGCATGTCAATATACATGGTATATAGAACACCATTTGCCCCATTTTTTCTGTGTGCATAAGTATGCCAGTGTTTATCATCAGATGTTGGCTTTTTACTGGTCTAGATAGATTAGCCAACATCCATTGGTTTGCTGCAGATTAATATCCCAGGCACATTTTTGCAACCTTTAAAAAAGTTATACTCATCTCATCCCACGCTCCTATTCGTTCTATCTATGCTTTGTCCCCAGGGTGAGGAACTAAACCACTAATGCTCACCCCTGGTTCTTTTTTAGGTCCTACTTAAGTACCTACTTAAAGTTTGCAGTGCTTCTCCCTCCCTCATCTGGATTCGCAATGCGCCCAACAGGAAAACTTCATTGCAGGTGCAGCTTCCTATTGGCCTCATTGCCAATGATGGATAGAGGGGGTGAGCGTACCAGAGCAGCGCTGCAAACGAAGTATAACGGCTTAACTAAAATGAACCCTGTGGGTGAGGACCTAGTGGTTTAGGTCCTCATCCTGGTACAACGTTGTGCAAAGCGTGGGGTAGGCAAGTTATTTGCCCTTTCATTTATAACCCTATTACATCCAAGTTGACATGGTACAATTACAAACTGAAAAAGTTAAAACACCATCTACATTTCTAACACATTTCAAGGCAACAGATAAAGCTTATCTTGCAAGTGGGCAAAGTTGATAGGATGGGAAGGAATAGTTATTTATTCTGCTCCTTTACTGTAGAGATTTGAACATGTGCTATGCAGCTTTCAGTTTAGAAAGGAAATTGGTAGCACTGACTGGACTTGTCAATCGCTACAGTAGATACCATACTAAAAGAATGTAAATAGGATCTCTGGACCAGATTAACTGTAGTACCCCTAATATAATACACCGGGAAACTTTGCACCTCTTATCTGCCCAATAACATTTTTTGAAAACAAAATATTTTTGCTAGAAAGTTTAAATGTTATCATCAATGATCTAGATACTTATGCAATACATCTTAATTATACATAGTGCTACTTACCAATGGCTCTCCGGCTCTTTTGTGAATACCAACCATCCTAATAGCATCAACTGGTGCCATCTGGTTATGTGGTTGAGGAATTAGTGACCTCTGGACTAGAGGTGGTGAATCATAACATTTGATGCTACTAAATCATGGCCTCTAAAAGAGACTAAAATTTTTTTAAATATAGTCAGAGAAAAGGGATTTATTATATCTCACTATACAAACCCCCCCAACAGAAATATACTTCAGAAAGAAGAAGATAAACTCTTACAGGAAATGTACACCAATTGGGTTTGCTCACAACCTTGTCCCACAATATGTACACAAACATATATAAATATATACACACACCACACATACAAGGATTGTGGAAGCACTCAATTAGGCTAATTTACAACTAATTTAGCGGAATGCTACGGATCCTGGTCAAACATTTATACAAACATAGAAGAGAATCAATCATGCACATTTCTAGGCCCCATCCAATATTATATTCTGCACACTGCATACTTTATAAACAAAGGGGTTTTAGTATACATTACTGTGATCAGCATGAATAAAAGCCTTCCAACCACGTCAAGGTAACCCCTGTCTGGAGGGGTTACCTTGACGTGGTTGGAAGGCTTTTCATTCATGTGATCACAGTAATGTATACTAAAACCCCTTTGTTTATAAAGTATGCCGTTGGTGCACAGTGAAAATATGGGTGTATGTTTAGCTATATGGTATACAGATGATATAAAATCTTTATACACACACTACTATAAAATTTAGGGATTTGTACAACAAAAAAAACAAATAAAAGGCAAGAAAATAAAAGAAATCCTATGAAATCTTGGTTCTATTAGTCTCACATCCCCTAAATGAATATTTCGATCTATTTATTGCAAGGTTGTATAGTGTTATAGTTCAGTGGAAACACCACAGTGAAATACAATTGTTGTGCAGAGCTTGAATCAATCTTCCCCCTTAAATTTCCAACCTATTAATAGATCAATAGAAGAGCCATTGGATCTTCTATAATTAAAGTTATCAAACTGTTCTTCAATACTCCCCCTCCCCATTAACTCACAGCTGTAACCAGGGATTCTGTTAGAGAGGGATCACTATTGGTCAATGTGTTAGGAGGGATCACTATTGTCTGTGTTAGGAGGGATCACTTTGGTTAAATGAGAGGGATCACTATGGTCAATGTGTTTAGAGAGGGATCACTATTGGTTCAGAGTGTTGAGATGGATCACTATTGGTCGAGTGTTGAGAGGACCACTATGGTCAATGTGTTAGAGAGGGATCACTATGGTCAATGTTTTTACAGAGGGATCACTATTGGTCAATGTTGTAAGGGATCACTATTGGTCAATGTGTACAGAGGTATCACTATTGTCAATGTTTTTCGAAGGGATCACTATTGGTCAATGTGTACAGAGGAGCACTATTGGTCAATGTGTTACAGAGGGATCACATTGGTCATGTGTTACAGAGGGATCACTATTGGTCAATGTGTTAGAGAGGGATCACTATTGGTCCAATTGTTGTAGAGAGGGGTCACTATTGGTAATGTGTTACAGATGGATCACTATGTTAAATGTGTTAGAGAGGGATCACTATTGGTAAATTGTGTTACAGATGGATCGCTATTGGTAAATGTGTTACAAGTGGATCACTATTGGTAAATGTTTACAGAGGATCACTTGTAAATGTGTTACAGAGGGATCACTATTGGTAATGTGAGGTCATATAAAGAACCCAGCTATCCTGTCATGTTTCAGTGTTACATTCCAGGATTCACTTTAAATTTCTTGGCAATAACCTTATATGTAAATGTGATTCATATCACCAATAGTAACATAGTCTTTCCAGGGTTTATATTTGTATATAAATGTGATTCATATCACCAATAGTAACAAAGTCTTTCCAGGGTTTATATTTGTATATAAATGTGGTTCATATCACCAATAGTAACATAGTCTTTCCAGGGTTTATATTTCCTGGAAAGACTTTGTTACTATTGGTGATATGAATCACATTATATACAAATATAAACCCTGGAAAGACTATGTTACTATTGGTGATATGAATCACATTTACATATAAGGTTATTGCCAAGAAATTTAAAGTGAATCCTGGAATGTAACAACTCCCCAGATATTGCTTCATGGCCACACACCCAAACATCACGGTCACGCTTCCTACCCAAAGCCATTCAAGGTAGACCCCCAAAGATACAATGCACATGCCCAAAACATCGCAACAGTGCCCCAAATGTTGTGACCATGCTACCTGATATTGTAGTCACCCCCCCAAAAAAAAAACCAAAACATTATGGTCCGACCCCAACTCATGGCCACCCCCCCAAACATCCCAGGTCTGTTCCCAAATCACACCCACATACACAAAACATCTGTCCATGCCCCCAAAAATCACAGGCACACACCCAAACCCCACACCCACACCCCAAATGGCACAACCACGTCCACGCTTTGAAACAGCATGGCCATGCCCCCAAATATGCGACCACCAAAATGAATGACATTTATAATAAATATAAAACCTGGAAAGACTATGTATATTGGTGATATGAATCACATTTATAATAAAATATAAACCCTGGAAAGACTATGTTACTATTGGTGATATGAATGACATTATATACAAATATAAACCTGGAAAGACTATGTTACTATTGGTGATATGAATCACATTATATATAAATATAAACCCTGGAAAGACTATGTTACTATTGGTGATATGAATCACATTTATATACAATATAACCCTGGAAAGACTATGTTACTATTGGTGATATGAATCACATTTATATCAAATAAACCCTGGAAAGACTATGTTACTATTGGTGATATGAATACATTATATACAAATATAAACTGGAAAGATATGTTACTATTGTGATATGAATCATTTATATACAAATAAACCCTGGAAAGACTATGTTACTATTGGTGATATGAATCACATTTATATACAAATATAAACCCGGAAAGACTATGTTACTATTGTGGTATGAATGACATTTATATACAAATATAAACTGGAAAGACTTGTTACTATTGGTGATTGAAACACATTTATATACAAATATAAACCTTGGAAAGACTATGTTACTATTGGTATTGTAGATCACATTTTATACAAATATAAACTGGAAAGACTATTGTACTATTGGTGATATGAATCACATTTATATACAAATATAAAACTGGAAAGACTATGTTACTATTGTGATATGAATGACATTTATATACAATATAAACCCTGGAAAGACTGTGTTACTATTGGTGATATGAACCACATTTATATACAAATATAAAACCTGGAAAGACTATGTTACTATTGGTGATATGAACCACATTTATATACAAATATAAACCCTGGAAAGACTATGTTACTATTGGTGATATGAATCACATTTATATATAAGGTTATTGCCAAGAAATTTAAAGTGAATCCTGGAATGTAACAACTCCCCAGATATTGCTGTCATGGCCACACACCCAAACATCACGTCACGCTCATACCCCAGCCATCAAGGCTAGACCCCCAAAGATAAATGCCATGCCCCCAAACATCGCAACAGTGCCCCCAAATGTTGTGACCATGGTACCTGATATTGTAGTCACCCCCCAAAAAAACCACAAACATTATGGTCCGCCCCCATACATCATGGCACCCCCAAACAATCCCAGGTCTGTTCCCAAATCACACCCACATACACAAACATCTGTCCATGCCCCCAAACATCACAGGCACACAACCCAAACCCCACACCCACACCCCTAAATGGCACAACCACGTCCACGCTTTGAAACAGCATGGCCATGCCCCCAAATATCGCGACCACCAAAAGTCACGTCCAAACCAGGATGATTGGGGGGTATGGACTACACAGGAATTACCTGCATTACCTGGACTTAAGAAACAGACACACACTGCCCAATGTCACACACTCACAGACAGTTACAACTAAAAGAACACAGACATCATGGCACTTTCAATTCGGACCAGAAAGTAACTTTATGATTGGGATCTAATAGTCAATATAAAGTGGTCCTTGTGCAAAGTAAAGTGTTAAAGTGCAAACAAAGGTAACATACTGCTCTAATGTGCAAAAAAAATTGAGCACGCTTATATAAAAAAAACACACAATGCTCAGACAGCGCAAAGAATGAACCCGGCTTTAACAACACAGACAAAGAACCGCACTTCACATGCTCAGAGACACTGCCGCCGTCAGTCACTCAAGTGCTGCGATATTCAGTTGCAATCAACCAACGGCAAATTCCATGTAGCATGTTCACGAGTAGGTTCACCACAACATTTGTATATTTAACTCCAAGTGGAAAAACTGATAACGTTGTATGTATAGTTTTGCTATAAACATATGTGCTATATGTCCGTCAAGCAATGTCACCTCCCAATTCATAACTATTAAATACTGACGTACATTACCAACTGTGCACTTCTTTTTCCGCCTGTCTCTTCCATCTAAGCCAAAACACACCTGCACATAAAAAAACACTATACCCACATGTGTACACGGGCAACGCCGGGTACAACTGATAGTTTTATACATAGATCTATAACTGTGCAGCCTCCAGGACCTGAACTATTTATATTAATAATTTAAAGTTTATCTTACAGGCTGATGTAGCACTATAAAAGTTACGTCTCAGCTAACCGGGATCTCGCGAAGTCTCACAAGATACTGTATCGCGGGATCCCGGTCAGGTGAAGATGAAAATTTTTTGTACTATAACACAGTGGTAACAGCGTTAGGAATAGTGCTAAATTGTTGTGTTAATTTTAACAAAGCCATTACTACATTGGTCATACTATTTCCAAAATTCTTGGAAATGGTGCAGCCAGTGCAACATTACCGCAAAAACCAGGCTAACCTGACATATGCATGGATTTTGCACTCATCTTGGGCAAAAAAAAGGATATAGCATCCCTCCTTACATCCTATGGGTAATTTAACATCTTTTTTAGACTAGGTCTAAAGGTTCCCATACATTATTAACTTGGCTTAAAAGAGACAAATAAAGTTTTTTCTGTTTCTACTTTTTCCCTTATTCTTCCTAATTTTTGGACTTTGTCTCCACCACGGTTTTTGAGCTATAGACACGAAATGTGGTGCGATGCAGATATGTAAGGGCACATAGGAGAAGTGTTCTGTTATCTAGCTAAGGAATCCATGAAAGCGTTTCAGAGTTATCGGTAAATGTACAGACACGTTTGTGATAGACTTAATATAGAGGGTGCTTGTGAAACTTTGAGCTGCACAGATTTTCAACATTCCTAGGGCCTTTACTTATGGGACCTATGCCGTATTCGTGACACAACTGTCGTCAATTGACATTAATAGTTTTATTTGCTAGGTAAGAAACCTATTACATTTTAAATTTATTATACATTTTTAACATTATACATTTTAATTTCTAAATGATATATAGTAGCAATAGCTAATAGATTCTACTATAAGGGGAAGTTCGTGCAATACATGTACTTTTTAGAAAAAAGAGGCAATTTTTTTCATCCCATGACCTTAATCTGCCAATTCAGCATTGTGTCTGTGTATAAATAAAGTGCACCCAAAATACTGACTTCCTGTTTTCAGGACCCCTAATGAAACCCTTTGGTCTTGCCCTGACCCAGCACATGTGTTGATTCAGTTGCTCATTAGAAATCTGACATCTTTGACCATTCCCAACACGCCAAACAGTAGAAATTACTGTTGGGAACATTCCAAGATGTGGTGCATCCTGGGACGAAGGACGACAGTTAGGACCTGAAATGTCAGCTCACAATGACAATAGCAGAGAAACAGCAAAGGTATAAATCAACTGATTTTTCAAAATGGAAGAGCTGTGTAGAATTTAACAAAGTATTGATAATTTCCACTGTCGGTGCAACATTCCCGCGGGGTGGCCATTTTAACTGATACAGTAATAAAATTTAAATATCAAATCCATTTCTGAGAAAATGAACAGTGGAGCAGATCTATTCCATCTAATCTGTTTGGAATGTGTTTATGTAAGCTTAAAAACAGTGGTCTCGATATATCTATTTATACTTGGATGGAACTGGCTAAAGGTATGATTATAATGGAACATTTTAGTTGAATCAGTGTTTGTAGGGTGTTCTCAGGGGTCTGTTCTGTGTCTGGTACTCTTTAACCTATTTATATATTACCAATTTGTGGGGCATTGAGAGGATATTTTTTGTTTTTTTCTGATGATGTTTGCACTGACCTATAGTCCTGCCAAGTTAAACAAACCTATTTTGGTATAAAGTGTATTTAAACAGTTTAAAGGACAATTATACTCACCTTTTCCCCCGATCCACTCACTGCAGCATAGTACCCAGGTGAGGACTTAAAATCGCTAAGTCCTAACCCTGGGTACTTTCCCACCTCTGCACTCTTACCCCAAATCTGTTCGCGATCACACTGTTCCAACCTCTCTCTACTGTCAGTGACAGTCGCGAGGCAGCCAATTGGAAGACACGCCTCCTTGCAGAGCATATCTTCCTATTGGCTGCCTCGCGATCTCTCACTGAAGCAGGAAGAGCGGAGGAATGGAGCGATCGGCGAAGCATATTTGGCGGTAAGTAGTGCAGGAGTTAGGGAAGTACCCAGGGTTAGCGATTTTAGGTCCTCACCCTGGGTACTATGCTGCTATGGAGGAAGAGAGCGAGGGTGAGGTGAGATACGTTGTCCTTTAAACTGAAAAGTACTGGGAGGATATAGGACTGGTTCCTACCTCCCAATATTGTTTCTGTGAGGAGCACCAGCCCAAAAAAACTGATTCTGCCAGTCTTCCTCCTGGCTTCAGCACTGTCTTAATACAGGATAGTCCAGGACTAACCTGGCAAATGAAAACTTTATGTGCTGCAAGCTCCTCAACGAAATTATATTGTGAGGTAGGAATAATCAATCCAACCTCCCTGACACAGGTAACTTACATTTTAAAACAGTTAATTTTACTCTTATTTTATAGTATAAAATAGAGTATAGTTATCCTTTAAGAGTTTCCACCTTACAAACGGATTTAAAAAAAAACTTGGTTATTGGGCTCTCCTGCTGTGAAATTGCTGTTATTTAGCAATGACACTTGAGGAAGTATCTTGTATTCCGAAACATTTGGGAGATTTGCCCAGAGCCGCTATTGTTCTGGTAAATCTGTTTGCAATTCAATATCATTATTTCGACTGTGAGTAATTCCGAAAGGGATTTCATCACAGCCTTGATTTTAAACACCAGCTATTAGCTTGCATTAAATCTACGCTATTAGTGTAAAACGGTATTCAATCACGAGTGCCAGCTGCGGTGGTGTTTGCAAAACTTGGCCATCCACGCTAAGATGGAGTTAAGTCACGCTAACCGATATAAATGGCAATTTTGATATGATAACCTTATACAAATACGTTGGAGGAACTAAAGCCAATTAGCTGGAATTTCCTCTTTTAGGGGTGAACAAAAGACTAAAGGCCACCCCTTTAAAGTTCAGGAAAATACATTTCTTATGTGGGCATGTGTGTATGGTTGGGAGGGGCAGGATTTGTGAATGGGTTTAGCCTGAGTCAAAATTAAGTATGCAACTACTCTGTCTTCATACTTATTTTCCAACATAACTGTTTTAGAAATATTCCTACAGTAAAATAAGTGTTTGGGAAAGTATTTTAAGTCCTGAAAGGGCTGGACAGTTGATTGTGTTTAGGCTATTTTGGTCCTTCGACAGGTTATGAACAAGGCCTTCAATGATCTCAACACTGGGCTCCATGCTAGATACTTGATAACTGACTCTCATGTACATACCCGGGGGCAGACTTAACATAAGGCAAAAATAAATGGTAACCACCCACTCCCCATTTTACCAAGGGTTATCACCTTTGAAAGGAGGTCATGGGAACACCATGTCTTCTCCCCTTTCTAATAAGATCAATGCCTTAAAATCTGAAATATAAATGGTGGGGGCTATTGGATAAGGAATGGCTGAGAAGGCTTATGTTTACTTTTTAAAATGTACTTTTTGACAACAAATTATGTGGCTGAATAGCATCTCTTATGTGAATTTGTAATGCATAAAATCAATTCTGATTTGTCATATGTTAATACGTTAACTAATATGTTTAATTTAAATGGCCTGTTGTGTCTTTAGTTAAAATATAAACTGTCACAATTGGAGTTTTATGGTGTTTTTGTGAGTATGCATACTTGTCAATACATTTTCTGTGCTGTTTGTCCTTTTTTTTTTTATGCAAAATAAAATGTCTGCTAATGTAACTGTCTTTATCATGTGCAGTCACTTCACGAAGCCACAGAAGATGAAAAGATGGTCACGCTTATCGATTGTATCAAGAGGGGAAATGGAGGCTGACGTGAAAGATGGCAGATTTTTGAAATGGAGAATATGAGGGCAATCTGTATGGGACCAAGATAGACTCAATACATGAGGTGGTGATGGCTGGACGAACATGCATATTAGATGTTAACCCACAGGTAATGATATGTTTTGTAACTCAACATCTGCTATATGCAGTTCGTATAATTGTGTGTTTTGAAGAAAATATTTTCTACCGATTATATTTTTTTGACAGATGTTTTCAAACCTGTAAAGTTTTTTCCCACTTTGCCCTGATTGTTGTTAAGTGTATTGGCCTGGCTGTGCCAGGGAACATTTGCACTTACGGTAAATTTTGTTTTATTCCCCACAAAATTCATATTAATGCACTTTCATGCAGTCATGCAGTGACCGCTGTAGAAGTCTGTAAGGGTATGTGATTACTATTTGTTTGTTTTTTTCCTTTTCCTACAGGCTTAAATTACTAAGGACGCAGAATTCATGCCATATGTAGTCTTCATTGTGCGCCCCTGAGTTAGATACCTGCGAGCAATGCACAAAGCTGTTGTAGATGCTGGATTACAACAAAACTCCTGACAGTAGGTTCTTTTTATTTGCAGACTTTTTGTCACTTTTAAATGTTTTAAAGGAGAAGTTAATGCTGAAAAGGAATTATTTACCACTTGTGTTTAGCTGAATTGAGTAGTTTATGAATTCTCTTTATGTTTCATCGGGTCCTGAGATACAGTATAAAACTATTTTTTAAAAAGATCATCTGACATCACTGTGACATACGTCAGTGAGAAACCAAGTACACCCTCTTTCAATTGTAAGATTTCTGTATCAGAACATGATAAAAAACATCTGGTCCTAAAATTATCAGCACTTAAGATTCCACCATGTCATTATTTACAAAAATGTGGCCACAATAGAAAAGCCATTTATATCACAAAGTAAATCCAATGACTCAGCAGCTTTTATATCACCTTTTTAGCAGCAACACTTGAAGGAATACTTTTCTGTATGACTGTATCAGTCTCTCAGATGTTGTGGAGGAATTTTCTCTACAACATTGCTCCAGTCATTACGTTGTCTGGCATTGGTATGATGCGCCAGTTTCTTTAACAGCATTACAACTGGTCTGGACTTTGACTGGTCCATTGCAGCACACTTTATATTTTCTTTTAGCCATTCTGTTTTAGTTTTGCTAGTGTTTTGGTATTGTTCTTTTGTTTGAACTAATTTTTAGCCTTGCTGTGGCTGTCAGACAAATGGCCTCACACTTCTCACTGGAAACAAAAGATTGTGGTCAACTCAATGACGCAGGTGCTGAGGTCCTGTGGCTGCAAATAAACCAAATAATCATCATTCAACTTCTGTGCTTGACCATTGGTATGAGGGGTTTGTGCTGATATGCCGTTTGGCCATATGCAATTCTCAGTGACATATTTGGAAAATGCAACAATAATTTCCACTTTGTTTTTGTCTGTCCAAAGGCCGTCTTTCAGAAGTCTTGCGGTTTATTCAGGGTCTACTTCACAAACCTTAACTGTGCCGCCATGTTCCTTTTAGAGAGAAACCATTTTCTCAGTATTTCCAATACCTGCAACTGTTCACTTTCTTTCTTATTGAATTGACACAAACTTTGAGGCCTCAGTTAGCTTGTTAAAAGTTGGAATGTGGTCTTGTGGGATTTTTTGCAATATCATGCACAGTCTGGCTGAATTTGCTGTGACACAACTAGAGTCCTTGCGGTCTAACTTCCCTTTGAAAGTGTTTGGATCCGCAACAGACCCAAACCACCATTATTCTTTCTTCCTAAATTTGCACAAGGAGGTTAAAGAATAGTCTACAAGTTTAAATATATGTATACATTGTAAAGCTTCAGCAGCACTGCGAATATTACGATTTTGGCTTAGGGTTAATATGGGAGACAGGAGAAAGTGCTTTTTTATTTACAACACTGTAATTCTGCTACCCTACTCGAACTTTACCCAGGCAGGACTTAATGGCCACTTCAATGTTTTCCCATGTTCATAATATTTCTCACTATAGAATGATGAACTGATTGTTTGGCCTTATTATAACTCATACCAATTATCGGCAGCAACTTTTGATTCTTTAGGGTCCTTGCTAATAGCATTCTCTTTTGTGTTAACACACAACCAAATGGTCAGACCCACAAACTGACCATTCAGCACCTGGCTGCTAATTAAGTTCACGTGCGACTTTGTTGCAAATTCATGGCGGATTGTATTGGATCTGCTTGAGAATTTGAGATGATCACAAATACACAGTAGTGATTGCTTGCTCCCTATAGTGCTATATAGGAGTGATCACTGTATATGCTCACACATGTGAGTATATGGCTTTCTGTACACACATGGATAAACAAAGTTTATGTCCTGCTTTACCCTTTTATATGCTTCACAAGCAATGGGGTGAAATATTTTATGCAGTTCTTCTTTATTTTGTTCACACTTTTGTGAAAGAAAATAATGGCACGAGAAATGCGTTCTTGTTTTATACCTAAAGTAGATTTAAAAGATTTTAGCACCTGGTATTTTGATAAACTTAACCTTGAAAGAGGTTTGCTTTCCTTTTTCGACCATTGTTTTATCACTCAGTTACAGTAACATGTTTTTCATGGACAAGGATGAGAAACTGATTTTGGGAAATCTGCACAAATAAATAATGCAATAAAATTAAGTTGGCAAAACTGGATCATGAATAAATCAAAACCTACTTATTACATCAATTCTTCTAATCTATTACTATGAAATCAGGATGTGTAATGACCCCTACAACGGTCAGTGACCATCAGAAACATTTAAGAGAGCGGGAGCGCGGTCAGGTAGGGGATGTTTTACATCCTGATACAATAAGCGTAGTGCCAAACCTAACTAAAACTTGTATTGCATCAACTTTCCTAAAAGATAAGGAAATGTGGCAGGCCCGGTAAAAATAATATAAAAACCAATAAGTGAATTATTGCATCTGCCCATAATATATTTTTACAGTGGTTTTCAAAAGTATTCGCCCCTTGAAGTTTTCCACATTTTGTCAATTACTACTGCCACAAACGAATCATTTTTATTGGAATTCCACGTAAAAAAGACCAATACAAAGTGGAACGTAAATCATACATGATTCCAAACATTTTAACAAATCAATAACTGCAAAGTGGGGTGTGCGTAATTATTCAGCCCCCTTTGGTCTGAGTGCAGTCAGTGCCCATAGACATTGCCTGATGAGTCTAATGACTAAATAGAGTGCACCTGTGTGTAATCAATGTCAGTACAAATACAGCTGCTCTGTGATGCCTCAGAGGTTGTCTAAGAGAATCTTGGGAGCAACAACACCATGAATTCCAAAGAACACACCAGACAGGTCAGGGATAAAGGTTGAGAAATTTAAAGAAGGCTTAGGCTACAAAAAGTTTCCAAAGTCTTGAACATCCCATGGAGCATTCATGAAATGGCACAACTGTAACTACCAGACATGGCCGTCTTGGTATTAGTCGTGCACTGCACAAAGTTGCCCTTTATGGAAGAGTGGCAAGAAGAAAGCCATTGTTAACAGAAAAGCATAAGAAGTCCTGTTTGCAGTTTGCCACAAGCCATGTGGGGGACACAGCAAACATGTGAAGGTGCCTGGTCAGATGCAAAAAGGTGGTTCTACAGTATTGACTCAGGGGGCTGAATAATTACGCACAACCCCACTTTGCAGTTATTGATTTGTTAAAAATGTTTGGAATCATGTATGATTTTCGTTCCACTTCTCACGTGTACACAACTTTGTATTGGTCTTTCACGTGGATTCCAATAAATTGATTCATGTTTGTGGCAGTAAAGGGACAAAATGTGAAAACTTCAGGGGGCCGAATACTTTTGAAAACCACTGTATATTGACGGTTACAATATCCCTGATTACCTAAATAACTTTTACTAAGTCTTGCTTTCGCTTCTTGAAAGATAATGGTACTCTCTATTATATCACAATATATTCTAGGCATTTTCACCAACATTCTTTTATTTTGGTGGACGGTCATTATCGCAGATATGAACACTGTCCCCCCCCAGAATACTGTATGAATATCTTGCATTTGACCTCATATGTGCAGCATGTCGGCATTTAATTATTTTTTTGACTTTTTAGGATTCTGATTGGAAGAAAACTGTTGATGAGAGCGCTCGGATCATGAGAGCTTACAACCACTACTTTGACTTAACCATAGTAAATGATAACTTGGACAAAGCTTTTGAGAAACTACGGTGGCTGTTGAAAACTGAGGACAGAGCAGCAGTGGTTCCAATTAGCTGGTCTATTGACCCTCTGCTTTTTATTGTGAAAAATAATATAAAAATGATGACAAATGCAACACTATGAAGAAGCTAAACAGAGTGAAGAGACCTGCACACTCGTGGCTTTTTTTTTCCTGAAAGAATTTAAAGGATTGTACACGTTACAAATTTTTATATATCCCTTTGACAGGAACTTGTGCTAAATATGTAATTTATTTTAATTTTTATAACTTACTTTTTACACATAATCTTTCTATTCATAACACAAGATGGAAATGCGTTAAGCATTTTATGTGAACTTTATTTAAGTACTTTTTCCATAAAGAATTTGTCATATACGTTCCCATTTGGTCTTACATTTTCACTGTGATTAAAGAATACTTGAAAGAATTTTGTAAGCCTGCGTGGTTAATGCGTTTTGAAATCCACACCATTTCTTTGTATTAGGGGAACACTACCTTTATGTGATGGGAACACCTTGTAAGTGATGCAAAACTTCATTCTCTTATTTTTTATTCATAATTACTGGCAAACTGACCACCTCTGTGCTGGAGTTCTGGTTTAAACAAAGGTTAAAAATGTACTTTGTGCATTTGCAAATTCTACAAGAACCTCTTTTTTTTTTTTTTTTCCCCCTGGTGATTATGTTAACGCAATATTTACAGTGGTTGCAGTTTGCTCATGCATGTGATTTATTTTTACTGTAAATTAAATCTAAGAATACATAAAGAGGGCATCTACACCACCAATATAACTGTACATAGGTTAAGCATCCCAACCCATAATACTAAAGCAGTTCTAAAGATGTTAAGGCGGCTATTCATACCAATGTTCGCCGTCCCTTTTCTTCTGGATGTGCCAGTTTTTCTGTTTAGAGCTGACCGTTATGGCTATGACAGATTTTCACAGCCATGACTGACTGCTGCTCTCCTTAACCCTCTTCACATGTATGCGTTTGTAAAGAGCTTGTACTGCTTTAAAGAGAGGTGGCAACCTCTACAAAAGGGGTAGCAAACATCAGGATGATACTCTGCAGGAACATCTTTGGACTATGTAAGAATGAAGTTTGGTGAGAGGGCATGTTCCTTTTTAAGTTACACCTACATCGCCAGATCTTTGGCGCTAGCCTAATATTCCTAAATGAGTTAAAATCGGAAACAGAAAGAAATGAATCATCTTTGTTAGGACCACATTACATGGGGACTTACCTGATGAGTTTAAGGTTTTTTTTCATGTTCTATGGAAAGGACTATCTAAAGTAGACTGGCTTTTTTTTAAGGTACTACATTGCTTTAGGTATTTACATTTAAAAATTGTTGACAGCATGTCAATTCAGTTGGAGCTACGGAAATGTAGGGTAATTTGTTAGGCTGCCTAAGCAAGGGGACATTGATCATCCAAATGGATTTCTAAGTTTTACTTAGCTGCTTTTGCTACTGCCACAGGTGTCTGGGGTATTTGCCATAGCTAGATGTGGTGCATTTGTACATATATGATAGTGGAAAGCATCAGCTGTCCACTTTTCAGACATGTGTTGCAATCTTATGGCATCTAAGGCTAGGTACACACAAGGCATATTTCAGTCGATTAGGTCGGCGGTACTATATGTGGGGGGTTTGTTATTACATAGACAAAAGCTGTTGCTGTCAATCGTGCCAATAAATGTTAGCTGAATTTCAGTTAATGATCAGAAATAAATGAAGTCTGCCATTATGTGAATACATCAAGCTTTTATCATTGAAACCATGCACCTTTTACAATATAAGCCCCGAAATCACACTTGTCTTGGTTTAAGTTCAAATTTAGCTTTTTTTTTGTTAAAAAGACTAGTTTAAGACGAATATTAAATATTTTTTTATATGTTGCTCATTTTTTTAAAATTGGGTCCATTTTTACACTTTTCCCCCAAATAAGAGAGATTTTGCCAGTATACCCGTATCCATACATATTGATTGGTTATTGGTGTGACAATATTTTGTTTCCTCCTGCTTAACTTCCTTAATCACAAAGGTTTTTGTCTGTTGCTGTAACAACATTGTTGGAAACTATTGATTGGGGCCTGTTCTGGTTTCTATTAATGTGACTTTACATTTATGATGTATTAAACTGGAGCAACAGCATTTAATGTTAGTTCACTAAAGAGTATTATCGTTTTGGACCTAAAGCCCTCTTAGAATAGCTGGTCACAACCAGTTATAGATATAAGCTACATCAAACTAAAAACAATCCTAAAATACTTGCTGCTAGTGCGAGAGTGTCTGATTTCATTGTACTTTTTTGACCAGTTTTATTTTAACACCATGTTGCTATATAAACTAGTTACTACATGATTTTGTCTTGTATTTAAGTGCTTTACCCTCCTGACACAAAGCATAATACAGGATGTAATGAAGGCAGCTTCCTATAAAAATATAATATTTTTATTTCCAGGGGGAAAATTACAGATATACTTTTAAGATATTGATGGCTAATTCATTTTAATCATGCTTAAATCCTGATTTAAGAGATTTAACTTGCTGTGATTTTTATATTGATGAAATGATGGCTACAATGTAAAAGCATTTTTAAAATAAAAATTTTAAATTATTTAAACTTGCTTTGTTTTTGTTTGATTTTTTTTTCCTATGCTTCGGAATTGACCTTGACTAAGCAAAATGGGTAAAATGATTCTATATTCATAGAAATATAACGAAAAGTGACTCCGCGCACTCAGACTCAATCAACGGCCACCACAGTAGTTAAATCAAACTTTATTGTGCACACCGACATCTCCAACACAGATCACACTGACACACACGGACGCGTTTTGGACCTATTCGGTCCTTACTCATAGGCACAAACTTCTGCCATAGTAAGTTCCTTATGAGAGGTAGAGATGGGAGAAGGAACCCCCCATACAGAACGAGGTACGTAACCACACCCATTATAAGCCCTCTACAAACAGAACGCTAATCAACCAATGTTATAGTGATACAATATCAAACCAAACAAAAGAAAAAACATAATACACACACTTCTTAAAACAGTAGAAAATAGTTACAATATTAGAGTCAACTCAGAATTGTTAGGTAATATATCTACACATTAACTTTCTTATGGTTGATCTAAATGTCGCGGTACAATTCTATAGGAACCCCATAGGTAGTGGCTAAATAGTGAAGAAGAAAGAAGGTATAATCTCATAGAATGAGAAAAACCTCACTAAATGGCAGATAGTACTGAGGAAACCCCTACATACTCACCTAATTTTATAAAAAAACTAGACAGTTAAGCCTGTTATATAAACGGGCGCTAAACAGAGATTCTTTCTCTCTCTCTCTTTCTGCAGTTTAAGAGTGGAGAGGATGTACCCTCGTTCAGTGAGCTGGATTCATCTCGCTGTGGATGATAGCGAGAGACTCCTCTTGCGCATGCACAGAAGCAAAAAGCCACACACGGATTCACACACAGACACACATTAAGGCTTTTATTTTATGGGCTTGAAGAGCCAAATTCTTGTTCTTTCTATTTCTTCTTTCCGTTTTATTTCTTCTGCTTTTTTTGGATTGTATCTCCTCCCACAGTTTTTGAGCTAGAGACAGGAAATTCTGTACAGTCATGAGGGACATATAGGAGAAGCGTGCTATCTTCTAGCTAATTTTACAATTTGAGGGGTGGCATTGATTTTCCGAATTCGATTGAATTGATTGGAATATCGAAGACCTTTTTTCTGTGTTTTCAATAGAACAATCGGTGATTATCGATTGGCGATATCGCGAACTACGATTGGTCAAGGCAATCTTCCAGTTTTTAAGATGAAATCTATGGAAGATCGGTGGTGCAAGGTGGGGAATTACGATTGTTTCCACCAATCATAAATCCCTTTAGCCCGTGTATGGCTCTCTCTCTTTTCTTCCGACTGATAATTGTCAGGCCGATAGTTTGCTGCCTTTATCATTTACCATATTTACTCTGCCCCAGCCAGGGGCAAGATTTCCTCGGATTGCTGGCAGCCCCTAACTGGACAATCTCAGATTATAATAAAACTCTTTAGGTTTTGTTTTTAAGATAGTTAAAAGCAGGTTGCATCATTGTATCTATCTTACTTCATCCTTCATCTTAGCTGGACAATCGGGATGTAACAGTCCTCACTCTCTCACCCCGACTGCTAGCAAAGGCTGCTGGGTAATGTTGTTCTTACATATCACGCGGCAGCTACATTGTTGCGGATCAGATATCCATTAAACATGCACACTACCATACCGCCTCTTAAAAAGCAAACTTTTTTTAAATTCGCCATTTGGGTAATTGTTTTTTTGAAATTGTTATTTCTATAAATAAATATAGATTTAAATTTTAAAGAAGTTCTTTAAATGAATGGGGAGTATTAATATATATTTCATAGAGCTTTCTAAAAAACAAAAACTTGCTGTGTTTTAGACAACACTGGAAACAGACAGATTTGATTGTCTAGGGTGGGGGTCTGTACAGGGATGGAGTTCTGAATGGGGGGTCTGTAGGGGTTCTGTATGGGGGGTCTGTATGGGGGTGGGGTTTCTGAATGGGGGGTCTGTATGGGGGTGGGGTTCTCTATGGGGGTCTGTACGGGTGTGGGGGTTCTGTATATGAGGGGTTACAGGTTTCCATTCACTTCTAGTCTCTGACAATGTCAATGTCCTCTGCGTTGTACTTGTTTGTATTCTATATAATAAGAATTACTTGCAACAGTTTATAATACGTGTGAATTTTTATTTTTAATGGTTAATGATTTGAATGGATCAGGTTCCTGATTGGAGGTTCTGTTTTGTGCATCACTAAAAAGAGGAGAGAAAAAAAAGGTTTTTAAAAAATTATTTTCATTTGCTGTAAAATTACCTCTTTTAAAATGGCTTCATTTGTTGGTCAAGAATATCCCTTTAAAGGGGAATTTCAGCCAAAAAAAACCTTAAAAGATAGAACAAAGTAGAATATGGTACTGACCTCTCTTACATCCAGCAAAATGTCCATGAACCCAGTAAAATCCAAACAAACTGCAGGACTTCCTTGTTGTGACCCCTAAAGAACATTTGTTTGGACCAGTTGGTGAAGGAGAGCCTGGGTGGACTCTATGGCAGTAGCAATCTGCACATGGGTCGATCTCCTGGCAGTAATTGTAATAGATGAACAGTTGCACGCACGAAAGACTGTGCAACATTGTATCTAATGGGGATTTTCAGCACAAATTTTTAGTGTTGCAACATTGTATCTAAGTCTTGGCTTTCTGCCCCTATAAGTTCTGTGCAGGTTGATACTTTCTTATTGAAACAGCTGTTTACACAGCCTGCCTGACATCGGTAGATCATACGCAGCTTCCTGCAACTTCTTCTTTCTTCTTACGCTTTTGTTGTGAGGGCAACATCTCCAATGCAGAAGCTTTCCTAAAGCTCTGTGCACATCCCCACACAGTCTTCTCCTTCTGCGCGCAACTGAACATCCTACTACAATGACTGCCAGGAGATCAACCCATGTGCAGATTGCTACTGTGCATAGAGTTCACCCAGGCTCTCCTTCACCTACTGCTCCAAACAAACGTTTTTTTAGAGTCCACAAAAAGAAAGCCCTGTATTTTATTTGGATTTTACTGGGTTAATGGACATGTGCTACTGGATGTAAGAGAGGTCAGTACCATATTCTATTTTGTTCTATCTTTTAGGATTTTTTTTTTCGACTGAACTTCCCCTTTAATCACCCTCACAGGGGAAGACTGGTAATCAGCACTGTTTAGGTCGGCTCACAGGCGAATACAATCAAGAGGCAGGTGTTGAACGCGCCAGTGACACATCTATATTAAAGTCTATGCACAAACGTGTCTGTACATTTACCGATAACTCTGAAACGCTTTCATGGATTCCTTAGCTAGATAACAGAACACTTCTCCTATGTGCCCTTACATATCTGCACCACATTTCGTGTCTATAGCTCAAAAAACCGTGGGTGGAGACAAAGTCCAAAAATTAGGAAGAATAAGGGAAAATAGAAACAGAAAAAACTTTAATTTGTCTCTTTTAAGCCAAGTTAATAATGTATGGGAACCTTTAGACCTAGTCTAAAAAAGATGTTAAATTACCCATATGGATGTAAGGAGGGATGCTATATCAGCTTTTTTTGCCCAAGATGAGTGCAAAATCCATGCAATGTCAGGTTAGCCTGGGTTTTGCGGTAATGTTGCACTGGCTGCCACCATTTCCAAGAAATTTTGGAAATAGTATGACCAATGTAGTAATGGCTTTGTTAAAATTAACACAACAATTTAGCACTATTCCAACGCTGTTTACCACTGTGTTATAGTCAAAAAAAGTTTCATCTTACCTGACCGGGATCCCGCGATACAGTAAGTCTTGTGAAGACTTCGCGAGATCCCGGTTAGCTGAGACGTAACTTTTATAGTGCTACATCAGCCTGTAAGAAAACTTTAAATTATTAATATAAAATAGTTCAGGTCCTGGAGGCTGCACAGTTATAGATCTATGTATAAAACTATCAGTTGTACCCGGCGTTGCCCGTGTACACATGTGGGTATAGTGTTTTTTTATGTGCAGGTGTGTTTTTGGCTTAGATGGAAGAGACAGGCGGAAAAAGAAGTGCACAGTTGGTAATGTACGTCATGTATTTAATAGTTATGAATTGAGGAGGTGACATTGCTTGACGGACATATAGCCACATGTTTATAGCAAAACTATACATACAACGTTATCAGTTTTTCCACTTGGAGTGTAAATATACAAATGTTGTGGTGAACCTACTCGTGAACATGCTACATGGAATTTGCCGTTGGTTGATTGCAACTGAATATCGCAGCACTTGAGTGACTGACGGGCGGCAGTGTCTCTGAGCATGTGAAGTGCGTTCTCTTTGTCTGTGTTGTTAAAGCCGGGCATTCTGTTGCGCTGTCTGAGCATTGTGTGTTTTTTATTAAGCGTGCTCAATTTTTTTGCACATTAGGAGCATATGTTACCTTGTTTGCACTTTAACACTTTATACTTGCACAAGGACCACTTTATATTGACTATTAGATCCCAATCA
The DNA here is from genome assembly GCA_019447015.1 of Hymenochirus boettgeri. Classification (NCBI taxonomy): domain Eukaryota; kingdom Metazoa; phylum Chordata; class Amphibia; order Anura; family Pipidae; genus Hymenochirus; species Hymenochirus boettgeri. The sequence continues at coordinate 71,197,084 of CM033474.1, read as the reverse complement.
ATAAAGTTACTTTCTGGTCCGAATTGAATGCCATGATGTCTGTGTTCTTTTAGTTGTAACTGTCTGTGAAGTGTGTGACATGTGGGCAGTTGTGTCTGTTTCTTAAGTCCAGGTAATGCGGTAATTCCTGTGTAGTCCATACCCCCCAACATCCTGGTTTGGACGTGACTTTTGGTGGTCCGCATATTTGGGGGCATGGCCATGCTGTTTCAAAGCGTGGACGTGTGTTGTGCCATTTAGGGGTGTGGTGTTGGGGTTTGGGTTGTGTGCCTGTGATGTTTGGGGGCATGGACAGGATGTTTGTGTATGTGGGTGTGATTTGGGAACAGACCTGGGATGTTTGGGGGGGTGGCCATGATGTATGGGGGCGGACCATAATGTTTTGGTTTTTTTTTGGGGGGTGACTACAATCAGGTAGCATGTCACAACATTTGGGGGCACTGTTGCGATGTTTGGGGGCATGGCATTTATCTTTGGGGGTCTAGCCTTGATGGCTGGGGTATGAGCGTGACCGTGATGTTTGGGTGTGTGGCCATGACAGCAATATCTGGGGAGTTGTTACATTCCAGGATTCACTTTAAATTTCTTGGCAATAACCTTATATATAAATGTGATTCATACACCAATAGTAACATAGTCTTTCCAGGTTTATATTTGTATATAAATGTGGTTCATATCACCAATGTAACATAGTCTTTCCAGGGTTTATATTGTATATAAATGTGGTTCATATCACCAATAGTAACACAGTCTTTCCAGGGTTTATATTTGTATAAAATGTCATTCATATCACCAATAGTAACATAGTCTTTCCAGGGTTTATATTTTGTATATAAATGTGATTCATATCACCAATAGTAACAAAGTCTTTCCAGGGTTTATATTTTATATAAATGGTTCATATCACCAATAGAAACATAGTCTTTCCAAGGTTTATATTTGTATATAAATGTGTTTCATATCACCAATAGTAACAAGTCTTTCCGAGTTTATATTTGTATATAATGTAATTCATACCACCAATAGTAACATAGTCTTTCCGGGTTATATTGTATATAAATGTGATTCATATCACCAATAGTACATAGTCTTTCCAGGGTTATATTTGTATATAAATGTGATTCATATCACCAATAGTAACATAGTCTTTCCAGTTTATATTTGTATATAAATGTATTCATATCACCAATAGTAACATAGTCTTTCCAGGGTTTATATTTATATAAATGTGATTCATATCACCAATGTAACATAGTCTTTCCAGGGTTTATATTTGTATATAAATGTGATTCATATCACCAATAGTAACATAGTCTTTCCAGGGTTTATATTTATATATAAATGTGATTCATATCACCAATAGTAACATAGTCTTTCCAGGGTTTATTTTGTAATAAAATGTCATTCATACACCATAGTAACATAGTCTTTCCAGGGTTTATATTTTATATATAATGTGATTCATATCCCAATAAACATGTCTTTCCAGGGTTTAATTTATTAATAAATGTCATTCATTTTGGTGGTCGCAATATTTGGGGGCATGGCCATGCTGTTTCAAAGCGTGGACGTGGTTGTGCCATTTAGGGTGTGGGTGTGGGGTTTGGGTGTGTGCCTGTGATGTTTGGGGGCATGGACATGGTTTTGTGTATGTGGGTGTGATTTGGGAACAGACCTGGGATGTTTGGGGGGGTGGCCATGATGTATGGGGTCGGACCATAATGTTTTGGTTTTTTTTTTTGGGGGGTGACTACAAATAGTCATGTCAGCATGGTCCACAACATTTGGGTGCACGGTTGCGATGTTTGGGGGGCATGGCATTTATCTTTGGGGGTCTAGCCTTGATGGCTGGGGTATGAGCGTGACCGTGATGTTTGGGTGTGGGCGATGACACAATATCTGGGAGTTGTTCCCATTCATCCAGGTCATGGTATATCTGTTGTATTCAATTAGATCAACTAAACTTCAAGTCCAGTTGATCTAATTGAATACAACAGATAGTGCCCCCAAATGTTGTGACCATGCTACCTGATATTGTAGTCACCCATTCATATCACCAATAGTAACATAGTCTTTCCAGGGTTTATATTTATATATAAATGTGATTCATATCACCAATAGTAACATAGTCTTTCCAGGGTTTATATTTATATATAAATGTCATTCATTTTGGTGGTCGCAATATTTGGGGGCATGGCCATGCTGTTTCAAAGCGTGGACGTGGTTGTCCAAATATTGCGACCACCAAAATGAATGACATTATATAAAATATAAACCCTGGAAAGACTATGTTACTATTGGTGATATGAATCACATTATATATAAATATAAACCCTGGAAAGACTATGTTACTATTGGTGATATGAATGACATTTATATAACAAATATAAACCCTGGAAAGACTATGTTACTATGGTGATATGAATCACATTTATATAAATATAAACCCTGGAAAGACTATGTTACTATTGGTGATGAATCACATTTATATACAAATATAAACCTGGAAAGACTATGTTACTATTGGTGATATGAATCACATTTATATAAATATAAACCCTGGAAAAGACATGTTTTATGGTTATATGAATCACATTTATTACAAATATAAACCTGGAAAGACTATGTTACTATTGGTGATATGAATCACATTTATATACAAATATAAACCCTGGAAAGACTATGTTACTATTGGTGATATGAATCACATTTATATACAAATATAAACCCTGGAAAGACTATGTTACTATTGGTGATATGAATGACATTTATATACAAATATAAACCTTGGAAAGACTATGTTACTATTGGTGATATGAATCACATTTATATACAAATATAAACCCTGGAAAGACTGTTACATTGGTGATATGAATCACATTTATACAAATATAAACCCGGGAAAGACTATGTTACTATTGGTGATATGAATGACATTTATATACAAATATAAAACCTGGAAAGACTATGTTACTATTGGTGATTGAAGACATTATATACAAATATAAACCCTGGAAAGACTGTGTTACTATTGGTGATATGAACCACATTTATATACAAAATATAAACCCTGGAAAGACTATGTTACTATTGGTGATATGAACCACATTTATATACAAATATAAACCCTGGAAAGACTATGTTACTATGGTGAATGAATCACATTTATATATAAGGTTATTGCCAAGAAATTTAAAGTGAATCCTGGAATGACAATCCCCAGATATTGCTGTCATGGCCACACACCCAAACATCACGGTCACGCTCATACCCAGCCATCAAGGCTAGACCCCAAAGATAAATGCCATGCCCCCAAACATCGCAACAGTGCCCCCAAATGTTGTGACCATGCACTGATATTGTAGTCACCCCCCCAAAAAAACCAAAACATTATGGCCGCCCCCATACATCATGGCCACCCCCCAAACATCCCAGGTCTGTTCCCAAATCACACCCCATACACAAACATCCTGTCCATGCCCCCAAACATCACAGGCACACACCCAAACCCACACCCCACCCCAATGGCACAACACGTCCACGCTTTGAAACAGCATGGCCATGCCCCCAAATATCGCGACCACCAAAAGTCACGTCCAAACCGGACGGTTGGGGGGTATGGACTACACAGGAATTACCTGCATTACCTGGACTTAAGAAACAGACACACACGCCCACATGTCACCACACTCAAACAGTTACAACTAAAAGAACACAGACATCATGGCACTTTCAATTCGGACAAAGAAAGTACTTTATGATTGGGACTAATAGTCAATATAAAGTGGTCCTTGTGCAAGTAAAAGTGTTAAAGTGCAAACAAGGTAACATACTGCTCACAATGTGCAAAAAAATTGAGCACGCTTAATAAAAAAAACACACAATGCTCACAGCGCAACAGAATGAAGCCCGGCTTTAACAACACAGACAAAGAGCCGCATTCACATGCTCAGAGACACTGCCGCCCGCAGTCACTCAAGTGCTGCGATATTCAGTTGCAATCAACCAACGGCAAAATCCATGTAGCATGTTCACGAGTAGGTTCACCAAACATTTGTATTTACATCCAAGTGGAAAAATGATACGTTTATGTTAGTTTGCTAAAACTCATGTGCATATGTCCGTCAAGCAATGTCACTCCTCAATTCATAACTATTAAATACATGACGTACATTACCAACTGTGCACTTCTTTTCCGCCTGTCTCTCCATCTAAGCCAAACACACACCTGCACATAAAAAAAACATATACCCACATGTGTACACGGGCAACGCCGGTACAATGATGTTTTATACATAGACTCTAACTGTGCAGCCTCCAGGACCTGAACTATTTTATATTAATAATTAAAGTTTATTCTACAGGCTGATTGTAGCACATAAAAGTTACGTCTCAGCTAACCGGGATCTCGCGAGTCTTACAAGACTTACTGATCAGCGGGATCCCGGCTAGGTAAGATGAAACTTTTTGTACTATTAAACACAGTGGTAACAGCGTTAGAATTGTGCTAAATTGTTGTGTTAATTTAACAAACAGCCACTCCTATTCATACATGGTCTACTATTCCAAAATTTTTGAAATGTGTGCAGCAGTGCAACATTACCGCAAAACCCAGGCTAACCTGACATTGCATGGATTTTGCACTCATCTTGGGAAAAAAAGCTGATATAGCATCGCCTCTACATCCATATGGGTAATTTAACATCTTTTTTAGACTAGGTCTAAAGGTTCCCATACATTATTAATGGCTTAAAAGAGACAAATTAACGTTTTTTCTGTTTCTACTTTTTCCCTTATTCTTCCTAATTTTTGGACTTTGTCTCCACCCAGTTTTGAGCTATAGACACGAAATGTGGTGCAGATATGTAAGGGCACATAGGAGAAGTGTTCTGTTATCTAGCTAAGGAATCCATGAAAGCGTTCAGAGTTATCGGTAAATGTACAGACACGTTTTGTGCATAGACTTTAATAGGATGTGTCACTGGCGCGTTCAACACCTGCCTCTTGATTGTATTCGCTGTGAGCCGACACCTAAACAGTGCTGATTACCAGTCTTCCCCTGTGAGGGTGATTAAAGGGGAGTTCAGTCGAAAAAAAAAATCCTAAAAGATGAACAAAATAGAATATGGTACTGACCTCTCTTACATCCAGTAGCAATGTCCATTAACCCAGTAAAATCAAATAAACTACAGGGCTTTCTTTTTGTGGATCTCTAAAAAACGTTTGTTTGGAGCAGTAGGTGAAGGAGAGCTGGGTGAACTCTATGCACAGTAGCAATCTGCACATGGGTTGATCTCCTGGCAGTCATTGTAGTAGGATGTTCAGTTGCGCGCAGAAGGAGAAGACTGTGTGGGGATGTGCACATGAGCTTTAGGAAAGCTTTCGCATTGGAGATGTTGCCCTCACAACAAAGCGTAAGAAGAAAGAAGAAGTTGCAGGAAGCTGCGTATGATCTACCGATGTCAGGGAGGCTGTGTAAACAGCTGTTTCAATAAGAAGTATCATCAACGCACAGAACTTATAGGGGCAGAAAGCCAAGACTTAGATACAATGTTGCAACACTAAAAGTTTGTGCTGAAAATCCCCATTAGATACAATGTTGCACAGTCTTCTAGTGCGTGCAACTGTTCATCCTATTACAATTACTGCCAGGAGATCGAACCATGTGCAGATTGCTATGCCATAGAGTCCACCCAGGCTCTCCTTCACCAACTGGTCCAAACAAATGTTCTTTAGGGGTCCACAACAAGGAAGTCCTGCAGTTTGTTTGGATTTTACTGGGTTCATGGACATTGCTGCTGGATGTAAGAGAGGTCAGTACCATATTACTTTGTTCTATCTTTTAAGGGGTTTTTTTGGCTGAACTTCCCCTTTAAAGGGATATTCTTGACCCAACAATGAAGCCATTTTAAAAGAGGTAATTTTACAGCAAATGAAAATAATTTTTTAAAAACCTTTTTTCTTCTCCTCTTTTAGTGATGACAAAACAGAAATCCTCCAATCAGGAACCTGACATCCATTCAAATCATTAACCATTAAAAATAAAAATTCACACGTATTATAAACTGTTGCAATAATTCTTTATTTATAGAATACAAACAAGTACAACGCAGAGGACATGACATTGTCAGAAGACTAGAAGTGAATGGAAACCTGTAACCCCTCATATACAGAACCCCCACACCCGTACAGACCCCCATAGAGAACCCCCACCCCAATACAGACCCCCCATTCAGAACCCCCACCCCCATACAGAACCCCTACAGACCCCCCCATTCAGAACTCCATCCCTGTACAGACCCCCCCACCCCTAGACCAATCAAATCTGTCTGTTTCCAGTGGTGTCTAAAACACAGCAAGTTTTTGTGTTTAGAAAGTCTATGAAATATATATTAATACTTCCCCATTCATTTAAAGAACTTCTTAAAAATTAAATCTATATTTATTTATAGAAATAACAATTTCAAAAAACAATTACAACCAAATGGCGAATTAAAAAAAGTTTGCTTTTTAAAGAGGCGGTGGTAGTGTGTGCATGTTTAATGGATATCTGATCCGCAACAATGTAGCTGCCGCGTGAATGTAAGAACAACATTACCCAGCAGCCTTTGCTAGCAGGGGGTGAGAGAGTAGGACTCGTTACATCCCGATTGTCCAGCTAAGTGAAGGATGAAGTAAGATTACGATACAATGATGCAACCTGCTTTTAACATCTTAAAAAAAACCATAAAGAGTTTCATTTATATCTGATTGTCCAGTTAGGGGCTGCCAGCAATCCGAGGAAATCTTGCCCTGGCTGGGGCAGAGTAAATATGGTAAATGATAAAGGCAGCAAACTATCGGCTGACAATTATCAGTCGAAGAAAAGAGAGAGAGCCATACACGGGCTAAAGGGATTTATGATTGGTGGAAACAATCGTAATTCCCACCTGCACCCACGATCTTCCATAGATTTCATCTTAAAAACTGGAAGATTGCCTTGACCAATCGTAGTTCCCCGATATCGCCAATCGATAATCACCGATTGTTCTATTGAAAACACAGAAAAAAGGTCTTCGATATTCCAATCAATTCAATCGAATTCGGAAAATCAATGCCACCCCTCAAATTGTAAAATTAGCTAGAAGATAGCACGCTTCTCCTATATGTCCCTCATGACTGTACAGAATTTCATGTCTCTAGCTCAAAAACTGTGGGAGGAGATACAATCCAAAAAAAGCAGAAGAATAAAACGGAAGAAGGAAATAGAAAGAACAAGAATTTGGCTCTTCAAGCCCATAAAATAAAAGCCTTAATGTGTGTCTGTGAATCCGTGTGTGGCTTTTTGCTTCTGTGCATGCGCAAGAGGAGTCTCGGCTATCATCCACAGCGAGATGAATCCAGCTCACTGACCGGACGGGTACATCCTCTCACTCTAAACTGAGAAAAGAGAGAGGAGAAAGAATCTCTGTCTACGCCGTTTATATAACAGGCTTAACTGTCTGTTTTTTATATAAAATTAGGATGTAGTAGGGGTTCCTCAGTACTATCTGCCATTTAGTGGAGGTTTTTCTCATTCATGAGATATACCTTCTGTCTTCTTCACTATTTAGCCACACCTTATGGGGCTTCCTATTAGAATGTGACAGCGACATTTAGATAACCCTAAGAGATAATGTGATTATAAATACCTTAACTTCTAATTAGCTGACTCTAAAGCTGGGTACACACGATTAGATATTTCGGTCCGATCGACGATAGTTCAGTGTATAGGTCGATCGGACCGAAATTATGAATCCGAATGTGCCCATGTCGATCGACGTTCGTCAGAATCGGACAACGGACAGGGTGGAAAACCTCGTCCGATCGTGCGGTCCTCTATGGACCGCACGATCGGTGCGCGGTGACTATCGGACGCGGCTGCTTTTGCCGCGACCGACAGTCCTTCCTCCTGGCCGACCGTTCGAAAGTATCGAACGGTCGGTCAGGAGGAAAAATCGCTAGGTGTGTACCTAGTAATATTGTAACTATTTTCACTTGTTTTAAGAAGTGTGTTTATTAGTTTTTTTTTTGTTCTGGTTTGATATTGTATCACTAAACATTGGGTGATTAGCGTTCTGTTTGTAGAGGGCTTATAATGGGTGTGGTTACGACCTCGTCACTGTATGGGGGGGGTCTTCTCCCATCTCTACCTCTCATAAGGAACTTACTATGGCAGAAGTTGTGCCTATGAGTAAGGACCGAACTAGGTCCAAACGCGGTCCGTGTGTCAGTGTGATCTGCTGTTGGAGATGTCGGTGTGCACAATAAAGTTTGATTTAACTACTGTGGTGGCCGTTGATTGAGTCTGAGTGCGCGGAGTCACTTTTCGTTATATTTCTATGAATATAGAATCATTTTACCCATTTTGCTTAGTGCAAGGTCAATTCCGAAGCACATTAGGAAAAAAAAAATCAAAACAACAAAGCAAGTTTAAATAATTTAAAATTTTATTTTAAAAATGCTTTCACATTGTAGCCATCATTTCATCAATATAAAAATCACAGCAGTTAAATCTCTTAAATCAGGATTTAGCATGATTAAAATGAATTAGCCATCAATATCTTAAAAGTATATCTGTAATTTTCCCCCTGGAATAAAATATTATATTTTTATAGGAAGCTGCCTCATACATCCTGTATTATGCTTTGGTGTCAGGAGTAAAGCACTTAAATACAAGACAAAATCATGTAGTAACTAGTTTATATAGCAACATTGGTGTTAAAATAAAACTGGTCAAAAACGTACAATGAAATCAGACACTCTCGCACTAGCAGCAAGTATTTTAGGATTTGTTTTAGTTGATGTAGCTTATATCTATAACTGGTTGTGACCAGCATATTCTAAGAGGGCTTTAGGTCCAAAACGATAATACTCTTAGTGAACTAACATTAAATGCTGTTGCTCCAGTTTAATACATCATAAATGTAAATGTCACATTAATAGAAACACTGAACAGGCCCCAATCAATAGATTTCCAACAATGTTGTTTACAGCAACAGACAAAAACCTTTGTGATTTAAGGAAGTTAAGGAGGAAAAAAAAATATGTCCACCAATAACCAATCACTATGTGAGATACGGTTATACTGGCAAAATCTCTCTTATTTGGGGGAAAAGTGTAAAAATGGACCCACTTTTAAAAAAATGAGAAACATATAAAAAAAATATTAATATCGTTCTTAAACTAGTCTTTAACAAAAAAAAGCTAAATTTGAACTTAATCCAAGACAAGTGTGATTTCGGGGCTTATATTGTAAAAGGTGCATGGTTTCAATGATAAAAGCTTGATGCTATTCACATAATGGCAGACTTCATTTTTTCTGATCATTAACTGAAATTCAGCTAACATTTATTGGCACGATTGACAGCAACAGCTTTTGTCTATGTAATAACAAAACCCCCATCATATAGTACCGCCGACCTAATCGACTGAAATATCGCCTTGTGTGTACCTAGGCTTAGATGCCATAAGATTGCAAACACATGTCTGAAAAGTGGACCAGCTGATGCTTTCCACTATCAATATGTACAAATGCACCACATAGCTATGGCAAATACCCCGACACCTGTGGCAGTAGCAAAAGCAGCTAAGTAAAACTTAGAAATCTATTTGGATGATCAATGTCCCCTGCTTAGGCAGCCTAACAAATTACCCTACATTTCCGTAGCTTCCAACTGAATTGACATGGCTGTCAACAATTTTAAATGTAATTACATCAATGCAATGTAGTACCTTAAAAAAAAGCCAGTCTACTTTAGATAGTCCTTTCCATAGACATGAAAAAAACCTTTAAAAAACTCATCAGGTAAGTCCCCATGTAATGTGGTCATAACAAAGAGTATTCATTCTTTCTGTTTCCGATTTTAACTCCATTTAGGAATATTAGGCTAGCGCCAAACAAAGATCTGGCGATGTAGGTGTAACTTAAAAAGGAAATGCCCTCTCAACAAACTTCTATTCTTACATAGTCCAAAGATGTTCCTGCAAGATTATCCTGATGTTTGCTACCCTTTTGTGAGGTTGCCACCTCCTCTTAAAGCAGTACAAGCTCTTTACAAACGCATACATGTGAAGAGGGTTAAGGGAGCAGCAGTCAGTCATTGGCTGTGAAATCATCTGTCATAGCCATAACGGTCAGCTCTAAACAGAAAAAACTGGCACATCCAGAAGAAAAGGGACGGCGAACATTGGTATGAATAGCGCTTAACATCTTTAGAAACTGTTAGTATTATGGGTTTGGGATGCTTAACCTATGTACAGTATATATTGGTGGTGTAGATGCCCTTTTATGTATTCTTAGATTTAATTTATACAGTAAAAATAAATCACATGCAGAGCAAACTGCAACCACTGAAATATTGCGTTAACATAATCACCAGGGGAAAAAATATTAAAAAAAGAGGTTCTTGTAGAATTTGCAAATGGCACAAGTACATTTTAACCTTTGTTAAACACAGAACTCCAGCACAGAGGTGGTCAGTTTGCCAGTAATTATGAATAAAAAATGAGAATGAGTAGTTTGCATCACTTACAAGGTGTCCCCATACATAAAGGTAGTGTGTCCCCTATACAAAGAAAGTGTGTTGGATTTCAAAACGCATTAACCACGACAGGCTTACAAAATTCTTTCAAGTATTCTTTTAATCACAGTGAAAATGTAAGACCAAATGGGAACGTATATGACAAATTTTCTTTATGGAAAAAGTACTTAAATTAAAGTTCACATAAAAAGCTTGAACGCATTTCATCGTGTTGATGAATAGAAAGATTATCTGTAAAAAGTTATAAAAATTAAAAAAATACATATTTAGCACACGTTCTGTCAAAGGGATATAAAAAATTTGTAAACAGTGTGTACAATCTTTAAATTCTTCAGGGAAAAAAAAGCCACGAGTGCTGCAGGTCTCTTCACTCTGTTTAAGCTTCTTCCATAGTGTTGCATTTGTCATCATTTTTATATTATGTATCACAATTAAAAAAGCAGAGGTCAATAGACCAGCTAATTGGAACCACTGCTGCTGTCCTCAGTTTCTCAACAGCCACCTGTAGTTTTCAAAAGCTTTGTCCAAGTATCATTTACTATGGTTAAGTCAAAGTAGTGGTTGTAAGCTCTCATGATCGAGCGCTCTCATCAACAGTTTTCTTCAAATCAGAATCCTACAAATGTCAAAAAAATAATTAAATGACGACAATGCTGACAATATGTAGTCAAATGCAGAAGTATTTATACAGTAGGGACAGTGCATATCTGCCGATAATGACAGTCCACCAAAATAAAAGAATGTTGGTGAACATGCCTAGAATATATTGTGATATAATAGAGAGTACCATTATACTTTCAAGAAGCGAAAGCAGAGTACTTAGTAAAAGTTATTTAGGTAATCAGGGATATTGTAACTGTCAATACACAGTGGTTTTCAAAAGTTTCGGCCCCCTGAAGTTTCCACATTTTGTCCCTTTTACTGCCACAAACATGAATCAATTTTATTGGAATTCCACGTGAAAGACCAATACAAAGTGGTGTACACGTGAGAAGTGGAACGAAAATCATACATGATTCCAAACATTTTAACAAATCAATAAATGCAAAGTGGGGTGTGCGTAATTTTCAGCCCCCTGAGTCAATACTTGTAGAACCACCTTTTGCATTTTGCATCTGACCAGAGCACCTTCACATGTTTGCTGTGTCCCCCACATGGCTTGTGGCAAACTGCAAACAGGACTTCTATGCTTTCTGTTAACAATGGCTTTCTTCTTGCCACTCTTCCATAAAGGGCAACTTTGTGCAGTGCACGACTAATACCAAGACGGCCATGTCTGGTAGGTTACAGTTGTGCCATTCTGAATGCTCCATGGGATGTTCAAGACTTTGGAAATCTTTGTAGCCTAAGCCTGCTTTAAATTCTCAATACCTTTATCCTGACCTGTCTGGTGTGTCTTTGGAATTCATGGTGTTGTTGCTCCCAAGATTCTCTTAGGCAACACTCTGAGGCCATCACAGAGCAGTGTATTTGTACTGACATTGATACCACAGGTGCACTCTATTTAGTCATTAGCACTATCAGGCAATGTGTATGGGCAACTGACTGCACTCAGACCAAAGGGGGTGAAAAATTACGCACACCCCACTTTGAGTTATTGATTTGTTAAAAATGTTTGGAATCATGTATGATTTACGTTCCACTTTGTATGGTCTTTTTACGTGGAATTCCAATAAAATTGATCTATGTTGTGGCAGTAATGTGACAAAATGTGGAAAACTTCAGGGGGCCGAATACTTTTGAAACCACTGTAAAAATATATTATGGGCAGATGCAATAATTACTTATTGGTTTTTATATTATTTTTACCGGGCCTGCACCATTTCCTTATCTTTTAGGAAGTTGATGCAATACAAGTTTTAGTTAGGTTTGGCACTACGCTTATTGTATAGGATGTAAAACACTCCCCTACCTGACCGCGCTCCCGCTCTCTTAAATGTTTCTGAATGGTCACTGACGTATGGTAGGGGTCATTACACATCCCTGATTTATAGTAATAGATTAGAAGAATTGATGTAATAAGTAGGTTTTGATTTATTCATGATCAATTTTTGCAAACTTAATTTATTGCATTATTTATTTGTGCAGATTTCCCAAAATCAGTTTTCATCCTCTGTCCATGAAAAACAGTTACTGTAACTGAGCTGATGCAAACAATGGTCGAAAAGGAAAGCAAACCTTTTTCAAGTTAAGTTTATTCAAAATACCAGGTGCTAAAATCTTTTAAATCTAACTTTAGGTATAAAACATAGAACGCATTTCTCTGTTCCATTTTTTTCACACAAAGTGTGAACAAAAATGCAGAAGCACTGCATAAAATATTTCACCCCCATTGCTGAATGGATTAAAAGGGTAAAGCAGGACATAAACTTTGTTTATCCATGTGTGTACAGAAAGCCAATATACTCACAATGTGTGAGCATATACAGTGATCACTTCCTATATAGCATATAGGGAGCAATCACTACTGTGATTTGTGCATCATCTCAAATTCTCAAGCAGATTCCAATACAATCCGCCATGAATTTGCAACAAAGTCGCACGTGAATCTTAATTAGCAGCCAGGTGCTGAATGGTCAGTTTGTGGGTCTGACCATTTGGTTGTGTGTTAACACAAAAGAGAATGCTATTCAATGACCCTAAAGAATCAAAAGTTGCTGCCGATAAATCTGGTATGAGTATAATAAGGCAAAACAATCAGTCATCATTCTATAGTGAGAAAAATTATGACATGTGGAAAACATTGAAGTGGCCATAAAGTCCTGCACTGGGTTAAGTTTCGAGTAGGGTAGCAGAATTACAGTCTGTAAATAAAAAAAGCACTTTCTCCTGTTCCCATATTAACCCTAAGCCCCAAAATCGTAATACTTCTGCAGTGTGAAGCTTTACTAATGTATACATATATTTTAAACTTGTAGACTATTCTTTAACCCCTTGTGCAAATTTAGGAAGAAGAATAATGGTGGTTTGGGTCAGTTTGCGGATCCAAACATTTCAAAGTGGAAAGTTAGACCGCAAGGACTCTAGGTGGTGTCACAGCAAATTCAGCCCAGACTGTGCAATGATTTGCAAAAAAACCCACAAGACCTACATTTCCAACTTTTAACAAGCTAACTGAGGCCTCAAAGTTTGTGTCAATTCAATAAGAAAAGAGTGAAAAGTTGCAGCTTATTTGGAAATACTGAGAAAATGGTTTCTCTAAAAGGAACATGGCGGCACAGTTAAGGTTTGTGAAGTAGACCCTGATAAACCGCAAGACTCTTGAAAGATGGCCCTTGGACAGACAAAAACAAAGTGGAAATTTTATTGTGATTTCCAAATATGTCCTGAGAATTGCATTATGGCCAAACGGCATATCAGCACCAAACCCCTCATACCAATGGTCAAGCACAGAAGTTGAATGATGATTATTTGGGTTTATTTGCAGCCACACGGACCTCAGCACCTTGCAGTCATGAGTTGACCACAGCTCTTTTGTGTCCAGTGAGAAGTGTGAGGCCATTTGTCTGACAGCCACAGCAAGGCTAAAATTAGTTCAAACAAAAGAACAATACCAAAACACTAGCAAAACTAAACAGAATGGCTAAAAAAAAAAATTAAGGTGCTGCAATGGACCAGTCAAAGTCCAGACCAGTTGTAATGCTGTTAAAAGAAACTGGCGCATCATACCAATGCCAGACAAAACGTAATGAACTGGAGCAATGTTGTAGAGAAAATCCTCCACAAACAATCTGAGAGACTGATACAGTCATACAGAAAAGTATTCCTTCAAGTTGTGCTGCTAAAAAGGTGATTATAAAAGCTGCGAGTCATTGGATTACTTTTTGATATAAGGCTTTTCTATTGTGGCCACATTTTTGTAAAATAATGAATGGTGGAATCTTAAGTGCTGATAATTTTAAGGACCAGATGTTTTTTTTTATCATGTTCTGATACAGAAACGAAAATTTAAATTGAAAGAGGGTGTACTTGGTTTTCTCATGACGTATGTCACAGTGATGTCAGATGATCTTTAATAAAAATAGTTTTCTGACTTTAACTGTATCTCAGGACCCGATTGACAACCACGTCCACGCTTTGAAACAGCATGGCCATGCCCCCAAATATCGCGACCACCAAAAGTCACGTCCAAACCAGGATGATTGGGGGGTATGGACTACACAGGAATTACCTGCATTACCTGGACTTAAGAAACAGACACACACTGCCCACATGTCACACACTTCACAGACAGTTACAACTAAAAGAACACAGACATCATGGCACTTTCAATTCGGACCAGAAAGTAACTTTATTGATTGGGATCTAATAGTCAATATAAAGTGGTCCTTGTGCAAGTATAAAGTGTTAAAGTGCAAACAAGGTAACATACTGCTCGCTAATGTGCAAAAAAATTGAGCACGCTTAATAAAAAAACACACAATGCTCAGACAGCGCAACAGAATGAAGCCCGGCTTTAACAACACAGACAAAGAGCCGCACTTCACATGCTCAGAGACACTGCCGCCCGTCAGTCACTCAAGTGCTGCGATATTCAGTTGCAATCAACCAACGGCAAATTCCATGTAGCATGTTCACGAGTAGGTTCACCACAACATTTGTATATTTACACTCCAAGTGGAAAAACTGATAACGTTGTATGTATAGTTTTGCTATAAACATATGTGCTATATGTCCGTCAAGCAATGTCACCTCCTCAATTCATAACTATTAAATACATGACGTACATTACCAACTGTGCACTTCTTTTTCCGCCTGTCTCTTCCATCTAAGCCAAACACACACCTGCACATAAAAAAACACTATACCCACATGTGTACACGGGCAACGCCGGGTACAACTGATAGTTTTATACATAGATCTATAACTGTGCAGCCTCCAGGACCTGAACTATTTTATATTAATAATTTAAAGTTTATCTTACAGGCTGATGTAGCACTATAAAAGTTACGTCTCAGCTAACCGGGATCTCGCGAAGTCTCACAAGACTTACTGTATCGCGGGATCCCGGTCAGGTAAGATGAAACTTTTTTTGTACTATAACACAGTGGTAACAGCGTTAGGAATAGTGCTAAATTGTTGTGTTAATTTTAACAAAGCCATTACTACATTGGTCATACTATTTCCAAAATTTCTTGGAAATGGTGCAGCCAGTGCAACATTACCGCAAAACCCAGGCTAACCTGACATTGCATGGATTTTGCACTCATCTTGGGCAAAAAAAGCTGATATAGCATCGCCTCCTTACATCCATATGGGTAATTTAACATCTTTTTTTAGACTAGGTCTAAAGGTTCCCATACATTATTAACTTGGCTTAAAAGAGACAAATTAACGTTTTTTCTGTTTCTACTTTTTCCCTTATTCTTCCTAATTTTTGGACTTTGTCTCCACCCACGGTTTTTGAGCTATAGACACGAAATGTGGTGCAGATATGTAAGGGCACATAGGAGAAGTGTTCTGTTATCTAGCTAAGGAATCCATGAAAGCGTTTCAGAGTTATCGGTAAATGTACAGACACGTTTGTGCATAGACTTTAATATAGATGTGTCACTGGCGCGTTCAACACCTGCCTCTTGATTGTATTCGCCTGTGAGCCGACCTAAACAGTGCTGATTACCAGTCTTCCCCTGTGAGGGTGATTAAAGGGGAAGTTCAGTCGAAAAAAAAAATCCTAAAAGATAGAACAAAATAGAATATGGTACTGACCTCTCTTACATCCAGTAGCAATGTCCATTAACCCAGTAAAATCCAAATAAACTACAGGGCTTTCTTTTTGTGGATCTCTAAAAAACGTTTGTTTGGAGCAGTAGGTGAAGGAGAGCCTGGGTGAACTCTATGCACAGTAGCAATCTGCACATGGGTTGATCTCCTGGCAGTCATTGTAGTAGGATGTTCAGTTGCGCGCAGAAGGAGAAGACTGTGTGGGGATGTGCACAAGAGCTTTAGGAAAGCTTCCTGCATTGGAGATGTTGCCCTCACAACAAAGCGTAAGAAGAAAGAAGAAGTTGCAGGAAGCTGCGTATGATCTACCGATGTCAGGCAGGCTGTGTAAACAGCTGTTTCAATAAGAAAGTATCAACTGCACAGAACTTATAGGGGCAGAAAGCCAAGACTTAGATACAATGTTGCAACACTAAAAGTTTGTGCTGAAAATCCCCATTAGATACAATGTTGCACAGTCTTCTAGTGCGTGCAACTGTTCATCCTATTACAATTACTGCCAGGAGATCGACCCATGCGCAGATTGCTACTGCCATAGAGTCCACCCAGGCTCTCCTTCACCAACTGCTCCAAATGAAAGTTCTATAGGGGTCCACAACAAGGAAGTCCTGCAGTTTGTTTGGATTTTACTGGGTTCATGGACATTGCTGCTGGATGTAAGAGAGGTCAGTACCATATTCTATTTTGTTCTATCTTTTAAGGTTTTTTTTTGGCTGAACTTCCCCTTTAAAGGGATATTCTTGACCCAACAATGAAGCCATTTTAAAAGAGGTAATTTTACAGCAAATGAAAATAATTTTTTAAAAACCTTTTTTTCTCTCTCCTCTTTTTAGTGATGACAAAACAGACGTCCTCCAATCAGGAACCTGATATCCATTCAAATCATTAACCATTAAAAATAAAAATTCACACGTATTATAAACTGTTGCAATGTAATTCTTATTATTATAGAATACAAACAAGTACAACGCAGAGGACATTGACATTGTCAGAAGACTAGAAGTGAATGGAAACCTGTAACCCCTCATATACAGAACCCCCACACCCGTACAGACCCCCCATAGAGAACCCCCACCCCCATACAGACCCCCCATTCAGAACCCCCACCCCCATACAGACCCCCTCCATACAGAACCCCTACAGACCCCCCATTCAGAACTCCCATCCCTGTACAGACCCCCCACCCCTAGACCAATGAAATCTGTCTGTTTCCAGTGTCTCTGTCTAAAACACAGCAAGTTTTTTTGTTTTAGAAAGCTCTATGAAATATATATTAATACTTCCCCATTCATTTAAAGAACTTCTTTAAAATTTAAATCTATATTTATTTATAGAAATAACAATTTCAAAAAACAATTACACCAAATGGCGAATTTAAAAAAAGTTTGCTTTTAAAGAGGCGGTAGTGTGCATGTTTAATGGATATCTGATCCGCAACAATGTAGCTGCCGCGTGATATGTAAGAACAACATTACCCAGCAGCCTTTGCTAGCAGTCGGGGTGAGAGTGCAGGACTCGTTACATCCCGATTGTCCAGCTAAGATGAAGGATGAAGTAAGATAACGATACAATGATGCAACCTGCTTTTAACTATCTTAAAAACAAAACCATAAAGAGTTTGATTTATAATCTGAGATTGTCCAGTTAGGGGCTGCCAGCAATCCGAGGAAATCTTGCCCCTGGCTGGGGCAGAGTAAATATGGTAAATGATAAAGGCAGCAAACTATCGGCCTGACAATTATCAGTGGAAGAAAAGAGAGAGAGCCATACACGGGCTAAAGGGATTTATGATTGGTGGAAACAATCGTAATTCCCCACCTTGCACCACCGATCTTCCATAGATTTCAGCTTAAAAACTGGAAGATTGCCTTGACCAATCGTAGTTTCGCCGATATCGCCAATCGATAATCACCGATTGTTCTATTGAAAACACAGAAAAAGGTCTTCGATATTCCAATCAATTCAATCGAATTCGGAAAATCAATGCCACCCCTCAAATTGTAAAATTAGCTAGAAGATAGCACGCTTCTCCTATATGTCCCTCATGACTGTACAGAATTTCATGTCTCTAGCTCAAAAACTGTGGGAGGAGATACAATCCAAAAAAAGCGGAAGAATAAAACGGAAGAAGAAATAGAAAGAACAAGAATTTGGCTCTTCAAGCCCATAAAATAAAAGCCTTAATGTGTGTCTGTGAATCCGTGTGTGGCTTTTTGCTTCTGTGCATGCGCAAGAGGAGTCTCTCAGCTATCATCCACAGCGAGATGAATCCAGCTCACTGACCCAGATGGGTACATCCTCTCCACTCTAAACTGCAGAAAGAGAGAGAGAGAAAGAATCTCTGTCTAGCGGCCGTCAAGATAACAGGCTTAACTGTCTAGTTTTTTAAATAAAATTAGGATGTATGTAGGGGTTTCCTCAGTACTATCTGCCATTTAGTGGAGGTTTTTCTCATTCTATGAGATATACCTTCTGTCTTCTTCACTATTTAGCCACTACCTTATGGGGCTTTCCTATTAGAATTGTACAGCGACATTTAGATAACCATAAATAAGATAATGTGTATATATAATTACCTTCTAATTCTGAGTTGACTCTAATTTGTAACTATTTTCTACTTGTTTTTAAGAAGTGTGTTTATTATGTTTTTTCTTTTGTTCTGGTTTGATATTGTATCACTATAACATTGGGTTGATTAGCGTTCTGTTTGTAGAGGGCTTATAATGTGTGGTGTTACGTACCTCGTTGCCTGTTGGTGTGTGTTCCTTCTCCCATCTCTACCTCTCATAAGGAACTTACTATGGCAGAAGTTTGTGCCTATGAGTAAGGACCGAACTAGGTCCAAAACGCGTCCGTGTGTCAGTGTGATCTGCTGTTGGAGATGTCGGTGTGCACAATAAAGTTTGATTTAACTACTGTGGTGGCCGTTGATTGAGTCTGAGTGCGCGGAGTCACTTTTCGTTATATTTCTATGAATATAGAATCATTTTACCCATTTTGCTTAGTGCAAGGTCAATTCCGAAGCTCATAAGGAAAAAAAAATCAAAACAAACAAAGCAAGTTTAAATAATTTAAAATTTTTATTTTAAAAATGCTTTCACATTGTAGCCATCATTTCATCAATATAAAAATCACAGCAGTTAAATCTCTTAAATCAGGATTTAAGCATGATTAAAATGAATTAGCCATCAATATCTTAAAAGTATATCTGTAATTTTCCCCCTGGAAATAAAAATATTATATTTTTATAGGAAGCTGCCTTCATTACATCCTGTATTATGCTTTGGTGTCAGGAGTAAAGCACTTAAATACAAGACAAAATCATGTAGTAACTAGTTTATATAGCAACATTGGTGTTAAAATAAAACTGGTCAAAAACGTACAATGAAATCAGACACTCTCGCACTAGCAGCAAGTATTTTAGGATTTGTTTTAGTTTGATGTAGCTTATTATCTATAACTGGTTGTGACCAGCATATTCTAAGAGGGCTTTAGGTCCAAAACGATAATACTCTTTAGTGAACTAACATTAAATGCTGTTGCTCCAGTTTAATACATCATAAATGTAAATGTCACATTAATAGAAACACTGAACAGGCCCCAATCAATAGATTTCCAACAATGTTGTTTACAGCAACAGACAAAAACCTTTGTGATTTAAGGAAGTTAAGCAGGAAACAAAATATTGTCCACACAATAACCAATCACTATGTATGAGATACGGTATACTGGCAAAATCTCTCTTATTTGGGGGAAAAGTGTAAAAATGGACCCACTTTTAAAAAAATGAGCAACATATAAAAAAATATTTAATATTCGTCTTAAACTAGTCTTTTTAACAAAAAAAAGCTAAATTTGAACTTAATCCAAGACAAGTGTGATTTCGGGGCTTATATTGTAAAAGGTGCATGGTTTCAATGATAAAAGCTTGATGCTATTCACATAATGGCAGACTTCATTTATTTCTGATCATTAACTGAAATTCAGCTAACATTTATTGGCACGATTGACAGCAACAGCTTTTGTCTATGTAATAACAAACCCCCATCAATATAGTACCGCCGACCTAATCGACTGAAATATCGCCTTGTGTGTACCTAGCCTTAGATGCCATAAGATTGCAACACATGTCTGAAAAGTGGACCAGCTGATGCTTCCACTTCATATATGTACAAATGACCACCATCTAGCTATGGCAAATACCCCAGACACCCGTGGCAGTAGCAAAAGCAGCTAAGTAAAACTTAGAAATCCATTTGGATGATCAATTCCCCTTGCTTAGGCAGCCTAACAAATTACCCTACATTTCCGTAGCTTCCAACTGAATTGACATGACTGTCAACAATTTTTAAATGTAAATTACATCAATGCAATGTAGTACCTTAAAAAAAAAGCCAGTCTACTTTAGATAGTCCTTTCCATAGACATGAAAAAAACCTTTAAAAACTCATCAGGTAAGTCCCCATGTAATGTGGTCCTAACAAAGATGTATTCATTTCTTTCTGTTTCCGATTTTAACTCCATTTAGGAATATTAGGCTAGCGCCAAAGATCTGGCGATGTAGGTGTAACTTAAAAAGGAACATGCCCTCTCACAAACTTCTATTCTTACATAGTCCAAAGATGTTCCTGCAGGCAGCTATTCATCCTGATGTTTGCTACCCCTTTTGTAGAGGTTGCCACCTCCTCTTAAAGCAGTACAAGCTCTTTACAAACGCATACATGTGAAGAGGGTTAAGGGAGCAGCAGTCAGTCACTGGCTGTGAAATCATCTGTCATAGCCATAACTGTCAGCTCTAAACAGAAAAACTGGCACATCCAGAAGAAAAGGGACGGCGAACATTGGTATGAATAGCCGCCTTAACATCTTTAGAACTGCTTTAGTATTATGGGTTTGGGATGCTTAACCTATGTACAGTTATATATTGGTGGTGTAGATGCCCTTTTATGTATTCTTAGATTTAATTTATACAGTAAAAATAAATCACATGCATGAGCAAACTGCAACCACTGTAAAATATTGCGTTAACATAATCACCAGGGGGAAAAAATATTAAAAAAAGAGGTTCTTGTAGAATTTGCAAATGGCACAAGTACATTTTTAACCTTTGTTAAACCAGAACTCCAGCACAGAGGTGGTCAGTTTGCCAGTAATTATGAATAAAAATAATGAGAATGAAGTTTGCATCACTTACAAGGTGTCCCCATCACATAAAGGTAGTGTTCCCCTAATACAAAGAAATGTGTTTGGATTTCAAAACGCATTAACCACGACAGGCTTACAAAATTCTTTCAAGTATTCTTTAAATCACAGTGAAAATGTAAGACCAAATGGGAACGTATATGACAAATTTTCTTTATGGAAAAAGTACTTAAATTAAAGTTCACATAAAATGCTTTAACGCATTTCCATCTTGTGTTATGAATAGAAAGATTATCTGTAAAAAGTTATAAAAATTAAAATAAATTACATATTTAGCACACGTTCCTGTCAAAGGGATATATAAAAATTTGTAACAGTGTACAATCCTTTAAATTCTTTCAGGAAAAAAAAAGCCACGAGTGCTGCAGGTCTCTTCACTCTGTTTGAGCTTCTTCCATAGTGTTGCATTTGTCATCATTTTTATATTATTTATTCACAATAAAAAGCAGAGGGTCAATAGACCCAGCTAATTGGAACCCACTGCTGCTCTGTCCTCAGTTTCTCAACAGCCACCTGTAGTTTCTCAAAAGCTTTGTCCAAGTTATCATTTACTATGGTTAAGTCAAAGTAGTGGTTGTAAGCTCTCATGATCCGAGCGCTCTCATCAACAGTTTTCTTCAAATCAGAATCCTACAAATGTCAAAAAAATAATTAAATGCCGACAATGCTGCACATATGTAGTCAAATGCAAGATATTCATTACAGTATCTGGGGGGGGACAGTGTTCATATCTGCCGATAATGACAGTCCACCAAAATAAAAGAATGTTGGTGAACATGCCTAGAATATATTGTGATATAATAGAGAGTACCATTATACTTTCAAGAAGCGAAAGCAGTACTTAGTAAAAGTTATTTAGGTAATCAGGGATATTGTAACCGTCAATATACAGTGGTTTTCAAAAGTATTCGGCCCCCTTGAAGTTTTCCACATTTTGTCCCTTTTACTGCCACAAACATGAATCAATTTTATTGGAATTCCACGTGAAAGACCAATACAAAGTGGTGTACACGTGAGAAGTGGAACGAAAATCATACATGATTCCAAACATTTTTAACAAATCAATAACTGCAAAGTGGGGTGTGAGTAAAAAAAAAAAAAGTATTCAGCCCCCTGAGTCAATACTGTTAGAACCACCCTTTTGCATCTGACCAGAGCACCTTCACATGTTTGCTGTGTCCCCCACATGGCTTGTGGCAAACTGCAAACAGGACTTCTTATGCTTTTCTGTTAACAATGGCTTTCTTCTTGCCACTCTTCCATAAAGGGCAACTTTGTGCAGTGCACGACTAATACCAAGACGGCCTTGTCTTGGTAGGTTTACAGTTGTGCCATACTCCTTCCATTTCTGAATGCTCCATGGGATGTTCAAGACTTTGGAAATCTTTTTGTAGCCTAAGCCTTCTTTAAATTTCTCAATACCTTTATCCCTGACCTGTCTGGTGTGTTCTTTGGAATTCATGGTGTTGTTGCTCCCAAGATTCTCTTAGACAACCTCTGAGGCCGTCACAGAGCAGCTGTATTTGTACTGACATTAGATTACACACAGGTGCACTCTATTTAGTCATTAGCACTCATCAGGCAATGTCTATGGGCAACTGACTGCACTCAGACCAAAGGGGGCTGAATAATTACGCACACCCCACTTTGCAGTTATTGATTTGTTAAAAATGTTTGGAATCATGTATGATTTACGTTCCACTTTGTATTGGTCTTTTTACGTGGAATTCCAATAAAATTGATTCATGTTTGTGGCAGTAATGTGACAAAATGTGGAAAACTTCAAGGGGGCCGAATACTTTTGAAAACCACTGTAAAAATATATTATGGGCAGATGCAATAATTCACTTATTGGTTTTTATATTATTTTTACCGGGCCTGCACCATTTCCTTATCTTTTAGGAAGTTGCACAGAGTACATGATGCAATACAAGTTTTAGTTAGGTTTGGCACTACGCTTATTGTATCAGGATGTAAAACATCCCCTACCTGACCGCGCTCCCGCTCTCTTAAATGTTTCTGAATGGTCACTGACCGTATGTAGGGGTCATTACACATCCCTGATTTCATAGTAATAGATTAGAAGAATTGATGTAATAAGTAGGTTTTGATTTATTCATGATCAAGTTTTGCCAACTTAATTTTATTGCATTATTTATTTGTGCAGATTTCCCAAAATCAGTTTCTCATCCTCTGTCCATGAAAAACATGTTACTGTAACTGAGCTGATGCAAACAATGGTCGAAAAAGGAAAGCAAACCTTCTTTCAAGTTTAAGTTTTATCAAAATACCAGGTGCTAAAATCTTTTAAATCTAACTTTAGGTATAAAACATAGAACGCATTTCTCTGTGCCATTATTTCTTTCACAAAAGTGTGAACAAAATAAAGAAGCACTGCATAAAATATTTCACCCCCATTGCTTGAATGGCATTAAAAGGGTAAAGCAGGACATAAACTTTGTTTATCCATGTGTGTACAGAAAGCCAATATACTCACAATGTGTGAGCATATACAGTGATCACTTCCTATATAGCATATAGGGAGCAATCACTACTGTGTATTTGTGCATCATCTCAAATTCTCAAGCAGATTCCAATACAATCCGCCATGAATTTGCAACAAAGTCGCACGTGAACCTTAATTAGCAGCCAGGTGCTGAATGGTCAGTTTGTGGGTCTGACCATTTGGTTGTGTGTTAACACAAAAGAGAATGCTATTAGCAATGACCCTAAAAGAATCAAAAGTTGCTGCCGATCAATCTGGTATGAGTTATAATAAGGCCAAACAATCAGTTCATCATTCTATAGTGAGAAATATTATGAACATGTGGAAAACATTGAAGTGGCCATTAAAGTCCTGCTCTGGGTAAAGTTTCGAGTAGGGTAGCAGAATTACAGTCTGTAAATAAAAAAGCACTTTCTCCTGTCTCCCATATTAACCCCTAAGCCAAAATCGTAATACTTCTGCAGTGCTGAAGCTTTACTAATGTATACATATATTTTAAACTTGTAGACTATTCTTTAACCTCCTTGTGCAAATTTTAGGAAGAAAGAATAATGGTGGTTTGGGTCAGTTTGCGGATCCAAACACTTTCAAAGTGGAAAGTTAGACCCGCAAGGACTCTAGTTGGTGTCACAGCAAATTCAGCCCAGACTGTGCAATGATATTGCAAAAAAATCCCACAAGACCTACATTTCCAACTTTTAACAAGCTAACTGAGGCCTCAAAAGTTTGTGTCAATTCAATAAGAAAAGAAGTGAACAGTTGCAGCGTATTTGGAAATACTGAGAAAATGGTTTCTCTCTAAAAAAACCATGGCGGCACAGTTAAGGTTTGTGAAGTAGACCCTGAATAAACCGCAAGACTTCTGAAAGATCGGCCTTTGGACAGACAAAAACAAAGTGGAAATTATTGTTGCATTTTCCAAATATGTCACTGAGAATTGCATTATGGCCAAACGGCATATCAGCACAAACCCCTCATAACCAATGGTCAAGCACAGAAGTTGAATGATGATTATTTGGGTTTATTTTGCAGCCACAGACCTCAGCACCTGCGTCATTGAGTTGACCACAAGCTCTTTTGTTTCCAGTGAGAAGTGTGAGGCCATTTGTCTGACAGCCACAGGCTAAAAATTGTTCAAACAAAAGAACAATACCAAAACACTAGCAAAACTAAAACAATGGCTAAAAAAGAAAATATTAAAGGTGCTGCAATGGACCAGTCAAGTCCAGACCAGTTGTAATGCTGTTAAAGAACTGGCGCATCATACCAATGCCAGACAACCGTAATGAACTGGAGCATATTTGTAGAGAAAATTCGCTCCCAACAATCTGAGAGACTGATACAGTCATACAGAAAAGTATTCCTTCAAGTTGTTGCTGCTAAAAAGGTGATTATAAAAGCTGCTGAGTCATTGGATTTACTTTGTTGATATAAATGGCTTTTCTATTGTGGCCACATTTTTGTAAAATAATGACATGGTGGAATCTTAAGTGCTGATAATTTTAAGGACCAGATGTTTTTTTATCATGTTCTGATACAGAAAATCTTACAATTGAAAGAGGGTGTACTTGGTTTTCTCATGACTGTATGTCACAGTGATGTCAGATGATCTTTCTAATAAAATAGTTTTCTGACTGTATCTCAGGACCCGATGAAACATAAAGAGAATTCATAAACTACTCAATTCAGCTAAACACAAGTGGTAAATAATTCCTTTTCAGCATTAACTTCTCCTTTAAAACATTTAAAAGTGAACAAAAGTCTGCAAATAAAAAGAACCTACTGTCAGGAGTTTTGTTGTAATCCCAGCATCTACAACAGCTTTGTGCATTGCTCGCAGGGTATCTAGCTCAGGGGCAGCAATGAAGACTACATATGGCATGAATTCTGCTGTCCTTAGTACTTTTAAAGCCTGTAGGAAAAGGAAAAAAACAAAACAAATAGTAATCACATACCCTTTACAGACTTCTACAGCGGTCACTGCAATGACTGCATTGAAAGTGCATTAATATGAATTTTGTGGGGAATAAAACAAAATTTACCGTAAGTGCAAATGTTCCCTGGCACAGCCAGGCCAATACACTTAACAACAATCAGGGCAAAGTGGGAAAAAACTTTTACAGGTTTGAAAACATCTGTCAAAAAAATATAACTAGGTAGAAAATATTTTCCTTCAAAACACACAAATTATACGAACTGCATATAGCAGATGTTGAGTTACAAACAATATCATTACCTGTGGGTTAACATCTAATATGCATGTTCGTCCAGCCATCACCACCTCATGTATTGAGTCTATCTTGGTCCCATACAGATTGCCCTCATATTCTCCATGTTCCAAAAATCTGCCATCTTTCACGTCAGCCTCCATTTCCCCTCTTGATACAAATCGATAAGCGTGACCATCCTTTTCATCTTCTCGTGGCTTACGTGAAGTGACTGCACATGATAAAGAGACAGTTACATTAGCAGACATTTTATTTTGCATAAAAAAAAAAAAGGACAAACAGCACAGAAAATGTATTGACAAGTATGCATACTCACAAAAACACCATAAAACTCCAATTGTGACAGTTTATATTTTAACTAAATGACACAACAGGCCATTTAAATTAACATATATGTTAACGTATTAACATATGACAAATCAGAATTGATTTTATGCATTACAAATTCACATAAGAGATGCTATTCAGCCACATAATTTGTTGTCAAAAAGTACATTTTAAAAAGTAAACATAAGCCTTCTCAGCCATTCCTTATCCAATAGCCCCCCACCATTTATATTTTCAGATTTTAAGGCATTGATCTTATTAGAAATGGGGGAGAAGACATGGTGTTCCCATGACCTCCTTTCAAAGGTGTCATACCCTTGGGTAAAAATGGGGAGTGGGTGGGTTACCATTTATTTTTGCCTTATGTTAAGTCTGCCCCCGGGTATGTACATGAGAATGTCAGTTATCAAGTTATCTAGCATGGAGCCCAGTGTTAGATCATTGAAGGCCTTGTTCATAACCTGTCGAAGGACCAAAAATAGCCTAAACACAATCAACTTGTCCAGCCCTTTCAGGACTTAAAATACTTTCCCAAACACTTATTTTACTGTAGGAATATTTCTAAAACAGTTATGTTGGAAATATAAGTATGAAGACAGAGATAGTTGCATACTTAATTTTGACTCAGGCTAAACCCATTCACAAAATCCTAGCCCCTCCCAACCATACACACATGCCCACATAAGAAATGTATTTTCCTGAACTTTAAAGGGGGTGGCCTTTAGTCTTTTGTTCACCCCTAAAAGAGGAAATTTCCAGCTAATTGGCTTTAGTTTCCTCCAACGTATTTGTATAAGGTTATCATATCATAAATTGCCATTTATATCGTTTAGCGTGACTTAACTCCATCTTAGCGCCGGATGGCCAAGTTTTGCAAACACCCACGCAGCTGGCACTCGTGATTGAATACCGTTTTACACTACTATTAGCGCTAGATTTTAATGCAAGCTAATAGCTGGTGTTAAAATCAGGCTGTGATGAAATCCCTTTCGGAATTTACTCACAGTCGAAATAATGATATTGAATTGCAAACAGATTTACCCAGAACAATAGCGGCTCTGGGCAAATCTCCCCAACATGTTTCGGAATACAAGATACTTCCTCAAGTGTCAATCTGCTAAATAAACAGCAATTTCACAGCAGGAGAGCCCAATAACCAAGTTTTTTTTTAAATCCGTTTGTAAGGTGGAAACTCTTAAAGGATAACTATACTCTATTTTATACTATAAAATAGAGTAAAATTAACTGTTTAAAAATGTAAAGTACCTGTGTCAGGGAGGTTGGATTGATTATTCCTACCTCACAATATAATTTCGTTGAGGAGCTGCAGCACATAAAGTTTTCATTTGCCAGGTTAGTCCTGGACTATTCCTGTATTAAAGACAGTGCTGAAGCCAGGAGGAAGACTGGCAGAATCAGTTTTCTTTGGGCTGGTGCTCCTCACAGAAACAATATTGGGAGGTAGGAATTACCAGTCCTATATCCCTTCCCAAGTACTTTTCAGTTTAAAGGACAACTATACTCACCTCACCCTCGCTCCTCTTCCTCCATAGAGCCATAGTACCCAGGGTGAGGACCTAAAATCGCTAACCCTGGTACTTTCCCTAACTCCTGCACTACTTACCCCGCCAAATATGCTTCGCTGATCGCTCCATTCCTCCGCTCTTCCTGCTTCAGTGAGAGATCGCGAGGCAGCCAATAGGAAGATATGCTCGGCAAGGAGGCGGTGTCTTCCAATTGGCTGCCCCGCGACTGTCACTGACAGTAGAAGAGAGGTGGAACAGTGTGGATCGGCGAAGCAGATTTGGGGTAAGTAGTGCAGGAGTTAGGGAAAGTACCTGTTAGGACTTAGCGATTTTAAGTCCTCACCCTGGGTACTATGCTGCAGTGGATCGGGGAAAAGGTGAGTATAATTGTCCTTTAACTGTTTAAATACACTTTATACACAAAATAGGTTTGTTTAACTGTGCAGGACTATAGGCTCAGTGCAAACATCATCAGAAAAACACAAATATACTCTCAATGCCCCAAAATTGGTAATATATAAATAGGTTAAAGAGTACCAGACACAGAACAGACCCCTGAGAAACACCACTAACAACACTGATTCAACTAAAATGTTCCATTAATAATCTATCCTTTAGCCAGTTCTCAATCCAAGTATAAATAGATATATCGAGACCACTGTTTTTAAGCTTACATCATAACACATTCCCAAACAGATTAGATAGAATAGATTCTGCTCCACTGTTCATTTTCTCTAGCACATGGATTGATATTTAAATTTTTATTACTGTATCAGTTAAAATGGCCACCCAGCAGGGAATGTTGCACCGACAGTGGAAATTATCAATATTTGTTAAATTCTACACATGCTCTTCCATTTTGAAAAATCAGTTGATTTCATACCCTTTGCTGTTCTCTGCTATTGTCATTAGTGAGCTGACATTTCAGGTCCTAACTGTCGTCCTTCTTCCCAGGATGCACCACATCCTTGGAATGTTCCTAACAGTAATTTCTACTGATTGGCTGTTGGATGGGTCAAAGATGCTCAGATCTCTACTGAGCAACTGAATCAACACATGTGCTGGGTCAAGGGCAAGACCATAAGGGTTTCTATTAGGGGTCCTGAAAACAGGAAGTCAGTATTTTGGTTGCATTTATTTATACACAGACACAATGCTGAATTGGCAGATTAAGGTCATTGGGATGAAAAAATTCTGCTCTTTTTTCTAAAAAGTACATGTATTTGCACTGAACTTCCCCTTTAATAGTAATCTATTAGCTATTGCTACTATCATTCATTTAGAAATTAAAATGTATATAATGTTAAAAATGTATAATAAATTTAAAATGTAATAGGTTCTTACCTAGCAATAAAAATATTAATTGTCAACTTGACGGTTAACAAGCAATGTCACTAAATAACAAATTGAACAAGTCACGGCTAGGTTTTCTTTGTTCCTGGCTCCTGTTAGATTAATTGAAGTAAAACATTGCTTCTTTACCTCCCATTCTTCAATTAATGCAAAAACTGAATAGTTTACTTTTTTAATAAACTATTTCTTAAATAGATGTTTTAGACATCAGATAATGAAAAAAAACTTACATGGAACGGTTGTTCCAAATAAAGTCGGATTCAGAACAATAAGTCTGTTCTTTAAACTTCTACGACCGACTCCTTGGGCACCAATTAAAACAAGAGTTTTTCTCTGAAATGGAGGCATCCGAGCTACTTCTTCATAGATCTGAATTTCATGGCGGTCAAATTCTGTTAAGAAGAGAAAAAAAAATAAATCTACTGTAACTATTCTAAATAACATCTTAATATTTAGTCCAAATGCATACCAATAATACATTCCTTGTGCTAAATGGCATATTATTTATAAGAGGGATTCAGCATGCATTTGACAAATTTGCTTTTTACTGCAAGTCTATATATTTGTAGCTGTAAAAAAAAAAAATCAGGTAACTATATGTTTATTTATGTACATTAAACCAGGGGTGTCAAACTCGATCACATAAGGGGCCAAAATCAAAAAGACAGGCTAAGTGGTGGGGGCGAATTATTAGTTACTTAGCAAGTGCAGGACTGGGACTGTCACGCTTGTGCTTAGTACTGGGTTTCATCAGCGAAAGTGTGTTGAACTGGGTCATCTGCCTATGGCGAGATCATGTGCAAATGTGGAACGCCCATCTTACTCTTCACACCTGCCTCCCCAGCGCCAGGCTAGAAACACATTTACAGTATCTCAGTAATGGTGTGAGCAATCAGCAGTTCAAAAATAGCTGACCGCTGTATCTAGCAGGCAGATCAATAGTTATGCTGCTGCTTGGGACTGCACAAATTAATAGCAGTGTAGTAAGTCTTGGATACTGTACAGTCTCCAGGGGCCACAAAAAACAGTCAGACGGGCCTTGTGTTTGACATGTGTCCATTAAACAATTACACAAAAATCACTCACCAGCATTTCTAGTTGTAAGATACATCATCTTTTTCTTTTTCTTACTTGTTATAGTTCCACAAAACTGTCCTGCAAAAAATGTGAATAAGAATAAGGTTGGAAAAACTTAAAATCTATTGTATCACAAAAACACATATAATAGCTGAATACTGATGAAACTGCAGATTAAATTGGTGTACTGAAATCAATACAATGTTTTACTACTAAAATCCCAACAGTTGCATTCAGTGCCCTTTCTTATTAACATAAGTTATATAAATAAGCTATCAGTAAACTGAACATGAAAGCCTAACTGGGAGAGAGTAACAAAGAAAAAAAGACAAAAAATGCTGTTAATGGGCATGTATACCCCAAAAACTAAAATTTAACCCACAACTGGCCCCAATGTGAAGTGTTAAAATCCTTACCTTACATCTCTGCTCCTCATGGTTCTCCCGCAGTGACTGTCCAAAGTTCCAGAAAGTCAGGAGTAGTAACTGAAGTAGGAGCTGTCCGAGTCATCAGGATGCCTGTTGCTTTCTTGTCCATGTTGAGGTTTCTGGCATGCGCAGGGGAGCCCTTCCTCCTCCCCCCCCTCCCTCCGGGTCCCTTCTGGCAGCTCCTATGCCTACCATCCCTTTTCTGTGTGTAGGGCACCTCTGCTTGCGAGAAAATGCAAGCAGAGGGGCGGGACCGGCAGTCGCGTCTGTGAGCGGCAGCCAATCACGGACGTGGCTGCCGGGAGTTCAGTGCGGTGGAGGAAAGAGGGAAGGTAAGTAATGTTTTGGGCATTTTCTGATAATACAAATATAGCGGTTGGGGCTGGGGGGACAGGGGGAATGTTATGTAAAAAGATTTTTACGCTAGGGGGAGGGAATCCTAATCAGGAGGGAGAGGGAGAAGGGCTGCAGTACGCATGCCAAACTTCTCCCGGAGGCCAGATAGGAGGCAGAGTCCTATATGGACTCTGCTATCCTCCTGGTGGGCAGTTTTTGGCACTTTGGGGGGGAATACAGGAGAACCATATGGAGCTGGGATGTGAGGTAAGGATTAAACTACACAATGGGGCCAGTAGTGGGGGGGTTATAGTTTTGGGGGTGGATATGCCCTTTAATGGGTGGAAGAAAAGGGAGCGAGGGGGAGGAGAGTATCATTTTCCTTTAAGGTGCTCATACACGTTGTCATTATCAAATTCGATGGATCAGATATTGTTTTTACCAATACTTGCCATGTGAATGTCACAAAAATGATAGACCCCCATGCTGAGTAACTGTTTCAAGGTGTATTGGTCCATACCAAAAAATTCTGATGGTCATTTTTCGCTCACTTTGCTAATGAAGAGGAGTCTATAACATTGCTATGGGTGGGGCTTAAATGATTATTATATAAAGTACAGAAGGTTAATAAAGATTATTATATAGAGTACAGGAGGTTAGTGTGTTTGCCAGTCTAAACAATATTCATAGTGGATGTACGATTGTGATCTGTTCTACCCTAAATAAATTCAGTTTATATATAAATGCGCTAGAGAGAATTATGTGTGCATTAGTGTTAAAATTCCATCTTTGAGTTTACATTAAATATAATATATAACATAACATTAAATAAAAATATAAATAAAATATAACATTATAAATCTCTGCCGTCATGCACTGGTTACTAGCCCATTTTTTTTATCCTATAGTTCTGCTTTTTTATTAAAACATGTGTAAATCAATAGTTACCTGTTCCATCCCAGTCTCTCCTAACAAATGCTTTTCTCTTTTCTTCCAAAAATTGGCTTGGAATAAGACCAGCACTGCCTCCTTCTTTTACATGGCTTGCCTGTAAATAGGGTACCAATATTTCATTTTAATCCTCCACAGTATTAAATCAGAAATGCAACCTAGTATGTTTATGAATTAGTTCTATGACGGGCTTATTAACTTAACCACAATTGCTACAATGATAAATGTTAGATTTCCTTATTTTCTATGAGACTGGTGGTAAACTGCCACAAAACAACTCTACATTTACTGAAACTACAATTTGAGAAGTAAAATGGGGGTACTCACATATTAATAATGTAAAGACAAAGAGAGCACAGATAAATGTTTAGTAAGTGCTCCTAATTGCCCCCACCCTCCCTTACTCACTGCCTTCTTGTAGTGTATGCGACACTTATTCTGCACAGCCTTACCATGGACACTGCTGTTTTTACACATCTCACTCCCCCCCTTATTTTTCTCTGCTGATTCTCTGAAAAAGTTGCAGAAAGTGTGCTGGCAGGCAGGCAAAGAGGTCAAGCACGGGTCAAATATCAATTTCTGCTTCTGGAGTGACAGGTCTTTCCCTGTAATTGCTGTGATTTCAAATTATGATTTCTCAGAATCTACATTTCAAATTTAAAGGGCATGTCCACCCCCCAAAATGACTTTCCCTCAGTACATAGTAAATAGGTGCCCTACCTGAAACACTATTATTTTGCAAAAATTCTGATCAATTCATCATATATACAGACCTCTAATTCCGCGGCCTAACACTGGCTCTGTGTACCCACACCTGTCAGTCATATTACACGTCGAGCGTGATTCTAACCGGCCTTGCAGGCCTCTTCACTAGGCTCCTCCCTCCTGGTTACATTGCTGCACTGGATCGGACAATAACAAAAACACATGGCTACACATGCGGGCTCCAAATCTTGTTTTTTTTCCTCTCAATCAGCGTTTCACTCAGAGGGAGGGGGGAGAGGAATCTTCCACATTTGGTCCAGAAAGCTCCTTGTGCACGTCAAAATTCTCCCGGAGGCGAACAGAGAGGCAGCAATGATTTAAACTGTCTCAGCCTCCTAGTGTTAGAAAATTCCAACTTCAGTAGGGCCATCCATAGGTACCAGAGTGAATTCAGAGAAAAGTTAGTGGTCATATTAAACTGTTTAATGTGGGCAATCAATGAATAATTTATAGTGTGGCGGGTGGACATGCCCTTTAAAAAGAAACAGTTTTGGACCTGTGGGATATTGCTAAATCTAAAAAGGTACAATTTTTGAAGATTCAGTAAAGATACCATTTAAAGTTTTTAAAAGGAAAAAAGTTGTCTCCACTATTGACCTGAATCATCTACTCAAAATGTGCAATAACATTTGATCTTTTTTTCTAAAAATTTAAGACAGGCACTCAAAATATTAAATCCAAAAGTTACATATTATGGAATAACACTACTAACACAACAGTGAGGAGGACAAGCATTTTATAGTGCTAGTGAGGAATGTCAGTCTATAAACATGTCTAAGTTGGTTTGTGTGAATGCAGGAAAAAGGTACAGAGCAGTGGACTCTCATTAACAGTTAGAGTACCCTTTTGCAATCAGCAAACTTTAAAAACATTTTTTTAAGGTTCCATTCTATCTCGCAATGATCCTTAATAATTAAATTAAAATATGAAAAATGTGTTTCCTTTAGATTTGCTTCTAAAGATAATGCCCATGTCCCATAGAAACATACCTGCCACCAGTTTGGATCTTCTCTGTTAACTATATGAAGAATTTCTCCCTTGGCAAACTTCAGTCCAGCTTCTTTGCATGGTATTAAGTTATCATTAAATGGACTGTAATCAAAATGGCACTTCACAAATACCTGAAACAGAAAAGTTAATGTTAAAGGGAAACTAGGGAGTTAACCTCTATCCCATCTGCTGCTCCCAGGATGACTACCTAGAAGATTCCTTCAGGAGTGGGTATATAGCATTTAACGGCAGCCTTAGTCATTAATTGCAGGGGGTAGACTTAGATTATGCACTTATAGTTTCGCAATAGTATATCTACCAGTTAAACTAGATCACAATATAAGGGGCTGCAACATAAAAAGGAGCAGGTGTTTCTCCGCTGTTCCATACAGTGCAAGTATTGTCGGGACCTGACAAAGAAGCCAGAGCTGACGAACGATTGCAAGTAAGTACTCTAAATTTCCTGCCTGCTCCGGACTGTTTAATTGAAGAGGTAAGAAATAGCTCCTTTACCTCACATTCTTTAATTAAACTGAATGAATCTAAAGCACTTTTGTGAGTGGAGATAGCCTTTAACATAGCTCCCAACCGTCCCGTTTTCGGCGGGACTGTCCCGTTTTTGGGGTCCTTTCCCGCTGTCCCGGCACCCCCTCTCTGTTCCCGCATTGCCCCGTTTTTTCCCGGGCGTTTGGTACATTTTTAAAACTAAAAACGCTAAACCGGAAGTACACTAGCAGGCTTTAGGACCCTGCATTTGGAGACTCCCAGTCCTGCCTGCTGGGGGCGGGGCTATTAACACAGAACGAAGCTGCTTGGGATTCAGCATGGAGAGGGAGGAAACTTTAGAAGAGAAGGTCTGAGACTGTGTTATACTGCAAGTTAATCTGCACAGTTAGATAGTACACAGCACACAGAGAGTTAGATAGTACACAGCACACAGAGAAATAGTACACAGCACACAGTTAGATAGTACATAGCACACAGTTACATACAGGCACTAAGGGTTAGTTAGGAGTCAGTGCAGTGCCTGCAAAGCTAGTTATAGATAGTAATGCTAGGTACATCTAGTCAGTAGTGTGCCCTGGGCCTGGGGGGACAAAACTTTGTGTAGTATATCTGTATGTGTGTGTATCAGTGCATGTGTGTGTGTTAGTATATTAGTGCATGTGTGTAGTGTGTGTCACTATATCTGTGCGTGTCAGTATATCAGTGCATGTGTGTAGTGTGTCAGTATACGTGCTTGTGTGTGTATTGTGTGTCCAAATATCAGTGTATATGTGTCGTGTTTGTATTGTGTCAGCATATCTCCGTGTGTGTGTGTGTGTGTGATGTGTGTCTGTATATCAGTGTATGTGTGTGTCATGTATTTAGTGTGTGTGTATCAGTATATCTGTGTGTGTGTGTCTCAGTATATCAGTGCATATGTGAGTCTTGTGTGTGTCAGTATATCAATGCATGTGTGTGTCAAAGCGTATGCTGGTGTGTGTGTCTCAGTATGTCAGTCAGTGTATGTGTGTCAGTTTGTGTCCATGTATGTGTGTGTGTGTATGTCAGTGCATGTTTGTGTGTCATATGTGTGGTTAAGCGTATGTATGTGGCAAAGATAGAGATATAGGTTGACACAGGCAGACAGATAGATGGATAAACAGGTAGATAGAAAGATACAGATAGATAGATAGATAGACAGGTAGGTAGACAGACAGACAGAAAGAGATCAATGAATATACAGGTAGATAAAAAGATGCAGATAGACAAATAGATAGACAGGTAGACAGACAGACAGAAAGAGATAAAAAGATAAGATAGACAGGTAGGTAGATTGACAGAAAGAGATAAATAGATAAGATAGACAAGTAGGTAGATGGACAGAAAGAAAGATAGATAGACAAATGGGTAGACAGACAGAAAAAGATAGATAGATATACAGACCAGGCTATAAAAATAGATACAGATAAACACTGATATAGTGGCGTATGCATATTTTAAAAAGTGTCCTACTGGGTAGTGGCGTATGCATATTTTAAAAAGTGTCCTCTGTTTAATGGGGTTTATCTTTAAATTGGGGGGCGTAACCTGTGGAAGATGGGAGTGGTCTAAGAAAATGGGTGTGGCCTAATAAAAGTGGGCGTGGCTGAAATTAGCCGCGGGCGCTAACGCGCCCGCAACTCACTCTCCCTTTTACTGTCCCTCTTTTGTGATTCCAAATGTTGGGAGGTATGCCTTTAATGATGTAGGATTAAAATCACAAATGTATTTAAGTTGGACAAGTTGTACCACAGGCATAGTAATAGCAAAATTAAACAAACAATGCATATACAGGGAGATTCAATAATATTTATTATCGTTAAGAAAGGTACTAATTTTGCCCCAGCCAATCAGATGTTAGCTTCCAAATGTTAAATAAGATCTGATTGGTTGGGGCAAAATTACCACTATTTTAACAATAAGAACTTTTATTGAATCTACCTGATAGTGTATTAGAATCATCTTATAGAAAACAACGAATGAAGGAGTAATTTGCTAACCTGTTGTGGGTTGATTGTATCTTTATAACTTGGAAGAATTTTCAGCGTAACACTGCCACTAATACTTCTAAGCAACTCTTGCAATTCTTTTGGATTGTTGCCAACTTCATGGCCATTAATTTCTTTAATGATATCCCCAACATGAAGAAGGCCTTGTCGGTCAATCATACCACCATGGAGAATTCGAGCAATTACCAAATTATTATTTTCAACCTTAAATGTTACACCCTGGGGAGAGAATGCATGGTCACTATACATGGTAATATAGAACACCATTTGCCCCATGTTTTCTGTGTGCATAAGTATGCCAGTGTTATCAATCAGATGTTGGCTTTTACTGGTCTAGATAGATTAGCCAACATCCGATTGGTTGCTGCAGATTAATATCCCAGGCACATTTTTGCAACTTTTAAAAAAGATTATACTCATCTCATCCCAGCTCCTATTCTTCTATCTATGCTTTGTACCCAGGGTGAGGAACTAAACCACTAGATGCTCACCCCTGGGTTCTTTTTTAGGTCCTACTTAAGTACCTACTTAAAAGTTTGCAGTGCTTCTCCGCTCCCTCATCTGGATTCGCAATGCGCCCAACAGGAAAACTTCATTGCAGAGTGCAGCTTCCTATTGGCCTCATTGCCAATGGATAGAGGGGGTGGAGCGTACCAGAGCAGCGCTGCAAACGAAGTATACCGGCTTAACTAAAATGAACCCTGGGGTGAGGACCTAGTGGTTTAGGTCCTCATCCTGGGTACAACGTTTGTGCAAAGCGTGGGGTAGGCAAGTTTATTTGCCCTTTCATTTATAACCCTATTACTATCAAGTTGACATGGTACAATTAGCAAACGTAAAAAGTTAAACAACATCTACATTTCTAACATTTCAAAGGCAACAGATAAGCTTATCTTGCAAGTGGGCAGAAGTTGATAGGGATGGGAAGGAATAGTTATTTATTCTGCTCCTTTACTGGTAGAGAATTTGAACATGTGCTAATGCAGCTTTCAGTTATAAAGAGGAAATTAAGGTAGGCACTGACTGGACTGTCAATCGCTACAGTAGATACCATACTAAAGAAATGTAAATAGGATCTCTGGACCAGATTAACTGTAGTAGCCCTAATATAATAGCACCGGGAAACATTTGCACCTCTTATCTGCCCAATAACATTTTTTGGAAAACAAAATATTTTTGCTAGAAAGTTTAAAATGTTATCAATCAAGGATCTAGATACTTATGCAATACACTGTAATTATTACAATAGTGCTACTTACCAATGGCTCTCCGGCTCTTTTGTGAATACCAACCATCCTAATAGCATCAACTGGTGCCATCTGGTTATGTGTTGAGGAATTAGTGACCTCTGGACTAGAAGGTGGTGAATCATAACATTTTGATGCTACTAAATCATGGGCCTCTAAAAGAGACTAAAATTTTTTTAAAATATAGTCAGAGAAAAGGGATTTATTATGATCTCACTATTACAAACCCCCCAACAGAAATATACTTCAGAAAGAAGAAGATAAATCTGTACAGGAAGATGGTAACACCAATTGGCTTTGCTCACAACCTTGTCCCACAATAGTAAACAAACATATATAAATATATACACACACACACACAATACAAGGATTGTGGAAGCACTCCAATTAGGCTAATTTACAACTACATTTAGCGGAAGTGCTACGGATCTGGTCAAACATTTATACAAACATAGAAGAGATAATCAATGCACATTTCTAGGCCCCATACAATATTATATTATCTGCACACTGGCATACTTTATAAACAAAGGGGTTTTAGTATACATTACTGTGATCACATGAATGAAAAGCCTTCCAACCACGTCAAGGTAACCCCTCCAGACAGGGGTTACCTTGACGTGGGTTGAAGGCTTTTCATTCATGTGATCACAGTAAGATTACTAAAACCCCTTGTATAAAGTATGCCGTTGGTGCACAGTGGGAAATATATGGGTGTATGTTAGCTATATGTGGATACAGATGATATAAATCTTTATCACACACTACTATAAAATTTAGGGATTTGTACAACACAAAAAAAACAAATAAAGGCAAGAAAATAAAAGAAACTATGAAATCTTGGTTCTATTAGTCTCACATCCCCTAAATGAATATTTCGATCATATATTGTAGGTTGTATAGTGTTATAGTTCAGTGGAAACACCACAGTGAAATACAATTGTTGTGCAGAGCTTGAATCAATCTTCCCCCTTAAATTTCCAACCTATAATAGATCAATAGAAGAGCCATTGGATCATTCTATAATTAAAGTTATCAAACTGTCTTTCAATACTCACCCTCCCCATTAACTCACAGCTGTAACCAGGGATTCTGTTAGAGAGGGATCACTATTGGTCAATGTGTTAGAGAGGGATCACTATTAGTCAATGTGTTAGAGAGGGATCACTATTGGTAAATGTGAGAGGGATCACTATTGGTCAATGTGTTAGAGAGGGATATATCATGATTGGTCAGTTAGGTTTAGAGAGGGATCACTATTGGTCAAGGTGTTAGAGAGGATCACTATTGGTCAATGTGTTAGAGAGGGACCACTATTGGTCAATGTGTTAGAGAGGGATCACTATTGGTCAATGTGTTACAGAGGGATCACTATTGGGTACAATGTGTTAGAGAGGGATCACTATTGGTCAGAGTGTTAGAGAGGGACCACTATTGGTCAATGTGTTAGAGAGGGATCACTATTGGTCAATGTGTTACAGAGGGATCACTATTGGTCAATGTGTTAGAGAGGGATCACTATTGGTCAATGTGTTAGAGAGGGGTCACTATTGGTAAATGTGTTACAGATGGATCACTATTGGTAAATGTGTTAGAGAGGGATCACTATTGGTAAATGTGTTACAGATGGATCGCTATTGGTAAATGTGTTACAGATGGATCACTATTGGTAAATGTGTTACAGAGGGATCACTTGGTAAATGTGTTACAGAGGGATCACTATTGGTAAATGTGAGGTCATATAAAGAACCCAGACTATCCTGTCATGTTTCAGTCTTATTACATTTATCAGTTCAGGACACAGGTTCATGGCTTCTATTGGTTAAATAATGTAATAAACCATTAACAAACTCACTTCATTGTCTCAGAGAAATGGACATGGAGATGTTTTCCTTTCAGTCCCCTTATCATATATAGATATCCCTCCCTGTCAAGCAATCAGCAGCTCTCCTTTTTGTCTATTGAGAGGGGAGGGGTGAAGAATGTTTTTACTAAGAGTGTTACATGTTTTACAAAGGAAGTGACATATAAGTCTTGCAACTTCCTACTAACACTTCCTACTTCCCTACTAACATTCAGAAAATGTTTTGATTGGCTAACCCTGCAGTCAATCTAATAATAAGCACACCATTGGATACAACACTAAAAAGGAAGTGAGAAATATGGGGTGTGTCTTAACAGTCCATTTTGAAGATTCCATTACAAAAAAGGGACTACTAAGTACTTTATTTATTTATATATTTTGCCTTATTTACTTTTCTATATACTTTAATATCATTACTACATACCTGTTAATATTGATATGATTATTTATTTAGTGCTTAAACAACACATAAACACTGTCCCTATGTATATTACTTTTACCCACCCCCATCAACATAGTACCTCCGAAAAACCCAATGTATTCCTCATAAAATTATACATTTATTTATATAATATAAGGGATATATATATATATATTTTAGCAAAAGTGTGCCCGTTGGTGCACAATGTAAATGATGTGTGTGTGTTTTGCTATGTGTGGACATAGAATCTTTACACAGGTATATTTTAAACTGTTACTCAGTCACCAGCTTCCAGAGGAACCAAATAGGATAATCCTGCAGGTCTGGGAGTAGACCCAGGCAATCCTGCCACACTGTGTGGTTGAAACTAAACATGCTAGGTTAATACTTTTTAGTATTCCCCTCCGCAAGTGGGGAATACTAAAAAGTATTTTTAGTATTAAAATTTAGTATTATACGGTGATGGTACCACATATATAATAACAGAAGGTACCTCACAGCGTCATGTTATTATAATAGCATTGTCCTAATTACCTAACATATAAACAAACATAATAATTGGGGAATTTCATCTGCAGGTACAAGGACAGGAGGATTTAAAGGGTATGTCCACCCAAAAATAAACTTTTTATATGTTCTTTATATAATAGCACCAACCTCAAACGCCATGTTCATTTTTCTCAAAATCATTTGCCTTGCCTGATATTTAATGAGATATATATCAGGCTGCACTTCCTCTCCACTTCCACTTTAGATGACCCCGAGCTGCAGCTTAGAAAAAAAAAAAATAATTCTTGCCTGTGTTTGTGTGTGTCTCACTCTCTCTCTCTCTCTGGGCTGGCTGGCTGCAGCTGTTGATCCTGGATTTCTTCAGTACACATAACTTTACAGCTGTGATTGGTTGAGAGGGAAAATCCAGGGATCCAGGGGTCAGACCATTACTGATGCAACTTCCTCTGTTCTCACTGCTGGATGCTAACAGACATGCTCAAGAACATGAAAGGAACAGAGGCAAGGTAATGTAACCTGTCTCTGTTCATCGCTGTATTGGTCCATGCTGCAGGATTAAGCCAGCTACAAAGGTCTGTAACTTTTGAACCACTGGACCGATTTACATGCTGTAAAGTTTGTTTTGGAGCACTTATTTGGGCCAAATAAATATAAAAAGTTAGTTTTGGGGGTGGACATGCCCTTTAAATCAATATTATCAGTAGCAGCCTCCATAGCTTAATACAGAGAACAAATATACAGAGAAAACAGGGAGAATAAATGGTATTACCAGCACTGCTGCCACCAATTTGTACCAGATCACTGCTTTATGGAAGGATTATGGATAGTACGGCACACAGTGGGTTACTTTGGTGGTCCGGCAAAGCAGACAATGCACATAAACAGGTTCCCCACATAACATGTGC
Source organism: Hymenochirus boettgeri (assembly GCA_019447015.1). Classification (NCBI taxonomy): domain Eukaryota; kingdom Metazoa; phylum Chordata; class Amphibia; order Anura; family Pipidae; genus Hymenochirus; species Hymenochirus boettgeri. Next base: position 71,155,628 of record CM033474.1, on the reverse strand, counting down.
AGTAATCAGGGGTGTCCCTGCCTATGGTGCACAACTTTGAATATTAACCAGTCCTGTATATTGTGTGTCCTTGTAAGTTGGTGTACACTTATCCGTTACCTCAGAGTTTGTATCCAATAAGGTAAATTGTCTGTCCAATAATCTGTCCTCCCAACAGGTGGTAACAGGATCTTTTGTTGCATTCAATATCTCTCCAAAGCACACACCACAATCTACTTTCACTTCTCTCCTCCTAGCCATAGAGAGCAGGGATGTCTTGTCTTTTATTACTCACTGACACCACCTGCAGACTTTATATACATTTACTGTGGGTCATTTAAATGTTAATAGTGAGATAGTACACACATTCATATACAACTTTCCTATATGTAATATTATATATCCCCCACCACATTGGTAGCTCCTAAAACTCAATGCAATCTCCTATAAAGATATAAAAATATTTATATAAGGGATATATATATATATTTTTTTAACGTGATTACATTTAAATTCATACAAATGCTAGAGTTTGTGTCAAACGTGTTCTACCCCTAAAAAGGATGTATAAAAGTCTTCGCAGCCCTAGATAAATTACATAGTGTTTAGTTCATTTTGTAAGTGAAAGATGGTACAGGAAACAATCTTTTAACAAAAGGACCATATTTTCAAAGGTTTATACATAGTGACTACTAGTTCCCAAACGTTAAAACATAGGAAGGAAATAATATTTGTGGCAAGTACAAAAGTTTGGACCCAACAGGGTTGGGAAGTACATCCAAAAAACCAACTCTGACTTTTCAGGTTGTGGCACGTCAAATTCTGACTCCTATTTTTAATACATTAATGTATTTTCCATGCAGATTTAAAGAACTTAATGGGTAATTGTGGTCTTGAATTCTTTCACACTAGTAAGGATTATATATAAAGCCTTCCAGTGTACCTTCAAAATAAAACCTAAATCACATCTCTAGATAAAATTTGTGAGAAGTTATTGCTGGGAAGGTTCAGCAATGTTACTTCCTGCTTGAACACTTCTTGTTTTCAGCCATGTGTCCAGCCAGAGATGTGATTGTCAGCTTATTTTAAATGAAATACTGCAGGCTTTCATTTAACCCTAACTTGTTTTGAGACCACAGTTGCCCTTTAAAGAACACAACTAAGTCATTTCATCACTGCCAATACTCAGCAATTCTAAAGCTACATAAAGATGGTGTTTGCTTTTGGAAACAAACCTACTACAACCTATGACTACCTGACATTGGCCAATCAAGCCCGTCACTGCCAACATAGATAAACATACTGTAAAGTTTGGGTGTTGACTAAATGGAGCTAAGTGCATTTTAAATCCATGTGGCAATTGTTCCTTCAACTGACAATAGTTGGAGAGACTCCCCATCTATGGTCCCTTGCTATGGTACCATTCTCTTTATTCTTCCATTCCCTCCATGGGCTACTTCCTACATACAGTAGTCCTTATTTATAGCTGAATATATAACATATCTTTTGGTGTCTCAAATCTGTACTATATAGATAGCAATTGCTATCTGATCCTATTGTTCTTACCTGTTATAATAGCTCAGAAGGTCATTGCACTACACTGAAACAACTTCACACTGGGCTTTAGGCGGGGTACACACGGAGGTGTTAATTGCCCAGACCGGCTGCTTGCCACAAGTGAGCGGTCGGATGGGAAGAATTTCGACAAAGCAAGAAGTTCACTGCAACAGTTAATGTGGCCCAAAGAAGACTGCACTATCAGCAGTGATTTACCAGCATGTCCAATCGCTTGTTCACCGGTCACCCAAATGACCGTTACAAGGAATTTTCAGTCAGTTGGGCCAAAAAATCTGCTTGTGTGTACCCAGACTAAAACTTTGAACACCATCAAATATCTTGGGGCAGACTGACCAAGATTTTCGGTTATTGGTCAACATCGAGTGGTTTCTTCTGGCGGGGGAGGTAATGGAAAAGATTGGAAAACCATGGGCGATCAGGCTGTCCTCTATGGACCGCAAGTTCGGTCACGGCTACTTTTGCCGCAACAGACAGTCCTCCATCCTGAAAGGTTTTTCTGAAGGATCCAAACGGGTGTTCCCAGACTTATTCTTACAGCAGAGATAAACTGCTAATTGCAAAACGTTTTCCTATGCTATTAATCTACAGAAACCAATCAGCTAGTAACTAGCTTCAGAAAATATATATTTTAGAGGTTGGGGTAACAGCTTAAAACACATGCCTGTAACAAAATAGGAAGAGAGACTTTACAAGCCTATAACTAGATTGACAACAGCTTGAGACATCATCATAGGTGTGTGTGAAAGCTATGTGAGAGATATTTTTAATAAAAGGCACTTGTATGGAGACCACAGTTCCTCTTTAATATACCTGCATTGCAGGCATAGTCAAAACTGAGCAGCTTCCTGATTGACTTCAGCTGTGTCACAGACCTAATCGGCTAATTCTCTTGCATTCAGCTGTGTTGCAGGCACAGATTTTAAAGCCCACTGCATATCCAGAAATTCACATTAATGGAGCTTTGTGCATCATTTCAAATGAAATACAAAAGGTTATATTTTAACATTCTAGTTTTTTTTTCCAATTTAATAGTCAGGGTTGGTACATTTGGATCCACTCAGAAATCGCTACAATAAGTAGAAAAGGAAAAGAAAGAAAAAAAGTAGCTTTACCCACGTTTGTAATATTTCTAATGCATGTTGCAGACTGCATTGGTTCCAATGCAAGTGTTTAGTGTTAATTGACAAATGAAATACACCTGAAAGGAAGATGCATAGAAAGACACATTAAGGCAGAGGCCAAATAACAACACACCAAATTGCGCACGCAATCGTGAGCATTATCGCACGTGATTGCGATTTCTGTGCGTTGTTCCGAGTTTGCACATGCGGTTTTGTAATTTATTATTTTTAAAAAGCATGCATTTGCGTAAAAAAATGGTGCATGCAAAGGAAATCGCGTGAATTTTTGCGTTCCCGCGGTTTCCATTTTAACCAAAATCGCATGCGCAAACGCGCTAAAAACATGTTAGCGTGGCCTAGCCCTTAAATGGGAGAAATATATATTTAGAACTATATTTCAATAAATGACTGATGTCAGTTTATCTGGACAGTTTCAAAGGTGTCTATATTTAATTGTACAAGCTCTCAACTTAATGTTGATTAAAATATCAACCAATCATATGCATACCCTCAAATATTTTTCATTTATAAGGTACACTTATAGAAACAACATGGTGCCTTAGACCATACATTTTCCCAGAAAAGGGTTGCTTTGTTTAAGCTTGAACTAAAATCCCCATGCATAGTTTTTAGTGAACATGAAGAGTACATTACTATCTCTAATCTAAAGTAGGTGCAGGATTAATTAGTTCTGGTAAGTATTAATGCAAATTAGAGAGTTTGCTATTTAGCCTCAGTCATGGCTATTAAGGATAAGTATGTTGTAAAACCAAGTTAAGTTTAATTGGAAGCAGCAGCTTTAAAAAACCTTTTGCCCTTTTTTTCCTTCTATGTCCCTCCTGATGTTAAGTTGCTGACATCTTGTATCTGCATTTTAGATTGTTTAGCTGTGACCCTCCGAGAATTCCTGGACCCCCTTTTTCTTAAGCCTCAAAAAGCACTGTCTGTTGGGTCCGTGAGCACGTGGTGACATCTGTGCATGCACGGATGTGTGCGCGCATGACGTCATCGTTCCACGACGTGATGCCATCAACCGCGCACATGTCCATGCAAGCACTGACGTCACATTGAGGACCTGCAGACAGTGCTTCTCACGGCTAAAGGAAATCTTGAAGGGACGGAGGTAAACAGTCTAAAATGCAGGCACTAGATGTCAGCAACTTTGAATCAGGAAAGGTGGGCTCTGGATAAAAATAGGGGGGAGAACAAAACATTTTTTTTTTAAAGCTGCTTCTTCCAATTAAACTTAACTTGGTTTTACAGCATAGTTATCCTTTAAGCGTGTACATGTAGACTTTGGGTACAGGAGCAGTGAAGAGTGCAACCCTCATGGGTTAACTTTAAAACCATGTATCATCACTGTCATTAGGCTGGTATGACTAAGCAGGCATATTATATACCATAATATATGCAGTTTGTTTCTAGCCCAAGTTGTTTTTTCACTTATATAATTTTTATTGTGCAATCAAATGTGACTATATGTGTCTTTAATTTCTTAGGTTGTCTTACACTGACATTTGCATACTGTGTGTAATTTTTTTTTTAACATACCCTTTCCTGCTGCAGTTATTTAATGCTTTTCAAATATGTAAACTGTTCCCAAACTTTGCATACAAGTGTGTCTATAGGTTATTTTAAATGGGAACTACTTCTGCATGGGAAAAAAATAGCCATTCACAAAACGTCACTGATCTGCCTCTCATTTTTTCCCGTGAAGGCAACAATTATACTACAGGCAAGATGGGTGTGCCAATCAATGACTCAGCCTAATCATTTTTCTAGTTTTGTAACCATGTACTTTTGCTATTAGTATGTGACTCAGCAGAAATGAGCGGTTTACCAGGAAAAATTGTTACATTGAGGGGGCTCACTAAAGCATTAATGCTGTATCCCAAGAAATAGAATGGAAAAAATGAAGATTAGTAAAAGTCAGTAAGACTGTATATGGACAACCTGCTCCTAGGTGTGATGAAGGAAAAGTGCTGACATGTTGCGTGCAGTATGTCACTAAACAGTTTCTGATTTGTTTTTGACTTCTTGCCTTTGATTCTATTTTATTTTTAAACAAACCCCTGCCATTTTGTAGGGTGTGCAGTTTTAATAACCACTGTACCACACATAGCCAAACATACACATAAGCCCCATTGTGCACCAAAGGGCACACTTTTGCTAGATAAAAGATAGGTTTTAATTTTTAACATGATTTATTTTGAGGGACATTTTTACTCATGCTTTCCAATGTCAAAAAATGGGAGAGTCAGGGCACGGCCACACAGTGCCGAAACACACACAGAATCGCATGCGATATCAGCGAGTTTGCGCATGCATTTTCTTCATTAGGTATAGGAAAATGCATGCGATTGCAATTAAAATGCGGAACGCAAATCGCAATCACAACGCACCTGAAAACGTGCGTTGTCGTGTTTTCAATGATCTGAAAAACACAATCGCATGCACAAGAAAAAAGCAATAGCCTCGTACACACTGAACAGCGTTTTGGTGCATTTTGCTATAGAAAAAACACACTGAAACAGTTCGCCCATAGGAACCTTATTTAGCACTGCACGCAGTAGTCTGATATGGTACTGCTTAGTGATACTTTTGCAAACAATGGCACTGGTATGTGGCAACGCAAAAGGAAACATTGCACTACATCGCAAGTGCAATGTTTCCCCAGTTTGACTGGGGGTGAAGCCAGAGTAACAGTTACTGCATAAGGATAGAGTACCTTTTATTATTACAAAGGAAATGAAAGATTTTATCTTCTAAGAGTGTAAAATAACCAACTTCTCATACCTGGAAATGTGGTTCCTTAAGAATGCCTACCAACTCTTGAACATTTTTATCTTCCTCTACTAAAGGACTAATTTCTTCAATAATTTCATTTAATAGATCAATGTTGTTTTCACTAACCGCCTCCAACTTTGAATCTTCAAGGCGCTCATGTGCCTGAAAAACAGACAGAAAAGCGTGGTTTAACAATGAGTTTCTTTATCATCGATCAAGCTAAACACATTTTTCCTAAAGGAAAATAAAAGTAAAAGAAAAAACATATTGTTAACTTAACTTGGAGGCAACCAATACCATCCTGTGGTGCCCAAGTTCTTGTCATTTCAGGCTGAAGTTAAAGGGCAATTATAGTGAGAAAATCGTGTTTTTTTTTAAATTCCTTCTAATGTATCCTATAAGTCATCCCAACCGCCAGGGTACCTTTAGTTTCTTTAAATTCTTCATAGTCCCCGAGATATAAGCCTTTGAATATGCTGTGATTTGTAGGAGCTGCTACACCTCATCTGTCACTCAAAGGCACACACCCACACAATCCAAATCTCCCATGCAGTACTGTCATACTCCTTCACCCACACTGTAAGTACCATGTGCAACACAGTCAAATGCTGAAGTGCTAAACACAATCAATAAACCATTAACCCAGCAATATGAGCATAACACACTATAAAACAGCCCCTCCCCCCCCTAAAAAAATCTTATATACATACAAAACCAGTGACTCAAATGGAACACTAATACAGTATATATAATACAGTAATACAGACTATATACCAAACAAGACATACAGTGCAATCTATGAAATATATAGACTAAAGCAAATGAAATGTATCAGGATAACAAGCAGTGTCACTGCTGTTTGTAAAAGATCTCACTATAGCTGCTGTCACACTGACTCTTGTCTTCAGTGATTATGATCTCAGCTAAGCAGGGGAAGGGATATGAACTTTAGGTAAAAAATAAATAACAATTAGCAAAGTTAGAGAACAGGCAGAGGCAGAGTTCAGTAACTTACTTGTAAAGAATTTCAGCACCACTTGTCCTCTCTCCCCCTCTGCCCCTCTCTTCAGCATATTGCTACTTTATCCCACACTGATTGCTTGCAGTCTAGCTCTGGAAGGGAGGGGTCAACAGGATGTCAGCACTTCATTTAAAGTCCTTTCAACTGACCATGCTCGGACTCTGTATACAGCCCTTCACTGCTTGAGGGGGAGTAGAGAGAGAGGGGAGGGGGGACTACACAGCTTGGTACAAACTTCTGCTAGTGTGAAGAAACGAAGCCACACAGCAACATGAAAGTAAGGCAGCTTATACTAAGTGATCTATACATTGTATACAGACAAAGTTTTTTTTTCCACTATAGTTGCCCTTTAACATTGGTTAGGGAAGCAGATTGTTTCCCATTCCCTGCTTCCAGCCTTTAAAGGGCATGTCCAAAACTATAATCCCCCCCACCAATGGCCCCACCATGTAGTGTAATAAAATCCTTACCTCACATCCCAGCTCCATATGGTTCTCCTATAGTCCCCCTCCAAAGTCCCAAAAACTGCCCACCAGGAGGATAGCAGAGTCCATATAGGACTCTGCCTCCTGTCTCGCCTCCGGGAGAAGTTTGGCATGCGCACTGCAGCCCTTTTCCCCCTCCAGTTTTGCGATCCCTCCCCCTACCATAAAAATCCTTGGCCATATGTTAGTATTTCTTCCCCCAGCCCCAACCGCTAAAAAACTATTTTAAAGGGCATGTCCACCCTTATAAAAAACTTTTGCCATATCATAGTATATCTTCCCCCAGCCCCAACCGCTATAAAATAAATTTAAGAAAGTGCCCCGATGTTTACTTACCTTCCCTCTCTCCTCCGACGCCCGGCCTTCTGCTTGCAAGACACTGCAAGCAGGGGGCGGGACCGGCAGCCGCGTCCACGATTGACTGAGAGGCAGCCAATCACGGACGTGGCTGCCGGCTTCTCAGAATGCTGAGAGGCAGTCGGGGAGAGAGGGAAGGTAAGTAGAGTTCGGGGGTCTTTCTTAAAATAATTTTTTAGCGGTTGGGGCTGGGGGAAGATATACTATGTTACGGGCAAGGGGTTTTATGGTAGGGATCGCAAAACGGGAGGGAGAGGGAGGGGGGGGGGGGAGAAGGGCTGCAGGACGCATGCCAAACTTCTCCCGGAGGCGAGCCAGGAGGCAGAGTCCTATATGGACTCTGCTATCCTCCTGGTGGGCAGTTTTTGGTACTTTGGGGGGGGACTACAGGAGAACCATATGGAGCTGGGATGTGAGGTAAGGATTTTATTACACTACATGGTGGGACCATTAGTGGGGGGGATTATAGTTTTGGGGGTGGACATACCCTTTAAGAAAGTCCCCCGAATTCTACTTACCTTCCCACTCTCCCCGGCTGCCTCTCAGCCAATCACGGACGCGACTGCCGGACCCGCCCCCTGCTTGCAGTGTCTTGCAAGCTGAAGGCCAGGCAGTGCGTCGGAGGAGAGAGGGAAGGTAAGTAAAGATCTGGGCACTTTCTTAAAATTATTTTATAGCGGTTGGGGCTGGGGGGAAGGCATACTATCATATGTAGAAAAAAATTTATAAGGGTGGACATGCCCTTTAAACGGCACCTAGTGCGATTTACATGACCTGCCTATAAGGGCCCTGTATAGTGCCATATTGACACAGCACTTAAAATAACTTTATTCAGAGAGAGAAAAAGAAACTGCAGGAACATTTTTCTAGATATATTACCTGTAAAATGAGATCATGCTACATAAAACAGGTAAGGAAAATATAAATCACATTTGAAAGCAAAGTTCCTGTTAACCTTTTCTCTAGCAACCTCTAAACAAGTTCAGTTGGATCCATGAAGGTTTGCAGGTTCTAAACTTCCCTTACATTTGGACCAGCTCCAGGGGGGAAATTATTATTCAGCAAGGATACAAATTAAATGTTTAACATAACACATTATTAAGGTCCATAGTTAACTATTAAAGAACAAGTATGTACTAAGGTATATATATTTAATGGGTATTTGCATTAAAAAAGAACTGCTGACAGCATAGGGATTAATGCAAAGGGTTATACAAATTCTGAGCTTTTTACACTGGATGCTGTGGTTACAAAAACCTACAGTGCAATCTTAGCATGATATAAACACAGAACAAAAAACTCCACGTTTAAAATGAGATAAATAAAATTAATAAATAAAAAATGGTATAGTCCACTGTTTTTAGATGTGCATTGACAGGCAATTAAACATATTTACACATGATTGTTGCAAACTTTTGAGCAGTTCTACTTGAAATAAAACTACAAAAGGAAGTGTATAAAAAAAAAGGGGGGGGGGAGACCCTGCACACCTTTAGCTAATAATGCAACTTGCATTTATATCAAAATTGTGCTGGGTGCAACCAGGACTGCTGCATGCGTTTCCTGGACTATAGAGAGAACAAGGAAGCTGGGCACACTAGTCTTAAAGGGCATGTCCACCCCCAAAACTAAAATTTAACCCCTTACTGGCCACATCAAGTAGTTTAAAACAATCCTTACCTTACATTCCTGCTCAAAATAGTTCCCCTGCTGTGCCCCTCCAAAGTCCAGGAAACTGCAGTGCAGGAGCAGTGTGTGACTCATGCTGTGCCTGAGACTTCCTCAACCTCATCAAGGTTGAGGCATGCTCAGTGCAGCCCTCCCTGCCTCTCAGCCAATCACGGATGCGGCTGCCGGTCCCGCCCCCTGCTTTCAATTCCATGCAAGCAGAGGGCCTGAACACTGCAGCAGGGGAGAGAGGGCAGGTAAGTAATAACCGGGGGACTTTCTAACAATTATATTAATGCGGTTGGGGCTGGGGGAGCATGCCATATCAAAAGTTAAATTTTGGGGTGGACATGTCCTTTAAAAGTTTATCCAGGCACATGCTCTTGCTGAAACCTCACAATAATTTTTTTCTTTACTACTTTTAAGACTTGTGTGCCCAGCTTCCTGGTTCTCTACAGAAAGGAAATGACTCAACAGGAAGATGAGAGGTCTACTCCATACAGTCCAATGTGTAGGAGTAAAAAAAAAAAAAAAAAAAACTATATACACTGCTATTTTTAACAATTCTCCATTAAATTATTCTCCCCGCTGAATAAACCACAGTAGCTAGATCTCAAACCAATAAATAGTCCTAAGCCCTAAAAAAAGCCCTAAAGCCCTTTTCATGAGAACATCAGTTAATGACTCTGCCCACCATTTCTTTTCCTGCTGTCCTTTATTCTTCTTTGCACATGCTTAAGGTTATAAAAAGCTCATTGAACAGAGGGAGGATGCAGATACCCGAGCTAGAAGGGAAGAGAACTATAGAAATATCTGGGTACAAAAGCTCAAGTATTTATAAGAGTTAAGTTCTAAACATAGGATTTCGGTGGCTCACCTATGCTGAAGCTTTCTAAGCTTTTCAAGGATACCTACTTAACACTATAAACTGAGTTTGGCCATTACTGTGCGTCTCAATTTTCCTTTAACAGTTATCCTTTTGTATACCACAAAAAAAACCAAACATGCACAAATTAAACCCAGTGGAGTCGAAAAAAAAATCTCAATTATAATTGCATTTCACAAGAGTATGTACTGTAAGCTTTGGCTGAAAAAGAAATCAAATGATATTGTGTCCCCAGATTTTCAATGAATGACAGCTGATCATTTGTTGCTTTTCTGAATGACTAAAATATGTCGCTGTAAAGAGCATTAAAACAAACAAAACAAAACCATCAAATTGCAAGCACTTTGGCACATAGAATATAAAAACATTTATATAGCCTATACGAATGTTATAATATTGCTCATTCTTGAGCAAACAATTAACATTATTTGCTGTAAATGGTATAGACTATACAGTCAATAAGCAATCAAAAATAACTCAAGGCAATTTTAGCACATTTGTACCTATAACTTAGAACAACAGAATCCTGAATTCAGCTTCCTGTACTGCTCACCCCCATGAATAAAAACGCCACTATGGCATAATTATACATATCCTCAACTAGCAAAACTTCAAGAAGCAAACAGATGGGCAACATACGGTATTCAAAAATTTGGTAAAATTTACAATGATAATTAATCGTAAATCATTTGCACAACTGATGGAACAATTTGAGCTTCATTACAGTACTTACAGCATCGACATTGTCTCCAGGTGGAGTTTGCAGGTAAACAAATACAGCCTAAAATCACAAAAAACACGATTCACTCTGCTTTACAAAACCAGCATAATAAAGGATTAACATCTGTTCTTTATCAAATTTTACTACAACTGAGCACTGCAGATGGGGTTTCCACAATAAGGGATAAATAGTAAGCATTGATACCTGAACTGGATTTAGAGGATCTGGATCTATTAATGCAAAGTCATACCATAGTGTCACCAGCAGCACAATTAATACAAATATATATTATTAACCAAGCATACATCACTCCCAAGAACCTCAAGCACATACGTCTAACGCAGAACGACTTATGCCCTAAATGCAAACCTGGGGCTGACTGGCATCTCTTATGGATGTGTCCTCATGTTCAAAGACATTGGAACGAAATATGCCAATTTATAATCCAACATCTCAGGATCCAGATACACACCAACTTAGAAAATTGTGCGTTGGGCATACTGGATAATACACCCTCCTCCTTTTTTACTACACTTGTAAAGCTGTAGTACTTAAATGGATGACCGCTAAGACACCCACAATCAAACTCTGGCTGGACATGATCAATAAAGACTTACCGTATATACTCGAGTATAAGCTGAGGTACCTATTTTTACCTGAAAAATGAATAAAAACTGATTGACTCGAGTATAATTATCACCACTACTGCAAACCTGTAATTACCTAAAATGATTAGAAAATGAACCTTTCCACCTTTTGTCAATTTGGCTTAACCAGATGACATGCATTCGTGCCACATTTTTCGCACACGGTCTTTAAAAGGTTTGTTTATAGACACATCCAAGGGCTGTAAAACAGATGTAAGCCCACCAGGAATAACAGCCAAAGTGGTTTGAAATGACTTAGCCATTTTTTTGATATCTTCACATATATGGGCTCTAAACATATCCCAAACTAGCAAATCCCAAAAGCTACTCCTGGTCGTCCATTCCAAATCTCCTCTAGCCATTTTTTTGTTCCTTGCTCATCCATCCAGCCTTTAACATGTGGGCGGACAGTAATTCGCTGGGGGAATTTGGCATTCTTAGGCAAGGTCTTCCTTTTAAATAATAACAGGCCGCAGCTTGACTCCATTGGCCAAACATGCCAGAACCACTGTGAAATGATTTTTTTCATTCCCGGTTTTTCTAAGAAAAATAGTTTTTTCTCCCAAGGATGCCACGGTTCTGTTGCTTGGAAGATCAAAAGTCATTGCTGTCTCATCCATATTCCCGATACTTCCAAGGTCATAATTATACAACTTTCTTTGTTTTATAATAAATTGATGGAATGACATAACCTTTTCTTCAAGATTTTGTGGTAGTTTTTGTGAAATCTTTGTTCGCTGTCGCAAGCAAAGACCAAACCTATTCATGATTCGGGTGCACCATCCAGCTGATGCAACAAATTTCTCAATACTCTCTGTTTTATATTTCTCATCTTTAGCCATTTGAAGGGCACGTAATCAAATTGCCATGCGTGTTATACAGTATCCATTTAGACAACATTTCACAACCCATTTATGCAAGTCAGTCTCTAGAGCCCCATATGAGGTTGTTAAACCACGACAAGCCTTTTTTGACTTCGGCATCTTTCCCAATTCTGACTTAATTTTTCGCCAAACTCGAACCTGTTTTTCGTCAATGCCAAATTCCCGGCCTGCAATGGAATTATTGCTTTCTTCTGCTCTTGAAACAACCTTGAGTTTAAAGCCAGCGTCGTAAGATCTGCGTTTTTGTTTTCTTCCACGACCAACCATTTCTAACAGATTAAAAATACACAGAAGAGCCAGTAAGAAAACTTGAACCCCATACCTTAAGAGCAGAGTTTACCGTAGTTAAGTGAGGCACTGATTACTGCTTTTATATCAAGGTACGATATTCTGCCTTCTAAATCAGTATTGTTTTGAGGCTTTAGTTGCCCTTTAAATGGATAGCAGAATTCCCATAAAGTAGTGTACAGTAATCCCATACAAGTAGTCCCACACAATGCTGGTTATAGCCAAATCCAGTACTGGACTCATTTACTTGGCACTCCAGATGTTTGGAAACACATCTACTGGCAAGTTCAACAAAAAAAAATCCCCTTGCCCAACTTTGTAACCCAACATTGTATTCTTTTGAGGCACTCCAGATGTTTGGAAACTACAACTCCCAGCATGCTTTGGTTGCTGGGAGTAGTAGTTTCTAAACATCTCTAGTGGCAAGTTAAAAAAAAAAAATTACCTTTCCCAACTCTGTAACCCATCTTTCTGTTGTTTAGAGGCACTCCAGATGTTTGGAAATTACAACTCCCAGCAATCAAAGCATGCTGGGAGTTGTAGTTTCCTAACATTTGTATTGGCAACTCTGTACCCTCAAAGAAGAATAACCAGAGGCAATAAAAATGGAATTTAACTTACCGGTCCCACCGGACCAGACAGGAGCATTGGAAAGCTCACTCCTTCCCTGCGCCTCCATTCCGGCAGATTACAGTCCTTACGTAGCGGCGCGCCTGCGCCTAACTTGCCCGCGCGCACATACCCGCTCGGTCTCTGTGCAGCGGTAGATCTCCGTAAGCAGCGGTTGTTCTCCCTCCCGGTTGTCCAAGCATATCAGGCGGCTGTGCAGGCATATCAGGCGACCTAATGGACTGGTACGGTAAGTGAAAAACATACCAGTACTTACCATTTATCAGCACATTTGCGATGTGACTCAATTATAAGCCGAGACAAGGTTTTTAGGTTTGTTTGTTTTTTTATTATAATCGAGTATATACGGTACCTTTTTCGCGCATACTATACAAGCATAGAGGCTGCCCAGCTAAATATATTAAAATATGGGAGATTTGGTACTCTACTAAAGCTACTACCACAAGTTACCTTCTATAATGAATATCACCTCGAGTGTGCACCTAAAGTTTAAGTAAATATCAGGATCTACCCAAACAATGACCACTAATACTCAATATGCAAGCTCTACTTTAATTTTACTTTCCTCCCCGAGTGGCTCTATAGAAAGTTTCGCTAAATTGTTTTAAAAGGTAATATGAGAACTACAAATAAATAGAGACCAAGTTATTATAAATTGTTTATTGCATCTAGATATGATCTATGACATGATTCCAGATGATAATCAGTACGTTGACAGTTAAATAGTTAAAAGAATTTTATTTTGAACCTTATGTATAATCACAACATAGTTATATTGCAGATACGCCATTCTAAAACTAATAAAAGCAATGACAACCTGTAATAGTGTATCCATGTTTACATTAATAAAACAAATTAAAGAAACCCCCAAAAAACGTACATATGGAAGCCGTCTGAAGGCTGTTCACTCATTCAATTGCCAATCTGTTTCAAAGCTCTTGGACCCAGTACTTGAAGTCATCCAACTGGCTTTCTAAATTCAGTATGACTTGTACAAGAATCTGTCGGGCAGTCATTCTAAATTAAGAAAGCTAGTTGGATGATCAGCAAAACGTCCTAAGAAAAACTTAAAGGATAACCGTGGTCCAAAAATGACTTTAGGTAACTTACCAGGAATTGCTTTCCTGAGTATTTTTGCAATTTACTTTCATTATTTTTTTACATAGTTTTAGCATCACCAGATTATTTTTTACATAGCAGCATCACTAGATCCACTGCATATCCAGCTTCCTGCTCTAAAACCATATGACAATCCCTCTTCCTTAATTTAAAAAAAACAAATGTACACACCTTACAGACTCTCTGCTGTGGACTGTGCTCATGTGGCTCTCACTGAATACCAGAGAATTACCATGACCTGGATGAATTAGAACCATCACAAGCATGTTTTCAAACTCTTTATTCCTTTTATTTTGTGGCTAGTTAAAATGCAAACATTTTCAGGATATTATAATAACTGTTTTAAGCATTTTAGATACTAAGTTTGACCATTTAAGGTCTAAAGAACAGATGGCCTAATCTTGACAGACCCTCGTTATTATGTGGGTCTAAAATATTCCTAACCCATAAAACAACAGACAAACATTTGTTTCTATAATTACAGGAAAGGTAGAAACCATGTAATTTAATAAAGAAGCGATAAACCATAAAAATTTTAGCACATCAATATACTATGAGCTAACCTTGGCTTTGTCTCTTTAGACTGCTATAACTACCTTCCATTGTGCTGCAATAAAGTAAAATTTCCTGGTACAATCGCACTGGTGTAAGCCCAACTGTTTGTGCCTTCTTTTCCCTGAAAGGATGTCTCCACGCAAAAATGTCCCTTTTATTTTTTTCAGTTTAATTGAAGAATGTAAGCTAAAGGAGCTATGTCCACCTTCTATTCTTCAATTAAACTAGCAGGAGACAGGAGCGAACATGAGAAACTTACCCGCAATCGCGTTCCTCCACTGCTTCCTGACAGGTCCTGACGCTCCCTTGCACTGTATGCCTATGAGCATAAATTTTAATGGTGCGTCAGGTTTAGGTCATCACACTTGACATTAATATCTATGGAACTACCTACCGTATATACTCGAGTATAAACAGAGTTTTCAGAGTTTTTAAGGTTTAAAATGTACCTTAAAAATCTGGCCTCAGTTTATACTCGAGTCATAAACGGGAAACCTGGACAATTTGACAAACAGGAAGCCTACCTTAAATTCGGCGCTACGTACTAGTGCTATGTACTGGCAGAGATGCAGAGGTAATCAGACCGGAGACCAGGAGAGACCATGGGAGCCAAGGACCGAAGCAGAAAGACGCGGGCACGTCAGGCATGTAAGTTACACTAGGGCACGTCCGCTTACGTCCTCCTCACCGCATCCTCACCAGGCATAGAGGATCCCTTACAGCCTGAAGCTCAGCTCTGATCACACAGCTCAGCCGGGTCAGCCCTCTTGTAAGTACAGTATCTTCTACCATAAGTACATGAACCTACCATATGTGTATGTGGGGTTTAAGGGGTGGGCTATTACTGCTTGTGCAGTGGAGAGGGGGTGGTGGAGGGCAAGGCCATAATCAGGGTGGGAAAGGGGGTACTCCAGTATGGGGCACGGACTTGGAAGGGGCCCAGAGAGAGGAATAAAAAAAAAATTCCCCCCTGCAATACTCCATTCCTAGATGGAGAAGAGAAACTGGGAGTGTGTCTGCTGCATGGCCCAAGACTCAGTCATTAAGTGGCTTTACTGTCTATGTGGCTCCGCCCCCTCCCGCACCTTCCCTGGACTTGTAGCTCTTCTGTGCGGTGATCTCCATAGCAAAGCAGAAGGGAGTAACCAAGTTATACTGATCCCACTTCTGCTTGTGAGAGCCCATGGGGGGACATTATTACCCTTTATCTCACTGCTGTGTACAGGGACTGACAGGGACTGCTCTTGGGGGGCTGCTGATGTCAGTACCTGCATAGCAGTGATGGCAAACCTTGTAACTTTAGATGTTTAAGAAATTACAACTCCCAGCATACCTTATTGCATTCTGCTACCAAGGCATGCACTGCACATGGGGTAGGTAGACTAATAGGGCTACTGGGATATTACCTACCCTATGGGGGCAGCATGGTAGCTCCACACCATCTCTATCCTGCCCAGTGTTCTCCCCAGAATTTTTTTCAAGCGGGTTGCATGAAAAAGTAGCTGGGTGGGGTGGGACAAGGAAATTTGGTGGTGGGGAAAAATGTGCACTGCATCATGCTCATTATATAGTTTTACAACATCTGCAGTGAATTGTAGTTCTACAACATCTGAAGGTAACATGGCACATGTATTTGTGCTGTAAAATGGCAGCACAAATACATGTGCCAACCTTTTGTGGCCTTGAGGATCTTGGAAAAGCTAGTTAACGTGCTAAAATAAGCTTACAAGTGTAAAAAAGTGGTCTGGACTGGGCAGTTTTGGCAGGAGTTTTTACTGCCATATTGGCACACCTATTAAACCTACATCTAATTTTTTTAAAATCACAAGTGTTCTCCTAAGAATTTTTTTCCAGCCGGGTGGCATGAAAAAGTAGTCGAGTGGGCCGCCCGGCTAATAGACCCTAGGGAGAACACTGCCTGTCTATATACATATCTCCATCTCTGTGTCACATAGCAGTATGGCAGCTCCATACCATCTCTATCCTGCCTATATACATATCTCCATCTCTGTGTCACATAGCAGTATGGCAGCTCCACACCATCTCTATCCTGCCCATCTCTATCCTGCCTATATACATATCTCCATCTCTGTGTCACATAGCAGTATGGCAGCTCCACACCATCTCTATCCTGACTATATACATATCTCCATCTATGTCACATAGCAGTATGGCAGCTCCACACCATCTCTATCCTGCCTATATACATATCTCCATCTCTGCTGTGTCACATAGCAGTATAGCAGCTCCACAGCATATCTATCCTATCTATATACATATCTCCATCTCTGTGTCACAAAGCAGTATGGCAACTCTACTGCATCTCTATCCTGCCTCTATACATATCTCCATCTCTGTGTCACATAGCAGTATGGCAGCTCCACACTGAGATGGAGATATGGATATAAGCAGGATAGAGATGGTGTCACATAGCAGTATGGCAACTTCACACCATCCCTATCCTGCCTATATCTAAATTTCTATCTCTGTCACATTGCAGCATGGCAGCTCCACACCATCTATATTATCAGAATATACACAGAATAGAGATGGTGTGGAGCTGCCATGCTGCAATCTGACACAGAGATAGAAATATGGATATATGCAGGACAGAGCGTGGAGTTGCCATGCTGTGTAGCAATATTGTAAGCCTTTTTCCAGACAGTGTACAGATGGGTAGGTGTAAGGATTTGAGCATGGACAATGGGGTGAATATATCAATAGTCAATACGAATGAAATACGTTTTAAGCAACACTGATGCAGAATATAATATGGGGTCTAATATGGGATCCAGTCTGTGTGGGCTTGGCTTAAAAGGTATGTTATATGTTAAATGTTATTTACCAATCTGTGCCCTCTGGGCATGAGGGCATCTTAAGTGTGTGTACTGGACACGGGTACATTTTATATTTACCGGTCTGTGTGTGCGTTGGGGAGGTGGAGCATGTCTAGCGCCAGTTAATGTAGGCTTAATGTCTAGTTGATATTATAATCTTGTAGTCATCAATGTAAAATGGGAATAATGGTCTTTACCATCAAATGGATGATAATCTTAACAAAAACTGCATTCTCTGCTTCTCTTCTCCCTATGTGCCCCTCTTTTGCATTTTAAAATGTTGGGAGCTATGCACTTGTCTGAGTAAGTTCGTGTTATGGGGGGCCCAGAATGTACCCAGTATGGTGCCAAGAAATGTCTGATGGCAGCCCTGGTGGAGGGTGGGGGGGATGTCACTGAGTCGGTAAATGCATTTTATTAGGTTGTGTACTGGTAACTACTACCTATTTTATTATGGGGGGCAAATTACTAATTGTACTGTAGGGAACTGTACTGTAGCAACCAAAGCATGCTGCCCTCGGTTTATACTCGAGTCAATCACTTTTATTAGTTTTATTAGGTAAAAATAGGTACCTCGTTTTTTACTGGGGCAGTTTATACTAGAGTATATATGGTACCTAAAAAAAATTATAATTTTTTTACTGTCAAACAATGTATTTTCTCTTGCAATTTTGGATGAAACAGAATGCAACATTCTTCCTAATTAAAGATATATTCAGTAATAACAATACCTTAGCAAGAGATCTTACAATAGGGTCTTCCATAATTCCTTTTAGGAAAATAATATCAATTTCTTCAGCACCAGTAGAACAAGGTAGGCCTGTCAGGTTGTCTAAAACTTGCTGCATTGCTGTGGAAAAAAAGTAAATTGTCAATTACTGGAAATTATTCTCGGCAAAAAAGCTTTTCATAAAAAAAGAAAATATAAACAAAAAAAACTAAACACTACAGGTTAAAGCGTAAAATCGTAAGAAGGTAACATAACAAAATATACAAATGCCATTCGTATTCACATTTTTCCAGTGAATAGACCCTGCCTGTCAACCTATACAGCAAAGGCTTTTTATAATCACAGACAAATTTATGCCCTGCAATATAGAATTTTTCTTTGCTTAATATGCAAGTACTAGTAGTTTTAGATTCATACACACTATAAATGGAAAGCACATTTAAAAAAATCATGCAAATTCAACACCATTTTCTCAGCACCTTTGTATGTGCTTTAGTACATTTAAGTTAAAATGGCAGGAAAATACACAACTTCGCCAAGTGCGTTTCTGTTGAGAAAAGCATGTAGCAGTTTGTTTTAAAATGGACTGGAAAGAATTAGTGGGAATGCAATTTTTTGGGGAAAGTAATTGTCTTTGTATTTTTTTTCAAAAGCACATGCATTCAGAAAACTGCAGAGAACTGCAATACATGAAACAACTTTTGTCAAGGAGCAATAGGAATACAGAAAAGTAAATCATTAGTATATATATATATATATATATATATATATATATATATATATATATATATATATATATATATATATATATATATCAGACTGGGGTTACCTTGACGTGGTTGGAAGGCTTTTATTCATGTGATCACAGTAATGTACTAAAACCCTTTGTTTATAAAGTATGCCAGTGTGCAGATAATATGATATTGTATGGGGCCTAGGAATGTGCATTGATTACTTTTCTATGTTTGTATAAATATTTGTATAAATATTTGCACTTATTAAACTTATTGTTTCCAAAGAATCCCAATTTGCCATTGTCCTTTCATTAATACGGATATGGCAGCACTTAATAGAGAAATAGCACTTACGATTATTATAAGCACTTTAGGTACTATAAGCACTTTAAATATGGGATATGTTTTAAGAATACTCAAATGAAAGAAATAGATCACTTTCTTTGTAGCTGTGTTGTGTATGTAGATAATTGGATTGATGTCAGAAAAATGGGAGGAGGAACACCCTATTTAAACTTGCACATGGTATGTTGTATCACAAGGCTTGAGAAAGGCCCCAGACACAGGGCCGAAACGTTGCCACGTTTGTGTGAATAAACTTCATTGAAATTCCTAGGAGTGCTCCTATATCTTTGTTTATAGTCGTTTTCAATCAACAGGAAGCACCCAGGTGATTTATCCACAAGGTTGAGTGCCACCCACCCTGGTTTATATATCTATTTATATATATATATATATATATATATCAGACTGGGGTTACCTTGACGTGGTTGGAAGGCTTTTCATTCATGTGATCACAGTAATGTATACTAAAACCCCTTTGTTTATAAAGTATGCCAGTGTGCAGATAATATGATATTGTATGGGGCCTAGGAATGTGCATTGATTATCTTTTCTATGTTTGTATAAATATTTGTATAAATATTTGCTACTTATTAAACTTATTTGTTTCCTAAAGAATCCCAATTTGCCATTGTCCTTTCATTAATATGATAAGCCAGGTTTCTTTTAGTGAAGTGAATCTTTGGTCAATTTTTCTTCAGACTTGTGCCTATAGTCCCAAGGAGCTTAGACTAATTGTGGTCACAGAAACATGAAGATCATTGTTCGTTGATCAGCTGGATTGCGCAACATACACTGCTGTTTGATGCTGGTACACATGGTAAGATTATTCACCACTTACCACTATTGACCAGTACAAATAAGGATCTGTCATTGCGAAAGCAGCCACGACAAACAGTTTGGCGCAACCGATCGTGCGGTCCATAAGAGATAGCACAATCGTCTGTGATATACAGACGTGTCCAACATTTGTAGCGGGCAAACACGAATGACTGCCAATATTTTGGCCAGTCATTTGTCCTCAAATATCTGCTTGTGTGTACACAGCCCTACCTTGGAAAGTTTAATAACACCTATTAGCTACAATGAAGTTAGATCAACTGGTCACAAAGTTTTGTTCTTAAAGATGTTTCGCTAGTCATCTGAATGGATTTCTTAATTCAGAATGACTTAGTATAGTATAGTATAGTATTTGTGGTTGAATAAAGACATACGTCCATCCAGTCCAACCCATCTAGCAATATCCTCATTTCCTGCCTAACTGTTGATCCAGAGGAAGGCAAAAAAACCCACCAAATTTATGAAGGGGGAAAAAATTCCTTCCTGTGGCAATCGGAAATTTCCCTGGATCAACTCCAGTAACTTGCAACATTCCTTGTTTGCAGAAACTCATCCAGCTTTTTTTTTTTTAAACTGACCAATGAACCTGCCATAACAACGTCCACTGGAAGACAGTTCCATAGCTTTACCATTCTCACAGTGAAAAACCCTTTCCGAACTTGAAGCCTAAACCTTTTTTCTTCAAGTCTTAAAGGACAATTAGGAAGGCACGCTTGTTGCAGAGCGTGCCTTCCTACTGGCCTCATCGCCAACGGGGAGGAGGGGGCGGAGCCTACAAGAGCAGCGGTGCTCTAAGACAGTGCTTTAAGTTACACGAACCCAGGGGTGAGGACCTAGCGGTTCAGGTCCTCACCCTGGGTAAAAGGTAATGAACAAAGGTGAGGAGTGGAGGGAAGGTGAGTATAATTGTCCTTTAAGGGATGTCCTTGTGTCCTCTGACATGTTCTATTGGTGAACAATGCCCCAAATAGTTTATTGTATGGCCCGTTAATGTATTTATACACAGTAATCATATCCCCACACAAGCTCCTTGTAGAAGAATCTGTTGGCAATAATTACCAGTGGCATGTCCCAATTAGCATATAACAGCAAGGGGTTTGGCACCTTCTGAATGCAAAGTGTGATTGCATTGTAGCTAAGAGGTGTTATCGAAACTGCCCAGGGTAAGGTGTTAAAACAGCATGTGTACCTGCATCTTAAGGACACACCTTTGAAGATTGTATTATCAACATCTTGGCTTAGGAACATGATTGGTTCAAGAGAGTTGTCAAGAAGGCCATTTATGTGAAAATAAAGAAACCAAGCCTGAATAGAGGTAAGAAGGGTTTGTCACCAACTGTCTGCCATGTACAATGCTGTTTAACTCCTCACCCTGGGCACTTTCCATTCATAAGGTCCCTTAGGGCTAGGCCACACTACTGCGTTTTAAAGTGCAATCCGATCACGTTTTTAAAAGGGCACAGTAGTGTTGGACTATGGGAGTGGCCACATCATCTCTGTTGGTGTCGGCTGCTATCCGCGTATCAGAACGCATGCGATAACCATTTTTGGTGCGATTCGCAATTGCTCCGATAAAAGCACATGCTAGCGGACAACAAAGAACTAGCTCGTTGTAGTATGGCCTCAGCCTAGCACCTTGCTGTTATATGCTAATTGGGACTTGTCAGGGTACTTTAAATCACACAATGTTCCACTTTCCAGAGTACTTGTTGATTGTAAGCTCTTCAGGGCAGGGACCTCCTTTCCGCTTTTGGCAAAGCTCTAGCAATTATATTTATATATATATGTACTGAACTATCTATGAATTTTCCCTCTTGTATGACTATTGTATTTTGTTACTGTACAGCACCGTATCCCCAAGTGGCGCTTTATTAATAAACTATATTGCCAACAGATTCTTGTAAAAGTCATTCTGATTTGAAAAAGCCAATCGGATGACTAGCAAAACTTCTTTAAGAACAAAACTTCAAGTCCATTTGAGCTAACTGAATACAACAGATAAACCATGACCTGAAGGAATGAGGATTTTTACAAACCTTTACAAGCATGCACAAAATGTGAGTGCAGTTTTCAATTTTACTTGAATATGCACTTAACTAAAGTGTGCAAGATCAAAAAAAAAAAGCACATTGGGAAGGGAGGTAAGACTGATTATTCCCACATCCAAAGGGAAAGGAAAAGTGAACTATTGCTTTAATGTATTGATTGAAGAATGGGTGGTGAAGGAGCTATGCCTTACCTTCCGTGCTTCAATCAATATCTCAGGAGCCAGAAATTAATTGCAGAAACCTACCTTTTCTGCTATGTTCGTTCCTGGCTCCCGAGATATTGATTGAAGAACGGAAGGAAAGGCATAGCTCCTTCACCTCCCAGTCTTCAATCAATACATTAAAGCAATAGTTCACTTTTCAAATGAACTATTCCTTTAAAATATGATGCATGACACGGGTTATGCAGGGCCTGGCTTGCCAGCCCAAATTAGGGAGCAGAATGAGTCACACATTTCAGGTGGAATTTCTCTATCCCTGTACTCTCAGAGATGGGGATAATGTATTTTGGGTCCCCACCCTGGGTAGAGCCGAAGGGAGGGAGTTTACATTTACCCTTTAAATTTTACTTACCTTCCAACATGCCACATCTGAATAGTACATCAACTCCAACACTCCTCACACCCTTGGGTACTCTAACGATCAGCTGGAATACTTACAAAAAGTAAGAGTCTGCAATCTGGCCAATGGTAAGACACACTCTGCATTACTGTATAGTGCAGGATATTATAAATAGGTGGAATGAGTTTACTTGTCGTTTAAATAATAAAATACAAAATATGTTTGACCACAATAGGTTGTGTCAAAGCAGGTAAGATACAGTGGATAAGGCATAAGTCTGGAAACAAGATCTAATTGTGCTCAACCACCCAATCAAACTGTGATGACACAGTCTTATATTTTTGTTTCACTTTTATTAATGTATTGGCCTAAACCATGAGTTATGCTGAATGGTAAAAGAGGAAACACAAATGAAGCACACTGTATTTTAGAACAAACTTCAAGAAACAATAACAAAAATAGAACACAAATTAAGAGGGAACTTAATCATAGTGCTCAACAAGGAAAAGAGACATGATAATTATTTAACTCAGTACTGCCTTTTATGTAGTGTAAGTGCCTATTTCGGGTAATAAAAAAACTCCCATTTGTTAGGACAGCAAAAAATGCAGCAGAATCCTCATTTTCGTTCTTAAACATGATATAACAGCTTATTAATGCAATAAAACTAATTCAACTGGTGACTAATGGGGTTGTAATTATGGTTTTAGAAATGCATAGTGTATACATTTATATGTAAATAAAGGAGGAATATATATTTTTTTATAATTCTTATTGGAAACAACAATTAGAAGAAAGCTTAAAGGGCAACAAAAGCATGACAAGCTAAAATAAGCGATATAAAGTATTTGGTCTCTATTTAAAAAAATAAGAGACAACAAATATCATGCAATTAACATTAAGTCAGTAGTTGAATTAAACAAACTCAAATGATGTTTGTGGACAAGTACACCCCAAAATGTATGATAATCTCCAATAGCAAAAGTGTTAAAAGAAAGATCTTGCAGGAACATTATAACATGGATCAAAAAGTTATATCCATAGCCAGCTTTATAAAAGGAAATTGTGTGAGAGACTCCTATCTAACACCTGATCATTCGATACCTATGATTTAAAGAATTAAGGGGTTGTGCGTGCAGATATATATTTCATTTTCAAAAATTTCATTTGCAGATGCAAAATTAAGTTACATACAGCATTTACGTTTTTTTTTTTTTTTTTTTTGCAAGTTGTGCAACTGTTGATTTGTGCATACAAAAAACACAGCTTAGAGCCTTGGGCCTTGAAAATTTACCTGTTTGCACCAGCAATGCAAGACCTGAATGCAATGCAATACCTGTGCCCTCTAAAATGGGAACTGTGGTCTCCAAACAAGTTAACTTTAAATTAAATGCCAGTTTCCTACCTTTAAAACGAGCCATCAACCCCCTCTCTACGTGCTCCACAGCCCAAGATATAAAGAAATGACTGACCAGAAAGTTAATGGATGGGAGGCTGACGTGACATTCCTAAGGCTTCTTCAGCACACTGCCACTTGTGAGCACAGCCTCAGACTCCCTCAGTGTGTGAGGGAGACAAGAAGTCCCTCCTCCTCCCTGCTGTGTGAAGTCCTGACAGAGTAGGTAAGGGAATCTACAGCCCTTCTTTCCCACTATGTGAAAACAGCCTTTTCAGGCAGAGTTTTCACTCTGCCTGAAAAGGTGGTTTCCACAGAATTTTCTGTAGGGGGTCTTTGTGGCCCATGGCACCCGCGGGTAGACGGGGCTTGTGCAACCGCGAGTGGGCGGGGCTTGTGCAACCATGGGTGGGGCCTGTGCACCCATGGGTGGGGCTTAGGCAACTGCGAGTGGGCGGGGCCACATGGGGCTGTAAGAAGATGGGCCAAGGGGGGCCTGCAACTGGAGGGACCATGGGGTCCATGAGTGGGAGGGACCAGGGGGGCTGCAAAGGGGAGGAGGAGACACAGGGTAGATTGATTGACATGGTTTCAGAGCAAGAAGCAGGAAGTGCAGGGGACCTGGTGATGCTGCTGCCATATCGCACAAAAAAATGTAAATATCTTCAAAACTATGCAAAATAAACAATGAAAATAAATTGCAAAAAATTCTCAGGAGAGCAATTCCTATCAATTTACCTGCAGCAACACCCACTAGCAGCATGACATCATGGGGTTTATCTATACATAGACAAGCAGTGCGCAAGCAACTTGCAAACGCATACGGGAATACCTGAAATCTTTATATTTTATGAAACCACGGGTAACTTTGATCTTTACATCCAAAATGACAATAACTAAGCAGAGCTGGCCCCAACAGAGCATAAAAATGGAACATAATATAAGGGATAATACGCTACCTACAGTGTAATATAAGGAGATTACGCCACCGAGGAGTTCCCTGACCATTTAAAAACACGAGGCCATCAGGCAGAGTGTTTTTATAGAGGTCAGGGAACTCCGAGGTGAAGTAATATCCGTATATTATTCTGTAGGTAGCGTATTATTCCATATAATACATAAGGTCAAAAAAAGAGAAATCCAGCAGACACTCTGTCTCCCCTCCCCCCTCCATCTCTCCCCCCGTATTAGAAATGTAGATAACAAGCCCATTTTTGTAAAAACAAAATAGTTAACTGTTGTTTCTATCTCAAACTAAAAGAAGACCATAAACATTGTCTCTCACCCAGTGCTGTTCTGGTTCGTTATACTGACTGGCTGAATTACTGTGCTGATAAGGAGGAATGAGGAGTGTTATCTAAAGGCAGGGAGAGAGAAATGGGGAGGGGCAGTGGAATACAGGAAGTCACTCAGTGACATCACTGAGTGACTAATATAGATTCTCGCCACTGCACCTCCCCATTTAAATGCCAGAGCCTTATGTATTATAAGTTTCTGCTCCATTTTAATGCTCTCTGGAGGACTCTGTGCTCCTTTTGGCCCACCTCTCTCTAAGATAACTAGCTGCATTGTCTATTCTTGGAAAAACCGATAGATTTTGTGCAACAGTCAAGGATTAAGTTTGAAAAGAGCTACCGTATATACTCGAGTATAAGCCGAGGTTTTTTTTTGTTTTTTTTTTAAATGTGTCTTAAAACGCAACCTCAGCTTATACTCGGGTCATAAAGGAAAAATAGTGACACGGTTAAATAAAATACCTATTCCGACATTAAGAGGACATGGAGACATTTAGAAGAGAAGAAGCACAGTGATCGGAGGACACTGGTACCTTACTGAAGCCAGCAACAAACAACATGCGGCCGCAATGTAGGAAGCAGTCCGAAGAGCAGGTCGCGGGCGTGTAAACACACGCGCGCACGTAACATCGCACATAGCACCATCTAGCCTAACAGTGCCGGAAATGGAGGAGCTTGCGAGCAGCTCTGACTCTACTCTCAGAGGTGAGCAGGAGTTCGTTCTTTTATGTTGCTGGTAAAAACTACCAAACTAAAAACGGTTTCAAAAAACTGCCAATAACTGTTGCTTGTCACTCCAGATGTTTAGAAAACTACAACTCCCAGCAATCAAAGCATGCTGGGAGTTGTAGTTTCCAAAACATCTGAAGTGACCAGGAATTGGCGTTTACTGAATGGGGGTTAATGTATTTGGGTCTTTGTGGTGTATAGTCGGTTTAGAGTGGTGGGCAGGAGCCTTTTTTTTGGCCTTGATTAGCAGTAATGGTGATAACTTCTACCCTCGGCTTATACTCGAGCCAATCAGTTTTACTTGTTTTTCAGGTAAAAAATAGGTACCTTGGCTTATACTCGAGTATATATGGTACATAAAATACACCCTATAGCAAATGTATTTGCACCCACAAAAGTGAAAACAGCAAATTATTTGTAACAAGAAGACTCCTGTACTCAAAGCATGTCAGCATGTCATTGACACAACTATTAAATATTTAATTTTTAATTCTATTTTCAATATAAATTATTTAATATTTCAGTTTTCATTATTTTGTGAGGGAATTTCTGGTTATTCATCTAGAGTCCAATTTTAAACATGATCTTGCAACAATTTGTGTATGTGAATCTTCTCTCTTTCAGCAGGCATTTTAAAGCAATCATAATACATGTGCACACCCGCTTCTGTCTGCAGTCTGCCATGTAGCCAAAGGGAAGACACATTCTGCATTGATTTGCAATTGATTTAGGGCACTATCATTTTTACTAAACGTGTTTTCTGGACTTTGATTAAATGACTATACTAGCGGTTCAGATCACAATGCTTTTGTAGTAATTTTAATAAATTACATAATGTCCACAAACATGCTTTTTGGACACCAAACTGCCTCCATTCCACTTAGATTTAGTTTCTAAGGCTGGGTACACACCACCAGATATTTCCGGCCAACCGACCGATAGTGCTGTGGATCGGTCGGAAATATCTGATGGTGTGGGGAGGCCGGCCGTGACCGAGCACGGTCGCCTGTTTGTCCGAATCAGATCGGTTGGTAAATCATGCCTGGCCATGCGGTTCTCTATAGTCGCGCGCACTGTCGGCTGTGGCCACTATTGCCACAAATGACAGTCATTTGTTCCGGCCAAGCGCTCACTCACAGTGAACGCTCGGGATAAATGATAGCCCCATGTATAACCAGCCTAATGTTGAAAGAAACCTCTAGGTTCTGGCATGTTATTTTAAGATTTTTAAAGGACAGGTATTAACCTAAGCCAGGATCCTAAGTTTGGCCCTTTAAATGAATCCAATAAGGACCTAAATTGCTCAGATTCTCACCCCTGGGTTCAGCTTTTAAGTATTGTACTTACCTCCCAAATATCCAATCGCCAGTGCACTGCACCCTGATTTCTCTTTCAGGTCCGCGAGCGAACCAATAGGAAGGGATACTGTTAAAAAAACGTGTCTTCTTACTGAAGCCCCGGGTAAGGAGGGGAACATTGCGCTGGCGATGGGAACTTCAGAAGGTAAGTACAGGAATAAGAAGCTGAACTCAGTGGTGAGGACTGAGCAGTTTAGGTCCTCACCCTGGGTTCTTTTAAAGGTAGGGGGGTTGCCAAGGACACTATAGTTGCCCTTTAATGATGTCTTTCAGAAATTTGCACAAAGTCTCAACTTCGAGAGAAGCCTAGCCTGGACCAAATGTCAGGTGTTTGTAAAAAATATACAATAGCTTTGTGATAGTTCTAAATTCCCTATACATATAACTTTTCCCCCTGAAGGCATGTTTTCACACTGCTCAAAAACACAAGCAAACCAAGATAATTGACACACAAGCTATGCCACAATCCTCCTTAAAGGGCAGGAAATGTGTCTAGGTGGATATCTATCACCCAACACTATCCTTCATCAACAAACCAACAAGATGCTGTATTTTAAACAAGTGTTTTATAGCTGATCTTCCACCCTGCTGTCGATCATGGCCTTAACACCGTGGCCATAGAAAGCACATCTAAACACTTGCTTCTGAGCATGTCAAAGCTTGTAAAAAACTTGGAGAGTGCAGGACAGAAAAAGAAAAAGTTTGACAAAGCTACTTTACAGGAGTCAATTGTACAAGTTTTAGTAGTTTGTTGAAAAAAGGCAAGTATAATCATCTAGTATGTGGGAGGATTTAAAGGGCATCTCCTAAGGTGCCTTTTAAAGAAGGCCATACTCAAACAGATTTTTATTGTTTTGGCTGGCTGATAAGATTGTTCATTCAATAATAGTTCTTTTTAAAGACATTGGTTTCAAATTCATCACTTCTTTATCTTTTGACAATCCATCAATTAAGTGCAATTGGCTTTGTGAATAGCGCGATAAACATGTGTTTATAAACCCTATAACAGTTTAGCAGTGCACAACTGTTTATTTGTGCAGTAAAGTCTAGCAATTGTACTAAGATTTTGATATGCTTGTGAAGGTTCTCATTCATCCAGGTCATGGTATATCTGTTGTATTCAATTAGATCAACTGGACTTGAAATGTCTTCAAGAACTACATTTCAAGTCCAGTTGATCTAATTGAATACAACAGATATAAGATTTTGATAATATGTGTAGTGAATATTAACCAAATCCCTGAGCAGGAGGGGGTGTGGTGGTTAGGTCGCATGAGATGTGGCGGGGACAGGAGGCGCAAGGGGGCCGGGTTGCCAGTACCCTGTTGTACAGGACTTTCAGCTCTGACAAATAGGGCAAATATAGTGCACAGTAGTGAGCTGAGCAAATCCTTGAAGCCAGGGAGCTAATGCACACAGAAACTTTAGATTCCTAAACAGCTGCGTAACTACCAGGGGCCCATCTTTTTATGCCACTGTGAGTAAATAACTCCCTCTTCCCTCTCTCCCCACCAACCTGCAACAGTTTGAAAGCGGACAGATGTAGACCTAACCTGTTATGCAACAAAATGTTCTTTTCACCTTCCCTTTGCAAAAAGGGTTTGGGAGGTAGACTACCTATATACTGTACGAAGTTTCAATAGTGGGGTGCACTTATTCATTATGCTTGGCTTTTATGAGGAAGTAAGTAGAAATTTAGACTATGGCATAGCAGTAGATGTAGTTTACTTGGATTTTGCAAAGGCTTTTGATACAGTCCCCCATAGGCGACTAATGTATAAGCTGAGGTCTGTTGGTCTGGGGAGTCACATTTGTACATGGATAGAAAATTGGTTAATGAATAGGATGCAGAGAGTAGTTGTAAATGGGGCTTCATCATTATGGACTAAAGTGCTAAGTGGGGTGCCACAGGGTTCTGTGTTGGAGCTGCTTAAATTTAATCTATTTATTAATGATTTGGAAGCAGATATTGTCAGCAAGGTTTCTGTGTTTGCTGACAAAAAAGATAAAAATAGCAAGCAGTGCCAGGCGGCAACAGCCAGAACCAGCATGGTATTGTCTTGTTGTATAAAGAGAGGTATGGATTCAAGGGAGGAAAATGTTATTCTCCCTCTTTACAAAGCATTGGTAAGGCCTCATTTGGAATATGCAGTGCAATTTTGGAATCCTGTGTACAAAAAGGACATCGTTGAAATGGAAAGGGTTCAGAGAAGGGCAACTAAATTAATAAGGGGATTAGGAGAGCTTGTATATGAAGAGAGACTGGAAAAGTTACAATTATGTACGCTGGAGAAAAGGCGCTTGCGTCGGGATATGATTACTGTGTATAAATACATTAATGGGCCATACAATAAACTATCTGGGGCATTGTTCACCAATAGAAGATGTCAGAGGACATGAGGCCATCCCTTAAGACGTGAAGAAAAAAGGTTTAAGCTTCAAGCTCGGAAAGGGTTTTTCACTGCAAGAACGGTAAAGCTGTGGAACTGTCTTCCAGTGGACGTTGCTATGGCAGGTTCATTGGTCAGTTTAAAAAAAAGCTGGGTGAGTTTCTGCAAACAAGGAATGTTGCAAGTTACTGGTATTGATTCATAAAGTAAAGTTGATCCAGGGAAATTTCCGATTGCCACTTGGAGTCAGTAAATTTGGTGGGTTTTTTTGCCTTCCTCTGGATCAACAGTTAGGCAGGAAATGAGGATATTGCTGGATGGGTTGGACTGGATGTATGTCTTTATTCAACCTCAAATACTATACTATACTATTGAATCAGCACCCTTTTTAAAGGAAAGTTGGTTTAAAAAACACTGTGGGGGCCACTATGATGCTCATAGTAATTACAGAGCATGGTTGTGATCACAGAAAGACCGATAGAAGGACCATTATGACTGACCATGTCTTTCTCTTTACATTAGTTTAGTGGTTCATGCCAAAGGCTTCAACATTAATCTATGATGTAAAAATAATAAAAATAAAGAATAATCGTTTTTTTGATAATGTGCTTCCACATTTGTTTTGCACTTATTCCCTTGTTAAACACATCAGATATTAATAACTTGTTTTAATTTGGGCATATATATACATGTGTAGGGGAGGTTCAGTCATTGGGGGGGGGCAACAACTCTTTACATCCATTGATTGTGGTCTGTATTCACTTTTATGGCAGGATGAAAGGGATGGTTCATTGGATGCAGGGTTGGTCATTTTAGATGCATACATTGGCACACACCAGCAAGAAGTTGCCAGAATCTGACTGGTACTGCCCAGTTATTGTGCCTACAATAAGGTGCTGCTCTTTGCCTAGATAGCAATATACTCATTACAGACATGATGAGAAAGCACTCTTAGAGATTATTAGATTTTATTTAAAGCATAGTTACAACATCGACATTTCAGGTGATTCAGATGAAACCCGAAGAAAAGGTATAAAGCCCCCAAACGTGTCACTGTCAGCATTATGCTTTGAATAAAATCTAATGATAACAGAGTGCTTCCTCATCATGTTTGTATTCAGTTATCGTGCCTGTATGGCCATCTCTAGAGGTGACATCCTAGGAAAAAGCTGACTAAACTGCATTCCAGTCATGCTACTGGGCCACACATATGAAAGGTTTCCCCAGCAGTAGAGACACTGCAAAGAATACTGCATTCTGTGCAATGATATTTACCTATATATCATGGTCTATGACATTAAGCACCTCTGCTCATTTGAATGTCAGGATAACACAGGCACGAGTGCAGTACAGAACTAACTAACCTATACGGTGTCTCCAACTACATATGTTGGTAAATTTATAGAATTGTTTATATGAATAGAAAAACAAAGCACACACATTGAGACCATAGTACAATATGCAGTCAGAATAAACACTACCTTCTGGAACCCACACACACAGTAATCCATGTGCTCTCTTCCATAGTAGTCCTATGTGCAATTCACCAGCTACTGAACTACATCTCCCATAAGAACTTGTTGGAAGCAGCCCAGAGATGTCGTTCACATGTTAAAAATGTACCCCCACTCAGACACACATTACCACTATACACATTACCCCCACTGTGTCTGATACTCACATTTCCCCCACTGAGATACACACTACCCCCAATGTGTCTGATACTCACATTACCCCCACTGAGACACACACACATTACCCCCACTGTGTCTGATACACACATTCCCCCCTCTGTGTCTGATTCTCACTTTCCCCACTGTGTCTGATACTTACATTACCCCCACAGAGACATATACACATTACCCCACTGTGTCTGATACTCAAATTACCCCCACTGTGTCGTATACTCACATTACCCCCACAGACACACACACACACATTACCCCCACTCTGTCTGATACTCACATTACCCCCACAGAGACACACATACATTACCCCCAATGACACACACACACTACCCCCAATGACACACACATACACACACTACCCCCAATGACACACACATACACACATTACCCCCAATGACACACACACACACATTACCCCCAATGACACACACACACCACAGCACACACACACAACATTACCCCCAATGACACACACACACACAACACATTACCCCCAATGACACACACACACACACATACCCCACACATCACACCACACACACACACACCCACAAGACACACACACACACACACCCCCCAATGACACACACACACACACACACACTTACCCCCAATGACACCACAAACACACACACACACTACCCCCAATGAACACAACACACACACCAACACACTAACCCCAATGACACACACACACACACACATTACCCCCAATGACACACACCCATTACCCACATTACCCCCAATGACACACACACACATACCCCATTACCCCCAATGACACACACACACATACCCCCAATGACACACACACATACCCCATTACCCCAATGACACACACACACATTACCCCATTACCCCCAATGACACACACACACACACATACCCATTACCCCAATGACACACACACACACCATTACCCCATTACCCCCAATGACACACACACATTACCCCCAATGACCACACACACACACATTACCCCATTACCCCAATGACACACACACACACACATTACCCCATTACCCCCAATGACACACACACACACATTACCCCATTACCCCCAATGACACCACACACACACACTACCCCATTACCCCCAATGACACACACCAACACATTACCCCATTACCCAATGACACACACACACACATTACCCCATTACCCCAATGACACACACACACACATTACCCCATTACCCCCCAATGACACACACACAAACATTACCCAATTCCCCCAATGACACACACACACTACCCATTACCCCCAATGACACACACACACACGACCCCAATTACCCCCAATGACACACACACACACCATTACCCCCAATGACACACACACATTACCCCCAATGACACACACACACACACACACACACATTTCCCCAATGAAACACACACACACACACATTACCCCCCCAATGACACACACACATTACCCCAATGACACACACCACATTACCACCAATGACACACACAACATTACCCCCAATGACACACAAAACATTACCCCATTATGACACACACACACATTACCCCCAAGACACACACACACACACACACACACACATTACCCCCATGACACACACACATTACCCCCAATGACACACACACATTACCCCCATGACACACACACATTACCCCCAATGACACACACACAAATTACCCCAATGACACACACACATTACCCCACTGACACACACACACATTACCCCCAATGACACACACATTACCCCACTACACACATTATCCCTATGACACACACCTACCCACATTACCCCCAATGACACAACACACATTACCCCTATTGATACACAGTAACCCTTCCCTTGTGACATGGGGTCTCCCTCACCCCACCACCCTGCACACACACACCGCACATGTCCCAGGCTCCTCCTCCCCTTTGGCGCGTCCAGTGCAGAAATCAGATCGCTCCGGGCCACTGACAGCACTTACCTCTCCTAGTAACGGACTCTGCCTAACACCCTGTACCTTTCGGGCCGCTATCCGACCTAAAAAGCCGGTTGGTCCAGAAAGAGTCGAGCCCAGCGGTGTCTCTGTTCGGTTCTACACACCGAGACTCTTGTCAATGGAGCAGGAGACGAGGGAAGCGACAAATAGAAACTCT
Source organism: Hymenochirus boettgeri (assembly GCA_019447015.1). Lineage (NCBI taxonomy): Eukaryota > Metazoa > Chordata > Amphibia > Anura > Pipidae > Hymenochirus > Hymenochirus boettgeri. The sequence goes on along the minus strand of CM033474.1, from coordinate 71,121,827 downwards.
CCCCTTTCCTTTCATGAGGAACTACTAGCGAGCGCCAACCTCGCCATTCAGTCCGCGGGCACGTTAACGAGCGCGCGTTCGTGCGAATAGATGCGCTTAGCAGTTCAGTACGTCCCACTGTATTGAGTCCGAAGTGCGTTTGAGCGCCCTCGTGCGGCTATGTGCGGTAATTCGACGTTTAAAAATCAATCAGCGAGTAACGCTGCGGCTTGTTAAACAATAGGGATAATCAACCCGAAGTCATGGAAAGAGAATGATCGTAGAGCTGCCGGCTGGGCCTACCCTGCTGTCAGAGGGAAACATACCGACCGTCCATCTACCTAACATGTTCTAGAAAGTGGGGATGGTCGCCTGCAGGGATCCCAATACCCTCCACATACAGACAGCAATGTGACAGTCTGACAGATCTGGGTGTTCACTGGGAATGGAGACCGTGTCATATAGAGACAGTTATATAGAGACAGTGTTATACCGTGTTATATAGTAGAGACTGTTATATAGAGACAGTGTTATATAGAGACTGTAATACCGTGTTATATAGAGACCGTGTTACATACAGACGGTGTTATATAGAGTTATACCGTGTTATATAGAGACAGTGGAGACAGTTATATAGAGACAGTGTTATACCGTGTTATATAGTAGAGACTGTTATATAGAGACAGTGTTATATAGAGACTGTAATACCGTGTTATATAGAGACCGTGTTACATACAGATGGTGTTATATAGAGTTATACCGTGTTATATAGAGACAGTGTTATACCGTGTTATATAGAGACAGTGTTGTACCGTTTTATATAGAGACAGTGTTGTACCGTGTTATATAGAGACTGCTATATAGAGAGTGTTGTACCGTGTTATATAGAGACTGCTATATAGAGACAGTGTTGTACCGTGTTATATAGAGACAGTGTTACACCGTGTTATATAGAGACAGTGTTACACCGTGTTATATAGAGTCAGAGTTATATAGAGACAGTGTTATACCATGTTAAATAAAGACATTGTTGTACCGTGTTCACTGGGAATGGAGACCGTGTCATATAGAGACAGTTATATAGAGACAGTGTTATACCGTGTTATATAGAGACAGGGTTATTCCGTGTTATATTTAGACAGTGTTGTACCGTGTTATATAGAGACGGTGTTATATAGAGACTGTTGTACTGTGTTATATAGAGACAGTGTTATAACATGTTATATAGAGACAGTGTTGTACCGTGTTATATAAAGACAGTGTTGTACCGTGTTATATAAAGACAGTGTTGTTCCGTGTTATATAGAGACAGTGTTGTTCCGTGTTATATAGAGACAGTGTTGTTCCGTGTTATATAGAGACAGTGTTGTTCCGTGTTATATAGAGACAGTGTTGTTCCGTGTTATATAGAGACAGTGTTATACCGTGTTATATAGAAACAGTGTTATACCGTGATATATAGAAACAGTGATGTACCGTGTTATATAGAGACTGTGTTGTACTGTGTTATAGAGACAGTGTTGTACCGTGTTATATAGAGACAGTGTTGTACCGTGTTATTTAGAGACAGTGTTATACCGTGTTATATAGAGACAGTGTTGTACCGTGTTATATAGAGACTGCTATATAGAGACAGTGTTGTACGGTGTTATATAGAGATAGTGTTGTACCGTGTTATATAGAGACAGTGTTATACCGTGTTATATAGAGACTGCTATATAGAGACAGTGTTGTACGGTGTTATATAGAGATAGTGTTGTACCGTGTTATATAGAGACAGTGTTATACCGTGTTATATAGAGACAGGGTTATACCGTGTTATATAGAGACAGTGTTATATAGAGTCTGTTGTATCGTGTTATATAGAGACAGTGTTATACCATGTTATATAGAGACAGTGTTATACCGTGTTATATAGAGACAGGGTTATACCGTGTTATATGGAGACAGTGTTATATAGAGACTGCTATATAAAGACAGTGTTGTACCGTGTTATATAGAGACAGTGTTATACCATGGTATATAGAGACAGTGTTATATAGAGACAGGGTTATTCCGTGTTATATTTAGACAGTGTTATATAGAGACGGTGTTATATAGAGACTGTGTTATACCATGTTATATAGAGGCAGTGTTGTACCGTGTTATATAAAGACTGTTGTTCCGTGTTATATAGAGACAGTGTTGTTCCGTGTTATATAAAGACAGTGTTGTTCCGTGTTATATAGAGACAGTGTTGTTCCGTGTTATATAGTGACAGTGTTGTACCGTGTTATATAGATACAGTGTTGTACCGTGTTATATAGATACAGTGTTGTACCGTGTTATATAGAGCCTGATGTGAATTGAGTAAATAATTGGTTGTACCGTGTTATATAGAGCCTGATGTGAATTGAGTAAATAATTGTTAAGCGATGCGGAATATGTAGCGCTACATAAGAAATAAAATACATACATACATATAGAGACCGTGTTATACCATGTTATATAGAGACCTAGTTATACCGTGTTATATAGAGACACTGTTATACTGTGTTATATAGATACCGTGTTATACCATGTTATATAGGGACTGTGTTATACCATGTTATATAGAGACCATGCCATATAGGTACCCTGTTATACCATGGTATATACAGAGTCGGGGATATGTTATACCATGGCATATAGAGACCATGTTATGTAGGGACCATATTATATCGAGGCCGTATTATATAGGGTCCATTTTATGTTCCAATAGTGAATGTAGTGAAACCAAGTAAGCACAGGCTGAGCTGTGAAAATAGTGGGGTTTATTTAAACAAGTCACAAGTCACTTGATAAAGGGCGCCTGTCACTCGAAACATGTTGTGTGTATTATGTACATTTGTTTGAATAAACCCCACTATATTCACAGCTCAGCCTGTGCTTACTTGGTTTCCCCACATCCACTGTTTGAGCTTAAATTTGCAGGAGATGAGGGGAATGCTCCTTTGATGTGAATTGGAAACCTTCACAAAAACCTAAAATTTTACTATAGGTACCATGTTATATAGGGACCGTTTTATATCATGTTATATAGGGACCTTTTTTATAGAGACCATGTTATATTGTTCCCTGAACACTGTTGCCACCTTTAACCACCTCTAGCCTTAGTTGCACTAACCTGCAACCTTGGCTCCCGGATCAGATTAAAAAGCTGAAAAGGCAGTCCTGTGTAGCTGAGCATCAATGACATTAAAGCAACTAGATCAATGACTTTCTTCATTTCAAAAATGCTCTTCATCGGATCAGGAGCACTTTGTCTTCAGCGAAACAAACTTATTTCTCTTTACTTATATCTAAACAATCCCACTATCCAAAACAGCTTTTTTACGTTTTCAACTCTTTGCTCTGTCCACCACCTCCTACACCCTTTTTATCTGCTGATAAAATTGCCTCTTATTTCACAGAAAAAAATCTCATCTCCACAGCTTCTAGTCCCATCTACATTTCTACACAGCCCCCCTTCCACCACTTCCATTTCTGTTCTAACCAACTTTTCCAATATTACAGAACACAGACTTTTCAACCTCCTCTCCAAGGCCCATCTTTCCACCTGCCCCCTTGATCCCATTCCCCCCTTTCTCATTCACCATCTCTCATCTTTCTTTACACCAGCCCTAACATCTCTTTTGAACTTGTCCCTATGCACGGGTACTTTTCCTTCCTCATTCGAACATACTAAAATATGCTGATCACCTACAGTTTAACTTCTGCCCTAACCACTCTGATGACTTTGATGAGAGCTGTTTGCATGATCTGCTTAATGCTAAATCTAAAGGCCACTATTCCCTACTTATTCTGCTTGATCTGTCTTCAGCTTTTGATACAGTGGGTCACTCTTTACTGCTTCACATCTTATCCTCCCTAGGTATCCAGGGTTCTTCACTCTCTTGGCTGTCCTCCTACCTCTCAGGTACGACATTCAGTGTTTCCCACTCTGGTTCCAACTCCACCACCACTCTCCCCCTCCCTGTTGGGGTACCACATGGCTCAGTACTCAGCCCAGTTCTTTTGGATTCCAATACCACCTGTATGCTGATGAAACCCAAATTTACATCTCTGCCCCTAACCTAGTTACTCAGACATCTGGGTCCCTGAATGCCTAAATGCTATCTCTGCTTTTATGTCAAGACCGAACTTGTCATTTTCCCACTGTCTCGATCTACCTCCCTACCTAACACTACTATCAACATCAATAACACACCAATCTCCCCAACACCTTACACATGATGCCTGGGAGTAACCTTATACCCTGTCTAACTCCTGTTGGTTACAGCTCAAAAACATCTCACGCATTTGTCCCGTTCGTTTCACAGAACGCTACCAAAATTCTAGTTCATGCATTTATCATCTCTGTAACACCCTCCTGTGTGGTCTACCAAGCAACCAACCGGCGCCCCTTCAATCAATCCTTAACTCTGCTGCCAGGCTCATTCACCTGTCTTCCCACTTCTCACATGCTGCCCCTGTCAATCTCTTCACTGGCTTTCCATTGCACAAATGATCCAATTTAAGCTGCTAACATTGATACAAGGCTCTCTCCAATACTGCCCCCCCAAACATCTCTGATCTGATAAACAGATACTACCCAAGGCGTAACCTTCGCTCTGCTAATGATCAGTAATGCTGTATCTTACCACACTGAATGCTGCTGGACCAGCACTTGAGATATTTGCACTTTGTATTACTTGCACTACCCTTGTATGTAACATGTTTGTTTTCCTCTTGTATATTAATGCAGCCATAAAGCGCCATGCAAGATATTGGCGCTATATAAATTATAATAATAATAATATAGGGACTGTTATATAGGGATCGTTTTATATAGGGGCCATGTTGTACCATGTTATATAGGGGCCGTGTTATCTCAATAGAGAACGTGTTATATAGGGTCCTTGTTATATAGGAACCATGTTATACCATGTTAAATAGGGATGGTGGTATACCATGTTATATAGGGACCATGTTATATAGAGGCCATGTTATATAGGGACCGTGTTATACCATGTTATATAGAGACCGTGTTATACCATGTTATATTGTTATACCATGTTGTAGAGACCATGTTATACCAAGCTGTATAGAGACCATGTTATATAAGGATTGCATTATACCATGTTATATAGGGACCGTGTTATATAGAGACTGTGTTATACCATGTTGAATAGAGACTGTGTTATATAGACAGCCTCTGAGGAAGTGGGTTACCACGAAACACAACAGGCGGGTGGCCCAGTATGATGTCTCTGTTCTCCTCTTTCATTCTGATGTATTGATTACCTGTTTTTTGAAATAAAGGTTCCTTTTAAATCATGAGTAGCACATCCTATCCTGCTGTTCTTTGATGTTTGTATGCATTTACTCCCATGACTGGGGAGTGTTCACTGGATGACACGCACCACAAACTGGTATAAATGTTGGAGTGTCAACATTTTTAAATCCAAGCCAACATACAAATGTTATATAGAGACTGTTATATAGGGACTGTCTTACACCATGTTACACAGAGGCCATATTGTGTTATGTCATGACTGTTTATATAGAGACCATGTTGTGGAGAGACCATACACATACCAAACCAAATTGTACTTTAGTATAAATGGTAGATGATCAGATTCTTATTCACAGGTACTTCTGGAATCCCCAACCAGAAAACAACCTCAGTGGAGTAGGAACACCCCTCCTTCCACTGAACCTCAAAACCACAAGAAAGATGTACACTGTAAGAGTATCGATATAATATTTAAATAAAATCAAATGAAACGATAAGAATAATAACAGTAAAGTACTAAATGGCTGGTCAGCCACAATATCAACATACACTATATCAAATGAGTATAAATTCCTAATAAAAGACCACTGAATATATATATATATATATATATAATAACATCAGAACCCAGGGCACTCACGGGACTTGTACCATTACTCACAAAGGAATGTCGGAACTGCGATCAACGCGTTTCAGCCATTACATCGGCTGTCCTATATATATACTCCGGAACCTATTAGCAGTGTATAAAGACAACAACTCTATAATCCAAGGTATAAATAGAGTCTCTCCTTATAGGATCTGTGGTATAATATAAGTCTGGGCACGTATATAGCTTTATCCACCAATAATGTATGTCCTATATAGTCCTATACATCCAGCTCAAAATAATATTTTAGACAGATCTGTAAAATAATGTGTTCACGTTGTATACATCACCACCACTACAGCCCTTTCTTTGCTCTGGTCGGTATGTGGATATCCTCAGTCCCCCAGACGAACGAATTTACTATCCGTCCGTGGCTATGATAGTCTTACATTATTACAATGTTAGTTTCAATATTGAATCAGTGGATCTGTGTTTCACTGAAAAGGTTTACCACTGGAGGTGTTTCACTGTAAGGGGTATGTTATCACTGGACGTGTTTCACTGTAAGGGGCTTGTTACCACTGGATGCGCTTCAGTGTAAGGGGCTTGTTACCACTGGATGCAAGTCATTGTTGAGGGCTTATTTCCACTGGATGTGTTTCACTGTAAAGTGGCTTGTTACTACTGGGCATGTTTCACTGTAAAGGGGCTTGTTACCACTGGATGTGTTTCACTGTAAAGGGGCTTGTTACCACTGGATGCGTTTCACTGTTAGAGACTTGTTCCCACTGGATGCATGTCATTTTTAGGGGCTTATTTCCACTGGACGTGTTTCACTGTAAAGGGGCTTGTTACCGATCAACGTTTTTCACTGTGAAGGGCCTGCTACCACTGGACGTATTTCACTGTAGAGGGCTTGTTAACACTGGCTGGTGTGGGGCGGGCGGCCGTGACATGTCGGACGTGTCGGAAAATCACGATCGATCCCTATGGAGCCACATGGTCGATTGTTTGCAAATTTGGCCACGGGCGAATTTGCAGTGACCGACGGACATTTGTCCCGGCGAGCGCTTGCTCAGGACAAATTGTCCCTCCATGCGTACCCAGCCTTAGATGCTCAGATCTCTACTGAGCAACTGAATGAACCCAGGCACTGGGTCAAGGGCAAGACCATAACGGTCTCTACTAGGGGTCCTGCAAACAGGAAGTCAGTATTTCGGTTGCCTTTATTTATACACAGACAAAATGCTGAATGGGCAGGTTAAGGTCATTGGGATGAAATAATACTGCTCTTTTTTCTGAAAAGCACATGTATTTGCACTGAACTTCCCCTGTATAAAACAATGCAATATCAAATTCTGTATAAAACAATGCAAAATCAAAAAGGTGTGAGAGTTTAAGATAGGAAGCAAGTTTGTACTAACAGGTCTTAAAAAAAGAACAGGTCTTAAAAAGATACCAGTAACCTAAATGGTGTTCTATTGATTTACTGCTTTCAAGCAATTGCAGCTCTTGGTGCATAGTCCTGTTAGTTTCTAGTGCACTAGTTCTGGTAAAATAAATGAAGGATAAAACAAGCATTGGACAAAAATGCCTGACTAAACTGTCATTTACAGTTTACACTACAATGTGTAGTGTTGAAAAATCCTTACTTTTCCTCTCCGCTCCTTATGGTTGTCCTGCAGTGTGTATCTAAAGTGAAGAGTAGGAGCCTCCCTGTGTGTAATCCTTATTCGCCCCTTCCCTGTCCTTCTGGAGGACTCTGGCATGTGCTGTGGAACTCTCTTTAATCGTCTCTCCAATTGTCAATGATGATGATCCAGGACAGATATATATTAAAATTAAAGGGTATCTATACTTCCAAAAACCATACTTTTAGATGTATTTGTCCACTACTCCGAAACATTTTTCAGATTTGAAATCCGAGCTGTAGATTCTCAGAAATCTTAATTTTGAATAACAGCATGTAGAGGGAAAGACCTGTCACTCAAACCAGGTATGCTAATTTTTGTCCCTCCAGTGACCTCTTACTAGGATCTCCCAAAACATGTCAAACCATTTATTAATACAGCCCCAAATATAATGAGCTCCATAGTGTCGGGCTGAATAGGACCAATGAATGTATCCAGTGTCAGCTGGTTTACAAGTGGGCAGTGACTAAGGGAGGTGGGGGCCAGATTGGAGCAGTTACTAAACATTGAAAATTCACTAATAAAGCAAGCACAGACACACATGTGAGTAACATCATTGTACTACCCTAACATTGCACTTTCAGATTATACAAAGTTGTTTCAGTGAGAATAGTGACCCTTTAACACCTAAAAATGAAACTTAAATTGTAATCCAGACTTTTATTCAAGATATACTTTATAACTTTATGCTTCCACTTTTGCTGGCTAGTGAGCTGCAGCAACAGTCAATCATTGTTTCAGATAGGACTTTTTTAACCCTGTTTTTGAATGATGCTTAGCCTTTAAAATAGGACAAATGTGGAAATTCTTAGTGCTATATATTACCAACAAAATAGAATTTACAAGAATACATTGTTTCCAGAGCGCCATATTTTTTTTGCGGTTTAAAGCAGATTTTTTTTGGTGGCTAAAAGGTTTGAATTCCACAGTTTTCCAGGTCTTTGGAACAGATAAAATTATCTCTTATAGTCTTATTAGGTTATCATGACCAGTCTGGTTACTCTTTTAGAAATCCTTAATGCAAATCCTTAAAGGGGAACTGTGGTCTCCAAACAAGTTGATGAAAATGTAAAGTTTAAATTAAAGGCCAGGTTGCTACCTTTTTAAAATGAGCCAACAACCACTGAAGGGGAGGAGCCCACAGCAAGGAGTGTGTATATTTTTGTATTTTCTGAATGCCTGGCACACAGAGAGGGACTGTCATATAGTTTCAGATCAGGAAGTGCTCTGAAACTATTTTCAAGATATTTACAAAAATGTAAATATCTTGAAAACTATGTAAAACAAATAATGAAAGTAAATTGCAAAAATACCCAGGAAAGCAATTTCTGTAAATGTACCTAAAGTCATTTTTGGACCATAGTTACAGGTTCTTCTATCTGCAATAAAAAGTCCATAGCTTGGATAATGTTGAAAACTGGTTTCATAATGACATTACCAGTATGTAAAAATTGTTGGTGATCCACAACCCAGGTACAAGGCTAATAGGTTACCTCTTTTTATGCACTCATCCAATTATGCATGGGATAAAGTTGCCAGTTGCAGTCTAACCCATTGTGTCCTGTGTGTTACCTCTTCTAATACTCATAATGAAATTATAGGCTGTGTTACTATTTGTCCAAGCTTTTATGCCATGTTTACTCCTAAAACCATATTTCAAATTGCTTCATGTGGTTTGGCAGTCCAGGTTTTTATATTTCATCCTCTCTATGTCAGACCCTTTTCCAATGTAAGTAATGTCTTGCAGGCAATATTCCAAGTGAATTTTGCAAGCTTTGACTAGTTTTGCCTGATTTGTCAATCAGACTGCTAATAAATGTCTATTCTTCCTTATCTGATATTGTACATCGGGATGGATCTGTAAATTGTATTTTTAACTGATCTACACAGGGAAGGCTCCTCTAGATCCTTTGTAGCAAATTAACCAAAAAAGAGCTTACCATCTTAAAGGCCTCACAGTTAGGTTGAGTTTACAATATCTACATATTTCCCAAGGGTATGATTGAGAGGGGAATAGTGCAGCCGCTGCACTAGAAGTACAAGGACAGCTCACTGCTTGTGCATGTAGCCACCCAGATAGTTCGTAGGATTTCCTATCTCCCTGGGTTGGATGCTGAGTCATTGTTTTTCTTTAAATTATTGGGTTATTTTCATGAGTCATGGAATGCTGATGCCATACACTCTATGGGAAAATTTGTTACAAGACCTGCCTATTACACCTACAGGACATAGGACATCCTAATCCATGAATGCTTCATGAACACAATTTTTGCTCTGTTACTGTATATACTGACTTATTGCAGAGGTGCCATCCTGTAACTGTACCATGCTTAACTGTACAACTCAGTATTAGGACTGAGTTGTTCAGTCCTAATACTATTGGTATTGCCCATATGGCGTAGCTAATATAATAACTCATTACATAGCTAAGGCTATGTATAATTTACAGGGTAATAATGCTTTTTAAGAAAACAGGAAAGTTACATAAGGGATAATACGCTACCTACAGTGTAATATATAAGGATATTACGCCACCGAGGAGTTCCCTGACCATATAAAAACACGAGGCTGTTAGGCCGAGTGTTTTTATAGAGGTCAGGGAACTCCGAGGTGAAGTAATATCCGTATATTATTCTGTAGGTAGCGTATTATTCCATATAATACATAAGGTTAAAAAAAGAAAAATCCAGCACCGGCACTCTGTCTCCCACCTCCCTCTCTCTCCCCTCCCTGTATTAGTAATGTAGATAACAAGCCCGATTTTGTACATATAAATATTTACAGTAACTGCTGTTTCTATCTCAAACTAAAAGAAGACAAACATCGTCTCTCATCCGGTGCAGTTCCGGTTCGTTACACTGACTGACTAAATTACTGTGCTGATAAGGAGGAGCATTTTCCTGATGTCTGCCCTATGCACATATTCCTCCTATTATTTCTAATATGCTGCATTCAACATGCCATCACTGACTGACTGAATTACTGTGCTGATAAGGAGGAGCAAGCACATTCCTGTGATTCATACTTGACTTGGCCGCTCGCTCCTCCTTATTAGCACAGTAATTCACTCAGTCAGTCAGTGTATAGAAATGTTATCTACATTACTAATACAGGGAGGGAGAGAGAAATGGGGAGGGGCAGTGGGATACAGGAAGTCACTCAGTGACATCACTGAGTGATTGTAATATAGATTCTCGCCACTGCACCTCCCCATTGAAATGCCAGAGCCTTATGTATTATAATATAATTCATGGCAACAGTACTATCAAGTATATGTATTACAGGTGTATATGACTCTGTTTTGATAGGTATCCACATCATATATAATACAATTATATAATAAAATTATATATATATATAATTAAGGCTAGAGGAAGATAAAGCTATAACATATTCACAATAAAATATAAATGATGATTTCATTTAACCCTATAGATATCTGTTAAGAGGGGAACTAATGGGTTAATTTACCCTACTCCTCATCTTCTGTATCTAGGGTAAGGCTGGGTGCTACTCAGAAAACCATAGCCAATGGTTGTATAGTATCCAGAGATAGATAGTTCAGAGTGCACACCAGTATTAGGCATACAAGTCACATGTTAATAAACACAACTTGTTTGCTTAAGACTGGTGTGCACTCTAAATGATCTATCTCTGGATTTTATGCAATACCCTCTGCTCTGGAATACAGCAGATAGAGAAGTAAAGAAGGTGCAGTTCCAGTTTGCTCCTTATCAAGAAGCTTGTCTTTTCATAGGTAGCTCAACACCTGGCTTGCAGGCCCAATGGAGGAGGAAGGACATGAGCATCACTTTGCAGGTAAATTCTCTCCCAATCTGCTCTACTCCCAGTTCATAACGGCAATGTAATAAAAGTTCTTATTGTTAAAAATGGTGCTAATTTTGCCCCATCCAATCAGATGTTAGCTTTCAAATGGAGCCTAACATCTGATTGTTTGGGGCAAAATTAGCACAATTTTTTAATGATAAGAACTTTTATTACATCGCCCTGAAATTGTTTATGTTCTTACCTTGAGTACTGTAAATAGTAAAGAGAAAGAAATAACCCTTCATTTGTGTAAACAATATTCTTCCCTATTTGTAAGCAATAATTCTTTATCGCCTTCCTCAGAGAAGATACAAAATACAAAAGTTGGCACTACTTAATAAAATGTGTAGAGACCTGTAGTATTAACCTATAATTAGTGCTGTTTTAGTCTGACTTCTGCTTCCCAAACCAATAATTTCAGCATTTCTACTTATTAAATAGATTCATTTCCTATGTACAGTATGTGTGCAACCCATGTTTTAACAAGCATTACACTGGATCTTTATGAGCAAAGTGCCCTTTCTGATCACACAGCTTTAGGCTCATGCTGTACTGCTTTTATTCATTAGTAAGTATTGTATATTGGCCAGGATAAAATAGTCCCTTTGTCTTTATAAAAAAATGAGTTGGATGTGCTTGGCAAGAAGGCTACTGGTGGTATTTTACATCAACAAATAATATTTGTTTGTTGTTGAGATTAAAAATTCCACAGCACATACTAAAAGAACAAGTTGTTAAAGAGGAGCAGCTTTAGAACGGGAACAAAACTACAAGTTATAAATAGCGTAGCCCTGTGGGATTTAGCAAACAGACTTTTTGAAGAAAAATAATCATGTAGCAAATTTTGCCTGAGATCCATTAACATGATTAGGCTAAAAAGGATGGACTAGATGGACGTATTCAACCTCCAGAACTAGGTAACTATGTATATAACAGTTTTTAGATATTTTTTCTTGAATTTATTTATTTCTTTAAAGGGTATGTGCACTGTAAATCCAACTTAATGTGACTAGATAGCTTAGGCTTTAAATGTAAAGTGATTTTCTTTTTTTTCTTTCTAGCACCCTCCCATAACCTAACTTTCCTCCTTTTTAGCTCCACCCCCACGAGATGTGAAAATCCCTTGGCCAACCAAATTCTTTTTCTGGTCGCAGTACTGAGCTAAACTGTATTAAAAGGTGAGGTATTCAATTTATACCCAAATGAAATATCCCAAAGGACAAGGCATATGGAAAAAAACTAGAATCATCAAAGCCTTTGGCTGGGTACATGCAGGGGGAGATTGGTCCCGACCGACCAATTGCCACTAGCTGGTACAAATTCCTGTCATTCGCAGCAAAATTAGTCATGGCCGTAATTTACTGACATACTCGATTGAATGGGTGACTGAGATCAGTCATGGCTGCCCCCACTATACAATTGTTCCAATACACTGTACTATCTACTGGTCAGCTGGAAATATTGTTTGGTGTGTACCCAGCCTAAAGCTGATATGATAAAGCGCCGATACCCTCGAATCGTTGTGTGTGTAGCGAATTTTCAGAATGATCACAAGGCCGAAGAAACTTCATCGTCAACCTTGCTGTTATTCGGAAAATTTCCCTCGCCCGCGGTCATCAGAATCTTGGAGATTCTGTCTGTCATCATTTAGAGATCGTTAGTGTGTGTACCCAGCTTTAGTCCTTACCAGGTGTAAAGATTATGGCTGCTCTAGAAAGCTGGCATAGGTGTGAGATGCTGGTTCTCTTGCAGATGAGAAATGAAACAAGTATAGTGTAGTATTTGAGGTTGAATAAAGACCAGTTGATCCAGAGGAAGGCAAAAAAAAAAAGAACAGTATGAAGGGGGAAAAATCCTTCTAGACTCCAAGTGGCAATCGGAAATAGCCTTGGATCAACTCCAACTTTATGTATCAATACCAGTACAATGCAACATTTTTTTATTTTTAGAAACTAATCCAGCCTTTTTTTAAAACTATCCAATGAGCTTATGGACTTTATGGTTTTTGTTCTGGGGTGGACGTGCCCTTTTGTAAAGCCTTTGTAAGTCAACTAGCAGCAGTCCACCAGGGGTGATGGGGGTATGTAAAAACAAACTCCTGCCCTGAATGTGGGAATGCGGGCGATTACATGGAATACTTGAGGCAGCAATCCTGAGTGCTGGACAGGGGCTTGGCTAGATATTACAAGGCCCCATAGCAAGATTTTAGATGGGCCCCCTCAACGCACATAAAAAACAGTTCAGTGCTGTTCAGCCATACCTGGTCAAACTACAGCCATGTCCACCCTCCTAAGAAAAATTTTACCTCACATAGTTCAGCCCCATAAACCCTGTTTTAATTTAAACCTTTCAAAGATGCTCTCAGGGTTAGAGAATCTACTTACAAACCCCCGATCCCTCGCTGGTGCAGCCACACCTCCACTGCTGCTGTTGCAAGAGGACGCTCGTTCTGTAACGGCCAATAGCCATTGGCCTTAACGTCACCATCACAGTCATAACTGATGGCCATTACCAAGATGAAGAGAGGATCCACAGTTTTGTAAGTAGAATATATGAGCCTGGGGCATCTTCAAAGGTTTAATTAAAACGAAAACTTGATTTGTGCACTGAACTACGTGAAGTAAATTTTTTTATTTAGGAGGATGGACATGCCTGCAGGGGACCTGGTCAGGCCCCCTTTGGCTCCGGGCTCCATAGCAACTGTTATGGTTGCTATAGTGATCCCTACGCACCCCTGTTGCTGGTTAGTTTCTATTTGGATGTTTTCTTTTGCAAACAGGCTTTCAAAAAGATTACTGCTAATGCTTTATCATTAGAATGTTTTTTGCTTTATTTGCTTTCTGTGTCCCATATCAACTAGGTTTTCTTGGCTTGTTAACTATCCCAGCTGCAGTGGACTCTTCTGGAACCACATGTCAAGCCCTCACACCAAGGCATGTCGGGTTCCCAGTAGAAGATTACCCTATCCGCTTTTCTAATGATGGTCTCCACTTCCACCTGCCTATCCTTCCTGGCACTTAATCCTCTCTCCCTTGAATAAGATTTCTCAAAAGGTCAACTGACTTCGAACTCTGTGTTTTTTTGTAATATACTGTAAGTGTTTTGCCAATTGAGGCTAAAAATTTTTTAATAGAGTTATCTTGAAAGAGATAAATTACTGTTTCTTTGTCATTCAGCTGTGTCGCAGGTACAGGCTTTAAAACTCCCAGCACACGCAGACACTTATTATAGAGCTTTGTGCAGACATTAAAGTTAAATTTAAATCTATAAAGAGGTTATGGCTATGCAGAACACATGGCATAATTATTGACCCGCTCACTGTATGTGTATTTTTCAGTTTCAAGAGGATAAAGTTGATCCCTTTTAAATTGGATTTCCATAAAACAGTTTATTTGCAAACCTACAGTTTAAAACTGTACACGTGTCTGTCTGCCCTGCTTTAAAGCAATGGTGTCAATCTAATGGAAACCCTATTTCCACATTATTTTATAGCTGCCACTGTAAACTCCAGTGTCAATTATTACCAATGAGCAGCGTAGTATCCTGACCAGATCCATTCCTACCAATATTATTTTATTATGAACATGCATGAAAAACCTCACCACTGGGCTTAATGGGCATGTTCTCCCCCAAAACTAAAATTTTTACCCACTACTGGCTCCACCGTGTAGTGTTAAACAAATCCTTACCTTTCCCCTCAGCTCCTTATGGTTCTCCTGTAGTCCTTTCCAAAGTTCCAAAAACTAAAGAGTAGAAGCTGTAAGTGAGTCATCCAGTCCCTGCTGCTTCCTTGTCCTCTGAGAGGTTTCTAGCATGGGCAGGGGAGCCCCTCCCCCCCACTCTCTCCATCCATCCGGATCCATCTTTGCTGCTTGGTGCCCTACCTATAAAAAAACATTTTCTGTAGTGTAGGGCACCCTAGCACACCCCCAACCGTCATGTCTGTTTTGTTAACAATGCAGCAGAAATGTACTTGTATTGCTTCATTCCCCCGGCGCCTGACATTGTTGGCATCCATGTTTGAGATTGGCTGCCAGTGACAGACAGGGCTGCCAGTCCGGCCCCCTGCTTGCAACTTCTGGCAAGCAGAGGGTCGAGAACAGAGCAACAAAGCAATGTAAATAAATGTTTTCATCCATTGGCTGCACGGTGGCTCAGTGGTTAGTACTGATGCCTTGCAGCTTAGTTCGAATCCACCCTTGGAAACATCTGCAAGGAGTTTTTATGTTCTTCCCATGCTTGCATAGGTTTCCTCTACTTTCCCCCACAATCATTATGACATACTGAGGTTGTATGTATCAAATACATGTGCTTAGATTGTAAGCTCTTCGGGGCAGGACCTGATATGAATTGTATAAATGTTATTGTAAAGCGCTGAGATAGATGTTAGCGCTATATAAATCCACAATAATAATAACCATCTATTGATTGTATCAATAATGGTACCAATATGGCTGTAACAATTTTCTAGTTCCTTTTTTTAATTTTCTCTGCCCTGCTTGGTCAGATACCAGTAACAATGATGGATATGATATGATCAATATCAAACAGAGAAGCCTGCACCACCCGGAGTTACAAGGATAGAAGAACCAGGCTGTAGAATTCACAATACTTTATTCCAATTCGCCTTTAGGACCGCATGGTCCTTAATCATAGGCATAGTATAAAGTATTGTGAATTCACAGTCTAAAGCCTGTTTTTCTCTCCTTGTAACTCCGGTTGGTATGGGCTTCTCTGTTTGATATTTATCTTGGACTTCTTAGCACTTAGAGACAGGCCTGGGGCTTCCGGCACCCGGGTCATTTGGATCGTCGGGTAATCCTATTTTTCATGCATAAATTGATAAGGCGAAGGGTCCAGGGTTATATACACCCAAACCATTATTCACACTAAGTAAAAATGTATATACAGTATATGGAGTTGAGCCCTTATCTGTTATTTTTTTGTCACTTATGATATGATCATACTGTTATGTTTATGGCTGCCTTTACTTATGGATTTGTTATATATTTAAAAAGTGTTACATTTAAAGAGGAACATAGGAAGGTTTTGAGTGGATTTCTTCAATCAGAGAAATAAAATACATGTAAATGTAAAATGGGAATGATATAAATTAATGCCCAAAGCACATTCCTTTGTAAGGTGCAAATTGTCTCTGGATTATTCCAATGTGTTAGATTATATATCATTTATATTTTATAGACAAAAAACATCGGTGCAATATTGTAGCGTGTGTATTACCGTCTGCTATTTTTTTTAAATGCATTTTACGGATTAACTTTTTACATGTTGTATCTGTTGTATTCAATTAGATCAACTGGACTTGAAATGTAGTTCTTGAAGACGTTTCGCTAGTCATCCGACTGGCTTTCTCAATTCAGATACCATGACCTGGATGAATGAGAACCTTCACAAGCATATTTTTACATGTTGATTTGCATTTCTGTTCAATGCATTATTTTATATTTAATCAGCTTTAAATATCTTTTGTATTCTACCCACAAAAATAATTAGAAGTGATAAAGTTTGTTAATGGCCCAATTTCCTTTCCTAAAGTCGACTTTTGTAAGATTCTCGAGTGTAAATACTCCAATGACTTGTTTATATTGTTGTTTTTAATAATTTTTTCAATGAAAAAGAGCTACTGTTTTCTTCTGCAAACATTATTATGTAAATCTCTAAAACAAAGCGGTTTATTGGTTTGAAACCCTAATAGTGTGAAAATGGAGCATTTATGTGTTTATTAAGCAGCAATAATACATTTAATTTCTAGTGTTTAAGCTATAAATAGACACATACCCAAATGTTTTATAGTCCATTGTTCTGATAATTGTTTTGAAATAACAGAAGCTTCATTTACCCTATGAACTGTGCAGTGTTTGTCAGTAGGGAGATGCAAATTATTGTGCTAAGTTCTGTAGCAGCAGTTTTCCTTGCAGGCTATTTTCTGGGAATAGTAATGCAAACTAATAAATAATATTTGCCTGAAAACACCACTATGCTTTTTTGCTGCAAGACCTTCTAGTGCTTATCCCTATTTGTCTTAAGAAGCAAGAGCCTTGATGCTGAGGCCAATTGCCTTTTTGCATCAATGCATTTAAATGGGCAGCACGGTGGCTCAGTGGTTAGCACTGATTCCTTGCAGCACTGACATTCTGAGTTCGATTCCACCCTTGGACACATCTTCAAGGAGTTTGTATGTTCTTCCTGTGCTTGCGTGGGTTTCCCCCACAATCATAAAGACATACTGAGGTTGTATATGTACATTAAGTTATTAGATCGTAAGTTCTTTGGGGCAGGGCCTGATGTAAGTTGTGTAAATAATTGTAAAGTGCTGCGGAATATGTAGAATATATATATATATATATATATATATATATATATATATATATATAAAAAGAGACTACTACAGCTGGAGGCAAGATGGATTTTGAGACTACAAACCTTGGCCCCCAAAGGTCTGAATGAAATGGTTGACATGAATTGTTTCTTGTAATGTGGGGTTTCCTGTTGGCTCTATGTTCATTCTTCATCTGTGATGGTTGGGGTTGTGGGCTCCCAGTGATATGTTTTTATGTTTTTTAATGTTTTTTATGTCATAATTTTTAATGTTGTACACTTATGGATTTTTTGGTTCTTTTAGATGTGTTGTGTGCTGATTGCCCTGCTGTGCTTGTCCGCTATATCCGTTTGGTGACCCTCTGATAGCCCGACTGTGGATGATGTTATTAGCCGCCCTGACGGCTTTGTGCAGTCCGTGTTGTGACTGTGGATGATATTTATAGCCGTTCTGACAGCTTTGTGCAGTCCGTGTTGTGATGTGTGGAGGGGCGTGTATTTGATCCTGAGTAGCGTGCTGACGCGGCGGGCGGGGGTGTTTCTTGGAGGCGGAGTTTCTGCCTCGGCCGGCGTGGTGGAGATGCACAGCGTGGCAATGGCGCGCTGAACAGTTATAGCTTGAGTTTGACTGGGGGTTTCTGTACACGAGGGGTGAGGGGTTGCCCTATTTAAGGGGATTATGATTTATATGTTATTTCAGTCCTGACGACGACCCTGGTCTGGTTGAAACGCGTAGACTGCTGATTCAATAAAGGATGTATTGTTTTGTGATATAAGACCCGCTGAGTGCACTTTTGGGCTGATATACATAATTTGAAGATTATGTCACCCGCCTCTGGATCTATCATAGTGGAGTGCATCAGGTCGTATACTAACTATATATATATATATATATATATATATATATATATATAATATATATATATGTACAAATGCTTTATAGATGAATTAAATGCATTTTCTATAAGTGTATTTAATGGAAAACATCACGATAAGGTGAATACCGTATATATTCGAGTATAAACCGTCCCGAGTATAAACCGAGGCACCTAGTTTACCTAAAAAGGAGAAAAAAGAGATTGACTCGAGTATAAACCGAGGGTGTAACCCCTACCAGTATTTGCCACTTAAGATGTTTGGAAACTACAACTCCCAGCATGCTTTAATTGCTGGGAGTTGTAGTTTTAAACATCTGCAGAAGCCAATACTTGCAAATAGGGGTAAATCCTCCTTTATTTGTGCATACAGTATGCACAAATAAAGAAGGTTTTACTCTTATTTGTAGTAGGTGTGCCCTGGTGTCCCTGTGGTATTCTCCTACCTTGTCTGGCGGCCGCTCGCTCCTCGCTCCACATCCTCTGCGCTTCAGGATGATGTCACTACTCGGCGCCGCAAAGTGAGAGGTGCCGAGTAGTGACGTCATCTGGAAGCGCACTGAGAATGCGGATCGCGCGCTGCCGGACAAGGTAGGAGAAAGATTGACTCGAGTAATAACCGAGGTAAATTTTCAGGCTTTTTTTAAAGCCTGAAAACCTCAGTTTATACTCGAATATATACGGTAATATACTGTTATATAATGAATGCATGACCTTTACAGTTATTTACATTTCTTTTGGTGCAAATAATGTTTTAAAGTAAATCTATGACAGAAAGCAGTGGGATAGCTACAAACCTAAGGGCCCCAATACAGAATCAACCCCAACCACACACACACACCACGCATCAGGACCCAAAGCACTCCATTGTTTTGGCCCTGGTGTGGTAGAGCCCCCTGATACCCTGTTTGTTACAGACCTAACAGAGAAATAGTCCAGTCTGCAGTATACTTTAAACAAATTTTGTAAGTCTTGTCCCCATCACCTAAATTGACTGTGAATGACTAATCTTACAGCTATATGTGTAAACATAAGGGGTCGTTATTCTGATATTTGGTTCTGTACAAAGGTAGCCATAACTGGATAGTTGCTGGTGGAATAAGGTTATTACATTGTAAATATATGGCCATTCCCTTCCATATATTCAAGTAAGAAAATAAGTTTTTTAATATTATATAGGCACACATATCTGTAGCCAATGTCATATGAGAGTATGTCAACCTTAGATTGATATAGTATAGAGAGATGCTTAATTATAGCTGGCACCTGTGTTTAATATACCAATAGTTCTATTAGTAGACTTTTTAGCATTTTCTTGTTTCAGTGGCAGTTTTTCAGTTAATGCCATACCAGGTGTTTAACTGCATTGTGCAAGCTAGAACAGAACCCATTGTGCTAGCTGAGAGTCATATGCAGACCGATTTCAAAATACTGTAGATAAGTGAGCATGAAAATTAGCCATATATAATACATAAGTGTGATATTTTATAATGGGAGCTGCAGTGGTATATATCCTTATAAAAATCACTCAGCTATGTCACTAAGTGACTCATTTCTTATATTTCTTATATCCCACTACTCCACCCATTCCAATGTTCGTGCCTGGACAATGACTCGCATTTTTTTGCGTGTTTAATTTCACTAACAGAACCTGCTGGAGCTGCTTCCTGTCACTTCATAACCAATGTCTCTCTCCTCCTCCACAAGATTTGTTAACCGCATAGATGCTGGGCTGGGATGTTCCTTTCTACTGGGTTTAAGTTACAGAAGGTAGCTGGGGGATTTAAGGTGGAATAGGGACAAGGCTAGAACCTGTGACTGTGTGGTATAAATTGGATACATTTTAGATGTTATTAGATGTAACATATTAACACTGTCTCTCTCCCTCATTAGAGTTATATAAGGGTAGGATCAATAGTTTTAGATTATATTAACTATTTATGGCACATAGGCACTTTTGTTATATATGGATTAAGGGCATGTCCACCCCCTAAACTATAATCTCCCCAACTACTGGCCCCACTCTGTAGTGTAATAAAATCCTTACCTTACATCCCAGCTCCAATGGTTTCTTTCTGTGCTTGTTCTAAGTCCAGGAAAGTGCAGTGTAGAGCCGTCACCCGAGTCATCCGGTCCCTGCTTTTTCCCTGCCTCAACAAGGTATGGCACATGCTCAGTGCAGCCTCCCTCCCCCTCCCTCTCCCTCCCGTTTGGTCTCCCTCCCCCTAGCGTAAAACCCTTAGTACATATTGTAGGGCTTGCTCCCCAGCCCCAACCACATTAATCTTATTTACAGAAATTCCCACGATTTTTACCTTAAGTCAATAAATTATTTTTAAAACTAATCATTATATAAACTTAAATTTAAATTTATTAGCTTATTATTATTTATATATTTTATACTTAATTTTAACTTATCTATTTAATACATTAATACAACTTTATTCTTATGATATTAAAATTTTACTTATTCATTTTTTATATACTTCCCCCCCCACTCCTTCTTCCTTCCCTTCCCTTCCCTTCTCCCTTCTTTTTTTCCTTCACTTAACTTAAACACCCCAATTTAATAAAACTTTAATTATTCCCAGGCAGCACCCAGGCATTCTAAGTGTAACGGAGTGCATCGGATTCCACCGTTTATTTTTTTATATATATATATAAAAAAGTTATTTATGCCAATGATACGCAAATCTACTTTTCTACCCCCACGCCAAGTCCTGACATCCAACCATCACATATCTGTCTCCTTGCCATTTGGATGGATCACCCATACCTTAAACTAAACCTTACTAAAATTAATCATTTTCCTACCTAAACCTGGAATTCATTCCCACCTTTTTTCTATTTTCATTCATAATACCCTTATTTACTTAATTCACTCATCATGTTGCTTATCTATGCTCTTATCCTATCAAGCCTGGACTATTGTAACCTTCTGCTTCCTGGTTTTCCTGCTTCCTGTCTTTCTCATTTTCAGTATATGCTAAACTAAGGCATTTGTGTCTGTTTTTCTATCTATATATGGGTTAAGTAAACTGAATTGGTTTTAGGTATCCGCTACATGGTTACTTTGTAACGGTGTGCGCCGAAAAATTGCTCTGTTTCTGGACTGCTGTATTAACTAACCAACATAGAGTTCGGGGCAGGTGGGACCCGGACCACCGAGGGGAAGCGGTGAGTATCTACTGCATACTTTGGAATGATATTGCTGTTTAAAGTGAAGGGTTCGGGGTATTCTTTGGAGAAAGAATAGAATTAACAGATAGGCTAAAGATTCCTGAAGTGGTATTAAACAATTAAAACATTCAATATTTTTTAGTTTTAGAAACTTATCCATTCCACTCTTAAAACTATCAAATCTTCTAAGCCAATCTTACCGTATAAACCGTCCCGAGTATAAACCGAGGCACCTAGTTTTACCTAAAAAAGGAGAAAAAAAGAGATTGACTCGAGTATAAACCGAGGGTGTAACCCCTACCAGTATTTGCCACTTAAGATGTTTGGAAACTACAACTCCCAGCATGCTTTAATTGCTGGGAGTTGTAGTTTTCAAACATCTGCAGAAGCCAATACTTGCAAATAGGGGTAAATCCTCCTTTATTTGTGCATACAGTATGCACAAATAAAGAAGGTTTTACTCTTATTTGTAAGTATTGTGTGCCCTGGTGTCCCTGTGGTATTCTCCTACCTTGTCTGGCGGCCGCTCGCTCCTCGCTCCACATCCTCTGCGCTTCAGGATGATGTCACTACTCGGCGCCGCAAAGTGAGAGGTGCCGAGTAGTGACGTCATCTGGAAGCGCACTGAGAATGCGGATCGCGCGGCTGCCGGACAAGGTAGGAGAAAGATTGACTCGAGTATAAACCGAGGTAAGATTTTCAGGCTTTTTTTAAAGCCTGAAAACCTCAGTTTATACTCGAATATATACGGTAATATACTGTTATATAATGAATGCATGACCTTTACAGTTATTTACATTTCTTTTGGTGCAAATATATGTTTTAAAGTAAATCTATGACAGAAAGCAGTGGGATAGCTACAAACCTAAGGGCCCCAATACAGAATCAACCCCAACCACACACACACACCGCATCAGGACCCAAAGCACTCCATTGTTTTGGCCCTGGTGTGGTAAGCCCCCTGATACCCTGTTTGTTACAGACCTAACAGAGAATAGTCCAGTCTGCAGTATACTTTAAACAAATTTTGTAAGTCTTGTCCCCATCACCTAAATTGACTGTGAATGACTAATCTTACAGCTATATGTGTAAACATAAGGGGGTCGTTATTCTGATATTTTGTTCTGTACAAAGGTAGCCATAACTGGATAGTTGCTGGTGGAATAAGGTTATTACATTGTAAATATATGGCCATTCCCTTCCATATATTCAAGTAAGAAAATAAGTTTTTTAATATTATATAGGCACACATATCTGTAGCCAATGTCATATGAGAGTATGTCAACCTTAGAGTGATATAGTATAGAGAGATGCTTAATTATAGCTGGCACCTGTGTTTAATATACCAATAGTTCTATTAGTAGACTTTTTAGCAATTTTCTTGTTTCAGTGGCAGTTTTTCAGTTAATGCCATACCAGGTGTTTAACTGCATTGTGCAAGCTGAGAACAGAACCCATTGTGCTAGCTGAGAGTCATATGCAGACCGATTTCAAAAATACTGTAGATGAAGTGAGCATGAAAATTAGCCATATATAATACATAAGTGTGATATTTTATAATGGGAGCTGCAGTGGTATATATCCTTATAAAAATCACTCAGCTATGTCACTAAGTGACTCATTTCTTATATTTCTTATATCCCACTACTCCACCCATTCCAATGTTCGTGCCTGGACAATGACTCAGCATTTTTTGCGTGTTTAATTTCACTAACAGAACCTGCTGGAGCTGCTTCCTGTCACTTCATAACCAATGTCTCTCTCCTCCTCCACAAAGATTTGGTTAACCGCATAGATGCTGGGCTGGGATGTTCCTTTCTACTGGGTTTAAGTTACAGAAGGTAGCTTGGGGGATTTAAGGTGGAAATAGGGACAAGGCTAGAACCTGTGACTGTGTGGTATAAATTGGGATACATTTTAGATGTATTAGATGTAACATATTAACACTGTCTCTCTCTCCTCATTAGAGTTATATAAGGGTAGGATCAATAGTTTTAGATTATATTAACTATTTATGGCACATAGGCACTTTTGTTATATATGGATTAAGGGCATGTCCACCCCCTAAACTATAATCTCCCCAACTACTGGCCCCACTCTGTAGTGTAATAAAATCCTTACCTTACATCCCAGCTCCAATGGTTTTCTTTCTGTGCTTGTTCTAAGTCCAGGAAAGTGCAGTGTAGGAGCCTGTCACCGAGTCATCCGGTCCCTGCTTTTTCCCTGCCTCAACAAGGTATGGCACATGCTCAGTGCAGCCTTCCTCCCCCCTCCCTCTCCCTCCCGTTTTTGTCTCCCTCCCCCTAGCGTAAAACCCTTAGTACATATTGTAGGGCTTGCTCCCCCAGCCCCAACCACATTAATCTTATTTACAGAAATTCCCACGATTTTTACTTACCTTCCCTCTATCCTCCGCCATTCTGAACTGCCGGCAGCAGCCAATCACAGACGCGGCTGCCGGTCCGGCCCCCTGCTTGAAGTTCCATGCAAGCAGAGGTCCGGGACAGTGCGGCAAAGGATAGTGGGAAGGTAAGTAAAGATCGGGGGAGTTTCTGCAAATAAGATAAATGCGGCTGGGGCTGGGGGAGGAAGCCCTACAACATAGAAAAAGTTTTTTTAAAGGGTGGACATGCCCTTTAAGTATGCGGTGATTAATGTGATACCCACAGATTGAGAGAAATGTATTAGAAGTAAAGAAAGGTGGCATATAGATATGGATATGTCGCTATTATATATTATCCTTATTATATAAGGAAACTTGTCGAGGTACAGTATAAGAGTCTAAAAGTTCTATTCTTTGGAACACTATATTGTTTGTATAATTGCTGCAAGAAGACCTAGATAGATTATCAAAATAGGCATCAAAATGGCAGATGAGATTCAATGTTGATAAATGTAAGGTGATGCATTTTGTGCACTATAAATAACTCTGCTTTAAGTGAATCTCTAATGGAAAAAGAATTGGGGGTTCTAGTAGAACCTTTTATTGTAAATAAGTGAAAATGCAAAAATAGGAGGGGGCACCTGTAATCTTGCCTAGGGCACCAAGAGAGCTAGAAATGCCCTTGATGGGCAGAGATACAGAGGTCCTAGCAAAGCCTCACATCTTCCCATATTTGAACAATAATAATAATGTTTCTTGTGGGATCTTTGTTCCTGCCCTTTCCCACTCACACCTCTGAATATTATAGAGAAATGTTTATAAGGACAGGAAAAATATGTGAAAATTTAAAAATTAAAACTAGGAAGTATATTTTTTCTTCTATACAGATTTTGGCCAGCATGTTGTGGCTTCTGCTGGTTCTACAAACACATATGCAAATAATTCTATTTTTTTAAAACTCCTGCTACCATCTGTCTTTCAGAGGGCAAGCATACAGTATTGGAAAAATCTAGCAACAAAGAGTGTTGATGTTCTTCAGGCTCAGGATCTGTGATTTATGATGTAATATGTGGCTATTTGGTATGAAGTACTGGTAATTCAACAGATTGGTATAGAATAAGCCCTATATATTTTGCATTATTTTTCCTTCCTGCCCATGATTCCTACAAAAACATAATGCATTGCTCTTTATCAGCCTATCACTTTGTGCCATATAATACACGTGTGTAGTATTAACATGTGGGGAGCAGAATTAATGCCTAGAAACACAGGATATAGGAGGGAGAATAAAATGAATAATGCCATGCAGGATGAAAAGGAAAGGCACAAATAGGTGTTCCTATTAAAATTCCAATAGTCAGGCAATATGTAGGGGGCATATTGACCCTACTCTTAACTACGTTGAAGAACAAATGTTTTAGTATTGCAAACAACACCAACCCCCGTGACTCAATAGATGTTTGACTAATGGAATGTGTATGCACATTCCTTTGAGGTCATTTACATACTAAAGCAGGGCACTGTGCTCTAATGGGTAATGTCTAATCTCTCCTGACGCATGGTTATCCTCATGTTTTTTTTAACACTACACCTTTATCCTGTGGCTACTTATTTATTATCACAATAACAATATAATACAGGTATCTCTCTCTGGTAACCCGTGTAGGTGTTAGGCCGCCCCACTTTATTGTTGGCTAGAAGCTATAGGGAATGTGTAGTGCAACACCCACTCACTTCAATTTCCCTGTGGTCCGAGTGTGTGTACCCCAGACCCATTGCTGCTACTGCTTCCTTTGCCTTTTTGAACACTTTGTCAATTTGTCTTTATAATACGTATACTAAGTTTCCTCCGTATATCACACTGTATTATACAGGATGCATCACTCACCCTATGTATGGGGTGGTCCAGGTGCTGAATTGCCCCGGACCCGTTGCCTGGTCCGTACATCATTCATCCCACTGTACCATAGAAAAGCTGGCTTTCCGCACTCCTCACACCATAATCCTAATCGGAATCAAATTTAAAACTTCACTTTTATTGTCTGTGTGTTACAATAAAAGTGTTTACCTAAAGTCATTTTTGGACCACAGTTCCCCTTTAAAGGTGAGAAAGATGCCAAATTCCAAAGGTTCATAAGGAGCGGTTTTGAAACGCTTTAGAACCAATGGTAAATCCCAACAGGAGTTGTTAAATACTTTTGATTTTATTCATATCATGACTTAAAACAAAACCTCTGATTTAAAAGGAAAAAGAAAACCTCACCAAGGTGAGCAAGGCAGAAACATTTAGGGTTCTGATGTTGAGGTTCTTTTGGAATCCAGAATATAGGAATCGAAACATCTGTATGGTTTGTAAGTGTTGTAGTTCAGCAACTGTCTTCAGGCTATATAAGGTAATACTTTGAAAAAAAATTCTGGGTTTAGTGAAGACCTCAAACTGTAACTTCAGCCTTTCAAATGCCAAACTGTCAGAGACAACTGCTCGTAATTTAGAATATTGAGCAGCCCGTGTTAGCCATCCTGCAGTGGATGGTATGATTACAGGCTCCTTAACGGCTAGAGATAGTGGAAGCGGATACTGCAGTCTCCTGGGCCATGTTGGAATCCCGGGCTATAACTTCTGCTTGTAACTTTATAATCAATAAAGATTAAATCTGTTGCTCCCAGGGCTGCTTCAATGCATCCACTGCTGAAATAGTAAGTAGTTTTTGGTGAAAAATCAAAAGGTACTTGGAGTTCTGGTGTGTAGCCATCAAATCTGTTTGGGGATATTTCCAACTCAGACATCTCCAAAGTGGCTCCACTCCCCTAGATCTAGGACATTGCGTCTCTTTGAGCCAAAGTAAAATTGGTTATCGACTTCTCTCATAAGCATCTGGCTTCTTGTTCCCCTGTTTTGTGACATGCCACCGCTGTCTTGACGACCTAACTATGAAATCTGCCAATCTTATTTCTCTTCTATTCCAGAATATTTGATGCTATCCCACTTGCTCTTCAATTGCCTTGTTCTACATTTGATCTGAGATGCCAGACCAGGCTTGATCTTATGGCAACTGTTAAAAAAGACTAATCTCTTTGCCATCTATCAATGTGGCTGTCTTACTCGAGAGACCAAGAACGACTGAAGAGCTCTCATATGCCTCTTTTCTAGGGTAAGAGATACAAGATTTTCTTTTGTTAGAAACAGAGTTACAATAAAAACACTTTGTTAAGACACTGGGACTGGCTCTATAGCAGAAGTCTATCAGCTGCCCAACATACTGAAAAATTGCTCTGCCTTTCATCTGCTTTTAAAAAGTAAAAATGAAAAGTTTCTCTGGGTATCAGTAAAAACCAATACAATACCCTTTTGAAGCTATCTCCAAAACCTGTTCTGGTTGTTTCTGCTAAAAAGACATGTTTTCCTGCCTTCCAGGCCTCTTTTTACACTCTCTCTTTCCCTAGTCTGTACATCTTGGTGGAAAAGAACGATTCTTAGGATTATACTCTACCCGGCCTCTCTTCTTCCTTCTATCTTGGGAAGAAAGAGGCTTTTCCCAAGCCATTAATAAACCTTTTGAAATTATGTTGTCCAGCTTTAAACGGTATCTAGTCTCACTTCTTCATTTACGGTCATAGCACTTGTTAATCTAGTCTCACTAAATTGACAAATGCCTTGGAGAAAAAGTCAATGCCTTAAAAATCCTGGAACATCCCCTTCAATTTAGACCTCTTTATATTGGAATCAACAGCCTGCTCTATTTGCTGCATCCAAAGCTTCATGTACCTAGACATAAGAGCACCACAAGTGCTACTGATGGCTGAACAAATGCCCTGGCTGCAATAAAAGACTTCTTTAGGTTGAACTCTCTAAACACAGACACACCACCCACCAACAGGAGGGTTCTAGGGGCCAAGTTGACAGCTACCCTTGGTAGGATTTCCCAAATCTTGATATCTGCCTCAAACTGATACTTCTTGGCAAAATTGGTCACCACCTTTTTCCCAGTCTTCTTCCATTCTGATAATAATAGGAAAATTGGACAGATTGCTTTTAGATGGAAGGAAAAAGTGTATCCACTGTAGACGTCTTAGGTTCTTAATCAAACGGGTCTCACAGTTTTATTCAAATGCTCTACAATAGATAGGTCGAATCCAGACTCAATTTCTTTTTTTCCCCCTCACCTGAAATGTTAAGTAGAATATGATTCTTCCGAAAATACTCCTTTCATTTTGTTAGAAGATGCCATTGATCGCTTTTTAGACCGGTTTGAACTGAGGAAAAACTGAGAAAAGTGTCCAACTGGAATGATGCACAAGTCCAGGTAGAAGGGCCGTTAGGCTCTGCAGTAATAACTGGTTCTGCCCCTGCCTTTTTTTTTTTTTTTTTTTTAGATTTCCCAGTACTTAAAGAGTCTGAAAACAAAGAATATAAGAGTATACACGCCTATACCATCTCTTTGTATAGTAAAAACAAGGGTGCAGACCTACCAGTCACAGGAGGAGCGCTGCACACGACAAAGCCAGACTACAAGCTCAAAAATGGGGCAGAAATGGCAGTTTCTTGCTTAAATAGCAATCTGACACCTAAAAATAAGCGTGTGATGTAAAAATAAGGCAGAATGGTGTCCAGAGCCAAAACCGGCATAATATGCGTCATATGTCTGTGACGATTGAGCATGCCCGGAAGCTGCTCCCAACTCAATATGTAATCACGGCAGCTGCTCGCACATACCTGCAAATGAACTGCACCAGATTTAGCCAAGACACCACAAGCCAACGCCACCGGCCACAACCTCCTACTAGTCCTTTCTAGTGAGGGAGGCACAACCCTCTTCCCCACATGCGTTTAATGGGGGAATCAGGAGGCAAGAGCGGTCAAAAGCCCAGGTAAGCTCCTTCCAGGCAGACAGGGGGGAAAAAAAGGGACACTGGAAATAGTCTTATAAGTTCCGGTCAGTGATGGTGAAGTGGGAAATAACACCTTAAGTGTATGCTGCCATGGTGACCAGGGAAAACTGTGGGAGAATATTCAGTTCAAAAAAGCAGAATAAAAGAAAAGTAGTAGAAATACAGTAATTTAGCTCTTTAGGCAAAATTAAGTTATTGCATAAATCTAATAAAAATTATTATCCATAAGGGAAATTGCATCAGCAGCGTGTGAATTTAATAATAAAACTGATCTTTTCTCTATTTCAAGTGAAAAACAAATTTGATTAAAATAGAAGTTTACAAACCCTAGGATCCCACACCGGTAAATTCAGATTGCATTCTTCAGGCTGTTTCAGTAGCACAGGATTAGGCCATTCCCTGCCACAAACAAATGTTTACACGAGTCACACCTTTAATGGATTTTTTCACTTAAATATATAAAAACTAAAGGAAAAAAAGATCCCCCACCACCACCACATCAAGGCAGAAAGCTCAAATGCTGCTACACTTACCACACACCATTTCATCTAGAAACAAGATTTTAAAAAATAACAGACTATCATTTAATGTATGGGTGCTCGAATGGGCCACATTGCAGATCCATCACATCCAAGCTACCATACATTAACAGATAGTCTGTGAAACGGCCACTATTGCGCATCCCAGGTCACCCCCGTGATCACACGTGTGTATGGACAGTAAAGGATGAAAAGGATGGAAGGTTATATCCACCCCCACACAAACTTTTAGTATTAGGCTAAATACCCACCCCCCAAAAAACGACCGTGCGAGGTTCCTAGTTTTGAAAGCTGCTGGTAAATCTACTTACCAGCCTTCGTTCCCTCTGTGATCTTCTGCTTAGCTCCCGTGTCTTTTCCATGCACGGAAGCTGCAGAAGGGTCCGGACCGGTGCTTTTGATTGGCTGAGACAGGATGTCCACCCCTCAAATGAAAAATTGTATGTGGATAAATCACACCCCAAACCTACAATTGTTAAAAATCTGAGAGATGCAAGACTAACCTGAACTGCTGCCCAATTTTCTGTAAAAAAAAAAAAAAAAAATTCTGCTTCCCGATTCTTTCAGTTAGCAGCTGTCACTAATTGGTGTAACCGATGACGTCACAGCCAATGACAGAATGCTATTCCTCCAGCTGCCTCCTCTGAACATAAAAAAGCTTAGAGATTGAAGAGAAAGCAGAAACTTTCCATTTTAATTTTTATTAGTTTATGCTAAACTGACAAAAATGTAAAGACTGGAGTGTGGCAGTGTAAATATCTTCGGTATTAAACGTTAGTTTATTAACGCTAAAGTGAGCCCTCTGAAAAGTGATATTTACATTTCCTATTGCTAGGCCCCGCTATCACAATCTAATCGCAATGTGAGCAACGCCTGCCAACGAGGGACAATGTAGCCAGACCCACTGTCTGTGTTGTGCTAGTCAGGTTTTGCGACACCTGCGCTTACAATTTTTGGTTTCAGATCTAATGTGTTGTGATTTTTGATCAAATCTCTAGAGCAACGCAAGAAATAACATTTCCAAACTGTCCTCATTCCAAATAAAATGTTTGTGTTGTTCATTAATGCAATTTTACCCACTTGAATATGAATCAGGCATTAGTATTACCCAGGGTGAGGACCTAAAATGCTAAGTCCTCACCCCCGTGTACTACTTAACATTTGAACTTACTAACATTAAGTTTCCCTGGGAGCTATACAATAACAATATATTGCAGGTATCTCTGGTAACCGCCTGTAGGTGTAAGGCCACCCCACTTTGTTGTTGGCTAGGAGCTTAAGGGAATGTGTAGTGCAACACCCACTCACTTCAATTTCCCTGTGGTCTGGGTGTGTATAACCCGGACTCGTCGCTGCTGCTGCTGCTGCTGCTGCTGCTGCTTCATTTACCTTTTTAGCCACTTTGTCAATTTATCTTTGTAATACATATATATGCTATGCTTCCTCTGAATGTCACACTATATTATACAGGATGCATCACTCACCCTATATATGGAGTGGTCCGGGTGCTGGATTGCCCCGGACCCGTCGCCTGGTCCTTACATCAATCATCCCACTGTACCATAGAAAGGCTGGCTTTCCACACTCCTCACACCATAATCCGAGTCGAGGCAAAATTTAAAACGGGGTAAAATTTAAAACTTCGCTTTTATTGTAACATTAAAACACAGACATTACCATGCCTTAGGCATGGTGTGAGGAGTGCGGAAAGCCAGCCTTTCTATGGTACAGTGGGACTACTTATTTATCAACACTACACCTTTATCATATGGCTACTTATTTAGCCATAGATATCCATATTCCTGCATTTATTTATTACAAAACCCAGAATATATATATATATATATAGCAAAAGTGTGCCCATTGGTGCACAATGGAAATTACGTGTGTGTATGTTTTGCTATGTGTGGATATAGTGGATATAGAATCTTTACACAGGTATATTTTAAACAGTTACTAAGACAGTCACCAACCAAATAGGATAATTCTGCAGGTCTGAGAGTAGACCCAGGCAATCCTGCCACACTGTGTGGTTGAAACTAATCATGCTAGGTTAATACTTATTAGTATTCACCACGGCAAGTGGTGATGATACCTCTTATATTATAACAGAAGGTAAAATAACCATTTGCCGTCCGTTTGTATTATTCACAGGGAGGTGAGAACGCTTATTCTCACCTCCCTGTGAATAATATTACGCTCAGGGGACCTGGAACTTATCTTACAGCAGATCCACTCGCAGCCGCTCCTTCACTGACAGCCGCTCTTTCCTGACCGCGCGCCCTATCTTAGGCGCATGCATGCCAATACAAAAGATAGGGCGCGCTATCAGGAGAGAAATGCTGTTGAGTGAAGGAGCGGCTGCGAGAGGAGCGCGGTAAGGTAAGTTCCAGGTCCCCCGAGCGTACTATTATTCACAGGGAGGTGGGAATAAGTGTTCTCATCTCCCTGTGAATAATACAAACGAATGGCAAATAGTTATTTTTCTGGCTTTAGTGTTCCTTTAACCTCCCATTTTGAACATTCCACGTTGAAATAGGGATCTCAGCTCTGTAAGTAAGTTCATGTATTTTGTATATTTTGTGTTGTACCTAATATAAGTCAGTGCTATACTTTATATACATTTACTGATGGTCATTTAAATGGTAATAGTGAGATAGTACACACATACATATTCACCTTTCCTATGTGTAATATCATATACCCCCCACCTCATTGGTAGCTCCTAAAAACTCAATAAAATCTCCTATGGAGATATAAATATATTTATATAATATAAGGGATATATATATACAGTATACTTTTGAATATATATATATATATATATATATATATATATATATATATATTGTAATATTATACTTAAGACCTATAGCAAATTTAAAAATGTACTCATATACAGATATGGTTTTATGGCATAGGTGTAATTTTAAAGATTTATAAAACCATGCAAGAGAGAAAAATATAACATCCAGTGAGTTAATAATAAAATTGTAATGTGAGTCCTCTGCATCCTATATGCAAAACATTATGTAAAGTCTGTACTGGAGATTTCTCAAGGCAAGTCCTGTAAAACAAAAAATACTCTACAATATAACTTTTCACATTTGAACAAGTTTTTTCTTAAAGGGTATGTCCAGCATTTTAATAAGTTTGCATTATTCAGTTTAACTGAAGAACATGAGGTACATGTGCTATGTCTTACCACGTAACCTCCCTTTCTTCAGTAAAACCTGTGCTTGCCACTGTCCTCTCAGAGGACAAGGAAGAGACAGAAATCTTTTGGACAGGAAGACAGCTCCTACTCCTCAGTTTCCTTGACTTTGAACAGGCACTGAAGGAGAACCATAAGGAGCAGAGATGTAAGGTAAGGATTCTTTTACACTACACAGTGGGGCCAGTAGTGGGTTAAATTTAGTTTGAGGGTGGACATGCCTTTTAATTCTGCATAGTTTACAAGTGTCAGTAATGGACTGAAATGTATTTAATTGTCCCTAAGGAACTATGCATCAAAGGAAATCCAAGGCTACTGTAATTTGCATATCTATACTGCAGCTAAAAAAATGGAGATGTCCGGTGTGTAACTTTTTAACTGGACCTTTCTTCATTGTAAAACAACTCCTGCATATTTAGGTAAGTATTGTACATAGAGCATTATGGATTATTTCTAGTTTATATATTTTTTTTCCCCCACTTAATTTCCTACTTTAATAGCAAAATGTTTTCACTTTTAAATAGTAATTGCAAAATACTCAAATACAAACGAACAAAACGTTTATATCTGTAATATACCGATATAAGAAATCCCCAAAAAAGTACGTACATTTTGTTTATTGTATTTCCACAAATCCATTAATCTTAAAACCATTCCAGAGCGAACTTGTTGTCGATATTCTTATTTGCAATGCTGTGAAATGTTTCTAATCATTAACTAGACAAGTTGAAAAAGAGAACATTGCAGTGAAAAATGCAATGAACTTGCATGCATTTGTGTGTGCAATTTGTTAAAGTGCGTTTCTATCCATTTATGCCCGCAAAGCTCGTGTTTGTTTGCATTTTATGCGATTACAGTATGATTTCTGTAAAGCCACATTTTAAAAGTAACATCCCCATCCTGTGACAAAAGGACATGTGGTTCGTCACCATACACACACAAATTAAATCAACTGCCCACTCAAAAACCTGCACCTCCTCCCCAACACTCCAACATTTGCAACAAACCAAGTTACAAGAGGTTGCGTGTAGGAAAGAGTTGCCCAAACTATAGATGGACTGCACTAAGAAAACAAAACTTGTCAGATTTGGTTCTAATTTTCATTTTATTAGAAAGTATGCACATACAGAGCTTTAATATATTTTTGTATTTAACCTTTTAAAATTTAACAAGATGAATATGCTCTTAATCCATATTGAAAGATGATTATAAATTAATCCTTCCAATAATAATGTATCTAATTATCGTGCGAGCGTTATCGCACACAATTGTGTGCGCGATTCTTGTGCGTTTTGCGAATGCGATTTTGCCATTTTCTGTTATGGAAACGCATGCGTTAACGCACTAAAATAATAAAGGGAATGGAGGGACTTGACTATGCAGGCAGATTAGACAAGTTAGGGCTGTTTACGTTAGAGAAGTGACGTTTGCGCAGGGATATGATCACTTTGTACAAATATATGAATGGGCCATACAATGAACTCTCTGGTGCATTATTTACTAATCAGTCATATCAGAGGACACGTGGACATCCTTTAAAGGGGAACTGTGGACCAAAAAGGACTTTAGGTAAATTGATAGGAATTGCTCCCCTCGGAATTTTTGCAATTTATTTCCATTGTTTATTTTGCATAGTTTTTAAGTAATCATGAGCAAATTTTGCCTAGATCCTTAACATGATTAGGCTAAAAGGATGGACTAGATGGACGTATTCAACCTCCAGAACTAGGTAACTATGTATATAACAGTTTTTAGTATTTTTTTCTTGAATTTATTTATTTCTTTAAAGGGTATGTGCACTGTAAATCCAACTTAATGTGACTAATAGCTTAGGCTTTAATGTAAAGGATTTCTTTTTTTTTCTTCTAGCACCCTCCCATAACCTAACTTTCCTCCTTTTAGCTCCACCACCACGAGATGTGAAAATCCCTTGGCCACCAAATTCTTTCCGGTCGCAGTACTGAGCTAAACTGTATTAAAAGTGAGGTATTCAATTTATACCCAAATGAAATATCCCAAAGGACAAGGCTATGGAAAAAAACTAGACATCAAGCCTTTGGCTGTACTGCAGGGGGATTGGTCCCGACCGACCCTGCCCTAGCTGGTACAAATCCTGTCATTCGCAGCAAAATTAGTCATGGCCGTAATTTACTGACATCTCATTGAATGGACTGAGATCATCATGGCTGCCCCCACTATACATTGTTCCAATACACTGTACTACTACTGGTCACTGGAAATTTGTTTGGTGTGTACCCGCCTAAACTGATATGATAAAGCGCCGTACCCTCGAATCGTTGTGTGTGGTAGCGAATTTTCAGAATGATCACAAGGCCGAAGAAACTTCATCGTCAACCTTGCTGTTATCGAAAATTTCCCTCGCCCGCGGCATCAGAATCTTGGAGATTCTGTCTGTCACATTTAGAGATCGTTAGTGTGTGTACCCAGCTTTAGTCCTTACCAGTGTTGTAAAGATTATGCTGCTCTAGAAAGCTGGCATAGGTGTGAGATGCTGGTTCTCTTGCAGATGAGAAATGAAACAAGTTAGTGTGTATTTGAGGTTGAATAAAGACCAGTTGATCCAGGAAGGCAAAAAAAAAAAAACAGATATGAAGGGGAAAAATCCTTCTAGACTCCAAGTGGCAATCGGAATAGGCCTTGGATCAACTCCAACTTTATGTATCAATACCAGTACAATAACATTTTTTTTATTTTTAAAACTAATCCAGCCTTTTTTTAAAACTATCCAATGAGCTTATGGACTTTATGGTTTTGTTCTGGGTGGACGTGCCCTTTTGTAAAGCCTTTGTAAGTCAACTAGCAGCAGTCCACCAGGGGTGATGGGGTATGTAAAAACAAACTCCTGCCTGAATGTGGGAATGCGGGCGATTACATGGAATACTTGAGGCAGCATCCGTGAGTGCTGGACAGGGGCTTGCTCTAGATATTACAAGGCCCCATAGCAAGTTTTAGATGGGCCCCCTCAACGCACATAAAAACAGTTCAGTGCTGTTCAGCCATACCTGGTCAAACTACAGCCATGTCCACCCTCCTAAGAAAAATTTTACCTCACATAGTTCAGCCCCATAAACCCTGTTTTATTTATTAAACCTTTCAAATTGCTCTCAGGGTTGAGAATCTACTTACAAACCCCCGATCCCTCGCTGGTGCAGCCACACCTCCACTGCTGCTGTTGCAAGAGGACGCTCGTTCTGTAACGGCCAATAGCCATTGGCCTTAACGTCACCATCACAGTCATAACTGATGGCCATTACCAAGATGAAGAGAGGATCCACAGTTTTGTAAGTAGAATATATGAGCCTGGGGCATCTTCAAAGGTTTAATTAAAACGAAAACTTGATTTGTGCACTGAACTCGTGAAGTAAATTTTTTTTATTTAGGAGGATGGACTGCCTGCAGGGGACCTGGTCAGGCCCCCTTTGGCTCCGGCTCCATAGCAACTGTTATGGTTGCTATAGTGATCCCTACGCACCCCTGTTGCTGGTTATTTTTTCTATTGGGATGTTTTCTTTTGCAACCAGGCTTTCAAAAAGATTACTGCAATGCTTTATCATTAGAATGTTTTTTTGCTTTATTTGTTTTTCTGTGTCCCATATCAACTAGTTTTCTTGGCTTGTTTAACTATCCCCGCTGCAGTGGACTCTTCTGGAACCACATGTCAAGCCCTCACACCAAGGCATGTCCGGTTCCCAGCAGAAGATTACCCTATCCGCTTTTTCTAATGATGGTCTCCACTTCCACCTGCCTATCTTCCTGGCACTTAATCCTCTCTCCCTTGATAAGATTTCTCAAAAGGTCAACTGACTTCGAACTCTGTGTTTTTTTGTAATATACTGTAAGTGTTTTGCCAATTGAGGCTAAAAATTTTTAATAGAGTTATCTTGAAAGAGATAAATTACTGTTTCTTTGTCATTCAGCTGTGTCGCAGGTACAGGCTTTAAAACTCCCAGCACACGCAGACACTTATTATAGAGCTTTGTGCAGACATTAAAGTTAATTTAAATCTATAAAGAGGTTATGGCTATGCAGAACACATGGCATAATTATTGACCCGCTCACTGTATGTGTATTTTTCAGTTTCAAGAGGATAAAGTTGATCCCTTTTAAATTGGATTTCCATAAACAGTTTATTTGCAAACCTACAGTTTTAAAACTGTACACTTGTCTGTCTGCCCTGCTTTAAAGCAATGGTGTCAATCTAATGGAACCCTATTTCCACATTATTTTATAGCTGCCACTGTAAACTCCAGTGTCAATTATTACCAATGAGCAGCGTAGTATCCTGACCAGATCCATTCCTACCAATATTATTTTATTTGAACATGCATGAAAACCTCACCACTGGGCTTAATGGGCATTTTCTCCCCCAAAACTAAAATTTTTACCCACTACTGGCTCCCAGCGTGTGTGTTACCAAATCCTTACCTTTCCCCTCAGCTCCTAATGGTTCTCCTGTAGTCCTTCCAAAGTTCCAAAACTAAAGAGTAGAACTGTAAGTGAGTCATCCAGTCCCTGCTGCTTCCTTGTCCTCTGAGGGTTTCTAGCTATGGCAGGGAGCCCCTCCCCCCCACTCTCTCCATCCATCCGGATCCATCTTTGCTGCTTGGTGCCCTACCTATAAAAAACATTTTCTGTAGTGTAGGGCACCCTAGCACACCCCCAACCGTCATGTCTTTTTTGTTAACAGGCAGCAGAAATGTACTTGTATTGCTTCATTCCCCCGGCGCCTGACATTGTTGGCATCCATGTTTGAGATTGGCTGCCAGTGACAGACGGGCTGCCATCCGCCCCCCTGCTTGCAACTTCTGAAGCAGAGGGTCGAGAACAGAGCAACAAAGCAATGTAAAAAATGTTTTCATCCATTGGCTGCACGGTGGCTCAGTGGTTAGTACTGATGCCTTGCAGCTTAGTTCGAATCCACCCTTGAAACATCTGCAGGAGTTTTTATGTTCTTCCCATGCTTGCATAGGTTTCCTCTACTTTCCCCCACAATCATTATGACATACTGAGGTTGTATGTATCAAATACATGTGCTTGATTGTAAGCTCTTCGGGCAGGACCTGATATGAATTGTATAATGTTATTGTAAGCGCTGAGATAGATGTTAGCGCTATATAAATCCACAATAATAATAACCATCTATTGATTGTATCAATAATGGTACCAATATGGCTGTACAATTTTCTAGTTCCTTTTTTTAATTTTCTCTGCCCTGCTTGGTCAGATACCATCAACTGATGGATATGATATATCATATCAAACAGAGAAGCCTGCACCACCCGGAGTTACAAGGATAGAAGAACGCTGTAGAATTCACAATACTTTATTCCAATTCGCCTTTAGGACCGCATGGTCCTTAATCATAGCCATAGTATAAAGTATTGTGAATTCACAGTCTAAAGCCTGTTTTTCTCTCCTTGTAACTCCGTGTTTAGGGCTTCTCTGTTTGATATTTATCTTGGACTTCTTAGCACTTAGAGACAGGCCTGGGCTCCGGCACCCGGTCATTTGGATCGTCGGTAATCCTATTTTTCATGCATAAATTGATAGGCGAAGGGTCCAGGGTTATATACACCCAAACCATTATTCACACTAAGTAAAAATGTATATACAGTATATGGAGTTGAGCCCTTATCTGTTATTTTTTTGTCACTTATGATATGATCATACTGTATGTTTTATGGCTGCCTTTCACTTATGGATTTGTTATATATTTAAAAAGTGTTACATTTAAAGAGGAACATAGGAAGGTTTTGAGTGGATTTTCTTCAATCAGAGAAATAAAATACATGTAATGTTAAAATGGGAATGATATAAATTAATGCCCAAAGCACATTCCTTTGTAAGGTGCAAATTGTCTCTGGATTATTCCAATGTGTTAGATTATATATCATTTATATTTTATAGACAAACCATTCGTGCAATATTGTAAGCGTGTATTACCGTCTCATTTTTTTTAAATGCATTTTACGGATTAACTTTTTACATGTTGTATCTGTTGTATTCAATTAGATCAACTGGACTTGAAATGTAGTTCTTGAAGACGTTTCGCTAGTCCTCCGACTGGCTTTCTCAATTCAGATACCATGACCTGGATGAATGAGAACCTTCACAAGCATATTTTTACATGTTGATTTGCATTTCTGTTCAATGCATTATTTATATTAATCAGCTTTAATATCTTTTGTATTCTACCCACAAAAATAATTAGAAGTGATAAAGTTCGTTAATGGCCCAATTTCCTTTCCTAAAGTCGACTTTTGTAGATTCTCGAGTGTAATACTCCAATGACTTGTTATATTGTTGTTTTTTAATAATTTTTTCAATGAAAAAAGCTACTGTTTTCTTCTGCAAACATTATTATGTAAATCTCTAAAACAAAGCGGTTTATTGGTTTGAAACCCTAATAGTGTGAAAATGGAGCATTATGTGTTTATTAAGCAGCAATAATACATTTAATTTCTAGTGTTTAAGCTATAAAATACACATACCCAAATGTTTTATAGTCCATTGTTCTTGATAATTGTTTTGAAATACGAAGCTTCATTTACCTCTATAACTGTGCAGTGTTTGTCAGTGGGAGATGCAAATTATTGTGCTAATTTTCTGTAGCAGCAGTTTTCGGCAGGCTATTTTCTGGAATAGTAATGCAAACTAATAAATAATATTTGCCTGAAACACCACTATGCTTTTTTGCTGCAAGACTTTCTAGTGCTTATCCCTATTTGTCTTAAGAAGCAAGAGCCTTGATGCTGAGCCAATTGCCTTTTTGCATCAATGCATTTAATGGGCAGCACGGTGGCTCAGTGGTTAGCACTGATTCCTTGCAGCACTGACATTCTGATTTCGATTCCACCCTTGGACACACTTCTTCAAGGAGTTTGTATGTTCTTCCTGTGCTTGCGTGGGTTTCCCCCACAATCATAAAGACATCCTGAGGTTGTATATGTACATTAAGTTATTAGATCGTAAGTTCTTTGGGGCAGGGCCTGATGTAGTTGTGTAAATATTGTAAAGTGCTGCGGAATATGTGAATATATATATATATATATATATATATATATATATATATATATATATATATAAAAAGAGACTACTACAGCTGGAGGCAAGATGATTTTGAGACTACAAACCTTGGCCCCCAAGGTCTGAATGAAATGGTTGACATGAATTGTTTCTTGTAATGTGGGTTTCCTGTTGGCTCTTTTTCATTCTTCATCTGTGATGGTTGGGGTTGTGGGCTCCCGTGTAATGTTTTTATGTTTTAATGTTTTTATGTCATAATTTTTAATGTTGTACACTTATGGATTTTTTGGTTCTTTTAGATGTTTTGTGTGCTGATTGCCCTGCTGTGCTTGTCCCTATATCCGTTTGGTGCCCCTCTGATAGCCCGACTGTGGGATGATGTTATTAGCCGCCCTGACGGCTTTGTGCAGTCCGTGTTGTGACTGTGGATGATATTTATAGCCGTTCTGACAGCTTTGTGCGTCCGTGTTGTGATGTGTGGAGGGGCGTGTATTTGATCCTGAGTACGTGCTGACGCGGCGGGCGGGGGTGTTTCTTGGAGCGGAGTTTCTCTCCTCGGCCGGCGTGGTGGAGATGCACAGCGTGGCAATGGCGCCTGACTACAGGTAATAGCTTGATGTTTGACTGGGGTTTCTGTACACGAGGGGTGAGGGGTTGCCCTATTTAAGGGGATTATGATTATATGTTATTTCAGTCCTGACGACGACCCTGTTCGGTTGAAACGCGTAGACTGCTGATTCAATAAAGGATGTATTGTTTTGTGATATAAGACCCGCTGAGTGCACTTTGGGCTGATATACATAATTTGAAGATTAGTCACCCGGGCTCTGGATCTATCATAGTGGAGTGCTATCAGGTCGTATACTAACTATATATATATATATATATATATATATATATATATATATATATATATATGTACAAATGCTTTATAGATGAATTAAATGCATTTTCTATAAGTGTATTTAATGGAAACATCACTAAGGTGAATACCGTATATATTCGATATAACCCGTCCCGAGTATAAACCGAGGCACCTAGTTTTACCTAAAAAGGAGAAAAAAGAAGATTGACTCGAGTATAAACCGAGGGTGTAACCCCTACCAGTATTTGCCACTTAAGATGTTTGGAAACTACAACTCCCAGCATGCTTTAATTGCTGGGAGTTGTAGTTTTCAAACATCTGCAGAAGCCAATACTTGCAAATAGGGGTAAATCCTCCTTTATTTGTGCATACAGTATGCACAAATAAAGAAGGTTTTACTCTTATTTGTAAGTATTGTGTTGCCCTGGTGTCCCTGTGGTATTCTCCTACCTTGTCTGGCGGCCGCTCGCTCCTCGCTCCACATCCTCTGCGCTTCAGGATGATTCACTACTCGGCGCCGCAAAGTGAGAGTGCCGAGTAGTGACGTCATCTGGAACGCACTGAGAATGCGGATCGCGCGGCTGCCGACAAGGTAGGAAAAGATTGACTCGAGTATAAACCGAGGTAAGATTTTCAGGCTTTTTTTAAAGCCTGAAACTCAGTTTATACTCGAATATATACGGTAATATACTGTTATATATAATGCATGACCTTTACAGTTATTTACATTTCTTTTGGTGCAAATATATGTTTTAAAGTAAATCTATGACAGAAAGCAGTGGGATAGCTACAACCTAAGGCCCCAATACAGAATCAACCCAACCCAACCACACCCCACACCGCATCAGGACCCAAGCACTCCATTGTTTTGGCCCTGGTGTGGTAAGCCCCCTGATACCCTGTTTGTTACAAGACCTAACAGAATGTCCAGTCTGCAGTATACTTTAAACAAATTTTGTAAGTCTTGTCCCCATCACCTAAATTGACTGTGAATGACTAATCTTACAGCTATATGTGTAACATAAGGGGGTCGTTATTCTGAATTTTGTTCTGTACAAAGGTAGCCATAACTGGATAGTTGCTGGTGGAATAAGGTTATTACATTGTAAATATATGGCCATTCCCTTCCATATATCAAGTAAGAAAATAAGTTTTTTATATATTATATAGGCACACATATCTGTAGCCAATGTCATATGAGAGTATGTCAACCTTAAGTGATATAGTATAGAGAGATGCTTATTAATCTGGCACCTGTGTTTAATATACCATAGTTCTATTAGTAGACTTTTTAGCATTTCTTGTTTCATGGGCAGTTTTCAGTTAAGCCAACCAGGTTTACGCATTGTGCAAGCTGAGAACAGAACCCATTGTGCTAGCTGAGAGTCTATGCAGACCGATTTCAAAATACTGTAGATGAAGTGAGCATGAAAATTAGCCATATATATACATAAGTGTGATATTTTATAATGGGAGCTGCAGTGGTATATATCCTTATAAAAATCACTCAGCTATGTCACTAAGTGACTCATTTCTTATATTTCTTTATCCCACTACTCCACCCATTCCAATGTTCGTGCCTGGACAATGACCGCATTTTTTGCGTGTTTATTTCACTAACAGAACCTGCTGAGCTGCTTCCTGTCACTTCATAACCAATGTCTCTCTCCTCCTCCACAAAGATTTGTTAAAACCGCATAGATGCTGGGCTGGGATGTTCCTTTCTACTGGTTTAAGTACAGAAGGTAGCTTGGGGGATTTAAGGTGGAAATAGGACAAGGCTAGAACCTGTGACTGTGTGGTATAAATTGGGATACATTTTAGATGTTTAGATGTAACATATTAACACTGTCTCTCTCTCCTCATTAGAGTTATATAAGGGTAGGATCATAGTTTTAGATTAATTAACTATTTATGGCACATAGGCACTTTTGTTTATATATGGATTAAGGGCATGTCCACCCCTAAACTATAATCTCCCCAACTACTGGCCCCACTCTGTAGTGTAATAAAATCCTTACCTTACATCCCAGCTCCAATGGTTTCTTTCTGTGCTTGTTCTAAGTCCAGGAAAGTGCAGGGTAGGAGCCTGTCACCGAGTCATCCGTGTCCCTGCTTTTTCCCTGCCTCAACAAGGTATGGCACATGCTCAGTGCAGCCTTCCTCCCCCCTCCCTCTCCCTCCCGTTTTGGTCTCCCTCCCTAGCGTAAAACCCTTAGTACATATTGTAGGGCTTGCTCCCCCAGCCCCAACCACATTAATCTTATTTACAGAAATTCCCACGATTTTTACTTACCTTCCCTCTATCCTCCGCCATTCTGAACTGCCGGCAGCAGCCAATCACAGACCGCTG
This sequence comes from Hymenochirus boettgeri, assembly GCA_019447015.1. Classification (NCBI taxonomy): domain Eukaryota; kingdom Metazoa; phylum Chordata; class Amphibia; order Anura; family Pipidae; genus Hymenochirus; species Hymenochirus boettgeri. The sequence continues at coordinate 71,078,759 of CM033474.1, read as the reverse complement.
CCGGTCCGGCCCCCTGCTTGAAGTTCATGCAAGCAGAGTTCCGGACAGTGCGGCAAAGGATAGTGGGAAGGTAAGTAAGATCGGGGGAGTTTTCTGCAAATAGAATAATGCGGCTGGGCTGGGGGAGGAAGCCCTACAACATGAAAAAGTTTTTTTAAAGGGTGGACATGCCCTTTAAGTATGCGGTGATTAATGTGTAACCCACAGATTGAGAGAAATGTATTGAAGTAAAGAAAGGTGGCATATAGATATGGATATGTCGCTATTATATATTATCCTATTATTAAGGAAACTTGTCGAGGTACAGTATAAGAGTCTAAAAGTTCTATTCTTTGGACACTATATTGTTGTATAATTGCTGCAAGAAGACCTAGATAGATTATCAAAATAGGCATCAAAATGGCAGATGAGATTCAATGTTGATAAATGTAAGGTATGCATTTTGTGCACTATAAATAACTCTGCTTTAAGTGAATCTCTAATGGAAAAAGAATTGGGGGTTCTAGTAGAACCTTTTATTGTAATAAGTGAAAATGCAAAAATAGAGGGGGCACCTGTAATCTTGCCTAGGGCACCAAGAAGCTAGAAATCCCTTGATGGCAGAGATACAGAGGTCCTAGCAAAGCCTCACATCTTCCCATATTTGAACAATAATAATAATGTTTCTTGTGGATCTTTGTTCCTGCCCTTTCCACTCACACTCTGAATATTATAGAGAAATGTTTATAAGGACAGGAAAAATATGTGAAATTTAAAAATTAAAACTAGGAAGTATATTTTTTTCTTCTAACAGATTTTGGCCAGCATGTTGTGGCTCCTGCTGGTTCTACAAACCCATATGCAAATAATTCTATTTTTTTAAACTCCTGCTACCATCTGTCTTTCAGAGGGCAAGCATACAGTTTTGGAAAAATCTAGCAACAAGAGTGTTGATGTTCTTCAGGCTCAGGATCTGTGATTTATGATGTAATATGTGGCTATTTGGTATGAAGTACTGGTAATTCAACAGATTGGTATAGAATAAGCCCTATATATTTTGCATTATTTTTCCTTCCTGCCCATGATTCCTACAAAAACATAATGCATTGCTCTTATCAGCCTATCACTTTGTGCCATATAATACACGTGTGTAGTATTAACATGGGGAGCAGAATTAATGCCTAGAAACACAGGATATAGGAGGGAGAATAAAATGAATAATGCCATGCAGGATGAAAAGGAAAGGCACAAATAGGTGTTCCTATTAAAATTCCAATAGTCGGCAATATGTGAGGGGCATATTGACCCTACTCTTAACTACGTTGAAGAACAAATGTTTTAGTATTGCAAACAAACACCAACCCCCGTGACTCATAGATGTTTACAATGGAATGTGTATGCACATTCCTTTGAGGTCATTTACATACTAAAGCAGGGCACTGTGCTCTAATGGGTAATGTCTAATCTCTCCTGACGCATGGTTATCCTCATGTTTTTTTTAACACTACACCTTTATCCGTGGCTACTTATTTATTATCACAATAACAATATAATACAGGTATCTCTCTCTGGTAACCCTGTAGTGTGTTAGGCCGCCCCACTTTATTGTTGGCTAGAACTATAGGGAATGTGTAGTGCAACACCCACTCACTTCAATTTCCCTGTGGTCCGAGTGTGTGTACCCCAGACCCATTGCTGCTACTGCTTCCTTTGCCTTTTTGAACACTTTGTCAATTTGTCTTTATAATACGTATACAGTTTCCTCCGTATATCACACTGTATTATACAGGATGCATCACTCACCCTATGTATGGGGTGGTCCAGGTGCTGAATTGCCCCGGACCCGTTGCCTGGTCCGTACATCATTCATCCCACTGTACCATAGAAGGCTGGCTTTCCGCACTCCCACACCATAATCCTAATCGGAATCAAATTTAAAACTTCACTTTTATTGTCTTGTTGTTACAATAAAAGTGAAGTTTTAATTTTATCCCGACTCGGATTATGGTGTGAGGAGTGCGGAAAGCCAGCCTTTCTATGGTACAGTGGGACTACTTATTTATCAACACTACACCTTTATCATATGGCTACTTATTTAGCCATAGATATCCATATTCCTGCATTTATTTATTACAAAACCCAGAATATATATATAATATATAGCAAAAGTGTGCCCATTGTTGCACAATGGAAATTACGTGTGTGTATGTTTTGCTATGTGTGGATATAGTGGATATAGAATCTTTACACAGGTATATTTTAAACAGTTACTAAGACAGTCACCAACCAAATAGGATATTCTGCAGGTCTGAGAGTAGACCCAGGCAATCCTGCCACACTGTGTGGTTGAAACTAATCATGCTAGTGTTAATACTTATTAGTATTCACCACGGCAAGTGGTGATGATACCTCTTATTTATAACAGAAGGTAAAATAACCATTTCCGTCCGTTTGTATTATTCACAGGGAGAGAACGCTTATTCTCACCTCCCTGTGAATAATATTACGCTCAGGGGACCTGGAACTATCTTACAGCAGATCCACTCGCAGCCGCTCCTTCACTGACAGCCGCTCTTTCCTGACCGCGCCCCCTATCTTAGGCGCATGCATGCCAATACAAAGATAGGGCGCGCTATCAGGAGAGAAATGCTGTTGAGTGAAGGAGCGGCTGCGAGAGGAGCGCGGTAAGGTAAGTTCCAGGTCCCCCGAGCGTACTATTATTCACAGGGAGTGGGAATAAGTGTTCTCATCTCCCTGTGAATAATACAACGAATGCAAATAGTTATTTTTCTGGCTTTAGTGTTCCTTTAACCTCCCATTTTGAACATTCCACGTTGAAATAGGGATCTCAGCTCTGTAAGTAAGTTCATGTATTTTGTATATTTTGTTTTGTACCTAATTAAGTCAGTGCTATACTTTATATACATTTACTGATGGTCATTTAAATGGTAAAGTGAGATAGTACACACATACATACACCTTTCCTATGTGTAATTCATATACCCCCACCTCATTGGTAGCTCCTAAAAACTCAATAAAATCCCCTATGGAGATATAAATATATTATATATATAAGGGATATATATATACAGTATACTTTTGAATATATTATATATATATATATATATATATATATATTATTGTATATTATACTAAGACCTATGCAATTTAAAATGTACTCATATACAGATATGGTTTTATGGCATAGGTGTATTTTAAAGATTTATAAAACCATGCAAGAGAGAAAATAAACATCCATTGAGTTAATAATAAAATTGTAATGTGAGTCCTCTGCATCCTATATGCAAAACATTATGTAAAGTCTGTACTGGAGATTTCTCAAGGCAAGTCCTGTAAAACAAAAAATACTCTACAATATAACTTTTCACATTTGAACAAGTTTTTTTCTTAAAGGGTATGTCCAGCATTTTAATAAGTTTGCATTATTCAGTTACTGAAGAACATGAGGTACATGTGCTATGTCTTACCCGTAACCTCCCTTTCTCAGTAAAACCTGTGCTTCCACTGTCCTCCGTCAAGGACAAGGAGAGAACAGAAATCTTTTGGACAGAAGACAGCTCCTACTCCTCAGTTTCCTTGACTTTGAACAGGCACTGAGGAGAACCATAAGGAGCAGAGATTAAGGTAAGGATTCTTTTACACTACACAGTGGGGCCAGTAGTGGGTTAAATTTAGTTTGAGGGTGACATCCCTTTATTTCTGCATAGTTACAAGTGTCAGTATGGACTGAAATGTATTTAATTGCCCTAAGGACTATGCATCAAAGGAAATCCAAGGCTACTGTAATTTGCATATCTTACTGCGCTAAAAAAATGGAGATGTCCGGTGTGTAACTTTTTAACTGACCTTTCTTCATTGTAAAACAACTCCTGCATATTTAGGTAGTATTGTACTAGAGCATTATGGATTATTTCTAGTTATATTTTTTTTTCCCCCACTTAATTTCCTACTTTAATAGCAAAATGTTTTCACTTTTAAATAGTAATTGCAAAATACTCAAACAACACACAAAACGTTTATCTGTAATATACCGATATAAAAGATCCCCAAAAGTACGTACATTTGTTTTATTGTTTTCCACAAATCCATTAATCTTAAAACCATCCAGAGCGAACTTGTTGTCGATATTCTTATTTGCAATGCTGTGAAATGTTTCTAATCATTAACTAGACAAGTTGAAAAAGAGAACATTGCAGTGAAAAATGCAATGAACTTGCATGCATTTGTGTGTGCAATTTGTTAAGTGCGTTTCTATCCATTTATGCCCGCAAGAGCTCGTGTTTGTTTGCATTTTATGCGATTACAGTATGATTTCTGTAAAGCCACATTTAAAAAAGTATCCCCCATCCTGTGACAAAAGGACATGTGGTTCGTCACCATACACACACAATTAAATCAACTGCCCACTCAAAACCTGCACCTCCTCCCCAACACTCCAACATTTGCAACAAACCAAGTTACAAGAGGTTGCGTGTAGGAAAGAGTTGCCCAACTATAGATGGACTGCACTAAAAAACAAACTTGTCAGATTTGGTTCTAATTTTCATTTTATTAGAAAGTATGCACATACAAAGCTTTAATATTTTTTGTATTTACCTTTTAAAATTTACAAGATGAATTGCTCTAATCCATATTGAAAGATGATTATAAATTAATCCTTCCAATAATAATGTACTAATTATCGTGCGAGCGTTATCGCACACAATTGTGTGCGCGATTCTTGTGCGTTTTGCGAATGCGATTTTGCCATTTTCTGTTATGGAAACGCATGCGTTACGCACTAAAATAATAAAGGAATAGGGACTTGACTATGCAGGCAGATTAGACAAGTTAGGGCTGTTTACGTTAGAGAAGTGACGTTTGCGCAGGGATATGATCACTTTGTACAAATAATGAATGGCCATACAATGAACTCTCTGGTGCATTATTTACTAATCAGTCTATATCAGAGGACACGTGGACATCCTTAAAGTTTGGAAAGTTTCATCTTCAGTTAGGAAAGGTTTCTTTACGTGAGAAAGGTGAAACTGGAACTGTCTTCCAGCAGATGTGGTAATGGAAGTTCATTGAATAGCTTTAAAAGTGGGCTAATACGTTCTAAAGTTGGTTGATAAATGGATACTCTCCAATTGCCATTTGGAGTCCAGGAGGAATTCCACCCCCCCCCATTTTTAGCTGGGCTTTTGCCTTCCTCTGGATCAACTGTAATTAGGTTTAAAGAGAAGGGTGTAAGGGTTGAAATAGATGGACGTATGTCTTTATTCAACCTCAATTACCATGTTACTATATTATAACATGGGAGCCAAAGACTGTCCTTATAGGATGTGATATGGCCCAGAGTGCATCTCTTTTTGGCCTTCAGGACATGTATAAAGGACCACCAATCAACTTGAATATTCATTTTCAGACATATTCTGTAATGTGTATTTAAGGCTAGGGTCACATTGCAGCAAAAAGGGGCCCAAATGAGATTTTCCTTAAATCTGACATGGTGTGAACAAGCCATGTTGGATCTAAATCTGATAATTTTGAATCTGATTTTGACCACATTGTTTTGATCTTGTGCGCATGTGAGCCTCTTAAGGAACACAAACTGTTCACATTGAAATCATATATCGATCACATTTAATACTAGTGTGAACATCCAAGTCAAAAATCTGACATGAATAGTAAAATTGGAATTGATCAATCTACATCCCAGCTCCCCAATGAAACAATATTTGGAGGTAGGACTAATCAGCCCTACCTCCATGCCTCAGGTACTTTTAATTTGAACATTTTTACAGTTTAGATCCTTTAAATTTCCTGGATTAAACTTTTTTTTTTTGCAGTTAAACCTGCTTGTTTCTCTGCTCCGTTTTTTATTTTCTGAGATGCATAGGTAGTCATTATTCAGAATACCCTAAATTCACTTATTGTTCCAATTATTCAATTCCCTTGTTATACCTTAATTAGCATGTTTTTATCTTGTTTTTTTTTCTGTTCTGATCTCTTCTAATTACTGACAGTTCCATTTTCCCTTTATAACATTACCACCACTTAATGTTTTTCATGTTCAAATGCTTAGACCAATTACAATGACATTAAACAATGTTTTACATGTTTTATCATTTTAATGTGCTCTCCCATCACTGCATATTATCACAATACAAAAAATAGTATTCCCTGCTGTAACCCAGAAATCTCTGCATTTAGCGACTCATTACCTATACACATTCTAAGAAACATGCTATACAATTCCCCTTTTTATTTTGCATCAGTAATAATTACTACTTTCTATAATGAACTGAAATGACTTTGACACTTACTTAAAATGATGTGTTAATTTTCCAGGAGATGGTATAGGAATTGTAATACACACAAGCTGTTCGGCTTATGTAGCAATAAACAAATCAACATATTTTTTTGCATATCTCTCATAGCCAAGTAACATGCCAACTTCAATACAGTAGCTGTGAGAATTTTTTTTTGAGTTGAATATTTCTTTGCCATCACATTTCCTACACTGGCATTTGTAAAATCAGCACCTTGATTTAGAAGTTCTGTAGTCACTGTAATGGGACTAGCAGGATCCTATGAACCTTGTCTTCATCTAACTTCTTTCCCCATGATCTCATTTCCTCATTATGAGGAACCTTGTGATCAATCTTTAGATCCTTATATCTCGTTGGAACTTGATATCATATGGGTAAGTGATTCCTTCTCTCCGCAATCTCTGCACTATCAAAATAAGATCAGTACATCTAATCATTTCATCTTTCCCCTTTATCTCCAACCACCTTTTAGCCCTTATCTTGCTGACACCTTGTGTGTTACATGTGCTTAATCTTTATTTGTGTTCTCTTATCCATGTACTATGATTTATTTCATTTGTTTGCTGAGCCACTCTGTATGTGTTAAGCTTAAAAATAAATGGCAGTGAAAGCACTGCTGCTTTAGAATTGGGAGAAATAAAATCATAATTTAAAGTGAAACTAGCCCCTCTTTGTTTTAAAGGGCAAGCCCACCCCTCAAATTATTGTGTTACAGTGCTATTTGTTTCTTCAAGTGTAGCTTAAAGGGCATGTACACTCCACATATAGACTGCAATAGTTATTTACCTGCCCAACATTCCTGAAGGAAGGTATTTACTCATGTATTTGATGGCCTCGTCACTGGTCCAGCATCTTTCATCATCTACCGGGCATGGCATTTATTCATGCTGCTTACCAAGCCACCTCCATTACACATGTGTGAGCTCATGACAATTTCGTACAGCTTCAAGAGGAGGAGTCCTTGGAGAAAGAGGGTGTATATCTTTTAGGGACATTTTTTTGGCAGGTAAGAAACGTGGGTTTGGAGTTTTTGGAGGTGGGGAAGGTAAGTATATATTATAAATAGGGGGAGTTCTGGTCCTTTAAGAAGTTCAAGGATGACAATTTTATATATAAATGTTAGATCAGATCAGATGGCAATTGGAGAAAACACACAGGTCAACTTTATTAGCAATGCTCAGTTTTCTATGATTGAATAAAGACATTGAGCCCTCTCCTTTTAATTTCTGCTTAAATATTTAATTAATTAATAAACAGATTCAACAGAAGTGCCCCCTAACAGAATCCTGTGGTACACAATGAAAAATCTAGTTCACAAAGGTAATTCTCTGTTGTTAATATTTGTGTATAATCTTTCAACCAATTCTCTATTTATCTAAAATGTGTTTTTTTTAAGACCAACAGATGTCAGAGTCCAAATTCTTGTCCTAGTGACCCAGCATATTCAACAGGATCTAATCCTTGATTAATACCTGCTGTTTACTACGTTTGGTCACTCTACTGATATAAAACATACATATAATCTATGTGTCTATAATGTCCAGGGTGCATAATGCTTTTTTCGAAATTAAAATTACATCAGATTTTTTCCCATTCAGAGGCACATCATCAGACAGAAAAGAATCTGAAAAGACAAGAAATTGTGGCCTAGATAAAAACTCAGCTCTTTGTCAATTTGTAAATTAATTTAATTATATTTAGGAACTTTATTGAACGAAATAAATGTTTCAATATCGCATTTGTGCTAGTTTTAGAGCATGATTTCTACGCCAGTGTTAAAATGATGCTGCGGACGTGCGCAAACACGATATTGAATAGCGTTCGGGAGATTTCGCCCTGATAAAATTTTGTTTAGATACAAAAAAAGAAGCATGCTTAACTATAATATACATTGGATGGAATTCATCCTCTCATCTTCAGATTGAATTGCTTATCCTGACCTAGCTCTCTCTGAGACGGTCTTGTTTTTTTTGTACATAATGGAATCATTGGCTCGATTTTAGTATGCTAAAGTAAACATCACAATCTTCACAGAAAATCAGCACAGAAATTTTACTGGGAAGTTTATAGTTTTTTTAACTGACTACATCATTTTAAAGGACAACTATAATGTAAAAATTACTTTTTAGAAATAAAAAGTACCTGGGGCAGGGTGGTACGAATGGTTATTCCCACCTCCCAATACAGTTTTCATCTGCCTGGTGAGTGCCCTGGGCCTTCCTGTATTAAAGATAGTGCTGAAGCACTTCGGAAGACTGGCAGAAGCTGTTGGTTGTTTTGTGCTGCCGCTCCTCATACAAATGTTAATGGGATGTAGAAAGCACCAATCCTACCTCCTTGCCCCGTATGCAATAAAGTTTTGCTTTAATCGGTGCAATGGTAAATGTGTGGAAACATTTATTTGACCTAAAAAAAATCTACCTTCATGCTGGATTATGTAATTTGTTTCTTAATTAAAATTCCTTAAAATGGAATGATTAGATTCTACTGTTCGCTAATTTCTCACTTCAATTGGGATTTATTTCTGTGTCTGGATTTCCTACTTGAAGAGCAAACAGGACACAGAAACAGCTGCAGGAAATTCTTGCCTAATTTTAGTGTACAATAGATCACAAAACCTCTAGGTGGATCTGGTTGTAAGTAAGATGTTCTCTGGGCAGCTCCATGTCATGTCCTAATTAAACAGAATGCACACCTAATGTGACCTTCTCGTGTCAGCTATTAAAATTACACCCTAAAGGGATTTTTACACTTCACTGGATTTGCTGGTTCAATCTATTCATTTTTCTACATTTTTTAAAGGGGATAATTAAAATCTCTTAATGAAAACTACACCGCATTTTGTAAGAATCTAGGGGCTGTCAGATAATGATTGGAGAAGCTTCCACTAGCAGTAATAGTTTTTCCAATGGTGGAAGTGATTTAGGGGCCATAGCATAAATGGCCTTATTGGGATTAACAAATTTTTAAAAACATTCCATATTATATATATTATATATTTAAATGCAGAATATTCCAAACTATGTTTGGTTGTTTTAGCAGCTTTTATTAAAAGAAATATCTCATAACAAACAATATGGAGACACAGTATGTACTTATTACATAAGTGTGGGTAACAGTCCAAACTATAGCTGTTTTTGCTTGTGAAGGTTCTCATTCATCCAGGTCATGGTATATCTGTTGTATTCAATTAGATCAAATGGACTTGAAGTTTAGTTCTTGAAGACGTTTCGCTAGTCATCCGACTGGCTTTCTCAATTCAGAATGACTTGAACAAGAATTTGTGGCAATTATGTACCCTGGAAAATCCCAATTAGCATATCACAGCCAGGTGTTAAGGGCGTGATTGGATAGTGGCTAAGAGGTGTTATAGGAACGCCCTGAGTAAGGTGTCAAAACAGCATTGTACATGGCAGAAGAAACGATGGTGTCCTATGATGTGACATCTCTCTTCACCTGTATACCCACCGAGGAGGCTGTTGACATGGTGAGAAAACGGCTAGGCCAAGGCTGCACTCTTACCAGCAGAACTGATCTCAACCCAGAACAGGTGTGTTCCTTGTTGGACTTGTGCCTGAATACCACCTATTTCAAATACAGGGATAAGTTCTATAAGCAGAAACATGGATGTTCTATGGGATCTCCAGTTTCACCTATTGTGGCCAACCTTTACATGGAGGAGGTAGAAAAATAGGCGCTTAATACCTTTAAGGGCATAGCACCCAGCCACTGGTTCAGATATGTGGATGACACCTGGGTTATAATCTACCAGAAGGAAGTACAAGCTTTCACAGAACACATCAATGCGGTAGACCAAAACATCAAATTTACAAGGGAAGAGGTACAAAACAACAAACTGGCCTTCTTGGACTGCTTGGTAGAAGTTAAGGAAAACGGTAAACTGGAAGTAGAGGTTTACAGAAAACCAACACACACAGATCAGTATTTGATGTTTGACTCCCACCACCCTTTAGATCACAAACTGGGTGTCATCAGAACCCTGCAACACAGAGCTGAGAACATCCCCACTAGCACAGAGGCGAAGGCTAAAGAAATGAGAAATCTCAGAGGAGCCCTTAAAGCTTGTAGATATCCATACTGGGCCTTTGTCAAAAGAAGTAGAAGGAAAGAAAAGAACATGAATACCAACAGTGAAGGGGAAAAGCAAGACAGGAGAAAGAACATGGTCATCCCATATGTAGCAGGGGTCTCCAAGAAATTAAGAAGAATTTTCAAAAAACACAGTATCCCTGTCTGCTTTAAACCGAACAACACACTGAGGCAGCAATTGGTACATCCGAAAGACCCAATACCGAAACACAAGAAAAGCGACATCATATACGCAGTGCAGTGAAGAATGCTCTGATTTGTATGTGGGGGAGACCAAACAGCAACTGCATCAACGTATAGCCCAGCACAGAAGAGCCAATTCCTCGGGGCAGGACTCAGCCGTGTACCTGCATCTTAAGGATAAAGGACATACCTTTGAAGATTGTAATGTTAACATATTGGCAAAGGAATGTGACTGGTTCAAGAGAGGTGTTAAGGAGGCCATTTATGTGAAAATAAAGAAACCAAGCCTAAATAGAGGTGGGGGGTTCGACACCAACTGTCTGCCATGTACAATGCTGTTTTGACACCTTACTCTGGGCGTTCCTATAACACCTCTTAGCCACTTTCCAATCACGCCCTTAACACTTGGCAGTGATATGCTAATTGGGATTTTCCAGGGTACATAATTGCCACAGATTCTTGTTCAAGTCATTCTGAATTGAGAAAGCCAGTCGGATGACTAGCGAAACGTCTTCAAGAACTAAACTTCAAGTCCAGTTGATCTAATTGAATACAACAGATATAGCTGTTTTTAAACGGCATATTTACCCCATGTAAAACTTTATTCTTACCTTCCTGACCCTTATAAACCTAAAAAACGCATATATTACTTACCTGTTAAACATTCCTTAAGCTTGGTATTGATAATAGACTGCTGTCCTCTGCTCATGAAGTAACTGCCTCCTCTTAAAGCTGTACAAGCTTGCACATGCTCAGAGGTAGCATGATCTGCCACAGTCATTAAAGAAATTGTACACTGAAAAAATGGCTTTGCCTCATTTCAGTCTTTAAAGGGTATGTCCATCTCTTTGGAAAAAATAATATGTTATGCAGTATACCCCCAAACCTCAGTTTAATTTTGCTTAAAGTTGTCAAATGTGCTCCCAGTGAGAGAAATTAAACTTATAAGTCCACGATCCATCACTGCGGCTCTCTTCTGCTTCCTGGTAAGGCCATCATTCACAACCTGTGACTGTGACATCACGGCCAATGGCAGACGGCCATTACTGGACAAGCCTCCACTGCTGCTGCTTGTGAATGGAAAAGGCACGTAGCAGCAGTAGTGGAGAGAGAGGAAGTGGCGGTGGATTGTGGACTTAGTATAATTTCTCTCTCTAGGAGCATATTTGACATCTTTAGGCAAAACTTTATAAATTAATAGATGTAAGCAGCACTTACTCTGGTGTGTTTGTGTTGCTGCATGACTTCAATCCAGTACTTGTTTTGCTCAATCTCAGTCCCCCAGCCCCATGCCAGACTTAACACAGTCTTGCAGCATCTTTGCTAAACGCGAGTTAAATGGAACCTGGGTTTTTGGGGGTGTTCTTTTGCATACTAAATTTTTGCAGAAGGGGTGGACATGCCCTTTAATTTAGGAACATCTGAAAAGTAATGTAAAGTAATGTATGCAGTCTTTAGGTTTATGTGGGGGGGAAAGGTAAGTATAAAGTTTTGCAAGGGTAGGTGAATGTGCCTGAGAAGTGTAGGTAAAGGGACCATTTTAGCACCATTTTAAAGGGAAACTGTGGTCTCCAAACAAGTTTATTTTAAATGAAAGGCCAGGTTCATACCTTTAAAACGAGCCATCAACCACCTCTCTATGTGCTGCACAGCCCAAAATATGAAGAAATCACTGATCAGAAAGTTAGGGGGTGGGAGGTTCTGAATCTGCGGCCAGAAATACTGTTTCCTCCTCTAATCTGCGGTTGGCACATGCTCAGTGCATGACTGAAGGGTAGGAGGGGGTGGGGAGAACAGCACAGCCCACAGCACTGCTTTTTTAAATGCCTCCCACTTGCTGGCCCTTCCCAATCGTGGGCCCTGTGTCCCCTCCCCTTGCAGCCCTCTGTGGCCCCTCCCACTCAAGGACTCTCTGCACACTCGCGGGTCCTGTGGCCCCTCCCCTGGGTGGGAGGGGCCCTGAGTGGGAGGGGCCCCAGGAGGCTGCAAGGGAAAGGCCCAAGGGGCTGCAAGGGGAGGGGCCATGAGGGCCCACGAGGAGGAGGAAACAGAAGAGGTACTGTCACATGGTTTCAGTGCAGGAAGCAAGAAGTGCAGGGAATCTGGTGATGCTGCAACCATATCACACATATAAATGTAAATATCTTCAAAACTATGTAAAATAAATAATGAAAGCAAATTGTAAAAATCCTCAGGAAAGCAATTCCTGTCAATCCACAGTTACCCTTTAAACGATAAGAACTTTTATGGAATAACCCTGTATATTTTTATGAATTATCAGGGTAATTCCATAAAAGTTCTTATCGTTTAAAATGGTGCTAATGTTGCCCCAACCAATCAGATGGTAGCTTTCAAATGTTAAATAAGATCTGATTGGTTGGGGCAAAATTAGCACCATTTTAAACGATAAGACCTTTTATTGAATCTCCCTGTATGTGTTTGGTGTATTGATGCCAAAGAGAGAAATAATAAAAATAATGTTTTACGTAAGGGTTCCCTGAGATATTAACATTTGTTTTCCAAGAGTTCCATAAGGATAAAAGGTTAAGAAACACTGGAATAGACCCACCCCCTGCATTTTTTAAAATAGAGATATATTTACAGGTCTATCATTTATATTTGTATGAAATATGCATTTTGATGATTTGATGGCCGAGAAAGAAAACAATACATTATATAAACATTATTTATTTAAGGATTCCCCACAGATAAAAAGGTTGAGAAATACAGTTTTAGATGATGCATTGCAACTATTAAAGCTTCTGTATAAACAGAACAGGATAGAAACAACGCAACCTAAAATCTAATTTTGGAAGAGGGGTTATCATACAGTGTCTTTGCTAATCACATCATAATGAGCTAATTCAATATTTATTAGCTTATCCATACTGAAAAGCAATTTACTTTTAAATTCAAACAGAAAAAGCCTCGTATACAAGTACGATAGGACAGACAAGGAATGAAGGCTGATTGCAGTGACCAAATCCAGTCTCGCAGTCAGGGCTATCTCGTCGGAGGAATGGACCTGACAGCCCTAACAGAACGACTACATCAGAACGTCCCCTACCCACCTCCATCCTGCCCATTCTCCGCCCCACCACACCTTCTGCTCTGCCCCACCACGCCCCCTCTTCCTCAGGCGTGGAAAGAAATCTGGCAATCCTGCTCTTAATGTTTATTTGGTTAAATATTCAGTCTATTCATAACAGTTACTTATGTTTTAAAGCTTATATTATTTGTCATACACTATTAGCCAACAGCCCTTGTTTTCTGACATAGGGCACATACACTCCCGCGTCAGAGATAAGAAGCTTGTCACTGTTTGGGGGGGGGGGGGGGGGGCAGGTATAGAGAGCTGTCAGCTGCACTTGCAGAATCCACCTTTGAAAAACAGTTTGTGGACTCTATAAGGTCCACAAAATATGGAAGATCGGGGACTATCACCATGGAAAAAATCATCTTTTTTTTAAATCTTTTTTTCTTTTAGCAGTTTAGTGTATATTCTGAAAGATAGCACTGTGTTATCTCTGCAATTAAATACTTTGATTGAATTGTACAAAGCATTTATTAAAAACCTTTAAACTTTATAAGAACAAGGTTTTTTAATGGTTTAATAATAATTAAAGGAAGGATTTAGAACTGAATTGGGAGTACATTATAAGGACAATATAACATACCGCAGATGAAATCAGCAAGTTTGTGTGTTTTACTCCATATTGCTAATAGAGATATGCTGCTATGTAGGTATATATGATAGGGCCAGTAAGGACCTGTGTGCACATTGATTCTGAGACTCCCACAGGCAGCTGCTACAGCAGCCAAATTTACCAGCACAAAAGCATTATTCAGCATACTGAGCATGTCATTCCTTCTCTAGGTTATACACCCCTTCCAAGGACGGGCTGGAACTGTTTTTATATGAAAAGCTATATTATATTACTGGCTATGGTTTAAATAGAACCAAATACACACTTGACTTTTTACATTAAAGAAATCCTTTAAATACCCACGATGTAATAGTTAATGATATTAACAGATGTTAAATGTGTTTATAACATTCCATAAAACATTTACTTTGGCATCATAAAACAATTTTACAGCGTTAAGGTTTTCACAAATATTTAGCTAATGTTCCAAACCATTGTATGATCTCAAACTGCCCTTTCCAAATACACATGATGTAATATTGACAGATACAATTGATTAAAACTCTCAGATGCTGTAGAGAGGAAATAGTAACCCACCCCATTTTAAAAACATATTAAATACTAATAGATGGACATCAGTGATGGACCCAGACCCGAGTTCAGCCAAACTTTATGAGTTCAGACGAACTCGAACTATTCAAACCAGTTCGGGTTCAAACTAGTTCTGTTTTCTGAACTTGCGGACTTATTATCGAAAATTTGTGTTATTATCGAATGTAATGTTATCGAATGTAATGTTCGAATTCGGTAACCCTTAAATGTAGCCTTCGATTTCAGTAACCCTTAAATGTATCGGTTGGAATCCTTCGAATGTAATGTTTGATTTTTGATAACCATCAAATGTATCGTTCGGTAACCCTCAAATGTAGCGGCCTATTTCGGTAGCCCTCAAATGTAGCCTTTGATTTCTGTAACCCTCAAATGTATGGTTCGGTAACACTCAAATGTAGTGGTCTATTTCTGTAACCCTCAAATGTAGCCTATGATTTCGGTAACCCTCAAATTTAACAGCCGATTTCTGTAACCCTCGAATGTAGCCTCTGAATTCTGCAACCCTCGAATGTATTGTTCGGTAACCCTAGAATTGAATGTTCGATTTTCGATAACCCTCAAATTTATTGTCCGGCAACCCTCAAATTGGCCGTAATCCTCTAATGTAGCATGTTGAAATCTGATAATTGCCGATTTTGAAGAAAGAAGTGTTTAAACAAGTTTTGGTGATAGTGACATATTCCCCAGATAATTTTCCAGGTGCCACAGCCATTCAAACCAAGTTACCATTGTTATTTTATATTAAACCATTATGTTATTCATCAGAACTTTTCAAACTATTAGCTCCCCATTGACTTTAATGGGGTTGTTTCCGAACAGAAACGAACAGAACTTCAGTAAGTTCGGCCATCTCTAATGGACATACTCACTGCTATCTTAATTCAAGTGTCATAGTAGAACATTCATGTTCATCACCTTTTAAAAGTTTTATGGTGCCTATACACTAGGCAGCCATTAGATAAGCGAACCCCCTATTGTAAAGGATATTTGAAGTTACTGAGGGGTTTGTGTAAAACATATTAGCCAATCCATGCACATTTCAGACATTTATGGTTACAGTGCTTTAAAGCTCTGGTACAAATAAAGTAATAAACATAGTAAACATAACCTGACTACACAGGTTTATTATGTCTTTTTCTATAACACAGTTATGGCTTTTTCCTTGGGCCAAAAGTGCAAGTAATTGGTACATCTATGAAGTGCCCCTCAATGGTTTACCAATCACTGTGGAAGAAATACAGAAAGAAATTGAAATCCATCTTTATACATCATCCCTATCAAAATCTGAATAGATTTAATTTGTTCACAGATTTCACTAGTCCTTATGCAACCTTGCAAGTGGTGTCAAATTACTACTGTCCTGTTATGGCTCTGCTGAGAACCAGGGGAAACCCTAAACTAATGTCAGAGATAACACGTCGGTAATTCTCACTCACTAGTCTACTATATTTAGCTAAATAGAGGTCTTGGTATATTATCCAATATGTTATAGTATACTTATATACTATCAGTGGCATAACTACCACTACCCCTGTGATCGCATACGAGTGTGGTGGTTAGTGGCGGGGGCGTAAGTGGGCCCATAACTGTCTCGGGTAAATCAGACAGTTTTCTTCCATAAAGTCTCCGACTTTCAGACCAATCTGTTGATCTTACATAGCTGTGGCACATGATGCCTTAGCCAATCACAGGAGTGGATGCCAATCGAACCCCTCCTGCTCAACTTCCATGCACGGAAAAGGCACGGAAGTTAGGCAAAAGGCAGCGGGGAACAAAGGCTGGTAAGTACATTTAGGGACAGCTGTGAGTGCTATAAACCTCGAGAGGTTGAGGTTTATAGTAATTTCCAGCCACATATCAAAATTAAGTTTGGTGGGTGGATATACCCTTCAAGGTAAAAGTAACAGACTAATAAACTCAAGGACTGACTGAAACACTGACAGCTGAAGGGCTAACCTGAGTGCTGGAGGGCTAAAACAGAGCACTGGAGGGCTAACACGGAGTGCTGAAGGGCTAACAGAGTGCTAAGAGGCTGACTAATATGGAGTCCTGGAGAGCTGACTAACAGATGCTGGAGGGCTGACTAACATGGGATAAGGCTAACTAACACAGAGTGCTGGAGAGCTTATTAACAGAGAGGGCTAGGCAACATAGAAACTATGCTTGAAGGTGAAAGATATGGCCTGGGGAAGATATCAATCACAGGTAACAAAAGGAAAAGATTTGAACTAATGATGGGTTTGGGGACATGACTTAGGATACTAACTGATTTAAAAAATATAATGGTTGCAACATATATCTAATTACCTGCTGTTTGATTTTTTGTATTTAAATGGTGAAGGAAGCCCGGGTATTCATCTTTTGATGAAGTTTGGTCCGTTTCAAACTTTCGATAAGGATTACTTATGTATATTTAATTGGATACAATGTTTTATCAGGTTCACTTTGGGGATAATGTGTGTTTTTATCTTTACCTTTATTTAACATTGCAGGTTTGCTTCAAGTGTATCGTTTTGATTGATATATAAACTTACAGTATGTCATGTGTTCATATATGTGCAGGATTCAGATCTGTAGGTAACAGTTCAGTTGTGGGTTGTAGTTTCTCAGGTCACTTACTGTTAAAGCTGGCGTCTATGTCACTAGTGTTACTTCCATTCATGGCTTCAATTAACATTGGGGTTTTAGGTCATCGGACTTGCGGGTCAATAGGGTGCGCACTGGGTGTTTAACTAATGTGAGTAAGTAGATTGCATGTGCACAGTGGATCTAAAAGTAGATCTCTGCAGTGCTCTAAGATGCAAGTTGAGAAACTAAAGCTGACTTTGGGATAGACTGATTCAGCTAGAGAAAATGATTATCCTGGAGTCTTTTATGTAAAATTGTGGGCTGCTGTTTGATAAAGGCCACTTGTATGGAGACCAATAGTCCCCTTTTAATGAAAGTTTATTCAAGAACTGTACCTTAAATATCTTACAAAAAATACACTGTAATATATTGAGTAAATCGCCTGAAAAACCTGACCCTGCGTTTATAACTTGAGTCAGTAAACTTACGACTGTCGCATCGCTCCCACGCTCCCTTAGCTGATCCGCCGGGCTGATGTACTGCCTGCCCGAATAATGACGTCACGCTGGAGGCGACCTGTATAAGTGACGCGTGGGAGTAGCGAGTGGCTGTCGGATTTCAAGTAGTTCTTTCAGAGAAGGATGCCAGGGTAAGGATGCCCACGGAATATTGCCAGGGAAGATGCCCCAGAGGATGCCACAAAGGTGCCCACGAGAGTACCCACTGAACTGGGCCCGGGTTGGGAGGGTGCAAGATGTTGGAAACTTACAACATCCCAGGCTCTAAAGCATGTTGGGAGTTGTAATTTCCCAAACATCTGGGTGGCCAAGTCCATTGAGGCTTTAGATTGTCCTTTAAATGGACAGCAGTAATTCCCAAGAGTATAGCCAAATCCAGTATGTCTTTTACTGCATGGCGACACTAGGATGAATTCTCTGTCCATTTAAAGGGCAACTGAAGCCTCAAAACAATACAAATCAGAAGGAGGATGGTATCTTTGTTGCCTTCTGATTCTGTATTGTTTTGAGGCTTTAGTTGCCCTTTAAATGGAAGAGAATTTCCCATACAGTAGTCCCATACAGTAATAGCCATACTGGATTTGTCTTTTACTGTAAGGGATTACTGTATGGGATTCTGCCCATTTAAAGGGCAACTAAACCCTCAAAAACAATACAGAATCAGAAGGCAGTAGTGGTTTTTTATTAGTTTCGTCAGGTAAAATATGACCTTGGTTTATACTTGGGTCGGTTTATACCGTATATACGGGTAAGCTAAAATATAAATGAACCTGAATAAACAAGCAAGACACTTGCAGAAATACCTTGCAGGTAAATTGTTCCGGTCCCCAGCTGAGCTGACCAAATTATTGGACCATGGATCAATCGAGTGGTGGAATATCATACGTGTATGTTTTAAATAAAATACATGGTAATGGTCATTCATATTCATCTTTAAGCTGGAGCCATTATTAGAAATCACTTTAAAAAAATTAAAGCATAGGCTAAGAGATGACATCACCTTAATGTAATTTTTCAGCCTTATTTATAATCATCCATATATCTTATAAAAGCTGCAACTTAAGTTTGATAGGTACAGGATTCTGCACTTTTTATTTTAAGGCCAACTATACCTCACAAAATGAAGAAGTCCGCAATCAAATGTCTCTTCATATTGGAGTTGGATATAGTATTCTTTCCTCCTTAAAAAAATCCCTATTGTTGCCCTAAAACCACCTACCAGTCGGCCCAACCCCTTAGGATGTATCACAGGTTAGAAAAATGCCTTACATGCCAGATATTCAATATGAAGTTCTTCTCCCTGGTTTGGACCGGCTCCTTCTTGCACCCCATTTGGATGTGACACATGACACCATATGGTCAATGAATAACTGCTCTTACCCCTTAACGCATCTCCACAGAGAGCCAGGGAGATAGAGGCATTAATCAAGGGAAAGACTTCACATGTAGTCTAACCTAATTAAATAAAGTGGTTGGGGGGTGACGATAAGTGACAGGTAGGTAAATTTTAGTTTTACAGTTATTTTGCCCTTTAGCAACTTTGTTTAGACATGATTATGTTCGATTAATGTGAGCCCTTTTAGTGGTACACACCATGCTCCACATAGTCCCATTCAGACTCATGTGGTCAGTACCATAGACTCTCTTGTTGCCGTATAAATAACCTTTAGCTAGCACTTATCATCCTTTTCTAAAAGCCCATACTGTACATTACAGCAACGAAACAACACATTGTTTCCCACATTCCCATAAATTACAAAAAAATAGTGTATTTCAGAACTGTGTAACACTGGCGGCATTGACCTTGCCTTTCTGTAATGTAATCCTGTTGCTTTTCCAGCAATTACAGTATTTCACTCAGCCCATCTGCTAATACAGACTTTAGCCCAAACAAAAGAGCAAAACACACTGTGGGCTGCCAATTTATTCAGCTGACCCCACATCTATTAAATCCCCGCCTGAATATTATTCATTTGCTACTTTAATTTGGAATTTAAACAACCTCTGTTACATGATTAAATTATGATAGACACACAATATTACTTATCTACTTTATTGCTTTGGAATTGGAATTGTTGATAAGGAACAGAAAGTTTCCGAAATGTTGCTGGTGCTAGAGAGCAAATGTACAATGAATTAAACTAATAAACAAATAAAATTAAACTATATGCAAAAAGTGTCACATTCAAGATCTGTCTATATATCCCTTATCCCTTTATATTATATAACATATATTTATATCTCCATAGGAGATGCTGTGCATTAGTTTTAGAGCTACCATATGGGGGGGTTATAGGATATTACACATAGGAAAGGTGGATATGTATGTGGTGTACTACTCACTGTTACCATTTAAATGACCATCAGTAATGTATATAAAGTATAGCACTGACTTTATATTAGGTACAACACAAACAATTACAAAATACATAAATTTACTTACAGAGCTGAGATCCATTTTAAAATGGAATGGTCAATGACAGCTTAAACCACACCCCTGTTCTGCTCCATGTGAAAGGGTATAATCCAAAAAAAGTTTCTGTCTGCTACACAGGGTATGAGTGTATTGTTATGGACATATACACCAAGGCTCCTTTTATAACCACCATCCAGCCTGCAGGTGGTGTGTCATGAGTAAATAAAATACAAGACATCCCTGCTCTCTATGGTAGGAGGAGAGAAAGTGAAGTGGATTTGTGGTGTTGGCTTTGGAGTGTATACGACTGCAACACAAGACCTGTGTATAAGATCCTGTTACCACCTGTTGGTGAGGACAAATTATCGGACAGACAATTTACCTTATGGATACAAAATCTGAGGCAACATATAAGTGTACACCAACTTCACAAGTACACACATATACAGGCCTGGTCAATATTCAAAGTGGTCCACCATAGACAGGGACACCCCTGATTAACTGTATGTTATGTGGGGAACCTGTTTATGTGGCACTGTGTCTGCTTTGTGCCAGACACCAGAGTAGCCCACTGTGTGCCATGCAACCCATAATCCTGCCATGACGGTACCATCACCACTTGCCGTGGGAATACTAATAAGTATTACTAGCATGTTTAGTTTTCAACCAACAGTGTAGCAGGATGCCTGGGTCTACTCTCAGACCTGCAGGATTATCCTATCTGGTTCCTCTGGAAGCTGGTGACTGTCTGCGTAACAGTTTAAAATATACCTGTGTAAGATTCTATATCCACAAATCCCAAACATAGCAAAACACACACACACCACATAATTCAATTGTGCACAACAGGCCCAATTTGCTAGTGTGTATATATATATATATTATATTATATATATATATATATCATATATATATATATACCGGTATTATATATATATATATATATTACATTGATGTCCTGTGTATAATGCAGGACTTCAAGTCTGGTGTGCATGGCAATTTATTTTGCTTTTATATTATAAAGTAATATAAAGGTGCAGTCCACGGGCTCTGTTAATTAATTTATTGCAAATTGAAGTAATTAATTTGTAAGTAATAAAGTAAAAATGTTAGAAGTTAGACCTTCCAGACACAGTGCAAAATTAAGTGCAACAGTAGTATGTTTCGGACTTTCTGTATAGGCCTTTATCTGCGCTTGCTATAAACCATTTACCTCAATACATTTTACTCCACTTTTTTAATGAAAATCTGTCATTACTGCTTGAGTATGAGAATTCCATGATAACACACATTTAGAGATTTCCATGGCAACTGCCTGAACCACTTTTGGGTACTGTAAAAACACATTGCTTGTCAACAAGTAAGTTAAAAGACAACTTTACCACCTACTTTTATAAGCCTTCCCTTAAAATACCCAGGGTAGGGCCTAAACCCTGGTTTAGTCCGGGTAAGCAGTTATACGTACGTAAACTTTCCCTCTCCAGTCCAAGCCAGCTTATCACCAGTTTTCAAGCTCACCACAAGGCCTTGGGAAATATTGTTAATATTGGCCAGATTGTGGGCTGATGACTGAGGTGGAAATGGACCAAATGAGGGTAAATAACTGATCCAAGCATTGAGGGTAGGATATAATAATTTAATAATAATGAGAGCTATATACTTTTGTGCATCACAATATCACTCAAACTATACCATCTTTACAGTATAGATCTATACACAAGGTTTTAATTCTCAGATTCATTTCTGCTGAGTTTGTTTTCTGTTCAGTGCCAAACCTTAATAACCACATAACCAAGAGAAACTTTTTTTCCCATGCAGGTCACCCGGCCTGCACGTACTTAAGCATGTAGCAGGCTTGAACACAGTGGTGAAAGTGGAAACCTTTAGCATGAAGCAGCTGACATTGTGCTGGGGTGATACGGGACTACAAAATAGGTTTTTGAAAGTAATAAATGGCACTTGTGGTTTATTTTAAAAGACAAAGAGGTGTGTCACTTTTTTTTTTTGTTTGGACATGCGCCTTAAACGATATGTTCACTGAAAAGCAACTAATGTTATTAGATAGCTGGGGCTGTAACTGAACGTGTGTTCCTTTTTTTTGCCTGTTCCCTTCCCACCCCTACCTTCAGTGTTTGTTTCTGGCTGACTGACATATCATGATGCGTTGCGGATACATCCCTGGACGCATGCGCAGTGACGTCACCCGGACTCAGCATGCGTGGCCATGTGCAGCAAGCGCCATCTAGATTCTCTGACCACCTGTTTGGAATGGCAAGACAGATCTTGTGGGGGCGGTCCTAGGAGCCACATTAACCATTAAAAGAAAACACTGAAGTTAGGGTGGGAAGGGAATCGGCAAAAAAAAGAGGAACACATGTTCAGATTCCAGCCCCAGCTATCCAACAACAATAGGTTACTTTTCCAGTGTACACATTTCTTTTAAACTTTAAGTCAGTACTTCTCTTTAAATATCTGCTAAACTTCTAGCTCTAGTTATTCTCTTAAAATCTTTAAAAGCCATTACTAAAAGCATAAAAAAAATATTCTTTCTTTTAGTTAGTCTATGTGCTGTGCATTTCAAAATAGCTTTGTTGTTAATGGAAAATATACGGGTAAACCTTAGTGCATGAGAGTTTGGATTCCACCCTCTGTAATTTTCTTGCCAGTCAGAAATGCTTTGAATGGAAGGTCACAAAATCTCTAATTCACACAAAATCACATTTGATGAATTGTGCTGGACATTTACTAATGGCCTTGCATGAATGATTTTAAAATAGCCATTACCAGCAGAAACCAAAAAGGAAGGAGAACATTGCTTAGTTTTTGTCCTTTTCTCTATTTCTATCTTCCCAGTTATTTGCTAATAATAATTTACTTTTACTTTCACTTTTAACACTCTTCTAAACTAAAAATATTAAGGACAATTATACTCACCTTCCCTCTGCTCCACATCTTCTGCCAGTGCTTTTCCCAGGGTGAGGACCTGAACCGCTAGTCCTCACCCGGGATTCACGAAACCTACATCAGCAAGCTCAGGTCCTCACCCTGGGTAAAAGCTACTGCACGAGAGATGGGAGCGGAGGGAAGGTGAGTATAATTGTCCTTTAAGAGTCTATGCTTTGCTCAGTGTGTTTCACAAAATCACCTTCTCTAAGTAGTAAGGTTAGCAGGGAGGACTGGCCCAGTAGGCGGGGCAAATGCACTCGGGCTGGTCTCCAATGAAAAATTGGGCTGCCACAGAAGCTTTTAGTAAGTTACGTGCTATAGAGTTAACATGGGCAAGGAAAGGAAACTCCTCATCCTTCAGTTCATTTAATCAGCCCAAATCCATTACATGGACTAATGGACTTGTTGGCCTCACCATTCATTGGCAAGTGTTATCACCCTCGAGATCATTAACCAGTTGTTGTCAGTTCTTCAGATTATTAGCCAGTGTAAGTCCGCCCTCCAGTTCATTAGCCATATTTTCCAGCCCTCCAGTTCATATCTAGTGGCTCAGCCCTTAATTCATTAGCCAGTTGTAGCCCTCAGTTTCCCGTAGCCTCCATTTATTGCTATCTTGCTGCAGCCCTTCAATTTTAGCCAGTGTACTCAGCCCTCCAGTTCATTAAGCAGCGCTGGTCAGCGCTCCAGTTCATATCAGCGTTTTCCAGCCCTCCAGGTTATTAAGCTGTATTAGTTAGCACTGTCAGTTCATGAGCCATGTTAGCAGCCTCCAGTTTATTAGACAAAGAAAACTTTTGTAAGTATAAACTTGAACTTAGAAATGTACCAGGGTGAGGTTCTCACCCCGGTAAAGGGTAGGGTGGAGATTTAGGAACTATAATTGTCCTTAACAACTTCACACTTAAAAAATATTGCAGGAAACATTAGTGGTCTTAAAAATGGGCGTAACAAACTAAGGTGTGTGACCTTAGCAAAGTGGGCTTGTCAAAAATGTTGCGATCGTAGCATGAAAGAGGACACTTGGTTGTATTTGCCCCCCTCGGCCAAAGGTCCCAGTCCCCCCTGAAGGTTAGTAGAGTTGATTTCATGCATAATATGGGCACATTTAGGCATATTTATTCAAAGCATTATTGTTAGTTTTTTTGTTTTTTTTTGAAGACTTCATATGTGTTCAATGCTGCAGGCAACCTAGATAAACTAAATGCGTAGCAGAGTAGAAGATAAATTCAATGGTTGATAAATGAAAGGTGACGCATTTGGGATTACAATCCTTGTGCTGCCTACAACCATTTATGGCTCTGTTCTAAGTTAATCACTTTGGGAAAAAATTGGGGGTTCTAGACTGTAGCAAAACATGCAGACGTAAACAGTTAAGCTGGGTACACACATTAGCAATAAAAGGGTGTCCCGCAGTACCAACAGAATTGTCTTGTTATCGATAATGTGTACCACAGTTCCAAACACTAAGGGCCAATAATGTTCACTGTCATTCTCTGTATCAAACGGAAATGCCCTAAAATTTCCCTCAGCCGGTCAGCTCCCTTACTAAGAGTATAAGGAGTTGGCTACGACTGAAGAATGTGCTGTCCCAAGCATTCTCCCTATGCTGTATATAGGCCACATCACCTGGGGCAGTGAGTAGTGTGATTTTTACAAATGACAGACAGAATCTGCGTTTTTTCAAGATCTCTCGTGTGACCCACCTTAGAGCTAGCAAGATATTGTGTTTGTATAAAAGTATGGTATAATTTTCAAGTGATAATAGGCCTCCTTTGCAATATGCAGCGCAGTGTTTGGAATCCCATATAAAAGAACTCTGAAATGTTAGAGAAATAAAATAAGGGGATGTTTGCACAGGAGAGCAACAGTTTCGTGGAAATATGATCACTTTTTTACAAATCTATTAATGGGCCATATAATAACTCTCTGGTGCATTGCTTCCTGTTAGGTAGAGCTCATGACTAGGCTAAAAAGTTTGGACTAGATGATCCATGTTTTATTAAACCTCCAATTTCAGCAATAGATTGTTAAATATTTTTAAATCAGAGAAATGTTCTCTGTTTTGTCTTTGGTAAACTTATTGTTATGCCCGGAGTCCCCTAGTACCTCCAGCACCTATACCCCAATCTACTACAGCCATTGTCTTCACCTATAGACAAGCCCCCGATCATCAGGAGACTTTGCGCTTTGATTACATGGTTACCCCCAGGTTTAGAGTGCAAGGTATAGACGCTGAGGCCGGGGTTTTATACGCAGGAAACGGAACACCAAGATATCTACACAGAACTGGAAGACACAACAAAGAACAAGAAAAGAATAAACAATAACAATAACAATGAACAAGATAACTACTATGAAAAATACAGGATCACTAGTATGTGTTTGGGGGGGTTCTGTTCGCAGTGAATTTTTGATGGGGGGGGTGGACATGCACTTTAAGTACTATTAAGGTATATGCTTTATCTCTTAAGCCAATACACGCCAATACACAGAATATAAACCATACAAAAAAAAAAACTAATTCTAGTGCACAAACAATTCTAAATTGCATTGGCTACCTCCAAAAGGTTGCTAATACAACAGTCTGCTAATCCCTGGATATAAAACAATTAGGTCAATAGTTGGCCAAATTATTTTAAGCCGTCACATACGTCAGTTGCTTATTACTGGGCCTAACCTATGTACTTGCATTTGGCTGCATGAACTGACCACTTCCCTGTGTGGCCTATATGCTGAACTGACTTTTCGGTTTAAATACTTAAGCACAGTACTTTAAATCAGAAAGCGGCTGTTTTATACAAATCTATGAGGTAGCCAATATGCAATAAATGGTTCACTAGATCGTTTTTGTGTATGTTTGGTCTTATGTACTTTAATGGATGTAAACAGATTTTCTATATAGGGTTTTTTTAAGATATAAAGCCACCTAACCCGTAGTTTATCATAAACCAATCTTGATTATCCTAGGAATGGCCAGTTAGCTAGTTGAGTTGCTGCTTCTTCCTTGGATTGTGTTAGCGCCCGACATGCATGTTTTAGTATTTCAAAGCCCCAATTCATAATTGTGGACAGATAAACACACTACCCCGGGTTTTTTCACACCGAAAACCTCCTGACAGCCACGGCACGTAGTCCCCTTTGTTATTCGATATACTGTGGAGTTCCAGTGTGATAGTGGTTACCATGGAAGCCGTGTTCTGCTCACATGCTGCACGTGTACGCCGAACCGCACGTGAGGCGTTTGCCGGAATCAAAACCTGGCAGGTCTAGTTAGGTGGGTCTATGTCATTGTCATAATGGTAGGTTGGGGGAATTTGCATTAAAGACTCACGCAGGCAGTGGGGGGGGGGCATGCACGGTAGGTGGGGGAGCAGTAGTAAAGGCTGGTTTAACGGTAGAGGGATGATAGAGTAGAGGGGGACATATTGAGGTGAGGGAGAGGGGTAGGTAAGGGAGGGGGAGGGAAGGGGGAGAAGCGGCAGTACGCATGACAATATCTACCGAGGCAAGGTAGCAGGCAAGCCCTGCTAGCCTCCTGGTGGACAGTTTTTGGGACTTTAGGGGGGGGTCTACAGGAGAACCCTATGGAGCTGGGATCTGAGGTAAGGATACACACACTACATGGTGGGGCCATTACTGGGGGGGATTATAGTTTTGGGGGTGGACATGCCCTTTAAGCTCAAAATTAAAATAAATGTAACTGGAAAAAATTGAAAAAAAATCTAATTCCTTTTGTGACGACCAGTTCTCTCTTGTCTTTGTCTAAGAATTGAAAATTTCAAGCAAATATAACAGGTAATTAAATGATATTTTTACTGATTAAAATTGTATTGACCTTTATAATCCATACTGTACATCCCATCAAATAATAATACTGAGAATATCATCTAATCTTTCAACCTGATTTCTATTCTTAAAGAGATTTTAATTCATGGAGTGTTGTCTGAATTCTGCGCTAGATGTCTGTCTTCGCCCTTGAAATGACAGTTGCCTCTTTTTTGGAGAATGAAATCCACGATATTCAACTAACAGGATATGGTGAAGAGCGTATTGGCAGTTTCAATGCGGAATGGAAATCACATTCATTACTTAATGTTAATTAATCTGCTCTAGGAGATAATATAATCAGGTGTCATATTTATAATAAATGAGCCAATGTTTGTTATCAGAATTGCCGTGTTACCCTTGTAATGTCCTAGATTACAAAAAAGTGAGTATCTTGATTATTCATCTTTTTCAAAATTCAACATCTCTACACATTGGAAATATTATGTAAGGGGCAAGAATCAACAATCACATACCTAAACCCCCGGAGGACATCAATAATCTTCTTCTGTTGCTACGGTTACATTTTCCCCCTTATACTTGTTTTCCTGTAATTGGTTAATAAACCTTATTTCTACCTCAGATCCTAATAAAAATGAGCTAATCACTGGAAAATATAATTATGTCACACCCCCTAGTCTATGTATTGGTTTTAAATGTTACATGAATTTCTATGTCAGTGGTAACCATGTTCCTTTGGGTGACAATAAAAAGCAGGTAACCCTTATCAAGCAGCCTGTTTGCATAACATTGAACATTATGCACACGTTCTATGTCAGATCCTGTGATCCTGTTTCCATTTTTGCAATGTGCAAAAATGGTTATCGTGTGAGTTGGGAAAACAAATTCAGTGCAACCGCAAATAGTGGGGCAAGTTCCGTGTAATCACAGAATCACAGTGGGTTGATCTGAAAAACGATCAAATTGCGCAGATTTTTTGGTGTAGTGGGGCACAGCCTTAGACTATTTGCCCAACTGAGTGCTTGCTACACGTGCTGCATATAGGTGGCAATCGGAGTTTGGCTCAGGTGGCAAAAACCCTAGGTCACTCCTGTCAGGAGAGCTCCGCAGGGATTGGGTCAATTCTTTAAAGAATTGGGGTATTTGGGTTTTGTACAAAACAAGATTTAGCCTAACTTATTTATATTACTTGCTTATATTAAATTTTAGAATCTTTTTTTCAAGAAAAATGTGTTGTTTGTCATGATGGTAAATGACAGAGACATATTCTAATTATGTCACACTGCTACCTACACTTGATTATTTCTTTATTTAAAAGAGAAAGCAGTGATTACATTAACTAAAAGGCACATTATATTGCCATAAGGCTTATGTGGATTAGTCTTGCACATGCTTCTTGAATTATCATGATCATTAATATATGCCTGATATAGGACATTGAAGTCATTTAAATTGTTGGAGGAAGTGCCTGATATGTCGATAGAAAGAAATATGTTAACTTCCTGTAAAAGGTCATTGGAATAAAATAATGCACCTTTTAGTTTGCTTGTATAAGATGCAGTCTGGGGATATTGCACACAGAGTTCCAGATATAAGAGAGAAGCGAGAATCCAATAAATGACTGACATTTTTTTTTAACCTTTTTTTTTATATTTAAAATAAATTAAAATAATTTTAGTAAAAAAAATATATATAAATAATATACGTATATTGTGAGGTTAAAAGAGACATTGATACCAATATTTCTTCATGGACAGCACCTAAATTATTTTTAGTTTACATTTACATTGAATGAAAGAAAAATACTGTCTGAGCTACATAATAGAAGGGACATTGTCATCAAACCCTCAGACAAGGGTGGAGAAATAGTCGTATGGACTCTATTTGGTATAATCAAGAGATTTTGAGACAACTCAAGAACGATTCTGTATATAGTAAACATAATTTGATCCTTCTGGAATGTTAAAAAAACTATAGATATCTTACTTGTGATATAATTAAGAAATAGTAATCTGCAGATTTAAAAGTTTACCTTACAGTTGATAAACCAATTGTACCTGTTTTTTATATCCTGACCAAGATTCACAAGGATCCCATCCAACCTCCGGGGCGCCCTATAGTGGGCAGGGGTAGGTTCCATCTTTGTACCCCTTGCCTCTATTGTTGGATGGGATCCTTGCACCCTTGGTGCAGGAAAGTGTATCCTATTTAGGGGTTAGCATGCACATTTTACAAAAACGGAGGAATTTACAATTAGATGATACTAGTGGGATCCTAATAGCGACCCTAAATGTCTCCAGTCTATAACCGTCCATACCACATGTGGATGATTAAGAGCATGCCAAAGATTATTACATTTGAGTCAATTATACTCACATAATCAAATAAAGTTTTTTCTACAAGTACTTAGATTGTGTTCTATCAAAATTATTTTAGATACGATAACACGTACTACCTCAACGCCGTGGCACATTTTTCATTCACATGTATTATACACCCGCCACTGGTGGCGTGTGGAGGTACAAAGACGATGTGTTTCCCTGTGGCGGTGCAACATTCGATCTGTTCACTGAGTTCTATTAGGTACTTAATATTATGCATAATGATATACAATTTACATTAACCTATATACATATATGGTCCATTTTTTTGGATATTAAGGGACTGTTGATGGTAAGGGCCGACTGAATTGTCACGAAGCCTACCGACCGCAACCACTATTATTTATTTATTTGATAGTTACCATCCCAGACACGTGATCTGCTCAATACCTATCAGCAGGGCCGTTTCTAGCCATTTGGTGCCGTATGTCCCTCCCACCTACGTGCACCCCCAACCCCCCCCACTTTACTAGTTGGTAGAGGCACACACTGTACCAGGTGAGGCATGCGTGTATACATACTTTTGTATGAATGCAGTGACACTGGCCACAAATGAAATACTGATTGGAAGGACAGGTAGGTTTCAGTGGGATGTGCGGTATGTGGCACCAGTGTTCTACCCAGAAATTGTTACAGCCAGATAGGGCAGAACAGGGAAATTGGTGAATCTGAGATGTTAAACTATTTCAGTGCTGTCCAAGAATATTGGCATTAATAATTTCGTGCCACAGAACATTACTATTAACCCTTTAGTGCCAGCAGACTTTACTATTAATACTTTCAGTGCCAGCCACTTTTAACCCAGCAGACTTCCCCATAGTTTTCCATTAACACTTTCAGTGCCAGGAGAGTATTACCATGAACCATTCAATGCCAACAGACTTTCCTTTAACACTTTCAGTGCCACAGAGTATTATCTTTAACCTACTCTTAGTTCTAATTGGATAGTTGGATGGAAGGAAGAAAGAGGCAGGGATATGGATCTCATGGCTGCTAGTCACGGTCACTGTTCTAAATTCTGCAGCAGCTTTTACCTGGCATTTTAGAACTGTCCCCTCAGTACTATTAGCTGAGCCTCATCCCCCCCCTCCTTTCTTCACCTTCAGTTCATTTCAAATTGCAACATTTGTTGCTATGTAGAGTGTGAGGAGTTCAGGCTCTGTACTAGATACATGTTGCAGGTTACAGCCGAACAAGGAGAGCAATCTAACACAGCAAGTAAAAGCTGACAGAGATGCTAGGAAAAGTAGGCGCCCTGGATCAACATAGGCACCCTAGTTCTTGGCTAGTGGCCTATGCCTAAAAACGGCCCTGCCTACCAGCCAGTTTACCAGAGTAAGGAGGGTAGTAATATATTGATTTTTATTTACAGCCTCTGGCAGCGAAAATTCCAAACTGTTTGAAAGACACCACAGATTTGTTAAATCGTTTGAAGGAAGTGGGTAATTTGAGACCTAATACATATTTGTATGGGATTGATATCCAATCTTTATATACTCTATACTTTAGAACGATTGTATACGCGTAATGAGGATTGTTTATTGATACCGATCTACCAACAGCTAAGCTATACTTCTTGCTTGACTGTCTAAGCTTTGTATTGCATAAAATTACTTTAGGTTCCTAGATAAGTTCTATTGGCAGCTCCAAGGGACTTTAATGGGCGCTACGTAGCAACGTCCCTAGCAAATTTGTCGTTAAGCTTGGATCGCTTCAGAACATGGTATCTGCAGCTAATATGGCACATGACACCATTAAATTTACGCATGAAGTTCCCTCTCCATTACCATTTTTGGATGCACTGATTAGCGTTGAAACAGGTGCTATTAACACTATGTTTACCACAAACTTGAATAGAGCAATTTGTTAAATTCAGGTAGCTTCCATCATCCCAAAACCTTTAAGGGATTCCAAGGGTCAAAATATGTGATTGAAGCGCATTACGTCTGACCCTTTGTCTTACGAAATGGCGGTTAATCTTTAACTTCTGTTTTTCTCAAAAGATTAACTTTGAATCACTTAAAAAGACTAGAGATGACTAAAATACCTAGGAACAGCTCCTATGTTCGTATCCAAATGAACAGAGTAGGAGCATGAAAAGATTGTGAGAAAACACTGGTCCTCTTAACGTGGTAATAATATGGTCATTTATTTCAGACTCCTCCTATGTTCTGTTATAAACGAGGTTCGAATGTTAAGGATTACTATGCCCTTCAGACCTATTGAACAGAATGTACCATATGGACACTTACGTCGGGGTACCTTTCCCTGTTTAAATTGCAATGGTTGTGGTAAGGATATATGCCACCTACCATGGCTTAAGATTAAAAGACACATATGTCTACTTGAAATCACATATGAGATTTACATGCTTAAATCCCATCCGGCAAGGCATATTTCGGTCAGACTAGTCGGTGCAGGGAAGCTCTGTATACAGGAACACAGGTAAACCAGAATTAACAAACAGGATTTCTATAACGGACAATGCGTACTAGACATTTTCTGCACAACCAAATAGAGTCTCTCATTTTAAAGTGGTGTTTTTGACACAGTTACTTACCTTTAAGAGGGAGGTGACCTTAACAGAAATTACATCAAGAGAGACTAGTTGGATCAAAAAACTTAACCTTTGCACCAACTGGTATGAATGAGTCATGTTCCATTAACCATTTTATAATGAGGCTCATACTATATTGTTTTGAAATATCTTAAGTGATCTAGTGTACGTTGAGATTCTCATTCATTTCCCTACAGACCCTTCGATTTTGATTAATACATGTAACCAGTGTACTTTTTATCATTCTTCAAAATTGTAACATTGCCTTAACATCAGTGGAAAAGGGTGAAGGGTCTTTAAACAATGCACCCACCACTAATACTTCTTTTCATATTAATAGTTCCCTATCCCCCCCCACGCTTGGATCTAGGACACACTCCAAAACCAGAATCCGTAGCTCAGACTCTTATTTTGAGCCTCATTGATGGATAGGGACTGGTAATTTAGCGTTCTAAAGTTTAATGCTTAATTTATGTTGCTAAATTTTTTACCGGGCTGGGTGGTCTCCCCTAGGTCGATCTTATTATATGGGCAAAGGAGGGCTTATATTTGGTTTCGCACATAATATCCCTGAGGGGAAGACAATTTCCACCTCCTGCAAAGCATGAAGGCGTTGGCATAAGACGGAGCGACATTGGACCCCATGGCAGTCCCACGTATCTGCCTGTAGAAATCCTTATCAAACCTGAAATATAATGGGTAAGTATGAATTGAGTAAGCCCTAAGAATTGAATTTGGTCAGTATTATAACTCGTTTCCCTCATATAATAGCTTCTCACAAGCCGAAATCCCTCTGTATGGGGAATAGAGGTATACAGGCTACCACATCCAATGTAGCCATTACTATCGGCTCATCGTTACCACCTTCACCTTGGCTAACTTAGTCAAGAAATGGTTGGGTTATTTGTAGTATGATAGTCCACCCCGAACCAAAGCGCAAAACCCTGTCTAGTAGAGTGTCCAATTTTGTGCTTGGACAAACCCCAAGCCTTGTTAATTTGTTGTGTCTCTTTAACAATTAAGATTTAAAAATATTAATTACCGCTACATCCTATGTAGCTGTTGTTTCAACTTGGCACGTGTCATCTGTGTGCTTTGGCATTCCACCATGCTCTAATTTTCCATCCACCTCTCCAGGTCTTCCATTTCCAAGATTACCATTTGCATGTTTTTTGTAAGATTAATGCTTGATGTTATTTACTTAATTATTTACTAATTATTTACTTATTATTATTATTTACTAATTATTTTTTGTTTTTCAGGGTCACTATGTGGTGCCTTGAGGTCTCATCTTGCCTTCCTTTCCATACCTGACTGTGGTTTTGATTGACGTTGGTACTTGCCTTTAAGGACTGGGTGGCTAAATGGGAGAGATATATGGGATATACCAGTGATGTAACTATATCTGTTTGTAATATGTTATGGTGGTCACACTGTGGGCTCGATAAAGGGGACGTGTAGTTCCCGAAACAGACCCTGTGATGCAGTGAGCCCGCATAATAAAGATACTTGCACGATTAAGTGTGGTGTATTATATTGTTTCTTATATAATAAATATATATATATATATATAGAAATGAGTATAATATATATATATATTTATATATATATATATATATGGGGTATGGTCAGGCACTCACTTGACAAGTATTATGGCCTTGGTGCTACCGATAGAGATTTCACATATATTTTGGTTGAAGTCAGTGCACACAAAAGGACTTCTAAATATCCAAAATACAACTTTTATTCACACATAATTTGTTTAGTTAGCGACGTTTCGGTCCTATTTTCTGACCTATGATCCCACCTTTATTAATCCTACAATTAAAACATTTCAACAAATGGTTAACACAGAGGTTACGCTAGTAATCATAATCACAAGATAAGTTGAAACAAAAACATCACAACTTAACGGTGGAGAAAGAAGGGTAATTAAATCCCTTGCCTCAGATAAGAACATTGTAATACGCCCTGCAGATAAGGGTGGGCATTGTGATATTAATTATACTGACTTCAATGAGAAATACTCACACACTAGGAACACTACAACATATGAGAAACTTAAAACAGATCCTACTAAGGTGTTTCAAAAACAATTAACCTTATTCTTGATCGGGCTGTGTTTCATAATGTGATTAATATTGAAACTAGAGACTATTTAAATCAAAAGCATCCAATATGCCCTATACTTATACAATACCAAATCCATAAAGATCTTACTAACCCCCCAGGACGCCCAATCATTTCACTCAGGGGTGATATTAGAACATTGGGTAAGTTCCTGGATGGACATCTCCAACCAATTGTGAAACAACTTAATACATACATCAGGATACGGGCCACCTTATTGAAAGGTAGAACTTAATATACCTGACTAGTAGAAATATGGCTAGCTACGCTAGATTCTCTAGTCTCTATATACCTGTATCCCACACATAGCTGGACTGGGAAACAGTCAAGGATACTTAGAGCACTATAGGAGTGGAACACCTGTCTTTCGGAACTTCCTGCTGGAATTACTAAGGCAACTTTGAAATATAACTTTTTCAAATTTGAAAATCGGTATTATATAAAAAGGGCTGGCACTGCCATGGGTGTGGCCATGGCTCTGGCTTATGCCACATATACATGCATGCATATGAATGAAAACCATTCTGTCTAAATATGGAGATCATTTATTAACTATTATAGATTTATTGACAATCTTCTTGTGTCTGTGGCAGGGACCCAGGAACAACTGGGGGGGATGGTAGCTATCTTAATGGACTTGATACACCTATCAAGTCACTTGCAACAGAAGTAGAACTGCATTGAATTCCTGGATCTACGCATTGGCATACAAGGTAACAATTGTGTTATTCTCTATATATTAAAACAAACAGATAGAAATACACTGTTACAATATTACTAGCTGCCATCCAACCCCACTTAAAGACTCTCTCCCCATCTCTCAAACTGCAGGGTTTTACGTAATAACTCAATAAGATATATGTAAACAACAATTAAATGAAATGACAAATAAATTCCTAACTAGAGGATACCCTAGAAGATATTGGATATAGCTCTAGTAAAGGCTCAATAGGATACTTAACAAAAGGGAAACATCATCAATACGAAAAGAGAAAAATCAAATAAATTTTCTGTAGTATACAATATAATGATATGGGACACAATGTGAAAAACAGTCTAAAAACCAGTTGGAAAGTATTAACATCAGATGACACTCTGCAAAAATTATTAACAAAACAACCCACCATTAGTTTCCGCAAAGGAAAAAACTTGAGAGACATGTTAGTGAAAACCGACCCTATTGTTAGTTACACCAATGAGGAATCCTGGCTCTCAAAAAGAAAAATGGATGTACATCTGTGTGGCAAATGCATGTCCTGCAAACAAATGATACAAAGTAAAACCTTTACACATCCTCATACGAAGGAAATCATTAATATTAAGTATCCGATTACCTGCACCACCACACATGTGATTTACATGACTACATGTCCATGTGGACTATCTTATCACGGTAAAACCGATTTAAGTCTTAGATTACGTATTGATGGACACCGATCGGCAATAAAAACCGCCTTTCGAGATAACCAAAGTATAAACCAGTGGCAAACATTATTTACAGAAGAATCATTCTCCGGACGTTTCAAATTCATTGGGATTGACATATCCCCCTACCCAAAAAGGAGGAGATAGATCGAAATTATTGTTACAAAAAGAGACACATATTGGATCAACAGACTAAATATACCATTAGTCCATGGGACTTAATGAGAACTGCTCCTACTGCTGCTTTTTAAAGGATAGATACTATTTTTTAAGAATGGTAACTATTTGGGACTATTATATATATGGCCTCTTTATTATATATTGTTGGGGATATTAAGAACTAATATTTAAGATATATCTTATTATACTGTTAGGTTCTGGGATATGGCACTCTAGATAATCTCTGTTTTTATTTTACACTGTAATTTTACAAATAGATGGACACAACCACTTTAATTTTTAAGCTTTTTTAACATTGTAATAAGCTTTTGATTAATAATGTTTAAACACTTTATAAGGCACGGTAACACTTTATGGTAATCATATAGCACTTTAATAGTAAGCATATAGGCACTTTATTATTGATACATGCTGACCCGGTTAGTTCACCCACTAAGAGTAATCACTATATCGTTCACCACAATTATTAATGTAATTGATCATCAACAGAAATGATTTAAAATGGACACAGTGTGTGTATGATTATTTAGCTTGAAAAAGGTCAGAAAATGACCGAAACGTCACTAACTACACAAATTAGGTGTGAATAAAAGTTGTATTTTGGATATTAAGAAGTCCTTTTGTGTGCACTGACTTCAATCAAATATATATATATATATATATATATATATATATATATATATATATATATATATATATGCTATATATTTTGCAATGTATTCAATAGGCACACCATTCCCATATTTGCACGGGTGCCATTCATGATAATAGATGAAGCAAAGGAACAAAGGCACTCATGGGTCTTGAATAGTTAAGCTAAGTTAAGTTTTACCTATTCAGACCCGTGAGTGCCTTCATTCCTTAGCTTTATATATATATATATATATATATATATTAATATATTATATATTATAAATGATATCCAGTCACCATTGAAAGCACTCATCAGGACTTTAATTATAATAAACATCTCCAATCTTTATTATCATACGTCTACGCGTTTCAGCCCGGGCCGTCATTGAATAGCTGTGCCGATTGAATACATTGCAATTGCAGTGGATCCTGATATTAAGAGGTCACTGCACCACTAGAGTATCTGCTTACTCACTGGTGCTACAGCATAGGTGCATAAATAGCGGGTAGGTAGAGCCTTCAATCAATAGAGGAAGGTACAGTAAGTGTTTCATTCCTGTCACTGGTGCATTAATACCAGAGGATAAATGATGATGAATACTAACGTGGGCTACCCTTTTTTGTCAGAGGTTACGGATTACCATTATAGAATTGATTATTTACCCTCTTATACTCTCTTTTACAAAAAACAGACAGACCATTTGTTCATTCAGGCCTCTAAGGGCTCTCTGGGAATTCACATCAGAGAACTTAAATGATCAGTTATGGAGATTCTACATAGGATGTTGCTAGTGCAGCCCCTGATGCAGGAATTTTGATAAGATATTAACATCCAGCATCCATTAGAAGCGTAGTCTCATTAGTGCTCTGTTGCTACATTGTATACCCTTTTTCTGATACAGTGTATCATCGAAAGTTGAAGAAACAGTGGAACTACACAAAGTAATGCAGAAACCTACATAGCTATATAGATTGTATATCCTCAAGGTATTTAATGTTTTTAAGGTTTTTTTTTTAATATTTAATATGTTTGGTGATAATCGAGTATTATATTTGATGCACTTTATTGGTGATGGTTACATATGTTAACTTTGTGTGAATGAGACTATCGGTCTATGAGAGGAGGTAATGGCTGCTGAATTTCCATCCTGACTGGGCCTTGTTCCACACCTGGTGCATGGCCCTGTGGCAATGTTCTTGTTTGTGGTAAGTTGACTAGTCTGTGTGGTTTCCAATTGAATAATAACTGCCTTAAACTATTTATGAAATTGTTACTAACCCTTGAAGTTGGTCCCTTAACTTCTGTCTGTGAAGTGTTTAGCTGAATGGTGTGAATACCTGTATTATCCTGCGCTGTCTGAATCTGTTGTTGAGTCACATTCATGGGGGGAAAGCTGTTGTGGTATTCCAGGGATGTTGCTGTGGTGCTGTTTGCTGGGATTCCATGGCCTGTGGAGACAAAATAGTAGAGGGCCCTTGGGGTCTCCTGCATTAAGTGCCCCTTGCCCCCCACCTCCTTTCGTGCATGCTTAGGTGGGGTTGTGCTTAAGTGGGCTGTTTATCCCTGGCCTGAGGATCAGGCTGCACCGCTTGTGTCCTGAGGTGTGCTGTATGTGTCATGGCCTGAGGACCAGGCCGTGCTGCTTGTGCCCTGACCTGAAAACCAGGCCGTGCTTGTCGGGGTGTGTATTGAATGTTACACTACCCGCTTGTCCTGGGGATGTGGTACTCACCAGTGCTGACAATCTATGAGGGTGGCGTGTCCGCGCCTGCCTTCCCTGCGGACCGTTCTTTGGGCCCTTGTGCTTTGGCAAATGTGTCCTCTGTTCCCTTTGTGTTAACCTGTTGGCTGCTGCTGCTTCTGTAGTGTTTTGTCCTGTTGGGGCGCTGTATTGCCTTGTGATTTGCCTGCACCAGTTGTTGAGTCGCTGCAGGCCAAATTATTTTAATCCCAGTCACCACGTCAAGGTTGCTTTCTTTAACTGGGTCCTAACCTACTGGTACTTGCTTTTTGACTACATGAGCTGACAGCTTCTTCTGTGTGGCCTTACAAGTTTTCCCAACTTTACACTGAATTACATTACAACCCAAAATAATGCCATGTGCATATTTATATGTCAGACCCAAATTACTCAGAATGTAGTCAGAGCTGTCATTCTTAAAGCCACAACTCCAAATTTGAATATATTAAATGCAGAAATATGAGAGTCTATTTAAAGATCTATTTTGGAAATCACTTTGCATATATTATATAAACAGATAAGGTGAAACCTGAACAAATAGAAAAAAAGCACATACACAAGCAGCTCTATTTTGATTAAAGCACAACATGATTGCTAGGCGACAGCGACATACTGGGCAGTATATATCTGTCATTTATGCACAGAAATGAATTTTTGATGAGATGGACACATATGTATAAAAGGTGAGAAAATATTATATTTAGCATCTCACTGGTGCTATGGTATCTACATGGATGTGTATGTTATTTCTGATACTGGACAGCTGTTGTCTGTTGCCAAAAGTGGACATGGTGTGGGCAGATACATGATCCTACTATGATTTACAGCAGGCACACTAAACAAAGTGACTAGTGCTCGTTCTGTTACATGTGAACTAAATTTCTGTGTATGTGTGTTATTTAAACTGTATACATGCTGTACAATACAGTAGATAACTTTTGTCAAACAATTTGATCCCTGTAGGAAGCTGATAACTTTATCCAATCAAGTTTCCAACCTGTCTAATTAAATTCAGCATAGGTTATAAATGGGCAATTTAGTTTTTGGAACCTATTATCAGGACACACTGGGATCCCCTGTTAACCTTTTCAGGATTTTAACACCAGCCATTAGTACTAAAAGTTGCCTATTTATATAAACAGATATGCTTGGCAGTAGGTTTTGCCAAACCCAAGCACCTGCTGCAAACTCAGTCTAAAGTCACATTAACCTTTATTACTGGTTAGTTTGGCTTTAAGTCCTATTGTTAGCATAGCGGCACTCAGTGCATTGCCCTGTGTCAGTACAACTGTTTGGACCGCAAACTTCTTATATATGGTACATACAAAAGATAAATCCCCAGTGGGCATATGGGGTAGACCTGCCATATATAACTGACAGGAACATGCTGCTCTAGCATTTGTTAGTTCTTAGAACCCACAACTTTCCAATGGAGGTCATAAAATTGGGTAACCAGCCAAACAGTTCTCCTAATCAATAAAACCCGGCAAACAATTGTACTGTATGTGTGTGCAGTGTGTAATTCTAAATGCACAATCTATAACCCGTACCATATTCATTCTACATGGACAAGAATTCTTAGAACAAGCTATTGCAGT
The DNA here is from genome assembly GCA_019447015.1 of Hymenochirus boettgeri. Taxonomy (NCBI): domain Eukaryota; kingdom Metazoa; phylum Chordata; class Amphibia; order Anura; family Pipidae; genus Hymenochirus; species Hymenochirus boettgeri. The sequence continues at coordinate 71,039,013 of CM033474.1, read as the reverse complement.
TGTTACATGATTCGGCTATGACTTATGTATATCTGTACACAAAATAGAAGCTTAGTGCACACCCAATTCAATGTACTTACATGTATGTAAATAGTTTAATCCTGTGCATATCCACAGATTATAAATGTAGAATTTGGTATAAATACACTTCTAAATACAGTTCTGCCATAAGTAAAAATCGATTTTTTTGGTAAATGTGTCTGTAGAAAGTCTGACAATTGAAGGTAATGTACAATAAACTATAAAAATACATTATTCAGTGTACACACATGTAATCTCCAAGGTGATATATTACTGAGCCCTGGATGTCTTCCCCTCCTACACATTCAAGTTATTACACTTAACTCTAAACTATATACGTATTAATACTTTAATCTACAATATACAATCATAGTTCATTTCAGAGAGAATTCTTTAATAATCCTGCTTCTTTTCACGTTAACTGTCAGACCAATTGACAAATAACTTGACAATCAATATTAGCCTTTTTATAAATAATGTTTATTTAACTGTCATGAATGTGAGATTACGGTATGTATTTGAGAGGATTACTATGAGAGGGAAGTATCTTCTTTGAAAAGAAAATTAATTTCTCGAAGCATAAACAGTAATTTCCCTGCAATTTCTAACACCTGGTTAATGGATGAACCTTCCTTTCTGGACAGTTCAGAATCATTCAAAGGAAAACTCAAAACAAGTTATAGTAAACAGTTTTGTAAAGTTTTCATTCATCCAGGTCATGCAACTGGCTTTTTCACGGTGGCTCAGTGGTCAGCACTGATTCCTTGCAGCTCGTAAGTTCTGAGTTCAAATCCACCCTTGGACACATCTGCAAGGAGTTTGTATGTTCTCCCAGTGTTTGCGTGGGTTTCCTCCAGACATTACAGTTTCCGAAGAGCTTAGATTGTAAGCTCTTCGGGGCAGGGTAAATGTATACATGTTATTGTAAAGTGCTATGGAAGAGGTTGGCGCTATATAAATCAATAATAAATAATTGTGAAAGGCAGTTTGATGACAAGCAAACAATTTTAAGTCCAGTTGATCTAATTAAATACCACAGATAATGGTAAAATAAAAGGTTTCCATCTTACCAGGGAGGTAGGAATAATTTTTCTACCTCCCAGAATAGAGACTATATCTCAAAAGGTTTGGGGGCTTTTGGGGGCTTTTGGGGCATTTGGTACAGCCCCTGCCTTAGAGAAAGCATTTGCTGATTCAACCATGTCATCAGTGCCCACCCCCTCAATGTTTAGTTCATTAGATTGGGCAGTACACCATTTGACATCCTCCATGAATGTCACTCAAGCGACATGAAAAAAAAATTAACTTTTAACTAAATGTTCTACAGTTCCCCTTTTAAATTAACATAAAATGGTTGATTTGCAAGTTTCTTTGTTCAAAATCCTTCCACACACAATTACATTAGTTATTTTAATCCACCTTTAAATCAAACCTATATCTACAAACACCCAGGACGCAAGAATTCCTTACACTGACCCTTATAGTGTTTCGTGGCTTTCTCTTTAAATCGGAAAGTTTCCATTTTTACTGGTACATTAGTAGGGCCTACAGACCATAGACTTTATTAGAGCCTACATTTATGCAGTAATTATCTATCTCTGTTCCTAGAAAGCTAAGGCAGGTGTTAGAGGGAACTGTCTTTTCAGGGTCCAAAGGAACCCCAAAGTCTCTCGACACCCTGCCATAGTCTTACGCAACATTCTAAATATCGTAAGCCGAACAGCCCAACAAACAAAATTGTCCAAATAATGGACAACAAATGATACTACGCACTCAACTGCTAAATGCCTCAAATTGCACAAAATGGAACATCCCATAGGCAGCCTTATAAATAAAGGGAGTCAGGGTGTACCAGTAGCAGACGAAGAAGCTGCTTCAATACTGCCTCAATCTTAGCCCCAGTGTCAGTACTATGTAAATGTGAAGCTATATCTGCCGGTCATAGTTTAATTTCCTCATTTCTAAGCAATGTACCAGTAAAAATGTAAACTTTCACAACACTATAGGGTCAGTGTAAAAATCATGCCAATGGGCAGGCCTTTTCGCACCATTTAGCCGACATGAGGAGGTGTTAATATTTTATATCAATCGATCTCAGGAAAAGACCAAGTGATCAAATGGATATGACACTGGGTTAAATCCCATCTGGGGACAACAGCGGGCCTTAGGATAAATAGCACCTGTGCAAGATTTGTTACCGCGCGCCTAGCACCCCTCCAAAACGACCACCATGACAACACACAAAGGCTGCTGAATGCTGCTTGCCTTGGCCTGCTTCAAATCAAGTCTGCCACGTGTGCTTACTGTCTTTCAGTATGTGCAGTGTGTTCCTGTATATATCGTGCGTACATCATTACGTACATGTAACGCACTAAATGCACAGACAGAACAGCACAGCATACAGACATCTTAAGTAGGCTTATGTGTGTTGGGGTGGTGATGATATGGACCATAACTGGGAGGGCTGTGGTACTGATGCACAACTTTGACCTCCAGTTCCATGACCTAAGACTCCCGGCTGGCGCCCCCCTGGTAATAAGCCCTGTGCAGTTTGTTGCTCATATCAAGGCCATCCAGGAGCAAGGCTAGTTGAGTTACACATTTTGATCAATGAGGTGTTATAGTGTTTAGGGGAAAATTACAAAAGATCTTGCTGTCGCTCCTGTCCAGTACGGTGCTTCTCATAATACATCGATGTAAGGCCACCACAGTTGGTGTTTTTCTGATCCATTAAGATAAGTCTTCCTTTCCACTTTTAAATTTTTAGCCCTCCAGGTTTTAGTTTTACAACACACAATAGAGGGGGCTTCCTTTCATATTGGTGCTGCCCCTATGGTAGCTAGATGGGGACTAAGTGAAAGTATGATTAAACGTATTGGCAGATGATTCCTCAGTTATATGTAAGACAGGTAGGTTTGAGCTGTGGTCGAGTTGGGGGGGAAATGTACATTTGCCTTCTGCTGGTTTATGAGCAGTATAGGGGTTAATTTCTCAATTCATTTCTACAGGTCCAGTTCTATGTAAGTGATGGTAATAGGTCACTCTTTTATTTAAAGGAAGTGACAGTTTTGGAGTGCCAGGACTATTCCATCATTTAGCTTGATAGATCATTCACCACATATTTCTATTCATATCAAAATTCACCTGCACTACTCATAATCCTAACAACCGTTTTGCTGGTAAACAGGTCATGACAATCAACAATAGTATCACCGATCACCAAACAGATCAGGTGAGCCATAGATTGGGACAAAACATCCCCCAGGTGTACCAGCCCTATAGTATTTATAGAACCTTAAAGGACACTCCACCCTCATAAGAACATCTTTTAGAAAGAAGCCTCTTTAAAATATATTTGATATATCATACTTTGTCCTCTGAATTCATTGCTGTATGCCTGCTATGCTTCTGGATCCTCCATAACTGACAGTTTCTAACGGGAAGAACCAGGAAGCAGGAACAGGGGAAACAGGACATTGTGCAGGATTTCAGGTTAGACTTGTATATTTCAGATTTCAAACTATTACTGTTTAGGGTTGAGAGGGGTGATTTACTGTATGTTAGGGCTCGACTTGCCCTTTAAAGGGTATGTACCACGGGGGGGGGATGAATTGTCCATTACTGAAAATAATAATTAATCTCAATTATTACTGTACCTATTTCTTTAGATATCTAATCATAGCTTAAATTGCTTCAGCTGTCAATTGAGTACCATATCTTACCAATACTGGATTTTGCTGTATCTGGAAGTGTGACGGTTGGGAATTCACTCACTCAGTGCTAGATTAAAGGGACACTATACTGAAAAAATGACTTTGCCTCATCTTATCTATAATTAAATCATGTAAGTAGCACTTGTGTGTGATTTGTGTGTGTTGCTGCATGCAGTATCCCCCCTCCCTCTTTTAACCACACCCACTTCCATCCAACCTCACTTATTTCACACACCCAACTGTCAAGCCTGCACATAGCACACAGCATTCCAACTGTCATAACTCTGTCACCATTCCAGCTACAGTAAAACTACCACAAACAATAGTTTTTGAGAGCAAGGAACTTGATTGAAAGCTGAAATATAAGAAGTTTTAGATTGGTTATCTAAAGAATTAGGGGGCGATCAACAAAAAATGATACAGTTGGTGGTTGGGAAGAATTATATTTTCCATTATGGTCAATTTAATTTAAAGGGCATGTCTACCCCCATAGCAACATTCCTTTATATCATATGGCATACCCTCCCACCCCAACCGCTAAGTTAAAAACTTTAAAATCAATCCCACACACTATTTACAGCTCCTGGTTCCAGCATCACTCTGGTCCGGCTCCCCTGCCGTCCGGATCTTTTAGCAGGGCCGGACGCAGCTGCGCTGTGATTGGCTGAGAGGCAGACAATCACAGCCGCGCTGCCAGCAGTGTAGAAGACCTGGCAGACGGGAGCTGTGACTTGTGTCCGAAAAGATTTTAAGACTTTTAACTTAGTGGTCGGGGGGGAGGGTTTGCCCTACAATAGGTATGAAGGATTTAACGCTACATAATTCTTTGCAAGAGGATCGGAGGGAGGGAGGGGGGTGAAGGGCTCCTGGCTGTGCGCATGTCACCATCCCTCCCGGAGAGGACAGAGGGCAGCAACATTAGGACAGGAAGACAGCCACTACTCTGCACTATACTGGACTTTGAACATGGATTGTAGAAGAACCATAAGGAGCAGGATTGTAAGGTAAGGATGTTTTAAAAACTATAGTGGGGCCAGTATGGGGTTAAATTTTAGTTTGGGGGGTGGACATGCCCTTTAAAATAACCTTTTTTCGACATTGATGCCCTTTAAAGTGAATACTGTATGCTCAGTTTCAAAAAGTCAGGTATGTATTTAATTATAGATTAATGAGGAAAAGTATTTTTTTCAGTGTTTGTAACTTTTAAATAAACAGATTTAAAGTACACTTGCAATTTGGGAGAAGAACTAAGATTCAAGAAAGAAATTAATAAAAAGCAAAAGTAATTTTCTCGTCTGTTCTGCTCAATACTGTACATAACCTTAAACCAATCACATTAACGGGTAATATCGTCATTAAGGCTACTTTCACACAACTGTTTTCTAACAGGCTCCCCAAGAGGTTCCAGATGTTTTTGACAATGTACATTTTGCTAGCGGCAGCCACAGAGGGGGCATTCAGGAACATTGATTAAATAGCAATATTAATATTTGATGATATATTATTGTATATTATAGTATAGTATATTATATTTGATGATAACATATAGTTACAATGGGACTTTGCTATGTGGGCGCCCACCATTTGTATTCATTAAACACTAGTCTATTATCAAATCCGTAATTTATAGTAAAATAGGAAACTACTAAGTCTAGTTTATCATTTTAGGAATGCATAGGCATTTATTTTATTATAAACAGTCCAAACTACTTAAAAGGCATGTCCACCCCCAAACTAAAATTGAACCCCATACTGGCCCCACTGTGTAGTGGTAAAAAAATCCTTACCTTACATCTCTGCTCCAATGGTTCTCTCAGTGGTCCTGTCCAAAATTCCAAAAAGTAAAGAGTAGGAGCTGTCAGTGATTCATCCGGTCCATGCTTCCTCTCTGGCCTCTGAGAGGTTTCTGCTAGCATTGGGGGTGGGGTGGGGGGATCTAAACTAGTAAAAAGTTTAATTAGGGGTAGAGATACCCTTTAAAATACTGTAATGCTTTACTTTCCAGTTTGGAATTTATGAGCTGCCTTGTTGCTAGTGGCAACTTAGTAAACAATGTTTCTAGTGGGGTGGGAGAGATTCAGAAGATAATTACCACCCATAAAAATAATCATAATAATCTAACTTTGCAATTATTCTGGTTGCCAGTGCCCCTGACCCCAATACAAATCAACAAGTATAATTTTTAAAAAAATCCCTTATATTCTTCACTCAAAAAGATAACTATAGGAAAACTAAGCTAAAATGTAATCAATCTGAAAGATTCTATTAAAACTAACAAGTGGTAGCTCTAACCCCTGAACTCAATATTCATTTAGAGATCATCTTTACTTTACAGGATTATGATATTTCAGGATTTCTGCAGACCCCCTGTCCTATTGAATAAAAATAGATTTTAAACACTCAGTCTTAATTACAAGAGGTCACTGTTCTCCACTAATTTGAGAAAAGTGGGCTCTACACTTAACTCTCCTATCTTAGTGATGTCTCTTGATAGGCACTTCATACTGAAGACTAGAGGCCCACATTACAATGATAATGGATCAATAAAGCTAAAATCTGTCTGTAACTGGCTGTCTGGTAACATTAGAGTCATGTATGCTGTTAAAACATCTTTTAGGGCTATCATGGTAGCATGGAATACTACCAGAATCTCTCCCCCCATCATTTATACCCTATTGGCAATAGTAACACTATAGGAAAGAACTGACAGAGAATATCTCTCTTGTATATATTCAGGTGGAATTTCTTTCACATACATTTAAATAAACCACACACAGGAGTTTTAGATCAGAAACAGTGATCATTAAGTAAAATAGAAAATAAACTCAATCTAGATTAGTCATAAACCTATTTGTAATATGACCAAGGCAAAGCAGTAGTTTATAAAAATATTTTAGTTTGTCTGCCAAATTATACAAACTGAGCAGAGTATAACCCTTTAGTTTCCCTTTCAATTCTGGTTCATATTGGCAGTGGCATGGCTACAAAGCTAAGGGCACCATTGTGGGATTTGAACCAGGGCCTCCTGTGCAATGGGACTAGTTAAACACTTTTGTTCAAGACCTGTGTGCGCCAACATATTCTTATTACTAATGTGGAGATCATCACTTCCTAGCAGATGCTTAAGGTTTTGTTAGAAAATAAAGCAATACTTGGAGCTACGATTCCATCCATCCATTATGATTCCATCCATCCAGATTGACTAAAGCACCAGTTCCAGCTGAAGAACAGCATTATCTTTTACATGGTTGTGGGAGACTGAATAACCTTTTTGCACAGCTTAGCTGGGCTTGGATGATTTCTCTCGGCAAACATCCCTTTTGTTACCCTAACTCATAGCTCAACCTTCGTACAGTCACTGCTGAGCCATATTTATGTATGGGAATGAATTTTCATTTGTGTACTGCATTAGGAGATTTCTGTGGATATGAAGTAGTCAGCACTTTATTAACAAGTACAAATCTGACCAGTCAACATCACAGTAAAATCAAAATGTCCTAAGTGCTATTACAAGTTGTCTCGCACCACTACCACTTTCTGAAGATCTTCATCCATTCACTTTCTGGACCTCACTTCCCAATCACTACATTTAAACATCCCACATGTAGCCAAACCCTTGTGGCCACCTGTTTGTTCACAGCCATGTAAACACTTTAAATGTAGAATTTTGACTCCTAACTGACTAATCACTTAAAGGGGAAGTTCAGTGCAAATACATGTACTTTTCAGAAAAAAAGAGCAGTATGTTTTCATCCCAATAACCTTAATCTGCCAATTCAGCATTTTGTCTGTATATAAATAAATGCAACCGAAATACTGACTTCCTGTTTGCAGGACCCCTAGTAAAGACCGTTATGGTCTTGCCCTTGACCCACCGCCGGGTTGATTTAGTTGCTCAGTAGAGATCTGAGCACTTTGACCCATCCAACAGCCAATCAGTAGATATTACTGTTAGGAACATTCCAAGGATGTGGTGCATCCTGGGAAGAAGAAGGACAGTTAGAACCTAAAATGTCAGCTCACTAATGTCAACAGCAGGGAACAGCAAAGGGTATGAATCAACTGATTTTTCAAAATGGGAGAGAATATGTGAATAACTAAGTATGCATTCACAAACTAACAATTAAACAAATATTGAAAATTTCTAATGACTGTCCCTTTAAAAGATATGCTAGCTGGGGCTGTAAGCTGTACATGTGTAGTTTTTTGTTCTATCCCTCCCACCTCCTACCTCAGTGTTCTTTTCTGCCTAACTTCCTCCTCCATGGTAAGGTCGCTCCTAGGCCCCGCCCCCACGAGATCTGGCTTGCTCTTCCCAACTGGTAGCCCAAGGATCTAGCTGCGGTTTGTTGTGCGGCCCCGCTTGCTCGTGGATGTCATTGTGTGCATGACTCGCACTGCCCCAGATACATACACGGTACATCCCCAGACATGCGCGCCAGTCGTGCATGCAATGACGTCACCGAACGTGCAGGCAGGGCAAACACACGCAACAAACAGCAACTAGATTCTTGGACCTACCTGTTGGGAAGGGCAAGCCAGATCTCTGGGGCAGACCTAGGAGCAACCTTACCATGTAGGAAGAAGCCAGCAGAAAAGAAACACTGAGGTAGGAGTGGGAAGGGATTAGAACAAAAAACCTACACATGTACAGCTTACAGCCCCAGCTATCTAATAACTTTAGGTACTATTTCAGTGAACATGTCCTTTAAAACAAAAAGCAAACTACACACAACCATACAGTATTGTATACATAAACAATAATAATAAAAATATACAGTACATTATATTATCCTTCCTATTATATAAAATAATTTGTACTTTATAGGAGTTTGCACAGTCTATGTGACAAATTGGGGCAACTGATTTAGTGCTGAAAACACATAATGTGTTTGCTTTGGTTGAGTGTGCCTGTTTTCCATTATTCAATTGTATGTATATTACCTGTGGTGTCAAAGGTTTAAAAGTGCACTCATATGTGTGAACTCCTATAAACGTACAAATTATTTTTTCACTTAAACTATTTCTAATTAGTTTTTTACTTTTTGCCTAGTTTCTTTTTTTATTATTAAAGACCCTGCAATTTTATAGGGTGTGTAGAGATTGTATATCCACTGTATCACACCTAGCCAAACATACCACACATATAATCCCCACTGCGCACCAACAGACACACTTTACTCTTATAACTCAGTTTTACACACTTCAGCTCTTCTTCAATTTATTAGTTCCTCAGTGCTCTCAATAAAGTACAGATAAAGGTACCGTATATACTCGAGTATAAACTGAGTTTTTCAGGCTCAAAAATCAGCCTGAAAACTCGGACTCGTTTATACTCGAGCACTCACCATTGAAGATCAGCGTCCTCTCCATTCCGGCAGCAGCGTCCTCTCCATTCCGCGGCAGCCGCACGATCAGTCCATGTCCTGGCGTGCCGGCTGACGTCACTAATTGTGCCGGGCTTGGCGCCAATTAGTGACGTCAGCCGGCGCGCCAGTACATGGACTGATCGTGCGGCTGCTGAATGGAGAGGACCTGCTGCGGAATGGAGAGGACGCTGCTGCCGGAATGGAGAGGAACTTACCATCACACGTCCCAGGAAGCCCTTGGATGGAGAAGAGCCCACAGATCCTGGATAAGAGAGCCCACAGGTACAAACTTAACTGGGTTTGAGGGTGAGGGTGGCATTCAAGATGTTTTGGAAACTACAACTCCCAGCATGCTTTATGCTGGGAGTTGTAGTTTCCAAACATCTTGAATGCCAAGTTTCTACCCTCGGTTATTACTCGAGTCAACAACTTTTTAGATTTTTTAGGTGAAATTGGGTACCTCTGTATACTCGGGTCGGTTTATACTCGAGTATATACGGTACTTAGAGGGCTTAGTTAATAGTTTTATTCATGTATTATAGCAATCAAGGATCATGGCTGTCACCAAAATCAGGATACTGATGACACTAATGACAGCTGAAACTGCTAATCACAATATGTGTGCTGCTATCCGTCTGGGTAAGAGAGAGGTAACTCATGCCTGGGTGTGCTAAAGTTTCCAGTGCATAATTATTTCCACGTGTTTCTGATTATCATTTTTCAGTGTGACAATATCGCTTTTCAAGTAGATCTCTGCAGTGCTCTAAGATGCAAGTTGAGAAACTAAAGCGATATTGTCACACTGAAAAATGCATAATCAGAAACACGTGGAAATAATAGAAAATCCTTTAAATACCCACGATTAATAGTTAATGATATTAACGATGTTAAATGTGTTTATAACATCATAAAACATTTACTTTGGCATCATAAAACAATTTTACAGCGTTAAGGTTTTCACAAATATTTAGCTAATGTTCCAAACCATTGTATGATCTCAAACTGCCCTTCCAAATACACATGATGTAATATTGACAGATACAATTGATTAAAACTCTCAGATGCTGTAGAGAGGAAATAGTACCCACCCCATTTTAAAAACATATTAAATACTAATAGATGGACATCAGTGATGGACCCAGACCCGAGTTCAGCCAAACTTTATGAGTTCAGACGAACTCGAACTATTCAACCAGTTCAGGTTCAAACAGTTCTGTTTTCTGAACTTGCGGACTTATTATCGAAAATTTGTGTTATTATCGAATGTAATGTTATCGAATGTAATGTTCGAATTCGGTACCCTTAAATGTACCTTCGATTTTGTAACCCTTAAATGTATCGGTTGGAAACCTTCGAATGTAATGTTTGATTTTTGATAACCATCAAATGTATCGTTCGGTACCCTCAAATGTAGCGGCCTATTTCGGTAGCCCTCAATGTAGCCTTCAATTTCTGTAACCCTCAAGTAGTTCGGTAACCTCAAATGTAGCATTCTTTTCAGTAACCCTCAAATGTACCTTTGATTTCTGTAACCCTCAAATGTATCGTTCGATAACCCCTTAAATGTAGCGGTCTATTTCGGTAACCCTCAAATGTAGCCTTTGATTTCGGTAACCCTCAAATGTATGGTTCGGTAACACTCAAATGTAGTGGTCTAATTCAGTAACCCTCAATGTAGCCTTTGATTTCTGTAACCCTCAAATTATTGTTCGATACCCCTTAAATGTACGTCTATTTCGGTAACCCTCAAATGTAGCCTTGATTTCGGTAACCCTCAAATGATGGTTCGGTAACACTCAAATGTAGTGGTCTATTTCTGTAACCCTCAAATGTAGCCTATGATTTTGGTAACCCTCAAATTTAACAGCCGATTTCTGTAACCCTCGAATGTAGCCTCTGAATTCTGCACCCTCGAATGTATTGTTCGGTAACCCTAGAATTGAATGTTCGATTTCGATAACCCTCAAATTTATTGTCCGGCAACCCTCAATTGGCCGTATCCTCTAATGTAGCATGTTGAAATCTGATAATTGCCGATTTTGAGAAAGAAGTGTTTAAACAAGTTTTGGTGATAGTGACATATTCCCCAGATAATTTCCAGGTGCCACAGCCATTCAAACCAAGTTACCATGGTTATTTTATATTAAACCATATGTTATTCATCAGAACTTTTCAAACTATTAGCTCCCCATTGACTTTAATGGGGTTGTTTCCGAACAGAAACGAACAGAACTTCAGTAAGTTCGGCCATCTCTAATGGACATACTCACTGCTATCTTAATTCAAGTGTCATAGTAAGAACATTCATGTCATCACCTTTTAAAAGTTTATGGTGCCTATACACTAGGCAGCCATTAGATCCGAACCCCCTATTGTAAAGGATATTAGTTACTGAGGGTTTGTGTAAAACATATTAGCCAATCCATGCACATTTCAACATTTATGGTTAAAGTGCTTTAAAGCTCTGGTACAAATAAAGTAATAAACAAGTAAACTAACCTGACTACAGTTTTATTATGTCTTTTTCTATAACACAGTTATGGCTTTTTCCTTGGCCAAAAGTGCAAGTAATTGGTACATCTATGAAGTGCCCCTCAATGGTTTACCAATCACTGTGAAGAAATACAGAAAGAAATTGAAATCCATCTTTATACATCATCCCTATCAAAATCTGAATAGATTTAATTTGTTCACACATTTCACTAGTCCTTATGCAACCTTGCAAGTGTGTCAAATTACTACTGTCCTGTTGGCTCTGCTGAGAACCAGGGGAAACCCTAAACTAATGTCAGAGATAACACGTCGGTAATTCTCACTCACTAGTCTACTATATTTACTAAATAGAGGTCTTGGTATATTATCCAATATGTTATAGTATACTTATATACTATCAGTGGCATAACTACCACTACCCCTGTGATCGCATACGAGTGTGGTGGTTAGTGGCGGGGGCGTAAGTGGCCATAACTGTCTCGGGTAAATCAGACAGTTTTCTTCCATAAAGTCTCCGACTTTCAGACCATCTGTTGATCTTACATAGCTGTGGCACATGATGCCTTAGCCAATCACAGGAGTGGATGCCAATCGACCCCTCCTGCTCAACTTCCATGCACGGAAAAGGCACGGAAGTTAGGCAAAAGGCAGCGGGGAACAAAGGCTGGTAAGTACATTTAGGGACAGCTGTGAGTGCTATAAACCTCGAGAGGTTGAGGTTTATAGTAATTTCCAGCCACATTCAAAATTAAGTTGTGGTGGTGGATATACCCTTCAAGGTAAAAGTAACAGACTAATAAACTCAAGGACTGACTGAAACACTGACGCTGAAGGGCTAACCTGAGTGCTGGAGGGCTAAAACAGAGCACTGGAGGGTCAACACGGAGTGCTGAAGGGCTAACAGAGTGCTAGAGGCTGACTAATATGGAGTCCTGGAGAGCTGACTAACAGATGCTGGAGGGCTGACTAACATGGGATAGGCTAACTAACACAGAGTGCTGGAGAGCTTATTAACAGAGGCTAGGCACATAGAAACATGCTTGAGGTGAAGATATGGCCTGGGGAGATATCAATCACAGTAACAAAAGGAAAAGATTTGAACTAATGATGGGTTTGGGGACATGACTTAGGATACTAACTGATTTAAAAAATATAATGGTTGCAACATATATCTAATTACCTGCTGTTTGATTTTTTGTATTTAAATGGTGAAGGAAGCCCGGGTATTCATCTTTTGATGAAGTTTGGTCCGTTTTCAAACTTTCGATAAGGATTACTTATGTATATTTTAATTGGATACAATGTTTTTATCAGGTTCACTTTGGGGATAATGTGTGTTTTTATCTTTACCTTATTTAACATTGCAGGTTTGCTTCAAGTGTATCGTTTTGATTGATATATAAACTTACAGTATGTCATGTTGTTCATATATGTGCAGGATTCAGATCTGTAGGTAACAGTTCAGTTGTGGGTTGTAGTTTCTCAGTCACTTACTGTTAAAGCTGGCGTCTATGTCACTAGTGTTACTTCCATTCATGGCTTCAATTAACATTGGGGTTTTAGGTCATCGGACTTGCGGGTCAATAGGGTGCGCACTGGGTTTAACTAATGTAGTAAGTAGATTGCATGTGCACAGTGGATCTAAAAGTAGATCTCTGCAGTGCTCTAAGATGCAAGTTGAGAAACTAAAGCGATATTGTCACACTGAAAAATGCATAATCAGAAACACGTGGAAATAATTATGCACTGGAAACTTTAGCACACCCAGGCATGAGTTTACCTCTCTCTTACCCAGACGGATAGCAGCACACATATTTGTGATTAGCATGTTTCAGCTGTCATTAGTGTCATCAGTATCCTGATTCTGGTGACAGCCATGATCCTTGATTGCTATAATACATGAATAAAACTTATTTAACTAAGCCCTCTAAGTACCGTATATACTCGAGTATAAACCGACCCGAGTATAAACCGAGGTACCCAATTTCACCTAAAAATCTAATAAAAGTTGTTGACTCGAGTATAAACCGAGGGTAGAAACTTGGCATTCAAGATGTTTTGGAAACTCAACTCCCAGCTAATAAAGCATGCTGGGAGTTGTAGTTTCCAAAACATCTGAATGCCACCCTCACCCCAAACCCAGTTAAGTTTGTACCTGTGGGCTCTCTTTATCCAGGATCGTGGGCTCTTCTCCATCCAAGGGCTTCCTGGGACTGTGTGATGGTAAGTTCCTCTCCATTCCGGCAGCAGCTCTCTCCATTCCGGCAGCAGCGTCCTCTCCATTCCAGCAGCCGCACGATCAGTCCATGTACTGGCGCGCCGGCTGACGTCACTAATTGGCGCCAAGCCCGGCACCAATTAGTGACGTCAGCCGGCACGCCAGTACATGGACTGATCGTGCGGCTGCCGGAATGGAGAGGACGCTGCTGCCGGAATGGAGAGGACGCTGATCTTCAATGGTGAGTGACTCGAGTATAAACCGAGTCCGAGTTTTCAGGCTGATTTTTGAGCCTGAAAAACTCAGTTTATACTCGAGTATATACGGTACCTTTATCTGTACTTTATTGAGAGCACTGAGGAACTAATAAATTGAAGAAGAGCTGAAGTGTTGTAAAACTGAGTTATAAGAGTATAAGTGTGTCTGTTGGTGCGCAGTGGGGATTATATGTGTGTATGTTTGGCTATGTGTGGATACAGTGGATATACAATCTCTACACACCCTATAAAATTGCAGGGTCTTGTTTAATAATAAAAAAAGAAACTTAGGCAAAAAGTAAAAAACTAATTAGAAATAGTTTAAGTGAAAAAATAATTTGTACGTTTATAGGAGTTCACACATATGAGATGCACTTTTAAACCTTTGACACCACAGGTAATATACATACAATTGAATAATGGAAACAGGCACACTCAACCAAAGCAACAACATTATGTGTTTTCAGCACTAAATCAGTTGCCCCAATTTGTCACATAGACTGTGCAAACTCCTATAAATGTACAAATTATTTTATATAATAGGAAGGATAAATATATATGTACTGTATATTTTTTATTATTATTGTTTATGTATACAATACTGTATGTTTGTGTGTAGTTTGCTTTTTGTTTTAAAGGACATGTTCACTGAAATAGTAACCTAAAGTTATTAGATAGCTGGGGCTGTAAGCTGTACATGTGTAGGTTTTTTTGTTCTAATCCCTTCCCACCTCCTACCTCAGTGTTCTTTTCTGCCTGGCTTCTTCCTACATGGTAAGGTTGCTCCTAGGTCTGCCCCACGAGATCTGGCTTGCCCTTCCCAACAGGTAGGTCCAAGAATCTAGTTGCTGTTTGTTGCGTGTGTTTGCCATGCCTGCACGTTCGGTGACGTCATTGCATGCACGACTGGCGCGCATGTCTGGGGATGTCACCGTGTATGTATCTGGGGCAGTGCGAGTCATGCACACAATGACATCACCGAGCAAGCGGGGCCGCACAACAAACCGCAGCTAGATCCTTGGGCCTACCAGTTGGGAAGAGCAAGCCAGATCTCGTGGGGGCGGGCCTAGGAGCGACCTTACCATGGAGGAGGAAGTTAGGCAGAAAAGAACACTGAGGTAGGAGGTGGGAAGGGAATAGAACAAAAAAAAAACTACACATGTACAGCTTACAGCCCCAGCTAGCATATCTTTTAAAGGGACAGTTCATTAGAAATTTTCAATATTTGTTAAATTGTTAGTTTGTGTAATGCATACTTAGTTATTCTACATATTCTCTCCCATTTTGAAAAATCAGTTGATTTCATACCCTTTGCTGTTCCCTGCTGTTGACATTAGTGAGCTGACATTTTAGGTTCTAACTGTCCTTCTTCTTCCCAGGATGCACCACATCCTTGGAATGTTCCTAACAGTAATATCTACTGATTGGCTGTTGGATGGGTCAAAGATGCTCAGATCTCTACTGAGCAACTAAAATCAACCCCGGCGCTGGGTCAAGGGCAAGACCATAACGGTCTTTACTAGGGGTCCTGCAAACAGGAAGTCAGTATTTCGGTTGCATTTATTTATATACAGACAAAATGCTGAATTGGCAGATTAAGGTTATTGGGATGAAAACATACTGCTCTTTTTTTCTGAAAAGTACATGTATTTGCACTGAACTTCCCCTTTAAGTGATTAGTCAGTTAGGAGTCAAAATTTCTACATTTAAAGTGTTTACATTGGCTGTGAACAAACAGGTGGCCACAAGGGTTTGGCTACATGTGGGATGTTTAAATGTAGTGATTGGGAAGTGAGGTCCAGAAAGTGAATGGATGAAGATCTTCAGAAAGTGGTAGTGGTGCGAGACAACTTGTAATAGCTACTTAGGACATTTTGATTTTACTGTGACTGTTGACTGGTCAGATTTGTACTTGTTTAATAAAGTGCTGACTACTTCATATCCACAGAAATCTCCCTAATGCAGTACACAAATGAAATATTCATTACCCATACATAAATATGGCTCAGCAGTGACTGTACGAAGGTTGAGCTATGAGTTAGGGTAACAAAAGGGATGTTTTGCCGAGAGAAAATCATCCAAGCCCAGCTAAGCTGTGCAAAAAGGTATATTCAGTCTCCCACAACCATGTAAAAGAATAATGCTGTTCTTCAGCTGGAACTGGTGCTTTAGTCAATCTGGATGGATGGAATCATAATGGATGGATGGAATCGTAGCTCCAAGTATTGCTTTATTTTCTAACAAAACCTTAAGCATCTGCTAGGAAGCTGATGATCTCCACATTTAGTAATAAGAATATGTTGGCGCACACAGGTCTTGAACAAAAGTGTTTAACTAGTCCCATTGCACAGGAGGCCCTGGTTCAAATCCCACAATGGTGCCCTTAGCTTTGTAGCCATGCCACTGCCAATATGAACCAGAATTGAAAGGGAAACTAAAGGGTTATACTCTGCTCAGTTTGTTATAATTTGGCAGACAAACTAAAATATTTTTATAAACTACTGCTTTGCCTTGGTCATATTACAAATTAGGTTTTTATGCACTAATCTAGATTGAGTTATTTTTCTATTTTACTTAATGATCACTGTTTCTGATCTAAAACTCCTGTGTGGTTTATTTAAATGTATTGTGAAAGAAATTCCACCTGAATATATACAAGAGAGATATTCTCTGTCAAGTTCTTTCCTAATAGCTGTTATCTATTGCCAATATGGGTATAAATGATGGGGGGAGAGAATTCTGGGTAGTTTCCATGCTACCATGATAGCCCTTAAAGATGTTTTAACAGCATTACATGACCTAAATGCTTAACCAGACAGCCAGTTACAGACAGATTTTAGCTTTATTGATCCATTATCATTGTAATGTGGGCCTCTAGTCTTCAGTATGAAGTGCCTATCAAGAGACATCACTAAGATAGGAGAGTTAAGTGTAGAGCCCACTTTTCTCAAATTAGTGGAGAACAGTGACCTCTCTGTAATTAAGACTGAGTGTTTAAAAATCTATTTTTATTCAATAGGACGGGGGTCTGCAGAAATCCTGAAATATCATAATCCTGTAAAGTTAAAGATGATCTCTAAATGAATATTGAGTTCAGGGGTTAGAGCTACCACTTGTTAGTTTTAATAGAATCTATTCAGATTGATTTACATTTTAGCTTTAGTTTTCCTATAGTTATCTTTTTGAGTGAAGAATATAAGGGATTTTTTAAAAAATTATACTTGTTGATTTTGTTATTGGGGTCAGGGGCACTGGCAACCAGAATAATTGCAAAGTTAGATTATTATGATTATTTTTATGGGTGGTAATTATCTTCTGAATCTCTCCCACCCACTAGAACCATTGTCTACTAAGTTGCCACTAGCAACAAGGCAGCTCATAAAATTCCAAACTGGAAAGTAAAGCATTACAGTATTTTAAAGGGTATCTCTACCCCTAAATTAAACTTTTTACTATGTTTAGATCCCCCCACCCCACCCCCAATGCTAGCCAGAAACCTCTCAGAGGCCAGAGAGGAAGCATGGACCGGATGACTCACTGACAGCTCCTACTCTTTACTTTTTGGAATTTTGGACAGGCACTGCAGGAGAACCATTTGGAGCAGAGATGTAAGGTAAGGATTTTTTTTACCACTACACAGTGGGGCCAGTATGGGGTTCAATTTTAGTTTTGGGGGTGGACATGCCTTTTAAGTAGTTATGGACTGTTTTATAATATAAATAAATGCCTATGCATTTCCTAAAATGATAAACTAGACTTAGTAGTTTCCTATTTTACTATAAATTACGGATTTGATAATAGACTAGTGTTTAATGAATACAAATGGGTGGCCGCCCACATAGCAAAGTCCCATTGTAACTATATGTTATCATCAAATATAATATACTATACTATAATATACAATAATATATCATCAAATATTAATATTGCTATTTAATCAATGTTCCTGAATGCCCCCTCTGTGGCTGCCGCTAGCAAAATGTTACATGTAGCAAAACATCTGGAACCTCTTGGGAGCCTGTTAGAAAACAGTTGTGAAAGTAGCCTTAATGACGATATTACCCGTTAATGTGATTGGTTTAAGGTTATGTACAGTATTGAGCAGAACAGACGAGAAAATTACTTTTGCTTTTTATTAATTTCTTTCTTGAATCTTAGTTCTTCTCCCAAATTGCAAGTGTACTTTAAATCTGTTTATTTAAAAGTTACATACACTGAAAAAAATACTTTTCCTCATTGTAATCTATAATTAAATACATTTACCTGACTTTTTTGAAACTGAGCATATTCAGTATTCACTTTAAAGGGCATCAATGTCGAAAAATAGGTTATTTTAAAGGGCATGTCCACCCCCCAAACTAAAATTTAACCCCATACTGGCCCCACTATACAGTTTTAAACAATCCTTACCTTACAATCCTGCTCCTTATGGTTCTTCTACAATCCATGTTCAAAGTCCAGTATAGTGCAGAGTAGTGGCTGTCTTCCTGTCCTAATGTTGCTGCCCTCTGTCTCTCCTCCGGGAGGGATGGTGACATGCGCACAGCCAGGAGCCCTTTCACCCCCCTCCCTCCCTCCCGATCCCTCTCTGCAAAGAATTCATGTAGCGTTAAATCCTTCATACCTATTGTAGGGCAAACCCTCCCACCCCCGACCACTAAGTTAAAAGTCTTAAAATCTTTTCCGGACACAAGTCACAGCTCCCGTCTGCCAGCGTCTTCTACACTGCTGGCAGCCGCGGCTGTGATTGTCTGCCTCTCAGCCAATCACAGCCGCAGCTGCCGTCCGGCCCCCTGCTAAAAGATCCGGCAGGCAGGGGAGCCGGACCAGAGTGATGCTGGAACCAGGAGCTGTAAATAGTGTGTGGGATTGATTTTAAAGTTTTTAACTTAGCGGTTGGGGGTGGGAGGGTATGCCATATGATATAAAGGAATGTTGCTATGGGGGTAGACATGCCCTTTAAATTAAATTTGACCATAACTGGAAACTATAATTCTTCCCAACCACCACTGTATCATTTTTTTGTTGATCTGCCCCCTAATTCTTTAGATAACCAATCTAAAACTTCTTATATTTCAGCTTTCAATCAAGTTCCTTGCTCTCAAAAACTATTGTTCTGTGAGTAGTTTTACTGTAGCTGGAATGGTGACAGAGTTATGACAGTTGGAATGCTGTGTGCTATGTGCAGGCTTGACAGTTGGTGTGTGGAAATAAGTGAGGTTGGATGGAAGTGGGTGTGGTTAAAAGAGGGAGGGGGGATACTGCATGCAGCAACACACACAAATCACACACAAGTGCTACTTACATGTATTTAATTATAGATTAAGATGAGGCAAAGTCATTTTTTCAGTATAGTGTCCCTTTAATCTAGCACTGAGTGAGTGAATTCCCCAACCGTCACACTTCCAGATACAGCAAAATCCAGTATTGGTAAGATATGGTACTCAATTGACAGCTGAAGCAATTTAAGCTTATGATTAGATATCTAAAGAAATAGGTACAGTAATAATTGAGATTAATTATTATTTTCAGTAATGGACAATTCATCCCCCCCCCCCCGTGTACATACCCTTTAAAGGGCAAGTCGAGCCCTAACATACAGGTAAATCACCCCTCTCAACCCTAAACAGTAATAGTTTGAAATCTGAAATATACAAGTCTAACCTGAAATCCTGCACAATGTCCTGTTTCCCCTGTTCCTGCTTCCTGGTTCTTCCAGTTAGAAACTGTCAGTTATGGAGGCATCCAGAAGCATAGCAGGCATACAGCAATGAATTCAGAGGACAAAGTATGATATATCAACATATTTTAAAGAGGCCGTTCTTTCTAAAAGATGTTCTTATGAGGGTGGAGTTGTCCTTTAAGGTTCTATAAATACTATAGGGCTGGTACACCTGGGGGATGTTTTGTCCCAATCTATGGCTCCACCTGATCTGTTTGGTGATCGGTGATACTATTGTTGATTGTCATGACCTGTTTACCAGCAAAACGGTTGTTAGGATTATGAGTAGTGCAGGTGAATTTTGATATGAATAGAAATATGTGTGAATGATCTATCAAGCTAAATGATGGACTATGTCCTGGCACTCCAAAACTGTCACTTTCCTTTAAATAAAAGAGTGACCTATTACCATCACCTTACATAGAACTGGACCTGTAGAACTGAATTGAGAAATTAACCCCTATACTGCTCATAAACCAGCAGAAGGCAAATGTACATTTCCCCCCCAACTCGACCACAGCTCAAACCTACCTGGTCTTACATATAAACTGAGGAATCCCATCTGCCAATACGTTTAATCATACTTTCACTTAGTCCCCATCTAGCTACCATAGTGGCAGCACCAATATGAAAGGAATGCCCCCTCTATATAGTGTGTTGTAAAACTAAACCCTGGAGGGCTAAAAATTTAAAAGTGGAAAAGGAAGACTTATCTTAATGGATCAGAAAAACACCTAACTGTGGTGGCCTTACATCGATGTATTATGAGAAGCACCGTACTGGACAGGAGCGACAAGCACAGATCTTTTGTAATTTTCCCCTAAACACTATAACACCTCATTGATCAAAATGTGTAACTCAACTAGCCTTGCTCCCTGGACTGGCCTTTGATATGAGCAACAACTGCACAGGTTGCATTACCAGGGGGGCGCCAGCCGGGAGTCTTAGGTCATGGAACTGTAGGTCAAAGTTGTGCATCAGTACCACAGCCCTCCCAGTTATGGTCCATATCATCACCACCCCAACACACATAAGCCTTACTTAAGATGTCTGTATGCTGTGCTGTTCTGTCTGTGCATTTAGTGCGTTACATGTTACGTAATGATGTACGCACGATATATACAGGAACACACTGCACATACTGAAAGACAGTAAGCACACGTGGCAGACTTGATTTGAAGCAGGCCAAGGCAAGCAGCATTCAGCAGCCTTTTGTGTGTGTCATGGTGGTCGTTTTGGAGGGGGTGCTAGGCGCCGGTAACAAATCTTGCACAGGGTGCTATTTATCCTAAGGCCAGCCCTGCTTGCTCCCCAGATGGGATTTAAACCCAGTGTCATATCCATTTGATCACTTGGTCTTTTCCTGAGATTCTGATAAAATATTAACACCTCCTCATGTCGGCTAAATGGTGCGAAAAGGCCCTGCCCATTGGCATGATTCTTTACACTGACCCTATAGTGTTTGTGAAAGTTTACATTTTTACTGGTACATTGCTTAGAATGAGGAAATTAAACTATGACCGGCAGATATAGCTTCACATTTACATAGTACTGACACTGGGGCTAAGATTGAGGCAGTATTGAAGCAGCTTTCTGTCTGCTACTGGTACACCCTGACTCCCTTTATTTATAAGGCTGCCTATGGGATGTTCCATTTCTTGTGCATATTTTGAGGCATTTAGCAGTTTGAGTGCGTAGTATCATTTGTTGTCCATTATTTGGACAATTTCTTGTTTGTTGGGCTGTTCGGCTCTACGATATTTAGAATGTTGCGTAAGACTATGCGCAGGGTGTCGAGAGACTTTGGGGTTCCTTTGGACCCTGAAAAGACAGTTCCCTCTAACACCTGCCTTAGCTTTCTAGGAACAGAGATAGATAATATACTGCATAAATGTAGGCTCCCTTAATAAAGTCTATGGTCTGTAGGCCCTACTAATGTACCAGTAAAAATGGAAACTTTCCGATTTAAAGAGAAAGCCACAGAAACACTATAGGGTCAGTGTAAGGAACTTCTTGCGTCCTGGGTTGTTGTAGATATAGGTTTGATTTAAAGGTGGATTAAAATAACTAATGTAATTGTGTGTGGAAGGATTTTGAACAAAGAAACTTGCAAATCAACCATTTTATGTTAATTTAAAAGGGGAACTGTAGAACTATTTAGTTAAAAGTTAATTTTTTTTTCATGTCGCTTGAGTGACATCTCATGGAGGATGTCAAATGGTGTACTGCCCAATCTATTGAACTAAACATTGAGGGGGTGGGCACTGATGACATGCTTTGAATCAGCAAATGCTTTCTCTAAGGCAGGGGCTGTACCAAATGCCCCAAAAGCCCCCCAAAAGCCCCCCAAAACCTTTTGAGATATAGTCTCTATTCTAGGGAGGTAGAAAAATCTATTCCTACCTCCCTGGTAAGATGGAAACCTTTTATTTTACCATTATCTGTGGTATTTAATTAGATCAACTGGACTTAAAATTGTTTGCTTGTCATCAAACTGCCTTTCACAATTATTATTATTATTGATTTATATAGCGCCAACCTCTTCCATAGCACTTTACAATAACATGTATACATTTACCCTGCCCCGAAGAGCTTACAATCTAAGCTCTTCGGAAACTGTAATGTCTGGAGGAAACCCACGCAAACACTGGGAGAACATACAAACTCCTTGCAGATGTGTCCAAGGGTGGATTTGAACTCAGAACTTCAGAGCTGCAAGGAATCAGTGCTGACCACTGAGCCACCGTGAAAAAGCCAGTTGCATGACCTGGATGAATGAAAACTTTTACAAACATGTTTACTATAACTTGTTTTGAGTTTTCCTTTGAATGATTCTGAACTGTACCAGAAAGGAAGGTTCATCCATTAACCCAGGTGTTAGAAATTGCAGGGAAATGTACTGTGTTTATGCTTCGAGAAATTAATTTTCTTTTCAAAGAAGATACTTCCCTCTCATAGTATCATCCTCTCAAATACATACCGTAATCTCACATTCATGACAGTTAAATAAACATTATTTATAAAAAGGCTAAATATTGATTGTCAATGTTATTTGTCAATTGGTCTGACAGTTAACGTGAAAAGAAGCAGGATTATTAAAGAATTCTCTCTGAAATGAACTATGATTGTATATTGTAGATTAAAGTATTATATACAGTATATAGTTTAGAGTTAAGTGTAATAACTTGAATGTGTAGGAGGGGAAGACATCCAGGGCTCAGTAATATATCACCTTGGAGATTCAATGGTGTACACTGAATAATGTATTTTTATAGTTTTATTGTACATTACCTTCAATTGTCAGACTTTCTACAGACACATTTACCAAAAAAATCGATTTTTACTTATGGCAGAACTGTATTTAGAAGTGTATTTATACCAAATTCTACATTTATAATCTGTGGATATGCACAGGATTAAACTATTTACATAGACATGTAAGTACATTGAATTGGGTGTGCACTAAGCTTCTATTTTGTGTACAGTATATACATAAGTTCATAGCCGATATCATGTAACAACTGCAATAGCTTGTTTCTAAGAATTCTTGTCCATGTAGAATGAATATGGTACGGTTTATAGATTGTGCATTTAGAATTACACACTGCACACACATACAGTACAATTGTTTTTTGCCTGGGTTTTATTGATTAGGAGAACTGTTTGGCTGGTTTACCCAATTCTTATGACCTCCATTGGAAAGTTGTGGGTTCTAAGAACTAACAAATGCTAGAGCAGCATGATTCCTGTCAGTTATATATGGCAGGTCTACCCCATATGTCCCACTGGGGATTTTATCTTTTGTATGTACCATATATAAGAAGTTTGCGGTCCAAACAGTTGTACCTGACACAGGGCAATGCACTGAGTGCCGCTATGCTAACAATAGGACTTAAAGCCAAACTAACCAAAGTAATAAAGGTTAATGTGACTCTTAGACTGAGTTTGCAGCAGGTGCTTGGGTTTGGCAAAACCTACTGCCAAGCATATCTGTTTATATAATATAGGCAACTTTTAGTACTAATGGCTGGTGTTAAAATCCTGAAAAGGTTAACAGGGGATCCCAGTGTGTCCTGATAATAGGTTCCAAAAACTAAATTGCCCATTTAAAACCTATGCTGAATTTAATTAGACAGGTTGGAAACTTGATTGGATAAAGTTATCAGCTTCCTACAGGGATCAAATTGTTTGACAAAAGTTTATCCTACTGTATTGTACAGCATGTATACAGTTTAAATAACACACATACACAGAAATTTAGTTCACATGGTAACATGAACGAGCACTAGTCACTTTCTGTTTAGTGTGCCTGCTGTAAATCATAGTAGGATCATGTATCTGCCCACACCATGTCCACTTTTGGCAACAGACAACAGCTGTCCAGTATCAGAAATAACATACACATCCATGTAGATACCATAGCACCAGTGAGATGCTAAATATAATATTTTCTCACCTTTTATACAGTATGTGTCCATCTCATCAAAAATTCATTTCTGTGCATAAATGACAGATAATATACTGCCCAGTATGTCTGCTGTCGCCTAGCAATCATGTTGTGCTTTACTCAAAATAGAGCTGCTTGTGTATGTGCTTTTTTTCTATTTGTTTCAGGTTTCACCTTATCTGTTTATATAATATATGCAAAGTGATTTGCCAAAATAGATCTTTAAATAGACTCTCATATTTTCTGCATTTAATATATTCAAATTTGGAGTTGTGGCTTTAAGAATGACAGCTCTGACTACATTCTGCAGTAATTTGGCTCTGACATATAAATATGCACTATGGCATTATTTCTGGGTGTAATGTATATTCAGTGTAAAGTTGGGAAACTTGTAAGGCCACACAGAAGAAGCTGTCAGCTCATGTAGTCAAAAAGGCAAGTACCAGTAGGTTAGGACCCAGTTAAAGAAAGCAACCTTGACGTGGTGACTGGGATTAAAATAATTTGGCCTGCAGCGACTCAACAACTGCTGCAGGCAAATCACAAGGCAATACAGCGCCCCCAACAGGACAGAACACTACAGAAGCAGCAGCAGCCAACAGGTTAACACAAAGGGAACAGAGGACACATTGGCCAAAGCACAAGGGCCCAAAGAACGGTCCGCAGGGAAGGCAGGCGCGGACACGCCACCCTCATAGATTGTCAGCACTGGTGAGTACCACATCCCCAGGACAAGCGGGTAGTGTAACATCTCAATACACCCCCCGACAATGCACGGCCTGGTTTTCAGGTCAGGGCACAAGCAGCACGGCCTGGTCCTCAGGCCATGACACATACAGCACACCTCAGGACACAAGCGGTGCAGCCTGATCCTCAGGCCAGGGTATAAACAGCCCACTTAAGCACAACCCCACCTAAAGCATGCAGAAAGGAGGTGGGGGGCAAGGGGCACTTAATGCAGGAGACCCCAAGGGCCCCTCTACTATTTTGTCTCCACAGGCCATGGAATCCCAGCAAACAGCACCACAGCAACATCCCTGGAATACCACAACAGCTATTCCCCCCCATGAATGTGACTCAACAACCAGATTCTCAGACAGCGCAGGATAATACAGGTATTCACACCATTCAGCTAAACACTTCACAGACAGAAGTTAAGGGACCAACTTCAAGGGTTAGTAACAATTTCATAAATAGTTTAAGGCAGTTATTATTCAATTGGGACAACACACAGACTAGTCAACTTACCACAACAAGAACATTAGCCACAGGGCCATGCACACAGGTTGTGGAACAAGGCCCAGTCAGGATGGAAATTCAGCAGCCATTACCTCCTCCTCATAGACCGATAGTCTCATTCACCAAAGTTAACATATGTAACCATCACCAATAAAGTGCATCAAATATAATACTCGATTATCACCAAACATATTAAATATTAAAAAAAAACCTTAAAAACATTAAATACCTTGAGGATATACAATCTATATAGCTATGTAGGTTTCTAGCATTACTTTGTGTAGTTCCACTGTTTCTTCAACTTTCGATGATACACTGTATCAGAAAAAGGGTATACAATGTAGCAACAGAGCACTAATAGAGACTTACGCTTCTAATGGATGCTGGATGTTAATATCTTATCAAAATTCCTGCATCAGGGGCTGCACTAGCAACATCCTATGTAGAATCTCCACTAACTGATCATTTCAAGTTCTCTGATGCTGAATTCCCCTAGAGACCCTTAGAGGCCTGAATGAACAAATGGTCCTGTCTTGTTTTTTGTAAAAGAGAGTATAATGAGGGTAAATAATCAATTCTATAATGGTAATCCGTAACCTCTGACAAAAAAGGGTAGCCCACGTTAGTATTCATCATCATTTATCCTCTAGGTATTAATGCACCAGTGACAGGAATGAAACACTTACTGTACCTTCCCCTCTATTGATTGAAGGCTCTACCTACCCCGCTATTTATGCACCTAATGCTGTAGCACCAGTGAGTAAGCAGATACTCTAGTGGTGCAGTGACCTCTTTAATATCAGGATCCACTGCAATTGCAATGTATTCAATCGGCACAGCTATTCAATGACGGCCCGGGCTGAAACGCGTAGACGTTATATGATAATAAAGATTGGAGATGTTTATATATTAAAGTCCTGATGAGTGCTTTCAATGGTGACTGGATATCATATATATATGAATGTGTTTCATTTCATATGCATGCATGTATATGTTGGCATAAGCCAGAGCCATGGCCACACCCATGGCAGTGCCAGCCCTTTTTATATAATACGAGCCATGGCCACACCCATGGCAGTGCCAGCCCTTTTTATATAATACCGATTTTCAAATTTGAAAAAGTTATATTTCAAAGTTGCCTCTAGTAATTCCAGCAGGAAGTTCCGAAAGGACGGTGTTCCACTCCTATAGTGCTCTAAGTCACTCCTATAGTGCTCTAAGTATTCCTTGACTGTTTCCAGTCCAGCTATGTGTGGGATACAGGTATATAGACTAGAGACATCTAGCGTAGCTAGCCCCCCTCCCTCCCTCCCGATCCTCTCTGCAAAGAATTCATGTAGCGTTAAATCCTTCATACCTATTGTAGGGCAAACCCTCCCACCCCCGACCACTAAGTTAAAAGTCTTAAATCTTTTCCGGACACAATCACAGCTCCCGTCTGCCAGCGTCTTCTACACTGCTGGCAGCCGCGGCTGTGATTGTCTGCCTCTCAGCCAATCACAGCCGCAGCTGCCGTCCGGCCCCCTGCTAAAAGATCCGCAGGCAGGGGAGCCGGACCAGGTGATGCTGGAACCAGGAGCTTAATAGTGTGTGGGATTGATTTAAAGTTTTTAACTTAGCGGTTGGGGGTGGAGGGTATGCCATATGATATAAGGAATGTTGCTATGGGGGTAGACATGCCCTTTATTAAATTTGACCATAACTGGAAACTATAATCTTCCCAACCACCCTGTATCATTTTTTTGTTGATCTGCCCCCTAATTCTTTAGATAACCAATCTAAAACTCTTATATTTCAGACTTTCATCAAGTTCCTTGCTCTCAAAAACTATTGTTCTGTGAGTAGTTTTACTGTAGCTGGAATGGTGACAGAGTTATGACAGTTGGAATGCTGTGTGCTATGTGCAGGCTTGACAGTTGGTGTGTGGAAATAAGTGAGGTTGGATGGAAGTGGGTGTGGTTAAAAGAGGGAGGGGGGATACTGCATGCAGCAACACACACAAATCCACACCATGCTACTTACATGTATTTATTATAGATTAAGATGAGAAAGTCATTTTTTCAGTATAGTGTCCCTTTATCTAGCACTGAGTGAGTGAATTCCCCAACCGTCACACTTCCAGATACAGCAAAATCCAGTATTGGTAAGATATGGTACTCAATTGACAGCTGAGCATTTAAGCTTATGATTAGATATCTAAAGAAATGTACAGTAATAATTGAGATTAATATTATTTTCAGTAATGGACAATTCATCCCCCCCCCCCGTGTACATACCCTTTAAAGGGCAAGTCGAGCCCTACATACAGGTAAATCACCCCTCTCAACCCTAAACAGTAATAGTTTGAAATCTGAAATAACAAGTCTAACCTGAAATCCTGCACAATGTCCTGTTTCCCCTGTTCCTGCTTCCTGGTTCTTCCAGTTAGAAACTGTCAGTTATGGAGGCATCCAAAGCATAGCAGGCTACAGCATGAATTCAGAGGACAAAGTATGATATATCACATATTTTAAAGGCCGTTCTTTCTAAAGATGTTCTTATGAGGGTGGAGTTGTCCTTTAAGGTTCTATAAATACTATAGGGCTGGTACACCTGGGGATGTTTTGTCCCAATCTATGGCTCCACCTGATCTGTTTGGTGATCGGTGATCTATTGTTGATTGTCATGACCTGTTTACCAGCAAAACGGTTGTTAGGATTATGAGTAGGGCAGGTGAATTTTGATATGAATAGAAATATGTGTGAAGGATCTATCAAGCTAAATGATGGACTATGTCCTGGCACTCCAAACTGTCACTTTCCTTTAAATAAAAGAGTGACCTATTACCATCACCTTCATAGAACTGGACCTGTAAACTGAATTGAGAAATTACCCCTATACTCTCATAACAGCAGAAGGCAAATGTACATTTCCCCCCCAACTCGACCACAGCTCAAACCTACCTGTCTTACATATAAATGAGGAATCCCATCTGCCAATACGTTTAATCATACTTTCACTTAGTCCCCATCTAGCTACCATAGTGGCAGCACCAATATGAAAGGAATGCCCCCTCTATATAGTGTGTTGTAAAACTAAACCCTGGAGGGCTAAAATTTAAAAGTGGAAAAGGAAGACTTATCTTAATGGATCAGAAAAAACACTAACTGTGGTGGCCTTACATCGATGTATTATGAAAGCACCGTACTGGACAGGAGCGACAAGCACAGATCTTTTGTAATTTTCCCCTAAACACTATAACACCTCATTGATCAAAATGTGTAACTCAACTAGCCTTGCTCCCTGGACTGGCCTTTGATATGAGCAACAACTGCACAGGTTGCATTACCAGGGGGGCGCCAGCCGGGAGTCTTAGGTCATGGAACTGTAGTCAAGTTGTGCATCAGTACCACAGCCCTCCCAGTTAGGTCCATATCATCACCACCCCAACACACATAAGCCTTACTTAAGATGTCTGTATGCTGTGCTGTTCTGTCTGTGCATTTAGTGCGTTACATGTTTACGTAATGATGTACGCACGATATATACAGGAACCACTGCACATACTGAAAGACAGTAAGCACACGTGGCAGACTTGATTTGAAGCAGGCCAAGGCAAGCAGCATTCAGCACCTTTGTGTGTGTCATGGTGGTCGTTTTGGAGGGGGGCTAGCGCCGGTAACAATCTTGCACAGGGTGCTATTTATCCAAGGCCAGCCCTGCTTGCTCCCCAGATGGGATTTAAACCCAGTGTCATATCCATTTGATCACTTGGTCTTTTCCTGAGTTCTGATAAAATATATAACACCTCCTCATGTCGGCTAAATGGTGCGAAAAGCCCTGCCCATTGGCATGATTCTTTACACTGACCCATAGTGTTGTGAAAGTTTACATTTTTACTGGTACATTGCTTAGAATGAGGAAATTAAACTATGATCGGCAGCATATAGCTTCACATTTACATAGTACTGACACTGGGGCTAAGATTGAGGCAGTATTGAAGCATCTTCTGTCTGCTACTGGTACACCCTGACTCCCTTTATTATAAGGCTGCCTATGGGATGTTCCATTTCTTGTGTCTTTTGAGGCATTTAGCAGTTTGATGCGTAGTATCATTTGTTGTCCATTTTTGGACATTTCTTGTTTGTTGGGCTGTTCGGCTCTACGATTTAGAATGTTGCGTAAACTATGCGCAGGGTGTCGAGAGACTTTGGGGTTCCTTGGACCCTGAAAAGACAGTTCCCTCTAACACCTGCCTTAGCTTTCTAGGAACAGAGATAGATAATATACTGCATAAATAGGCTCCCTTAATAAAGTCTATGGTCTGTAGGCCCTACTAATGTACCAGTAAAATGGAAACTTTCCGATTTAAAGAGAAAGCCACAGAACACTATAGGGTCAGTGTAAGGAACTTCTTGCGTCCTGGGTTGTTGTAGATATAGGTTTGATTTAAGGTGGATTAAAATAACTAATGTAATTGTGTGTGAAGGATTTTGAACAAAGAAACTTGCAATCAACCATTTTATGTTAATTTAAAAGGGGAACTGTAGAACTATTTAGTTAAAGTTAATTTTTTTTTCATGTCGCTTGAGTGACATCTCATGGAGGATGTCAAATGGTGTACTGCCCAATCTATTGAACTAAACATTGAGGGGGTGGGCACTGATGAACATGCTTTAATCAGCAAATGCTTTCTCTAAGGCAGGGGCTGTCCAATGCCCCAAAAGCCCCCAAAAGCCCCCCAAAACCTTTGAGATATAGTCTCTATTCTAGGGAGGTAGAAAAATCTATTCCTACCCCCTGGTAAGATGGAAACCTTTATTTTACCATTATCTGTGGTTTTTAATTAGATCAACTGGACTTAAAATTGTTTGCTTGTCATCAAACTGCCTTTCACAATTATATTATTATTGATTTATATACGCCAACCTCTTCCAATCACTTTACAATAACATGTATACATTTACCCTGCCCCGAAGAGCTTACAATCTAAGCTCTTCGGAAACTGTAATGTCTGGAGGAAACCCACGCAAACACTGGGAGAACATACAAACTCCTTGCAGTTGTCCAAGGGTGGATTTGAACTCAGAACTTCAGAGCTGCAAGGATCAGTGCTGACCACTGAGCCCCACGTGAAAAAGCCAGTTGCATGACCTGGATGAATGAAACTTTTACAAACATGTTTTACTAACTTGTTTTGAGTTTTCCTTTGAATGATTCTGAACTGTACCAGAAAGGAAGGTTCATCCATTAACCCAGGTGTTAGAAATTGCAGGGAAATGTACTGTGTTTATGCTTCGAGAAATTAATTTTCTTTTCAAAGAATATACTTCCCTCTCATAGTATCATCCTCTCAAATACATACCGTAATCTCACATTCATGACAGTTAAATAAACATTATTTAATAAAAGGCTAATATTGATTGTCAATGTTATTTGTCAATTGGTCTGACAGTTAACGTGAAAAGAAGCAGGATTATTAAAGAATTCTCTCTGAAATGAACTATGATTGTATATTGTAGATTAAAGTATTATATACAGTATATAGTTTAGAGTTAGTGTAATAACTTGAATGTGTAGGAGGGGAAAAGACATCCAGGGCTCAGTAATATCACCTTGGAGATTCAATGGTGTACACTGAATAATGTATTTTTATAGTTTTATTGTACATTACCTTCAA
Organism: Hymenochirus boettgeri; assembly: GCA_019447015.1. Lineage (NCBI taxonomy): Eukaryota > Metazoa > Chordata > Amphibia > Anura > Pipidae > Hymenochirus > Hymenochirus boettgeri. The sequence continues at coordinate 71,007,875 of CM033474.1, read as the reverse complement.
TTGTCAGACTTCTACAGACACATTTACCAAAAAAATCGATTTTTACTTATGGCAGAACTGTATTTAGAAGTGTATTTATACCAAATTCTACATTTATAATCTGTGGATATGCACAGGTTTAAACTATTTACATAGACATGTAAGTACTTGAATTGGGTGTGCACTAAGCTTCTATTTTGTGTACAGTATATACATAAGTTTCATAGCCGATATCATGTAACAACTGCAATAGCTTTGTTCTAAGAATTCTTGTCCATGTAGAATGAATATGGTTACGGTTTATAATTGTGCATTTAGAATTACACACTGCACACACATACAGTACAATTGTTTTTTGCCTGGGTTTTATTGATTAGGAGAACTGTTTGGCTGGTTTACCCAATTCTTATGACCTCCATTGGAAAGTTGTGGGTTCTAAGAACTAACAAATGCTAGAGCAGCATGATTCCTGTCAGTTATATATGGCGTCTACCCCATATGTCCCACTGGGGATTTTATCTTTTGTATGTACCATATATAAGAAGTTTGCGGTCCAAACAGTTGTCCTGACACAGGGCAATGCACTGAGTGCCGCTATGCTAACAATAGGACTTAAGCCAACTAACCAAAGTAATAAAGGTTAATGTGACTCTTAGACTGAGTTTGCAGCAGGTGCTTGGGTTTGGCAAAACCTACTGCCAAGCATATCTGTTTATATAATATAGGCAACTTTTAGTACTAATGGCTGGTGTTAAAATCCTGAAAAGGTTAACAGGGGATCCCAGTGTGTCCTGATAATAGGTTCCAAAAACTAAATTGCCCATTTATAACCTATGCTGAATTAATTAGACAGTTGGAAACTTGATTGATAAAGTTATCAGCTTCCTACAGGGATCAAATTGTTTGACAAAAGTTTATCCTACTGTATTGTACAGCATGTATACAGTTTAAATAACACACATACACAGAAATTTAGTTCACATGTAACATGAACGCACTAGACTAGTCATTTCTGTTTAGTGTGCCTGCTGTAAATCATAGTAGGATCATGTATCTGCCCACACCATGTCCACTTTTGGCAACAGACACAGCTGTCCGTATCAGAAATAACATACACATCCATGTAGATACCATAGCACCAGTGAGATGCTAAATATAATATTTTCTCACCTTTTATACAGTATGTGTCCATCTCATCAAAAATTCATTTCTGTGCATAAATGACAGATAATATACTGCCCGTATGTCTGCTGTCGCCTAGCAATCATGTTGTGCTTTACTCAAAATAGAGCTGCTTGTGTATGTGCTTTTTTTCTATTTGTTTCAGGTTTCACCTTATCTGTTTATATAATATATGCAAAGTGATTTGCCAATAGATCTTTAAATAGACCTCATATTTTCTGCATTTAATATATTCAAATTTGGAGTTGTGGCTTTAAGAATGACAGCTCTGACTACATTCTGCAGTAATTTGGCTCTGACATATAAATATGCCACTATGGCATTATTTCTGGGTGTAATGTATATTCAGTGAAAGTTGGGAAACTTGTAAGGCCACACAGAAGAAGCTGTCAGCTCATGTAGTCAAAAAGGCAAGTACCAGTAGGTTAGGACCCGTTAAAGAAAGCAACCTTGACGTGGTGACTGGATTAAAATAATTTGGCCTGCAGCGACTCAACAACTGCTGCAGCAAATCACAAGGCAATACAGCGCCCCCAACAGGACAGAACACTACAGAAGCAGCAGCAGCAGCCAACAGGTTACACAAAGGGAACAGAGGACACATTGGCCAAAGCACAAGGGCCCAAAGAACGGTCCGCAGGGAAGGCAGGCGCGGACACGCCACCCTCATAGATGTCAGCACTGGTGATACCACATCCCCAGGACAAGCGGGTAGTGTAACATCTCAATACACCCCCCGACAATGCACGGCCTGGTTTCAGGTCAGGCACAAGCAGCACGGCCTGGTCCTCAGGCCATGACACATACAGCAACACTCAGGACACAACGGTGCAGCCTGATCCTCAGGCCAGGGTATAAACAGCCCACTTAAGCACAACCCCACCTAAACATGCAGAAAGGAGGTGGGGGGCAAGGGGCACTTAATGCAGGAGACCCCAAGGCCCCCTCTACTATTTTGTCTCCACAGGCCATGGAATCCCAGCAAACACACCACAGCAACATCCCTGGAATACCACAACAGCTATTCCCCCCCATGAATGTGACTCAAACAACCATATTCTCAGACAGCGCAGGATTACAGGTATTCACACCATTCAGCTAAACCCTTCACAGACAGAAGTTAAGGGACCAACTTCAAGGGTTAGTAACAATTTCATAAATAGTTTAAGGCAGTTATTATTCAATTGGGACAACACACAGACTAGTCAACTTACCACAACAAGAACATTAGCCACAGGGCCATGCACAACGGTTGTGGAACAAGGCCCAGTCAGGATGGAAATTCGCACCATTACCTCCCTCATAGACCGATAGCTCCATTCACCAAAGTTAACATATGTAACCATCACCAATAAAGTGCTCAATATATACTCGATTATCACCCAACATATTAATAAAAAAAACCTTAAACATTAAATACCTTGAGGATATACAATCTATATAGCTATGTGGTTTCTAGCATTACTTTGTGTAGTTCCACTGTTTCTTCAACTTTCGATGATACACTGTATCAGAAAAAGGGTATACAATGTAGCAACAGAGCACTAATAAGCCTTACCTTCTAATGGATGCTGGATGTTATATCTTATCAAAATTCCTGCATCAGGGGCTGCACTACAAACATCCTATGTAGAATCTCCTAACTGATCATTTCAAGTTCTCTGATGCTGAATTCCCCTAGAGCCCTTAGGGCCTGAATGAACAAATGGTCCTGTCTTGTTTTTTGTAAAAGAGTATAATGAGGGTAAATAATCAATCTATAATGGTATCCGTAACCTCTGACAAAAAAGGGTAGCCACGTTAGTATTCATCATCATTTATCCTCTAGGTATTAATGCACCAGTGACAGGAATGAAACACTTACGGTACCTTCCCTCTATTGATTGAAGGCTCTACCTACCCCGCTATTTATGCACCTAATGCTGTAGCACCAGTGAGTAAGCAGATACTCTAGTGGTGCAGTGACCTCTTTAATATCAGGATCCACTGCAATTGCAATGATTCAATCGGCACAGCTATTCAATACGGCCCGGGCTGAAACGCGTAGACGTTGTATGATAAAGATTGGAGATGTTTATATATTAGTCCTGATGAGTGCTTTCAATGGTGACTGGATATCATATATATATATATATATATATAATATATATATATATTATATATTAATAAAGCTAAGGAATGAAGGCACTCACGGGTCTTGAATAGGTAAAACTTAACTTAGCTTAACTATTCAAGACCCATGAGTGCCTTTGTTCCTTTGCTTCATCTATTATCATGAATGGCACCCGTGCAATATATTGGGAATGGTGTGCCTATTGAATACATTGCATATATATATATTATATATTATATATATATATATATATATATATATTATATTATATATTATATATTTGATTGAAGTCAGTGCACACAAAAGGACTTCTAAATATCCAAAATACAACTTTTATTCACACCTAATTTGTGTAGTTAGTGACGTTTCGGTCCTATTTTCTGACCTTTTTCAAGCTAAATAATCATCACACACTGTTCCATTTAAATCATTCTGTGATGACTCAATTACATTACATAATTTGTGGTGAACGATATAGTGATTAACCTTAGTGGGCTGAACTAACCGGGTCAGCATGTATCAATAATAAAGTGCCCTATATGCTTACTATTAAAGTGCTATATGATTACCATTAAAGTGTTACCGTGCCTTATAAAGTGCTTAAACATTATAATCAAAAGCTTATTACAATTGTTAAAAAGCTTAAAAATTAAAGTGGTTGTGTCCATCTATTTGTAAAATTACAGTGTAAATTAAAACAGAGATTATCTAGAGTGCCATATCCCCAGAACATAACAGTATAATAAATATATCTTAAATATTAGTTCTTATATACCCACACAATATATATAAAGAGGCCATATATATAATAGTCCCAATAGTTATCCATTCTTAAAAAATAGTTATCTATCCTTTAAAAACAGCAGTAGGAGCAGTTCTCATTAAGTCCCCTGGACTAATGGTATTTGTCTGTTGATCCAATATGTCTCTTTTTGTACAATAATTTCGATCTATCTCTCTCCTCTTTTGGGTAGGGGGATATGGTCAATCCCAATGAATTTGAAACTGTCCGGAGAATGATTCTTCTGTAAAATATGTTTTGCCACTGGTTTATTACTTTGGTTATCTCGAAAGGCGGTTTTTATTGCGATCGGTGTCCTCAATACGTAATCAAGACTTAAATCGGTTTTACCGATGTAAGATAGTCCCATGGACATGTAGTCATGTAAATCACATGTGTGGTGGTGCAGGTAATCGGAATACTTAATATTAATGATTTCCTTCGTATTGAGGATGTGTAAAGGTTTTATCTTGTATCATTTGTTTGCAGGACATGCATTTGCCACAAGATGTACATCCATTTTTCTTCTTGAGAGCCAGGGTTCCTCATTGGTGTAACTAATAATAGGGTCAGTTTTCACTAACATGTCTCTCAAGTTTTTTCCTTTGCGGAAACTAATGGGTTGTTTGTTAATAATTTTTGCAGAGTGTCATCTGATGTTAATACTTTCCAACTGTTTTTAGACTGTTTTTCACATTGTGTCCCATATCATTATATTGTTACTACAGAAAATTTATTTGATTTTTCCTCTTTTCGTATGATGATGTTTCCCTTTTGTAAGTATCCTATGATGAGCCTTTACTAGAGCTATATCCAATATCTTCTAGGGTATCCTCTAGTTAGGAATTTATTTGTCATTTCATTTAATTGTTGTTTACATATATCTTATTGGAGTTATTCGTAAAACCCTGCAGTATTGAGAGATGGGGAGAGAGTCTTTAAGTGGGGTTGGATGGCAGCTAGAATATTGTAACAGTGTATTTCTATCTGTTGTTTAATATATAGAGATAACACAATTTGTTACCTTGTATGCCAATGCGTAGATCCAGGAATTCAATTGCAGTTCTACTTCTGTTGCAAGTGACTCTGATAGGTGTATCAAGTCCATTAAGATAGCTCACCATCCCCCCAGTTGTTCCTGGGTCCCCGCCACAGACAAAGAGATTGTCAATAAATCTATAATAAGTTAATAAATGATCTCCATATTTAGACAGAATGTGTTTCATTTCATATGCATGCATGTTATGTTGGCATAAGCCAGAGCCATGGCCACACCCATGGCAGTGCCACCCTTTTTATATAATACCGATTTTCAAATTTGAAAAAGTTTATTTCAAAGTTTGCCTCTAGTATTCCAGCAGGAAGTTCCGAAAGGACGGTGTTCCACTCCTATAGTGCTCTAAGTATTCCTTGACTGTTTCCAGTCCAGCTATGTGTGGGATACAGGTATATAGACTAGAGACATCTAGCGTAGCTAGCCATATTTCTCTATCGTCAGGTATATTAATTCTCTTAACCTTCAAAAGGTGGCCCGTATCCTGATGTATGTTATTAAGTTGTTTCACAATTGGTTGGAGATGTCCCACAGGAACTTACCCAATGGTTCTAATAATCCACCCTGAGCTGAAATGATGGGCGTCCTGGGGGGTTAGTAAGATCTTTATGGATTTTGGGTATTGTATATAGTATAGGGCATATTGGATGCCCCCTCCCTCCCTCCCGATCCTCTCTGCAAAGAATTCATGTAGCGTTAAATCCTTCATACCTATTGTAGGGCAAACCCTCCCACCCCCGACCACTAAGTTAAAAGTCTTAATCTTTTCCGGACACAAGTCACAGCTCCCGTCTGCCAGCGTCTTCTACACTGCTGGCAGCCGCGGCTGTGATTGTCTGCCTCTCAGCCAATCACAGCCGCAGCTGCCGTCCGGCCCCCTGCTAAAAGATCCGCAGGCAGGGGAGCCGGACCAGGTGAGCTGGAACCAGGAGCTTAATAGTGTGTGGGATTGATTTAAAGTTTTTAACTTAGCGGTTGGGGGTGGAGGGTATGCCATATGATATAAGGAATGTTGCTATGGGGGTAGACATGCCCTTTATTAAATTTGACCATAACTGGAAACTATATTCTTCCCAACCACCTGTATCATTTTTTTGTTGATCTGCCCCCTAATTCTTTAGATAACCAATCTAAAACTCTTATATTTCAGACTTTCAATCAAGTTCCTTGCTCTCAAAAACTATTGTTCTGTGAGTAGTTTTATCTGTAGCTGGAATGGTGACAGAGTTATACAGTTGGAATGCTGTGTGCTATGTGCAGGCTTGACAGTTGGTGTGTGGAATAAGTGAGGTTGGATGGAAGTGGGTGTGGTTAAAAGAGGGAGGGGGGATACTGCATGCAGCAACACACACAAATCCACACCATGCTACTTACATGTATTTAATTATAGATTAAGATGAGGAAAGTCATTTTTTCAGTATAGTGTCCCTTTATCTAGCACTGAGTGAGTGAATTCCCCAACCGTCACACTTCCAGATACAGCAAAATCCAGTATTGGTAAGATATGGTACTCAATTGACAGCTGAGCATTTAAGCTTATGATTAGATATCTAAAGAAATGTACAGTAATAATTGAGATTAATATTATTTTCAGTAATGGACAATTCATCCCCCCCCCCCGTGTACATACCCTTTAAAGGGCAAGTCGAGCCCTACATACAGGTAAATCACCCCTCTCAACCCTAAACAGTAATAGTTTGAAATCTGAAATAACAAGTCTAACCTGAAATCCTGCACAATGTCCTGTTTCCCCTGTTCCTGCTTCCTGGTTCTTCCAGTTAGAAACTGTCAGTTATGGAGGCATCAAAGCATAGCAGGCTACAGCATGAATTCAGAGGACAAAGTATGATATATCACATATTTTAAAGGCCGTTCTTTCTAAAAGATGTTCTTATGAGGGTGGAGTTGTCCTTTAAGGTTCTATAAATACTATAGGGCTGGTACACCTGGGGATGTTTTGTCCCAATCTATGGCTCCACCTGATCTGTTTGGTGATCGGTGATCTATTGTTGATTGTCATGACCTGTTTACCAGCAAAACGGTTGTTAGGATTATGAGTAGGGCAGGTGAATTTTGATATGAATAGAAATATGTGTGAAGGATCTATCAAGCTAAATGATGGACTATGTCCTGGCACTCCAAACTGTCACTTTCCTTTAAATAAAAGAGTGACCTATTACCATCACCTTCATAGAACTGGACCTGTAAACTGAATTGAGAAATTACCCCTATACTCTCATAACAGCAGAAGGCAAATGTACATTTCCCCCCCAACTCGACCACAGCTCAAACCTACCTGTCTTACATATAAATGAGGAATCCCATCTGCCAATACGTTTAATCATACTTTCACTTAGTCCCCATCTAGCTACCATAGTGGCAGCACCAATATGAAAGGAATGCCCCCTCTATATAGTGTGTTGTAAAACTAAACCCTGGAGGGCTAAAATTTAAAAGTGGAAAAGGAAGACTTATCTTAATGGATCAGAAAAAACACTAACTGTGGTGGCCTTACATCGATGTATTATGAAAGCACCGTACTGGACAGGAGCGACAAGCACAGATCTTTTGTAATTTTCCCCTAAACACTATAACACCTCATTGATCAAAATGTGTAACTCAACTAGCCTTGCTCCCTGGACTGGCCTTTGATATGAGCAACAACTGCACAGGTTGCATTACCAGGGGGGCGCCAGCCGGGAGTCTTAGGTCATGGAACTGTAGTCAAGTTGTGCATCAGTACCACAGCCCTCCCAGTTAGGTCCATATCATCACCACCCCAACACACATAAGCCTTACTTAAGATGTCTGTATGCTGTGCTGTTCTGTCTGTGCATTTAGTGCGTTACATGTTTACGTAATGATGTACGCACGATATATACAGGAACCACTGCACATACTGAAAGACAGTAAGCACACGTGGCAGACTTGATTTGAAGCAGGCCAAGGCAAGCAGCATTCAGCACCTTTGTGTGTGTCATGGTGGTCGTTTTGGAGGGGGGCTAGCGCCGGTAACAATCTTGCACAGGGTGCTATTTATCCAAGGCCAGCCCTGCTTGCTCCCCAGATGGGATTTAAACCCAGTGTCATATCCATTTGATCACTTGGTCTTTTCCTGAGTTCTGATAAAATATATAACACCTCCTCATGTCGGCTAAATGGTGCGAAAAGCCCTGCCCATTGGCATGTTCTTTACACTGACCCATAGTGTTGTGAAAGTTTACATTTTTACTGGTACATTGCTTAGAATGAGGAAATTAAACTATGATCGGCAGCATATAGCTTCACATTTACATAGTACTGACACTGGGGCTAAGATTGAGGCAGTATTGAAGCATCTTCTGTCTGCTACTGGTACACCCTGACTCCCTTTATTATAAGGCTGCCTATGGGATGTTCCATTTCTTGTGTCTATTTGAGGCATTTAGCAGTTTGATGCGTAGTATCATTTGTTGTCCATTTTTGGACATTTCTTGTTTGTTGGGCTGTTCGGCTCTACGATTTAGAATGTTGCGTAAGACTATGCGCAGGGTGTCGAGAGACTTTGGGGTTCCTTGGACCCTGAAAAGACAGTTCCCTCTAACACCTGCCTTAGCTTTCTAGGAACAGAGATAGATAATATACTGCATAAATAGGCTCCCTTAATAAAGTCTATGGTCTGTAGGCCCTACTAATGTACCAGTAAAATGGAAACTTTCCGATTTAAAGAGAAAGCCACAGAACACTATAGGGTCAGTGTAAGGAACTTCTTGCGTCCTGGGTTGTTGTAGATATAGGTTTGATTTAAGGTGGATTAAAATAACTAATGTAATTGTGTGTGAAGGATTTTGAACAAAGAAACTTGCAATCAACCATTTTATGTTAATTTAAAAGGGGAACTGTAGAACTATTTAGTTAAAGTTAATTTTTTTTTCATGTCGCTTGAGTGACATCTCATGGAGGATGTCAAATGGTGTACTGCCCAATCTATTGAACTAAACATTGAGGGGGTGGGCACTGATGAACATGCTTTAATCAGCAAATGCTTTCTCTAAGGCAGGGGCTGTCCAATGCCCCAAAAGCCCCCAAAAGCCCCCCAAAACCTTTGAGATATAGTCTCTATTCTAGGGAGGTAGAAAAATCTATTCCTACCCCCTGGTAAGATGGAAACCTTTATTTTACCATTATCTGTGGTTTTTAATTAGATCAACTGGACTTAAATTGTTTGCTTGTCATCAAACTGCCTTTCACAATTATATTATTATTGATTTATATACGCCAACCTCTTCCAATCACTTTACAATAACATGTATACATTTACCCTGCCCCGAAGAGCTTACAATCTAAGCTCTTCGGAAACTGTAATGTCTGGAGGAAACCCACGCAAACACTGGGAGAACATACAAACTCCTTGCAGTTGTCCAAGGGTGGATTTGAACTCAGAACTTCAGAGCTGCAAGGATCAGTGCTGACCACTGAGCCCCACGTGAAAAAGCCAGTTGCATGACCTGGATGAATGAAACTTTTACAAACATGTTTTACTAACTTGTTTTGAGTTTTCCTTTGAATGATTCTGAACTGTACCAGAAAGGAAGGTTCATCCATTAACCCAGGTGTAGAAATTGCAGGGAAATGTACTGTGTTTATGCTTCGAGAAATTAATTTTCTTTTCAAAGAATATACTTCCCTCTCATAGTATCATCCTCTCAAATACATACCGTAATCTCACATTCATGACAGTTAAATAAACATTATTTAATAAAAGGCTAATATTGATTGTCAATGTTATTTGTCAATTGGTCTGACAGTTAACGTGAAAAGAAGCAGGATTATTAAAGAATTCTCTCTGAAATGAACTATGATTGTATATTGTAGATTAAAGTATTATATACAGTATATAGTTTAGAGTTAGTGTAATAACTTGAATGTGTAGGAGGGGAAAAGACATCCAGGGCTCAGTAATATCACCTTGGAGATTCAATGGTGTACACTGAATAATGTATTTTTATAGTTTTATTGTACATTACCTTCAATTGTCAGACTTCTACAGACACATTTACCAAAAAAATCGATTTTTACTTATGGCAGAACTGTATTTAGAAGTGTATTTATACCAAATTCTACATTTATAATCTGTGGATATGCACAGGATTTAAACTATTTACATAGACATGTAAGTACTTGAATTGGGTGTGCACTAAGCTTCTATTTTGTGTACAGTATATACATAAGTTTCATAGCCGATATCATGTAACAACTGCAATAGCTTTGTTCTAAGAATTCTTGTCCATGTAGAATGAATATGGTTACGGTTTATAATTGTGCATTTAGAATTACACACTGCACACACATACAGTACAATTGTTTTTTGCCTGGGTTTTATTGATTAGGAGAACTGTTTGGCTGGTTTACCCAATTCTTATGACCTCCATTGGAAAGTTGTGGGTTCTAAGAACTAACAAATGCTAGAGCAGCATGATTCCTGTCAGTTATATATGGCGTCTACCCCATATGTCCCACTGGGGATTTTATCTTTTGTATGTACCATATATAAGAAGTTTGCGGTCCAAACAGTTGTCCTGACACAGGGCAATGCACTGAGTGCCGCTATGCTAACAATAGGACTTAAGCCAACTAACCAAAGTAATAAAGGTTAATGTGACTCTTAGACTGAGTTTGCAGCAGGTGCTTGGGTTTGGCAAAACCTACTGCCAAGCATATCTGTTTATATAATATAGGCAACTTTTAGTACTAATGGCTGGTGTTAAAATCCTGAAAAGGTTAACAGGGGATCCCAGTGTGTCCTGATAATAGGTTCCAAAAACTAAATTGCCCATTTATAACCTATGCTGAATTAATTAGACAGTTGGAAACTTGATTGATAAAGTTATCAGCTTCCTACAGGGATCAAATTGTTTGACAAAAGTTTATCCTACTGTATTGTACAGCATGTATACAGTTTAAATAACACACATACACAGAAATTTAGTTCACATGTAACATGAACGCACTAGACTAGTCATTTCTGTTTAGTGTGCCTGCTGTAAATCATAGTAGGATCATGTATCTGCCCACACCATGTCCACTTTTGGCAACAGACACAGCTGTCCGTATCAGAAATAACATACACATCCATGTAGATACCATAGCACCAGTGAGATGCTAAATATAATATTTTCTCACCTTTTATACAGTATGTGTCCATCTCATCAAAAATTCATTTCTGTGCATAAATGACAGATAATATACTGCCCGTATGTCTGCTGTCGCCTAGCAATCATGTTGTGCTTTACTCAAAATAGAGCTGCTTGTGTATGTGCTTTTTTTCTATTTGTTTCAGGTTTCACCTTATCTGTTTATATAATATATGCAAAGTGATTTGCCAATAGATCTTTAAATAGACCTCATATTTTCTGCATTTAATATATTCAAATTTGGAGTTGTGGCTTTAAGAATGACAGCTCTGACTACATTCTGCAGTAATTTGGCTCTGACATATAAATATGCCACTATGGCATTATTTCTGGGTGTAATGTATATTCAGTGAAAGTTGGGAAACTTGTAAGGCCACACAGAAGAAGCTGTCAGCTCATGTAGTCAAAAAGGCAAGTACCAGTAGGTTAGGACCCGTTAAAGAAAGCAACCTTGACGTGGTGACTGGATTAAAATAATTTGGCCTGCAGCGACTCAACAACTGCTGCAGCAAATCACAAGGCAATACAGCGCCCCCAACAGGACAGAACACTACAGAAGCAGCAGCAGCAGCCAACAGGTTACACAAAGGGAACAGAGGACACATTGGCCAAAGCACAAGGGCCCAAAGAACGGTCCGCAGGGAAGGCAGGCGCGGACACGCCACCCTCATAGATGTCAGCACTGGTGATACCACATCCCCAGGACAAGCGGGTAGTGTAACATCTCAATACACCCCCCGACAATGCACGGCCTGGTTTCAGGTCAGGCACAAGCAGCACGGCCTGGTCCTCAGGCCATGACACATACAGCAACACTCAGGACACAACGGTGCAGCCTGATCCTCAGGCCAGGGTATAAACAGCCCACTTAAGCACAACCCCACCTAAACATGCAGAAAGGAGGTGGGGGGCAAGGGGCACTTAATGCAGGAGACCCCAAGGCCCCCTCTACTATTTTGTCTCCACAGGCCATGGAATCCCAGCAACACACCACAGCAACATCCCTGGAATACCACAACAGCTATTCCCCCCCATGAATGTGACTCAAACAACCATATTCTCAGACAGCGCAGGATTACAGGTATTCACACCATTCAGCTAAACCCTTCACAGACAGAAGTTAAGGGACCAACTTCAAGGGTTAGTAACAATTTCATAAATAGTTTAAGGCAGTTATTATTCAATTGGGACAACACACAGACTAGTCAACTTACCACAACAAGAACATTAGCCACAGGGCCATGCACAACGGTTGTGGAACAAGGCCCAGTCAGGATGGAAATTCGCACCATTACCTCCCTCATAGACCGATAGCTCCATTCACCAAAGTTAACATATGTAACCATCACCAATAAAGTGCTCAATATATACTCGATTATCACCCAACATATTAATAAAAAAAACCTTAAACATTAAATACCTTGAGGATATACAATCTATATAGCTATGTGGTTTCTAGCATTACTTTGTGTAGTTCCACTGTTTCTTCAACTTTCGATGATACACTGTATCAGAAAAAGGGTATACAATGTAGCAACAGAGCACTAATAAGCCTTACCTTCTAATGGATGCTGGATGTTATATCTTATCAAAATTCCTGCATCAGGGGCTGCACTACAAACATCCTATGTAGAATCTCCTAACTGATCATTTCAAGTTCTCTGATGCTGAATTCCCCTAGAGCCCTTAGAGGCCTGAATGAACAATGGTCCTGTCTTGTTTTTTGTAAAAGAGTATAATGAGGGTAAATAATCAATCTATAATGGTAATCCGTAACCTCTGACAAAAAAGGGTAGCCACGTTAGTATTCATCATCATTTATCCTCTAGGTATTAATGCACCAGTGACAGGAATGAAACACTTACGGTACCTTCCCTCTATTGATTGAAGGCTCTACCTACCCCGCTATTTATGCACCTAATGCTGTAGCACCAGTGAGTAAGCAGATACTCTAGTGGTGCAGTGACCTCTTTAATATCAGGATCCACTGCAATTGCAATGATTCAATCGGCACAGCTATTCAATACGGCCCGGGCTGAAACGCGTAGACGTTGTATGATAAAGATTGGAGATGTTTATATATTAGTCCTGATGAGTGCTTTCAATGGTGACTGGATATCATATATATATATATATATATATAATATATATATATATATATATATTAATAAAGCTAAGGAATGAAGGCACTCACGGGTCTTGAATAGGTAAAACTTAACTTAGCTTAACTATTCAAGACCCATGAGTGCCTTTGTTCCTTTGCTTCATCTATTATCATGAATGGCACCCGTGCAATATATTGGGAATGGTGTGCCTATTGAATACATTGCATATATATATATTATATATTATATATATATATATATATATATATATTATATTATATATTATATATTTGATTGAAGTCAGTGCACACAAAAGGACTTCTAAATATCCAAAATACAACTTTTATTCACACCTAATTTGTGTAGTTAGTGACGTTTCGGTCCTATTTTCTGACCTTTTTCAAGCTAAATAATCATCACACACTGTTCCATTTAAATCATTCTGTGATGACTCAATTACATTACATAATTTGTGGTGAACGATATAGTGATTAACCTTAGTGGGCTGAACTAACCGGGTCACATGTATCAATAATAAAGTGCCCTATATGCTTACTATTAAAGTGCTATATGATTACCATTAAAGTGTTACCGTGCCTTATAAAGTGCTTAAACATTATAATCAAAAGCTTATTACAATTGTTAAAAAGCTTAAAAATTAAAGTGGTTGTGTCCATCTATTTGTAAATTACAGTGTAAATTAAAACAGAGATTATCTAGAGTGCCATATCCCCAGAACATAACAGTATAATAAATATATCTTAAATATTAGTTCTTATATACCCACACAATATATATAAAGAGGCCATATATATAATAGTCCCAATAGTTATCCATTCTTAAAAAATAGTTATCTATCCTTTAAAAACAGCAGTAGGAGCAGTTCTCATTAAGTCCCCTGGACTAATGGTATTTGTCTGTTGATCCAATATGTCTCTTTTTGTAACAATAATTTCGATCTATCTCTCTCCTCTTTTGGGTAGGGGGATATGGTCAATCCCAATGAATTTGAAACTGTCCGGAGAATGATTCTTCTGTAAAATATGTTTTGCCACTGGTTTATTACTTTGGTTATCTCGAAAGGCGGTTTTTATTGCGATCGTGGTCCTCAATACGTAATCAAGACTTAAATCGGTTTTACCGATGTAAGATAGTCCCATGGACATGTAGTCATGTAAATCACATGTGTGGTGGTGCAGGTAATCGGATACTTAATATTAATGATTTCCTTCGTATTGAGGATGTGTAAAGGTTTTATCTTGTATCATTTGTTTGCAGGACATGCATTTGCCACAAGATGTACATCCATTTTTCTTCTTGAGAGCCAGGGTTCCTCATTGGTGTAACTAATAATAGGGTCAGTTTTCACTAACATGTCTCTCAAGTTTTTTCCTTTGCGGAAACTAATGGGTTTGTTTTGTTAATAATTTTTGCAGAGTGTCATCTGATGTTAATACTTTCCAACTGTTTTTAGACTGTTTTTCACATTGTGTCCCTATATTATATTGTTACTACAGAAAATTTATTTGATTTTTCCTCTTTTCGTATGATGATGTTTCCCTTTTGTAAGTATCCTATGATGAGCCTTTACTAGAGCTATATCCAATATTCTTCTAGGGTATCCTCTAGTTAGGAATTTATTTGTCATTTCATTTAATTGTTGTTTACATATATCTTATTGGAGTTATTCGTAAAACCCTGCAGTATTGAGAGATGGGGAGAGAGTCTTTAAGTGGGGTTGGATGGCAGCTAGAATATTGTAACAGTGTATTTCTATCTGTTGTTTAATATATAGAGATAACACAATTTGTTACCTTGTATGCCAATGCGTAGATCCAGGAATTCAATTGCAGTTCTACTTCTGTTGCAAGTGACTCTGATAGGTGTATCAAGTCCATTAAGATAGCTCACCATCCCCCCCAGTTGTTCCTGGGTCCCCTGCCACAGACAAAGAGATTGTCAATAAATCTATAATAAGTTAATAAATGATCTCCATATTTAGACAGAATGTGTTTCATTTCATATGCATGCATGTATATGTTGGCATAAGCCAGAGCCATGGCCACACCCATGGCAGTGCCACCCTTTTTATATAATACCGATTTTCAAATTTGAAAAAGTTATATTTCAAAGTTGCCTCTAGTAATTCCAGCAGGAAGTTCCGAAAGGACGGTGTTCCACTCCTATAGTGCTCTAAGTATTCCTTGACTGTTTCCAGTCCAGCTATGTGTGGGATACAGGTATATAGACTAGAGACATCTAGCGTAGCTAGCCATATTTCTCTATCGTCAGGTATATTAATTCTCTTAACCTTCAAAAGGTGGCCCGATCCCTGATGTATGTTATTAAGTTGTTTCACAATTGGTTGGAGATGTCCCACAGGAACTTACCCAATGGTTCTAATAATCCACCCTGAGCTGAAATGATTGGGCGTCCTGGGGGGTTAGTAAGATCTTTATGGATTTTGGGTATTGTATAAGTATAGGGCATATGGATGCTTTTGATTTAATAGTCTCTAGTTTCAATATTAATCACATTATGAAACACAGCCCGATCAAGAATAAGGTTAATTTGTTTTTGAAACACCTTTGTAGGATCTGTTTTAAGTTTCTCATATGTTGTAGTGTCTCCTAGTTGTGTGAGTATTTCTCATTGATAGTCAGTATAATTTAATATCACAATGCCCCCACCCTTATCTGCAGGGCGTATTACAATGTTCTTATCTGAGGCAAGGGATTTAATTACCCTTCTTTCTCCCACCGTTAAGTTGTGATGTTTTTGTTTCAACTTATCCTTGTGATTATGATTACTAGCTGTAACCTCTGTATTAACCATTTGTTGAAATGTTTTAATTGTAGGATTTAATAAAAGGTGGATCATAGGTCAGAAAATAGGACCGAAACGTCGCTAACTAAACAAATTATGTGTGAATAAAAGTTGTATTTTGGATATTTAGAAGTCCTTTTGTGTGCACTGACTTCAACCAAATATATATGTGAAATTCTCATCGGTAGCACCAAGGCCATAATACTTGTCAAGTGAGTGCCTGACCATACCCCATATATATATATATATATATATATACTCATTTTCTAATATATATATATATATATATATATTTATATAAGAACAATATAATACACCACACTTAATCGTGCAAGTATCTTTTATTATGCGGCTCACTGCATCACAGGGCTCTGTTTCGGGAACTACACGTCCCCTTTATCGAGCCCACAGTGTGACACCCATAACATATTACAAACAGATTATAGTTCACATCACTGGTATATCCCATATATATCTCTCCCATTTAGCCCACCCCATCCTTAAAGGCAAGTACCAACAGTCAATCAAAACCACAGTCAGGTATGGAAAGAAGGCAAGATGAGACATCAAGGCACCACATAGTGACCCCTGAAAAACAAAAAATAATTAAGTAAATAATAATAATAAGTAAATAATTAAGTAAATAATTAAGTAAATAACATCAAGCATTACATCTTACAAAAACACATGCAAATGGTAATCTTGGAAATGGAAGACCTGGAGAGGTGGATGGAAAAATCGTAGAGCATGGTGGTAATGCCAAAGCACAACAGATGACACGTGCCAAGTTGAAACAACAGCTACATAGGATGTAGCGGTAATTAATATTTTTAAATCTTAATTGTTGAAGAGACACAACTATTAAACAAAGGCTTGGGGTTCTGTCCAAGCACAAAATTGGACACTCTACCTAGACAGGGTTCTTGCGCCTTTGGTTCGGGGTGGACTATCATACATACAATATACCCAACATTTCTTGACTAAGTTAGCCAAGGTGAAGGTGGCTAACGATGAGCCGATAGTAATGGCTACATTGGATGTGGGTAGCCTGTATACCTCTATTCCCCATACAGAGGGGATTTCGGCTTGTGAGAAGCTATTATATGAGGAAACGAGTTATAATACTGACCAAATTCAATTCTTTATGGGCTTACTCAATATCATACTTACCCATTCATATTTCAGGTTTGATAAGGATTTCTACAGGCAGCTACGTGGGACTGCCATGGGGTCCAATGTCGCTCCGTCTTATGCCAACGCCTTCATGCTTTGGCAGGAGGTGGACATTGTCTTTCCCCTTCAGGGATATTTCATGTGCGAAACCAAATATACGCCCTCCTTTGCCCATATAATAAGATCGACATAGGGGAGACCACCCAGCCCGGTAAAAATTTAGCAACATAAATTAAGCATTAAACTTAAGAACGCTAAATTACCAGTCCCTATCCACTTCAATGAGGCTCACCATAATGAGTCTGAGCTACGGATTCTGGTTTTGGAGTGTGTTCCTAGATCCAAGCGTGGGGGGGGATAGGGAACTATTACATATGAAAAGAGAAGTCTGGTGGGTGCATTGTTTAAAGACCCTTCACCCTTTTCCACCTGATGTTAAAGGCAATGTTACAATTTTGAAGAATATGTAAAAAGTACCTGGTTACATGTATTAATCAAAATCGAAGGGTCCTGTAGGGAAATGAATGAGAATCTCAACGTAACACTAGATCACTTAAGATATTTCAAAACAATATAGTATGAGCCTCATTATAAAAATGGCTTAATGGAACATGACTCATTCATACCAGTTGGTTGCAAAGTGTTAAGTTTTTTGATCCAACTAGTCTCTTCTTGATGTAATTTCTGTTTAAGGTCACCTCCTCTTAAAGGTAATTTAACCTGTGTCAAAACACACCACTTTAACTGAGAGACTCTATGTTTGTGTGCAGAAAAATGTCTAGTAACTGCATTGTCCGTATAGAAATCCTGTTTGTAATTCCTGGTGTTACCTTTGTGTTCCTGTATACAGAGCTTCCCTGCACGACTAGTCTGACCGAAATATGCCTTGCCGCATGGGCATTTAAGCATGTAAATCTCATTATGTGATTTACAAGTAGACATATGTGTCATTTTAATCTTATAGCCCATGGTAGGATGGCATATATCCTTACCACAACCATTGCAATTTAAACAGGGAAAGGTACCCCGACGTATAGTGTCCATATTGGTTACATTTCTGTCTCAATAGGTCTGAAGGGCATAGTAAATCCTTAACATTCGAACCTCGTTTATAACAGAACATAGGAGGAGTCTGAAATAAATGACCATATTTATTATCCAAGCTTAATAGAGACCAGTGTTTTCTCACAATCTTTTCAATGCTCCTACTCTGTTCATTTGGATACGAACATAGGAGCTGTTCCCTAGGTATTTTAGTCATCTCTAGTCTTTTTAAGTGATTCAAAGTTATATCTCTTTGATAAAAACGTAGAAGTTAAAGCATTAACCGCCATTTCGTAAGACAAAGGGTCAGACGTAATGCGCTTCAATCACATATATTGACCCTTTGGAATCCCTTTAAAGGTTTTGGGATGATGGAAGCTACCTGAATTTAACAAATTGCTCTTATCAATAGCTTTGTGGTAAACCATAGTGTTAATAGCACCTGTTTCAACGCTAATCAGTGCATCCAAAAATGGTAATGGAGAGGGAACATTCATGCGTAAATTTAATGGTGTCATGTGCCATATTAGCTGCAGATACCATGTTCTGAAGCAGCTCCAAGCTTAACGTACAAATTTGCTAGGGACGTTGCTACCGTAGCGCCCATTAAAGTCCCTTGGAGCTGCCAATAGAACTTATCTAGGAACCTAAAGTAATTTTTATGCAATACAAAGCTTAGACAGTCAAGCAAGAAGTATAGCTTAGCTGTTGGTAGATCGGTATCCAATAAACAATCCTCTATTACGCGTATACAATCGTTCTAAAGTATAGATGTATTTAAAAATTGGATATCAATCCCATACAAATATGTATTAGGTCTCAAATTACCCACTTCCTTCAAACGATTTAACAAATCTGTGGTGTCTTTCAAACAGTTTGGAATTTTCGCTGCCAGAGGCTGTAAATAAAAATCAATATATTACTACCCTCCTTACTCTGGTAAACTGGCTGGTAGGCAGGGCCGTTTTTAGGCATAGGCCACCTAGCCAAAGAACTAGGGTGCCTATGTTGATCCAGGGCGCCTATTCTTTTCCCTAGCATCTCCCTGTCAGCTTTTACTTGCTGTGTTAGATCTGCTCTCCTTGTTCGGCTGTAACCTGCAACATTGTATCTAGTACAGAGCCTGAACTCCACACACTCTACATAGCAACAAATGTTGCAATTTGCAAATGAACTGAAGGTGAAGAAAGGAGGGGGGGATGAGCTCAGCTAATAGTACTGAGGGGAACAGTTCTAAAATGCCAGGTAAAAGCTGCTGCAGACTTTAGAACAGTGACCCTGTGACTAGCAGCCATGAGATCCATATCCCTGCCTCTTTCTTCCTTCCATCCAACTATCCAATTAGAACTAAGAGTAGGTTAAAGATAATACTCTGCTGGCACTGAAAGTGTTAATAGGAAAGTCTGTTGGCATTGAATGGTTCATGGTAATACTCTCCTGGCACTGAAAGTGTTAATGGAAATACTATGGGGGAAGTCTGCTGGGTTAAAAGGTGCTGGCACTGAAAGTATTAATAGTAAAGTCTGCTGGCACTAAAGGGTTAATAGTAATGTTCTGCTGGCACGAAATTATTAATGCCAATATTCTTGGACAAGCACTGAAATAGTTTAACATCTCAGATCTCACCAAATTTCCCTGTTCTGCCCTATCTGGCTGTAAACAATTTCTGGGTAGAACACTGGTGCCACATACCGCACATCCACTGAAACCTATCCTGTCCTTCCAATCAGTATTTCATTTGTGGCCAGTGTCACTGCATTCATACAAAAGTATGTATACACGCATGCCTCACCTGGTACAGTGTGTGCCTCTTACCAACTAGTAAAGTGTGGGGGGGGTTGGGGGTGCACGTAGGTGGGAGGGCACCTACGGCACCAAAATGGCTAGAAACGGCCCTGCTGATAGGTATTGAGCAGATCACGTGTCTGGGATGGTAACTATCAAATAAATAAATAATAGTTGGTTGCGGTCGGTAGGCTTCGTGTACAATTCAGTCGGCACCTTACCATCAACAGTCACTTTAATATCCAAAAAATGGACCATATATGTATCATAGGTTAATGTAAATTGTATATCATTATGCATACTATTAAGTACCTCATAGAACTCAGTAACAGATCGAATGTTGCACCGCCACAGGAGAAACACATCGTCTTTGTACCTCCACCACGCCACACAGTGGCGGGTGTATAATACATGATGAAAAATGTGCCACGGCGTTGGAGGTAGTACGTGTTATCGTATCTAAAATAATTTTGATAGAACACAATCTTAAGTACTTGTAGAAAAAACTTTATTTGATTATGTGAGTATAATTGACTCAAATGTAATAATCTTTGGCATGCTCTTAATCCATCCACATGTGGTATGGACGTGTATAGACTGGAGACATTTAGGGTCGCTATTAGGATCCCACTAGTATCATCTAATTGTAAATTCCTCCGTTTTTGTAAAATGTGCATGCTAACCCCTAAATAGGATACACTTTCCTGCACCAAGGGTGCAAGGATCCCATCCAACATAGAGGCAAGGGGTACAAAGATGGAACCTACCCCTGCCACTATAGGGCGCCCCGGAGGTTGGATGGGATCCTTGTGAATCTTGGTCAGGATATAAAAAACAGGTACAATAGGTTTATCAACTGTAAGGTAAACTTTTAAATCTGCAGATTACTCATTTCTTAATTATATCATCAAGTAAGATATCTATAGTTTTTTTAACATTCCAGACAGGATCAAAATTTAGTTTACTATATACAGAATCGTTCTTGAGTTGTCTCAAAATCTCTTGATTATACCAAATAGAGTCCATAACGACTATTTCTCCACCCTTGTCTGAGGGTTTGATGACAATGTCCCTTCTATTATGTAGCTCAGACAGTATTTTTCTTTCATTCAATGTAAATGTAAACTAAAAATAATTTAGTTGCTGTCCATGAAGAAATATTGGTATCAATGTCTCTTTTAACCTCACATATATACGTATATATTTATATATATTTTTTTTTACTAAAATTATTTTAATTTATTTTAAATATAAAAAAAAAGGTAAAAAAAAAATGTCAGTTCATTTATTGGATTCTCGCTTCTCTCTTATATCCTGGAACTCTGTGTGCAATATCCCCAGACTGCATCTTATTACAAGCAAACTAAAAGGTGCATTATTTTATTCCAATGACCTTTTACAGGAAGTTAACATATTTCTTTCTATCTGACATTATCAGGCACTTCCTCCAACAATTTAAATGACTTCAATGTCCTATATCAGGCATATATTAATGATCATGATAATTCAAAGAAGCAATGTGCAAGACTAATCCACATAAAGCCTTATGGCAATATAATGTGCCTTGCTTAGTTAATGTAATCACTGCTTTCTCTTTTAAATAAAGAAATAATCAAGTGTAGGTAGCAGTGTGACATAATTAGAATATGTCTCTGTCATTTACCATCATGACAAACAACTACATTTTTCTTGAAACAGATTCTAAAATTTAATATAAGCAAGTAATATAAATAAGTTAGGCTAAATCTTGTTTTGTACAAAACCCCAAATACCCCAATTCTTTAAAGAATTGGACCCAACTCCCTGCGGAGCTCTTCCTTGACAGGAGTGACTCTAGGGTTTTTGCCACCTGAGCCAAACTCCGATTGCCACCTATATGCAGCACGTGTAGCAAGCACTCAGTTGGGACAAATAGTCTAAGGCTGTGCCCCACTACACCAAAAATCTGCGCAATTTGATCGTTTTTTCAGATCACACCCACTGTGATTCTGTGATTACACGGAACTTGCCCCACTATTTGCGTTGCACTGCATTTTGTTTTCCCAACTCGCACGATAACCATTTTTGCACATTGCAAAAATGGAAACACGGATCACAGGATCTGACATAGAACGTGTGCCATAATGTTCAATGTTATGCAAACAGGCTGCTATTGATAAGGGTTACCTGCTTTTTATTGTCACCCAAAGGAACATGGTTACCACTGACATAGAAATTCATGTAACATTTAAAACCAATAACATAGACTAGGGAGTGTGACATAATTATATTTTCCAGTGATTAGCTCATTTTTTATTATGGATCTGAGGTAGAAATAAGGTTTATTAACCAATTAACAGGAAAACAAAGTATAAGGGGGAAAATGTAACCGTAGCAACAGAAGAAGATTTATTGATGTCCTCCGGGGGTTTAGGTATGTGATTGTGATTCTCTGCCCCTTACATAATATTTCCAATGTGTAGAGATGTTGAACTTTTGAAAAAGATGAATAATCAAGATACTCACTTTTTTGTAATCTAGGACATTACAAGGTAACACGGCAATTCTGATAACAAACATTGGCTCATTTATTATTAAATATGACACCTGATTATATTATCTCCTAGAGCAGATTTAATTAACATTAAGTAATGAATGTGATTTCCATTCCGCATTGAAACTGCCAATACCGCTCTTCATCCATCATCCTGTTAGTTGAATATCAGATGGATTTCATCTGCCCAAAAAGAGGCAACTGTTCATTTCAAGGGCGAAGACAGACATCTAGCGCAGAATTCAGACAACACTCCATGAATTAAACATCTCCTTTAAGAATAGAAATCAGGTTGAAAGATTAGATATTCTCAGTATTATTATTTGATGGGATGTACAGTATGGACTGTTATAAAGGTCAATACAATTTTATATCAGTAAAAATATCATTTAAATTACCTGTTATATTTGCTTGAAATTTTCAATTCTTAGACAAAGACAAAGAGAACTGGTCGTCACAAAAGGAATTAGATTTTTTTTCAATTTTTCCAGTTACATTTATTTTAATTTTGAGCTTAAAGGGCATGTCCACCCCCAAAACTATAATCCCCCCCAGTAATGGCCCCACCATGTAGTGTAGTGTAATCCTTACCTCAGATCCCAGCTCCATAGGGTTCTCCTGTAGACCCCCCCTAAAGTCCCAAAAACTGTCCACCAGGAGGCTAGCAGGGCTCTGCCTGCTACCTTGCCTCCGGTAGATATTTGTCATGCGTACTGCAGCCCTTCTCCCCCTCCCTCCCCCTCCCTCTCCCTCCCTCTCCCTCCCTCTCCCTCCCGTTCTACTATCCCTCCCCCTAGCGTAAAACCCTTTTAATATGCTGCTCCCCCATGTCTGGCAGCCCCAACCGCATGGTTAGTATTTTGCAAAAGCTCCCCAAACTCTTACTTACCTCTCCTCTTTCCTCCGCTGCACTGAGTGACCGGCAGCCGCGTCCGTGATTGGCTGCCGCTCAGCCAATCACAGACTCGACTGCCGGTCCCGCCCCTCTGCTTGCATTCTCGCAAGCAGAGGGCCGGCAGTGCAGCGGAGGAACGAGGGGAGGTAAGTAAGAGTTTGGGGAGCTTTTGGAAAATACTAACCATGCGGTTGGGGCTACCAGACATGGGGGAGCAGCATATCAAAAACTATTTTTAAGGGTGGACATGCCCTTTAAAAAAAGATATGGGGTTTTATGGTGATAAAACTTACGGTGTTAGGTGGTTTATATTCTGTAACACACAATATATAGAAAATTGGGCTGTTGTACATCCACATTAAAGTACAACTAAAGACCAAAAATACAATACATACAAAACAGAATTCTAGTGCACAAACCAATCTAATGCATATTGGCTACCTCCATAAGATTGTTGCTATAAACAGCCTGCTTTCTGATTTAAAGTACTGTGCTTTAAGTATTTTAAACCAGAAAGTCAGCTTCAAGCATATAGGCCACACAGGAGAAGCTGTCAGTTCATGCAGCCAAATAGGCAAGTACCAGTAGGTTAAGACCCAGTTAATAAAGCAACCTTGACGTGGTGACTGGGCTTAAAATAATTTGGCCAACTTATTGACCTAATTGCTTTTATTTATCCAGGGATTAGCAGACTGTTTGTAGTAGCAACCTTATGGAGGTAGCCAATATGCAATTAGAATTGTTTGTGCACTAGAATTATGTTTTTTTGTATGGTTTATATTCTGTGTATTGGCTGTGTATTGGCTTAAAGAGATAAAGCTAATACCTTAATAGTAAACTTAAAGTGCATGTCCACCCCCCCATCAAAAACTTCACTGCGAACAGAACCCCCCCAAACACATACTAGTGATCCCTGCTATTTTTCATAGTAGTTATCTTGTTCATTGTTATTGTTATTGTTTATTCTTTTCCTTGTTCTCTTGTTGTCTTCCAGTTCCTGTGTAGATCTATTGGTGTTCCGGTTTTCCTGCGTATAACCCCCGGCCTCAGCGTCTATACCTTGCACTCTAAGACCTGGGGGTAACCATGTACATCAAAGCGCAACAAGTCTCCTGATGATCGGGGGCTTGTCTATAGGTGAAGACAATGGCTGTAGATTGGGGTATAGGTGCTGGAGGTTTACAAGGGGACTCCGGGCATAACAATAAGTTTACAAAAGCAAAACAGAGAACATTTCTCTGGATTTAAAAATATTTAACATATCTATTGCTGAAATTGGAGGTTTAATAAAAACATGGATCCATCTAGTCCAAACTTTTTAGCCTAGTCATGAGCTCTACCTAACAGGAAAGCAATGCACCAGAGAGTTTATTATATGGCCCATTAATAGATTTGTAAAAAGTGATCATATTTCCACGCAACTGTTGCTTCTCCTGTGCAAACATTCCCCTTATTATTTTCTCTAAACATTTCAAGATGTTCCTTTTTTATATGGGATTCCAAAACTGCGCTGCATATTGCAAAGGAGGCCTATTATCACTTGAAAATTATACCATACTCTTTATACAACACAATATCTTGCTAGCTCTAAAGTTGGGTACACACGAGAGATCTTGAAAAAACGCAGATTCTGTCTGTCATTTTGTAAAAATCACACTACTCACTGCCCCAGGTGATGTGCCTATATACAGCATAGGGAGACTGCTTGGGACAGCACATTTCCTTCAGTCGTAGCCAACTCCTTATACTCTTAGTAAAGGGAGCTGACCGCGGCTGAGGGAAATTTTAGGGCATTTCCGTTTGATACAGAGAATGACAGTGAACATTCATTGGCCCTCTAGAGTGTTTGGAACTGTGGTACACATTATCGATAACAAGACAATTCTGTTGGTACTGACGGGATCACCCTTTTATTGCTAATGTGTGTACCCAGCTTAACTGTTTCTGTCTGCCATTGTTTGCTACAGTCTAGAACCCCCAATTTTTTTTCCAAAAGTGATTAACTTAGAACAGAGCCATAAATGGTGTAGGCAGCACAAGGATTGTTAAATCCCAAATGCGTCACCTTTCATTTATCAACATTGAATCTTATCTTCTACTCTGCTACGCATTTAGTTTATCTAGGTCTGCCTGCAGCATTGAACATCATATGAAGTCTTCAAAAAAAAACAAAAAACTAAACAAATAATGCTTTTGAATAAATATGCCTAAATGTGCCCATATTATGCATGAAATCAACTCTAACCTTCAGGGGAGGACTGGGACCTTTTGGCCGAGGGGGCAAATACAACCAAGTGTCCCTTTCATGCTCGATCGCAACATTTTTGACCAAGCCCACTTTGCTAAGGTCACACACTTAGTTTGTTACGCCCATTTTTAAGACCACTAATGTTTCCTGCAATATTTTTAAGTGTATGAAGTTGTTAAAGGACAATTATAGTCCTAAAATCTCCACCCTACCCCTTACCGGGGTGAGAACCTCACCCCTGGGTACACTTTCTAAGTCAAGTTATACTTACAAAAGTTTTCTTTGTTACTAATAAACTGGAGGGCTGACTAACATTGGCTCATGAACTGAAGTGCTAACTAATACCAGCTAATAAACTGGAGGGCTGGAAAACGCTGAATAATGAACTGGAGCGCTGACAGCGCTGCTAATGAACTGGAGGGCTGACTTACACTGGCTAACAATCTGAAGGGCTGACAACATTGGCTAATGAACTGGAGGGCTAACAATACTGGCTAATGAATTAAAGGGCTGACGCCACTAGCTAATGAACTGGAGGGCTGGAAATACTGGCTAATGAACTGGAGGGCTGACTTACACTGGCTAATAATCTGAAGAACTGACAACACTGGTTAATGATCTCGAGGGCTGATAACACTTGCCAATGAATTGGAGGGCCAACAAGTCCATTAGTCCACTGCTAATGGACTTTTGGGCTGACTTAAATGAACTGAAGGATGAGGAGTTTCCTTTTCCTTGCCCATGTTAACTCTATAGCACGTAACTTACTAAAAGCTTCTGTGGCAGCCCAAATTTTTCATTGGAGACCAGCCCGAGGTGCATTTGCCCCTCGGCCTACTGGGCCAGTCCTCCCCTGCTAACCTTACTACTTAGAGAAGGTGATTTTGTGAAACACACTGAGCAAAGCATAGACATCTTAAAGGACAATTATACTCACCTTCCCTCCGCTCCACATCTTCGTGCAGTAGCTTTTACCCAGGGTGAGGACCTGAGCTTGCTGATGTAGGTTTCGTGAATCCCGGGGTGAGGACCTAGCGGTTCAGGTCCTCACCCTGGGTAAAAGCTACTGCACGAAGATGTGGAGCAGAGGGAAGGTGAGTATAATTGTCCTTTAAGTTTTAGTTTTAGAAAGTAGTTTAAAAGTGAAAGTAAAAGTAAATTATTATTAGCAAAATAACTGGAAGATAGAAATAGAGAAAATGGACAAAAACTAAGCAATTGTTCTCCTTCCTTTTTTTGGTTCTGCTGGTAATGGCCTATTTCTAAAATCATTCATGCAAGGCCATTAGTAAATGTCAGCACAATTCATCAAATGTGATTTTGTGTGAATTAGAGATTTTGTGACCTTCCATTCAAAAGCATTTCTGACTCGGCAAGAAAATTTACAGAGGGTGGAATCCAAACTCTCATGCACTAAAGGTTCTTACCCGTATATTTTCATTAAGCAACAAAGCTATTTTGAAATGCACAAGCACATAGAACTACTAAAAGAAAGAATTGCTTTTTTTATCGTTAAATGGCTTTAAAGAATTTTAAGAGGAATAACTAGAGCTAGAAGTTTTAGCAGATATTTAAAGAGAAGTACTGACTTAAAGTTTAAAAGAAATGTACACTGAAAAAGTAACCTATTGTTGTTGGATAGCTGGGGCTGGAATCTGAACATGTGTTCCTCTTTTTTTTGCCGATTCCCTTCCCACCCCCTAACTTCAGTGTTTTCTTTTAATGGTAATGTGGCTCCTAGGACCGCCCCCACAAGATCTGTCTTGCCATTCCAAACAAGGTGGTCAGAGAATCTAGATGGCGCTTGCTGCACATGGCCACGCATGCTGAGTCCGGTGACGTCACTGCGCATGCGTCCAGGGATGTATCCGCACGCATCATGATGATGTCAGTCAGCCAGAAACAAACACTGAAGGTAGGGGGTGGGAAGGGAACAGGCAAAAAAAAGGAACACACGTTCAGATTACAGCCCCAGCTATCTAATAACATTAGGTTGCTTTTTCAGTGTACATATCGTTTAAGCGCATGTCCAAACAAAAATAAAAAGTGACACACCTCTTTGTCTTTTAAAATAAACCACAAGTGCCATATTCTTACTTTCAAAAACCTATTTTGTAGTCCGTATCACCCCAGCAAATGTCCAGCTGCTTCATGCTAAAGGTTTCCACTTTCACCACTGTGTTCAAGCCTGCTACATGCTTAAGTACGTGCAGGCCGGGTGACCTGCATGGGAAAACCAAGTTTCTCTTGGGTTATGTGGTTATTAAGGTTTGGCACTGAACAGAAAACAAACTCAAGCAGAAATGAAATCTGAGAATTAAAACCTTGTGTATTAGATCTATACTGTTAAAGATAGGTATAGTTGAGTGATATTGTGATCCACAAAAGTATATAGCTCTCATTATTATTAAATTATTATACCTACCCTCAATGCTTGGATCAGTTATTTACCCTCACCCTTTGGTCCATTTCCACCTCAGTCATCAGCCCACAATCTGGCCAATATTAACAATATCTTCCCAAAGGCCTTGTGGTGAGCTTGAAAACTGGTGATAAGCTGGCTTGGACTGGAGAGGGAAAGTTTACGTACGTATAACTGCTTACCCGGACTAAACCCAGGGGTTTAGGCCCTACCCTGGGTATTTTAAGGGAAGGCTTATAAAAGTAGGTGGGTAAAGTTGTCTTTTAACTTACTTGTTGACAAGCAATGTGTTTTTTACAGTACCCAAAAAGTGGTTCAGGGCAGTTGCCATGGAATACATCTCTAAATGTGTGTTATCATGGAATTCTCCATACTCAAGGCAGTAATGACAGATTTTCATTAAAAAGTGGAGTAAAATGTATTGAGGTAAATGGTTATATCAAGCGCAGATAAAGGCCTATACAGAAAGTCCGAAACATTACTACTGTTGCACTTAATTTGCACTGTGTCTGGAAGGTCCTAACTTCTAACCATTTTTACTTTAATTACTTACAAATTAATTAACTTCAATTTGCAATAAATTAATTAACAGAAGCCCGTGGACTGCACCCTTTATATTACTTATATATATAAGCAAAATAAATGCCATGCACACCAGACTTGAAGTCCTGCATTATACACAGGAACATCAACGTAATATATATATATATATATATATATATATATATATACACACTAGCAAAATTGTGCCTGTTTGTGCACAATTGAAATTATGTGTGTGTGTGTGTTTTGCTATGTTTGGATATTGTGGATATAGAATCTTTACACAGGTATATTTTAAACTGTTACGCAGACAGTCACCAGCTTCCAGAGGAACCAGATAGGATAATCCTGCAGGTCTGAGAGTAGACCCAGGCAATCCTGCTACACTGTGTGGTTGAAACTAAACATGCTAGTAATACTTATTAGTATTCACCACGGCAAGTGGTGATGGTACCTCATGGCAGGATTATGGGTTGCATGGCACACAGTGGGCTACTCTGGTGGTCTGGCACAAAGCAGACAGTGCACATAAACAGGTTCCCCACATAACATATACAGTAATCAGGGGTGTCCCTGTCTATGGTGCACCACTTTGAATATTGACCAGGCCTGTATATTGTGTGTACTTGTAAGTTGGTGTACACTTATATGTTGCCTCAGATTTTGTATCCAATAAGGTAAATTGTCTGTCCAATAATTTGTCCTCCCAACAGGTGGTAACAGGATCTTATACACAGGGTCTTGTGTTGCAGTCAGTATCACTCCAAAGCACACACCACAATCCACTTTCACTTTCTCTCCTCCTACCATAGAGAGCAGGGATGTCTTGTATTTTATTACTCACTGACACCACCTGCAGGCTGGAGGTGGTATAAAAGGAGCCTTGGTGTATATGTCCATTACAATACACATCATACCCTGTGTAGCAGACAGAAACTTTTTTTGGATTATACCTCCTTTCACATGGAGCAGACACAGGGGTGTGGTTTAAGCTGTCATTTGACCATTCCATTTTAAAATAGGGATCTCAGCTCTGTAAGTAAATTTATGTATTTTGTATATTTTGTGTTGTACCTAATATAAAGTCAGTGCTATACTTTATATACATTTACTGATGGTCATTTAAATGGTAACAGTGAGATAGTACACACATACATATCCACCTTTCCTATGTGTAATATCCTATACCCCCCACCATATTGGTAGCTCCTAAAAACTCAATGCAATCTCCTATGGAGATATAAATATATTTATATAATATAAAGGGATAAGGGATATATAGACAGATACTTGATGCTGCACTCTTTTGCATATAGTTTAATTTTATTTGTTTATTAGTTTAATTCATTGTAACATTTGCTCATCTAGCAGCAGCAACATTTCGGAAACTTTCTGTTCCTTTATCAACAATTCCAATTCCAAAGCACATATATGTAATAAGTAATATATGTGTGTCTATCATTATATTAATCATGTAACAGAGGTTGTTTAAAATTCCAAATTAAAGTAGCCAAATGGATAATATTCAGGGCTGGATTTAATAGATTGGGGTCAGCTGAAATAAATTGGCAGCCCACAGTGTTTTGCTCTTTTTGTTTGGCTAAAGTCTGTATTAGCAGATGGGCTGAGTGAAATACTGTAAATTGCTGGAAAAGCAACAAGGATTACATTACAGAAAGGCAAGGTCAATGCCGCCAGTGTTACACAGTTCTGAAATACACTATTTTTTGTTAATTTATGGGAATGTGGGAAAAACATTGTTGTTCGTTGCTGTAATGTACAGTATGGGCTTTTAGAAAAGGATGAAAGTGCTAGCTAAAGGTTATTTATACTGGCAACAAGAGAGTCTATGGTACTAGACCACATGAGCTCTGAATGGGACTATGGGAGCATGGGTGTGTACCACTAAAAGGGCTCACATTAATCAGAACATAATCATGTCTAAACAAAGTTGCTTAAAGGGCAAATATACTGTAAAAACTAAAATTTACCTACCTGTCACTTATCGTGCCCCCAACCACTTTATTAATTAGGTTAGACATTACATGTGAAGTCTTTCCCTTGATTAAGCCTCTATCTCCCTGGCTCTCTGTGGAGATGGCGGTAAGGGGTAAGAGCAGTTATTCATTGACCATATGGTGTCAGTGGTCACATCCAAATGGGGTGCAAGAAGGAGCCTGGTCAAAACCAGGGGAAAGACTTCATATTGAATATCTGGCATGTAAGGCATTTTCTAACCTGCTGAATACATCCTAAGGGGTTGGGGCCGACTGGTAGGTGGTTTTAGGGCAACAATAGGGATTTTTTTAAGGAGGAAAGAATACTATATCCAAACTCCAATATGAAGAGACATTTGATTGCGGACTTCTTCATTTTGTGAGTATAGTTGGCCTTAAAATAAAAAGTCAGTAATCCTGTACCTATCAAACTTTAAGTTGCAGCTTTTATAAGATATATGGATGATATACCAATAAGGCTGAAAAATTACATTAAAGGTGATGTCATCTCCTTAGCCCTATGCTTTAATTTTTTAAAGTGATTTCTAATAATGGCTCCAGCTTAAAGATGAATATGAATGACCATTACCATGTATTTTATTTAAAACATACACGGTATGATAATTCTCACACTCGATTGATCCCTGGTCCAATAATTTGGTCAGCTCAGCTGGGGACCGGATACAATTTACCTGCAAGGTATTTCTGCAAGTGTCTTGCTTGTTTATTCAGGTTCATTTATATTTTAGCTTACCGTATATACGGTATAAACCGACCCAAGTATAAACCAAGGTACCTATTTTTACCTGAAGAAACTAATAAAAACCACTACTGCCTTCTGATTCTGTATTGTTTTGAGGGTTTAGTTGCCCTTTAAATGGGCAGAATTCCCATACAGTAATCCCTTACAGTAATAGACAAATCCAGTATGGCTATTACTGTATGGGACTACTGTATGGGAATTCTTCTGTCCATTTAAAGGGCAACTAAAGCCTCAAAACAATACAGAATCAGAAGGCAACAATAGATACCATCCTCCTTCTGATTTTGTATTGTTTTGAGGCTTCAGTTGCCCTTTAAATGGACAGCAGAATTCCCATACAGTAGTCCCATGCAGTAAAAGCCATACTGGATTTGGCTATTACTCTATGGGAATTCTGCTGTCCATTTAAAAGACAACTAAAGCCTCATTGCTTGGCACTCCAGATGTTTGGAAATTACAACTCCCAACATGCTTTAGTAGCTGGGAGTTGTAGTTTCCAAACATCTGCACCCTCCCACCCAGTTCAGTGGGTACCTTCTGTGGGCATCCTTCTGTGGCATCCTTCTGTGGGCATCTTTCCCTGGCATAATTCCGTGGGCATCCTTCCCTGGCATCCTTCTCTAAAGTAACTTACTTGAGAAATCCGACAGCCACTCGCTTACTCCCACGCTCACTATACAGATGCCCCAGCTGACGTCACTATTCGGCGCCGGGCAGTAACATCAGCCCCGGCGGATCAGTATAGGGAGCGTGGGAGCGAGCGAGTCAGTAAGTTTACTGACTCAAGTATAAACCGAGGTCAGGTTTTCAGGCTGATTTTACTCAAATATATACAGTGTATTTTTTGTAAGATATTTAAGGTACAGTTCTTGAATAAACTTTCATTAAAGGGGAACTTTGGTCTCCATACAAGTGGCCTTTATCAAACAGAGCCCAATTCTACATAAAAATGACTCCAGGATCATGATTCTAGCTGCAGTCTATCCAAAGTTACAGCAAAATAAAGGGTGTTTTTTCTTGCTTGTACTGTCACTTTACCAGCACCATTGCACCAGCTGCTTTATAAAGCCATAGACAGTTTAGGGGGGAGTGCAGCTACCCAGAATAGCTGGGTATTCAGTATTTCTACTGGTTTATTGTTATCTGCAGTTCAGAAATGAATGGTATCTGAAGTCGCATCTGAATTTAGTTATTTATTGTAAACCAAACATCAAAGACACAACGTGGGGAAGAAGGGGGCATGTGTTCCCCTAAACATTGTGTCTTTGATGTTTTGCTTTCAATAAATTATTAAATTCACCTTGAAGCGCAACTTCAGAGACTGTTCATTTTAGATACTTTGCTTCCCTTGGAAGTGGGAAGCCTCTCTGGAAGTCAGCACCCACGTCAGTTTGGCATGAACTGGACTGCAGAAAGTAACAGATATTTACATAAAAATATTGTTATATATATATTATAATACGGTTTGCACCTGTAGCAAAAAGGATAGACAAATAGTTACATTTTAAAATAATATTTACATATCTATACCTCATAGTTTCATATGGTAATGGGACTGCTTATGTTTTCAAATAAAGGGAAGCATTATTTAAGCAGGGGGTACAAAAGGGGTTAGCTAACATGTTGGCGCTGCAGTCATGGCTGACCATGATAACCCTTTCATTAATCCCTCCCTTGGAAATCCTGCACTTGTGTTTGGGTCACCTTTAGTTTAGTTTTAGTTGCTTGGCCCTTATAGTAGGAAGGTGCAGCATAATAATGCATATCAATTAACCTTTCAATAATTGTGATTTATTCATTTTGATCATGTGATTGGGGTTATTGCCTCCTTGATGGCATTGTATGATGCATAGGAATGTACTTATTAGGTTGAACATAGAACAATGCTTGACTGTCGGCAAAACAGATTCCTTCACAAGTGACAGGCAATCTATCACAAACATTGTTACGATCATCGACCATTGAGTGTACTTCTTGCTTACACAGTCTTTCTTCTGGACAGTAGATAATTAGCATTTTTGCGTTTGCCAGAAATGCTTGGGCAGCATTTTAGAAACATAGAATATATACATAGGAGAGAACTTGCTAATGTAGGACGATCAGTTTGTGTCTGGTGGCTATGCTATAACCTATACACCTATTGGTAACCAAACAATTCTGGTCCAACACTGACCTTTATACAATTATTGCCAAAGCATGAACATCCCTCATGAAGATCATTTGGCAGACATGGGGGCATTTTAATAAAGTGCCATTTTTCTGTGACATTTCTGCTTAAAGTAGAACTAAACCCAATTTTTTATACTCCAGAATCTGAAACCAACCCCCATAAAAACACCAATAAGCTATAAGATACCACTTCAGTAAATTGTATTAAAGTAAATGTAAGCCTGTTCAGAACTAGATGAAGTATCTGTGTGTATGTGCAGTGTCAGACCACACCTCCTGACCTCAGTCACATGCTTCCTTGCTTTATCTTTTCTGTAAAAGGATTGGCTAGAGATTATTAATGGGTGTGACCAACTGTAACAAGTTTCTGACATAGCTAAAGACTGAGCATGTGCAGAACATATTGGTCATTGACCAAACTGTGTGATATTAGAATGCTGTGAAGTGAAGCACAAACCATATGTTATTTTGGTTAATTTCCCAGTGCCCGTATCAAGTGTTCGAGTTAAGACACAGATTACTGGTTTTATACCAAAGTGTTCTGCCTTCTAGTTTAGTGTTGTTCTGTGGCTTTAGTTGCCCTTTAATTATTATTAAAGTGGTATATCAACACTTTTTCGACTGGTTGATTAAATTATTTACGAAATGCTAAAAATTTGGTCAGTAAATCTACTGGGGAAAATACATTACTAAAGGTCTCTTCTTGGATGGGAATAGTTAAAAAAAATTAAAAATGATAATAAAAATAAATAACATTTACATAATAAAATTATATTATTATTAAAATAATTTTAAATAATGTCCTGGGTTTTTTAAAAAGATTTTTCACTTTTTTTTTAAAAAGAAAAACATAACATGTGTTAGACTGGTTACACGATTATTATTAGTATAGTATAGTATAGTATTTGAGGTTGAATAAAGACATACGTCCATCCAGTCCAACCCATCTAGCAATATCCTCATTTCCTGCCTAACTGTTGATCCAGAGGAAGGCAAAAAAAACCCACCAAATTTATGAAGGGGGAAAAAATTCCTTCCTGACTCCAAGTGGCAATCGGAAATTTCCCTGGATCAACT
Source organism: Hymenochirus boettgeri (assembly GCA_019447015.1). Lineage (NCBI taxonomy): Eukaryota > Metazoa > Chordata > Amphibia > Anura > Pipidae > Hymenochirus > Hymenochirus boettgeri. The sequence continues at coordinate 70,973,013 of CM033474.1, read as the reverse complement.
CTACTTTATGTATCAATACCAGTAACTTGCAACATTCCTTGTTTGCAGAAACTCATCCAGCTTTTTTATGAAACTGACCAATGAACCTGCCATTACAACGTCCACTGGAAGACAGTTCCATAGCTTTACCGATCTCACAGTGAAAAACCCTTTCCGAGCTTGAAGCCTAAACCTTTTCTCTTCAAGTCTTAAGGGATGTCCTTGTGTCCTTTGACATGTTCTATTGGTGAACAATGCCCCAGATAGTTTATTGTATGGCCCGTTAATGTATTTATACACAGTAATCATATCCCCACGCAAGCGCCTTTTCTCCAGCGTACATAATTGTAACTTTTCCAGTCTCTCTTCATATTCAAGCTCCCCCAATCCCCTTATTAATTTAGTTGCCCTTCTCTGAACCCTTTCCATTTCAAAGATGTCCTTTTTGTACACAGGATTCCAAAATTGCACTGCATATTCCAAATGAGGCCTTACCAATGCTTTGTAAAGAGGGAGAATTACATTTTCCTCCCTTGAATCCATACCTCTCTTTATACAAGACAATACCATGCTGGCTCTGGCTGTTGCCGCCTGGCACTGCTTGCTACCTTTAAGTTTGTTATCCACCAAATCTCCAAGATCCCTTTCCAATAGGGATTCACTTAACACAGAGCCATTTATAGTATAAGTAGCACAAGTATTTTTAAGTCCAAAATGCATCACCTTACATTTATCAACATTGAATTTCATCTGCCACTTAGCAGGCCAATGTGATAATCTATCTAGACCCCCTTGCAACGATTGCACATCCTCTGAAGTTTTTAATGGTCGACAAAGTTTTGTGTCGTCAGCAAACACAGAAACCTTGCTGACAATACCCACTTCCAAATCATTATTAAATAGATTAAATAGAAGCGGCCCCAACACAGAACCCTGTGGCACCCCACTTAGCACTTTAGTCCATAATGATGAAGCCCCATTAACAACTACTCTCTGCATCCTATTCATTAACCAATTTTCTATCCATGTACAAATGTGACTCCCCAGACCAACAGACCTTAGCTTATACATTAGTCGCCTATGGGGGACTGTATCAAAAGCCTTTGCAAAATCCAAGTAAACTACATCTACTGCTATACCAGAGTCTAAATTTCTACTTACTTCCTCATAAAAGCCAAGCAAGTTAGTTTGACAAGATCTATTCCTCCTAAATCCATGCTGGTTACTACTTAGAATGTCAGTCCTTGAAACATACTCAAGAACATGTTCCCTTATTAAACTTTCCAGGATCTTCCCCACCACTGAAGTTAAACTTACAGGCCTGTAATTACCTGGCTGTGAACGACTACCCTTTTTGAATATTGGAATAACATCAGCCTTTTTCCAATCCAGAGGCATACCACCGGACATGAGGGAATCAGCAAAAATAAGAAACAATGGCCTAGATAAAACTGAACTTAGCTCCTTAAGTACCCGAGGATGTATTTTATCCGGTCCAGGAGATTTATTAATATTAACCTTATTTAGTTCTTTCTGTACCATATCCTCGGTTAACCAAAGTGAACTTGAATCTTGTATACTTTTATTGCTACTATACTCTATGATATCTGTACTTGGATCTTCTATAGTGTATACAGAGGAAAAAAAATTATTCAAGACATTTGCTTTATCGCCATCCTCCGTAACTAACTTATCCCCATTAATTAATGGTGCCACATTCTCAGTCCTCATCTTCTTACTATTAATATACTTAAAAAATGTTTATGCTTAGTGATGCTTTCTTCAGCTATCCTAACTTCATTATTGAATTATTAAATTTTTGCAAATTTTTTTAACTCTGGATTTTTTTCTCCGCCCCACCATACCCCCTCTTACATAAGAGAAGCCTGAATGTGGCAACCCTATATGCAACAGAAATTTTTAAAACATGTTGGACCAAACAAAAAAAGTTTATGGAATATTTTACAGAGGTTTTAAAGGGTAACTATACTGAAAAATGCTAAACTGACTTTTCTTCATCTTAATCTATAAATAAATATGTGTGAGTAGAACTTACTCTGAGGTGTGTGTGTGTTGCTGCATGCAGAACTTGTTTTTCTCAGGCTAAGTATCCTCCCTCCCTCTTTAAACCACTCCCCCTTCCATATGACCACACTTATATACTTTATAAGGGCAAGCACGCTCAGCAATTACTATGAGGCAGTACATACCAACTGTCACCATTACAGCTACAGCAAAATTGCTCACAGTAGAAGAGTTTATGATAATAAGGCATTTGTGACAGCTGAAATGCAAGATGCCTAAGATTGGATATCTAAAGAAATGGGTGACAGATCAACAAAAAATGTTGCAGTGGTGGATGGGAAGGATGATAGTTTCCAGTAATGGTCCATTAAAAAGATTTTATAGTATAGATTCCTTCCCTTTAAGCTTCGTGCACATGGTGCCCACCGAATGCATACACAGCGGCCATTCGCCATGTGTTTGAAGCTTTATAAGCCATATTTACACCTAATGCATAAATCTAATAAGATATCTACAATTTTAAGAGGATAGAGCCAGAATGCGAAATCAAAGCACGCATAATTATACAAGAAGCAAATCGCTGCAAAATTATTAGCAGCTATTGAAAAGAAGATGCAATTTAAAACTACGCAACTATGCAAAAAAGCTTAAAGCTAGATCAGTAAGCTGCTGGCTAAAAAGTGATATTGAGAGATTCATGAAAATGTTTTTTAAAAAAAATTTAAATATGGCAATCCACAATCTTAAAGGTTTTCTCACTCTTGCTTTCTGTAAGAAACAGTAGGTTAATGATTGCTTCATTTCCCTTGCTAACAGTCACTGAAGCCAATAAAGTTCCTTTGATTTTCTTTAGTAACAATCTAGACTTAAATTAACATCTAAATCAGAAGATTCCCAGTAGTTGCCATGGAAGCTACTAACATGGGTGTTGGATAAATACTTCAGCTTTACGTTTCTGAAAATATGCCCACAAAACAATCGGTAAACAGTATAAGCAGTTGTGGTATGTTTAAAAGGAAAACTCTTTTTATACCATTTATACTTAATATAAGAGTTTCTGCTTATAGGACTAGATTTCTCTTTAGTTTGTACAGAAGAACGTTTAGCTATCAGCATCATCTCTCAATTTCTTAGCCCCATAATTTAATGGTCCTACGCTCTCTGTCCTCATCTTCTAACTAAAAATATACTTAAAAACATTTTTGGGTTGGTCTTGCATTGTTCAACTTTTTGAGCTGCACAGGTGTGGACCTATTTTTAATGCCAGATCCCTTAGAAGTGTAATATTTTAAAACCACTTTAAAAGCAGTCCACATCTGTTTCAGAATTTTTACCTTAAGACCCCAGTGTATGAGCTGAAGGGACTTTTTTAATAGCATGAAATTTGCTTTCCTGAATTTAAATGTCTGGGTTAAACCTAATGCATGTTTGCTTTTAGCTAAATATATTAAATGTCAATATATCATGATCACTATTACCTAAGCTTCCTATTACTTTCATCTACACAATAAGCTCTGGGTTATTAGAATTAATACTTCTACAATCTGTGAAAGAAAATGTTCATGTAGCGAATTTAGGAACCTGATACTGTACCTTTTAAGATTAATCAATTAAAAACCCCAATGACTAGAATGTGTCCCATACTTGCCGGTGAATTTCCTCTTCACTAGTATTTGGTAGCTTGTAACAGACATCTACAATTAATGTATCCACCTTCTTGCCTCCATTATGCTAAAAGTTCATATTCGGGGTGGACATGCCCTTTAATCATGTCTAAACAAGGAGTTTTATTGTCATGAGAATTATTTAGCCATGTTTCAGCTACGTGTATATCAACTAAAATCAATTATTCTTCCCCTTTTTCTTCTTTGTTTTCTCCTTCCCTCTTTGTTTTCTCCTTCCCCTTTGTTTTCTCCTTCTTAACGATAAGAAGTTTTATTGAATCTTCCTGTTAGTTATTTGGTGGGTGGATGTAAGTATAGTTCTTCTTTAACTTAAATTAAATGGCACAATTAATTTCTTTAAGGGCAAATAGACCTAAAAAAAAACATTTTTGCATCTGAATCTATATTTACTAGGAAGGTAATAAAGCATACCCCTACCTTCCAGGGTGGAATCTATGAGTCATTTTGAAGATCTACTACTGTGCCTGCTGATCATCTCACTGCTCCTTGTTCTGCATGTCTAGCAAAGGCTGAAGTGGTTCTATATATACTGGGAGGGTCTGCCAGTCATTTTTGCTTATTGTTTTTTCAGATACAAATTATTATAATAGACACAGCTGATATTTAAATGACTGCTAAATATTCTTATCCCTCCATACCATTACTTTCATGCGTTGTATCTTACACGTGTACAATCTTTAGCTAGACTTATCGTAATAGGAAACATCCTATTTTTTGATTACAACTGCAATAACATAACAATTCCATTATTATTTATTTTAAAAGGAAACTGTGTCACAAAGACGACATCCTGAATGTCTTCAATAGCTATAATTTAGTCTGTATCCTATTCTAATTTACAAGAAAACATGCTGGGTTATTTAGAATAGTACATTTCTGCCATTATTGGATTTCTGCTGTATTGTTGTTCTTTTTTTTTTGTTCTATACCTTTGAGACTAGAAAATCTAAGGTTATTTTTTTTCTCAGCTGCATAATTTTAAGTCCCATATCCAGCAGACATATGGTTTAAAGTTTCCCTTTGGGAATTTCTTTGAAAAGAAAGTGATGGGTTTCCTTTAGTTATAGCTGCAGGGCTAGGAGCCAATGAAGCCTTTATGTATATTTGTATGTTTGGTATATTGCCTCTGTCACAGTTCATCTCTTTATAAAAAAAGATTGAAAAGATCCATATTATGTATTATGCATATCAATGCTCTATTCTTCTATAGAACCAAATACAACTGAATGTGAACTCAAAGATTATTATTATTATTATTGATTTACTGTATATAGTGCCAACATCTTCGGTGGCGCTTTACAATTACATAGTCATTTATTACATACAAGGAAATACATGTTATACAAAGTCATACTTATCACATAAGCAGGTAATACATAATATAAGTAAACAGAGTGAGGAGTTTCTTACAGCAATACCGTGATACAATAGGAAAGAGGGCCCTGCACAAAGAGCATAAATAAAATGTTATAAACAATCAAAAGTCCAGGCACTTTACTAGAAATTAGGGGGCATATTTATAAAAGAGCGAAAAGTAGCGAAATGTTTTCGCATTCGCTTTTCGCATGGGTTTTCGCCAAAAAGACAGTTAACGCTATTTATAAAGGTAGCGTTAACGAATGGCGAAACCGTTTCCGCGAGCTATCGCTAAACCCTTTTCGCCTTACTTCGCAATGGTAATTTTAGCGAAAAGGGATCGAAAAGGCATAACGCGATTTATAAAAGAGCGAAAGGTGGTTTTTGCGTTAAAAAGAGCGAAAGATTAGCGCGACCCTGAAGGTGGTGAAAAGTCATTGTTTGAGCGAAAAGGCATTCTAATGGGTAATATGCCTTGAAAAAGCGAACGCGCATTAGAAGGGCGATAGCGCATTAGAATGTAATATGCCTTGGAAAAGCGACATTAGAAAGGCGATCGCGCATTTGAATGTAATATGCCTTGGAAAAGCGACATTAGAAAGGCGATCGCGCATTAGAATGTAATATGCCTTGAAAAAGCGAACGTGCATTAGAAAGGCGAACGCACATTAGAAAGACGAACGCACATTAGAAAGGTGACCGCGCATTATAATGGAATATGCCTTGGAAAAGCGAACGCGCATTAGAAAGGCGAATGTGCAGTGCAAAAAAAAATTGTATTCCAATTGAGAAATTCTAAGAAGATTGACTAAATAAGACATGGCTGACTTCTTGGTAAATGTGAGGTGGCCATTTTGAACTTGACATCATTTTCTAGTGGGCTTTTCTGGTTTCGAATGGTTTTCGCAATGCAGTCTTCTTAGATGCGTTAAGTGATACTTTTCGCTCTTTATCGCGCCCGTTCGCCTTTTTCAGCCACGAAGTGTGTTTTTTTCCTCCTTCCTGTAATGCATTTCGATAAAAAATGCCCACTCTTGAAGCCATGCCACCTCAGTCCGATTTTATGGCAACAATCATAAAGCTATGCTTGCTAATACAATTATTAAAGGCGCAGTATAGTAATATAGCGATATTGCACCTTTATAAATATGGCTATTGCATTGAAACCAATGCAGTCTGCAACATACATTCGAAAAGATGCACATGTGGGTAAAGTTATGAAAATGTTTCATGATTCCTAAGGAACTGAGGATCATGGGAAATTCAAAGCTACCGAGCATGCCTATCATTGAAAAATAAAGGCCCCTCAGATGGATATAATGGGTCATTTTCATAAAGGTGTGGTATCACTTTTTAGCGATACCGTGACTTTAACGATTTAATCGCTTATTTCCGATCAGTCTAGCGAACGTTAACGTATAATTGCGCATGATAACGTTAACGATCGTAAATTACTGGTAATGATTGTACGATAACTCAATCGTAGATTTACTATCCCCAAAGAATACGATTGTGGTAGTTTACTAATGTAATGTTCCACGTGCAGCATTTCTAGCCTTTAAGCTAAAGGGAATTCTTGAACTGCAGTTTGCCTTTAAGAGTCTACATGCTCTTTCAAAGTCATTTTTATATTCTGGCGTTTGATTTAGTTAAATTTATTGTAGCCATGTTAGTGCACTTGTGGCATACAAAAAGATGAGAAAGTATAGTATGTGATACTCTTTTTATTTGCACTAACAATCGTTTTCTTAATAGATTAGCTTTCGAGAGCTTCCTCCCTCTTTACATCATCTGGCATAATGCCATTGGGAGTGAGGATTGCAATATAAACAGAAAGTAAAAGAGTACAGTTTATCTTGTGTTGAAGAGAATTATCATTCTGAGTTCTAAGGGTTTCCTTTCTTGGGTAATAGTAATTTGTGAGACTTCTTATTCTATATCTGTTAATAGTATTTAAATGTCTAAACGCATTTTTTGTGATATCAATATGACATCAACATGACATCATAATTTTGAATAGATTCAATTTTGGCCCCAAAAATTTAGCGACTTCTTATTCTATATCTGTTAATAGTGTTTAAATGTGTCTGGGTGCATTTTTTAGTGATGTCACTATGACATCAGCCTGACATCATAATTTTGAATAGATTCATTTTTGGCACAAAAAAGCATTCCACTTGGTGTGACATCTTATTCTATATCTGTTAATAGTGTTTAAATGTGTCTGGGTGCATTTTTTAATGCTATCACTATCACATCAGCATGACATCATAATTTTGCATCGATTAAATTTTGGCCCCAAAAAGCATTGCACTTGATGCAACTTCTTATTATATATCTGTTAATAGTGTTTAAATATGTCTGGGTGCATTTTTTAGTGATGTCACTATGGCATCTGCATGACATCATAATTTTGCATCAATTATATTTTGGCCCAAAAAAGCATTGCATTTGATGGAAGTTATTATTCTATATCTGTTAAGTGATACATTTTTAGTGATGTCACCATGACATCCTCATGATATCAACATGACATCAGCATGACATTTTGCATAGATTAAACTTTGGCCTCATTGCACTTGGTGCAACTTCTTATTCTATATCTGTTAAGAGTGTTTAAATGTGTCTGAGTGCATCTTTTAGTAATGTCACTATGACATCAGCTTGACATCAGCATGACATCACAATTGTGCATTAATTAAATTTTGGACAAAAAAAGCACTGCACTTTATGTGACTTCTTATTCTAAATCTGTTAATAGTGTTTAAATCTGTCTGGGTGCATTTTTTTGTGATGTCACTATGACATCAGCATGACATCACAATTTTGAATAGATTCATTTTTGGCACAAAAAACATTCCACTTGGTACCACATCTTATTCTATATCTTTTAATAGTGTTTAAATGTGTCTGGGTGTATTTTTTTTAGTGATGTCACCATAACATCCGCATGAAATCAATATGACATCATAATTTTGCATACATAACATTTTAACCAAAAAAAGCATTGCACAGGGTGAGACTTCTTATTCTGTATCTGTTAATAGTGTTTAAATGTGCCTGGGTGCATTTTTTAGTGATGTCACTATGACCTCAGCATGACACCATAGTATTGCATATACTTAAATTTAGTCCCAAAAGCATTGTACTTGGTTAGGCTTCTTATTCTATATAGGTTAACAGTAGTTAAATGTGTCTGGGTGCATTTTTTAGTAATGTCAATATGACATCAGCATGACATCATCATTTTTAATTGATTACATTTTGGCCCAAAAAAGCATAGCACTTGGTATGACTTCTTTTTTTAGTGATGTCACCATGACATCAGCATGACATTATAATTTTTCATAGAATAAATTTTGGCCAAAAAAGCATTGCACTTCTTATTCTATATCTGTTAATAGTGTTTAAATGTGTCTGAGTGCATCTTTTAGTAATGTCACTATGACATCAGCATGACATCAGCATGACATCATAATTGTGCAATGATTACATTTTGGCCAAAAAAAGCACTGCACTTGGTGTAACTTCTTATTCTATATCTGTTAATAGTGTTTAAATGTGTCTGGGTGCATTTTTTTGTGATGTCACTGTGACATCAGCATGACATTTTAATTTTTCATCAATTAAATCTTGGCCCAAAAAAGCATTGCACTTGATGCAATTACTTATTCTATATCTGTTATTGTGTTTAAATGTGGCCGTTTTTTTGATGATGTCACTATGACATCAGCATGACATCATAGTTTTGCAGAGGTTTTAATTTTGGCATAAAAAGCATTGCAGTTGGTGAGAATTCTTATTCTATATTTGTTAATAATAATAAAATGTATCTGGGTGCATTTTTTAGTGATGTCACTATGACATCAGCATGGCATCATCATTTTGAATAGATTCAATTTTGGCCAAAAAAAGCATAGCACCTGGTGCAACTTCTTATTCTATATCTGTTATTATTGTTTAAATGTGTCTGATTTTAGTAATGTCACTATGACATCAGCTTGACACCAGCATGGCATCACAATCGTACATTGATTAAATTTTTACCAAACAAAGCACTGCACTGTGTGACTTCTCATTCTATATCTGTTAATAGTGTTTAATGTGTCTGGGTGCATTTTTTTATTGATGTCACTATGACATCAGCATGACATCATAATTTTGCTCATATTAAATTTTGCCCCAAAATAGCATTGCATTCGATGCAACTTCTTATTCTATATCTGTTAATAGTATTTAAATGTTTTTTGTGATATCACTATGACATCAGCATGACATAATAGTTTTGAACAGATTAAAATTTCGGCCCAAAATCATTGAACTTGGTGAGACTTATTAGTCTATATCTGTTCAAAGTATTTAAATGTGTCTGAGTGCATCTTTTAGTAAACCCACTATGACATCAGCATGACATCAGCATGGCATCACAATTGTGAATAGATTACATTTTGGCCAAAGAAAGCACTGCACTTGATGTGACTTCTTATTCAATATCTGTTAATAGTGTTTAAATGTGTCTGGTGCATTTTTTACTGATGTCACTAATACATCAGCATGATCAGCATGACATTATAGCTTTTTACTGATTTTAATTTAGGCCCAAAAAGTATTGCACTTGGTGGGACTTCTTATTCTATAATTGTTAATAGTATTTAAATATCTCTGGGTGCATTTTTTAGTGATGTCACTATGATACCAGCATGACATCATAATTTTGAATAGATTACATTTTGGCCCAAAAAAGCATAGTACTTGGTGTAACTTCGTATTCTATATATTTTGATAGTGTTTATATGTGTCTGAGGGCATCTTTTAGTAATGTCACTATGACATCAGCATGACCTCACAATTATGCATAGAATAAATATTGGCCCAAAAAAGTATTGCACTTGGTGTGACATCTTATTCTATATCTGTTAATAGTGTTTAAATGTGTCTGGGTAAATTTTTTAGTGATGTCGTCATAACATCTGAATGACATCAGCATGACATCAGCATGACATCATCATTTTGCACAGGAATTTTTTTGGGCCAAAAAAGCATTGCACTTGGTGCAACTTCTTATTCTATATCTGTTAATTGTGTTTAAATGTGTCTGAGTGCATCTTTTAGCAATGTCACTATGATGTCAGCTTGGCAGCAGCATGACATCACAATTCTGCATTGATTAAATTTTGGCCAAACAATGCGCTGCACTTGGTGTGACTTCTTATTCAATATCTGTTAATAGTGTTTAAATGTGTCTGGGTGCATTTTTTAGTGATGTCCCTAATACATTAGCATGACATCATAGTTTTGCACTGATTTTAATTTACTATGGCACGAAATTATGATGTCATGCTGATGTCACTACGACATCAGCATGACATCATAATTTTGAATAGATTAAATTTTGGCCAAAAAAAGCATAGCACTTGGTGTGACTTCTTATTTTATATCTGTTAATAGTGTTGTGATGCCCGGAGTCCCCGAGTATACCTTCAGCATCTTTACCCCAATCTACAGCTGCTGTCTTCACCTATAGACAAGCCCCCGATTGTCAAGAGACTTGTTGCACCTCGCTGTACACGGTTACCCCCAGGACTTAGAGCACAAGGTATAGACTCTGAGGATGGGGTACTCGGAAAAACAGGGACTGGAAGACAAGAAAATACAATAATACAGGATAACAATGAACAATGAGAAGAACAATGATAATATGAAAAGGCAAGAACAAAACTTGGCTACTGAAACTAGACTTGGCTCCTAGAACTATAGCTGGGACTACTAGCTTGGCTAACCAAAACTATAACAGGCAACAAAAGATGGCTGACAACAGGCTTAAAGTACAATACCCAAAAAAAACAACACCTCCCCTACATTACATGTCCACAGTTCCAGCAGCTGAAATTGCTTACTCTAATTTACAACCATGCTGCCTTCCCTTAGATATCACACAGCAAAGATGAGTGCTAAAAGCCCGCCTTCTAGATGGCCCAGGGCCATGATTAACATATCACTTGCCACTGGCTGATGGGAATGTCTGTTACAACCTCTCTGCTCCTCCTCTGCCAGTCAAACAAACTTGAACTGTTTGGTTGCTAGGATACAGCCTATTTAAGCTGATCAAGGATGGGTGGAGGAGTGTTCTTTCATATTCTAGTTTTGAGTGACAGTTACAGGCAGACAGAATTGTTACGCCCCCTTCACAGCATGACTAATTGAAGGCAGAGAAAAGCTCGAAATCAGGAAAAAAAGATATGGGGTGGGCTGCATACCATTACTCTTTTGAAAGCAGTTTTTAAAAAATGCAGTTATCCTTTAAATAAAGCAGAGGAACCAATAGGGAATGGAGTACATGAGTTAGATGCAGGATTGGTTAGTTTAAACCAATTGGAATCTCCTCTGTCCACTCTAGTGCTTACTGGGACGGAGGAGATAAGAAGAGGTGCCTGTGCGCATCTGCGAGGCACCAGAACACTAAAGAGCCGGCGCGTGAGCACGGGAGGATGCGCGAGAACACAAGGACGCCGGACGCAGAGTGATGACGTCTACTGCCGAAGAGACCGTGGCTGATGAAGACTCCCAAAGACAGCGAGGAGGTCCACCACAGGAGCAAAAGGCAGGAAAGCGATGCTGCCTGACAAGTGTTTAAATGTGTCTGAGTGCATCTTTTATTAATGTCACTATGACATCAGCATGACATCACAATTGTGCATGGATTAAATTTTGGCCCCAAAAAGCATTGCACTTGATGCAACTTCTTATTCTTTATCAGTTAATAGTGTTTAAATGTGTCTGGGTGCATTTTTTAGTGATGTTACCATGACATCCGTATGACATTAGCATGACATCAGCATGACATCATAATTTTGCATAGATTAGATTTTGCACAAAAAAGCATAGTTCAAATATGTCTGAGTGCATGTTTCAGTAATATCACCATGACATCAGCATGCCATGATTCAATTCTGGCAAAAAAAAGCATTGCACTTGGTGCAACTTCTTATTCTATATCTGTTAAAAGTGTTTAAATGTGTCTGGGTGAATTTTTTAGTGATGCCACTATGACATTAGCATGACATCATAATTTTTCACTGATTTTAATTTAGACCCAAAAAAGCATAGCACTTGGTGAGGCTTCTTATTCTAGAACTGTTAATAGTATTTAAATGTGCCTGGGTGCATTTTTTAGTGATGTCACTATGACATGAGCATAACATCATAGCTTTGCACAGATTTTAATTTAGGCCCAAAAAGCATTGCACTTGGTGAGACTTCTTATTCTATATCTGTTAATAGTGTTTAAATGTGTCTGAGTGCAAGAAATCTAGTGCACAAACAATTCTAATTGCATATTGGCTACCTCCATAAGGTTGCTGCTACAAACAGTCTGCTAAACCCTGGATAAATAAAAGCAATTAGTTCAATAAGTTGGCCAAATTATTTTAAGCCCAGACACCACATCAAGGTTGCTTTATTTAACTGGGTCCTAACCTAATGGTACTTGCCTTTTTAGCTGAATAAGCTGACAGCTTCTCCTGTGTGGCCTGGATGCTTGAAGCTGACTCTCTAGTTTAAAGTACTTTGCTCAAACGAACACATGACCTAACTCTGGGTGGAGTACAATTTCCCAGAAGGCTTGGTCAAACCGTCAATGTAACACACAATATATAGAAAATTGGGCTGTTGTACATCCATATTAAAGTGCAACTAAAGACCAAAAATATAATACATACAAAAAATAGAATTCTAGTGCACAAACAATTCTAATTGCATATTGGCTACCTCCATAAGGTTGCTACTACGAACAGTCTGCTAAACCCTGGATAAATAAAAGCAATTAGTTCAATAAGTTGGCCAAATTATTTTAAGCCCAGTCACCACATCAAGGTTGCTTTCTTTAACTGGGTCCTAATTTACTGGTACTTGCCTTTTTGGATGAATAAGCTGACAGCTTCTCCTGTGTGGCCTGGATGCTTGAAACTGACTCTAGTTTAAAGTACTTTGCTCAAACGAGCATATAACCTAACTCAAAGTACTTTAAACTAGAGAGTCAGCTTCAAGCATCCAGGCCACACAGGAGAAGCTGTCTCTAGTTGCACTTTAATATGGATGTACAACAGCCCAATTTTCTATATATTGTGTGTCTGAGTGCATCTTTTAGTAATGTTACTATGACATCAGCATGACATCTGCATGACATCACAATTGTGCATCAATTAAATTTTGGTCCAAAAAAAGCATTGCACTGGATGCAACTTCTTATTCTATATCTGTTATTAGTGTTTAAATGTGTCTGGGTAAATTTTTTAGTGATGTCACTATGACATGAGCATGATATCATAATTTTGAATAGATAAAATTTTTGACCAAAAAAGCATAGCACTTGGTGCAACTTTTTATTCTATTAGGGAGATTCAATAAAAGTTCTTATCGTTAAAAATTGTGCTAATTTTGCCCCAACCAGTCAGATCTTATTTAACAATTGAAAACTAACATCTGATTGGTTGGTGCAAAATTAGCATTTTTATTTTTTATTGACTAACCCTGTATATATTTTTATTTTTTATTGACTAACCCTGTATATATATTAATAGTGTTTAAATAAGTGTATAGTATAGTATTTGAGGTTGAATAAAGACATACGTCCATCCAGTTCAACCCATCTAGCAATATCCTCATATTCTGCCAAAATGTTGATCCAGAGGAAGGCATGTATCAATACCAGTAACTTGCAACATTCCTTGTTTGCAGAAACTCATCCAACTTTTTTTTGAAACTGACCAATAAACCTGCCATAACAACGTCCACTAGAAGACAGTTCCATAGCTTTACCGTTCTCACAGTGAAAAACCCTTTCCTAGCTTGAAGCCTAAACCTTTTTTCTTCAAGTCTTAAGGGATGTCCTCGTGTCCTTTGGCATGTTCTATTGTATGGCCCGTTAATGTTTTATACACAGTAATCATATCCCCACGCAAGCGACTTTCTCCAGCGTACATAATTGTAACTTTTCTAGTCTCTCTTCATATTCAAGCTCCCCCAATCCCCTTATTAACTTAGTTGCCCTTCTCTGAACCCTTTCCATTTCAAAGATGTCCTTTTTGTACACAGGATTCCAAAATTGCACTGCATATTTCAAATGAGGCCTTACCAATGCTTTGTAGAGAGGGAGAATTACATTTTCCTCCCTTGAATCCATACCTCTTTTTATACAAGACAATACCATGCTGGTTCTGGCTGTTGCTGCCTGGCACTGCTTGCTACCTTTAAGTTTGTTATCCACCAAAACTGCAAGATCCCTTTCCAACAGGGATTCACTTAACACAGAGCCATTTATAGTATAAGTAGCACAAGGATTTTTAAGTCCAAAATGCATCACCTTACATTTATCAACATTGAATTTCATCTGCCACTTAGCAGCCCAATGTGACAAACTATCTAGATCCCCTTGCAACGATTGCACATCCTCTGAAGTTTTTAATGGTCGACAAAGTTTTATGTCATCAGCAAACACAGAAACCTTGCTGACAATACCCACTTCCAAATCATTAATAAATAGATTAAATAGAAGCGGCCCCAGCACAGAACCCTGTGGCACCCCACTTAGCACTTTAGTCCATAATGATGAAGCCCCATTAACAACTACTCTCTGCATCCTATTCATTAACCAATTTTCTATCCATGTACAAATGTGACTCCCCAGACCAACAGACCTTAGCTTATACATTAGTCGCCTATGGGGTACTGTATCAAAAGCCTTTGCAAAATCCAAGTAAACTACATCTACAGCTATGCCAGAGTCTAAATTTCTACTTCCTTATAAAAGCCAAGTAAGTTAGTTTGACAAGATCTATTCCTCCTAAATCCATGCTGGTTACTACTTATAATGTCAGTCCTTGAAACATAATCTAGAACATGTTCCCTTATTAAACTTTCCAGGATCTTCCCCACCACTGAAGTTAAACTTACAGGCCTGTAATTAGCTGTAAACGACTACCCTTTTTGAAGATTGGAATAACATCAGCCTTTTTCCAATCCAGAGGCACACCACCGGACATGAGGGAATCAGCAAAAATAAGAAACAATGGCCTAGATAAAACTGAACTTAGCTCCTTAAGTACCCGAGGATGTATTTTATCCGGTCCAGGAGATTTATTAATATATATATTAATAATATCAGGTGACCCTGATGAAGCCGTAGCAGTATGGGCGGAGCGGCGAAACACGTGTAGGTCTTGGAGGGCTTCCGTAGTGTGTGTCTCTATCTAATCCAACGGTCTACCTACAGCGGGACACCATAGTATTAGATCGTGTAAGAACGGAGTATCTGGACTGTGGTACCTGTGTGTAGCTTGGACCATCTGGGAATCCTTGAGAGTTTACATCAATATCACAGTTTGGAAGGTCGGGTGAAGAGTGTGGTCCGTCTGTGAAGAGGGCCGGTAAGTCGGACTTGGCTTCTCACAGTAAGGCCCGATTGATAATAGCCTTTATTCTTGTGGGTGGACTTCATATGAGACACATATTTCGGAGGATAGCCCTCCATACATGGATACACCGGGGACAACCGGTTTTGGTGTTGGTAATTTTTAAATTTTGTATACTATAGGTGAGGGGGGTTGATTTTGTGAATCCAATAAATCGTATATTTTTTACTTCAGTTCTGCATGTGGTAGTGCTATTTTGTGGCGGACTTTGGGGGTCTGCAGGTGATTTCGTCATCTGTTCCCTGTTCTCTTTAATGGATTTATTAATATTAACCTTATTAAGTTCTTTCTGTACCATATCCTCGGTTAACCAAAGTGCACTTGAATCTTTTATACCATTATTGCTACTATACTCTATGATATCTGTATTTGGATCTTCTATAGTGTATACAGAGGGAAAAATATTATTCAAGACATTTGCTTTATCGCCATCCTCCGTAACTATCTTATCCCCATTAATTAATGGTGCCACATTCTCAGTCCTCATCTTCTTACTATTAATATACTTAAAAAAAAGTTTTAGGCTTAGTGATGCTTTGTTCAGCAATCCTAACTTCATTATTAATTTTAGCTAGTTTGATTGCTTTCTTACACTCCTTGTTACAGTTTTTATAATCCCTAAAGGCCCTTTCCGTTCCCTTGGCCTTAAAGGATTTAAATGCCTTTTTCTTCCTTTCTATTTGCCTCTTTACATCAGAATTCAGCCACATGGACGTGGATTTATTTTTTTTACATTTATTTCCCAAGGGTATACATTTAGATGTGAACTGGCTTAAAATCCCCTTGAACACAGTCCACCTCTGTTCAGTACCTTTACCTGATAATACATTATCCCAGTTGACATTCTGAAGAGCTGCTTTTAACCTGGGAAATTTTGCCTTCCCAAAATTAAATGTCTTTGTTAACCCAGCGCACTTTTCCTTTCGATAACAAAGTCCAAACGCCAATATTTCATGGTCACTATTCCCTAAGCCTCCAGTTACCTTTATATCTATAATGAGCTCCACAATGTTAGATCTTACCGGATCCAACAGAGCTCCTTTTCTAGTAGGAACCTCAACCACCTGTGAGAGAAAATTATCCTGCAGCAAATTCAGGAACTCATTACCTTTTTCTGTGATGGCATTTCCACCACACCAATCAATGTCAGGGTAATTAAAGTCCCCCATAATGAGCACACTCCCCAAACTTGCAGTCCTTGCCAACTGCATATGAAGTTGACTCACCTCCTCTCTGCTCTCATTTGGCGGCTTATAGCAGACACCAACAATGACATTACCCCCTTTCCTGTTGCCAAATTCTACCCATATTGCCTCCACTTTATCATCCATATCGCCAGTTATCTCGTCTTTTAAATTTAGCTTCAATTCAACATAAACGCATACTCCTCCCCCTTTGCTTTTTTTCCTGTCCTGCCTAAACTAGGCATATCCTTCTATATTTACAGCCCAGTCGTGAGAACTGTTCAACCACGTTTCTGCTATACCTATTACATCATACTTTTCATTCAATGCCATAATTTCCAATTCACCCGTTTTGTCAGCCAGGCTTCTCGCGTTTGCAAACATACATTTTAGATTATGATCCTGTAATTTATTCGTACACTTTTATACACATGCCTCCCTATCCCCTATGCTAGCCCCACCCCCCTTTCCACCCACCACTGGCCTATCTACACCCTGCTTTCCTCCTGGGCTATCTATACCAGTGAGACTGCTAATACCCTCCCCCCCCAAACCTAGTTTAAAATCTCCTCCAACCCTCTAGCCATCTTCTCCCCTAAAACAGCTGCACAGCCATCAGTGAGGTGCAACCCATCCCTACTAAAGAGCTTGTAGCCGACAGCAAAGTCTGCCCAGTTCTCAATAAACCCAAACCCTTCTTCCTTACAACACTCTCTTAGCCACGCATTAATGCTACTAAGCTTCCGCTGTCTCCCTGGCTTAGCAGGTGGCTGCGGTAGTATTTCTGAAAACACTACCCTGGAGGTCCATGCTTTTATCTTGGCCCCTAGCTCTCGGAAATCATGTTTAAGGACCTCACCTCCTCCTCTAACTTTGAAATATGTCTTAGTGCATCTTTAGTAATGTCACTATGACATCAGCATGACATCATAGTTTTGCACAGATTTTAATTTAGGCTCAAAAAGCATTGCACTTCTTATTCTATATCTGTTACTAGTGTTTAACAGTGTCTGGGTGCATTCTTTTAGTGATGTCACCATGACATCTGCATGACATCAGCATGACATCATACTATTGAATAAACTCATTTTTAGCACAAAAAAGCATTCCACTTGGTGCGACTACTTATTCTATAACTATTAATAGTGTTTAAATGTATTCGGGTTTAAATGTGTTTAAATGTGTCTAGGCTTCTTATTCTATATAGGTTAACAGTAGTTAAATGTGTCTGGGTGCACTTTTTTAGTAATGTCACCATGACATCCGCTTGACATCAGCATGACAACATAATTTTGCATAAAATTTTTGGCCAAAAAAAGCATTGCACTGGGTGCAACTTCTTATTCTGTAGCTGTTAATAGTCTTTAAATGTGTCTTAGTGCATCTTTAGTAATGTCACTATGACATCAGCACGACATCACAATTGTGCATCAATTCAATTTTGACCCCAAAAGAGCAATGCACTAGTTGCAACTTCTTATTCTATATCTGTTAATAGTGTTAAAATGTGTCTGGGTGCATTTTTTTAGTGATGTTACCATGACATCCGCATGACATCAGCATAAAATCATAACTTTGCATAGATTCAATTTTGGCCCCAAAAAGTGCTGCACTTGGTGTGACTTCTTATTCTATACCTGTTAATAGTGTTTCAATGTGTCTGTGTGCATTTTTATTGACATCAGCATGACATCATAATTTTGACATCAGCATGACATCATCATTTTGCATCAATTGAATTTTGGCCCAAAATTGCATTGCACAGGATGCAACTTCTTATTCTATATCTGTTAATAGTGTTTACATGTGTCTGGGTGCAGTTTTTTGTGATGTTACTATCACATCCGCATGACATCATGACAACATGACATCAGCATGACATTAGCATGATATCGTAATTTTGCATAGATTAAATTTTGCCCAAAAAAGCATTGCACTTGATGCAACTTCTTATTCTACATCTGTTAATAGTGTTTAAATATATCTGGGTGCATTTTTTGTGATGTCACTATGACATCACAATTGTGCATCGATTACATTTTGGCCCCAAAAAAGAGCTGCACTTGGTGTGACTTATTTTTCTATATTTTTATTATTATTGCGGATTTATATAGCGCAAACATGTTCCGTAATGCTTTACAATTACCTGTATACATTCACATCAGGCCCTGCCCTGAAGAGCTTACAATCTTTGCACATTTATTTTTACATACACAACTTATCAGTATGTCTTTATGATTGTGGGGGAAACCGAAGTACCGGAGGAAATTCACACAAGCACGGGGAGAACATACAAACTCCTATCGAACTCAGGACTTCATCGCTGCAAGGCATCAGTGCTAACCACTAAGCCTAACTTTTAATAGTGTTTTAATGTGTCTAGGTGCATTTTTTGTGATTTCACTATGACATCAACATGACATCATCATTTTCAATAGATTAAATTTTGGCCCAAAAAAGCATAGCACTTGGTTTGACTTTTTATACTATATCTGTTAATAGTGTTAAAACGTGTCTGGGTGCATCTTTTAGTGATGTCACTATGAAATCAGAATGACATCACAATTGTGCATTGATTAATTTTTGCCCCAAAAAGCATTGCACTTGGCGAGACTTCTTATTCTATATCTGTTAATAGTATTTAAATGTGTGTGGGTGCATTTTTTAGTGATATCACTATGACATCAGCATGACATCTTCATTTTGAATAGATTAAATTTTGGCCCAAAACAGCATAACACATGGTATGACTTCTTATTCTATGTCTGTTAATAGTGTTAAAATGTGTCTGGGTGCATCTTTTAGTGATGTCACTATGATATCAGCATGACATCACAATTGTGCACAGATTACATTTTGGCCAAAAAAAGCGCTGCACTTGGTGTTACTTCTTATTCTATACCTGTTAATAGTGTTTAAATGTGTCTGGGTGCCTATTTTAGTGATGTCACTATGACATCAGCATGACATCGTAATTTTGAATAAATTAAATTTTGGTCCAAAAAAGCATTACACGTGATGCGACTTCTTATTTTATATTTGCTAGTTACTATGGTTGTAGAAGCTCTGTACAGCAACATTCCACATAAAGATGAGTTTGATGCATGCCACAACATAAATACAGTGCTGAAAGTGTGACAAAGCTTATCTAATTTATCCTTACATACAATTACTTCATGTTTAATAATGATTCCTACTTACAGACCATGGGAACCGCTATGGGCAGTAAAATGGTACCACAATATGCCAACCCATTTATGGCTGACTTTGAGAAGAGATTTCTATTCACTGAACAACAAAAAACACTTATTTATCACCGGTACATAGATTATATTTTTCTAGTTTGGACAGAAGGGGAAGGCAACCTTAAACATTTTCATTCCCAGTTTAATACATTTCACCCTTCAATCAAACTAAAAATGGTGTATTCAAGGAACTTCTGCATTTCTTGGATAACACACTGTCTATCAAAAATGGAAAACTGCACACATCAGTTTACAGAAAACCTACTGACAGGTGTAGCTATCTTCACAACAGTAGTTTTCACCCCCAACACACCAGACAGGCCATCATACACAGCCAGGCTATGAGATACCACCGTATATGCACTGACCCAGAAGACAGAGACAAACACCTTAAAGTTTTGGCAGAATCTTTTCAACAAAAAGGTTACAAAGACAAGACCATAAACACCAGCATCAATGTAGCATTAAAAACTCATAGAGAAAAACTGTTGCAATACAAAGAGAAAAAACCTAGTACCCGTACACAGCTACTACCACATACAATCCAGTACTAGAAGGTATACGGAAAGCGATTAAAGAACTACAGCCAATCATAACAGAGAATGAGAATCTTTCCAGAGCCCCCTATTCTGGCTTTCAGACAACCAACCTCAAACACAAACTGGTTAATAGGAAACTTCCCACAAACAAAAATATCAACAAGGGTACTAAACCATGCAAAGGAAAGCGGTGCAAACTATGTGATCATATCAACCAATAACAAAGTGTTGCACATGCTATGGGCACTTATAGCATCACAGGATCCTACTGCTGATGTAACAAATATGATAAGGGACCTCGCATTAGTGAGACATCACAGCCTTTAAAAAAAAAAGAATGAACTCACATAGGAATACTATAAAACAACCCAGAGAGGAGGATAACTGTTTGCCTGTTGGGCACCATTTCAGCCAGGCATGGCACACAGCTGAAGATTTAAATGTCTTGGTTTTGAAGGGTAAATTTTAAAACTTTCCAAGACAGAAAAACCTTTGAACTCAGAATGATAATTCTATTCAACACAAGACAAACTGTCCTCAACATTGACTTGAGCCATTTAAATCAGTTTCAGATTCCAGTTACCCACCCCATATCTTTTACTATTTGTTTATATTGCTATCCTCACCCCCAATGGCATTATGTGTTCTTGCGTATTGTAAAAGTTTTTTAGTTGCCAGATGATGTAAATATCTAAAGAAGGGAGGAAGCTCCTGAAAGCTAATCTATTAAGAAAAGTATTGTTAGTGCAAATAAAATGTATCACATACTATACTTTCTCATCTTTTTGTATGATTTATTTACAAGGATCGTGGTGTTGAATGAGAAATATTCTTCCAATAATTTGACAGCTGTTGACCCACTGATTTTTTTTCCTGGTACGCTTAGTCCTACATGTATTATTTAAGCAGATTATTTTTGCAACCTTATGTTAACCCTCTTGTATGATGTGTTGTGTTCACTAAAATAACAGCACAATAACATTATGCAACCATTTGATTTCCAATCACAGTACTCACACTAGCAAAAATACTTTTAAAAGCAAAATGATGGGTCTCAAAAAAAAAAGAAACCGAGTTCCAGTCTTTGAAAATATATAAATTTTATAGATAAATATAAGATTTTTCAGTCTATTCCAATCTCAATTGAATTTTTTTGTATAAGAAATAAGAATAATAAGCAGTCAGATCAGTTGTCTATTTACTTTATGCACTCTACTTTTCCAATGATCCCTATATAGACATAAACACTATATTTCAGCGTAGGATTGACAGGTTTTCCTTGGTTAAAGTAATCTATAGAACAGGATATTTTGAACGTGATATAATTTAGAATGTTGGTACATGAACCAATACTTCACCATCCTGACATTTTACAAATGGTTTCTTTCATTTCAGGTCAGAAAATGATATTGAAGGATTTTGTGCCTGAACACATTATTGAATTGCCCAAATGCTTCAGTTTCAACAGAGCTATTGTTTGTTTGTTGATGAACTAAATCTCCCATCATCCCTTGGCAGATGCAGCATGGGTGAATTGACAACAGCTGTTTAGATGTCCTTTTTTGTATACCAGTTTTAATAACTAAATGCTATTCTACATGGTTCACTTAGTAAGGATATTTTACCTTTGTTGGCTTTCCATGGCTGTATTTGTTGTGCTGGCAATAGGGGAAATACCGCCGAACATTCCTGTGATGTTTTAACAACCATTCATTTTGTGGTTAATGTGATTTTTATCTGGAAAACCTTGTCGGAATATTGGCAGGTAACACTATACGCAGTTGGCGACATTTACAAAAAATTCTTAGGACAATTTTTTTTAAAAGTGATGTGTACACCACCACAATTTTTGGGAATATCTGCTCTTAATAACCTGCCCACATTTTAGTATAACATTGTCATTTGAGTGGGTAATATCAGTCACCCAGCTACTGAATGACATGACTGTGTACTACAGTGCTAGAGATATAAAGGGCTGCTGTTTGATACAATGGGTGTTACACACAAGGTACCATCTCCTGTATTATAAAATTGCTTTGCAGCTTCTCTACTGTATATTATACATCAAATCTGCTCTTTTCTGCTGAATAGACCATAACAATCTTTAAAACTTGGGTTTATGAATTTTATTAACTTATGTTTTAAAATGTTAATTGCTTCTTTTGCATCATCAGTGGATAATACGACAAAACAATCTAAATGAATTTGGGAAATCTGTCAAAACTGAGATTAAAGGGCATGTCCACCCCCAAAACTAAAATTTAACCCCTTACTGGCCACATCAAGTAGTTTAAACATCCTTACCTTACATTCCTGCTCAAAATAGTTCCCCTGCTGTGGCCCCTCCAAAGTCCAGGAAACTGCTGTGTAGAGCAGTGTGTGACTCATGCTGTGCCTGAGACTTCCTCAACCTCATCAAGGTTGAGGCATGCTCAGTGCAGCCCTCCCTGCCTCTCAGTCAATCACGGACGCGGCTGCCGGTCCCGCCCCCTGCTTTCAATTCCATGCAGCAAAGGGCCTGAACACTGCAGCGGGGAGGAGGGCAGGTAAGTAAGAATCAGGGACTTTCTAACAATTAAATTAATGCGGTTGGGGCTGGGGGAGCATGCCCTACCACATATCAAAAGTTAAATTTTGGGGTGGACATGCCCTTTAATAAAATTGTTTAAGGACAGTCACTAAATAGTATTATGTTTTTATTAAAAGTTTTACCTTGCCCTTAATGCCATCAGTAGGGTCCAACTCAGGCAGGTAGGAAACCCTAATACTCTCTGGATGGCTGCATGTAAAAGCGGTGAGCTTTCGGGGGCTGACAGCTCACCGTACTCTTTACGGCATGATTATTTGCAAGACTATTTCCCCTATCTATAACATGGAAGGAAGATAGTCAAGCAATTAGTGAGCTCTATATTCACTATTGACAACAGAAAGCTTTTGGGGGGTTGGTAGTAGAAGGTTGGGCTATAGTTACCATCTAATGGCTTTTATGATGATTAAAAAATTGTTCAAGGGCATTAGTACAAAATCTCATTCACCAAACTCTTGGATTATTTTCATTTTACAAATCATCATTTTCTGTTCAGTGGAACTGCGTGCTTTGATTACACCTCTCTGATCTTGCAATCAGCTGCAATCCAGCTTGACAGTTATCCTCCAAAACATTTTGGTTTTAAGTATGATGTAGAAAGCTTCAAAATCCAATAAACAGATGTAGCTATAATTAGCTGCTGTTTGTCAGATAATAACTGGTAAGGTTTCTATCACGCAAAGCTTTTTAAACCCTAAGGTGGCGAAGGGAGGGGTAACACATATATGCTGTCAGATTCTGGTATTTCAGTGTATTTCCCTTTAAAGACCACTTACCCAGAAATGTAATAAATGACCTTATTCCACAAAAAATCTCTCCGTATCTATGAAATCTAAGGTAACCAAAGTCTAGTAAATAGAGAGATATGCATATTTTAAATGTATACATGTGGCATGTATGTCATCTTACAGAAGCATTAAACTATTAATATTACATTATAGAGCAACATCATACTTACATTTCAATTCTATTTATCAGTTTTGTGCCCAATTGACAATGAAGTATAATGCTGTAGCAGTATCTAGTATAGTCTATATCATACCATAACAGTTGGAACAATAGGAACTGTTTATGAAACCATGTGACTTCAGAACAATAATAATACAACAGCTCCACAAGGATACAACCCCCCACAACTGCCCCTACACCCACTCCCTACAACTTCAGTACAATATTGCATTGGGTAAGAAGGGATATTGTGTATATGACAGGGCCATACCCTTGGAAATGTGCCATGGGTAACTGCAAACTTGCATTAAATGCTATTACAAACAATCTTTTTTTTTTAAATAAGAATGTTTCTTTAAAATACATATCTATACGTATCTATACATATCTATACATGTCTATACTTAAAGCAAAAAAAAACCCCATTTCAATGCATAACCCTAATTTTGTTTTTTTTGTAAACTCTAAATTTATATTTTGTATTTGACAGTCGTATATTTTTGTTGGCCACCATTGTTCGTCCTACTATTAATTAAGGGTATCTTCACCCCCAAAACTATTTTTTGTTGTAGTGTAATGACTCAGCGCTTTTTGCAGTGTTTAACTTCACTAACAGAAACTGCTGGAGCTGCTTCCTGTCACTTCATAACCAATGTCTCTCTCCTCCTCCACAAAGATTTGTTTAACCGCATAGCTGGGATGTTCCTTTCTACTGGGTTTAAGTTACAGAAGTAGCATGGGGGGTTTAAATTAAGGTGGGTCTAAGGACAAGGCTACAATTTAACATGTGAATAGGTGAGGGAATCAGATACTTATGTATTAAAAGAAATAATGCACCAATTTACATTATAATATAAGGATATTACGCCACCTCTGAGTTCCCTGCCCTGTAAAAAATGGCCATGGAACTCCCTTATATTATCCACCGATCGCACCCGCACTTATTATGGTGTTTTACCGATTAAAGGGGCCCTTATATATTATATTTAAAATATATTTTGATATATTTTATGAATATATATTGTAACTCATACTCTGTATTAGAAATCTTCAATTACAGCTATACCTATTGGATTATATATTTCTTAAAAGGAATTGTACACTGAAAAAACAACGTTTCCTCATTTCAATCTATAAATGATTACATTTAAACAGCACTTACGCTGATGTGCTTGTGTTGCTGCATGACTTCAATCCAGTACTTGTTTTGCTCATGCTCAGTACCCCTGCTGGACAATCTGATTTTCTGTGAGGGCAAGCACTCAGTAATCCCTGTGAGGCAGCATTAGGAGAGGGAATTTTCCACCATGCAGTTCATGTACAAACTGTCACCATTACAGCAACAGCAAAACTTATGCTTATGTTCAATAAATGTTTATAAATGCAATGACTTTCCTGCTTTCGTTAATGCTGTATAAATGTTTTTGCCTTTTTTTTAGACAACTCATTGCTAGAATTTGAAACTAGATATTGATATCTGATTTAGCATGATTTAGGTTCGTACATACTGCTAGCCAGTAGAGCTGGCCAAACTTTGTGAAGTTCGGTTCTTTTCCGGAAACGAACCCATTATAGTCTATGGGAGACTTATAGTTCGTGAAAATAGCAAGAAAAACAAAAATGGTAACTTACTGTAAATTACTGTAGCACCTAGGAAATGGTCTGGGGAACATGCACCTGTCACTGACACTTGTTTAAACACCTACTTCCCCACGATCGGGCAATTGTCAGGTTTTCGAGGGTTACAGAAAATCGGCAGCTATATTCAAGGTTTACCGAAAACGAACGCTAAATTCGAGGGTTACTGAAATCGGCAGCTACATTCAAGGGTTACTGAAAACGAAAGCTACATTCAAGGGTTATCGAAATCGGCATATACATTTGGGGGTTCACCGAACTATATATTCAAAGATTACAGAAAATCGAACACTATATTCCAGGGTTAAAAAAAGTTATCGAAAATACAGCCGTGAGTTTGAAAACAAACTAGCTTGAGCCCAAACTAATTTGAACAGTTCAAGTTCAGCCAAACTTGTAAAGTTCGACCCCAACTCAGGTTCTGGTTCGAGTTCGAGCCATGAGCTATCCCTACTAGCCAGTAGTTTTTGGCCTCTTGCAGGTTATTGGCCCTTCCACTATGGGGGATATATATTTGTCATTCTTAAACTGCTTGGTTATCTCCAAGCATCAACTGACTAAGGACCACACTTAATATCAGTGGTTCCCAAACCTGCCTTTTGTGAAAAATTGCATCCCATGGGACCCACAAAAAGCTACGAGCTAGGGGTGGGGCAGGTTGGGGCATTGGTGGTTTGGGGAGGGGTCTGGGCATTCCAAGGTGGCACCTAGCGAGTTGCCTAGCAAGTGTCTGGAGTGCCACTAGTGTGCCCCCCAGCCTGGAGCTGGTTGGGCACCCCTTTTATATAAAATGTTAAAGTACTACAAGTGCCTAAATGAACTAGAAAATGCTCTGTTTCATGTTTTGATTAAGGATAATCTAATACACACATATATAGGTAAGTGCACCCCAGGATTCCACCACCATAGGAACATAAATATCAGAATAGACAAAAAATTGAGGTTCGCACTCCAATTAAGGAACAAGGAACAATTTATTTGTGACCACACATCAACTCACAAAGTTTCGGGGGATAAGGTGCCCCCTTCTTCAGGTGATACACGTGCACAGTGTTTAGTGTATTTTTTCTTGAACACTGGTGCACATGCTATACCTGAAGAGGGGAGTGCGACCCTTGATTTTTTTGTCTGTTCTAATTTAAATCACAACTGCATAGGCAATAAAACCAATTCAACCATGTATGAAAATCTATACTTACAATTCCCTTTCCCCAACCCCACCAAGACCGCTATGCTATACTCACCACCTGTCCAATTTTTCCTAAATGGGATCTTCCACAATGGTATTTACCATCCTTGGTAAATAGGGGTTTGTGGGTTTTATGGGTGGGAAAGGTAAGTATAGATTTTTGTGGACATGACCTTTAAAGATCCCTTTCTTTCTGTGCCATAATCCAATGATGGTATAATTATTATTAATTTTGTGGATTTATATAGCACCAACATCTTCCATAGCACTTTACAATAACAGTATACATTCCCATCACGCCCTGTCCCGAAGAGCTTACAATCTAAGCAAATTATTTACACGTACAACCTATCAGTATGTGATTATGATTGTGGGGGAAACCGGAGTGCCCGGAGAAACCCACGCAAGTACGGGGGGAACATACAAACTCCTTGCAGAGGGTTGGATTTGAACTCAGGACTTCAGCGCTGCAAGGCATCATGCTAACTGTATAAACTTTATCATAAAAATCATTGATTTTGGGATCATGAAGAAAATTTATAAAACTGATATTTTATGTGACGACCAGAACCACTTACCCCCACCCCTGGGTACACTTTCTATCTCCAGTAATGCCTACAGAAAATACCCTCATCGCTCTGGTCTATTTTCGCATTTGCAGGCTGCCTGTGATCTGGCCAATGGGAAGCTGCATTTCTCACATAGCGAGTCTTCCCCATTGGTCATGTCACTGAAAGGCAAAGTTATACCAAACCGGCGAGGGAATATTTTGGTAAGTATAACTATAGATAGAAAGTGTACCCAGAACCTTAGTAAAGGGGAGGGGTTTAGAATTAAAATGTTTTTTTAATGTGAAAAGCAACCTATGAAATACATTTAAGAAAAGGCTGTAACACTTATAAATATAATACCAAATTTGAAGTCATTCTTCACATTAATAAAAGGAATGTATGCATATGATGAGGGGGCAATACTGGAGTCCATCCCAATCCTTTGGAATTGAAATTAGAACAAAGAATCCACAGAAAACCAAATGGTATTTAAAAAAAATGTCCATGTTTATTTTCACCATTCATATGTGCACAGGTCTTTTATTTATACATTAGGGAGCATATTTATAAAAACACTCATTTTCACTTACACGGAAAAGTATCGCTGCATGTGAGACGTATTATCGGCAATGTGCAGTAACAATGCCGCCTTATTCATTGCGTTAAGTCTGGTATCACGATGAAAAGAGAAATTGATCTCTAGCCTCGGCCATTACCAGACCAGAGAAGGTGAAATTGAATTTTTTAAATATAACGCTATTTATAAATAGGTAAAATTTCGCCTTTTTGCCCCATTTCTGCCTTTTTTTGCATTTTTACCAGAATTTTCGCCAAACATCATTACTTACTGGAATCAGAGATGGATTAATATCATGTGGGGGCCTAGGCAGGGCCAGTTTCCTGGGCCCTAGGCAGTTGCCTAGGGTTGCCTTGTGGATAATCCTGCTCTGACTGGAATGTTCCATTAACATGACTATTTCTTACACAGCACTATGGTATGTTCCCATATTTATGGAACTGGTTTGGTAATTAGCTGCAGTAAATTAGTGAAAATAAGAAATACTATAAAATGTGTCCTATTAATAAAATAGAGAAAATTCGCCTGAGTGAGTTTTACAATATTTATCATTTTTTTTCCTGAAAAAAAACACCACAGGAAAAAAAAAGATAGGTGATCAGTGTGTATTAACCAATATGATACCACCTTGAAAATCCACCAGGGAGTGTTACCTATTTACCATCGTATGCATTGAACTTAACTTTTGGCCACATTTTCAACATTATTAGTGTTACTTTTTGCCACGTAATTTTCACCTTTCATGAATATTTGCCTTTTTAATAACTATGACGAAAAGAAAAGTAGAAAGCTTAAAATATTATGGAAGTGAAGTGTGTCGGGAAAAAAATTGTGAAAATAATGTTCCTATATAAATATTTCCCTTAGACCCCCATTTGACTTTATTGGTAAATAAAGAAAATCGGAACCTTAAAAAAGTGATCTTAGGAAAATCGGAAATCTCAGATCATATTACAGTTAGGGATGGCCGGTTCGCGGATCCGAACCCGGATCTGCCGCGGATTTATCCCGTTCGCGAACGGCGGATTTTTCTGGATTTTCCGCCTTCCGAACTTCCGATTCATGGATTTTTCGTATTTTCGAAAGTTTTCGAAATTAAGAGTTCACGTAATTTCGAGAATTTTCGAAAATACGAGAAAACACGTAATTTCGAAATTTTTCGAAAATACAAGGATTTCGCTTATTTCCATAAATACGTATTTTTCGAAAATTTTCTAAATTACGAGGATTACTCGTATTTTCGAAAATACATATTTTCGAAAATACCAGTTTTCCTCGAAAAAGACCAGCAGGGCCCTGGACATCAGGAGGGCCACTGCAGACCAGGAGGGCTATGGAGATCAGCAACATCCTGCAAACCAGGGCCCCCTACAGACCACGAGGGCCTGGAGTTCAGGAGGCCCTGCAGACCAGGGGAGCCCTGGAAACAGAAGGGCCCTGGAGATAAGGAGGGCCCTGCAGACCAGGAGGGCCCTAGAAACCAAAAGGGCCCTGGAGTTCTGGAGGGCCCTGCAGACTAGGAAGCCCCTGGAGTTCAGGAGGGCCCTGCAGACCAGGAGCCCCCCGGAAACCCAGAGGGCAATGCAGACCAGGGGAGCATACAAAGCAGGAGGGCGCTGGAGACTCCTATCCCCAATTCTCACCAAGCCAGTCTTTGTTACTTCTACAGTGCTGCGGCTTAGTGCTGACACAAGGAAGGTAGCGCTTCAGCTTTAGTAAGCGCACTGTCACTGTGGAAGTAAGGAAGACTATTTGGTGAGAATTGCCCTATATTTAAAAGAGCACTCTCGCCCCCATTAATAAAAGGGAATTCTCACCCCCATAATAAAAAGGGCACACTCACCTCTATATTTGAAAAGAGACTCTCTCCCCATATTAAAAAAGGAACTCTCACCCCCATATTTAAAAAAAAGCACTCTCATTTCCATAGTAAAAAGGAACTCTCACCCCCATATTAAAAAAAAGCACTCTCATTTCCATAGTAAAAAGGAACTCTCACCCCCATATCTAAAAAAAAGCACTCTCACACCATATTAGAAAAAGGGCACTCTCACCCCATATTAAAAAAGGGCACTATCACCCCAATTTTAAATAGGCACTCTCATCCCCATATTTAAAAAAGGGCACTCTCAGAAGACTGATTTGGTGAGAATTGCCCTATATTAAAAACCTCCACCTCCATAATAATAATAATAATAAGGGCACACTCACCTCCATAATAATAAGGGCACTCTCCCCCCCATAATAATAAGGGCATACTCACCTCCATATTAAAAAGGGGGCTCTCACCCCCATATTAAAAAGGGCACTCTCACCCCCATATTTAAAAAGAGACGCTCTCCCCATATTAAAAAAGGCACTCTCACTCCCATATTAAAAAAGGGAACTCTCACCCCATATTAAAAAGGGCACACTCATCCCTATATTAAAAAGGGCACTCTTACTCCCATATTAAAAAGGGAAACTCACCCCATATTAAAAGGGCACACTCATCCCTATATTAAAAAGGGCACTCTTACTCCCATATTAAAAAGGGAAACTCACCCCATATTAAAAAGGGCACACTCATCCCTATATTAAAAAGGGCACTCTTACTCCCATATTAAAAAGGGAAACTCACCCCATATTAAAAAGGGCACACTCATCCCTATATTAAAAAGGGCACTCTTACTCCCATATTAAAAAAGGGAACTCTCACCCCATATTAAAAAGGGCACACTCATCCCTATATTAAAAAAGGGCACTCTTACTCCCATATTAAAAAGGGAAACTCACCCCATATTAAAAAGGGCACTCTCACACCCATATTAGAAAAAGGGCACTCTCACCCCATATTAAAAAGGGCACTCTCTCACCCATATTAGAAAAAGGAAACTCTCACTCCCATATTAAAAATTATACTCTCACCCCATATTAAAAAAGAAAAACTCTCACCCCATATTAAAAATGGAACTCTCCCCATATTTAAAAAAAGCACTCTCACTTCCATATTAAAAAGAGAACTCTCACCCCATATTAAAAGGGGCACTTTTACACCCATAATGGAAAAAGGCCCCCCTCACCTCATATTAAAAAAGGGCACCCTCACCCTAATATCAAAAAAGGGCACTCACCTCCAAATTAAAAAAGGGACTCTCACTCTTGTATTCAAAAAGGGCTCGTTCACCACCCTATATTAATAAAGGGAACTCTCTCCCCCCTATTAAAAAAGGGCACTTGCATCCCCATTTCAAAATAGGGCACTCTCACCCCCATAGTTAAAAATGTCACCTCAGAGAGTTGTAGTTTCAATTGGTTTTAAAAAAATGTTTTGTACTTTTGGAGTTGCCACCCACTGATCACACTGACTGTCATTCCCTGTACTCAACTCAATAGACATTATAGATTTACAGCTGCCAGCTGAGCACTGATAGTGCAATGTACAGTCTGTTCAGAGAGACTTTGCAGCTACAAGACTAGAGGAAGCAGGAAGGAATCTGATCAGTTGCTCTTGTAACTTTCCGTGCGAACCAAGTCTTTTTGAACACATCTGCAACTACACCATTTAGAAAGAATCTAGTTTGTCCCAAATTTAAAGCATTTCCTGTAGTGAATGGCACAGGTAATTAACTTTCACCCATCTGTACACACGTGAAAGATCTTTCAAAGATAACAGACAGAATCTTAAAAGGGCATGTCCACCCTTCAAAAAACTGGTGACTTGTCAGTTATTATTATACGGATCATTCGGATTTTGGGAACTGAGGAGTTTCGTATCGGATCCAGGTTCGTGTCGGACCCGGATCCCATCTCTGTAATAAAACATTACTTTTATTTAACAAATAAAGTTAAGAATTGACACGTTTCCACCCTCAGTGGGTCGTCATCCGGATAGTGCAACACACCTATTCATTTCCTCCTGTGAGCATGCCCCGGTGCTGCTCCCCCCAAAAAATTAGCAACATAGTTCCTGACGACGGCCCTGTGGGCTGAAACGCGTGGAATAAAGATTTATTGCATTTAATGTGAAGTTAAATGCAATAATGTTATTTAATGTGCAGATAATATGATATTATATGGGGCCTAGGAATATGTCTCTCTATGATTGACCAGATCAGTAGCACTTCCGCTAAATGTAATTGTAAATAAGCCTAATTGGAGTGCTTCCACAATCTTTGTTTCAGCCGTCATACTTGGCCATCATCAAGATCCAAATATACATATATACATATATATAGACATAAAAATACCATCAAAACTAGATGGGACTTACTAAGAAATGTGCTTGTGAAGGTTCTCATTCATCCAGGTCATGGTATATCTGTTGTATTCAATTAGATCAACTGGACTTGAAATGTAGTTCTTGAAGACGTTTCGCTAGTCATCCGACTGGCTTTCTCAATTCAGAATGACTTGTACAAGAATCTGTGGCAATTATGTACCCTGGAAAATCCCAATTAGCATATCACGCCCAGGTGTTAAGGGTGTGATTGGATAGTGGCTAAGAGGTGTTATAGGAACGCCCAGAGTAAGGTGTTTAAACAGCATTGTCATGGCAGACAGTTGGTGTCGAACCCCCCACCTCTATTTAGGCTTGGTTTTTTATTTCACATAAATGGCCTCCTTACACCCTCTCTTGAACCAGTCACGTTCCTTCGCCAGTATATTAACATTACATCTTCAAAGGTATGTCCTTTTACCTTAAGATGCAGATACACGGCTGAGTCCTGACCCAGGAATTGGCTCTTCTGTGCTGGCCATACTTTGATGCAGTTGCTGTTTTGGTCTCCCCCACATACAAATCAGAGCATTCTTCACTGCACTGCACTGCATATATGATGTCGCTTTTCTTGTGTTTAGGTATTGGGTCTTTCGGATGTACCAATTGCTGCCTCAGTGTGTTGTTCGGTTTAAAGCAGACAGGGATACGATGTTTTTTGAAAATTCTTCTTAATTTCTCGGAGACCCCTGCTACATATGGGATGACCATGTTCTTCCTCCTGTCTTGCTTTTCCCCTTCACTGTTGATATTTGTGTTCTTTTCTTTCCTTCTACTTCTTTTGACAAAGGCCCTTTAGATCACAAGCTGGGTGATCTAAAGGGCCTTTAGATCACAAGCTGGGTGTCATCAGAACCCTGCAACACAGAGCCGAGAACATCCCCACTAGCACAGAGGCGAAGGCTAAAGAAATTAAACATCTCAGAGGAGCCCTTAAAACTTGTGGATATCCAGACTGGGCCTTTGTCAAAAGAAGTAGAAGGAAAGAAAAGAACACAAATATCAACAGTGAAGGGGAAAAGCAAGACAGGAGGAAGAACATGGTCATCCCATATGTAGCAGGGGTCTCCGAGAAATTAAGAAGAATTTTCAAAAAACATCGTATCCCTGTCTGCTTTAAACCGAACAACACACTGAGGCAGCAATTGGTACATCCGAAAGACCCAATACCTAAACACAAGAAAAGCGACATCATATATGCAGTGCAGTGCAGTGAAGAATGCTCTGATTTGTATGTGGGGGAGACCAAACAGCAACTGCATCAACGTATGGCCCAGCACAGAAGAGCCAATTCCTCGGGTCAGGACTCAGCCGTGTATCTGCATCTTAAGGATAAAGGACATACCTTTGAAGATTGTAATGTTAATATACTGGCGAAGGAACGTGACTGGTTCAAGAGAGGTGTTAAGGAGGCCATTTATGTGAAAATAAAGAAACCAAGCCTAAATAGAGGTGGGGGGGTTCGACACCAACTGTCTGCCATGTACAATGCTGTTTTAACACCTTACTCTGGGCGTTCCTATAACACCTCTTAGCCACTATCCAATCACACCCTTAACACCTGGCTGTGATATGCTAATTGGGATTTTCCAGGGTACATAATTGCCACAGATTCTTGTACAAGTCATTCTGAATTGAGAAAGCCAGTCGGATGACTAGCGAAACGTCTTCAAGAACTACATTTCAAGTCCAGTTGATCTAATTGAATACAACAGATTTACTAAGAAATGATAAAAATTTACCATTTGAGGAAACTACCTCGCTCTTTGCCTACAAACGAGGCAAGAATCTCCGCAACTTATTGGTGTGAACAGATCTTAGAAATAACCTAAATGTTACCCCCAGTACATGGTTATCGACTAATAAAAAGGGTTTCTTTAAATGCTCTGGTTGCTTGGCTTGAAGGAGTGCACTGACTTGCCCGGATTTCCCCCATCCATTAAATGAAAAACGCATCAAAATACGACACAGACTTAACTGCCTTAGCCAATATACCATCAGGGAGATTCAATAAAAGTTCTTATCGTTTAAAATGGTGCTAATTTTGCCCCAACCAATCAGATCTTATTTAACATTTGTAAGCTTACATCTGATTGGTTGGGGCAAAATTTTGATCATATTTTTGGCTGAAAAAAACACCACATGTGCTAGGCTATTTTTAAATAACAATGATAGGTGATGAGTGTGTATTAACCAATTTGACACCACTTTGAAAAACCACCAGGGAGTGTTACCTATTTACCATCGTATGAGCTGAACTTTAGCTGGGTAAACACGATACATACAGTCCTACATACATGCTATGCATAGGGAGAATGCTCGGGACTGTGTGTTTCCCTCGGCAGCGTCAGAAAATTTGAAAGTTTAAAAAATTGTGGTGAAGTCTGGTGGCAAAAAAACGAAAATAATGCCCCTTTATAAATATGTCCTTAAGGCTGATGCCCCACTACAATGCAACAAATCACGCACGCAATCGCAAGTGTTATTTTTGTCCCTTGTCGTGTGTCGTTACGCGTTTGCGCATGTGTTTTTGTAATTTAACATTATAAAAACGCAACGGTTGTGTAAAAAATGTTGCATGCAAAATGCAAAGGGATGCACAATCGCATTCCTGCGATTTTAATTTTAACCAAAATCGCATGTGCAATCACGTGTGTAAAACACGTGTGCAAATGCGCAAGATACACGTTAGTGTGGCCTAGCCCTTAGACCCCCATTTGACTTTATTGGTAAATAAAGAAAATCAGAACCTTAAAAAAGCGATCTTAGGAAAATCAGAAATCTCAGATTGTATTACAGTAAATGCTGGAAAAAGTCTAACATCCCCCTGAGTACTTATTAGTATTGAGAAACACTCCACAATGTACTGACACCTCCATGGATCCATTGGCAGGCTAAATAAATGGCCAATTATGCGTTTTCGCCACCTCAGACTTGGCAAATTGGAAAGGCTGAACTGCTCGAGCGTTTACCGCAACGATGGATGGCGACAAGCAAAATAGCTAAAAGTAGCGGTAATGACTTTTCGCCGCTGGTTACCACTGCATTATAAATTGCGAAAAATGTCCAAATTTCCCAAAAAGTCGTTGATAATGGAGGCGAAACTTAATAAACCTTTATAAATATGCCCTAGATGTTTCATATTTATGGTATAGCCACCTGTTGTTTCTTTTTAAACTGTGAAATGGCACATTGAATTATTTACTCCATCTACAAACATTCCCTTTATTACAATAACCAGATTCTGCATTAGAAAACAGATGTTCCTGATTTCTTGCAGGAAAATATTTTTTTGCTTCTATCTGGAAAGGGAAATTGTTTCTAAAATAATTGTGATGCCCTAACAAATGATAAATGGGCTAAATGGACTAAAATAGTTTATGTGAGAATAGCTGGCAATGGTATCGTTTGGAAACTGGTTCTCAAAGAGATCTATAGGTCAACAATGAAACATTTAGCTTACAAAAGAAAAATGAAAGTTTTGTATTGTCAACAAACTCTAATCTCCCACTGTGTTTATATGATGAGACATGAAATCCTTCATGTGGATGGTTTTATGATTGCAAGTAAAATGCTGGGATGAGTTTGTTGTCACAATGCACACGACTGTCAACTAATGGCTTAAGCAAGTGACTGTTTTATAAGGTGATGAATAGTAAGGATAAAAATGAATGAAGCAAAAAACATGCACAAAAATAACAAATAATGGTCAGTTTAAAAAACCAAATGTTCGATAATCTAAGTTCCTGGTGTCAAGCTGTCAATGTGTTAATATGGCTTTAAATAGAAATTAAGGAAACAGAGGGTTAAAGTATCCTGTAATTGGATTGGGTGTAATTGAGGGGTGGAGTTGAAGGTGTATTTATTTTCTGTTTATTTGTATAAATAAACAATAATTTTATTGCAAAGCCTGCACAGAGGCCATGGTGAGTAGTGTTGCAATATTCCCCTTTTTTTGATCTGCTCATGTATCAGCTCAACGCCTATTTCACCAGTCAGAATTATGGTTTCAGTATTTCTGATGATTGACAGAAGTGCAACTAGAGGGGGGTGTAACTAAAAGTCATCAGCCCCTGTTAAACTGTAATAGAGCCAACCCCACAGGAGCTTCTGCCTGGGACATGCCACAGATTTCCTCTGATATTTATGCCACTTACATCTGGAAGAGCTGGAGGATGAGAGGAAGTGATAAATCCCCTCCATGTGAATTACATACAGCAGGGAAAATGTTATATAGGAAACCGTGATTCCAACAGTTTATTTAACAAAACATTATGGTAAATAAGGTTGTTAAATTAATCTCTAGCAGAGATTAATACAGTTAATAATACAGTTAATAAATACATCCAATTTCTTTCAGGAGATGTGAAGCATAAAGGGGACATATATGAAAACATACAATTAAATATTGCATTAAAATAGTAATAAAATATACAGCTTATGAGCCACAAAATGATCTGATTGTAGATTACAAATCTTATTTACTTCCCTTGGTCCTCTGTGGCTTGCTCTGTTACAGCAGATAAGAGGCAAAATAGCTACAGTGTGATTATTGGGCATGACATAACCTGTAGTAATGGTTTAACTTCTGTCTGTACAATATTTCTTTTGGTCCTATTAGGTTAGGAATTATTCTTAACGTTTTAAGTTTAATACCAAAAACATGTGCAAGGAGAAAGATACGACACAAAAGGAACCAATCCTCACACCGGACAGCCACATACTCAGAATGTACAAATATACAGGGAGATTCAATAAAAGTTAAAATGGTGGTAATTTTGCCCCAACCTATCAGATCTTATGTAACATTTGAAAGCTAACATCTGATTGGTTGGGGCAAAATTAGCACCATTTTAAATGATGAGAACTTTTATTGAATCTCCCTGATAGTTTAAAATCATTAAAAAAAACTTTTTTGTTAGGATTATGCTTCTTTCTATAAAATATATGGAATACAACCTTAGAAACTTTTAAAAAAGGTTTTAGCTCCATAAAAATGTCAAAAATAAACATGCCAGGTACATTGATTTTGAACTTTGACCTCTAATTGGACCTAAACTGACAATGCTCTGTGATATCATGACCATGACTATGTATTGCGTTCTCCTGCACTGTAGGGCCTAGCTAGGCACTGTTCCTCCTAGGAATGACAATAGATGGAAGCCTAAATGGGCTGGAGGCGAAGCTTGACCATTAGAGGAAAGGGGGTGAAAAGGCTAGTAAGAAAGTGGAGGATACATTGTTGCAGCTGAAAGGGCGGGAATGGTTATAGGAAAAAAGGGGGTGGGCTAAGGAGAGAGCTATAGAGGATAGAGTAGGAGCAAGTAAGCCTTTCGGTAAAGAGCTCAAGTTAAAATATCTTTAAAAATTAATTGTAGGGCTACCTGAGGGACACTGAAGCTCAGGAAGATAGCTGATGCAGGAAATAGCATGGAAGCCTTACTGTCCCAGGTCAGATCTGCAGCCGAACATTAGGGTTAGCTGCAGATCATCATCACGGCCCCTGAGGTTGTTTCCCGTACAGAACCAGGGTTCCGGATCACCTGAGCCCCAGCCAAGCAGCTCAAAAGAGGGGAATTATGAGCAGGAGATTGACCCAATCCGACTCCCCAACAGCCACCACCACTGCCACTTCACTCAAACCAGCAGGGACATTGCCCAGGCAGTTACCCAGCCAACAGAAGCAAGAAGCCTCAGTGAGACAGCGCGGCCGTAGCTGCACAGCCCAGAACAACAGGCAAGATGGTGGCCGGCAACGGGTGGGCATGGCACGTCACAAGTCAGCGTGGGACACAGAGGGCCGACGTCATCAGTAACCGCAAACATCTCAATTCCTTCCTGGAAGCAGGAAATTCACCCATGGAGTTTGGGCAAGTGGAGACCTCACTGGGAGCACATCTGGAGGACACTAGAAGGAGCAGTACAGGAAGCAACGGATTGCAGTCGACTCCTGGCGCCAGCTCAAACAGCACCAGCAGGAGGGGACAAGAGACTGCAGAAGCGACTGGGACCATACCACATGTGGAAGGATCAGCTCCTAGACCATTGACCAGGTTGGGACACTTAGCGCTTAGCTGACTACTCTGGTGAGAGACACTGGGAAAGGGCATGGGACAGAGAGGGTAGTACAGGGAGGGATCCAGGGCACATGACCACTGAAGGTAGCGGTAGTGAAGGATTAATGCAGAACACACTTCAGGATCCTTGAACTACTGAAGGCAGGCTCCAACAGGCCCCAGAGTGCATGTACCACACTTGAAGGGGGGGGGGTCCCTGGAATACACAATCAGGGTGCAGTTCATGTGACGTCACACCATATACAGGTTAGGTCAGAGTCACTACCATCAGAAATCACCCCCAAATGGGCAGCCAGACAGGTCACAGTTGGGTCAAGTGGTCCGGCCACCTATTCTAAACCAAAATGCTATGCCTCTTTCCTTGGCATCCCCCACAGAGCAGCTGAACAGGTCACAACAGGCAGGCAGGGAAATACAACCCAGTGCTAGCGAAAATAGGGTTCAAAGTGTTCCCACACCATTACCTGGAACAAGCTCACACCACTTATGTGAAGCCACACCATTAGGCTACAACTGATATGGGGGGGCCTTCGTACATATGGAGGATACATATAATGTTGTCTTCGGTACGTTGAGCAGTTCAGGAGAAGGATTGCAGCTCGAATATCTATGAGGTGGGACTGCCAAGACATGAATCTCTGGCTTCTGACAATGACACCATCCCACCTTCAATCACACAGCTTTCAGGAAGGTACTGGCACCTCTCCACATGGGGTGTCGGCAGGGAAAAGGGGAACATGTTGGTTATATAACGAGTCA
Source organism: Hymenochirus boettgeri (assembly GCA_019447015.1). NCBI lineage: Eukaryota > Metazoa > Chordata > Amphibia > Anura > Pipidae > Hymenochirus > Hymenochirus boettgeri. The sequence goes on along the minus strand of CM033474.1, from coordinate 70,933,947 downwards.
CACTGCCGGTGGTTTTCCTCCTGACGATTCAGAAATGAGTACTCATTTAGCAGTGGTTCCCACCCAGTCACCAAATGCTTTAAGCGGGTAGAGATGGCTTAGAACTCGAACTCGAACCCGAGCCGAACTTTCGAGTTCTGAATGAACCCGGACTTCTCGAACTATCCCGGGCTCGGACTTTTGATTTTCCCCGGACTTTCGATGATTTATCGAATGTTCGAACGTTCGATAAATCATCGAATTTTTTCAAAAAAGATTTCCACATGTCCAAAATCATCCAATGCCAGCTAATTTGAGCATTGCCAGCCCCCTGGGTATAAAAGGCAATAATGTTGTCATACTGAAATTAATCTGATTTACTTGGGTAGACTGAGGTGATGACAAACTGCTCAACGCCCTGTCGTTGGGGATAAAAACCACTGATGATACTGTATTTATTCACATCCAATTGGGCACATTTAAGACCAAAGGATCACCTGGATCAGCCAGAACTACCGTACATGGTATTAATACATATACTGTAGTTCTGGTTGGTACAGGGATACTATAAAAATATAAGAATATGGTATTATACATATACTGTAGTTTGGTTGGTACAGGGATACTATATAATATTGAGAATTACTGGTATTAATACATATAATGTAGTTCTGGTTGATCCAGGGATACTTTTCAATTGCCATTTGGAGTCAGGAAGGAATTCCTGACTCCCCCCCCCCCTTTTTTTTTAAGCTGTTTTTTTTTTTGCCTTCCTCTGGATCAACGGTTAGGTAGGGTTATCAAGTAGGGTGTAAAGGTTGGACTTGATGGACGCATGTCTTTATTCAACATCAATTACTATGTTTCTATGTAATCCAAAAGGAGCCAGGAACGAAGGGAGGAAACTTATCTGTGAGAGTGATCAAATGCTGGCTCCTCTGACAGGTCCCAACTGGTTCTGACTTTAACTAAACTATAATGCACATTAGACATAGCTTTTTAGTTGAAGTAGCACCTGTGGCTTTGGTGCTAATAATAATAATAAAAATAATAATAATAATAAAATAATAATAATAATAACCAAACATGGTGCTAAATGCACCTATTTATTTTTTAAACATTTGTAGCTTCATGCGCCAAATGTCCTTTTGCATGGAGAGCATGCGCCTCTCCACACGCATCTCCATGCGCCTCTCTCTGCTTTCCATGAGCCTCATGCACATTAATATCTTCTCCATCTGCCGTGCTGTTGCTGGCAGCGGTGGTGATGGTGGTGGTGGTGGAGGGGAGACCGGAGGCCGCACCTGTGGCCTTGGTGGGGGGGCATCTGGCGGCGGTGACCCACCCGCCTCCTCAGCCTCACTTGCAGAATCCGATTCTGCAAATTTATATATAAAAAAGTAAATTTTAATAATAAATAATAAAAAATATTAATAATGAAAAATAATAATGTAAATATTGTGAATATTTTTTGTGTGTACTTGTCCTTTAACTAACATTTACTAACATTAACTAACAGTTACGTTTACTAATACTAACACTAACATTAACTAACATTTAAAAAAATATACTTTGAATCGTTTATGAAAAAAGAGCTTTCAAAATTTGTATTATATGTAAATATAGTAAATATTTTTCGTGTACTTGTCCTTTAACAAACATCTACTAACATTAACTAACAGTTACATTAAAATTTACTAACACTAACTAACACTAACATATGCACTTTGAGTCCTTAAGGAGAAAAGCACTAAAGCCCTGCAATCGTTTGTGGCGGTTTGTGAAATTGTGAAGCGCTATCGCCAATCACAAGTGCTATAAAAGTAACAAGAAAAGTGCAGTAACTTCATATAGTGGTTACACTTAGACAGAGCTTGTCAGAAAGATCTGCCACAGAACCGCCTGATTAGTGGTGCAAAAGGTGGTGTTTTATACAACTCAATCACAGATAAAATTTAATATATAAATGTGATACTTGCCTTGGACATTCTGCTGTCTGCAGTAAGCTCGAGAGTAAAATCGATTTTATGAAAGTCCTGGAAAGTCACTAAAACAGCTACAATCTTTGATTAGGCACCTGGTTTTTGCCTGCAAGGTGCTGCCAATGGGAAGAGTGTTTTGCTGGCGCCTGTAGTTGCGACCGTTGGTGTTAAGGCCCCCCATCACTATATTAGGCTGAACCAGTACATGAGGGAGGATTTGAGGATGTGGCTGGCCGGAGCCAGAGATTTCCAATGAGGATCTGCAGCTATATACAGGTGCTGCAGCCTCAGTAGGCATGGGGGCCATTTTTAACAGAGGGCGGTGCGCCGAGAGGATCATTGGCAGGGTTCCCCAGCGCTAAAATCATTAATGTTTTTAGAGCTCTTCCCAATTTTAGTAGCTATACACTTTTGGGGAGAAAGTTTTAAAGTAGGTGCATTATATTCTGATGTGACAACTCCAGCGTAGTCGCTGTGATTAACAGGCAGAAATGGCAAAATCCGACATTGCCAGTTCACAAAACTTGTTTCCACCTCCTGGGCTGTCAGCTGGATCATCTCCTGTTCGTTGACATGTATATCCCAATGGGATTTTCTATTTCCTGCCACTACTTCGAAGTTTTTGCCACGTTCCTAGACTGGTTTTGATGAGGATAGAAGTTTCCTCTCCAGATATCAGTTTCTATCAGTTTTTAGGGCATGCCTGCGAGGGCTGGATGCCCCGACACAGGCTTATGCTATGCACTCTTTCCGTATAGGAGCTGCCACAGAGGCATTCCCAGGGCCGTCTCTAGACTTTTTGTCAACTGAAAAAAAAATCCAAATGCTGCTCCACCTGCACCGCCGGAAGGGGTGTGGTTTTATAACTGAAAGTGGGTGATACTTTGTCAGGAAGGGGGGTGTTGTTTGTCCAGAAGTAGGAGGGACTTTATACACATGACTGTTAAATAATGCCCACAATGACTGGTAAATGATGCCCACAGTGACTGGTATTAGATGCCCAACATTGATTTTTGATCTGCAGGGTGACAATTTTTTTTTCTGGCATCAAAACTGCTGCCTCCCTACAGGGTGCTGCTCTGTAATGTGCTTCACCTTGCCTCATTAGAGAGGCGGCCCTGGGCATTCCTACAAGGTAGGTCAGAGGTCGATATAAGGAGAGTGGATAGGTGGTAGTCAGACTGCTATAGGTCATATATTCGTCCACATCTTATTAATTAATTGTTTCTTAACAGGCCACCACCCCTCCCCGATATGGATCTTGGGCTACTCATACATACACTGGGCTGCAAAGAGAGCCAAAATACGCCCTTATGGAAGGAACCTTGGTTTGGTCCCCTCTGTGGTGAGGATCCGGTGGTGCCGTATTAAGTGTCTCACCTGGTGCAGTATCCTTCCCAAATTTATGCAGCTAAGGGGTTTGTGTGTAGGGCCCAAGATCCTATTGATACATGCAGGGGGGAACGACCTGGGGAGAAAACCAACAGTTGACCTGATCAGGGAAATTAAAGAGGATGTAATACGATTCTTGTCAATGATAAGAGGTTTAGTGATTAGTGATCTCCAGAACACAGTGGAAGGGGGCCAGAAGTATCTCTACCATTGAAAGGTGCAGAAGAAAATTAAATTCCTCTGTGTCAGCATTTGTCAGGGAAATGGGGGGAATAGCATTGAGGCACAGGGAATTGGAGCAGGAAAATTTGGCCTTGCTTAGGAAGGCTGAACCCCATTGGTCTGGACATGCTCAACAACTATTTTCAAATGGGTATTGAAGCAGCACTGGCAATGCTGGGGTGACAGACCTACTAGCATGGGCGTTTTTTGGTAGCATGCATTACCAGTTAAAATGGACATTGTTTATGGACAATTTAAAATGTGGTGAGTTAAGCCGGGGGGGGGGGGGTAGGTAAGTGACTTACATGCCGGTTGCATGGCAACTGCTCGCGTCACTTATACGTTTTACCATACATGCCGGTTGCGTGGCAACTACTGGCATCACTGTATAATTTTATCAGTTAAAATTGGTAATGCTATGTTTATTAATAAAAAGCTGTGCCCATGTTTTCATCCATACACATGTGTAAGTGTATTTATTTAGGCCACAGCTGATCAGGATGGTTGGGTTTATGGCAAGCCATATTCCTTCTTTTTTAACTCCTGGGCTCATTACCCAAATAATGTAGGGCCAACTAAAGAAGGGTGTTATCAGTAAAGTTAAATGGGTGTTAATAATCTATTTTAATCCCTTAAATTATAATCTGGGACATTTAATATGTGCTATAACAAAAACATTTGCTGTCATTATTTTTTCTAATTAAATTACATTTCCACCTGTTTTTACGGAGATAATGCATGGCCGATAATGCTATGCATGTATCCAAATGCCTAGAAATTATATTGCTTATAGTAGTATTCAGACTATTCTTTATTTATGTTTTGCACATACAATAAAGACAGACATTGGGATTTTAAAGTTAACCAGTTGTTCAGACACTTCCTCTATTATTTTTGTCATTCTCCATTAACGTTACCTCAGCACATTGGATAGTTTCAAGGCTAAGTGAACAAAAAAAGTCAGGGCTCGTTCACACTACATCAGTTTGCATTTAAAAAAATGGACCTACAATAATAACCCATAGGATTTCACAATATTGTTCACACTTGCTGCATTGTATTCTATTCCGTTCCATTCCATTTAAAAAACGCATGCTGCGCCTATTGTTGTCCATTTAAAATGCATGCATGCAGTACAACGGATAACAACGCATGTGTTTGTGTTTCTGTCAATATTTTGAAAAGGATGCCTGGGAGTTCCTGTGATGTCATTTCCGGTCCGTGGGCTATAGGAAACACGCTGAAGAATAATAAAATCACCAGAAAATTGCAAGATCTCTCTCCACAACATTATCTGCTACCTTGCAGATAATGTAGTTCTAGTACTGTAGTTCTAGTTGGTACAGGGATACTATATAAATATTGAAGAAGTACTGTATTATTATTTATACATATACTGTAGGTCGGGTGGCCCCCCCCCCCCCCCCGGTTGGGGGTATGGGGTAGATTTATATAATATTGAGAATTACTGGTATTAATACATATAGTGTAGTTCTGGTTGGTACAGGGATACTATATAATATTGAGAATTACTGGTATTAATACATATACTGTAGTTCCGGGTGGTATGGGGATTCTATATAATATTGAGAATTACTGGTATTAATACATATAGTGTAGTTCTGGTTGGTACAGGGATACTATATAATATTGAGAATTACTGGTATTAATACATATACTGTAGTTCTGGTTGGTACAGGGATATTATATAATATTGAGAATTACTGGTATTAATACATATACTGTAGTTCTGGCTGGTACAGGGATACTATATAATATTGAAAATTACTGGTATTAGTACCAGTTAAAAAATTAAATAGCAAATTAAAACATGTCAGGCAAGTGGATTTTGAATTATTGTTTTTTTTATAACTTAGAACATATGTATATATAGTCTATTGAATAATATTACCATGTCCTTTGGCCTGTCGATTAATGTTTCCCATTGTCAATGCAAACCACAGGCTATTTAGTTTAGAAATGATTTTCTGCATGATCCAGACTGGCAGTGGCTATTATTGAAGATCAGTGCAGGTCGTGCCTCCTAGGTGGCACAGGGTTAACCTCCCATTCATTCTCTGAACCATCACTGATATTACTTGCAGGGCCCCAAGTGTATGAAGTAATTTGTAATGTTAAAATTAGAACCACAATTTTCTCTGTATTATGAGATATCCTCTCAGGGAACCTAATTATTATCATACATCTGAAATAAACCCTTTCAAATTGAAATAGACGTTCTTATGAATATTCCTGAAGCACTGTTAATATTGCTGAGATAGATATAACAATACATGTGAAATTTAAACAGTAAATTGTAATATCAGTCAACCAAGTTGAAACCAACACTGATGACAGAGCACCAGGGACTTATCAGGATTCTATGTTTATAAAGGAAGATGTCTGTCTACATGAGATCTGAGGGGACCTTTAAACAAGTAATTGAAGCTGTTCTTTTAAAGGGAATGTCCACCCCTCCACAGACAAAGCCTTACCTGCTTGAAAACCCCGATAAGCAGGACTTCATTAACTTGAAAACTTCAAATTCGGCTCCCAGACATTATACTCACAAGCTCCTCCTCACTCCACTTCGGGTAAGGCAGTCAGTGTCGGCCGTGACAGTGACGTCACGGCCAATCACTGACTGCCATTCCTGGAACAGTCTCCACTGCGGTTGCGCAAAAACACAAAAAGAACACAGCAGCCGAAGTGGAGACTGAGTGAGCAGCGGCAGTGGAGCGAGGAGGAGCTTGTGAGTATAATAACTCTGGGAGCTGAATTGGAAGTTTTCAAGTTAACAAAGTCCTGCTTATCGGGTGTTTTAAAGCAGGAAAGGCTTTGTGAGTGGAGGGGTGGACATTCCCTTTATATGTGTTTGCTATAGACCCACCCACGGGTTTATCATTCCTGTTGTGGTGGCTGTTCTGTTTCCAAATTTATTTGCCCCTAGGCAATAAATAGAGATGGTCGAACTTCCAAACTTCAGTAAAAGCTTAAAAGTTCGGAAACTAACCCATTAAAGTCAATGGGAGGCAATAGTTTAACTGTAAATGGCTCTGGGCCATTGTTGGGTTTCCACACCTACATTTTAAGGTTATGGCCAATTCGAGGGTTACCGACCGATAAATTTGAGGGTTACCGAAAATCAAACAATACATTCGAGGTTTATGGCCAATTTAAGGGTTACCGAACGATACAACTGAGGGTTGCTGAAATCGAACAATATATTCGAGTGTCACCGAACGATACATTCGAGAGTTACTGAAAATTGTATATTACATTCGTAGGTTATTGAAAATTGAACATTTAACTCAAAGGGAAAAATTGGAAAAAGAACATTACATTTGAGGGTTACTGAACGATACATTTCAGGGCTACCGAACCCGAAGGCTATATTCAAGGATCAGCCACCAGCTGAGACTACATATGAACACCTACAATCCTGGCCTAGTCATATCAATCAATCAGAAGTAAATCTGCACACAGAACCCTCATGCAGGTAAAAAAGGTCCTTACCCAATGTAGTATTGACAAATTAGCAAGCAAACACCGTTTGAAGGGGGATTAACCTATCTTTTTGTTGGGAGGCGAAATAATGTCACACAGATGATACAGAAAGATTGTTATTTTATTTGTTTCATGTAAATCATGTTATATATATATGATAGTTTATTAAGCCCCCTATCGCAATAACTAGTAATGCCACTGTGTCTAGATAAAGATTTATTGAACCAATAAAAATTGTGTTCTCTGCAATGTCATTTGCTAAGTTTATCTTAAGCTACGCACATGTGTAATTCTCCACATGCGGAACTACCGGATCAACGAAAGACGGTCGTCCCTCTGCGTTTCACCAGAGGACAATTTTACTTGTGTTTGGGCCTTCGGTTACAGTATACTGTAACTAGTACATAGCTCTACATTAGCATAGCAGCTAATTTTGCAATATGGACTCCACTTTTACAGGGCTGCTTCACCAGAGCTGGTACCATAAAATCAATACATCAGGTTTATCATTTTCAGCCTAATTCTCGTTGGGCTTTAGTTGCTTTTTCACAGTGATGGCAAAGTCATATTTTCCATTTTTTCCAAACTCCGAGCTGGCACTGGTCTTTTTGACGTCACAGTTTTCAGTCTGTTTATTTTGTGCTTTTTTATTCTGTGTATCTTGAAAAAGGTCACTTGTCTGGGACCAAAATGTTAAATAAATATCAAAGGAAATCCTTATTAACACTAAAGTTTTTCCCCAAGTCTCTGTGTTTGTATTTCTTGTTAACATAGTCTACTGAGTGAATGAACAAATGCTCTTATTTTATTTGATTGTTATCTCATTGTCTTGCGCTTAAGCCGTATAGTAGAAACCAAAATGTAACTTACTTGGAAGTCCAAACAATATAGCAGGTAGCGCACACCGGAATGATACGCCAGGAGTGTTTGCTATTCTGGTGTCATTCCGATGTGCACTACCTGCTATCTTGTTTGGACTTGTATTGAGTGCGTCGAGCCTTAGCGAAGGACTCGGGGCGGCTGCACCCGGGTCACCAGCGGTATAGAGTGAGTACTTCTCTCATTGATACAGCTTGTTTTACATGTGCAATCTGTTGTGGCTGTCTTTTCAGCTGGTGGATCCCGACCAGCAGGGAATCAGTGAAGGATCCAGGGTATATGACACCCGGATCAACCTACTCTGTAAGTGAGTTTTGATATCAGGCAAACTAAAAAGCCTGTTTGATATTTGTCTATATAAGTGCATCAAAAGGAATGTGCCAAAGGGCACGGCCACACTGCAACGCAAACGCAATCGCACACGAAATCGAATGCGATTTCGTTGCATTTGCACGTGCGTTTTTTCATTAAGTATTGAAAAACGCATGCAATTGCAATTTAAAATGCGTAATGCACATTTTTGGTGCGTTGCCGCGTTTTCAATGATCTGAAAAGACGCAAGCGCAAGCACAAACGCAAAAAAAACACAGCAGTGTGGCCCTAAGGGATTTTCACCCTGCGATTTTAGGAGTAGGACTCGGAGGGCCTGTCTAGGGTTACTTTATTCAGCTGTATTTTACTTGGAAGTCCCAAGCAAACTTCAGAACGTAATTCAACCCTTATGATTAGAAAAACTTCCTACAGCTACGCAGCATTGGCATGTTGTTTACGTGCTTACCATTGCATTTTACAATATGTTATCTTGTGAAAATTGCATGCCAGTGTGGGTGGGCATACTGTGCGCTGCGCTTTTCTGTGATCTGTTTTCGGAGCGCATGAGACCAACAAGTTGTGTATGTGAATTGGTATGCGAACCAATAAAGGTCTGTTGAATTATTGAAGAAATTCACTACATTCTGATTGCACATTTCACACCATACCATGCGTTGTCAGTGTGGCTGCGGCCTAAATGTTGACAAATCTCAAAGGTGGATCCAATGAGCTCTTAGGTCCCTTGCATTTACAGTAACATGTATTTAGATACATTCATTATAGGGTGTAGATTTACATTTATAACTAGGAAAAAGATTTCTATTCATAATATGACATAACTAACAGAAATCATTCACCACTAGAGATGGCAGAAACTCCCTAGTTTCGTTCTGTTTTCGGATTCCCGGATCTCAGGAAAACCCAGAATATCCGAAAATGGAACGAATTTTCGATTATTATCTAATGTTCGAGGCTATTTTCGAAAATAACCTTGAACATTCAATAACCCTCAAAAATACGATCGGAGACTACTTTCGAGTTTCTGATCATGTTTTTGAGGATTAATTAACGTTCAAGACTAGTTAAAAAAATTATCGAAAATAGCCTTGAACATTTAATAATAATTGAAAATGCGCTCAGGAGTCCCAAAATCTGGACGATCCAATCCGGATTAGGACGAATCATTCGGAACTGAGGGGTTCCGTGTCAGATCTGGGTCCGAGTCTGACCCGGATCACTTCTAATGGAAAATAGAAATGTTATGCTGGGTCCACTCAGTACCAATAATAGACTGATCCAATTGGGTAAAACATTATGCCCTTTTCCTATTCCTTCCATGGCAGTGGTCACTAATGGGTTAATCCCTCTATGCCTAGGTAGGACAGGAAGTATGCAAGCTATAAGAGAGCCCCCCCCATTAGCCAGTCCTTCTTCCTGTCCCTCGCGCGACCGGATATGCAAGCTCTCACCCCTCATCTGAACTAGGTGGTGTCCCCTTCTTTTGATCACCCGGATTGCCTCACTCCTAGGTAGGTGGTAGAGCAATCCCAGCATTGCACCACAGCCCTGCTCTTGGGTCTTCAAGCGTGCATCGCGGCTGCCCTCTTCCAGTTCTTCCGGGTTGTACAGGCGCATAATGATGATGTTGTCGCGTCTTTTTAAATTCAAGGCGGGAACTCGGATTTCCCGGTTTGGCTTACGGCTTTGCTCAATCCAGTGCCATCCTCTTCCACAGTGACTGCCTGAAGCGTTTTTTCCATTCAGTCAGGTACTTAGGGGTCTGATCCATCTATATCAGACATCCTTTTCAGTGGATACATTTTGGGTGGAATGTTCAATGTTAAAACTTCCCATGTTTATTATCAGGTGATAATGAGCTCCAGGGGACACCGCTCACGTTCAAGATCAAGGTCCAGGGGGTGAGCAACAAGGGTAATGTAAAAAAAAAAAAATACATATACAGGGGGGGGGGCAATTTTACTCATTATCTCATTTTCTATTTCAGTGATTCATCTCGCCACAAAGATACCGGAAAACACAGGAAATCAGTCAGGGAATGCTTATCCTGCAACAATCCTGCCATCTCACACAAAAAGTTTTGTGAAGACTATATTGCTGCGTTCTTCATTGACAAAGAACAACAAAAGCAGGATGTAAACCAGTGGGTCAAGGAATCCATGTCCTGCATGATGGACACAATGGTTCAACAAATCACACAAACAGTGTTAGACAAACTTCCATCAGAACCGCAGAAACAGACCTCAATTCAACAAAACATCAATTCCTTTGAACCATCTTCGCTTACCACAACTCAGAGTGGAGACACGCAAGTCACTGAAGAAAACGATACAGACACGTCTTTCCCGCCTGAAACCGTACAAAATTTAATCAAGGCAATGAGAGCCACCTTATTATGTGAGGATGAGCCTAATGCACCATCCACTTCAGACAAAATGTTTGCTTCACAGACATCTAAGAGCACATTTTACCTTCACCCAGTGATAGCAAAAATAATCTCAGACGAGTGGGAAGACCCCGACAGAAAATCCACTTTATCTCCAGCAATGGCCAACAAATATCCCATCCAGGCGGAAGACGGCAAGTTTTGGGACAACATCCCCAGACTAGATGCAGAAATGTCCAGATTGTCCAAAAAGACCCTCCTTCCGGTAGAAGAAGGAGTTACTTTGAAAGATCCCATGGATCGCAAGCAAGATGCTATTCTAAAAAAATCATACCTCATAGCAGGGGCTTCACTTCGACCTGCCATTGCAGCGGTTGATCTGTCCAAAGCCACAAGCATATGGCTCAAAGAGATAGAAGAAGCAGTCAACAAAGAGGCCTCCAAAGACGACATCATCAATGCCATCAAAGATGTCAGACTGGCCAATGATTTCTGTTCGGACGCAGCCTTGGATAGCCTAAAATTCATGGCACTCTCAACTCTTTCTAGAAGGTCTCTATGGCTACGACAATGGAGGGCGGACATACCATCAAAAATGAGCCTACTGAGCATACCCTTTGAAGGCGAACTGCTCTTCGGCAAAAAACTGGACGACTCTATAGCAAGAAATTCAGCAGCAAAAGGTACTTTTTTACCCCAGCCAAAACCCAAGTTCAGAAGTTCCCCTAGAAAGGAGTCAATGACATTCAAAGATGCCAGAGCTTACAGACTGGGAAAAAATTTATCCCATAGACCATGGAAAATGAATCAATCTCAGCCTTTTCGTTCCCAAAAACTCAAAAGGGAAGGGAAGAAAACCTTATGAAGGTGTGAGAGCCCCTCAGAGCAATGTGGGCGGGAAACTCTCGGCCTTCAGCTCTGTCTGGGCTCACACAACGGAGGACAAGTGGGTATTGGAAACAATCTCCCTAGATCACCATCTACAGTTCAAAACAACTCCTTCAGACCATTTCACAGTTTCAACCTCTCCAAAAACACCTGCAGCATTCCATGCCTTACAGGAAGTCATTTCAGACCTATTAAAAAAGAATGTCATAGAGCTTGTTCCAGAACAACAAATCGCTTCAGGGGTATACTCTCGCTTATTTTTAAAGAAGAAAACATCAGGAGAATACAGAGCGATTCTCGACTTAAAGGCCCTGAACTCAAATCAAAACACTCAAAATGGAGACCCTAAACTCCAAATCTCTCCACTTGAGGAAAAACAACTGGCTAACAAAAATAGACCTCCAAGATGCATACCTACACATTCCCATACTACCTCAAAACCGAAAGTTCCTGAGGTTCTTTATCCTAAACACCCATTTTCAGTACAGGGCACTTCCGTTTGGTTTGGCAACAGCACCAAGAATCTTCACCAACGTCCTCTACCCTCTAATTGCCACTTTAAGAACGGAGGGCATTTTCCTTTTCTCATACCTAGACGACATTCTAGTGAGAAACCACTCTGCACAGACATGTCTCATCAGCAGGGACAGAGTCCTCTCTTACTTACAAGAACACGGCTGGCTGATAAACTGGGAAAAATCTCAACTGAATCCATCACAGAACATGGATTTTCTGGGAACCCACTTAGACATGCAACTCCATCAGATTTCTCTCCCTCTGACAAAGAAAAAGGATTTGGCAAAACTGGTAACACTTGCCCAAACCAGAAGAATCATCCCAGCCATATCCTGCCAACAACTTATAGGGAAAATGGTATCGACAACTCAATCCGTGAAATGGGCAATGGTTTACCTCAGACAACTTCAATCAGATTTCCTGAACCAATGGCAAAAACAAGCCAGAAACCCACTCCAACTAATTCACCTTCAGGAATCTACAATTCAAGCTTTGCATTGGTGGAGGAATCCTTCCAATCTGAAACCAATTTCAGATTGGATACGTATTACAACAGATTTGAGTCTTACGGGGTGGGGAGCGCACTGCAGGACTCAGTGGGTACAGGGTCCATGGCCAACCTACATGACAGGAACATCGATAAATTTCAAGGAGCTGAAGGCTGTTCAACTAGCCCTGGTCAAGTTTTCTCCACTCATCTCAGACAAATCAGTCCTCATTGTATCAGACAATTCGACAACAGTCTCATACATAAATCGGAAGGGTGGAACCAGGAGCCTCCATCTCCTCAAACTATCACTGTCAATTCTACTGTGGGCAGAATCAAACCTAGCAGATCTGAAAGCTATATATTTACCATCTCAACAGAACATGGAGGCAGACTACCTGAGCAGATTCAGGATACATCCAGGAGAATTTGCACTTCACCCTCAAACATTTCAACTGATAGTGAAAAAATTTGGTCATCCACAAATAGATCTAATGGCCTCTCCTCGCAACCACAAGGTCAGAATTTTCTGCTCCAGATTCCCCAGCAAGAAGGCAACCTTCACGGATGCTTTCTCCTTCAAATGGAGGTTCAGCCTGGCCTACATATTCCCTCCTTTCCCACTGATAGGGAAAGTTCTACAGAAAATCTGGGAGGATCACACCAGGATAATCATTATAACCCCATGGTGGCCCAGGAGACCATGGTTTCCTTTATTGAAGGAAATGAGCCAGACAGAACCCTTTCATCTACCTTGTGTTCCCAACATACTGTCACAAGGCCCAGTGAACTTCACGAACCCGGAAACGCTGTCTTTAACGGCCTGTTTATTGAAAAGGAAACATTGAAGCACAAAGGGCTATCAGAATCCACCATATCCACTTTACTTCAGGCCAGAAAAAACATCACATCAGCTACATATTACAAAGTCTGGGGAACCTTTAACAATTGGTGTCTTTCCAGATCTCCACCGGTCTCAGTGATCTCAGAATCACACATCGTCGATTTCCTGCAAGAGGGTTTCAAAAAGGTTTAGCCCCAGCTTCTCTAAAGGCTCAAGTTTCTGCCCTCTCAGCACTTACGGAAACTAAATGGGCCACAAAGCCTCTAGTCACCAGATTATTTAGAGCCATGAGACGTCTCAAACCACCTAGAAGACTAAAACCGGCCCCATGGGACTTATCTCTAGTATTAAAAGCTTTAACTAGAGAACCATTCGAGCCCATAGAAACCATTTTTATCACCAAACTAACATGGAAACTTGCTTTTCTACTCGCCATCACTTCGGCCAGGAGGGTGGCCGAAATTTCAGAAATAAAAACCTCTCAACATCATCTTTTCTTTCTAGACGACAGACTGGAAATCAAGATGCACGACTGTTTCCTCCCCAAAGTCATATCAGAATTCCACATCAATGAAGACATCATTTTCCCTTATTTTTTCTCTAACCTTTAATCTGAGGAAGAAAGAAACCTCCACAACTTGGACGTTGCTAGCTGCATCAAATGCTACATCTCTAGAACAGCCAACTTTAGGAAAACAGACTTCCTTCTAACCCTATATGCAGGTAAAAGAATGGGCCTTAAGCCTGCTAAATCATCAGTGGCGAGGTGGATCACCTCATGCATTAAAGAAGCCTACTCATCTTCACAGCAGGAACTACCCTCTGGCATTAAGGCTCATTCGACCAGAGCAGTGGCTGCATCCTGGGCATGCCAAGCCGGAGTTTCCATCCAGGACATCTGTAAGGTAGCCACATGGAGCTCCATTCATACCTTCCTAAAGAACACAAATTGGACCTTTCTTCTCCTAAATTTGGAGAGGAGGTCTTAAAATCAGCTATGGTTAAATAAACTTTTTTTCTTGCACTCCCTCCCCTCATTTATTTCACAGCTTGGGTATATCCCATTAGTGACCACTGCCATGGAAGGAATAGGAAATCAGAAAATTTGTCTCATACTTACCGAAATTTTCCTTTCCTTGACTGAACATGGCAGTGGTCACTAAGCTCCCTTCCCTCAAATTAAGTCATGCTCGGGACAAATCCGGACTGGCTAATGTGGGGGGGGGGGCTCTCTTATAGCTTGCATACTTCCTGTCCTACCTAGGGATAGAGGGATTAACCCATTAGTGACCACTGCCATGTTTAATCAAGGAAAAGAAAATTTCGGTAAGTATGAGACAAATTTTCTGATTTATCACCCTCATGTGGCAGAAAAACATTTGCTTCTGTGGCAGGGTTGGGCCTACCTTAAAGCAAGCTGAAAATTTTGCTCCCGGCGCACCCCTGTGGTCTATATCAGGGTGGAATTAATTTCAGGTTTAAAAAAAATAATCTGGCACTGTAAATCAAGCAAGCACAAGGCCTGCGGTAGCTGTGTTTGTCTTTTCATACCTGATCCTGCCTGTGCCATCACATCACCTCAGGCACAATAAGTAGTTACTGTGGGCAAAATAGTATGTAACCAGTCACTGTGGAGAAACATATGTTCCAGTCACTGTGGGCAAACTTATATGTACCAGTCACTGTGGGCAAACGTGTATGTAACAATCACTGTGGGCAAGCTTGCATGTACCAGTTACCATGGGCAAACATATGTACCAGTCATGGTGGGCAAAGTTTTATGTATGTTAATTGAGAAAGGGACAGGGCGTGCCAAAACGTTGTATGTGTTGTTACAATAAATAGTTGTGAATTCACCTGATTAGTGTGCTTCCCCAGTAATTATATTAATACTTCTAAAATATCAATTGGGGTTGGGGGCAAGCAACCAACAGGACCAGTTTTTTTGTTTTAAGGGTTGGCATGCCCTTGATTACATGTTAACACAAGTACATTTCAATTTCCAAGGATTTTTTTGCTTGGACTTAGTGACTACTTTGCTGCAAACCCTTTTAAATCCTTATATTGATTTTTTTGATAAACGCCGATTATGATTTATAGATTTGTGATGTTCTTGGTAATGCTATTGGCTTGCATACTGGTATACTAGTGGGCATTTGCTATGTATTGATTTAGGAGCTTTAACACATTTCTAGTGCTGTTACATTGATTGGTTGAATTGTTTACAATGCTGAGTCTGTTTGAATAATGCTTTGTATACAGGCGTCCTTTTGTGTTCAATTATCTATACTAATTAGAACAGAGAGAACAAATGCCAGTTAGGCTTCATAATTTGAATAGGTTTACATACAGAAGTGAATAGATCTTTTTTTGATTATTTTGTTAAGTTTACATGTTTTAAAATAAAGATCATATTGCAGAGAGGATTGTAAACAGTAGGTTTTAAAGAAATACACTGAAGAATAATACAATTTATTTTTGCCTTTTTTACATGCCTGTTGGGCAAGGTAAACAAATTGAAAAGCAAATTGAAAAACCAATCAATATGATGAAAGGAGTATAATGAGCAGTGTGTACCAATCACCAACATGAAAGTGTTTTTTTAAAGAAACCAAAAGCCTCAGAAAAAAAAACATGAAATAAAATAAAAAAGATTGTTTGACACCATTCAGGTTAGTCTCTGCTTTGATACACTGACTAGCACCGAGATTTAAACTATGGTAAAGTAGTTAAATATTGCTCAAAGGGAACTTGTTAAATTAAAGCTATAAATAAGTACTTGTGACTCAAGATAGAAGGGGTGGAATATGCAGTGTCATAATTTACACATTCTGCTTTTATGAATTATTGGTTAAAATACAAACAGACACCCAGAGACTTAAAATTAAAGTATAGTTACAGCACACAAACTGCTGAAGGAAAGAAACAACATTGCATAGAAATGTGATACGAGTAAGTCACATCACACCATGGGCTACATCTATTAAGCTATATTTAAAGTAGAACTAAACTTAAAGGGCAAGTCCAGCCCTAAAATGAAAACTTACCCTAAACGGTAATAGTTTGAAATCTGAAATATATTCAGTCTAACCTATATAAGTCTAACCTGAAATCCTGCACAATGTCCTGTTTCCCCTGTTTCTGCTTGCTGGTTCTTCCAGTTAGCAACCGTCAGTTATGGATTTGCTGCTGTTGAGAGAGCCATTTGGCGAAACGCGTTCAGCGCATATCTCTGAGCATCTTTTGCACTCTATTCCTCACATGGCTACGCTGTAGCTTTATGCCTCTATACTGATACTGCTGACTCTCTCAGTGACTCTCTGGCGAGACTACAGATAGTATTACTCATTGTTAGGCTCACCATTTAGCCTTGTATATGCATTGATATCATGTGATTTAGAGTAGAGTGTTTTTGGGTCATTATGTGTTTTTAATGTTTTTATATATGCACTGCACTTTTGTCTGTTTTTGACATGTTCCCCATAATTGGTCACTAAAATAAAGGGTATTTTACTATTTTGACTATTTGACTATTTTTGAGTGTGCCTGGTACTTTTCTCATCTTTTTGCCATATTCATTCTCTATACCATGAGCACCTCTAGCCCACCTGGGTATTTACTGAGCCCTATGCCTTGATACAACTTTCATATATTCATCATGGGTTTGACAGTTGACATCACTGCCAATGACTGGATGTTAATCCCCTATCTGCCACCTCCGAGCATGCCCAGGCTCAGTACAGGTTTCTAAATTGCTCAGTTTCCATGAGGCATCCAGAAGCATAACAGGCATACAGTAATGAATTCATAGGACAAAGTATGATATATCAACATATTTTAAAAAGGCCATTATTTCTAAAAGATGTTCTTATGAGGGCGGAGTTGTCATTTAAAATCTTTTAAAAATCTTTTTACAACAAATATAACCCATGTTGCCTGTTCTCCATCTTCAACTCCCTTTTGCGCCCCTCGTCCCCTGACCCTCTCCTATCTCCGCACTCTCCCCAGGACTTTGCACATTACTCTCAACATAAAGTGCAGTCCATCCGCATGCAGATCTTTGGTCCTCAGGATGACTCTCAAATTATGGTCCCCTCTCCTCACTCAGCTATTCTTGGATCTTTTACTAATGTGTCCCATTCAGAAGTCTCTTGCCTGCTTCTATCATGTCCGCCCACGACCAGTCCTCTTGATCCCATGCCCTCTGTATTGGTGAAGCACTGTAATCATGTGCTAACCCCTATACTCAACCACATATTCAATGCCTCCCTTACATCTGGAATTTTCCCTTCCATCTTTAAGCATGCCCATGTTAAGCCCATACCAAAAAAGCCCTTGCTAGACCACTCTTGTTTAGCCAATTCCCACCCGGTCTCTCTCTTACTGATAGCCTCTAAACTGCTAGAATGATTAGTCTTCTCCCGTATCGCTAATTACCTGGATCATTTGCAAACGCTAACCTATTGGATCATTTGCAAACTGGATTCCAACGAGATGGTTCTGTGTAAGGTTGTAAATGATCTTCAGGTTGCAAAGGCCAATTGTCACTTTTCTATTCTTATCCTCCTTGACCTCTCCTCTGCTTTTGACACAGTCGATCATTCTCTCCTAATGCAGATACTTCACTCTTTGGGCATTCAGAATGAAGTGGCATCCTGATTTCTATCCTATCTCTCTGACCGAATTTACTCTATATCTTATGCTAGCGATACCTCTTCTCCGGTTCCTCTTGGTGTGAGGGTACCGCAGGGGTCTGTTCTTGAACCCTTGTTGTTCTCCCTCTACACTATTTCCTTGGGAGATGTTATTAGCTCTTTTGGCTTCAAGTCTAATTTATATGCAGACGATACACAAATCTACTTGTCCACACCTACGCTAACTCCTGACATCCAATCACGTGTCTCCGACTGCCTCATTGCCATCTCCTCCTGAATGTCTCAACGCTACCTCAAATTAAATCTTTATATAACTGAACTGATTTTTTTCCACCTAAACCTGGTACTGTCCCATCTTTCTCGAACTCTGTTGACAATAAAGTCTTTAAAAGTATCTTGCTTGTGCTTGGGGGTATGGGTAGGGGAAGGTTTAAAACAAAAAGTAAAAAATAAATAGGTTAAAGGGCATGTCCACCCCCAAAACTATAAGTTAACTCACTACTGGCCCCACTGTGTAGTGTAATAAAATCCTTACCTTACATCCCTGCTCCAAATGGCTGCCCTGCAGTGTCCCCCCCAAAGTCCCAAAAACTGGCCACCAGGAGCCTTTTGAGAATTTTGCCATGTGCACTGTAGCCCTCCCCCTCCTCCCTCTCTCTTCCTCCCCCTCCTCCCTCTCTCTCCCTCCCCCTAGTGTAAAAACCCTTTGGTGTATAGTAGGGCTTCCTCCCCCAGCCCCAATCGCTATATTAATATGTCCAGAAACTCCGCTGATCATTACTTACTTTGCCTCTCTCCTCCGGCATTCTGAATTGCCGGCAGCCGCGTCCGTGATTAGCTGCCTCTCATCCAATCATGGACGCGGCTGCCGGTCTGGCCCCCTGCTTGCAGTTTTATGCAAGCAGAGGGCCGGGACAGTACGCCAGAGGAAAGAGGTAAGGTAAGTAATGATCGGGGGAGTTTCTGGACATAATAATATGGCAGTTGGGGCTGGGGGAGGGAGACCTACTATACCCTAAAAGTAAAAAAAAAAGGGTGGACATGCCCTTTAAGATTTCTGTAAAAAATCAGTTTCAAATGACACTTCCATATATTAAAATTCTTAAAACACTCACTTGTGCCTATCCACCACTAGGGACAATGCAGGCTTTATGGTGCGGCGAAACGCGTAGGAACTACTTCACAAGCCATTACCAAGTGGATTACACCGTACCACAAGACCACCACGATTTAAAGGGGCCGCACCATAGCAGAGAGGTGCAACTTCAACAACTGCTAAATAGACTGTACCTGCAAGGTTTTTTGGTGATTTTTATTGTTTTTAAATTGCTATAATAAAGTTTGTTGGCAACCAGGAGTAAAGCCTGCATGGCCCCTAGTGGTGCATTGCCCCTAGTGAGTGTTTTAAGAATTTTAATATATGGAAGTGTCATTTTAAACTGATTTTTTACAGCGATCTTGATCTTCACCTATTTATTTTTTACTTTTTGTTTTAACCCTTCCCCTACCCATACCCCTAAGTGCAAGCAAGATACTTTTAAAGATATTATTAACAATTCAGTGGACAACTTGCTGTGTATTAACACTTTATCAGGGAGATTCAATAAAAGTTCTTATCGTTTAAAATGGTGCTAATTTTGCCCCAACCAATTAGATCTTATTTAACATTTGAAAGCTAACATCTGATTGGTTGGGGCAAAAGTTGCACCATTTTAAACGATAAGAACTTTTATTGAATAACCCTGTATGTGGGGACACTTACTGTATATTAACACTCTCTATGTGGGGACACTAAGGGCTGGGCCACACTGATGCACTTTTAAGCGCGATTTTGAAGGTGCACACTAGTGTGGCTCAATTGATGTGGCCACACTAATGTGTGACTGTGTGCTGCGCATGCGTTCCGTTAAACGGTGCACATGCGATCCGCATTTTTTTCGCAGCCGAATGGGCTCCGATTGTGAAATACTGCCCGATCGCAAATGCGTGTGTACTGCAACATGCTCTGGCGCACCGGGAAAATGTGTGCAATCGCTCCTGTGCGCACAGGAGCACGTTGCAGTGTGGCCTCACCCTTAATGTATATTAACACTGTGTAGGGGGAACTTACTGTGTGCTTACACTTACTGTATATTGACTGCCGCTCAAGTGATGAACAGTGGAAGTAGTTTACAGGGGAGCACTGGAGGATGGGGCAGTTGCGTGCTGGTGGAATCCAGGGGTTTTCTAGTTGATAGAGAAACAAAACATAGAAACCCAGAGCCTAACCCACTTGAATTGGTGCAAGTAAAATATCTCACATTTCTCACAAGATACTGGTGACCTTCAGGCAGTCTCACAGTAGGACAATTATTCAGAGAAAATAATAAAGTGGATAAAATAATGGTTCCTGTGTCCAGACATAGGACTGATCATTTATACCATTAACATCCTGGTATCTCATAGAGAAACATCACCTTAAATAATTATTTCAGGTCCTACAAATGTAATTTTCAATATTATTCATTGGCTATTTCTTCATAACCTGGATTTCCTGTCCTATTAATGGATTTCTCTGTCCCAGGCACTCAGTAGTATCAAATAGTAGAGATTAGGCTGACACAAGAAACATCCCAACTTTTGTGTTTATTCAAGCATTGTCACACTTCATGTTTCGGACCAGAGTGGTCTTTTGGCGATTGTAACAAGGACCACTTACTAAACTTCCTTATTTCTTTATTTTATACTGGGGTAAAGTAATGGAAAGAAAACTGAGCCCCCATTTGTTCCTGAGCCTAACCCTCACCGTGGTACAAGGAATGAAAACAACAGTTAAAAGAATTTGCAGTTACTTCCCAACATCTGAAAATATCCCAAAGGAATTTAGTTGTTTTTCTTCTAACCGTTCGTTATTTCTCCTTAAAGGGCATGTCCACCCCCAAAACTATAATCCCCCAAACTACTGGCCCCATCATGTAGTGTAGTGTAATCCTTACCTCACATCCCAGCTCCATCTGGTTCTCCTGTAGTCCCCCCCCAAAGTGCCAAAAACTGCCCACCAGGAGGCTAGCAGGGCTCTGCCTCCTACCTGGCCTCAGGTAGATTTTTGCCATGCGTACTGCAGCTCTTCTCCCCCCTCCCTCCCTCTCCCTCTCCCTCCCTCTGCCGATTCCCTCCCCCTAGCGTGAAATCCTTCATATGTATGATTCCCCCATGTCTCCCAGCCCCAACCGCTATGTTTATATCTTTAGAAAGCTCCCCAAACTTTACTTACCTCTCCTCTTTCCTCCGGCGAAGTGAGCTGCCGGCAGCCGCGTCTGTGATTTTCTCGCAAGCAGGGGGCCGGGAGTGCGGCGGAGGAAAGAGGAGAGGTAAGTAGAGTTTGGGGAGCTTTTTAAAGATATAAATGTAGCGGTTGGGGCTGGGAGCCCTTGGGGAATCTTATATAAAAAATGTTATTTTGGGTGGACATACCCTTTAAGATTTTATACAGGGTTAGCCATTTGAAGGGCGACATTTTCCAAAATAAAACAAAGTGACATAAAGATCATAAACATTACTGGTTAACTGAGAAAATAACTGTTACTAACTTTCATTAAAACCAACTTTATTAAAAAACAAAACAATACAATGTGAAAGTTTGCTCTGGATATAATGTCAGCTAATCTCACCTCATCTATTATACTAATTACACTCATAATCAAAGCACCTTAAGAATTTTGTATATTATCTAGCTTTTTTCCTAAAACCCTCGAATATGATCCAAAGATATGTGATATATACTGAGAATGATGAATGTATTGTACTTAAAACAAAAGCCCATAGAATTACATTACAATGTGTTTTCAGTTGTCTGATATATTCTTTCATAGTAATTTTTAACCAACAAATGTTAGATCTAATTCTATGTAACTGCTAAAAACCTTAACCACCTACTAGTACCCTGGACTACCATCTTCCTGGCTATCGATCACTATCTGCTGGAACCCTACCCACCCGGAGATAAAAAGCTACCAGGAATCAGACCACCGTCTGCCACTCACTGGGTTAACATGTGGGCATAAACCAATATCTGCTAAAAAAAGAGGCAATGCAGTACAGTTTTTCCAGGCCAGAAGCACAACTTTCAAGGGCCCAGAAGCACGATCTTTTGGTATTAATGAGGGCCCTAAAGCACAGCATACTGGGACCCATAAATACTGTTTATAAGACCACGGAGAACAGCATTTAATTCCTGGATTTAAAGGATAAGTGCACTGTAAAATCAAGTTAAGTTTAATTGTAAGCTGTAGCTTTAAACCCCCCCCCCCCTTTCCCCTACGTCCCTCCTGAGCCTACCTGTGCTGCTTTAAAGTTGCTGAAATCTTGGATGTGGATTGAAGACTGTTGAGCTCTTCCCCTCTGAGACTTGCTGGCTTCCCCTTGTTCTCTAGCCTCCAAATGCTACGCTCGTTTGGTCCGTGTGCGCGCATGATGTCATGGCACACTCGTCCGCGCACCTGCTGCCGTCGCGTCGTGTGGAAGCGCACATGTTTCATATTAACCTACCTTTTTACCAATTTTAACTGATACAACAGATGTAACTATTTTTAACAAGGTGTGTTCTTCACAACATAAACTTTCCTGCCGATGGTTCACTGGAAGCTACCGTGGAACTTCTGCTCATCAGTCGTAAAAGCACTGACTCGATGAGCGCCAGCTGTCTTCTCCGTACCATATCGGCCCACTGCTGAAAACTGAACTTGGAGCTGCCACCCCGTGGGCTAACTACACCACCTGTTAACACCAGCCAGCTTCCAGTGACTCACCGCTCCTTGCTGATTCATGTCGAGCCTGAAATAACAAATAAGCACAAACCAACATGGCGGGTGGGGAACCTCTTCTCTCTCCGTCTACCTCACTCACTCTGCCTACGTCTGTTTTTCTCTTCTCCACCTCTTTTTCTACCTTGCTTTCTTGTACCTGCAACATTGTTGCAATCTCTCCCTCCAACCCCTGACTGCTATCTCTCCTTCCAATCCCTGACTGCTATCTCTCCCTACAATCCCTGACTGCTATCTCTCCCTCCAATCCCTGACTGCTATTTCTCCCACTAATCCCTGACAGCTCTCTCCCTCTAATCCCTGACTGCTATCTCTCCCTCTAATCCCTGACTGCTATCTCTCCCTCCAATCAAATCTTTGCCTTTTTCAATATCTGCCTGCCATTTTCTTTATTCACTCCCTTTTTCTCTCCCATCAGTAGTTCTGCCTTTTCTAAATCCTGCTCATAAATCCTTACTCTTAGAGATGGCCGAACTTTCAAACTATATGGAAAAACGGACCCATTAAAGTCAATGGGAGTCAAATAGTTTGAAAAGTTCAAATGAAATCGAGCTCTCACAGTCGAACATTCAAGCTCTCACGTTCGAACATTTGATAATTATCCCATGAACGACTCACGGATTCGATAATTTGATATTTACTCGTGAATAGGTATAATAGACATTTAATTCGCGGATTCGATATTTACTCGTGAATAGGTAGAATGGACATTTTGCTTGTGGATTCGATGCATGAGTATAGGTATAATAGACATTTTACCTGGGGATTCGAAATTTACTCGCGAATAGGTATAGTATAGTGGATAATGCACCCCCAACTGTAAATTATAAGGATATTAGAAGTCACTGAGGAGTTCCGTGACCATATAACAGTACGAGGCCGCAGGCAGAGTACCTTTTATACAGGGCACAGAACTCCAAGGTGACTTCTAATATCCCTTTAATTTACAGTTTGGGGTGCATTATTTATTATAACCTACCCCTTTGTGGCTTCTGCTTTCCTTCTCCTGGAACTGTAAGATTATAAGGCTGTAATCTTACAGTTCCTCCTATAGAAATCCACTTACAGGGGTAGGTTATAGACAATTCACTCGCGGATTCAATAATCGCGTATATTTACTGGCAGATTAGATATTAACTCGCGAATAGGTATAATAGACATTTTACTATTCGCATGCCTCGAACGTTCGAACATTCCATAATTATCGAAAGTCTGTAAATATCAAAAATTCGAGAAATCCGAGTCCGTGATAGTTTGGGAAGTCCGAGTCCGTTCGAACTCAGGTTCCAGTTTAAGTTCTAGTCCATCTCTACTTGTCGGGGAATGAAGGGAGTTACCCATTATTATCAGTGTGTAGGGGCTGTTCCCAATTCTGAGTGCCGACGAACAAACGTAGTCTGCATTATAGTTGGTCAGAAACAGAAAATGTCCATCGGCCGGTATCGGCTCCCTTTACACGTGCGGTGTATGGCCACATGGCCGACTGATCCCTGTACTGTGTATGGGGATCGTTCAGGTCCGTGTGTGCGGTCCCCACAGCATGTGTGCCGACAGTTACCAATGTGATCTGTCAGCACACATGCTGTGGGATTGCATGTGTATGGCCACCTTTTCTTATAGTGTTACCTTTATTTGGTTCTAAAATGAACAGCGACATATCTTTAGAAAGACAGATCCACATTTATACCATTTTTCCGTAACTCTTTCCTCACCTAAAAACTAAAGCTTTCTTGTATTTTTTCTTATACAAATCACTTCCTCTTAAATCCACACACATAGTATAGCATATGATGTTGAACTAAAACATATGTCCATCCAGTCCAATCTTCTCAGAAATATCCACCGAACTGTTGACAGTTCAGTTCAGTTCAGTTCAGTTCAGTGAAGAATGCTCAGATTTGTTTGTGGGGGACACCAAACAGCAACTGCACCAACGTATGGCCCAGCACAGAAGAGACAATTCCTTGGGTCAGGACTCAGCCGTGTACCTGCATCTTAAGGATAAAGGACATACCTTTGAAGATTGTAATGTCAACATCCATTCAAAGGAACAGGACTGGTTCAAGAGAGGTGTCAAGGAGGCCATTTATGTGAAAATAATGAAACCAAGCCTAAATAGAGGTGGGAGGGGTTCAACACCAACTGTCTGACATATAAAATGCAGTTTTGATGCCTTAACTTGGGCGTTCCTATAACAACTTTTAGCCATAATGCAATCACGCCTTGCATTCATGGCTGTGAAATGCTAATTGGGTCTGTGATATGCTAATTGGGACTTTCCAGGGTACATAATTGCCACAGATTCTTCTGAATTAAGAAAGCCAGTCGGATGACTAGCGAAACGTCTTCAAGAACTAAACTTTAAGTCCAGTTGATCTAACTGAATACAACAGATATATGTTGACAGTAAGGTAAAAAAAAAAAAAAAAAAAAAATTTATGAAGTATTTTTAGAAACTCATCCAGGTTTTTTAAAAAAAAACTATCCAATGAATCTGCCATCACCATGTCCAATCGAATACAGTTCCATTGTTTTACCAATCTTACAGTGAAAAACCCTTTCCAGGACTAAACTTATTTTCTTCAAGTGATGTATGTGTGACCAGGATAAACAATGGTGGAGGTGCACTCTGTCCAACTCGTAGGTTCTTCCCTTAGGAACCAGCAGCTTCCCTGAAGGGGGGTATCCCCCCGAAATGTTGTGACATGTGATGTGTGGTTCACAATAAATTTTATAAAGATTTGGAGTGCGACCCTCAGTTATCTTTTTTCCTGATGTCTGTGTGATCTCTTACATGTTCTATTGGTGAACAATGCACCAGATAGGTTATTGCATGTCCCATTAATGTATTTATGCACAGTAATCATATCCCCACGCAAGCGCCTTTTCTCTAATGTACATAATTATATATATATATATATTTTTTAAATTAAATAATGGGGCCTTACCAATGCTTTGTAAAGAGGGAGAATAACATGTTTCTCCCTTGAATACATACCTCTCTTTATACAAGACATTATCTTGCTGGCTTTAGCTGTTGCCGCCTGGCACTGCTTGCTACCTTTAAGTTTGTTATCCACCAAAACTCCAAGATCCTTTTCCAACATTTCATTTTATCATTCATTTTGATTAAATACATTTATTTATACTATTGTAAGTATGGTTGCCAGGGAAGGTTAGGCGTGGCAGTGTATTAGTAGGTGTGTATACACGTGTCTGTGTGGTATAAGGGGGTATGTCTTTTTTGTTTGTGAATGTAAAACTAACTTTTTGATGGATTAGGTATGGTTGCCATGGAAACAGAAGGGTGTTGGGAAGCATCAGTAGGTGTATGTACCCGTGTGTGTGGTGTTAAGGTATATTTTTGCATTTCAGACCATAAAACAATCTTTATTGATTTTACAAAACTTTATTGATTTTGGTATGGTTACCATGGAAACATAAGTCTAGGTTGGGTTGTAAATATGTATTAATAGGTGTGTGTACCTGTGTCTGTGTGGTGTTAGGGGGTATGTTTTTGTATTTCAGACTAGATTCCTGCTTCAAGTCAGATAGCTGAGTGTTACCCGCTTTACAGGTTGGGTCCGGGAAAACAGCATTGAGTTTGGATGGGTTGTGGGTCATGTAGAAAGAACTCCTGGACCTCCAGGTGACTGAAATTTAAAACTCCCAAGCATTGCTGGGAGTTGTCATTTTAAAAACAAAGCACAAATACTTACACCCATATCTTTATATAAAGGTAAAGATTTTGATCTGGATTTATTATGGAAGGAAGAGTTAAAGGGCATGTCCACCCCCCAAATTAAAATTTAACTCACTACTTGCTCCAATGCGAAGGGGGAGGCCCTTTCCCTCCCCCCCCCCTCTGGATTCCTCCCTGGCTGCCCTTCCACCTTGCTTTACAAGAATTTTCAGTATTATTATTGTGGATTTATATAGCGCCAACATCATCCGTGGCGCTTTACAGTTGCATTAATATACAGGAGGAAAACATACATGTTACATACAAGGGTAGTGCAATTAATACAAAGTGAAAATAATTTAAGCGCTGGTCCGGCAGCATTCAGTGTGGTAAGTTACTGGATTACTGTGGTACAATAGGAAGGAGGGCCCTGCCTAAAAGGGCTTACAGTCTAGAGGAGATGGGGATGAAACATAAGGTGAAGCAGATCAGTAGCTGTAACTAGGTTGTCAATGGAGTATAACTAGCGGGTCTGTGATGGGTCAGTAAGAGGCGTAGGAGTGTCCAAGTCCAGATTGTAAGCTTGCCTGAAGAGGTGGTAGGGCTACCATTACCACCCCCAACCGCTATGTCAGATTACTATAAAAAAGAAGTCTACTTACAGTCCTTCGATCACACGGAGCTCTGCATTGCCGGCAGCGCATCTGTGATTGGCTCCTGCTTGCAAGTGGATCAAAGTGCCGCAGGAGCGAGGGGCTGTAAGTAGAGTTCTGAATCTTTTTTTAGAAATCTGACATAGCAGTTGGGGGTGGACAGGGATGCTCTACAACATATGAAAAGTTTTTATATAGGGTGGAGATGTCCTTTAAATCCTGGACCAGTGAATGGGATCTTGTTGCTGCCCAGTAAAGTGGGAGATACATGGACATATATCAGTGGAATTTCCTTCCATAATTTCCTTAATATATACAGTATAAAGTTTACCTAGATATATCCTGATATAAATCATAGCACAAGGACAAGTTATAACTATACTGAATAAATGGTAATGATACAGACCTGACTAGGATATAGGGAATGGGGGTGATATTGTAATACACAATTAAAATTATATATCTGATGTCCCTAGATCCAACTGCTCCCTACCCATAATCCTCTGTTATGGTTGCTGCTCATTGTAGCTTTCACTGTCTCTCACAATGTAAGTTTAGAGAGTGGGGGGAAATTCAAATATATATTCCGCAGGAAAGTGTTATAAAACCAGCAGATGGATGAAATGGATCATGCAGGTATCCCACCCCTCCCGGATTGTGTCTCCAGCACTCCCGCGAGACCACCCCAGACTCCCGGACTCCCAAGTCACACCCCCTTTTGATGGCCATGCCCCGGAATGCCCCCTAACTCCACCCTAACCCCACCTCCCACCACCCCTAGAATGATGGCCCCGCCTCCTGGTGACATCGCGACCACGCCTCCATGTGATCTCACGCCCTGGTCACCATGCCCCCTTCTCCACCCTTCTCGGAAGCCTGAAAGGGCAGGATGGGATGTCTGGATCATTTTACTGTATGGGACTATTGTATGGGATTACTGTCCATTTAAAGGGCAACTAAAACCTCAAAACAATACAGAATCAAAAGGCAGTAGTGGTCATAATTTTTACCCTCAAGCTTATACTGGAGTCAATCACTTTTACTCCTTTTCCAGGTAAAAATTAGGGTTTAAAACCTCGGTTTATACTCGGGCCGGTTTATACTCGAGTATATATGGTAAGCTATTTTTTATCTTATTCTCTAAGTCTAATCAAACTAACTCTACTTGCAGAGTACTACAATAAAACATTTCACACAGATACTGTATGTGTATGTAATAGAGCAGTGATGGCAAACCTTTTAGAGATCGAGTGCCCAAACTGCAACCAAAACCCAAGGGGCATAACAACAGGGGAGCAGCAGGAGCAACCGCAGGGGGGCCCAGGAGCCAAGGGGGCCCCATCTTCCTAGTTTTACTATGACAGATTGACAGATAGAGCCTCGCTCCAAATCACTGTGGATGAAGCATGGATAGGGGCCCCATCATAGTTTTGCTGGGGGCCCCAGTGATTCCTAGTTACGCCACTGCAAAACCCCGCTTGTTTATTGCCTAGTGCCAACACAACAATTTAATCTGAATACTAAGATTTCATTGAAACAACTCAGACAGATAGATACAGACTGATACAGTAGATAGATTACCACATTACCAGACTAGAGTTTGAGATCCAAAACAGTGACTCAAGAAGAGCTGAACTTTAAAGCACAAATATAAAATCAATTTACTTTTATTTAGGGTAAGAAACCATCTTTCCCATGGCTTGTCAGGTCCGCCCCCCCATATGAAACTCTGTGAGAATACCCAAGTTCCCTTCAAACTATGTAGAACAGACGGAGACATGAGTACAGTAAACTGAGTAATTTGACATTCTTCACCTCCTGTGGCAGCCATGGGACAGAGAAGGACAGAGAGCTCATGTGCAACAGTTTCTCACACCCATGCCATAGGTTCGCCACCACTGTAATAGAGATTTCACTGATTATTGCCATTAATAGATATTCCCCATACCATTTCCTAGGTCCCTGAGCCATTTACAGGGATATACCATTGCATTTCATATCTTAAATTTAGGAGGAACTTTCAGATTTTTTAACTCCAAATGACTTGAATGGGTCTGCTTGCGGATTTTCGAGTTTTTGAATTTTTTTTTTAAATCCGCTTATCTGCAAGCAGAGGTCCATAGCACTAAAAGCAAAAGGACACTTGGCTGAGGGGTGGGGGAACATTGATAACGAGAGTTGTTAGCAGAGGTATACAGTAGATTAATTACAGTTCATAATAAGTCTTCATTCAAATTTTATTGCTACATTAATGTATGTATAGTTGTACATGTATGTATGCATGTTCATTAATGCCTGTATTGTTGTTTAGAGTATTCACCCTAACATAAACATTCTCCACTTCCCTCTTCATTACCCCATCTTCCAAGCAACACATACCATTTTCCCTGTCTCTCTTCATTTACCAATTTTTATTTTGTACATTTCTAATTGTTGCCTTAAAGGGCAAACCCCCTGCGAGCCTTAATAGCTCGATAAGAGATAAAGATTTAAGTAGAAATATTTTTTAAGACATTAAGACTGTGGCCACACTACAACACGCAGTAACGTGAGTGAAAAGCTGTGATTTACTAATTGTTTTATCCCAGTGCATGCGATCTACACAATGCTCAATGGAGTTCCCTTCCTCCCTCCCTCCTGTGTGTAGATTCCATAAATTTTAACTGGAGACTTTTTAAGACTGGATATTTCATCTGCAGTATCTTTAATCAATTATTATACACAAAGTATACAATGCAAATCAGTGATGTATTCTACTTTACAATATGCAATACTGCAGCAGTGATTATTAATAATGATTTTCAATTATTTCCATATATATCCTGAAGGTGGCAGTAAAATGCCTTTATTTTCAGGATTTGTTTGCTGTAATCTCTCTAGTTTTGGCAACAGAAATAACACTTGTGTATGTATGCATAGTTTATTTATATAACGTCACTGTGGGACGCAGCACTGTACAATAACAAAATGCAAAAATTCATAAATAGTGCAATACATTATAATTATTTTAACATAGATTTATATAAGTGCTAGAGACTTGCCACAAGAGGAAAGGATGTCCCTGTCCTGTAGAGCTTACGATCTAGTTAGGAGGGTAACATACAGATACAATGGAAAAGGTAGAAGTTCAGTAGTGAGACTTATGCAGTGTAAATTGAAACAAACATGTACTGTGCTGGTTAGCAGATAGGTAGGATGTAAGGATGGGTTACTGAAGGAATTGTTTAGTATTGACTGAAGAGAAAAAAGATGGAAAGCAGGAAGACCAGTAAGTAGTAGTAGGTTACAATAGTCCAGGCATGATAGGATGAGAGCAAAGCAGTAGTCAGAAGAGAGTGGAGCCTGTGGATTTTCGCTATATTGCAAAGAAAAAAGCATCTTGTTTTTGCATAGCTAATGTGGAGAGAGGGGACTCAATAATTACCCCTAGGCAGAAAGATGGCATAGGACCAGGTTTAGGTGGGAATATGATTAGTTCAGTTTTATATTCAAATTGAGGCAGCATTGCGACATCCAGGAAGAGTTGTCAGGGAGACAGTCAGAGACAGGTGATTGGATGTCAGGAGTTAGAGCAGGGGTGGACATGTAGATTTGTGTATCATCATATAAGTGATACTTCAAGCCAAATGAGATAATGACATCTCCCAATGAAATAGTGTAGAGGAAGAACAATAGGGTCCAAGAACAGAACCCTGCGGAACCCCCACACTAAGAGGAACCGGAGAAGAGGTGCGATTAGCATAAGATACAGAGTAAGCTCGGTTAGAGATATAGGATAGAAACCAGGATGTCACTTCATTCCAAATGCCCAAGGAGTGAAGTATCTGCATTAGGAGGTAATGATCAACTGTGTCAAAAGAAGGTCCCAACGCAATTTGTACTGCATGTGCATGCACGGCACACATGCGCATACAATATGAACTCCGTCGGGACCTGTTAGAAGATCAGGGGGAAAGTGCAAGACCGGGTAAGTCCCGTATCTTCTCTCCTGGCTCCTGCAGGATTTATTGGAGAATGGTAGGTAAGACATAGCTCCTCCCGTTCTTCAATTAAACTAAAATCCCCAAAGCCAATTTCCTTGGTGGAGATACTTACCAGAGTACAGAAGGGCAGACAAGATGGTGGTATTAGAGGAATAGGTAAAAGGTTGAAGGGAATGGAATACAACATGGGGTGAGTGAAAGTAAGATAGGGCATGGACGATACTTTTTAGCACATTGTCTGACTTTCTTTTCTGAAGAACTGTTGCAATTATTTTATATTGCTAGATTTGATTTAGTGGCTTTCCTGAAATTAATAAAATTATAAAATTAGACAATCAAATCCCTTTTCATGTTTTTTAATTGAATGTCACTGTACCAATTGGATCTCACTATACACGTGTGACTATTCTGGCACAGTCGGGCAAGAGATTCTCTTTATAGGGACACTAGCAGAGTACTTGGCATTGTCCGGTTTCTTTTAATAAAAATGTTATTGGGCTTACCCAATTTTTAGAGGGGCAATCACTCAATTCACCAACAGATGGCAGCACAAAGGTCAGATTAAAGTTGTTCAGGCATCCGCAAAAAACCATTACCCACATCTAAAATTAAACAGACACCCAACCCACCCACAAATTCGTAACCTGCTTTGCTGGTGGGTTCAATAACTGCACTTGACCAAACCTGCAAGTAGCCTGACCCGCAACCCTATTTGTACCCTAAATTAAACAGACCTGCAAGCACAACCACACCCACTACATGATCCGATATTCACTTGCAGCGACCTGCACCCACAGCAGGCTGAGTCACAAATTGCCATTAATTAATTTGGCTTGAAAAAGCCAAATTACTGTTCTTTCTATTTCTTCTTCTTCTTCTTCTTCTTCTTTTTCTTCCGTTTTATTCTTCCGCTTTTTTGGACCGTATCTCCTCCCACAGTTTTTGAGCTAGAGACGTGAAATTCGGTACAGAGGTGCAGGGCATATAGGAGAAGTGTGCTATCTTCTAGCTAAGGAATCCGCGGAAGCGTTACGGCGTTATCGGCAAATTTCCGAACATTTTTTTCCCATAGACTATAATGGTAACAATCCTCAAATGTGGATATTTCAAAACAGTTTGTTTCATGGTCATAAATACAAATGGTGATACCCCAACCCCCCACACAGACCCAGGTACACCCCCCTACTAACCTACCTTTCCATTCCCATGGAAGCCATATTTAAAGGGTAACTAAAGTCAAAAAAACTAATTTAGATTTATCCTCAATAAAAAGATTAGTTTCTGGTTTAAAACACAAAAAAGACATACCCCCTCAACCAGACCCAGGTACACACACCTACTGATCTACTTATCCATTACTGTGGCAGCCATACTTAAAGGGTAACTAAAGTAAAAAAAAAACTAATTTAGATTTATTCTCAATAAAAGATAGTTTTATGGTTGTAAACACACAAAAAAAGACATACCCCCTCAACCAGACCCAGGTACACACACCTACTGATCTACTTATCCATTACTGTGGCAGCCATACTTAAATGGTAACTAAAGTAAAAAAAAACTAATTTAGATTTATTCTCAATAAAAGATAGTTTTATGGTTGTTAACACAAAAAAGACATACCCCTCAACCAGACCCAGGTATACACACCTACTGATCTACTTATCCATTATGGTGGCAGCCATATCTAAAGGGTAACTAAAGTCAAAAAAACAAATTTAGATTTATCCTCAATAAAATGTAGTTTTAGGGTTGTAAATACAAAAAAGACATACCCCCTCAACCCGACACAGGTACACACACCTACTGATCTACTTATCCATTACTGTGGCAGCCATACTTAAAGGGTAACTAAAGTCAAAAAAATAAATTTTGAACAATCATCAAAAAAGTTTGTTTTTTTTAACCCCCACGTGGTACAGGTACATACACCTACTGACCTATCCCTCCATTACTGTGGCAGCCATATTTAAAGGGTAACTAAAGTAAAAACAACTAATTTTGACCAATCATCTAAAAAGTTTGTTTTTTTAACCCCCAACCCGACCCAGGTACACACACCTACTGATTTACTTATCCATTACTGTGGCAGCCATACTTAAAGGGTAACTAAAGTAAAAAAAACAAATTTTGACCAATCATCAAAAAAGTTTGGTTTTTTAACCCCCACGTGGCACAGGTACATACATCTACTGACCTACCCCTCCATTACTGTTGCAGCCATACCTAAAGGGTAACTAAAGTCAAAAATGTTTTTTGACCAATTATCAAAAAACTTTTTTTTAACCCCCAACCTGACACAGGTACACAAACCTACTGATCTACTTATCCATTACTGTGGCAGACATACTTAAAGGGTAACTAAAGTCAAAAAAATACATTTTGATCAAAAATTATTTCATTATCATTGAAAGTGCCGCTAATTTTGCCCTAACCAATCAGATGTTAGCTTTCTGATTGATTGGATCAAAATTAGCACCACTTTGGGCTGGGTACACACAAGTTTTTTTTGTCCCAAACAAGCGTTCACTACAAACCCATCATTCCCATTATTGAGTTTTAAGATTTGCAGCAAACACACATATTCCCTTCCAAAATGCAGCCCTTCAAGCCAAATTCAAAGTTTATACTTAAACTTTCCCTTTCTAGTTACAAATTGACTGCAATTGTGACTCACAATGAATGCAGTTCATTTTAATTAGATTGCAATAAATGCAGACTTAAACATTACATTACTACTGGGGGGCTGGCTGTAACATAGGGTGATATGTGAACTGGAGTGCTTACTGTAACATCTAGCACTAAGTGATAGGGGGGGTCCTGGGGGTCAGTCATGGATATCGACATTGATGGTGTTTGTCTCTAACACTTCTATATAATGAGTTTATTGATATTTTCTGAGTGCTTCTGAAGTTCTAAACTTACTGACTGTGCAGCTTAGACCACCTCAGAGCTCCCCTAAAGATATGAATCTATGCCTCTGTGTAGGTTTGTCACTCTTTCCTATCTAATCGGCTAGCAGAATTTGGGCATCTGATTGGCCATTCGCGCTGCTCTTTAATGCAACCTGCTCAGTGATTTGCTAGCTGCATAGTTTGTTTGCATATCTCAGGTTAGATTGTGTGTTGGTAAATCACTCCATTCACCACCAGATGACAGCACACAGGTCAGATCATAAGATCGGGTGTCTTACCTGGTTACGTCTACCACCGGGTATAGCACTTTGGGAGACTCAAATTCCCAGGAGGACCGGCACCTCCAATACCAAATAGCATCTCTCAAACGAAAAGACAAATGGGACGAGTGTTCAACCATGTGCAGTCAAATCGATCTTTATTGTAACATAGCCGGCACCAAAAGTTAGGTAAGGAAAAACAGGCCAAAAACAGCTTCCTGGTGCGTTTTGTCACTTCATCAGAGGGATGATCACAGGTCAGATCATCTCCCCCATTTACTTATACATGAATAAAAAGGGGTCAAAAGAAGGAGTAAGGGGTGGTTTGTAAAAGTTGTAAAGTAGCCTATGTTTTTTTCTGGGTCCTGAAACATATGTATACCAAGTCTCATCAAAATTGTCCCATTCAGAAGTTTTTCTGGAACATACACACATACATTGACTTTTATATAAATAGATTTAGACCAAAATCAGTTCAGTAAGGCATGAGCTCACAACATTGGAAAGGAAACAACACAATGTGGTAAGAAACTGGCAGATTAAACTTGTGTGCTGATTGTGTGGTTAAAAGTAAGTTAGGGGTGAACATGTCTTTTCAATAAATAAACAAGTCACATTATACCATGTTATACTGGCCATACTATTGGGGCTATGTACGAAGAGCTGTTATCTGTGGGAAAAAAGTGAAAGCAATTAGTTTAATAACTAAAGCCGCATGAACTGATCTACCACGGGTTAACCCGGCTTTAAAACACAACTAACGGCGATTGCAGGGGTGCGCTAAAACTTGCTGCAACCAATGTACTAAAATAGAATCTGTAATGACAGTAGATAGCTGGCATTAAAGATTCGGAATAGGTAAACCCCATTAGCAATGCGCAGTGCATTGCTCCGTGCATTGCCTAAAGGGGGCAATAGAGAGCGATATTGGCTCTCTATTGTAGCCCGATTTGTCCTATACAAAAGGCAAACTATAGTAAATGAATGTTGCTTACAAAGGAGAATTATATTCCTTAATAAACTTTGCTTACATGGTAGACTAGAGTAGAAAGTACCGTCTCCTATAATGCAATACTTGTCCGTAAATCTTGTTCTTTTCTAAACCCTATGACTAAGAGCAGCCACCTCAAAACGTATCGGAGTCCTGGATATGTTTAGTTATACAATAAAATTGTGTTCACCTGCTTGATTTGAAGACTTGGCGTGTGTTTTCTTTCCAGTGTGTGCCTGTGCCTCCCTTTGTGGAAAGATTGTGCTCTTCTAAATCCAGCTTTGTTATGTTATGGATGGGCTAAATTACATGAATTCCTAAATTTACCATTGAATGTCCTGATATGCTGCTGACACAACTGATAAACACAGGCACACATACTTACAGACACTGATTCACTAATGATAGTGTAGGTTCCCTATCTAGCATAGCTACCAGCAACAAGGAAAGTTTTGAAGTATTATTTAGCATGCAGGATGTTCTGGGATGTATGCAGAGGTAAGCCTTCTCTGGTAACACTAACTAGAATCCTAGTGCACATCCATTTCAATTCAAATTGATTAAATGCTTTATCCCCACTTTAAAACATTGCCTTTCTCTATGGAAAAAGTGAAAGCATTTAGTTCAATAACTTGGCCAAATTATTTTAAGCTTAGCTACCACAGTTTGCTTTCTGTAGATGGGTCTTTTATCACAAGTAGGGCCCTGGATTATGTGAAACATTAAGCACAAAAAGAACTTCTCTCATTTTTTCCCTAGAGGGAGCCACAACCCCACCTCTAAATGATATCAGCTGCTGTAACAGTCACATTTTCAAGACATTTCAGGGATTTTTTTTGCAGCAAATGTCATTTGTTTTGTCAGAATACACGGCAACCTTGTAACCTTTCACCATTATCCTTACTTAACAAATAATATATGGCAAATAGCCCGAAAAAAATGCTACAGGAATCTTTGAAGGTTAAATACAGACTACATTTGGCATAAATCACATGTTGACCATGAACTGTTCTGCAGTGTTCTAGAGAGAATGAAATATCTTCCACCCCCATCCCATTAACAGCACTTAATTGCACATTCACTTTAACACCTTGGGCACGTCTACATGATTATGAATATATATATATCAAAAAAGATTTGGACTTGCAAAAAATATGATCCATTTTATTGTGAAGCAATCAACAAGTTTCCACTGCCCACTGCGGCCGTCATCAGGATCTAACATTAACCATAGAGAAATTGAAATTTTACAAACTTTTAAAATTTTTGAGAATAATAGTTCTGCATCTTGAAAAAATCGGGAAAAAAGTCCGAAATGCACAAAGTGCAAGTTCCAGCGCATCCGTAAAATCTGCTTCGGAACTATGTTCGGGTTTGGATTCGGGGCCATCTCTAATTAACCACCAAGTGAACAAACTTTTATCCTCCCTCACAGGTAAGTATCTCTTGATCTGCAAACTTTAGTGTACCCAATTAACCAATAAAGTGCCATAGTGCTATGTATCAAAACATCTTACAATGTAAACAGTATTCAGGGTGTATACACAAACACAGACAGTATCAAAAGTGTCCATAAAAAGTATATAAGAATATATAAAACATGGGTCCAACATGAACATAACAGCGAATATTGTACATATTATATATTATTGTATCCAGCCCGCTGTCCTCCATCACCCATGTGGTATGCCAGAAGAGAGATCTGTCAAATTTCAGCACTCCCTCTGAATAGTGACTTCTATTTTTGGCCCCACACCCTCTAGTGAATTTGAAATAACCCCTATCAAACCACATCCACTCAATAACAGTATTCCATGGCACCAGTGTTATATCTCCTTTAGTTTCGACTAACTGTTAATTACCTGGGCGTGACCCCCCCCCTTAGCAATCCCAACAAAGTTGACACATCCCTTCACCACCGCTCTGAAAAGTGATGATACCCAAATCTACAGATCCACAGCAGACCCCTTTGGTGAAGACGGACAGCCGAAGCCAGGACACCCATCTACCCATGGGACAAAACAATCAGCTATAGATACAGCCATGGATCTGTTAGAGACAAGTGGGAGCCACCAACACAGTGTTCACTTGTAGCTGCTGGTATGCTGGCATGTAAAATGTCTTCCTATCTGAAACCTTTCTCTATAGTGTTGTGTTGAGTATACAGTCATTTTGAAAATTGGTAGAGGACATGATCTTTAAATAAAATGGCAAATAAGGGAGCAACATTGGAGCCCATCTCCGTCCCAGATATCTGTTGGAAAATATTTTTTCAAAGTGAAAACAGTTATTTTGTTGAATAAATTCCAGCAGGTTAATCAGAAATCCAATAACTGGGTCAGCATGCCCTGATTTCACCAATGTCTCGATTTTACCATTCTCATTTCCCTTATCCTCTGGTATTACAGTGTATAGACTGCATACATCACATGTAACAAGAATGGTGTCCTTAATGTCCCCTTTAAAATTCATAAGATGTGAATTGGTCTCCACTGTCTCTGATCCTATATGTTTAACTGCTGGTTGGAGAAACAAATCAACATATTGAGCTGTTGGCTTTAAAAGAGAGCACTCAGAAGCTATGATCGGAAGAACAGGTATAGCTGTGCATGACTTGTGAATTTTTGGTAATGTATATATAATGGGACATGAAGGGAGTTTCAGCAATAAAAATTCAAACATCCCTTGATTGAACCAACCTGCCGGCGGGGCAGTGTTAAGTTTTCCTAACAAGTTTTCCTAATGGCTTCTCTTTTGATTTTGCTTGGATTGTTGTGCTTACAGATCAGGTAGTTCTCACTGAACTATTGGACAATCGTCCCAAAATATTGCATGGTGTGTACCCAGCTTTAGAGTATCATTGATAACAAGGTCATGAAAAACAATGATAGCCGCAAGTGTGTTAGGAGGATCAATTGAACTAGAATTTTAAAAAGGGGAAATATCTTTCCTACCTTCACCTTTTAAAAAAATATTTCATTTTAACTTTCTCTTGAATCTCAATAACTCAACCTCAGTTGTTAGTGTATCAGTTTTGGGAGCCAGGACAAAAGATAAACCATTGTTCAAAAGTCGAAATATGCCTTAATTCAATAAATGTGATCTTAGATTAAATATTATTTTCTGTGGGGGCCTGGGTATGCCCTCTGGTGTGACTTACCAGTACTGCCCCTGATGGTTATTTTTCTTATTCTATTCCTTAGATGCCAAAACATGTGCCCTGGCATGTAACTGCTGATAAAAAAGGCATAGAAGAAGATGATAGAGGGCTATCAGAGGATGAACCAATGTCATCATCAGAGCCATGTGAATCCCCAGAGGAATCGAATCAACAGCAGACATCCCACCATGCTGTTTAAGGTTTCCAGGCAGGGTGGGGGGGGTGTGGTGAGGGGGCGTGATGTCATCAATGTCACGCAGGGGGGCAGAGTTAGCCATTTAGGGGTTGGAGGGGTGAGGTTTACGGCGTTCTGGAGGCATGGTGGCCAAAAGGGGGTGTGGCGGGGAGGAGATTAGTGTCACCTCTCTGTCGCGGGAGTTTGCCTGGATCAAATAAAAAAGCCAGGAATATTTCTGGATAAACTAAAGGCCTGTAACGACAAATGACAGAACAGCAGGCAATTCTGACAACTATTGTGTGTACTATCGTGTGTACTAGTTTAGTAAATCTACCCCTTTCAAGTGACAGGATCTCTCCTTTTTTGCTAATGTGTTTAATGGAAAAACAGCCGTTTTGTACCTAAAGTTTCCCTTGCTCCTGGCTACCTCCCTGTAACGTAGTATAGGATTTTAGCCAAGATCGAAAGGCTTGTGTGGCAGTCACAAATAATTATGGAGGCTGTTCTTGACTGTGTGTAGTCATTGGGTTTCTATACCTTTTGCAACCTGAAACAAACTTTTTAAAGCCGCCCCCTGTATCTTCCCGCAACACGCAAAGCACTGGAGATCTGACCTAACAGTGGCTGCTGAACTGGAGGGATGACATTTACAAATTTAGCAGCCAGTATTAAGTTAGCCATCTAGTTCAGCAGCCAGTGTTATGTCTGCCCTCCAGTTCACTAGCCAGTGTTGACTTAACCACAAACAGAGACTGGAAAATATAAGTGTCCACACAGGCTGGTAAATATAAGTGCCATCACTGACTGGTAAATATAAGTGCCCCAAATTCAGACTAGTAAATATAAGAGCCCACAGGGAATGGTAAATATATGTGCACCAAACACAGAGATGGGTAAATATAAGTGGCCCAAACACACACTGATAAATATAAGTGTCTACACTGACTGGTAAATATAAGTGCCCCAAATTCCGACAGGTAAATATAAGTACCCACAGAGACTGGTAAATATAAGTGCCCCAAACACAGACTGGTAAATATATTATCCCACAGAGAATGGTAAATATAAGGGCCCCAAACACAGACTGGTAAATATATTATCCCACAGAGAATGGTAAATATAAGGGCCCCAAACACAGACTGGTTATTAGAAGTGCACCTAACACAGACTGTTACATATGAAATACAAGTGCCCCCCCCAGAGATTACTAAATTTAAGTAAAGGTAAACTAACTTCAATTTCCTCTCTCCACAAGAGCAGGATGAATGAGAAACACAGAGGGCCTCATTTACCCAGATTCACTGGACAAATATATGTAGGTAAATCCACGACACCAATTAGCACAACTTTAACCCCATATTAGCGTTGGATGCGGGGGTTGCGCAAAAATCACCCGCGCATCCGATGCTCGCAATTTAATATCGCTTTTGCGCTAGTTTTAGCGCAGGATTTTAATGCCAGTAAATAGCTGTCATTAAAATCCCGCAGTGGGAGGGATTTACCCACATTCTCAAATGCGATATTGAATCGCCAACAGGACTTTTACCCAGAGCGATAGCAGCTCTGGGTAAATGAGCCTGAGAGTCTCTTTGCCTCCAGATAAGTTTAGAATGAATTTATAGTTGTAGTTTTTAAATATTTGAAGGGTTGCAAGTTTGAGTTATTTACCAAAGAGACTGGTATATAAGTACCCCAAACACAGAGACTGGTAAATATTAACGGGGAGATTCAATAAAACTTCTTATTATTTAAAATGGTGTTAATTTTGTCCCAACCAATCAGATCTTGTTTAACATT
Organism: Hymenochirus boettgeri; assembly: GCA_019447015.1. NCBI lineage: Eukaryota > Metazoa > Chordata > Amphibia > Anura > Pipidae > Hymenochirus > Hymenochirus boettgeri. The sequence goes on along the minus strand of CM033474.1, from coordinate 70,893,462 downwards.
TGAAAGCTAACATCTGATTGGTTGGGGCAAAATTAGCACCATTTTAAATAAGAACTTTTATTGAATAACCCTGTAAGTGTCCCAAACACACACTGGTAAATATAAGTGCCAACACTAACTTAGTAAATATTCAGTAAGAATTCAGATCCAGCTAGTTCATAAGTTCTTCACATTCAGCTTTATTTGATCACACTCAAACACAAACATAAAGTGCCATAATAATTATGAATTATTATGAACTAGTTGGATCTGTATTCTCACTTGAAAAGTAAGTGGATTTTATTTACTTTATGCTTATTTTTAATAAGATGTTTCATTTGTTAAGAACTTTTAAAACAACTTTTCTCATATACACAAGCGCAAACTAAATCTTTATTGAGTGAATCAACACATCAAAAAGTGGAAATATTTTTGTGCAAGATACAGATTCATGGCTCTATGGTGTAGTACTTGGGCATAAATAAAACAGTAAATACACATTTAATGATCACACGCAGTAATAAAAGAATTAGCAAGGGTTAAACAAACAATCAAATACACTTCACCTCTAGTGTCCATGGAGGGTCTGGTATAAATGAGATATTTATGGGTTTGGGTGGTTTAGAGGAATTTAGTCTGATTAACTGTACATGACATTAAGATTAGAAACACAGTGACACATAAAGTTTAGATTTTTGTTGAGTCCAGAGTCCCAAATTTTTGTATAAGTTTACATTCTCATTCTAACCTCTCCTTTTGGGATCTGAAATTTCCCATGAGCATTATGACTTTTAGGTCTTTCAGGCTGTGTCCTTGGCTGCAGAAATGGGCACCCACAGGGACATCTCGTTTATTGTTGTTAATTGTGAATCTATGAGAGTTCATCCTTTGCCTCAGAGTCTGTCCAGTCTCTCTTACATATAGTCCTGAGGGGCATCTAGAACATAAAATCGGGTATACAACATTGGATGATTTGCAGGAGAAGGTTCCTTTTATCTCAAACCAATGTTGGGTCCACTGAGCAAAAATTTGTGACTCTGGACTCAACAATGATCTATACTTATACTTATATGTGTCACAATCAGGGTTATTCAAAAAAAATTCTTATAGTTAAAAATGGTGCTAATTTTGTCCCAACCAATCAGATGTTAGCTTTCAAATGGTAAATAAAATCTGATTGGTTGGGGCAAAATTAGCACCAATTTTAACGATAAGAACTTTTATTGAATCTCCCTGTATGTCTCTTAAAGGGCGTGTCCACCCCCAAAACTATAATCCCCCCAACTACTGGCCCCACCATGTAGTGTAGTTTAATCCTTACCTCACATCCCAGATCCATATGGTTCTCCTGTAGTTCCCCCGCAAAGTCCCAAAAACTGCCCACCAGGAGGATAGCAGAGTCTATATAGGACTCTGCCTCCTACCTGGCCTCTGGGAGAAGTTTGGCATGTGTACTGCAGCCCTTCTCCCCCTCCCTCCCCCTCCCTCTCCCTCCCTCTCCCGATTCCCTCCCCCTAGCTTTAAACTCTTAATGTAGAAGATTCCCCCTGGTCTCTCAACCCCAACCGCTATATTTATATTTTAAGAAAGCTCCCCAAACTTTACTTACCTCTCCTCTTTCCTCCGCCGAAGTGAGCTGCCGGCAGCCGCGTCCGTGATTGGCTGCCGCTCAGCCAATCACAGACGCGGCTGCCGGTCCGCCCCTCTGCTTGCATTTTCTCGCAAGCAGAGGGCCGGGAGCGACTGACATGCGATCGCAAATGAATGGGATTTTGCGATTGCAGGTAGGTCGTATAGAAGATCGGGAGAAGCATTTCCGGCAGGATCGAACGAGCGTCGTGTGAGCACTCGGCCGGGTAAGTTAATATTGGATATATGTATGGCCACTGTAAGCGCTTGGAAAGCTTGCATTTTCAATCATTTTAGTTAGCCAATAAAAGGTATTATTTTATATCCAAAATGTCTTCACTTTCATCAATGGCTAACACGGTACAATTCTCTACTATTTCTTATTTAAGTAATGTAGGGCCATATTTATAAAGCATGGTATCGAAATTTAGCATACCATGCATTATCAATATGTACGGCCGTGACCATAAATGTTGTAAATTTACATTGAACGTTTGTTATTCTATGGAGATCGTAAATCTATGATAACCCGATCGTAGATTTATGATTCCCATAGAATACCATTGCAATATCGGTAATTTATGATTGTTATCGCTAATCAGTGATAACGGTCATAAATTAACAATCGCTAAACTGATTGGAAATTAACTGATCAAAAAAGCCGCAATATCACTAAAGAGCGATACCATGCCTTTATAACTATGGCCCCCGTAGTGTGAAAAGGTTAAGAAAAGAATGAAACCCTCCCTCTGCAGTTAGTTGTACCTAGACAAGCAGTCTTAAAGGCATTTTTCTTAAAATTCGGCTAAATCTCCTACAAGCTCCTTCTTCAGTTTGGACTGGGTGCCGCCTCCTTACTTAGTGGGGGATTAAACCAGTGAGCATGTGCACACTGCAGAAAACATGCATTTTCATTGTTTGGTTTAAGGCTCTAACATTGACCACACAAATTATTTAAAAAAAATTAAAACTGTTTATGTGGAATCCATTTTTTCAATGTCCTTGTTAACAATTTAGCAATGGATACATTAAAGTTTTCATCCTTTTGCCTGGCTTTCCTGACCACTCGTTTTTATACATGTGGCTCTTTATATTTTTATTTTAATTTGTATGGTTCTTATAACTACAGCGCCATTGCTTAAGTTTGTTAAGTCTGCAAATCACCACACAGTTGCTTACTATATCATTACTGTCTTCAGCTGTCACCTTTTTTGTGACACGCTTTTCAAAGGAACTTATAATTAGTAGTGACAGAACTGCACAAAAGAGAAAAGTATTGCATCATTTGAACAATGCACAGGCATCTTCTGATTGAATTAAGCAATGCAGAGCCACGCAACTTTTGGGGACACTGATAATTAAAACTAGATAATAATCCTTTCTCTCTCTTATTAACGGGCAAACCTAACCTTAATGACAAAGCTAATGTCTATGCTGGAAAGGGAGTTCACTTTCTGACAATACATTACTTTGTACTTTAATTGATTTTAAATGAATAATACTTTAAAGGCACACTAAATGAATTAACTAAAAAAAGGGGGTATTAGTCATAGAACGGAAGGAAAAAACACAAAGAACAACACATGAAACAAAAGAAAATTTTTAATGGCAAAATAGCAAAATGCAGGGACCACATAATAATTATACTGCAGTGTTGGCAGAGGTAGATTAATAGGATAATGAATGTTGAAACGTAAGAAATTCCAGTAAGAAAGAAAATATTCCTATATATAGATATTTATTTTACTACTTGATGCTTTATTCTTTATTTTGCTTTCCATAATTCGTTATATAGATATTTGTATATAAAGTAATTCATCCTTGTTTTAGCAGTGTTCCAATAATTATCTGTTGTATTCACTTAGATCAACTGGACTTGAAGTTTAGTTCTTGAAGACGTTTCGCTAGTCATCCGACTGGCTTTCTTAATTCAGAAGGACTTGTACAAGAATCTGTGGCAATTATGTACCCTGGAAAATCCCAATTAGCTTATCACAGCTAGGTGTTAAGGATGTGATTAGATAGTGGCTAAGAGGTGTTATAGGAACGCCCAGAATAAGGTGTCAAAACAGCATTGTACATGGCAGACAGTTGGTGTCGAACCCCCCCACCTCTATTTAGGCTTGGTTTCTTTATTTTCACATAAATGGCCTCCTTAACACCTCTCTTAAACCAGTCACGTTCCTTTGCCAATATGTTAACATTACAATCTTCAAAGGTCCTTTATGTCCTTTATCCTACAGAACACATTAATGCAGTAGACCAAAACATCAAATTTACAAGGGAAGAGGTACAAAACAACAAACTGGCTTTCTTGGACTGCTTGGTAGAAGGAAAATGGTAAACTGGAAGTAGAGGTTTACATAAAAACAACACACACAGATCAGTATTTGATGTTTAAATCCCACCAGCCTTTAGATCACAAGCTGGGTGTCATCAGAACCCTGCAAACACGAGCTGAGAACATCCCCACTAGCACAGAGGGGAAGGCTAAAGAAATGAAACATCTCAGAGGAGCCCTTAAAACTTGTGGATATCACACTGGCCTTGTCAAAGAAGTAGAAGGAAAGAAAGAACACGATACCAACAGTGAAGGGGAAAAGCAAGACAGGAGAAAGAACATGGTCACCCATATGTAGCAAGGGTCTCCGAGAAATTAAGAAGAATTTTCAAAAAACACAGTATCACTCTGCTTTAAAGCGAAGAACACACTGAGGCAGCAATAGGTACATCCGAAAGACCCAATACCCAAACACAAGAAAAGCGACATCATATACGCAGTGCAGTGCAGTGAAGAATGCTCTGATTTGTATGTCGGGGAGACCAAACAGCAACTGCATCAACGTATGGCCCAGCCCGGAATGCCAATTCCTTGGGTCAGGACTCAGCCATGTACCTGCATCTTAAGGATAAAGGACATACCTTTGAAGATTGTAATGTTAACATATTGGCACGTGACTGGTTCAAGAGAGGTGTTATGTGAAAATAAAGAAACCACGTGGATTTGCTCACGTGGATGATACTGTTAAGTTCCAGCAGCTTCAGTAGCAGGCTAAAAGCTGCTGGCCAATAGTATCTATCATAAATCTGTGAACTCAATCAGTTAACTGATTAAAGGGGAACTAAAATTTACAGACAACCTTGCACTAATAGGAAGAACAAATTCACAAAGCTGTGTCTCACCTCTTCCTTTGCTGTGGGTGCTGGGTGATTTATGAAATGAACCTGTGGGTACTACGGGTCAGCTCCCATAATTCACTTTACCTGGGAACACCCAGCTATGTGTACACAGTACACTTCACAAGAAGCTGCAGCCTTGCTTCCTGGAAACTGACAGCCAATCATGTTACAACTCAGAGATCATCCCTCCCTCTGACAGAGAACACAGATTTCAGTGCAGTTTTTGACCATATTACAAATGCTCCTGTCCCTAACAATGATAAATTCCTTTGGTTTTCATACAAAAAAACACAAGTAATCTTTGCAGTTAATTTCTTTGCTAGCATGGATGTAAGAAACAGAATTTAACATTTCAGTAAAAAATAAAAGTAAGTATGAGGAATCGAACCTCTATATTGTGTCTTGTAGAAAGTTTTCTACCTCTATCCCATAAGGGTTACTATGTGGGATATCAGTAAATGTAGAATCTTTATCTTTTGCTGGGCACCCGTAACTCAACAATGAAGTTACATTTAGAAAATGTATCTTTCACTATAAACAGAAGCTAGAAACTCTGTGCATAGAGACAGTGATTCTCTTTTATATAAATCACTTTTGTTGTGCACTAACAGTGAGCACTGCACTGGTACCAGTTAATACACCAATGCAGTACAGCATTAGTGCAGTAAATATAAAGCACCACTACAGCACCAGTTAAATTACTGCTCACATTACATGACCCACATAAGTGAAAACACAAGCACCAGTGAAACACTTGAACTATTACAGTACCATCCCAGTATAAACACAACACTATTGCAGAACTCACACCAGTCAAAGCAACGGCACTAGTACAGAGTCAGCACCAGTACAGCACATTTAAAGTACAAATTAAAGGACAATTATACTCACTTGCCCCCGCTCCGCTGCTGAATAGTAGTCAGGGTCAGGACACTAGGTCCTCACACCTAGGTTCTCCTTAAAGGAATAGTTCACAGCAAATGTTAACTATTCCTTTAATGCATTTATTGAAGACTGGGAGGCATTTGATTCTTCAATCAATGCCCGTAGAGCCAGGAATGAAGATAGAAGAAACTTACCTTTCTCGATATCCTCCGCGGCCACACTTACAGGTCCCAACCGCTTCCTGGTTCTAATTAGCTATAGCACGCAAGCAAGATAAGGCCAGGAACTAGAAGAGGTCAGGACCTGTCATTGTGACAGAGGAGAATCACACAAAAGGTAAGTTTCTTCTACCTTCGTTCCTGGCTCCCCAGGCATTGAATTAAGAACCGAAGGTAAGGCCATAGCTCCTTAACCTCCCAGTCTTCAATCAATGTATTAAAGAAATAGTTCACTTTTGCAGTAAAATTTTCCTTCAAGATTCATACACATTTGTGATTGTGGGGCCGAGTATGTGAGCATCTCTGTGAGCATGACTCTATTGAGTCATATGTTGTCTAAAAGTTTATGACAGTCTTAACTATTCTCAATTAAATGCTTTGGATCATTTTTTGTATCCCTTTTCTGATTGATCCCATTCGACTATGAGATCTGGGGGTTTTTAAATGTGTTTTGAGGACCATTTCTATGGTCCTACACAAACCAAGAAGGGCAATCCTACAGGAACAGCCAAACTTTGTCTTAGCTCAATCAGAGCCACTTCAGGTCAGGTCTTTTAAAAAAGCTTATAGAATTTGAATTGTCTCCAACTATAGAAACATTTTCTATTTCACACAGAGTATAAAACAATCTTATTCTGCAAGCTGCAGTTATTTCCAGTTTGTAGACAAACATTTTCAAATAAAAATTCATGGTTTGCCAAAACACTTCTGATCATTTGTATCTCTATGTTTTTGAGTAGAAGATGAACAAAAAACATTGGCGAACTATGATTGGACCATTTGTACTTTATAAATAAATAAACAGTTACTCATAACTGATGATTGGAAAAGTATTTAATGATAAATATTTCACAGGGAGGCTCATGAATATTAATGAAGATTATTGTTACATAAAGAGTTTGTGAAATATTTATTGTACGTTATAAACAATACCAGCACATAAACCTATTTGTAGTATACTGGTTTAGGAGAAATGGGGTCTAAGCCTTTCTATAAATATTCTTTTATGAAAGCTGTATGTATGAAAAGAACCAATTAACATTTTGACCTGTATTCCTATGACATAAAATATGAGGCCACATTTAAGACATTTGCTCCACATCAGCATGTAACAGCATCAGAAGGACTGAAGATTTGCTGGCCAGGTTTTGTTTTTTTTTTTTGGGAGGGGGGTGGTTGGGCGCTTAGGGCACCAAGATGGCTAGAAGCGGCACCGTACAAGAACAAAACAATATGTTACTTTTCCACTGACAACCACAGACAAATTGGTTTGTTTTGCACATGGTTGCCAAACAAATAGCACATTTGCATTATTAATTATGCAAATGGTAGTTGGGGACCTCCTGAGTGAAGTTGGTTGTAAATTGGGGTGAAGTTAACTCCACCAACTGATGCAGCCCTTTTATCTGGTATGGGGCCCTATACGTATTCTATGTAGTATGTGGGGTTGGGCACCTCTGGTTTTGCATAGATTACACATGATTCTGAAATTATCTAGAACAATGCAGGAAAAGGGAAGCAGACTGACATCTATAGGAGACAAAAGGCCTCACACTTTTTTTGGTACAGTTGCATGGAGTTAGCAATTTAATATACAATTTCATGTTTTACAAACCCTGTTACGTTAATAGGGAACTAGGGATCTTGCACACACCTGTTAAGGTAGAATTGGTAGAAATGAGAGCTTCTTACTGTTATCTCACACAGGATCCTTGTCCGAATGTTTTATACAGCTGAGTAACACAACACAGGAATGAAGCGGTTTTATCATGACAAACTGCTGTCCATTTCTGTCAATCGCTGTCTTTTACCTTTTACCCTACCCTAGTAGTAACTATTCATTGTAAATCAATCAACCATTTTACATATAGCCATGCAAATACGTTTTAAAAAGTTAAAAGGAAAAACAAATGCTAACATTAAAAGTAAAAGTTCATCATAAATGAATAATGTATCTATAAATCAGTCAAGTACCTCCTCAGTGTCAGTGAATAAAGACCACAGTATGTCCATAACAATTGGTTGGGAGTTGTGTGAAGCATGCTTAGAGCATGCACAATCCTACACAATCTAATCAGAATGGGAAGTGCAGCACAGCCAATGGGGTTGTGTAACTTAAGTTTCCCTAGATGTCCTTAATGGATAAAATTGCCAAGTTTGAGAGGAATAAGTCATTGATCCAAAATGTTGGTTGGCTGACTGGACATTTGGCTTATGTTTGTAAATTCAGCATTGAAATGATCTATTTGCTGCTTTTTTTTACACCCATCTAATGGATGTTAAGAAAGGGTTTCTGATGGTAGACACTGAAAACCGTTTGTAATAGAAACTGAGAAAGCAGGGCTACTGACAAGATAACAGATCTGTTGGACCAATAAATATTCAGCATGTTTTAAAACAAAAGACACATTTCCTCAGCCCTGATAAACAAACTAAAAGTTGGAGCTGTTATTCTCCTTTCACAATTAAATTTTGCCTTCCTATGCCTGGACCATTATGTGTCATGTTTAAAAAGAAAACTAGATAAGAAATCCATTATTATGATGACAGAGAAATTAGCTCAGTATAAGAAATTCAATATGAGAATTCAGCAATGAGAGGTTAATTTGAATCTACATAAGAAACGTTTCTACTTATGTATGTAGCTGAAATAAATTGCTTAGACTGACTGGCTTATCTTCCAAGCCCAGAAGTATTTTGCTTCATTTAATGCACAAAGATGTATCCGTACGCCTGTTGCTATTTCAAAGTTTATGGAAATAGCAACACTGTCTGTTTAAAAATCTATTTCCAGCCGCACTGCACACAAAACACCAAGAGTAACAAACGTCATTGAATAAGCCGTCCCAATATATTTACATAAACTAGATAAGACATTTAAAAATGACTGGGCCCATTGCTAGGATTTTGCATACTGTCGGATTGATCGGCGTCAAAATGTTACAGAGAATCTCTAGACTAACAGAGCCTGTTTCATCTTTATTATTTTAAATAAGAAACCACATATCTTTATGGGAGGGGGGCATTTCATCACAAGCTTCTTGGCCCCAAGAATTTTATCTGAAAAGAGATTATGGGCTATAACAGAAGTTTCTTTATTTTCCTCTTTAAAAGGTATCCAAACTGGAAAATAGTTTGTTTAAATTATCCATTACTGGAAACTATGTCTTCCCAATCACCACTGTACCATGTACGTGTGAAATTCCTTATGGGAAATTCCCTCTCCCAGTGCTGGCTAATAGACCTAAATGAGCATGCTTGCCCTCACAGTGAGTCATGCCTTACAAAGAAAGTACTAGATTGAAAGTATGCAGCAACATACACACCTCACAGTAAGTGCAACTTAAATTTATTTTATTATAGATTAAAATGAGGCAAAGTAGTTTATTTCAGTTTTCAAAGCCTCATGTTTTGACTTACAAAGTGAAGGAAGCTTTGTGGAATGTATAGTTTACTTTAAATATTGCAACCAATGCGATTGACTACTATCCATAATCATTTACCTAGAAACAGAGAAAACTGGTTGGTTTCATTTAACCAGAGATTTCTCCAACTTCAGACAAAATTTTTAAACTGTGAATTAATTTTGAAATATATTTAAAGGTATACTTACCATTCCCCAATCCACTCCTGCAAAGTACCCAGGGTGAGAACCTAAAAAGCAGTCCTCACCTCTGGGTACTTTACAAAAGTCCTGAAGTACTTACTGTATATCTCCCTCGTCGCTCCGGTCGGATCCTCCCCACTGGCACTGTCAGTGACAGTCGGGAGGCAGCCAATGGGAAGACACGCCTCCTTGCAGAGCGCGTCTTCCCATTGCTGCCTCGCGACCTGTCACTGACAGTGCCGGGAGGATCTGACCGGAGCAACGAGGGAGATTACAAGTAAGTAGTGCAGGACTTTTGTAAAGTACCCAGAGGTGAGGACTTAGCGTTTTAGGTCCTCACCCTGGGTACTTTGCAGGAGTGGGGGGAAAGGAACGAGAGGGAGGTGAGTATAATTGTCCTTTAAAGAGCATGTTCTGAACATATGCAGATGTGTTTTCCAATTTTAATTGCTATATTCTGCTGATCCAGCAGTTTCTCTAGGCATTAAAGTAAAATTACTTTTCCTTATTTTTATCATAAATTAATATGTGTAAGTAGCACTTACTCTGAGGTGTGCATGTTGCTGCATGCCTTCAATACAGTATTTATCTTGATCAGACTCAGTATCACCCCCTCCATATTTTAACCACTCCCCTTACATCTGACCAGAATGTTTTAAGAGGGCAAGCATGCTCAGTGATCATTTTGAGGCAGCACTGGGGAAATACATAAGAACTTTCAAAACTTCATGCAGCATACAGCATACCAACTGTCAAAACTCTTGTCAGCATTCCAGCTTCAGCAAAACTGCTCACAGCATAAGAGTTTATAATAATAATATGGCATTTAATTAAAGGCTGGTTCAGATTGGATATCTAAAGAAACCGGGGACAGATCAACAAGAAAAAGGTACAGTAGTGGTTGGGAATTATAGTTTCTAGTAATGGGCAATTTAAAAAAATCAGTATAGACGCCCTTTAATAAATTACTTCCTATTTGCACAACCCCCTTATAGCATTTGTTATGATCTTATGGTGGTCATAGATGTAAAGATATTATTGGCCCATACACCTCAGACTTTTTTTGATTGTGAATGCCTGAACTTAACGCAGTAAAATACTTTTCACCATTTTATAAATATGATCAAGTGGTTACCACAGCGAAGTATGGCAAAAAGCGAAATGGCTAAAGGTGGCGGTAATGACTCTTTCCCACTGGTTATCACTGCTCTATAAATTGCACAGAGTCCAAATTTGTCGAAAGGCGTCGATAACGGAGGCAAAATTTTTTTTAAAAACCTTTATAAATATGGCTATTAGACTTCCACCAACAAAGAGGGGGATTATGGGAGTGGATCACTAGTAGGTACAGCTTAAATTTCTTAATTTAACCAACAGCCGCAGCAAAGGGAGAGGTGAGACACAGCTTGTTGTATTTTTGTTAATATGCTCTGTCTATTAGGACACTGTTGCCTTTTTTCTCACTTTAGCATATTTTGCAAAAAAAACAAAACAAAACACGGGGAACATGTAGTATTGGCCAAAATAGTTTAACAATCAGAAAAAACATTTGCCAGCTCCAAAATATTAATAAGATGTGTCAAGAATAATATTTAAGCCTATGACCTATGTGGTCATAAATAGTTCTAGAACTTAAAGGCCACATTTAACCTCTTACTGAGCCTTAGAAGCCAAGCTTTGAAAAGCCGTTTCAAAACCTTTAACCTTTCCCCACTGGGCCAAGATAACGTCAGATGGACTCTGGAGGTTAGGCAGAGTTTGCAGTTAGGTCACCCCCTGCTTTGCACGTACTGCCATCTTATATGTATCAATCTGTGTGAGCCGGGCATGAGGGCATCTTAAATGTACTAATCTGTGTGAGCTGGGCATAAAGGCATCTTAAATGTACTAATCTGTGTGAGCTGGGCATGAGGGAATCTTATATGTAGCAGTCTGTGTGAGATGGGCATGAAGGCATCTTAAATGTACTAATCTGTGTGAGATGGGCAAGAGGGCATCTTATATGCACCTGTCTGTGTGAGCTGGGCATGAGGGCATCTAAAATGTACTTTTCAGTGTGAAATGGGCATGAGGACATCTTACATGTACCAGTCTTTGTAAGCTGGGCATGAGGGCATCCTATACTATATGTACCTATCTGTATAAGTTGGGCATATGGGCATCTTATATGTACCAATCTGTACATACCATCTGTGTTCACCCACTATAACCCAAAATGTAATAGTTAGAAAGCTGACAACTGTAGGATTAACCTGTTATGCATTGAAATGTTTTTCTTCCCTTCCCTCTTCCTTTTTTTTTTGCCCTCCAATTTGTATAAATAAAAGCTAATAGACCCACTATGATTGTCCTCTAATTTATCATCAGAAATATCGACAAGTGGTTGTTTTGGAAAACAGTTCTTGCACATGTTACACTGCTTAATTTATTATTACTTACCGTATATACTCGAGTATAAGCCAAGGTTTTCATTTTTTAAAATGCCACTGAAAACCTGACTTTGGCTTATACTTGGGTCACGGTGATACAAGAAAGGTATGTGTAAGTAACTACTGGTAACTTACTTTCCCCCCCTTTAGTCCGCTGCAAAAGGAGACCAGAGCTTGAGAATCGCTGCATAAGGAGACCGGATTGGAGGGATGCAGGTATGTACGTAAGTTAATGCGCCTCCTCATGCTGATGTAATGGATGAGTTGTAGTTTCAAAACATCTATAGTGGGAAATTTCTACCCTCGGCTTATACTCGAGTCAATCAGTTTTGCTTGCTTTTCAGGTAAAAATAACTACCTCAGATTATACTCGGATCGACTTATATTCGAGTATATATTTGTTTGTATTGTAGTTGTAGCTTATGTCTGGGGGGAAGGGGAATTGTGGTTGGGCAAGGGGCCTAATCCAAAATTTTTCAGGGGGACCCACTGTTTTCTAGTTATGCCCCTGGTAATATAATTTGATATTCATTTTTTAAAAACATGTTTTCAGCAGTGCACTCTGCCTAATACACACTGCAAAGTGGTGCAGGACAACCAGAACAGCTCTACATCAATGTTCCTCAAAATTATGCACTCTTGTATTTGCATCCAACTAAGCAGGCCTATCCATACAGGTTAACATAGAGTGCAGACAATAATATGTGTAGATATAAAATGCAGCATGTAATGCACAAAATTTGATTTTATGTCCACACATCCACAACTGACATATATCTGCTCACAGATAGAGATGGTCGGATCACGAATCCAAACCCGGTTTTGCAGCAGATCTCGCAGAATTTCCGAATTTTTTCCAAAAATCCTTGAATGTTTGAGGACTTCTGAACACTCGAGGATTTCCGAGCATTTGAAGATTTCAAGCTGTTCAATAATCCTCGAACGGCCGAATTCGAGAATCCTTGAATGTCTGTGTTTTTTGTATTTAGAGGCCACTGGATTCTGATTTTCAGGTGAAGGAGCCCCTGATTCTGCTGTAAGTGTATGTGGGCGGCACTAGATTCTGATGTTAGTGATTTGGGGTTGCTGAATTTTAATGTCAGTGTATCAGGTCACTAGATTTTGATAATAGTATGTGGGGGCCACTGTATTCCAATGCTAGTGTGTGGTGTTAGTGTCTGGGGGCACACACTTCTGATGTTAGTATATGGGGCTACTGGATTTTGATATTGGTATATGGGGCAAATGGATTCTGATATTAGTATATGGGGCTGTGTGATTCTTATGTTAGCATATAGATCTACTGGATTCTGATTTTAGTATATGGGGCTGTGTGATTCTTATGTTAGCTATATATCTACTGGATTCTGATTTTAGTATATGGGGCTGTGTGATTCTTATGTTAGCATATAGATCTACTGGATCTGATTTTAGTATATGGGGCTGTGTGATTCTTATGTTAGCATATAGATCTACTGGATTCTGATTTTAGTATATGGGGCTGTGTGATTCTTATGTTAGCATATAGATCTACTGGATTCTGATTTTAGTATATGGGGCCGTGTGATTCTTATGTTAGCATATAGATCTACTGGATTCTGATTTTAGTATATGGGGCCACTGGATTCTGATGTTAGTATATGGAGCCATTGGATTCTAATGTTAGTATATGGAGCCATTGGATTCTAATGTTAGTATATAGGTCTACTGGATTCTGATGTTAGTATATGGGGCCACTGGATTCTGATGCTAATGTATGGGGGCCACTGGATAGTGCAGTGGTTCTCAAACCAAGGCCGTGGCACACTTGGCAATGTACACTACTTGCATTCTCCTCTGTGTTTTTTATACACTTGTCCATTTTGCTGTAATACAGTTTCTTATATGTAAGAGGAAAGCTGCATCCATGGATTGTCTTCGTGTTTGAATGTTAGTACATGCCGTATGTTCCTGTAGTCATGCTATATATGTACCTGCCTCAGTGTTTTCAGTACGCCACTGTTTGAAAATGTAATTTCATTTTAAAGCATGAACTATTTGGCTTTAGGTGTCACCAGATGACCCTGAATTTAAATTTAATTTAAATGTACTAATTCTGTAACTAATGCAAAAATGTAATTAGATAATGTGCAAAAGGTTATATGCACACAAAAGGGTTTAATATAAAAAATTAGTAAAGATCACATCTAATAGTTTAATCATAAAAATAATGTACTTAGAGGCGCAAGGAAACAAGGTGTTAAATAGGTACAAGTAGCAATACATGATTCAGCCTCAAGTGTGAATCCCATAGAGAAGCAAAAATGCACCAGGAAGGTAGGTGGGAACCCCTTCCAGATCATATCTAATAGTAATTATGTTGGCCTTGTGCTAGCAGGAAATAAGATTCATACAATGATTGGATTAGTCTCAATGTTGAGCAGTCGTATTACCTTCTGATGTTTCTGTCGCCTTCCCTGTTGTACCATTCTTTGCAAGTTAATAATGTCAATTACATAATAATCGTCCATAGCCAGAAAATCTGCATGTGTGTCTAATAGTGTATGGCCTGCATTAGTCAAACTCAGCTTTACATTAAAGTAATTGGACACATTTCACCACTCCTCCATTCAGATATTTCCATAAAGATACAGTGACTTGGATGACTAAAAACCTTTGCAGATAAAGTCAAGAACAGTTTTGGTCTCCTGACCCTTTAGCAGATAGACCAATAGTCACTATTAGAGATGGCCGAACTGTTAAGTTTCGTTCCATTTTTGAATCTATGGATCTCAGGAAAATCCCGAATCTAAAAAACGGAACATATTTCGGAAACCATTTTTGAGTTTCCGATCATATTTTCGAAGGTTATCAAACGTTCAAGGCTACATTCGAGGATTATTAGAAATAGCCTTGAACGTTTGAACGCTCCAAATTCCCGAAATCCAAACATTCTGTCCAGACAGAACATTCGGATTTCAGAACCGAGGGGTTCCGAGTCGGATCTGGGTCTGTCTCTAATCAGTATATGGGAGTTTTGTCATGCCATTGCACCCATAGTCACTATGAATAGCTTAATGCAAATTCTACTCACTATTTATCATTGAATTAATAAATCAATGGAAATCACATTGTGTCAATATATTATGTTGCTTTTGCAATAAAAGGTTCAAAGATTTGCATTTAACAAATATGCAGCAACCAAATAAATATTACTCAACTGCTGCAGAATGGAAACAAACTAATATTTTATTGGTTGCTGCAGATTAAAAGCAATTTGCACCTCCTATTACATTTTGTAAGCAAATGTAGGTAGTCAATATCAATCTAATCGTATCCATCCCATTAGAGTTTATCTAATATAAAACCAATGACAATAAAAACTCCAATAACAAAGTTCTGCTTATTTTGATTTATTTATTACACTCAATGAGATCTTGGAAATCTTGCATTAAAATGCTGTACTTTTTATTCCATTTTTGTGCTAAAAAAATTGACATAATGGAGCTAAATCAAAATAGTATAATATGACAGTTTGCATGAAATGCTATATTTCTTTGTATATTTTTGCCGGAACTGGAAGATAGTCTTAGGCTTCCAGTACATTGTGCTTTCTCAAACATGCCGGCTCATCACAGCAGATTCATCACTGGATATTCACTTAAACTGATACCAAGGCATCATGTACCTCTAGGCTTATTTCTAAATAGCCTGCCAGTTAAAGGGCATGTCCACATCCCACATTAAATTTTATACATATCACTAGGAACCCCCCAAACCCTAAGTTCTCGATACGTACCTTTATCCCTGACATTTCTGCAGAAAGATTTCCAGTACAAACTTTGCCAGCGTTCTGAAGGTTCATGCCTCCCCTCACAGCTTTATGTTCTTGCACAGCAGCAGAGAAGGTGGCTCAAAAAGCAGCTATAAGTCACTGGCTATGATGTAAGCATCACTGTCAAACTGAAGGCTGTTACCCGGAAGGACCAGAGGAAGAAGAATGTGTGCCGGGTGATTTTGTGCAGGATACCTCTCTGCATTTACGTTGGGGACAAATGTAAGTATTACGATTATAAGGTTTGGGGGGTGGGGTCCTGGTGGTTTTGAATGAAATGTTTTGTGTAGGTGGACATCCCCATAAAACACTAAACATCTGTTTCAGTTGTGTTCAGTTGTCCTTACTACTCAGTAATGAGTTGCCATGGATGAGAATGTGCACTGTGAACCAGAAGCCTGAAACAATTTGCAATCAATTTTATATAGTCTACTAATACCTGCTTCATCTATATACTTCATATATTACATATAATAACAGAGATATAGTATTCAGCTCAAATAAAAGTTTGCAATATCTGCCTTATTCCCAGCATCCTTGAAACATACATGGTATATTTTAAATGCAATATATATATCTTACATAGTTTATAAAGTAGATAAACATAGATCAGATCTGTGTCTCTCAAAATTTATTTTGGAATATACGAAACATGAGTTCCTGTGTTATCAACAAAGGTGAGTTTGCAGTTGGACTAAGTCTACACTTTTAAATTAAATAAACCAAAAATATTAATTGAATCGTTTATTGTAAATCAAATATGAACAAGTTTGGTTGGAAGAAATGTCACAGTAATATTACGGTATAAAATGATGCATATGATGTATAGCTAGATAGATAGAGTTATTGGGCTACACAGCAAGATTTGTTCAGGGTGACTGAGTCCCCAGATGCACATCTAAGACCATGAACAGAAGACAGCAGGGTTTTTTTGTCAGGTTCTGGGAAATGACTGAACAATACATAAAAATTACTTTTCTGTGATTCTGCAAAATAGATTGCAACCAGTGGAACATAAGATACGTGTAATGTTTGTGGCTAATACATAGTATTATATTTATTTGTGCCAGGATGAGAGGCATTTAGATGCTGGTACAAACCCATATCGTTTATTTTTAGGAATTTTTTGTGGTTGTTTCCAGTTACAGCAAAGATTCTATAGTGAGTAACACAAAGGGTAAGTAAAAACCAAAATGCAACCTAGGCCAAATTATGCTGACAATTCTTTATTTAAAACTATACAGTAATATAGGAGCAGAATAAAAATTAAGATAACTTTGAATGGGTTCTTTAATTACCAACTAACCGCTGTATCTCTAATATCAGAAGCATTGGGGAGAAATTATTCTGCATGTTTACCTGAGTTCTGTAGCCTCCCTCCATTTGCCCTCTAACCAGTAAAGTTTCATTCATCTTATCAATATGCTCAAGCACAGTTTTCCACAACAGTGGGACTGGGACGCCTAGGGTTCCCCGAGAGGATGCTAGGGGTTCCTCTGGAGATTTTGACAGGAACTGTATGGATCCACCCTTGAGATGGATTGTATTATTTTATTAATATAGATGTATTGAGAGAGAGATATATTTTTTGATCTATCTGTTCTGTTTTTATGGTTTGATGATAATGTTCCCCAAAATATTAAATTTGTTTAAAGTGTTCCTGAAGGGTAAAATGAAAAAAACTGGTGGAAAGCAAAGTAAAAAAACAAACCAACAAACATTTTTTAAAATTATTTTTCTACCAAATAATAGGTTTTCGCCGTACATTTTGGTGAAACACTGCAGGCACAAATATTTTGAGTTCCAAATGACTGAATGAATGGTAAAATTCTCAAAAGGCAAAATTATCAGCTGAACATAAAAAAAACCACATTTTTATTAATGGCTTTTTTTAGATACAGTTGTAGACTAGGATCAATTCCTTACACCATAAATTCCAAGATAAATTCCTTGAAAATTTGATTCCAGGTAGTTTTTGGCATACTGCACTTAATCTTAGAAAAACAAGAAACTCTTATTTGTGTTTATTTATTGTTTAAATAGAATATGTAGAAATTCTTGGGAGGTAGCAGTTGAAGCAATAAGGCTGGGTACACACCATCCAACCAATCGACAGAAAGTTCAGTGTATTGGTAGATTAGGCATTAAAAAAATGCATGGATTTGCGGTGACCAATAGTCCTTCGTCCTGACCAACCGGTCGCTAGTGGCGAACTGTTGGTCGGAGGGAAGGATCACATGGTGGGTACCCAGCTTAACATTAAAGAAAAATAAGTCTATAACACGACTGGAGTAAATGCCAATTATCTTGTCATTTAACATTAAATATCTTGTGATTTTAGCAAACTAAGAAACTAAATCCATTTGATTCCCAAAATAAGATGGCATGACACCAATAATAATACTTTATTAAAACAATGAAATTTGAAAGGTGGCTTGGAAAAGAATTTTGGAAAGACTTTATTCTGTTGGATTACCCACACACTGTATTGTATTTTATACACACAATAATCTACATATAACAGATACAGTGGAAGATGTAGAGAAAACAAACCTTATCCAGTAGAAATAACCCCTATCAGCTATATAAACAACTCTATCAGTATTTCTTTCTTAGGCTGGGTACACATGGAGGGACTATTTGTCCCGAGCGAGCACTCGGCCGGGACAAATGTCCGTTGGTCGCGGCGGAATTTGCGAATGATTGACCGTGTGGTCCCATAGGGAACCACACGATCGATCGGGATTTTCCAACACGTCTGTTCGTCAGTTCGTCCAATCCGGATGACCGGACAATCAAGGAGGGTCATGGCCGGCCACCCCACACCAGGAGATATTTACGCCCGACCAACCAAAAGTGCCGTGAATCAGTCGCTCGGCCGAAAATATCTTCTGGTGTGTATCCAGCCTTAATTTCGGGGTCACGTGAGAGCAATTGGCACATGTTTTGTCATGTTCCAAATGCTAATGAGGCACCTAAATGGCTGCCCATTGCGGCCTGCTTAGTGGAAATTTTGGAAGGAGAGTCTGTACCTTTTATTGACAGGACTTTAGTGCCCACAGGATGAAACGTTGGTGCATGTTTAGCATTTGAAACATGACACAATATGGCACATTTAAAATGCTCTTTTTTGGCCCCATCCTAAAGCTTCGTACAGACAAACCATTGCACTGACCAAAGCGGGCGACTAACAACCAAAAAACAGCCTCTTTGGCTTAAAGTTGTACATTTGTGGTGGCTTTGTTGGGGATCTAACCTGCCAGATCAAAGAAGACGCTAAAGCAACCCTCACACATGCAAATGGTGACATAAATTGCTTTTAGAGGCCTTTAGAGTTTTATTCCAGCCTGCAATGGTTTTCTAACTTCTAAATCTGGGTACACAACAACCAATAATTGGGTGTGTCAGAAAACCACGGCCGATTGTGTGGTCCTCTATTGACTGCAGGCTCTGTCGTGGCTGGCAGTCCTTCGTCCTAGACGACTGGTCAGAAGAGCCGAAAAATCAGTCTGGATGAAGAATTGGCATGTTTGTACCCAGCTTTAGATAGAAAAGAGCTAATGTTATCTAGACCTCTAGTAAACACCTTATTATCACTGTAATTATCATCACATTTCACAATGCAGTACTTGAATCCGTTGTTTCTTGTATATTTCTGTACAAGTAAAATGGAAAACAAGAAATAAAACTGAGCTACAGAACTTTAGAAATGTCCGCATGCATCGCTTGTATTTAGAGGATTGATAAAGTCTGATTTGTCATTGAACTGTGAAGTATGAATGAAAAATTTGGAAAAGGCTTAGAATGAGCTTCTCTTGTCATCACCACATGGGAGGGTCTTCAAACCTGTAACAGAAAGACACACTTATTGTATAGATATATAATTTAAAAAAATAAATTATACATTGTGTTTAATAAGAGGTTATTTCCTAAATGAAGTTGTTAAATAGAATTACAATATAAATAAGCCTTAATGGATTCGATCTTTTATACTGTAACTAAATGATTGCTTTATCTCTCACCTCTGAAACTGCAGAATTACAGATGATTTCTCCACATTGCTGCTGTTTACAGCTATAGGGCAGTGGGTGAACAGAATCCATTCAGGCCTATTTATAATATAACTTACTTTTTCTTTAAAAGTTATCTTAACTGGAAAAATAGTTTTTTTCATAAATTGCCTATTACTGGAAACTATCACTGTACCTATTTGTTTCTTTCTCTCTGTCTTTATATATTTAATCTGAAGCATTTTATCTATCAAGTGTCTTATTATCATAAACTCTTCTGCTGTGAGAAGTTAGGGGTGACAGTTGGTATGTGGCAAATTCCCTCTCCCAGTGCTTACTATAGTAATAATTGAGCATGCTTTCCTCTCACAGTCATGTCAGATGGAAGTATGAGTTGGATAAAGGGCAACTATACTGAAAAAAAAAAACAATTTTCCTCATCTATAAATAAATATGTGTAAGTAGCACTTACTCTGAGGTGTGTCTGTTGTGCATGCCTTCAAGCCAGTTCTTGTTTTGCCCAGGAGCAGTATTCCCCGTTCTCTTTTAACCAATCCTCCTTGCATCTCAAAAGACTTTTTGGGGTAAGCATGCTTAAAGGGGAACTGTGGTCCAAAAGTGACTTTAGGTAAATTGATAGGAACTGCTCTCCTGAGAATTTTTGCAATTTACTTTCATTGTTTATTTTGCAGAGTTTTGGAGATATTTACATTTTTGTGTGTGATATGGCAGCAACATCACCAGGTCCCCTGCACTTCCTGCTACTGGCTCTGAAACCATGTGTCACTCTGCACGATGTCTGCTCCTGCCCTTGCAGCCCTCCCTTCCACTCATGGGCCCCATGGCCCCACTTGGCCCCTTCCCTTACAGCCCCATTTAGCCCCACCCACTTGTGGGTGACATGCCCCCGCCCACTCACGGTTACCATGGCCCGCCCACTCATGGGTGCATTGGTCCCACCTACTCACGGGTGCTGTGGGCCCCTCTCCACTCAACCCTCCCTACAGAAAACTGGGTGAAAACAGCCTTTTCATGTAGAGTGAGAACTCTGCCTGAAAAGGCTGTTCTTACATAATGGGAGGGTAGGGCTATAGATTCCCTTACCTTCTCTGTGGGGATCTTCACACAGCAGGGAGGGGGAGGGACTTCCTGTCTCCCTCACACACTGAAGTCTGAGGCGAGGCGGAGTAGCAGCCTTAGGAATGTCACGTGTCATCCTCAAATTTCATCCTCCCACCCACCATTCTGGTCTGTAATGTCTTTATATCTTGGGCTCTGGAGCACGTAGAGGGGCGGTTGATGGCTCGTTTTTAAGGTAGGAAACTGGTCTTTCAATTAAAATCTTATAAAAAAATTATATGGAGACCACAGTTCCCCTTTAAATATCACTATGAGGAAGCAGTGGGAGTGGGCATTTCCCACATACCAACTGTCAAAGCTGCATACCTAATCTTTAAACTCTGTTACCATTCCAACTGCAGCAAAACTTTTCACAGCAGAAGAGTTCATGATAATAATATGGTACTTGATTGACAGATGAAGTGTAAGATGGTTCAGATTGAATATCTTAATATATAGAGAGCAGAGCAACAACAACAACAAAAAGTGGTGGTTGGGAAGAATTATAGTTTCCACTAATAGCCAATTTAATTTTTTTTTTGTTTGTTTTTTTCAGTATAGATGACCTGCGAGAAGGGGGATACTTAACATCAGCAAAACAAACATATCATGTAAGTGCTACTTACATACACATTTATTTATATATTAACATGAGGCAAAGTCCTTTAACTGAATTTTCATACTCTTAAAGTTTTAGCTTAAAAAATTACTTTTCCTCATCATTATCTATAATTAATAAATGTAGGCAGACTCTGATGTGTTGCTGCATCTTAACGGACTCCTCCTTTTTTTTATCTGACCTGGCTATCTGTTAATCTGAGCATGCTCAATAATCACTTGGCCAGCACAGGGAGAGAGGAATTCCCCACATATCAAATCCTCTCCCCTGTAGTAAATGATAGATGAAATGTAAGAAGTTTCAGATTGGATATTTAAAGAAAAAAAAGACAGGTCAGCACAAAAGAAAAAGTACAGTGGTGGTAATATAGCAGATAGCTTACAGCTATCGACAAATATAAACTGAGGTACTTATTTTTAACTGATAAATCAGGAAAACTGGTTGTCTCGAGAATAAGCGGAGTGTTAACTTTCTCCCATAGGCAGCCACATAGAAAGTCCCATACACAGCTCCATAGAAAGTCCAATACACAACCCCATAGAAAGTCCCATACATAGCTCCATACATTTTTCTGTAGTGTAGGGGGACCCTATCCCACTCCCAACCGCCGTGTTTGTTTGCAAAAAAAAAAGTCAGAAAGGTACTTACAGAGCTTCGCTCCCCCGGCATTCTGATCTGGCCCTCTGATTGCAGGAAAATGCAAGCAGGGGGCCAGGCCAGCAGCCGCGTCTGTGATTGGCGCAGAGGCAGCCAATCACAGACTCGGCTGCCAGCAGTGCAGTGGAGGAACAAAGCTCTGTATGTACATTACTGATTAGTTTTTTTGCAAACAAACACGGCAGTTGGGGGTGGAATAGGGTCCTCTACATTACAGAAAAATAATTAAGACAGCAGCAAAGAGGGACCAAGAGGGAGGGAGGCGTGGGGAAGGGCTCCAGCAGGCAAGCCAGAAACCTCTCAGAGGTAAGGTAAGAGGCAGAAACCTTTTCACTCACAGACAGGCTCCTACTCTTCACTTTCTGAAACTTTGACTAGACATTCCAGGAGAACCATTTGGAGCAGAGGAGTAAGGTAAGGATTTTTAACACTACACAATGGGGCCAGTAGTGGGGAAAATTTTAGTTTGGGGGGTGGACATGCCCTTTAAAGAGGGGTATTCTTATTTAGGTAGGGGCTTTCTTATTTAAGGAGAGATATTATTGTTTAGGTAGGGGTATTCTTATTTTAAAAGCGGTTAACTTATTTAAGGAGAGGTATTCTTATTTATAAAGGGGTATTCTTATTTAAGGAGCCATATTCCTAATTAATAGGGGGTATACTTATTTAAGGAGCAGTAATCTTATTTTGGTAGGGGTATACTTATTTAAGGAGCAGTATTCTTATTTAGGTAGGGGTATACTTATATAAGGAGTGGTAATCTTAGTTAAAGGGCATGTCCACCCCCAAAACTAAAATTTAACCCCTTACTGGCCACATCAAGTAGTTTAAAACAATCCTTACCTTACATTCCTGCTCAAATAGTTCCCCTGTGTGCCCCTCCAAAGTCCAGGAAACTGCTGTGTAGGAGCAGTGTGTGACTCATGCTGTGCCTGAGACTTCCTCAACCTCATCAAGGTTGAGGCATGCTCAGTGCAGCCCTCCCTGCCTCTCAGCCAATCACGGACGCGGCTGCCGGTCCCGCCCCCTGCTTTCAATTCCATGCAAGCAGAGGGCATGAACACTGCAGCAGGGGAGAGAGGGCAGGTAAGTAAGAATCGGGCGACTTTCTAACATTATATTAATGCGGTTGGGGCTGGGGGAGCATGCCCTACCACATATCAAAAGTTAAATTTTGGGGTGGACATGCCCTTTAAGGATCAGTATTTAGGTATCATTATTTAGGCACCAGTAGTGTTATTTATCAATTGGTAATGTTATTTAATGCTCCTTTATTTAAGAATACTCCTGCTTTATGAATATACTCCAGTTTTCTCTAACTGATTAGAGATCTTTCTGGGGCAGTTAATAGCCATTAAAATGAGGCATTAAAATAAATGGATTAAAATGGGATGATGGCTTTGAAAATTCATATTGATGCACAATGTATATATCCAATTTGTAGGACATAGTGATAAATACTGTAAACAGGTCCCTATAATAGATGTAATCTGCTGTCTTTATTTTATGAATGAAACATAGACTTATTTCTTGCTCTTTTTGGGAAGTAATGATTTGCATCCCTCATTTTATATGTACAGTTAATCTACTGTTTATGGTAGAATGTTAAAAGGACACATATTCATTATTATTTGTTAGCTGAATTCTTAATAAATAAATGGATCACTAAAAGAAAATATTTATCTTAAAAATCTTAATCTGTATATATTTTCCATTTTAGTATAGAACTAGATTGCAGAATTCCAGTTGATTGTCTGTCACACAGGTTACGTGTGTGCAAATTTGTAAAAAAAGCAATTACATTTATTGTTTAAAATACATATTAACAAAACATACACAGGTCCAAATTGATTGTTGTTGGTAAATGAACATTACGATAATGGATGTTTAAACCAGATTAACACTTTAACAAGTGAATGATTTCTTTGTGCTCAGTAGAATCATTTACAAATCTGCAAAGATTAGGTAAGCGATTTTGGTGCTAATGCTAGTGCTAATGAGGCCCTCAAGTGCATTGATCTGGCATAATTTGTGTAAAGTGGCAATGCTTGGGGCTGTCAATAACTAATCTCTAGTATTTTTATTAAACGTAATGAACAGCTTAACGCTATCAGCTTGTCAACCCCACCAAAAAAAATTAGTAAAGCTTTGCAGTTGACATTTTTTAATAAGCTATCACTTGGTTATAAAGGCATTTTAGTGGGAGAAACTTATATATACTAGTATAAATAATAAATACTAATTAATACTTTACAAGTCCAGTTTGAATGGGTTTATCAATTAGTCAATATTGAATTGTATTCAATTAGATCAACCGGACTTGAAGTTAGTTCTTGAGACATTTCGCTAGTCATCCGACTGGCTTTCTCAATTCAGAATGACTTGTACAAGAATCTGTGGCACTTATGTACCCTGGAAAATCCCAATTAGCATATCACAGCCAGGTGTTAAGGGCGTGATTGGATAGTGCCTAAAAGGTGTTATAGGAACGCCCAGAGTAAGGTGTTAAAACAGCATTGTACATGGCAGACAGATGGTGTCGAACCCCCCCCCCACCTCTATTTAGGCTTGGTTTCTTTATTCACATAAATGGCCTCCTTAACACCACGACACCACGACACCATCTGTCTGCCATGTACAATGCTGTTGACACTTACTCTGGGCGTTCCTATAACACCTCTTAGCCACTATCTAATCACACCCTTAACACCTGGCTGTGATATGCTAATTGGGATTTTCCAGGGTACATAAGTGCCAAGATTCTGTACAAGTCATTCTGAATTGAGAAAGCCAGTCGGATGACTAGCGAAATGTCTTCAAGAACTACATTTCAAGTCCAGTTGATCTAATTGAATACAACAGATATACCATGACCTGGATGAATAAGAACCTTCACAAGCAGTCAATATTGAACTTCAAATATTCAATATAGAAAAATCTATATCAAACATTGAATATTCTATATCAAACATTGAATATTCTATATCAAACATTGAATATTTTATACCGACTCTGATCGGATAATGATCGGAACTTCGTCTCCCATTGACTTCTACTGGCACAGGGATCCTCAAACTACGGCTCTCCAGATGTTTGAAAGCTACAACTCCCAGCATTCCTAGGCTTCCCTCTGTAGTTGAGGAATGCTGGGAGTTGTAGTTTTCAAATATCTGGAGAGCTGTAGTTTGAAGATCCCGGGACTGGAGAACTGATATGGACTGGCCTATACTCTGTAAAGCATGCCATCCACGGGGTCAACTTTTCTATCGATTCAACCAATTCAGTTGAATTGGTCAAATATTTGATGTCCAGTTACCCCTTTTTTTTGAAGTTATTGATTAACAAAAGGCGATCAGGTCAAATGAATAATCCACATCCACGAACTGAACACGTAACTAGCAAAATTGCAGCAGTTTTATTAACCTTTTAAGGTGCTACTGTAACTAATGCGGGAGGAGTATGTACATATTATAGCGCCGATTGGGTATATTTAAAGTTTCATTATTAAAGTTTCAAAAGATAAGAATACATATATAAAATGTGTGGTGTGCCATGACATATTAGGAAAGAGATCCCTGCCCCGAAGAGCTTACAATGTAAGTAGGTGGGACAACAGGATGTTACCTGGCAAAGTGAGAGAGGGAGAGAGATCCAAAGGTATGGAGCAGCAAGAGAGATTGGTTTAAGACGGGAGGAGCAGTGTTCGTAGGGGGTTTGTAGAGAAGATTGGCTTGTGAGGAGCGCAGGGCACGTCCAGGAATATAAGGGACTAAGACAGTAGAGAATTAGGGAGGTACAGTAGATTGGAGGGATTTAAAGGTTGAAAGAAGGGTGTTGAATATGATTGTTTGATGGGAAGCCACCCTATGGACTGTAGTATCCAGTTGCGGGTTCTCTTTTGGAGGAGAGTGAGATGATCCGAGCTGCTGAGTTTAAGATAGATTGGAGAGGAGAGAGTTGACAGGATGGGAGACCAGGTAGCAGAATGTTACAGTTCCAAAGGTAGGGAGCAGCAAAAGAGATTGGTTTAAGATGGGAGGCGCAGTGTTCTTAGGGGGTTTGTAGAGAAAATTGGCTTGAAAGGAGCGCAGGGCACGTCCAAGAACATAAGGGACCAAGAGAGAAGTAGGGAGGTGCAGTATAATGAAGGGATGTAAAGGTTAAAAGAAGGGTGTTGAATATGATTGTTTGTTGGGAAGCCACCCTATGGACTGCAGTATCGGAGTTGCAGGTTCTCTTTTGTAGTAGAACGAGATGATGCGAGCTGTTGAGTTTAAGATAGACTGGAGAGGAGAGAGTTGACAGGACGGGAGACCAGGTAGCAGAAGGTTACAATAGTCTAGATGAGATTTTATGAGGGCATGCATGAGCATTTTAGTAGTGGAGCATGGGTTAATGTACACTTGATGGAACATGGAAAGGAAAATAACCATAAAAGACATACATGGTTATTCAATAAAAGTTCTTATCGTTAAAAATGGTGCTAATTTTGCCCTAACCAATAAGATGTTAGCTTTCAAATGTTAAATAATATCTGATTGGTTGGGGCAAAATTAGCACAATTTTTAACGATAAGAACGTTTATTAATCTCCCTGCTTTTTAACTAAAAATGTGCTTATACACATCATCCATAGATTTTATTTTCTGAACTAGCAGATACAGCAATATTCTTACCATTTTTTTAACCTTTCTAAGTATAATTATTTCAGATGTAATCATCTACTGTATTGTACAAATCATTGTACTGTGTGTTTATAAAGAAATAATAAAGGTTACAAGTTAATGAGTGTTATGACATTTCTTCCTTTGCTGCCTTTATTTAGAATTAATAGGTTCTTGTTCTGAATTCTAAAAGCATCTGTTCTACGCTTACTGTACTTTCAGGTGCTGTTCCTCCTCTTTTTTCCAAGTTCCTCTGCAGCTGGCATCTCCCCAGATGCTACATATTCTTTTATATCAGCCCATTCATTTGAATGGAAATCGGAATGTCACCAATCACTGAGGATGATGGGGAAAAGACACTATATTTGCTTGATTTGTGTAGTTTGTCCCAAAGTTCAATGACTGACAGACAGGACATGGACAAGGCTTGAGTGGCCAAATCAAAAGCTCCCCTCTAAGGGCTAGGCCACACTAGCGCGTTTTTCGCGCGTTTGCGCATGCGTTTCGCGCTCGCGTTTGCGCCCGTGATTTTCGCTAAAATGGAAATCGCGGGAACGCGCATGCGATTGCAGGTGTGAACCATATTATGAAATCCTGTGGGGTTTTACTGTCTGTCCATTTTTTTAAACGCACCTGCGTTTGAAAAACGGATACAAAGTGATGTAGTGTGAACGAGCCCTTACCACATTTAAAGGGCCTCCCTACTCTCAGAACTTTGTAAATATAATATAATACTACTTTTTGATATACTTATTTTTTCCAAACATGCATTCCAAACGTAGGTTTGAGTGAGTAATTAAGCTTTATACAAAGTTTAGTTCTGAGGGTATACAGAATGAAGGCCAAAAGTGGCCCCTTGAGACAGACCCCACAAAAAAGGCACTGACAATAAAGGTCAAAAAATAACAAAACCCGTTTAATGGCGTCCAAATGTTATATAATTACCCCTAGTACATAATAAGTGTACTTAACATCACAATGTGAATAATAAAAAAAACTTTAAAACCTCTAAATATACATATACATGATTCCTAAAAACCTGGTTACTAGGCGTCCCCAGAAACCAAAAAATCTCTAAATCTAGCTCCATGCGAGCACTGGACGGCCGATGGTTTTGAGTCAAAGTATGACTATATAGTAAAGAAGTACCAAGGTTCAGAACACTAAGTAGAACACACCCAGGTCCGGGATTGTGTACTGATCTTACAGACTCAAATAAGATGCATGACACCATAATAATACAGTACCAGGACCTGGATGAAAGGACACTTTACTTATTAGAACACAGAACGGTTTAAAGGTGGCTTGGAAAAGAATTTTGGAAAGACTTATTCGTTGGATTACCCACACACTGTATTGTATTTTATACACACAATAATCTACATATAACAGATACAGTGGAATGTAGAGAAACAAACCTTATCCAGTTAGAATAACCCCTATCAGCTATATAAACAACTCTATCAGTATTTCTTTCTTAGGCTGGTACACATGGAGGGACTATTTGTCCGAGCGAGCACTCGGCCGGGACAAATGTCCGTTGGTCGCGGCGGAATTTGCGAATGATTGACCGTGTGGTCCCCATGGGACCACACGATCGATCGGATTTTCCACACGTCTGTTCGTCAGTTCGTCCAATCCGGATGACCGGACAATCAAGGAGGGTCATGGCCGGCCACCCCACAACCAGAGATATTTACGCCCGACCACCAAAAGTGCCGTGAATCATCGCTCGTGCGAAATATCTTCTGGTGTGTATCCAGCCTAATTTCGGGGTCACGTGAGAGCAATTGGCACATGTTTTGTCATGTTCCAAATGCTAATGAGGCACCTAAATGCTGCCCATTGCGGCCTGCTTAGTGGAAATTTTGGAAGGAGAGTCTGTACCTTTTATATTGACAGGACTTTAGTGCCCACAGGATGAAACGTTGGTGCATGTTTAGCATTTGAAACATGACACAATATGGCACATTTAAAATGTCTTTTTTGGCCCCATCCTAAAGCTTCGTACAGACAAACCATTGCACTGACCAAAGCGGCGACTAACACCCAAAACGCCTCTTGGCTTAAAGTTGTACATTTGTGGTGGCTTGTTGGGGATCTAACCTGCCAGATCAAGAGACGCTAAAGCAACCCTCACACATGCAAATGGTGACATAAATTGCTTTTAAGGCCTTTAGAGTTTTATTCCAGCCTGCAATGGTTTTCTAACTTCTAAATCTGGGTACACAACAACCAATAATTGGGTGTGTCAGAAACCCACGGCCGATTGTGTGGTCCTCTATTGACTGCAGGCTCTGTCGTGGCTGGCAGTCCTTCGTCCTAGACGACTGGTCAGAAGAGCCGAAAAATCAGTCTGGATGAAGAATTGGCATGTTTGTACCCAGCTTTAGATAGAAAAGAGCTAATGTTATCTAGACCTCTAGTAAACACCTTATTATCACTGTAATTATCATCACATTTCACAATGCAGTACTTGAATCCGTTGTTTTCTTGTATATTTCTGTACAAGTAAAATGGAAAACAAGAAATAAAACTGAGCTACAGAACTTTAAGAATGTCCGCATGCATCGCTTGTATTTAGAGGATTGATAAAGTCTGATTTGTCATTGAACTGTGAAGTATGAATGAAAAATTTGGAAAAGGCTTAGAATGAGCTTCTCTGTCATCACCACAATGGAGGGTCTTCAACCTGTAACAGAAAGACAACACTTATTGTATAGATATATAATTTAAAAAAATAAATTATACATTGTGTTTAATAAGAGTTATTTCCTAAATGAAGTTGTTAAATAGAATTACAATATAAATAGGCCTTAATGGATTCGATCTTTTATACTGTAACTAAATGATTGCTTTATCTCTCACCTCTGAAACTGCAGAATTACAGATGATTTCTCCACATTGCTGCTGTTTACAGCTATAGGGCAGTGGGTGAACAGAATCCATTCAGGCCTATTTATAATATAACTTACTTTTTCTTTAAAAGTTATCTTAACTGGAAAAATATTTTTTTTCATAATTGCCTATTACTGGAAACTATCACTGTACCTATTTGTTTCTTTCTCTCTGTCTTTAATATTTAATCTGAAGCATTTATCTATCAAGTGTCTTATTATTCATAAACTCCTTCTGCTGTGAGAAGTTAGGGGTGACAGTTTGGTATGTGGCAAATTCCCTCTCCCAGTGCTTACTATAGTAATATTGAGCATGCTTTCCTCTCACAGTCTGTCAGATGGAAGTATGAGTTGGATAAAGGGCAACTAACTGAAAAAAAAAAACAATTTTCCTCATCTATAAATAATATGTGTAAGTAGCCACTTACTCTGAGGTGTGTCTGTTGTGCATGCCTTCAACCAGTTCTTGTTTTTGCCCAGGAGCAGTATTCCCCCGTTCCTTTTAACCAATCCTCCTTGCATCTCAAAAGACTTTTGGGGTAAGCATGCTTAAAGGGGAACTGTGGTCCAAAAGTGACTTTAGGTAAATTGATAGGAACTGCTCTCCTGAGAATTTTTGCAATTACTTTCATTGTTTATTTTGCAGAGTTTTGGAGATATTTACATTTTTGTGTGTTGATATGGCAGCAACATCACCAGGTCCCCTGCACTTCCTGCTACTGGCTCTGAAACCATGTGTCACTCTGCACGATGTCTGCTCCGCCCTTGCAGCCCTCCCTTCCACTCATGGCCCCATGGCCCCACTTGGCCCCTTCCCTTACAGCCCCATTTAGCCCCACCCACTGTGGGTGACATGCCCCCCGCCCACTCACGGTTACCATGGCCCGCCCACTCATGGGTGCATTGGTCCCACCTACTCACGGGTGCTGTGGGCCCCTCTCCCACTCAACCCTCCCTACAGAAACTGGGTGAAAACAGCCTTTTCATGTAGAGTGAGAACTCTGCCTGAAAAGGCTGTTCTTACATAATGGGAGGGTAGGGCTATAGATTCCCTTACCTTCTCTGTGGGGATCTTCACACAGCAGGAGGGGGAGGGACTTCCTGTCTCCCTCACACACTGAAGTCTGAGGCGAGGCGGAGTAGCAGCCTTAGGAATGTCACGTGTCCATCCTCAAATTTCATCCTCCCACCCACCATTCTGGTCTTAATGTCTTTATATCTTGGGCTCTGGAGCACGTAGAGGGGCTTGATGGCTCTTTTTAAGGTAGGAAACTGGTCTTTCAATTAAAATCTTATAAAAAATATATGAGACCACAGTTCCCCTTTAATATCACTAGAGGAAGCAGTGGGAGTGGGCATTTCCCACATACCAACTGTCAAAGCTGCATACCTAATCTTTAAACTCTGTTACCATTCCAACTGCAGCAAAACTTTTCACAGCAGAAGAGTTCATGATAATAATATGTGGTACTTGATTGACAGATGAAGTGTAAGATGGTTCAGATTGAATATCTTATATATAGAGAGCAGAGCAACAACAACAACAAAAATGGTGGTTTGGGAAGAATTATAGTTTCCACTAATAGCCAATTTAATTTTTTTTTTGTTTGTTTTTTTCAGTATAGATGACCTGCGAGAAGGGGGATACTTAACATCAGCAAAACAAACATATCATGTAAGTGCTACTTACATACACATTTATTTTATGATTAACATGAGGCAAAGTCCTTTAACACTGAATTTTCATACTCTTAAAGTTTTAGCTTAAAAATTACTTTTCCTCATCATTATCTATAATTAATAAATGCGGCAGACTCTGATGTGTGTGCTGCATCTTAACGGACTCCTCCTTTTTTTTTATCTGACCTGGCTATCTGTTAATCTGAGCATGCTCAATAATCACTTGGCCAGCACAGGGAGAGAGGAATTCCCCACATATCAAATCCTCTCCCCTGTAGTAAATGATCGATGAAATGTAAGAAGTTTCAGATTGGATATTTAAAGAAAAAAAAGACAGGTCAGCACAAAAGAAAAGTACAGTGGTGGTATATAGCAGATGCTTACAGCTATCGACATATAAACTGAGGTACTTATTTTTAACTGATAAATCAGGAAAACTGGTTGTCCTCGAGAATAAGCGGAGTGTTAACTTTCTCCCTAGGCAGCCACATAGAAAGTCCCATACACAGCTCCATAGAAAGTCCAATACAAAACACCCATAGAAAAGTCCCCATACATAGCTCCATACATTTTTCTGTATGTAGGGGGACCCTATCCCACTCCCAACCGCCGTGTTTTTTTTTGCAAAAAAAAAGTCAGAAAGGTACTTCAGAGCTTCGCTCCCCCGGCCATTCTGATCTGGCCCTCTGATTGCAGGAAAATGCAAGCAGGGGGCCAGCCAGCACCGCGTCTGTGATTGGCGCAGAGGCAGCCAATCCAGCTCGGCTGCCAGCAGTGCAGTGGAGGAACAAAGCTCTGTATGTACATTACTGATTAGTTTTTTTTGCAAACAAACACGGCGTTGGGGTGGAATAGGTCCTCTACATTACAGAAAAATAATTAAGACAGCGCAAAGAGGGACCAAGAGGGAGGGAGGCGTGGGGAAGGGCTCCAGCAGGCAAGCCAGAACCCTCTCAGAGGTAAGGTAAGAGGCAGAAACCTTTTCACTCACAGACAGGCTCCTACTCTTCACTTTCTGAAACTTTGACTAGACATTCCAGAGAACCATTTGGCAGAGGAGTAAGGTAAGGGATTTTTAACACTACACAATGGGGCCAGTAGTGGGGAAAATTTTAGTTTGGGGGGTGGACATGCCCTTTAAGAGGGGTATTCTTATTTAGGTGGGGCTTTCCTATTTAAGGAGAGATATTATTGTTTAGGTAGGGGTATTCTTTATTTTAAAAGCGTTTAACTTATTTAAGGAAGGGTATTCTATTTATAAAGGGGTATTCTTATTTAAGGAGCCTATTCCTAATTAATAGGGGGTATACTTATTTAAGGAGCATAATCTTATTTTGGTAGGGTATACTTATTTAAGGAGCAGTATTCTTATTTAGGTAGGGGTATACTTATATAAGGAGTGGTAATCTTAGTTAAAGGGCATGTCACCCCCAAATAAAATTTAACCCCTTACTGGCCACATCAAGTAGTTTAAAACAATCCTTACCTTACATTCCTGCTCAAAATAGTTCCCCTGCTGTGCCCCTCCAAAGTCCAGGAAACTGCTGTGTAGGAGCAGTGTGTGACTCATGCTGTGCTGAGACTTTCCTCAACCTCATCAAGGTTGAGGCATGCTCAGTGCAGCCCGCCCTCCCTGCCTCTCAGCCATCACGGACGCGGCTGCCGGTCCCGCCCCCTGCTTTCAATTCCTGCAAGCAGAGGGCATGAACACTGCAGCAGGGGAGAGAGGGCAGGTAAGTAAGAATCGGGCGACTTTCTAACAATTATATTAATGCGGTTGGGGCTGGGGGCAATGCCCTACCACATATCAAAGTTAAATTTTGGGGTGGACATGCCCTTTAAGGATCAGTATTTAGGTATCATTATTTAGGCACCAGTAGTGTTATTATCAATTGGTAATGTTATTTAATGCTCCTTTATTTAAGAATACTCCTGCTTAATGAATATACTCCAGTTTTCTCTAACTGATTAGAGATCTTTCTGGGGCAGTTAATAGCCATTAAATGAGGCATTAAAATAAATGGATTAAAATGGGATGATGGCTTTGAAAATTCATATTGATGCACAATGGTATAATCCCAATTTGTAGGACATAGTGATAAATACTGTAAACAGGTCCCTATAATAGATGTAATCTGCTGTCTTTATTTTATGAATGAAACATAGACTTATTTTTCTTGCTCCTTTTTGAAGTAATGATTTGCATCCCTCATTTTATATGTACAGTTAATCTACTGTTTATGGTAGAATGTTAAAAGGACACATATTCATTATTATTTGTTAGCTGAATTCTTAATAAATAAATGGATCACTAAAAAAATTATTTATCTTAAAAATCTTAATCTGTATATATTTTCCATTTTAGTATAGAACTAGATTGCAGAATTCCAGTTGATTGTCTGTCACACAGGTTACGTGTGTGCAAATTTGTAAATAAAGCAATTACATTTATTTGTTTAAAATACATATTAACAAAACATACACGGTCCAAATTGAATTGTTGTTGGGTAAATGAACATTACGATAATGGATGTTTAAACCAGATTAACACTTTAACAAGTGAATGATTTCTTTGTGCTCAGTAGAATCATTTACAAATCTGCAAAGATTTAGGTAAGCGATTTCTGGTGCTAATGCTAGTGCTAATGAGGCCCTCAAGTGCATAGATCTGGCATAATTTGTGTAAAGTGGCAATGCTTGGGGCTGTCAATAACTAATCTCTAGTATTTCTTCATTTAAACTTTAATGAACAGCTTAACGCTATCAGCTTGTCAACCCCACCAAAAAAAATTAGTAAGCTTTGCAGTTGACATTTTTTAATAAGCTATCACTTGGTATAAAGGCTTTTAGTGGGAGAAACTTATATATACTAGTATAAATAAAAATACTAATTAATACTTTACAAGTCCAGTTTGAATGGGTTTATCAATTAGTCAATATTGAATTGTATTCAATTAGATCAACCGGACTTGAAGTTTAGTTCTTGAAGACATTTCGCTAGTCTATCCGACTGGCTTTCCTCAATTCAGAATGACTTGTACAAGAACTGTGGCACTTATGTACCCTGGAAAATCCCAATTAGCATATCACAGCCAGGTGTTAAGGGCGTGATTGGATAGTGCCTAAAAGGTGTTATAGGAACGCCCAGAGTAAGGTGTTAAAACAGCATTGTACATGGCAGACAGATGGTGTCGAACCCCCCCCCCACCTCTATTTAGGCTTGGTTTTCTTTATTTTCACATAAATGGCCTCCTTAACACCACGACACCACGACACCATCTGTCTGCCATGTACAATGCTGTTTGTGACACCTTACTCTGGGCGTTCCTATAACACCTCTTAGCCACTATCTAATCACACCCTTACACCTGGCTGTGATATGCTAATTGGGATTTTCCGGGTACATAAGTGCCACAGATTCTTGTAAAAGTCATTCGAATTGAGAAGCAGTCGGATGACTAGCGAAATGTCTTCAAGAACTACATTTCAAGTCCAGTTGACTCTTTGAATACAACAGATATACCATGACCTGGATGAATAGAACCTTCACAAGCAGTCAATATTGAACTTCAAATATTCAATATAGAAAAATCTTATCAAACATTGAATATTCTATATCAAACATTGAATATTCTTATCAAACATTGAATATTTTATACCGACTCTGATCGGATAATGATCGGAACTTCGTCCTCCCATTGACTTCTACTGGCACAGGGATCCTCAAACTACGGCTCTCCAGATGTTTGAAAGCTACAACTCCCAGCATTCCTAGGCTTCCCTCTGTAGTTGAGGAATGCTGGGAGTTGTAGTTTTCAAATATCTGGAGAGCTGTAGTTTGAAGATCCCGGGACTGGAGAACTGATATGGACTGGCCTAATACTCTGTAAAGCATGCCATCCACGGGGTCAACTTTTCTATCGATTCAACCAATTCAGTTGAATTGGTCAATATTTGATGTCCGTTACCCCTTTTTTTTTGAAGTTATTGATTAACAAAAGCGATCAGGTCAAATGAATAATCCACATCCACGAACTGAACACGTAACTAGCAAAATTGCAGCAGTTTTATTAACCTTTTAAGGTGCTACTGTAACTAATGCGGAGGAGTATGTACATAT
Organism: Hymenochirus boettgeri; assembly: GCA_019447015.1. NCBI lineage: Eukaryota > Metazoa > Chordata > Amphibia > Anura > Pipidae > Hymenochirus > Hymenochirus boettgeri. The sequence goes on along the minus strand of CM033474.1, from coordinate 70,857,956 downwards.
TATAGCGCCGATTGGGTATATTTAAGTTTCATTATTAAAGTTTCAAAATAAGAATACATATTAAAATGTGTGGTGTGCCATGACATATTAGGAAAGAGTCCCTGCCCCGAAGAGCTTACAATGTAAGTAGTGGGACAACAGGATGTTACCTGGCAAAGTGAGAGAGGAGAGAGATCCAAAGGTAGGAGCAGCAAGAAGAGTTGGTTTAAGACGGGAGGAGCAGTGTTCGTAGGGGGTTTGTAGAGAAGATTGGCTTGTGAGGAGCGCAGGGCCACGTCCAGGAATATAAGGGACTAAGACAGTAGAGAATTAGGGAGGTACAGTAGATTGGAGGGATTTAAAGGTTGAAAGAAGGGTGTTGAATATGATTGTTTGATGGGAAGCCACCCTATGGACTGTAGTATCCAGTTGCGGGTTCTCTTTTGGAGGAGAGTGAGATGATCCGAGCTGCTGAGTTTAGATAGATTGAGAGAGAGAGTTGCAGGATGGGAGACCAGGTAGCAGAATGTTACAGTTCCAAGTAGGGAGGGCAGCAAAAGAGATTGGTTTAAGATGGGAGGCGCAGTGTTCTTAGGGGGTTTGTAGAGAAAATTGGCTTGAAAGGAGCGCAGGCACGTCCAAGAACATAAGGGACCAGAGAGAAGTAGGGAGGTGCAGTATAATGAAGGGATGTAAGGTAAAAGAAGGGTGTTGAATATGATTGTTTTGTTGGGAAGCCACCCTAGGACTGCAGTATCGGAGTTGCAGGTTCTCTTTTGTAGTAGAACGAGATGATGCGAGCTGTTGAGTTTAAGATAGACTGGAGAGGAGAGAGTTGACAGGACGGGAGACCAGGTAGCAAGGTTACAATGTCTAGATGAGATTTTATGAGGGCATGCATGAGCATTTTAGTAGTGGAGCATGGGTTAATGTACACTTGATGGAACATGGAAAGGAAAATAACCATAAAAGACATACATGGTTATTTCAATAAAAGTTCTTATCGTTAAAAATGGTGCTAATTTTGCCCTAACCAATAAGATGTTAGCTTTCAAATGTTAAATAATCTTGATTGGTTGGGGCAAAATTAGCACAATTTTTAACGATAAGAACGTTTTATTATCTCCCTGCTTTTTAACTAAAAATGTGCTTATACACATCATCCATAGATTTTATTTTCTGAACTAGCAGATACAGCAATATTCTTACCATTTTTTTAACCTTTCTAAGTATAATTATTTCAGATGTAATCATCTACGTATTGTCAAATCATTGTACTGTGTGTTTATAAAGAAATAATAAAGGTTACAAGTTAATGAGTGTTATGACATTTCTTCCTTTGCTGCCTTTATTTAGAATTAATAGGTTCTTGTTCTGAATTCTAAAGCATCTGTTCTACGCTTACTGTACTTTCAGGTGCTGTTCCTCCTCTTTTTTCCAAGTTCCTCTGCAGCTGGCATCTCCCCAGATGCTACATATTCTTTTATATCAGCCCATTCATTTGAATGGAAATCGGAATGTCACCAATCACTGAGGATGATGGGGAAAAGACACTATATTTGCTTGATTTGTGTAGTTTGTCCCAAGTTCAATGACTGACAGACAGACATGGACAAGGCTTGAGTGGCCAAATCAAAAGCTCCCCTCTAAGGGCTAGGCCACACTAGCGCGTTTTTCGCGCGTTTGCGCACGCGTTTCGCGCTCGCGTTTGCGCCCGTGATTTTTCGCTAAAATGGAAATCGCGGGAACGCGCATGCGATTGCAGGTGTGAACCATATTATAAATCCTGTGGGTTTTACTGTCTGTCCATTTTTTTAAAACGCAACCTGCGTTTGAAAAACGGATACAAAGTGATGTAGTGTGAACGAGCCCTTACCACATTTAAAGGGCCTCCCTACTCTCAGAACTTGTAATATAATATAATACTACTTTTTGATATACTTATTTTTTCCAAACATGCATTCCAAACGTAGGTTTGAGTGAGTATTAAGCTTTATACAAAGTTTAGTTCTGAGGGTATACAGAATGAAGGCCAAAAGTGGCCCCTTGAGACGACCCCACAAAAAAGGCACTGACAATAAAGGTCAAAAAATAACAAAACCCGTTTAATGCGTCCAAATGTTATATAATTACCCTAGTACATAATAAGTGTACTTAACATCACAATGTGAATAATAAAAAAACTTTAAAAACCTCTAAATATACAATACATGATTCCTAAAAACCTGGTTACTAGGCTCCCCAGAAACCAAAAAATCTCTAAATCTAGCTCCATGCGAGCACTGGACGGCCGATGGTTTTGAGTCAAAGTATGACTATATAGTAAAGAATACCAAGGTTCAGTATCTGTAATTCTTATCAAGAACCTAACCATGTGGATGTATCTCATTCGGGACTTGCGTGAGAAGCCAGGACCCTACAACAGGACGGACCACACTCTCACCCCGATTTGGCTGGTAAGTATTCATACTCCTCGGAAATCTTCCTTCCTCTGGTCGCTATTCCAACTGCGCCGCATGGACGCCGTTATCTCACTCCATTTCTAGGTTGTTTAGAAATGGAGTGGAGATAACGGCGTCCATCGGCAGTTGGAATAGCGACCAGAGGAGGAAGATTTCCGAGGAGTATGAATACTACTAGCCAAAATCGGCTGAAGAGTGTGGTCTGTCCCGTTAGGGGTCCTGGCTTCTCACGCAAGTCCCTAATGAGATACATTCCACATGGTTAGGTTTCTTTGATTAGGATTAACAGATACTGACCTTGGTACTTCTTTACTATATAGTCATACTTTGACTCAAATCATCGGCCGTCCACTGCTCGCATGGAGCTAGATTTAGAGATTTTTTGGTTTCTGGGGACGCCTAGTAACCAGGTTTTTAGGAATCATGTATATGTATATTCAGAGGTTTTGAAGTTGTTTTGGTATTCACATTGTGATGTTAAGTACACTTATTATGTACTAGGGGTAATTATACAACATTTGGACGCCATTAAACGTGTTTTGTTATTTTTTGACCTTTATTGTCAGTGCCTTTTTTGTGGGGTCTGTCTCAAGGGGCCACTTTTGGCCTCCATTCTGTATACTTGTATCTACACCCCTAGGGGCACGGCTAGATTGTTAGCGTTGACATTAGGTCTTTGAGTATGAGCTTTTGTGCCACACCAGACTATTAGCTATTAGTTCTGAGAGTGGTAACGATCTTTAAAAAATACTTTAATTATACAAAGTAACAGTAATTAAGGTTGAATAAAGACATATGTCTCTTTAGTCTAAACTTTATAGCCCCCTCTTTAACCCTACCTCCCAGTCGATCCAGAGGAAGGCAAAAAAAAAAAAAGGGGGTGGGGGGATTCCTTCCTGACTCCAAATGACAATGGGAAAGTATCCCTGGATCAACCAGAACTACAATATATATATTAATACCAGTAATTCTCAACATTTTTTTAGTTATAGAAACATATCCAGCCCACTTTTAAAGCTGTTCAATGAATAGACATTACCACATCTGCTGGAATACATTTACACAGTTTCACTGTTCTCACTGAAAAGAAACATTTTCTAACAAGTCCTCTGAAATTACCTATTAGTGAACAGGGCATCAGAGTTTATTATATGGCTCATTACAGGGGTGTAGCTGCAGGGGCCCAGGCCCCCCCACGTGATTGGAAGCCGGGCCCCAGACCCACCACCACCCTCCAAAATCAGCTGTTTTTAAACAGCCGATTTGGTTCTGGAAGTTTGGGTCCGGTCTTTTAAACAGCTGTTTTTAAACAGGTAACGGGCTTGTGGCGGGCCCTCCTAACATCCGACACACACACACCCCGTGCGCGCGGTCGCTGGGATGTAGTAGCTACGTCACTGGTTCATTAATATATTTGAAATTTGTATAAAGTGCTCATATCCCTGCGCACTCATCGCTTCTCCAATGTAAACAGCCCTATCTTCTAATCTAATCTGTCTAATCTGCATAGTCAAACCCCCTTTAATTCCCCTTATTTTAGTTGCCCTTCTTTGAAATCCTTCCTTTTCCAAGATGCCCCTTGTAGTTATGAGATTCAAAAACAAGTGCCTTGTAAAGAGGGAGAATAATATTTTTCTCCCTTGAATCTATTCCTCTCTTTATACAAGACAATATCTTACTAGCTCTAGCCATGGCTGTCTGGCACTGCTTGCTACAGCTTAGTCTGTTATCTAGCAGAGAGCCATTCATGGTGTAGGTGGCACAGGGATTGTTAAACCCCAAATCACCTTACATTTATCAACATTGAATCTCATATGCCACTCTGCTGACACTCTATCTAGGTCTGCTTACAGCAATTGAACATCAAGTTTCCAATGCCCTGCAAAGTTTTTTGTCAACAGCAAAGACCTTGCTCTCAATGCCCAATTTATAAGCAAAAAAATCCGTGGAAAGCTCAGTAAAAAGTCAGGCAGTCAGTGAGTCAATCCTAACGTTTAAACTACACTGCTAGTCCGAGCAGCACAGCTGTTTCAGCATAGGGAGATTTTCCATAAAGATTGGCATAACCCAAACAAAAGAAGGGAAAAAAAGATTATAGCAAAATAGCTGGTGTAGTCAGTTAGATCAACTAGACTTAAAGTTTAGTTCTTGAAGACAAATGTTGGTGCAGTTGCTGTTTGGTCTCTCCCACATACAAATCAGAGCATTCTTTACTGCACTGCACTGCGTATATGATGTCGCTTTTCTTGTGTTTCGGTATTGGGTCTTTCAGATGTACCAATTGCTGCCTCAGTGTGTTGTTTGGTTTATAGCAGACAGGTATATGGGGTTCTTCTTAAGAATTCTTCTTAATTTCTCAGAGACCCCTGCTACATATGGGATGACCATGTTCTTTCTCCTGTCTTGCTTTTCCCCTTCACTGTTGGTATTTGTGTTCTTTTCTTTCTTTCTAAAAAGAACACTTATACCAACAGTGAAGGGGAAAAGCAAGACAGGAAATAGAACATGGTTCTGCTATAAACCAAACAACACACTGAGGCAGCAATTGGTACATCCGAAAGACCCGATACCGAAACACAAGTAAAGCGACATCATATACGCAGTGCAGTGCAGTGAAGAATGCTCTTATTTGTATGTGGGGGAGACCAAACAGTAACTGTACCAATGTATGGCCCGGCACAGAAGAGCCAATTCCTCGGGTCAGGACTCAGTCGTGTACCTGCATCTTAAAGGGTATCTCCACTGGTAAAACCCCCTTTTTTCTATTTAATTTTATTGAAGAACGAGAGGTAAAGGAGCTGTGTCTTACCTCCCGTTCTTAAATAATACGTTCAGGAGTTGGGAACAAAGGGAAGGAACTTACCAATCGCTGCTTCATCTGACAGGTCCCGATGGACTCTGTACTCTATGCACATGCGCATAGACTACTAAGTCTGTCAGGACCTTCGGATGAATCGGCGGAGGGACGAGCGATTGGTAGGTTCCTTCCATTCATTCCCGGCTCCTGAACGTTTTATTGGAGGGAGGTAAGACACAGCTCCTTTACCTCCCGTTCTTCAATAAATATGAATAGAAAAAAGGGAGTTTTACCAGTGGAGTCCTTTAAGGAAAAAGGACTTACTTTGAATGCACCTTGCATTCAAAAGGTCCCTAACACCTGGCTGTGATATGCTATTTGGGACTATCCAGGGTACTTAATTGCCAACAGATTCTTGTACAAGTCATTCTGAAATGAGAAAGCCAGTGTGATGACTAGTGAAACGTCTTCAAGAACTAAACTTTAAGTCCAGTTGATCTAATTGAATACAACAGATATGCCATGACCTGGACGGACGAGAACCTTCACAAACATTAAAGCAAAATCTCCCCAGTCCTGCCAAAGTAAAGAAAGTGAAATCCACTGTGTTCTCTGGGGGGTATGTACCTTATAAGTCTCTGCACAGTTAGGTTTTCATGGTTACCAGACTAACAATCAAGAAGTGTAGGTGAAGCCGCAACTAATCACTAAGAGACCCTCAATCAGGAAGGAAAATCCAAATGAGAACAGTCTTTACTGAGAATATTAAAGCAAAAGTACACCATTTACACCATGTTTTAACTGGAAATATTCAGTGCAATGTTTTAAAAAGTGTACCTTTTACAATCTGTGCAAAAATGAATGGTAAAGTAGAGTTGGCTAAAGCAAATTTGATCTAATGGCTTAAAATATTGATAGTGGTATTCTTTTCGACTGCTTGAAAATATTGAATGGTTTATTGAAAAAATTAATATTCGGAAAAATGGAAAATTTGGGGGGCCCAGGGACTTTTAACCAGCTGACCACGTGTCCTCAGTAAATATACACACAATCAGCTGTTTTAAAGATGAAGTTCAGTGCAAATACATATGCTTTTCAGAAAAAAGAGCAGTATTTTCCCATCCTAATGACCTTAATCTGCCAATTCAGCATTGTGTCTGTGTATAAATAAATGCACCGAAATACTGACTTCCTGTTTGCAGGACCCCTAGTAGAGACCGTTATGGTTTTGCCCTTGACCCAGCGCATGGGTTGATTCAGTTGCTCAGTAGAGATCTGAGCATCTTTGACCCATCCAACAGCCAATCAATAGAATTTACTATTAGGAACATTCCAAGGATGTGGAGCATCCTGGGAAGAAGAAGGACCATTAAAACCTGAAATGTCAGCTTAACAATGTCAACAGCAGGGAGCAGCAAAGGGTATGAAATTTATCAAAATGGGAGAGAATATGTAGAATAACTAAGAAGGCATTACACAAACAAATATTTCCACTGAAATGTCCCTTTAAAGACTGGTACTGGTCTTTTAAACAGCTAATTGCTAGACATGTCCGAACTTCGCAAAATCCGGTCCGCTCGAGGATCAGCGAATTTTCCAAAAAATTCGAAAATCCGAAAAACCTATTAAAATGAAAATTCGGCAAAATCCGCATTAAAATTGGTCTAAATAGCCTGGTAACTAAATCACTCAGGGACCTGGGTAATGACCTTGGAAACACGTATCAATGCCTACAATACCTAAAAATTACAGTCCGCTAGCTTGAATTTCAAATGCGCCTGAGTCTTCGTCATTCTTCGAAAATACGAGGATTCTTTCCCGAACAGACCCGAACATGTGGCTTGCTCCATCCAAAAATGCAAAAAATCTGTTAAATTTAGAATTTTCCGCATATTTTCGAAAATACGAGAAATTTTCAAAAACGGGGTTCGGAAAAGTTCAGAAGGCGGGTTTGGATCCGCGAACTGGGCCATCACTACTAATCGCACGTATCTTTACTGTCACAATGAACTGTTTAAAAACATTTGATTGGGCCATAGTGTGTGTCAGGGTCCCGGCCTCTAAGCCTGTGGGAAGGCCCGGGCCCCTGTCATTACGGTCCTGAAATTTTGTCTAATCTCCTGATACACACAGTCTGATTTTGTCCTGATAATAATATAATACGGGCATACCCCCCAAAACTAAAATTTGACCCACTGCTAGCCCCACTCACTATGTAGTTTTAAAAAATCCTTAATTTACATCTCTACTCTGAGAGGTTTCTGGCTTGTGCAGTGGAGCCCTCCACCCCTCCCTCCCCTCTGTATCCCTCTTTGCTGCCTGGTGTACTTACATTGCTTCATTCCCCGGGCGTTCAGCACTGCTGGCAGCGGCGTCTGTGATTGGCTGCCAGATTGGCTGGACATGACCTTTAAGCATAAGCGTTTATGAGATCTATCACAATTACTTTTTTGGGGGGGGGGGTAAAGCTGCACATCTAAAAAATAAGTCTGCTGTCTACACAGAACAGTCAAAAATGAAGGAAAGATTTGTATACAACATGTTGTATTGATAGCATTGCAGACAGGGCACATAGGACAATAATACTCTACAAAACAGCGCTTCCTTGTGCTTCCTGTTTGGTGTACCCTGGGTGAGAATCTAAAGCTTCGTACGTTATACCCAACCGGTATAAAAGCTTTGTACGTTATACCCAACCGGTATAAAAGCTCGGCCGTAATACCCAACCGGCAGATGTTCGTTGATTCATCCTGGTGGATACCATGGGGGAGATATAAAAACAGTTGTTATTGGCAAAGTAAGTGTAAACCCCACACTACCTGGTGTAATATCGGGTAAGCCTGGGCTTTACACTGCATTAGTGGGGTCTGCACAGTTCTGTATTTACAGCACCAAATGCAATAAACAAAACGTATGCTGGAGGGAGGCTTATGGCACCTGTCCGGGTTCTCGGGTAGGTTAACAACACTGCTTTGTATTATTACATTTTCCCCTATATACATACCTTTACCTCTTACATTTATATGGTTATGAAGCTCCTTGTTATTTCTAAAAATTCTTAGATTTTAATATAAAGGGGGGCTTTTATTATGTAGCAAAAAGTCCAGGAATAAGGGAAATATAACAAAGGAATACTTTAAAGGGCATGTCCACCCCATTTAATACCCACCCCCGATCACTACTTTACATTGCCTCTTTTCCCCCACATTCAGTCCCGGCCCTCTGCTTGCATGAAACTGCAAGCAGGAGACTGGACTGGCAGCCGTGTTCTTGATTGGCTGAGAAGCAGCCAAACACGGATACGGCTTCTGGCTGTACTGAACGTGGGGGGAAATAAGCAATGTAAGTATAGATGGGGGGAGTTTTGCTTCAAATAACCATAGCGGTTGGGGGTGGGGGAGGGAGCTCTACACTACAGAAAAGGGGATTTGAGGGATTTTGTGCTGAGGGCTTTATGCTGGTTCGGGACTACATTGCTCTATTTTACTTTACATTTTACCTATTTAAAGAGTATCTCCGGTGGTTAAAATCATTTTTTGCTATTCAGTTTTATTGAAGAATGGGAGGTAAAGGAGCTTTGTCTTACCTCTTGTTCTTCAATAAAATATTCAGGAGCCAGGTATCTTGCTCCTCTGCTGCGTCCTCTGACAGGTCCCTAAAGACTCACAGGGAGATTCAATAAAAGTTCTTATTGTTAAAAAAGGTGCTAATTTTTCCCCAACCAATCAGATATTATTTAACATATGTAAGCTAAAATCTGATTGGTTGGGTCAAAATTAGCACCATTTTAAACGATAAGAACTTTTATTGAATAACCCTGTTTGTACTCTATGCGCATATGCAGTGCGCATGGGCATAGAATCCAGAGTCTGTTGGGACCTGTCAGAGTGCGGCGGAGGGTCGAGAGATTGGGTAAGTTCCTTCCCTTCGTTCCTCCTTAACATTCCTCCTTCGTTCCTCCTTAACATTTTATTGATGAACGTGAGGTAAGACACAGCTCCTTTACCTCCTGTTCTTCAATAAAAATGAATAACAAAAGGTGAGATAATTTTTATTATTTACTAGACATGTATTTTTTTGTTCTGCTCTGGCTTGCCATATATGATTTAAATATGATTTTAATCTGCATGATTAGATTTGGCCCCTGTTATTTTCATGGATTTATGGATTAGTAGATTATTTTAATACATGTATTAATTAATTGGTGTAATGTTGTTAATATATTCATTTATTTACACATCTTTTATAGGTCTAGAGTGGAAGTTCTTATTTTAGTTTGGTTGGAATTCTTTGGAGTTTTTATTTTTTTTTTTGCTATTGTCATTGTGTCGCAACATAGTGCCAAAAGGGTATGTGTAGCAATGTTTGTGTATGATTGAAATGATTGTAGCACTATATTATGTATAGTATGTTTGTGGCAGTGTATGTTGCATTTGTGTGTAGTACATAGTAATACTATGTGTTTGGTAGTACATTTTTGTGTAGTAGTTTATGTGTAAAGCAGGGGGTATGAGTGGAACAGTGTGTATAAACATGTAGAGCAGTGTATGTATATATTAGGTGGTATGTGTTGGCTTCATTGGTTGGTGGGCCCCCGATGTCAGATGCCCTAGTTGGCCCCATGTGCTCAGTCCTAAACTGGGTGTACACTACCAGCCACTATCGAACATGTCCAGTCCAGTAGATATGAAAGATATGTGAGGTGAAGGGGGTTGTAGAAAGAAAAAAGAGAGAAGCTACATATGTTGTATAAGACAAGAGAAGACCATTCATTGCTGCATCCCTTCAATCTAGAACCTGTATTGCTTAGGCTAAGCATTCCCCTTCCCACTCTTAACTCAGCAAGCATGCTCAGTAATTTTTCCCCTAACTGCACACAGCAAAAGAGTTTATGATAATAAGGTACTTGATTGACAGCTAAAAAGTAAGATGCTTCATATTGGATATATAAAGAATTAGGGGACAGAGCAATAAAAAAATGTACAGTATAGTTGAAAGGAATTATAGTTTCCTGTAATGGGCAATTAAAAAATGATTTTTCCAGTTAAGATGCCTTTTAAAATGCATCTTTATTCAGTTTTTTGCAATCCTCACTGATACGAAAGGTTTCAAACATTTTTAGGGAAATTCACAGAGAGCCCTGTTCATCCATGATGGTGATTTAATCTCATAATTTTGCCATGATTTGATTTTAGTTTTTCCCCTTATAATCTGTGGGATGTTGATTAAAATTAGCACACAGAACCACCACAATCTTAATATTAAAGGAAAACTATACTGTGTATACTATAAACTTTAAAAAGCTGTTAAAATGAAAAGTACTTGGGACAGGGATAAAGGACTGGGAAATCCTACCTCCCAATATTGTTTTTGTGTGCACCAGCCCAAAGAAAACTGGTTTTGCCAGTCTTCCTCCTGGTTTCAGCACTATCTTTAATACAGGAATAGTCCAGGACTAACCTGGCAAATGGAAACTGTATAAACTGTAGTTCTTCAACAAAATGATATTGTGAGGTAGGAATAATCAATCCCACCTCCCTGCCCCCTGTACTTTCCATTTTTAAAAAGTACATATTTAGAGTATAGTGATCCTTTAAATGGCTAGTGGTGGCTGCATGCGTTACTCCGAAGCACGTGCAGCAGTCACATTTCCCTTTCCGCTAGTCAGGATCATGAGTAGGCTAAAAATGGTTGGATTAGATGGGCCGATGTCCTTATTCAAACTCCAATACTATGTAACCCTTTAAGTTGCACTAGGTTTGCATTTTTTTGTAGAGTTATATATAGTTACTTCACATCAAGTATATATATATATATATGTGTGTGTGTGTGTGTGTGTGTGTGTGTGTTCACATACAAAAAACTTAAGTCCAAAATAATTCCCTAATACAAGTTAGTATCATGTTACATAACTTAACATACCGTAATGCAGCTTAAAGGGTATCTCCACTCAAAAAATAAAGTTTGTACATTTAGTTTTATTAAGGAACAGGAGGTAAGACACAGCTCCTTTACCTCCCGTTCTTCAATAAAACTAAATGCCAAAATTTATTTTTTGAGTGAAGGTGCCCTTTACCATAATGCACATTACACTGTTTTTTATGCAGAAATTTTTAATTGTAATTCATTGAAAGATACAATCTCCCCCCAGATAACCACTGTAAGTCAAGCAGGGAGGAGGACCCAATTATAGTTTTGCTGTGAACAAGCTGGGGGGGAAATGCCTTTACTTTATCAAAAAACTAATAGATACTTCAAAGCAGTGGAAATGCAAATAACACCTTCAGGTTACAATAGAATGGGGCACTAGTAATACACAGCAAGACAAAAATTCATTATACAAAATAATCTTAACTAAAACATCAACATCAACTTTGAACACAATGATTTCAGGCAGAGGGTAATGAATAAATACATCTCTGTACTGCACATTTTACATTTATTCCTTTATTCCACGCCATAGCAATATAACATGTAAACCATATAAAAAATTCCCAGAACAAAAATATCAAATTGTTCTTTATGTTGTGATGAAAAACCTCAATGACAAACTTAGACAGCTGTGGTCATTGTACCTTCTTAGCAACAATGTGGTGCTCTTTATATATTTTAACTCCAACAAAACACCAGTTGTATGAGTACAATGGCACATTTTATCAATCCTCTACCCCTTTCTGAATGGCGCAGCTTGTCCAAATGACCCTTTTAATGAGATTTATAAAAGAAGAAGAATTCTAATTGTAACTTAAATAGCTATTAAACCAATCCAAGAGTACCCCCTTATATAATAGTACCCAGTAAGGACCTAAACCATGGGATCCTCATCCCTGGGTCTTGTGACATAGTCCCAGATTACTAATGGGACTTGCCATTAATATTAAATACTGGGTTTAACTATGCAAGGCTCAATTCTGCTGCAATAGGCAAGACCCAGGGGGGAGAACCTAGCGGTTCAGGACCTCATCCTGGGTACTGAAGAGGTGGTGGGGGCGATTTTAATTGCCCTTTAAAGTGAAAAGCTCTAAAACACATACAGTACAAAGTTCTTTAATCAAGGTAGTCTATGTTTAACCTATAGAAACTCAACATAAAATCCTAAATGTTTAGTACTCAGCTCTCTTACAGAATATTGCTCTTACTGCTTTAGTTATAGTACATGGGTTATTAGTTTACCCTACAGATTTATTTAACATATTTCATTAAAAAGCAATAATAATGTCATTTCTGTGCTTTACAACTGGAATCATATTGACTGATCATTCTCCACATCAAACTACTTTATAGATTTTTATTTCTATTACCACTTTCAATAATTTATAAATTTTTCCATAATGTTAACACAAATGATTAAGCATGAACAACCATTGTAAGAAAGTTAAAGTAGGTATTAAAAATAAATTCAGCTAAACAATGCTCTTCTCTGTGTTAGGGAATTGTCTAAAACTTGGGCATGAAACTTAAATGACTGTTGTTAGTCTCTGGCCATAGAAATATTAGGTTAGTTTAGGATCCATTCCTTACCGAGATCGGGGGATGTTTTCTGTGCTTTCTCTCCACCAAACATCTGAAAGCATTGTCTCTGGGTTTGATCTCTTACCATATCTGTCAAGAGAGAAAAAATGATTTTTAATTTGCAATAGACGCCAAATTTGTTGGTTTGTTATCTTTGGTTATCCCTACCCACTGGTAAAAACTGGCAAATGTAGAAAAGGCTCATCAATAAACTTCTCATACCACAATGTTTAATATTCCTAACATCTAGAAGGTTCTATATTCCATAGGCAGGACTGTGAATCACTGTCTTTCAAACTGTAATTCAACATATTTTCTTCTACAAAAAAAGCTAATTTCTGGACTGTTATATTATTATGATTTAGAGTTTTGGCCATGGTTAGCCAAAATTCTGATTTCCCAATCCTAAAGCAATTTAGTATAATAATGTCTGCTTTAATGCTAAAGAAATTCCATTAAATTCTGTTGGAACTATATTATAGCAATTCATTAATGTGTAGACGGATCCATGCTACTGTCACCCCACTGGAATAAGACTCTTACCGGAGAAGAACATTTTAATCTACCACATCTGCTGTCTGAAAATATGACTTAAAAAGCTATGGATCTGCTCGGTAGATGTCAAGATCAAGAGATCTCGCACTGCTAGAATCTTTTTCTTTAAAGCGTTTGCTGGTTTGTGTACTTTTCATACTGAATGTAATGGTTTGATAAAAATTGTCATTTATAGATTTTTTTAACCATGCTTCTGCATCCAATTTTTAAATGACAATATTGTAAAATAATCAATATAAGTACACAAGCAAACCTATTGTGTATTTAATGAGGTTTGGCAGGTGAAAACAATCCTCTAGAGAGGATATGGTAAAGGATTCTAATGCTGAGTGCAGACCACTTCAAAACAAATCATTAACAATCAATTCTTCTTAAATGGATCCCCAAAGTGTTCTAGCATCTAGACATTTAAACAATTAAGTTCTGACAAATATAAATGAGACATCCTGTGGAATATTACCAAAACTATTAAAGTTTCACTAAAAACATTGTTTTATAATTTTCCCCATAACCAAAACCTGTTTTAATGTTAGATCATTGAGAAATATCCATTTGGTAGATTAATATTCTTATTATTGGATAAAACGTGTATAAAGAAACATTTTTCTTAATTCTTTTAAAGCCGATTTATTTATCAAGAGTTGGATTTTCTGTGAATTGAATTACAACTGTTTGATTAAAGGTCGTACTTTTATGTTATCGCGTGTGATCTATCACAAAGTGTTTTATTCTGTATAATTTATTCATTATTTATTACATTTAATCTTATACATTACATTTATTCTGTATAAGATTTAGAAGGAATAGCCTACTTAATATAACATAATTTCAAGTATTTAGTTTCTCATGTGAGATATTTTGGGTACATACAGAAAATTTCAATATAATTTCATTTTGTTCACCACCTCCTAACTTGAGTAACTACTAGCCAATTAGAAAGTATAAGATTTGGCTTATTGTAAGAAGTGCAGACACCTGGTGTAAAGCATCCTTGTGTTTTTGTAATAAAAAAGACTTGCCTACCTCTGCCTTGTAATGAGATTAATATAATGCCTCAATGCGGAGTAATATTTGGCCATGTCTTCTGCTGGTGCATCCTCCCCTGGATTGTCTGGTTTTGATGGATAAGCCTCTGCAAATGTTCCCAAACAGATCAACAAAGACAGACATAATGTAAATACTGACATCCACAATCTCATGTTTCCCTGCATCTGCAAAACATGTGAAGGAAAAGAATCATTATTACTTCTCATATAGAACATGTAAAAAGTAAATTACTAGCCTAAGTATAGTTAATATCAACAGTGAAAACAAGTTTCCTGTGCAAAAACAACAATCAAATGATTACTTTATTAGAATGTGAGTTATTCCATTAAGCACTAAGGGATTAAGCATATACAACATCTTAAATACATGTCTCTTTTTTTCAGGTATGCGTATGTTTCCCTAACATTCAATATTGAATATAAAATGTTTCACTTTCTTCTCAAGAAAGTTGGTAAAATCAAATGTCTCCTTGCCCCAGTGGCTGGCTCAGTTAACACTGTGTCTTGCCTTAGCAATGTATTTCAAATTATTTAAAGAAACAAAATATTCTATTTTTCTTATCCAGTGTCCAAGATAAAAGTTTTGAATGAAACACTCTACAGATTGTCACACAGTGAATCCATGTAACCGTTCACTTGGAGTGATCTCCAAATATTTCAGCACCAGGGACAGTTCTTGTTCTCAGACAGACTAAGGGAAATCAGTACTGTTTTGTAAAGGGTACAAAGTACTTACATTTGAGTCTGTAGATGGATGTTTTCTATGTGGTCTTCTCGTAAGTGCTTTCTCTGTCACTGTCTCTTTTACAGTCTTCACTGCAACTAATGTAAGTCTCTCTTTATTTTGTTCTTCCTGATCACAAACCTGGGTAAACTCTGCCATGCTGTGTCTTTTATCCTCTCCTTTTCCAGCAGGAGGGGCTTGCAATAATTGTGTTTCTGTGACTCTAAGTCACGCATCTCCTCCCTTTCTCTAGGGATCTCACACGTCACTCATAAGTTAGACCTGGATGACACTGATCACGCTGAAAAAAGGGCAATTTTCTTCATATCCTCCTAAATGTCAAAAATTTGCTGCCCCCCTCAAGTCTAAAACAGAACATTAGGAAAATGCACGCACACACTTACACGGAAACGTGAGACTTTTCAACACTTAATCAGATGACTATGTAGCTGATTTTTTTTCTCACTTTGATAATTTATTTTCAAACCCCTCCCTTTCTCATTGCCAGCATCATACCCAGCTGTAGCAAATAAAAGCCTGCCCCTGTTTTTTGAACTCGTGCATACTCATGCGTATGGTCTGAGTGACGAGTTTCTGACTCATCAGAGAGTCATTGGGAGATTTCAACTTACAAAATGATTCATTTCCAACCTTGCCAAAGAAGAGGGGGTTATGATTTCGCAATTGTTTGTGAAACCTCAGCAAAGCATTCTGGGTATGGAGCTGTTTTAAGCCACCTGATCTCACAGAAAACTCTATCTTCTATAAATAAACCTGCTAGGTGCTGTATGTCAGAACTTAACCCCAAAGAAAATAATTGCATCTTGTTATCTGAAAGATGCAGATATAGCAATGTCTTACAGTATATGTTGTGTTTTTATTAAAAAAATAAATGACATTTACTGGAGTTAACATTTTCTTACTAACATATTTTCAAATCACAAACCAGAGAAATGAATAATATCCACAACATGTTTATCGTACAAGAAAAAATATATAGACAATATTGAAGTCTATACAATGTATTGAGATTGACGTAAAGTTGCATAATGCACAAAGAATATATTTAACACAACCGAGTACAAAATGCGGTCTTATCGTGGTCTTACCACTAGATGGCCTTACGTTCCCATACGAAATGGTAAGGCAAGCAAAGCAAACATACCTGCAAACATACTCAAAACAAAATTATAAAAGAAACTACTATGACTAAGACCTGGGGAAAAATCTAAATGAAGATAGTGATATAAACCTTGGGAGCAATGAAAGACAATAAAATGTACTGAAGGTGCATTATAAATTTGATTACAGAAAACATCATATCATCATATCATTTCATTCAGCCCTCTGTTCAGTTTATCAACCCACCTAAATTATTTTTGCAGAAATGATGTATAAGTATTATCACCTATGGAAGTGAATTGTATATAATTCCATATATAGTTAGCACTGCACACCTATCGCAAAATATAAGGATACTATAAGTTTTGTGGCTTTATAAACCAGATTACAGGCTGGGTACTTTTAGGCCAATCTTGGAACTTTAAATTGACTTCTGATATCCTAATGTTTTAAAGAAGGAGGTGGATCCTATATATGGCACATTTCTGTGCCATATATAGGATCAAAGGATTTCATTGGCAGGATATTTGGGACTTGTGTATTAAATAGTGGAAAATGCACATCCTATTGTGAAATACAAGGATATCGAAAGTTACCAAAGCGTTCTATAACAATCTAACATACAAGGCTGCAAGCCCATTGAACTCTGAGGTGATACAAGCTCAATAGCCCCATTTTACTTATGGTGGTCCTACTCAGGGTGACAGTCATTAGATATTGCAGGACAGATTCCATTTGCTATTTATCAGCTTGCTCCTGTGTGTCCTGCATTTCTATACCAAATTTCTCTTTCAAGCCAATTAAACTAAATACAGTATCTCAGTTTTCTAACTATTGCAGTTTTTAAGCTGTTATTTTACCATTTTCATTTGAGGGTTAACTTAGCCCTTTAAATTCTGTTTTAGAAATTTAGAGCCCGCTCATATAAGCAATCTCACCTTAAAGTGTTTTCTTTCATACTTTAAACATCCTCCTGACTGATCCATTATTGGTTATCAACAATAAATAGTTGCACTGCCTCTCTAGAATGACACTATTGAAAGCATTTTAGACTGATGAATCCCAGACACAAAAGAAAAGAATGGCAATTGTGTAGAATTGGGCAATCAGAAGGGATTACTGTCACTGCTACAACAGTCTATTTTGTTACTAGAAACCGTTATATTACTTTTTACATTAGGGATGAGCAGCATACAGCATTTTACATAGGTACACTGATTCAGTGACAATAAAAAAGGGTTCCGGCCAGAATATCTCTCTATACAGATTGTTCAGGCCACTCCTCTTCTTGTAAACACCTGCATTCTTCTTATTCTTGGCCTTATTTTCAGCGTTTAGTAGTTGTTTGAATTATTCTCCAATAATAGCTCTGATTTGTAGAGGACATTTAGGAAAGTATCATAAGCAAACAGGTCAACTTTCCCAGAGCCACCACCACCAAACTCAAAACAGGATTGCCGGCAAGTATGCATGAACTAGAACTCAAACTCAAACCCGATTTTGAGCCGATTTTATGAGTTCGTACAAACTTGGACTCTTTCAGACTCTTCCAATTACGAAATTATTGAACTGACTTATTTCTGATAATTATCGAAAATGCAAGGATTATCGAATCGATAAAACCTCGAAGGTGGTATTCGATAACCCTCAAATTTGCTGTTAACTCTCAATTGTACCGTTCGCTAACCCTCAAATTCGGCCATAACCCTCGAGTATGGGATTTGGTAATCCTCAGATTGCAGGGAAAGAGAATGCACGATTAAAGGAATAATTAACTATCAAAGTGAATTATTCCTTTAATGTATTAATTGGAGCCCCAGAGGTTAAGGAGCTATGCCTTACCCCAGACCGTTTCCCTGTTCCGCATTACGCATGCACGCTATAGCTGTACAGAACAGGGAAGCGTTCGGAGATTTCAATGTGGCGAGGTGGATCACACAAAAGGTAAGTTTTTCTTATCATCGTTCCCGGATCCTGGGCTATTGATTGAAGCCCGGGAGCTAAGGCATAACTTCTTAACCTCCAGGGCTTCAATCAATACATTAAAGGAATGGTTCACTTTGATACTGAACTATTCCTTTAAGACAGATGGCAGATTAGGGTGATTTTCTGCTATTGCTTTGCCCAAGTTCTGGAGGAAGACTGGTTTGGTTGACTGTGCAACATCATTTCCCACCACCTAATTGCTCAAAACTTAAAACAGAGAACTGAAGCCTGACTTAACACCTGTGTAATATAAATATATTCTCAATATTCTCAATGTTGATTAACCTGCAGCATTAATGATACATTTCTTCACAGTAACTGTACCTATCACTACATGGTGCAGGTGACCAAATGATACTGGCCATACATTAGGTCATTGATGGTGAACCTTGGCACTGCAGATATTTGGATTCTTCTACTCTCAGCATGCATTGGTTGCAGAATATTCTGACAGATATTAATTCAATGGGACAATAGGACATCAAATTGATCTAATATCTATGTAGTATGTGGGAAGCACACTACACTACACTACTGCTGATAAATCTATTTTGCCTGCTATTAGCACCTTCTGCAAAATGAGCTGTAAATAATGCCTATAGCATGCGGCCCTTTATACCTTATACCGCCATAATTACCAACTGAATTCAATGAATCTTTAGCAAAACAAAGCTGATCACAGTCTAGAAAATAGCAAACTATTAGAAGTGTATGGAATACAATGGCTGTAATTCAACCCCCTATGGTTTGATGGCAGGATGCCAGAATTCTCAGTTTGATATTTCTTATACTCACAGCACAGACAGCGCAGAATTCGTACAATAATCTGCATGTTTAGCCTTGGTCATGCAGAAAGATGTCTCTTATTATGAGGGCTGCCATTTCCAGAAGGCTGGTAGTTTGCATTCTAAATAGTCACCATGAATTCATCACTGGGGCAAAATGAAATCACTCATAGAATTAGAACCAATTCTAACAACTCTAGTGTAACATCCATTTATTCAGTTCAACAGCCACAAAGCTCAGGCAATAACTGTGGTATATCAACTGCATAGATCGAGCTGCTGTATTTCCCTGCCCTACTCTATCTTCCCTGGTAGAACTGGCACAGTAAATAGCAGTTACATTGCCTGGGTTAGTGCCATTTTAATTGTATTAATTGGTAGAAACATGGCTTAAAACATCCTTAAATGCTTCCATAAATATTAATTAAAGCATATCTATGGTGAAAGATTTGTATAATCTTTTTGTATTATTATTTTTTGTGTCCAGACCAACCCAACAACTGGGGATGTGTATAGGAATTTAAATCTAAGGTCCGGGATTGATGCCTAGTCTTCAGGCATGCTGGACCAATATGTGTTTGAAAGCCAAATCTGTGTATGTGTCAGTTTATAGGATTTCCTATCCAATGTGCACAAGGATAGCCCAGGAAGGGTTCTTTATTGAAAATAGATTATGAAGAGAGTAGCTCATTGCAATCTCATTAGGATGAATCTCTGCTGACAGAACTTTTGACAACTATTTGCTTCCTTGGAGCTTGAAAAACACCTGACCGGTCAGCTGGGCCAAAATAGCATCAGTTGTGAAATACGTTGCTACAGTTCACTGAGACCAATCGTGCAGTCCCCGATCGGTTGTAATTTACCGCAGTGGCGTAACTACCGCCCCCGCCACCCCCTCGGGGGTGGGCCAATCGGTAGCAGGGCCTGCCACAAGCCTACAAACTATTTTGCGATAAGGTTAAATTGAATGTTATATCCCACCTCCTGTGTCTCCTACTGTTCTGCAATGTGTTATAGTCAGACATGTAACCACAAGAAATCTCTGCACCTGTCCATTGGCTCTTTGTTTAGGATCATGAATGCACAAATTATTCAGAACATCGGTTATATTAAATTCACAATATCCCAGTGAAGATAATTGAGACACTAAAACATTAACAAATCATAACAAAAATCCCTGCATATCCATGTGCATAGTTTTTTTTAAAAAACTTACATCCATTTAAGGAACTGTGCATTCAGTTAGTTAAAGATTGTGCGGTTTTATCAGCTCAGTAAGTCTGAGTAATCATCCTTTACTTATATAGTAGACACAATGCCATCATAACCACTTAGATGAAAAGGGAATAGAACAAACATGGACTAATATCCTGTAAATAAACCACTGCACATGTGTATAATAGAACAAGGAGCAGTGAACCATAATGCCCAGCAGAGGCGACAGATACATCTGCTGTTTAAGCATCCTTTTAAATCCCACTTAGACCAATAATTACTATTATTGCAGGCCCATAAATTAGTATATTTAAAGTCTTACAAATTGTATTCTTACTGTCACTGTCTTTTCCTATTTTCTTTACAAAGCAATTTCTTGATGGCTGTTTATTTTCCTACGTGATTTCACATCATCAACATTGTTGGTGGAAAAATACTAAAGCACTCAGGTAATACATTGTCCTTAATAAAACCAGTTTATTCAGCAACAGAACCCTTTGGGATAAAAGGTTTTATAACCAAATAGTGTATGTTCCAAATAGAAACCTGAATTTGTATTCATACAGCATTTTCCTCTCACAAGAATAATAATAACTGTGGGCTCCTGTTATCACTAGTGTGAGCCATACACAGAGTGCACACATTCACCAGAGGCCGAACCACCACAGGAACATCCCTCCCCACCACAGGTGGTAACGCAACTTCTTACTCTTCCTCCCACAATTACAGACCCCCCCCACCCAGGTAACCACTGTAGATAAGTGAGGGGGGGGTCACATTATAGTTAATTTTGGGGGCCCAGTGATTTCTAGTTACACCACTGCAGTCCACACTACTTTTCAAAGAGAACATATGCATTGATCAAGCAGCAACATCAAAGGATATAATAAAACAATTTCCTCTTATTTATGACTTTAAACTGCAGTTTAAATCAATGTACCATTCAACTTTCCTATTTCTAATTAATGATAAATCTTACCTTTTGAATGATGCACACTAAAGGGACAATGTATCAAGAGCACCTATCGCTAATTCCTATTTTAAAGGACAACTACATCGTAAAACTTTTTAATAGATGAAAAGTACCTGTGGCAAGGGCAAGGATTGACTGTTTAATGACTCCTACCTTTCTCTTCTGATGCATATGATTGTCATGTACAGTCCGATGAAAGCTCAGGAAACAGAAGATTAGGAGTATGCTTGTGAAGGTTCTCATTCATCCAGGTCATGGTATATCTGTTGTATTCAATTAGATCAACTGGACTTGAAATGTAGTTCTTGAAGACGTTTCGCTAGTCATCCGACTGGCTTTCTCAATTCAGAATGACTTGTACAAGAATCTGTGGCAATTATGTACCCTGGAAAATCCCAATTAGCATATCACAGCCAGGTGTTAAGGGTGTGATTAGATAGTGACTAAGAGGTGTTATAGGAACGCCCAGGGTAAGGTGTTAAAACAGCATTGTACATGGCATGTGAAAATAAAGAAACCAAGCCTAAATAGAGGTGGGGGGTTCGACACCAACTGTCTGCCATGTACAATGCTGTTTTAACACCTTACTCTGGGCGTTTAACACCTTACTCTGGGCGTTCCTATAACACCTCTTAGCCACTATCTAATCACACCCTTAACACCTGGCTGTGATATGCTAATTGGGATTTTCCAGGGTACATAATTGCCACAGATTCTTTTACAAGTCATTCTGAATTGAGAAAGCCAGTCGGATGACTAGCGAAACGTCTTCAAGAACTACATTTCAAGTCCAGTTGATCTAATTGAATACAACAGATATAGAAGATTAGGAGCTTCTCTGTGTGTAATCCATTCCTGCTCCTCTGAGAGGTTTGTGGCAGCGCAGTGGAGATCTCCCCCTCCCTCTGGTTCCCCTTTGATATATGCATAGTGTCTCAGCCACAACAAGGAAACAAAGGCTGGTATGTACCTTTAGCAGACAACTTCAGGTTTTTAAAGCTAGCAAGGTCTAGGTTTGGGGGGCTTTAAAAGGATTTTTGTTTTGGGTGCTGGAGATACCCTTAAAGGGACAGTTCAGTGGAAATTATAAATATTTGTTAAATCGTTAGTTTGTGTAATGCCTTCTTTTTGAAAAATCAATTGATTTCATACCCTTTGCTGTTCCCTGCTGTTGACATTAGTGAGCTGACATTTCAGGCTCTAACGGTCCTTCTTCTTCCCAGGATGCACCACATGCATGGAATGTTCGTAACAGTAATTTCTACTGATTGGCTGTTGGATGGGTCAAAGATGCTCAGATCTCTACTGAGCAATTGAATCAACCTATGCACTGGGTCAAGGGCAAGACCATAACGGTCTCTGCTAGGGGTCCTGCAAACAGGAAGTCAGTATTTCAGTGCATTTATTTATACACAGACACAATGCTGAATTGGCAGATTAAGGTCATTAGGAAGGGAAAATACTGCTCTTTTTTCTGAAAAGCATATGTATTTGCACTGAACTTCCCCTTTAAAAAAATAGAAAGTCAGTGATCCAGGATACAGGATTATCTTCTCTATAGATTATTTTTTTAGCAGTTTATTGATGTCACTGTCAGATCCATCTGTGCTTCTTGATCTAAAACACATTTTATCCTGTTTCTAACCCCAAAACACTAATTTAAAAAATAGATAACTTCTTTT
The DNA here is from genome assembly GCA_019447015.1 of Hymenochirus boettgeri. Classification (NCBI taxonomy): domain Eukaryota; kingdom Metazoa; phylum Chordata; class Amphibia; order Anura; family Pipidae; genus Hymenochirus; species Hymenochirus boettgeri. The sequence goes on along the minus strand of CM033474.1, from coordinate 70,835,118 downwards.
TAAGCAATTCTCCACCAAAGATACAATTGTGTAAATTAAGTAAAATGTTATCTTCCTTTCCCCTCCCCCAGTGGGACAGACATGCTCAATGTACTTCATCCAGTGAAAGCAGGAGCAATCCAATCAGTTTTGCTTGTATCGTCCTGTGCTACAACAAGGAAAGTTTTAAAGTGAAAGTAACTACAGAACTGCTGTTGTGAAAAACATACTTATATCACAATGGTATAGATTTGGTTAGGTATAACCAAAAGAAGCAGATAATATACCTTTTTAATCAGAAGTTTCTGGACAAAATGTGTTTAAGACTATAGATATTCGTTTAATCTGAGATCTGTCTCTGCACTGCATTTTTAAAAGATTAGATGACTCTTATTAGACGATGGCAATGAAACTTAAAAAATGTGAGTGTGGTAAAAGTTGGGGGAGGGTGTTAATTGTGTAATCCTCTTAATTTGCGAACTCTAACATGAGTTTTAACATGTAGTTACAGTTGCTGATGTTACACCTTCTGACGTGACAGCAGGCAATTATTTTTTCCCTCCATACTGTTACTGTGTAAGTGGGTGACACTGGCAAAAATTATCATAGCACAGGCAGGAACATCAGTATGTTGAGAAGGAAAAATGTACAGATGAAGTCATAAAATGACAATGGAATGGTTTATCCCCTAAATAAAATACTGGGACATAATAAGTACTTATTTACTTCTTGGCTGTTGTTATGTTTAATGTTCTTATAAAAATTTTATATCTGTCCACATTGCTTAATTTTCATTGACAGCTAAGGTTGTGGACAAACTAGAACGCACTGTAACTCATGTCAAATGCACAAATGTTGTTGTTATCGGAGCGAATGTAATCCGCAAAAAATGGTGATCACATGGCCTCCGAAAACAGATCAAAGAGCACACAGTGTGGCCAACCACAGATCTCAAAACGTAATCGTAAATGCGTAAGAAACGCGATAGTGTGACCTAGCCCTAATGCTTGCCATACACCAGCAAGACATTGGTTAGATATATTCAATGTCTAAAAACCGCTTTTTCACCTTCAGACATTCCTGTCTAGACCATTCATTTTACAAGTTGATCTCAAAAACTAGCAAGTCAGACTGTTCTTCGGATGTCGTGCATAAAGATGGGTCATCTTTTAAGTGTGTTGTTTTAAAGTATAGCCAATAAGTAGGAAAAGAAAAAAGGGGAGCCAAGTGAAATACAAGGAACAATGGGAGAAGGGGGTGAATGGGGGAAGGGTGAAAGAGTTGAAAAAGATGGAGTGTATTAATTCTATTAATTCCATGAGATGAATGAAATAAATACATCTTACAGATCAATAATATAGTTCTAGGTGCAATTGGTATTTCAAAATGTTGCAAACTAGGTGTGATCCTATGTGTGGTGATGAACCAACTTTGCGCAACAAGTTGAAGTTTTGGGATAAGGAAAATGAAAGGCTTTTCAATAGTTGATTAATTGCACATGGTCACTCAGTCCTGTGGAGTCATCTTCACACAGTATGTGCCAAAAAGTCATAATGGATTAACCATCCATTACCGTATATAATCGAGTATAAGTCAATCCAAGTATAAGTCGAGGTACCTATTTTTACCTGAAAAATGTGAAAAAACTTATTGGCCCGAGTATAAGTCGAGGGTAGAAATTATGACCACTACTTCCTTCTGATTCAGTATTGTTTTGTGGCTTAAAGGGCAACTGTGGTCTCAAAACAAGTTAAGGTTAAATAAAAGCCTGTAGTATTTCCTTTACACTGAGCCAACAATCACATCCCTGGCTGGAGCCTGTGAGAAATGATATTTGGGTGAATGTTCAAACTTCCTTCTTCCAGTAGGTGACATCACCTGACCTCTGTCGGCCCTTTTCCCCAGGGGGAGAAGCATGCTCAGTTAAAACTTATTGCTGGGGAAATCAGGAAGAACCTGAGGAAACAATTGATAGTTGAGAAGGGGAGCCTATTAATGCAGGCAAAGGCTGGTCACATGACTACAAGCTGGTCACATGGCTAAAAACAGGAAGAGTTCAACCAGGAAGTTACATTGCTGAACTTTTGAAGCAATAACTTCTCACAAATTTTATCTAGAGATGTGATTTAGGTTTTATTTTGAAGGTGTGATGGAAGGCTTTATATATAATTCTTACTAGTTTGGAAGAATTTGAATCCACAGTTACCCTTTAAGTTGCCCTTTAAATGGAGAGCAGAATTCCCATACAGTAGTCCCATACAGTAATTACCAAATTCAGAACCAGTAACACCCAATTCTATGGCACTCCAGATGTTTGGAAGCTACAACTCCCAGCATGCTTTGGTTGCTGGGAAATATAGTTTGTAAACATGTGGAGTGGCAAGGTTCAATAAAATTTTAATTTAGCTGACCATCATTTACAATTCTCCTGTCCCTTATATAGTAAAGGGCACTCTGACCCCCATATAGTAAAGGGCACTTTGACCCCAATAGTTAAAAGTGTCACCTGAGAGTTGTAGTTTCAAGCTGTCACTTGCACTGAACTAGCAGCCATTTTTTGCCCCAAACTGAGAAGACCCATCAGATTTACAGCATCCAGATGAGCAGTGACAGTGCTGAGTCCAGCGGTCTGACTACAGGAAGCAGGAAGGAGTGTAAAGGCAGATCAGCTCCTGTAACTTTTTATGCAGGTGAAGGATTTTTTAACACAGCACCACCTACTGGTTACTATCTGCAATTGCAGCATTTGGATCTAAATTAGGACTTGACCCGAGTATAAGCTGAGGTAAGGTTTTCAGGCTAATTTTAAAGCCTAAAAATCTTGACTTATATTCGAGTATATACGGTACTCATAAGACATTGGACATTTTTAGAGAGAAATCTCACTGACTGTGACTGGGTAGGAATGAATCTAAAATCTAATCTAAACTTTACTGGTTTCCATCAGAAACTGATGGTTTTGAAATTCTGTGGATATTTTAAAAATTATTGAAACTTTGAACATTCATTGAAAATTGCAATTAAAAATTCTGATTGAGACTTGCTATTGAAAATGTGAAAATTGCTATTAAATACTCAAAAAAACTGCGATTGGAAATTTGAAAAATTCTAATTCAATTGGGTTTAAATAGTTTTTTAGGAACTTCGATAAGTTGCAACAGTTTCATTCATTAATGGGGATGAAATGTGGGTTCACCACATTAACCCTTAAAATCTCATTAGAGCCCAATGGAAGCATAAGGGGAAGTCAGACAGAATGCCTTAAACTATACAGTATTTCAGTACGCCCTAAACTATACTCTACAGTGTTTCAGTATGCCCTATACTCTACGGTATTTCAGTATGCCCTAAACTATACTCTACAGTGTTTCAGTATGCCCTATACTCTACGGTATTTCAGTACGCCCTATACTCTACAGTGCTTCAGTATGCCCTATACTCTACGGTATTTCAGTACGCCCTATACTCTACAGTGCTTCAGTATGCCCTATACTCAACGGTATTTCAGTACGCCCTAAACTATACTCTACAAGTGTTTCAGTATGCCCTATACTCTACGGTATTTCAGTACGCCCTATACTCTACAGTGCTTCATTATGCCCTATACTCTACGGTATTTCAGTACGCCCTATACTCTACAGTGCTTCAGTATGCCCTATACTCTACGGTATTTCAGTACGCCCTAAACTATACTCTACAGTGTTTCAGTATGCCCTATACTCTACGGTATTTCAGTACGCCCTAAACTATACTCTACAGTATTTCACTATGCCCTAAACGATACCCTACAGTATTTCACTATGCCCTAAATAATACCCCACAGTATTTCAGTATGCCCTAAATGATACCCTAAAATATTTCAGTATGGCCTAAACCCACGCTACCCAAAATAAACGTTTTTAGAATTAGTGAAACCAACACAATATAGTTTGTGATTATTTTTGTGCAAATATTTAGTGTGAAAATGAATGTCTTCTCAAATTTTAAAACATTGCAATTTACTGCACTTGTTTCTGCAATGAATTTACAGTTGCAAAGTGGTTAATACCTCACAGGAACACATGTTAAGTTACTATAAATCTTTTTTTGCATCTCCTTGAAAGTGTGTTATGCTGTTTGATTTCATGATACCCTATCCAATTTCACAACAAGATCCCCTTGTCTTGTGTTTACCCCTGTGTGAAAAAGGGTTCCTGCTATTTGTCTGTAATGGTCTCTAACATATTTTTAAAGGGTCAATATATTCCCTCTTAAGCATCTCTTCTCCAGAGAAAATAAACCGAGTTCCCTTTTCCAGTCACTGTACCTTGATTTTGCACTTTAAATAATAAATGTGACTTTTGCATCAGACGAATAGTAAAATAGTTATTTCAATATGGTTGATGTAGAACAGAGATAACAACTCTTATGTGAATGTTGTTGGCATGAAATAGAGATACAGTTACTAGATAATGATACAAGATGAAGGTCAGTATCTGCTCAGTTGAAATGTTATGATTTTCATTTCAAAGACACTGTTAATCGTTTGTACAGAGCCCAATTGAAGTGCTTGGAACCCACTGAAGTCCACCATTTTCTAATTACAGTACCCTTTCCCTAGGATCTCTCTACGGTGTTGAACTTTAGCAACAAAGGACAGAAATCGATCATTTCTTTGTCAAACTATATATTTTATATATAAGAGAATTCGGAATGAGATGATACATTAAGTATCCTACCTTTTTTTGTTTAATAAAAATGTAAAAACGTTAGTTTTGTATACAGAAACCAGATAACATTTCAACACCTGCCTAGGCCTGTACACCTGTGATACTATGAAACTATCATAAAAAGTAGTGAAACTATCACGAAAAGTATCACATAACTAGTTGTGGTGTAATTAAAGGGTATGTAAAGGAAAAAATACTTCTCTTAATCTATAACTTAATACATGTAAGTAGTACTTTCAGTTGTGTGATGCTGCATCCAGTACATGTTTAGGGCTCAGTATCCCTCTTCCTCTCTTAACCAACTTCTACTTCCATCTGACCTGTGAGGGTGGGCATGCTCAGTGTGAGGAACCACTGGGGAAGTGAATTTGTCACCATGCAAGTCACACAAAATAACCATTAAAATTACAGCAAAACTGGAGCTTTGCCATCATTATTCTAAACCATGTAAACAACAGTGTGGAAAAAGCCATCACATTAATAAGTATTATATCACCCTTTTGTTCGGAAATTTTCACCAACATGTGTTGTTTTTGCAGGACATGTCATAGGTTTAGTAGAATAGAGAACTGTGTTTAGTGAAATAGAGAACTGTGTCTGGGTGGTACTCCTGTATGGGGCCCAGACTTGCCAGGGGCCCAGAAAATGGGAAAAATACTGCTATCAGCCACCGGGAGTTCTATCCCTAGAAGGAGAAGAGAATGGGGGCATGTATATGCTGGAGTTCCTTGTGCCTGACCTGGCTTCAAGTGATTCAGTCAGTTAGTGGCTTTACTATTTATGGGGGAATTTTACATTTACAAATCTATGTGTGCTGGGCAGTTGTCTGTGTGACAACCATTTATCGTCTGTGCCAATTATTTTACCAGTGTCTGGATACTAACCAGTTATTAATCTGTGCCAATGATTTTGCCGGTGTCTTGATACAAACTAGGTACCAATCTGTGTGAATGATTTTACCAGTGTTTTTGCGACAACCAGTTATTAGTCAGTGCCAATGATTTAACCAGTGTCTAAATACTTAGCAGTTATCAGTCTCTGTCAATGATTTTACCAGTATATGGATGTAACCTTGAGACACGAGGTATGGAAGACTTTTCTTAATCAATTAAACTTTATTGCAGTGACTTATAGTTCTTGTCAGACAGCAAACAGCACAGAGTTTTTCTTTGAATATTGTTACCTTTCCCTGACATAGACTACTGTCCCTTGCTCTATCACTGCCTGAACACCAAGCCCACTCCTCTTCCTGTTCCTGTCCTCCTCCTCTTCTTTCCCCTACAAAACAATCTCATACTTAACATTATAATTACATAGTCTAATTTAGTGCTCACTGACACCTAGTGGCCAAACTTAGTATACATCATATATTAATATATTGTACCTCCTTACACTTCTCCCTTTCGAAAATCAGACACGTCCTCGTGTCTGATAATCACTATCTAGTCTATCTTAACGCATTCCTTGTCATATCAAATAAAACACTTTAACTTAGTTAACACAATCTTCAGCGGTTTCTCCTGAAACCTGCTATGGTACAATGGCTGCTGCAAAATAATATCAGGCTATAACATCCTAATACTATAACCTAAATGACTATGAACAACCCATTTGACATTGTAAACATATCATATCACAGTGCTAATCGAAGATCCACTTCTGAGTGGCCAACCGGCCCACTCTGGTACAATGGCTCGCTGTGGAAGAAACAACATATTTACATTTTATTTCTTGTATGTCTCAGCACAGTTTGTAATCCATTAATCTGACAGGCAGCTGATTGCGGGTGGACCGCACCGGATAGCGTCCCTCCTGCTGTCCATTAGACTGGTCTTCAGCTCCTTCAACTCTGTCCGGGGCATCCCCCTCCTGGAAGACATACCCCTCTGTTTCCTCCTCCCCTGAACCAGTCTCCTCTGAGGCCTCATCCTCCATTTCAGGGAACCTTTCCTCAAAAGTATTTGCAGAGTCAGCAACCTCCTCAATCCTGGAACTTTCAGGGATGTTTGCTGCTGTAGATAGCCCCAACTGATTATCAGTTGGTAATGCCTGCCAGATCAGTAGTGGCCCTGCTGGTGCCGAGGTGGGGACTTCCTTGGATTCCCCTCCAGGCTCAGCTAATACTTCCTCTGGGTAGTGAAATACACAAAGTTTGAGCAGATCTCTATGTACACGTTTACACTTTCCTCTGTCTCGCTCAGGTTCTACCAGATAGACCGGAAAATTCTGTCGCGGCTGAGATACCACTATATAAGGATCAGGTTCCCACCTGGGGCACAGCTTAGAGCCTCGTGTTGCTTTTGGGTTCCGCATCAACACTCGATCTCCTGGCTTTAACGGTGCTGGTTCCACCTGTGGCACCTCTTTGCGGGTCTCCTTTAGTACTAAGTTCCGTGCCTCCCTCAACCGCCTAGCCAGCACCTGAATCCACTGTTCTGGACTGCGTTTCATGGAGTCTTCAGCTGCCGGCAGTATTAGGTCTAGCGGCAGTCTAGCCTGTCTACCGAACAACAAGAAAAAGGGGGTATACCCTGTAGATGCATGTACTGTGTTGTTGTAAGCCCACACCACATCCGGCAGAACCTCTGGCCATCTATCATGGTACTCCACCCCCAGGGTTCTCAACAGATTTAGCAATGTTCGATTAAATCGTTCACAAACTCCATTTCCCTGTGGGTGATAGGGAGTCGTGCGTGACTTACGCACCCCTTGAAATCTGCAGAGTTCAGTGACCAGCTGTGATTCAAAATTTGGACCCTGATCTGACAAGAATCGCTGAGGGCAACCATATGGCCTTATAACATGAGTCCACATCAGTTTAGCTGTAGTCTGGGCTGTTTGATCCTTTGTGGGCACTACCATGGCAAACTTAGAGAAATGGTCAATAAATACCAGGGCATACCGGTACCCTCCTGGTGCCCCCGCTATCGTTATAAAGTCCATGGCTACTAGCTCAAAAGGTTCCCCAGTGCAGATCTGACGGGGAGTGGTGTTATCTGGAGGAGTCTTATAAATAGCACATTTTGGGCACTGCTGGCACACTTCCTTGACTACTGTACCTAGTCCTGGAGCAAAGAAGTAACGCCGGACTAGCTGTTCAGTCTTTTCTGCCATGAAGTGGCCCCCAGTTTCATGCATAATGCGGCACACTTCCCGCAGTTGAGCGGCAGGGACCACCAACTGCCAGACCTTCCGTCGCTCCTTCTCCCATTCACTTTGGCGGTATAGTAGCCCATGGCGTTCTTGCAGCCTGTCCCAATGCCGCAACAATGTTCTAGCCACTGGAACCATCCGGACCCTCACCCGACCAGGGGGGCGTTGCTGCTTTCTCACCCAATTGAGTACTTGCTGGAGAGCAGGATCCTTCTTTTGGGCCTCTTTCCACTGGTCCACTGTGTAGATCTCTGGCATAGGGCCTTCCACCCCGGCTATTTGTGCATTAGAGGCCTCCTGTCTGCCCCTAGCCCTTACTTTCAGTGGGGGAATCTCAACCCTTTCTCTTTCCTCATCCTGCTGCCCAATCGGCACATCTGTGGGGTTACGAGACAGGGCATCTGCATTTTGGTGGCACTTCCCAGGCTTATAGTGAATTACATAGTCAAACTGGGCTAGCCGGGCCACCCAACGCTGCTCCAAGGCCCCTAATCGTGCAGAGCCCAGGTAGGCCAATGGGTTATTGTCTGTGTAAATGTCCACATGATGCCCCACCAAATATTCAGCAAACTTTTCAGTGACAGCCCAAACAATAGCCAGTAGCTCCAACTTGAACGAACTATAATTTGTTGGATTTCTCTCAGTAGGTCGCAGGCTTCGGCTGGCATATGCTATCACTCTTTCCTTCCCCTCTTGGACCTGGGCTAGTACCGCCCCTAGTCCCTGCAAGCTGGCATCTGTATACAAGCAGAATGGCAGGTTATAATCCGCATATGCCAGTACCGGAGTGGAGGATAAGCAGGTTTTTAACTGCTCAAAGGCTCTCTGTTGTTCAGATCCCCAAGTCCACTGGGTCACCTGGCGTCTATTTCCTTTCCCCTTCATATGCCCTTCTAGTAGCTTAGTCAAAGGGGCTGCCAAGCAGGCAAAGTTCTTGACATAGCACCGATAGTATCCAGCCAGGCCCAGAAAGGATCTCATTTGCCCCACATTAGTGGGAGGAGGCCAACTTTGTACGGCCTGCACTTTACCGGGGTCAGGAGCCACCCCTTCCTTGCTAATAATATGTCCCAAGTAGGTTAGCTGCTTCTGGGCCAATCGACACTTAGCAGGCTTTAATTTCAAGCCAAATGACTCTAAACGGCTTAGCATAGTGTCCAAGTGTAGGATATGTTCCTCGAATGTTCTAGAGAAGATTACCACATCATCGAGATATATTAGTACTTTGTCATAGTTCATGTCCCCCAGGCATCGTTCCATTAGCCTTTGGAAAGTGCTGGGGGCATTTGTCAAGCCAAATGGCATTCTGTTGAATTCATATAGGCCCATGGGAGTGATAAAAGCAGTTTTGGCCCGGTCTTCTGGTCGCACAGCCACTTGCCAATAACCACTGGCCAGGTCCAATGAGGAGAAATAAGCAGCCTGTTTCAATGTGGCCAATGATTCCTCAATTCGTGGCAGCGGGTATGCATCCCGGCTGGTGCAGGAATTTAACCGCCGGTAGTCTACACAGAACCTGAGAGAACCATCCTTCTTTCGGACCAGGACAATGGGAGCTGCCCAGGGACTTTGACTTTCCTTGATTACTCCCCCATCAAGCATCTTGCGCAATAAGCTCCTTACTTCTTGATATAATGCTGGGGGAATGTTCCTGTACCTTTCTCGGATGGGAGGGGAAATTCCTGTCTCAATTGGGTGGTCAATAGCTTCAGTAAATCCATAGTCCTCATCATCACAGGCATATACCCTCCAGTGCCGCAGCAGCACCACACTCAGGGCCTGCCGCTGTGAATCTGTCAACCCCAAATGGCCCACATTTAGTTGCTGAAGAATTGACTGTTGCTGGGACTTATCTGGAAGACAATTATTTTCTGTGGGGCTGTGCGGGCAGTATCTTCCTTCAGAGGCATCCAACACATCATCGGATGTGATAGCAAACACTTCCGCTACAATAGTATTAGTGGGCATAGTCACTGGTGAGGGGCCTAGGTTCATTATCCTCACTGGCACCCAGCCATCCCGTACCTTCCCCACAGATCGGGCAACTAGCCATTCCTCTCCACGCCCATTGATGTCAGCATAGGGCTCAATGATCACAGTAGCCCCTTCCATCGAGAACTGGGTGCCCACCCGCATAGGCACTACTACTTCATGCCTACTTGGAAGGTGAGGTGGCTGTTTAGCTGATGTACGTACAATTCCCGCACGGCCAGGCAGCTTTTGTAGCACTTGCTGTTGTTCACACCTCCGGTCCACTTGCCGCAGTAGCTGGCGAGCTTCTAAGTTGTCTGGGACCTTATTCCAGTATTCTGGCCCCACACCAGCCAAGAGTAATCCATCCAGCTCCTGCAGGACATTCATGCCAATGATAACTGGAGAGCTTCGGGTCTGGGCCTGTTTCACCACCACAACCCCCTTACAAGGCACACATTGTCCAAACAATGTAATGTCCATCCAGGTGATGCCCACCACTTCAATAGGTGTGTTATTCACTGCCCAGAGAGAGAAACCCGATAACTGTCTTTCCAGGTCCTGGAATCCTCCTTGTTCAAAGAAGGACAGGGTCATGGTAGTTACCTCTGAGCCAGTGTCCAACAGGCAATGGGCTTGTCTCCCTCCCAGCTCTGCTGTCACAAAGGGCCGAGTGCCAATAAGCCCTTCCTCTTGTTCCATGGGGCAGGCATCCGCTTCCCCCGCAGTCGGCCCCCTGACTGCGGGCCCCATTAGTTTAAATGGTGGTCTTCTGAGGCAGGGCAAAATGTCCTGGTGCCCCACAGTGCCAACATCGTTGGGGTCCTCTACCACTCTGTCGTCGCTGGCCCCTGGCTGGCTTGGGTAAGTTTGAATTTGCTTGGCGGAGACTGGCCACCTCTTGCTGTATTGCTGCCAGGGACGCCTGCAACTCTTTTACCATTCCCTCTAGTCTATAGGAGGTTCCACCTGCCGCTGACTCAGAGACAGCTACTGTCACAGCTTGGGGACCTTCTGGGGAGATTGGTTCCTCCTCTTGGCTCCGCTCGATGGCCTCCCGCAGAACTACCCGGAAAAGAATGTCAGTATTGGCTCTCACCTTTTCTTTTAATGCGGTTCTCACTCTGGCTTCGCGTAGGCCTGCCACAAACTGGTCACGAAGGAGGCTATCTGGTTCAGTCACCACAGCAAGTCCATGGCTATCCACCTTAATTAGCTTATTCCAGAGTTCCCGTAATGCCACTGCAAACTGGGGGAGTGTCTCTCCTTCTCTCTGTATTCGCGTGAAAAACCTGGTGCGTAGATCTGTGGCTTTAGCAACTTCTCCGTAGAGCCCCTCCAAGTGGGCCACTATTTCATCTAGGGAACTTCTCTCTGCCACTGATAACTGAAGCACTGCCTTGCGAGCATCTCCCTCCAGTGAGCCGAGCGCCAGGTCAGCTGTATGCTCAGCGGGCACCTTGTATAAGCGAGCAGCCCCTTGCAGCCTCTCAGCCCAGTCTGTCACAGTCACATTCCTCCCATCAAACTTGGGTATACTGGCCAATGCTGCACTAACCGGTAGGAAGAACATCGCTGCCGCTGGCGTCACCACTCCAGAGTCTTCCATCCTGCCGACTACGCCAAATGTAACCTTGAGACACGAGGTATGGAAGACTTTTCTTAATCAATTAGCAAAATGTCCTGGTGCCCCACAGTGCCAACATCGTTGGGGTCCTCTACCACTCTGTCGTCGCTGGCCCCTGGCTGGCTTGGGTAAGTTTGAATTTGCTTGGCGGAGACTGGCCACCTCTTGCTGTATTGCTGCCAGGGACGCCTGCAACTCTTTTACCATTCCCTCTAGTCTATAGGAGGTTCCACCTGCCGCTGACTCAGAGACAGCTACTGTCACAGCTTGGGGACCTTCTGGGGAGATTGGTTCCTCCTCTTGGCTCCGCTCGATGGCCTCCCGCAGAACTACCCGGAAAAGAATGTCAGTATTGGCTCTCACCTTTTCTTTTAATGCGGTTCTCACTCTGGCTTCGCGTAGGCCTGCCACAAACTGGTCACGAAGGAGGCTATCTGGTTCAGTCACCACAGCAAGTCCATGGCTATCCACCTTAATTAGCTTATTCCAGAGTTCCCGTAATGCCACTGCAAACTGGGGGAGTGTCTCTCCTTCTCTCTGTATTCGCGTGAAAAACCTGGTGCGTAGATCTGTGGCTTTAGCAACTTCTCCGTAGAGCCCCTCCAAGTGGGCCACTATTTCATCTAGGGAACTTCTCTCTGCCACTGATAACTGAAGCACTGCCTTGCGAGCATCTCCCTCCAGTGAGCCGAGCGCCAGGTCAGCTGTATGCTCAGCGGGCACCTTGTATAAGCGAGCAGCCCCTTGCAGCCTCTCAGCCCAGTCTGTCACAGTCACATTCCTCCCATCAAACTTGGGTATACTGGCCAATGCTGCACTAACCGGTAGGAAGAACATCGCTGCCGCTGGCGTCACCACTCCAGAGTCTTCCATCCTGCCGACTACGCCAAATGTAACCTTGAGACACGAGGTATGGAAGACTTTTCTTAATCAATTAAACTTTATTGCAGTGACTTATAGTTCTTGTCAGACAGCAAACAGCACAGAGTTTTTCTTTGAATATTGTTACCTTTCCCTGACATAGACTACTGTCCCTTGCTCTATCACTGCCTGAACACCAAGCCCACTCCTCTTCCTGTTCCTGTCCTCCTCCTCTTCTTTCCCCTACAAAACAATCTCATACTTAACATTATAATTACATAGTCTAATTTAGTGCTCACTGACACCTAGTGGCCAAACTTAGTATACATCATATATTAATATATTGTACCTCCTTACATGGATACCAACTAGTTATCAGTCTGTGCCAATGAATTTACCAGAGTCTGGATACCAATCAGCTATCAGTATGTGCCAATGATTTTACCAGTGTCTGTGTGACAACCAGTTATAAGTCTGTGCCAATGATTTTACCAGTGTCTCTGTGATCAGTTATCAGTCTGTGCCAATGACTTTACCAGTGTCTGTGTGACAACTATATATAAGTCTGTGCCAATGATTTTACCAGTGTCTGTGTGAAAACCAGTTATCAGAGTCAGTGCCAATGATTTTATAAGTATCTGGATACTTACCAGTTATCAGTCTGTGCCAATGATTTTACCAGTGTCTGTGTGAAAACCTGTTATCAGTCTGTGCCAATGATTTAACCAGTGTCTGTACGACTGACCTGGCTTCCAGTGAATCACTCAGTTAGTGGCTTTACTATCTATAGGGGAATTTTATATTTACATGTCTGTGCGTGTTGGACAGTTGTTTGTGTGACAACCATTAATCAGAGTCTGTGCCAATTATTTTACCAGTGTCTGCATACTAACACAAACCTATATGTCAACCATTAAAAACCTCAGAGGATGTTCAATCATTGCAGGGGGATCTAGATATATTGACACATTGGGCTGCTAAGTGGCAGATAAGATTCAATGTTGAGAAATGTAAGGTGATGCCTTTTGGACTTAAAAATCCGTGTGCTGTTATAGTATAAATGGCTCTGTGTTAAATGTTGGAAAGGGATCTTGGAGTTTTGGTGGATAACAAATGTAAAGGTAGCAAGCAGTGCCAGGCAGCAACAGCTAGAGCCAGCATGGCATTGTCTTGTATAAAGAGAGGTATGGATTCAAGGGAGGCAAATGTTACTCTTCCTCTTTACAAAGCATTGGTAAGGCCTCATTTGGAATATGCAGTTCAGTTTTGGAATCAAAAGCAAACTTTTGAGAAACTACGAGAAATACAAAAGTTTGCTAATGGTAATTGAAGTAAAAAAGATTAGAAGTTAGGACCTTCCAGAGTGGAATGTGCATTGATTATCTTTTCTATGTCTGTATACCTGGTCAGTAGCACTTCTGCTAAATCTAGTTGTAAATTAGCCTAACTGGAGTGCTTCCACAATCCTTGTATTGTATGTATTTATTGGGAAGCCAGGTCAAGCTTCCATGTGGTTATAGCACCCCCAACACACCCCTTTTATGGGAGGTCCTACACCTTTAATATAAAGCACTTGGTGGATGGCCTCTTCCCTCATTTTAAAAAGCCAAAGGGCTGGGGGGAAGTGAGAAAGCCTGTTATATGGATCCAGTGCACAACTATGAGAAATGCAAAAGTTTGCTAATGGTAATTGAAGAAGTTAGGACCTTCCAGACTGGGGTTACCTTGACGTGGTTGCAAGGCTTTTCATTCATGTGATCACAGTAATGTATACTAAAACCCCTTTGTTTATAAAGTATTCCAGTGTGCAGATATGATATTGTATGGGGCCTAGGAATGTGCATTGATTATCTTTTCTATGTTTGTGACAACCAGTTATCAGTCTCTGGCAGTGATTTTACCAGTGTCTGTCTGAAAACCAGTTATTAGTCTGTGCCAATGATTTTACCAGTATCTGCGTGACAGCCATTTATCAGAGTCTGTGCCAATTATTTTACCAGTGTCTGGATACCAACCAGTTATCAATCTGTGCCAATGATTTAAGAGTGTCTGGATACGAACCAGTTATCAGTCTGTGCCAATGATTTTACCAGTGTCTGGATAACAACCAGCTATCACTTTGTGCCAATGATTTTACCAGTGTCTGGATACCAACGAGTTATCAGTCTGTGCTAATGATTTTCCCAGTGTCTGTGAGACAATCAGTTATCAGTTTGTGCCAATGATTTTACCAGTGTCTGTGTGACAACCAGTTATCGTTTGTGCCAATGATTTTACCAGTGTCTGTGTGACAACCAGTTTATCAGTTTGTGCCAATGATTTTACCAGTGTCTGTGTGACAACCAGTTATCAGTTTGTGCCAATGATTTTACCAGTGTCTGGGTGACAACCAGTTATCAGTCTGTGCCAATGATTTTACTAGTGTCTTTGTGACAACCTTTTATCAGTCTGTACCAATGATTTTACTAGCGCCTTTGTTACAACCTTTTATCAGTCTATGCCAATCATTTTCCGGTGTTTGGGTTCCAGACATTTATCAGTCTGTGCCAATGATTTTACAAGTGTCTAGGTTCCATCAAGTTAACACTCTGTGCCAATGATTTTACCAGTGTCTGGGTTCCAGACAGTTATCAGTCTGTGCCAATGAGTTTACCAGTGTCTGGGTTCAAGACAGTTATCAGTCTGTGCCAGTGTGTGAGTGACAAGTGTAGGAATGTGGGTTGTAAAGTCCAGGAATAACTTTGTGGGCAGTGGTAAAGTAACATACAGGGCCATTTACAAAGCTTAGTCAAATCTATTCAAACCCCTAACCAATGGATTATAGGTAAACACATTTTGCCAACAGTTCTGCAGTTAGAAAACAAGCAGCAGAACAAGAATTTTCCTAGAAAAGGCACCTGCCAATGAGCTGTCAGATTAAACACACCCAGAACTAAAAAAAGGGCAATACTGTAATTACAATTACAATCTACACTAATGCAGAAACTAAACAGACTTTGAGTTGCTTTATATCGTAGACTGTACACCAGAGAAGTGGCCCTATTATTAACTCCGGTACTGTCAAGCATTGTTAGTTTAAACTTTCCCAGCTTGTCAGGCTTTTGAGTCCAATAAAATGAACAAGCTGATCTTACAGAGTGTGTTTAATTGGCCTTCAGGCAGCTGCTGTAGTTTATGGGAAGTGCAATTTCTCCATGAGTCACATCCTGCTTGTTAGTCTTATTAGACCAAAACTCTCTCCAGAGAATAAACGTGGTGAATGTCTTGGTTAATTTTGCTTGATTCATATAAAGGCTATGATAATTTAATTTTAGAGGGATCACTAGTACAGGTTCATTAGAAGCCTAATATCACTTCCCTGGTGCTGTGATCTGTTATTCTAAGGTGAGAACTCCAGCAGGAAAATGTGCTATGAGATGATAAAATACTGTAATTAAAAATTCACACCCAGAATCGGATTCTAATTCATAATGATACCCAGTGGGATGGATTTGATTTTATAAATGGCTCTAGCAGTTTCACTATTGGCTTGTTCTGCATTCTGTAACAAAAATCTCAAAGCCAATAGATTATGTAAGATCAAGTTACTACTGTATATAAATATATTATCTTCTATATATTCTCTTATTCCATCTGACCATGTGGCTGTACACATTACGAACAGCTTTTGTCCTCCTGCTGCCTGTTCAAGCTGGTTTATTATAAAATATTGCCATGTTTAATATGGTCAACCATTAGGTTAAGAATAACTATTAAGTATGTTTCTGAATAACTGTTGGGAGTTTTTATGTGTGGTCAGTTTCTTACAACTAAAACAATATTTACATTAACTGGCTTGGTGAGTTTAACTAAATGTTAACTACAGGTGTTATAATTACTAATACAGTAGCTTTCACTCCCCAGGCATCTCCTTCAAGGGCAAGTCCAGCCCCAAAATGAAAACTTACATACAGGTAAATCACCCCACAAAACCCTAAACGGTAATAGTTTGAAACCTGAAATATATAAGTCTAACCTGAAATATGGATTTGAAATATGGATTTGACAGTTGACATTACAGCCAATGACTGAATGTTAATCCCATATCTGGGCATGCCCAGGCTCAGTACAGGCTCAGTACAGGTTTCTAAATTGCTCAGTTTCCATGAGGCATCCAGAAGCATAGCAGGCATACAGTAATGAATTCATAGGACGAAGTATGATATATTAACATATTTTAAAGAGGCCGTTCTTTCTAAAAGATGTTCTTATGAGGGTGGAGTTGTCCTTTCAGTATTTACTCTGTATACACTAATCATATAGAGTCATTCATCCCACTTGCACTGCTGATCTCCTTTCTATGGTAATGGCTCTATCTCATTAGGCTTTCATGTAAGTATGCTAGTGGTTCTGGACACATGCGTTAGCCACAAGACATAAAGGAGAATCTTTTCATGTCTCTGCTAATTTCTCTGGGAATCATTGGAATGAGAAATTGCTCCTTGCTCTGTGGAGGGCTTTTTGCTCCTTTAAGCAAACCTATGGCACATGTCCCAGAGGTGTTTTTTGCTGTGGGCACTCATGCACAGCACAGTTCACCAGAGTTTGCCACCAGAAAGCCAGAGAAAAAGTGCAGCTGCTGTCTGTATAGGTCACATGCTGTAACCTTCACCTCTGCTTGAGTCCCTGTTTTGGATATCAAACTCCTGTCTAATAATCCTGTGTGGTAAATTATAATCAATTATATCTACTGTATTGGTCAGTGTCTATTTTAGCTTTATTTTCTAAAGTAAAAACTCTGTATTCAGGTTAAATGATCATGTTGGCACTATGCAATAAAAAGTGGGGTTTTGGGTTGCAGTTTGGGCACTTGGCCTTTAAACGGTTTGCCATTACTGCCTTAAGCAAACCTCACATCAAGCTATATAGCTGACTGGTATTCTGTGAATACACTGTGACTGTAACTTTTAACCAACTGTTCTATTCCTTACATAATGCTTTCTAATGTCCATTATAGGTATAGGATTGATTTACAGGCAGAATTTGTATTATCAGATTTCCTATCCACCTGTAAGAAATATATTCAAAAATGTTTTCCCCTTTTAGACCAGGTCAGTAAAATATCAGCTAATTGGGGAAGTTCATTGTTTCATCTACGATTCGTTGCCAATGGGTACAGGCATACCTTTGCACTTGCTCATTAAAATCTACATGGCAAATGCCCATTAATCCACAAGGCTACAGTACTGTAGTTTCCAGACTTGACAAAAACTCCACTATAATTCAAAATCGGTTAACCCATCATGAAATGGTTGATTAGCAAGTCCCATTGGTAATTTGATTTGGATCATTTCCTCTCATGCAGCCAAATAAGAAATCAGTGTACTGTTTAAATTGTATTTGTACATGTTAATGTCAGATCATAAAAGATTCAATAAAATCAACAAATAGTTGTATTAATCATAAGCTATGCAGAGTAGGGAAAACATTGCTCTATATAACTAAAGCACCAAAACAAAGCCATGCATATAGTGTAAAATTGGTCATTTGGATAGCTCATACTGGATAAAGCTAGGTACACACAGTACCAATAAAGCCCCAATACCTTCAGACCCAACGGAATTGGGGCTTTATCAGTACTATGTGTACCTTGCTTTTCTAAACAAGCGTGCTCCCTCCGAGCCGAGCGCTCTTTCGGAAAAAAGGGGAAAATTTCCTTTGGCCGTGGTGGACTCCCTATAGAGGAGTATCTTCTTGTTAAAGAAACATGAACAACATAGTAAAATCCTTTTCAGAAGTATATAAAAGAAAGTTTGTATTTCTAATTCATCAGTTACGTCAGTTTGTTTAAAGGGCAACTCCAACCTCATAAGAACATCTTTTAGAAAGAATGGCCTCTTTAAAATATGTTGATATATCCTACTTTGTCCTATGAATTCATTACTGTATGCCCGCTAGGCTTCTGGATGCCTCATGGAAACTGAGCCTTTTAGAAACCTGTACTGAGCCTTTACTGAGCCTGGGCATGCTCAGAAAAGGCAGACAGGGGATTAACATTCAGTCATTGGCTGTGATGTCAACTGTCAAATCCATAACTGACAGTTACTAACTGGAAGAACCAGGCAGCAGAAACAGGGAAACAGGACATTGTGCAGGATTTCAGGTTAGACTTATATATTTCACATTTCAAACTATTACCCTTTAGGGTTTGGGGGGGGGGGTGATTTACCTGTATGTAAGTTTTCATTTTGGGGCTTTGCCCTTTAATGTTACAGTAAAGGTTACTCTTTTATAAGTTCAACTTTGACCCATTCTCGTAAGAAATGAATAAACTATTTTTTCCCTTGTATTTATAAAGAGAATAAGGTATATTTTCTAATCAAATGCAGCGCAGATTTCATGTTTTGAAAACATTATAATTAAAATGTCAAAAGAAAAACATAAAAGCCCATTTTATTTTGATCGCCAGAGAAGTAGGAATAAGCATTTTGGAAGCTTCATGCTGTATTTTCCAGTAATTAATGAATAGTATTCAAGCTGTAGCTATGTTTTTATTGCATGCATTAATTCACATTATGTTTGTTAGAACTTAATCCCCTTTGATAATAGAAAGGTTTTTTTATTTATTGTTTTTCAGTAAGAAGTTGATCTACATGGTCAAGTAGAAGAGGATTGGCTGACATGTCACGTTATATATAATCAAATATACAATAATGGATGTTACTTTCTGCTCAAAAATCTAGATAATAATTAAAATGGCAAGGGATGTTAACCATCTATTCCTACTTATTCGGGTGATCTGTGTAAAAGGTGTGGCAGTTTGTAGGAGCAGCGATGCCTGAAACAATCTGCCTCTGCTACTGCCCCCCCCTCACCTATAAGCCTCACTCACCTATAAGAACCATTCTGCATATTGTAGCATGCCTCAAATACATGCTTGGCAGCTGAAGCTTCATGAATTTTGCACCATTGCTCTATACTGCTTCTTGCTGTTCGTTGGGGCCTAGCAATTTAATAAATGATTTGATGATAATCCTTCCCCGTTATTGGGGTATTCCTATGACAGTGAACATTGTATCCCCTTGTGGTGACCCTAAACACTGTAACTTAAAGGGGAACTGTGGTCTCCAAACAAGTCAAGTTTAAATGAAAGGCCAGTTTCCTACCTTTAAAATGAGCCATCAACCCACTGTTTACGTGCTCCACAGCCCAAGATATAAAAAAATGACTGACCAGAAAGTTAATAGGTGGGAGGCTGACATGTGACATTCCTAAGGCTTCTCCTGGACAGTGCCGCCAGCGAGCACAGCCTCAGACTCCCTCAGTGTGTGAAGGAGACAGGAAGTCCCTCCTCCTCTCTGCTCTGTGAAGGACCTGCAGCTGCAGAGAAGGTAAGGGAATCTACAGCCCTTCTCTGTCACTATGTGAAAACAGCCTTTTCAGGCAGAGTGAGAACTCTGCCTGAAAAGGCAGTTTCCACAGAGTTTTCGGGGGGGATGGGGGGGTGTCAGAGTGGCCCACAGCACCTGTAAGCTGGTGGGGCTTAGGCACCCATGAGCGGGTGGGTCTTAAGCACCCGTGAGTAGGCGTGGCCATGACACCAGCGAGTGAGCGGGGCCACATGGGGCTGTAAGGGAATGGGCCAAGGGGGGCCTTCAACTGGAGGGACCATGGGGTCCATGAGTGGCAGGGACCAGGGGGGCTGCAACAGGGAGGAGACACAGGGCAGATTGACTGACAGGTTTCAGAGCAGGAAGCAGGAAGTGCAAGGGACCTGGTGATGCTGCTGCCATATCACACACATAATTGTAAATATCTTCAAAACTTTGTAAAATAAACAATGAAAATAAATTGCAAAAATTCTCAGGAGAGCAATTCTTATCAATTTACCTAAAGTAATTTTTGGACCACAGTTCCCCTTTAATTTAATATGTCAATATGACATTGTTATTATATTCAGAACACATATATTAAAGCAATGTCACTTTCTTGCAGCTGTGCAATTGCTGTGCCGAGTGTTTCCACTTACTGCTTTTTGTGCCTTTGGGATTGTTAAACCAATTAATACCATAATAATCCATCTAAAAACTGAAGGTAACAATTATTTGTATGTTTAATATAAGGCTGTAATGGTAACATGTATGCATGTATGTATAATTTTATTTATAAAGCACCACTTATATATTATAAAATACATACAGGGAGATTCAATAAAAGTTCTTATCGTTTATAATGGTGCTAAATTTTCCCCAGCCAATCAGAACTTATTTAACATTTGAAAGCTAACATCTGATTGGTTGGGGCAAAATTAGCACCATTTTAAACGATAAGATTAGTCGCAAATTTTTACTGCTTCTCCTGCTTTCCAGCGCACACTTTTCGCGTGCATGATGCCGCTCTGCACGCAACGCAACATCAGTATGTGCACGGACGTGTGCATGCGTGACATCACCTCGACGCTCCATGGTTGTGCGCATTGAGGTGACATCACGCACAAGTCCGTGCAAAGGTAGGCTCTGGAGGGTCCTAGAGGAAAAAAAAAACATTTGTTTTTTGAAAGTTACAAATGACCTACAAACTGCCAAAGCCAAGGGACAGTTTTCTGTCGTCATTCTCTTCAACCTATAGGCTGCCTTTTATACTATGGACCATTTTCTTCTTTTAAAGACACATTACATAAATATAGAAAATATTTTACTATTACTAAATATTTCTGTACCTCACCTGCATAAAAGTAATTGTACAATGTTTGTAATGTGATCCAATAAAGACTATGCTACAACAAAATATTGCATAAAGTAATAAAACATCTTTAACACTTTTCTACTGAAGTATCTGTTGTATTCAATTAGATCAACTGGACTTGAAGTTTAGTTCTTGATGATGTTTCGCTAGTCATCCGACTGGCTTTCTCAATTCAACTAAACTTCAAGTCCAGTTGATCTAATTGAATACAACAGATATACCATGACCTGGATGAATGAGAACCTTCACAAGCATTTTTCTACTGAAGGTTTTACTGATACTGTATATTCCTGCGTATAAGACTACTTTTTAGCCCCTTATAATGTTCTGAAAAGTCGGGGGTGTCTTATACGCTGGGTGTCACTGCCTTAAGCCACAATTATCTGCAGTGGAGAAAACGAATGGTGCGGTGGGGCAGCTTCCTGGTTCGGCGGTCAGCTGACTGAGGACGCGCGGGGAGCGTAGTGACTTTTGCTGGAGGAAACTGTGGGATGGGCTGGAGGTGGATTGCGGGATTATGTCACCAGGAACCAGGGTGGGAGGTGGATTGCCAGATTATGTAACCAGGAACCAGGAGGCTGCGTTTGGCTGCTACTCATGCGAGCGGCTGGATACAGGAGTGGGCCAGATGGATGGAGGAGGCATGATGTCAGTGTTTACCAATGTCAGAGAAGGAGGTGTTGGGATGCATAGAAAGAGGGGTAGTCTTATACGGTGAGTATATCCCAAACTCTATATTTTAACTGGAAAATTGGGGGGTCGTCTTATACACCCAGTCGTCTTATACGCCGGCATATACGGTAATTAATTAAATTCAGGCTGTGCAGATAGTTTACCCTGTATCCTGGTTTGATCATTTACACAGCAAAGAAAACAATTTTTCACACATTTTTAATGCTCTGTGGCTAGTAGGCTACTTGTTGTATTCTATAATATCATAAGGGTAGGGGAAAGTATAGTCACCTTGGGCAATATTTATAAAGGTGCGGTATCTCTTTTAAGGGATACCGTGCCTTTAACAATCGTTCTAATGATTGCTAAAACGATTGTTAAAATAATCGTATAAATCTGTGATGATGATCATAAATCCATGGCCGCGATCGTAGAGTGATGATCCCCATAGAATACCATTGCAGTAGTTTACTACCGTATGGTATTATACAACTGAACGTTTGTAAATTAGCGAACGTTCAGTGAAAATGTATGATCACGGCTGTACATTTACGGTGATTTACCGATAACGCACGGTATTGCTAATGTGCGATACCTTGCATTTATAAATATGGCCCCTTGTCTGTAGGGAAAACAGTGAATAGAAAAAGAGATTCGCTGGCCAGCAATAGTAGAAAGACTGAGCACACACAAATCACATAAACAGACAAGATCAACATCCACTCCTAAAGTACACACACTCCGATAAAGTGCCTTGTGATCAGGGGTTATTTGTTGTCCAAACACTGCTCCTTTAAAGGAATAAATAGTTCACTCAAAAAGTGAACCTTTTCTTTTGTTCAATTGAAGAACAGAAGCTAAAGAAGATACTGTATGTCTCCCCTCCCATTCTTCAATTACTGTTACAGGAGCCGGAAACAAAGATTCAAAACTTGCCCGCAAACGATCCACTGCAGAATCTGACAGGTCCTGACTACTTCTGCATTAAACTGTACTATAGCGCCCATTTCTTTTCTGGGATTTTAAATTCTATTTGGGCTCATTAACCAAGAGACGATATCGCTATGCTCAGCAATACGTGCACTCACTTGCAAAAATTTAACATCAGCCTTGAAATTTAATAGGTTTGTGTCTGCGAGGTTCTTATCCGGAAACCACCCACCACAACCGCTGTATCTTTCTTATATTTAACATAGGTTAGCGTTACTTTAAGACTGGATTTTCACCTGGCGCCTTAGGGGAAAGGAGGCCAATTATCTAGTGGAAAAGCACATCTAGAGTATGGTTGAAAGCGATCACTTTAACCAAATTTCCTTTTATCATTTTCTTAGATTCAGCAATTAGTTGCCCATCATGACGTTAGACATTTATATGGTGAATTCTCTCATTAGTTTACAGGTTCTGTTTGTTTTCACACAATGTTTAATCCAATTTCGTCTCCTACTGTTAAATTTCCTTTTGTGCATATGTATCGCAATGTAGCAGATGTAATAAACCTTCATGTCATTTGACTGAATAGATAATTCTATTTTCGTACACGTGAAAGGTTGGAATAGGGATATTGCAAATAGATGGAAATATTCTGTCTGCAAACCATTACAAAAATAGTCCTAATTCAATTTGGTAATATTTATTACAAAGCAATATTTCATGGTTATTGTTAATAATCCCCCAGATGTGCCCGATATAAAGACACAGGGTCGCCTTAAAAGGGTGTTACCAAGATAATTTATAGTCTAGTTATTCATAATAAAAATAAATAAGCTTCCCTGTGCTTTATATTTTATCATTGGTGGCATATGTTCATGGCACATATGAAATCCAAATTGCACCATTGTTAACTATAATTGTTCTAGTTGGAAATGAAGGTTTCCATACTGATGACGTTGGCTTGTGACTTGTTACTCGTCTGTATTTCACAATCTCATTCCCAGCTGTTCTCCAACGTCAGATCCCCCACCCCCTCATAATGAACCATTTTATTTGTCCTGTGTGAGTACAAATCAGAATTCAAATCGTTTGCATGACCTACGGAATTTCAATCAATGTTTTAATTGTGCTTTACTGTATATAGAGCAAAACGTTCCCAATATGTAGCAGTTACTGATAAGAGTAGATATTATAATTAAACTAAAAAATTATCAACCAGTATCCTAACGCAGGTCCATTATGTACTGGATTGGATTTATTTTCTTATATAGAGCTACATGTTCTGCAGCACTTCATTCTCCATTTGTAAATATACAAAATAAAGAGTTTTTTCCTCAATCATTGCCATTAGATAAGATCTGATTGGTTAATAGTAGAGATGGCCGAATTTCCTAAAGTTTGTTTTTTTCCGAACTATTGTACAAGTTCTAAAATACTATAGTTCAGAAAAGAACCCATTTAAGTCAATGGAAGAAAATAAGTAGAAAACTTCTAGTTAATTACAAATAAAATAGCTTTGGTAACTTACTGTAAATGGCTCTGGCACCTTAGAAAAACGTCTGGGGAACCTTCCAAATCACCAAAACTTGTTTAAACACTAACTGTTATTGGGTTTCTGCATGCTACATTCAAGGGTTTCCGAATGAACCGCTACATTTGAGGGTTACCAAATGATACATTCAAGGGTTAGTGAACATTTGGAACATTTGAGGGTTTTTGCCGAACCGCTACATTCGAGGGTTATCGCATTTTTGATAATTATTAAATTTTCAATAATTATCGAAGATATGTCTGCGAGTTCGGAAAACCTGAACTACGAACTTTCGGAAAGTCCTAAAGAGTCAGAGTTTGTGCGAACCATTAAATTTCGTGGCCAAACTCAAGTTCGAGTTCTAGTCCATTTCTAGTTAATAGCAGGCACATGTTTGTACCTTAACATAAGCCTTTAGAGGGTTGAGTTTAGTCTAAAAAGGGCCTTTTATATATAACTTTTGTTTTAGAGAATTATTCGTTTCTTTACAACAAAGAATTTTTAAACAGTCAGTTGTTGCTGTTTCATTTAAAAGTATAAACATATATTCAAGCCAAAGTTCAGATTTATTGCTGTTTGCATAGTGCAACGATCAGGGGTGTCTCTCTAATGAAGCAATATGAGCAAAATGCTAAGGGTGGCGCACCTGCTAAACAAAGTATCAGAAAGAGTTCACTTTCATTTTTTTTCTTTCATAGAAAAGCAGTTGGCAGAGCAAACGGAAAATAAAATTGTGTGAGCGTTTTCCCTCTTAATTATTAATTATAGGTTAATTATCTGTGTGTGCAGAGCTGGGTACAACTTAATTTCAACATAGTTTGGGTGATCTGGGTATTAGGGCATCTTATTTGTAACTGTACTGATGAACTGAACTATGAAAACTGCCGTGATTTGAAGTTTAAAATGACCAAATGTTCAGCCACGCACACCTAACCCTGGTTGCTGTGGTGCACTTCATGGCGCCTAGTGGTATATAGGGGCAGCATTCAAAAGTTTGACTCAGGTGGCAAAAACCCGAGAGATGCTCCTGCCAACGATTATTCATGCAATTTTCCTTCATATACTGTGATTGGGTTGTAAATCTACCTCCTGAGGCAACCGCCTCAGGTCACCTCATGCCAGATAGTTTATTTAAAGGCATATCAAGGTTTTAAAGGACCACTAAAACCAAAGATTAACTATCCCCCTATCTATAATTATATGGGAGAAAGGAGCAAGTATAAAACATAAAACACATCTTCCCATAGACAGGGCAGAGCAAGCCGGTGATATTATATATTTATAAAAAAACGAAAACAAAGCAAAAAAATTACCACCGCACATCATGGCCACGGTAGTAGCGCAATCGTCGTATTTATAACGGCGATCACTATCGCCGCAATGTGTTTTGCTGCCGCGATGTGCGGCCGCACAACAAAAATCTGATTGGTTAATGTAAAGCATGTAAACCAAGCATTAAAAAATTGACCAATCAGGAACGGATTAGGGTTTTCTGCAAACCTATATAAAGAGGTGCACTCCGCTGCGGAACTCAGATGCCATCCCAGTAGATGGCTAAGGAAATAAGCGGCTGGCAACATCGGCTCCGCTGTGGCCGGCGGTGCCAGTGGGCTCACTGGCGGCCGTGGTGAGCCTGCCTGGCATCAGCGACCTCAGTGGGGTTGGTGTCACCAGCCCAAAGACGTCGCAACGGATCAAGACGCTGGCAACATCGGCCTTGTTGAGGTCACCGGCGCCCACCGGGGGTACCTCTCGGGGATCGGTGGCCTCAGCGGAGCTGGTGTCGCCGGGACTGGAAGAAAGAAGACGCCGCCCAAGGGCTCTTTTAAGAGACGCTCACTGGGGGACTGGGGACTGATTTTGCCAGTCTTCCTCCTGGCTTCAGCACTATATTTATTACAGGACTAGTCCAGGACTAACCTGGCAAATGAAAATTGTACGTGCTGTAGTTCCTCAACAAAATGATATGGTGAGGTAGGAATAATCAATCCAACCTCCCTGCCCCAGGTACTTTCCATTTTTAAACAGTTAACTTTTAGAGAATAGTTATCCTTTAGGATCAAATGGGGCTCTAGACAAGGCAGTCATCAAGGCCTTGTTCTTTGCTATATTTTTTTATTGTGTAAACTGTAATATTGTGTTTGCTTCTAAAGCTGGACCACCTGAGGTCTTCTGGGCCCAAGGTAGGAGTCTATAGTTGTGAATAATTCTGTTCACAGTAAGAAAGCTTGCTTATACCTCCCATAGAGAAACAGGATGAACTGCAATTAATCTGTTCATCCGAGATACCTCGAAAGGCTGTTTTTTTATTTTAGAGAAATCTAGTTTCAATCTAGAGCAGTTATTGCACCTTGTGTTCAACCCCAGAAGGCCTTTCCTACCATCTGTGGGAAAACAACTTTCATATCATGTAACACTTTTCCCTACAACCTAAGACTCTTTTTTGTTATTTCTTTCCTTTAATTTTCTGCAATTGATGTGCTCGTGTTAACGTTATCAATAAATGGAAGAATAAAACTGCACAATTTCATCTGATTGCAAGCTATCATCCCCTGCAGCAGCTGCAGACATCTGGAATATGTTAGCAAGGTTATTCATTGAGGTCCAAAAGAGAATTTTTAAAATCGCAGTGCTATCAACAGCAGTATGATCAGGACGAATTTGACAGTTTTGTTCAAAGCATCTGTGTAGGGATTATACCGAAGACAGAATTTATATAGGAAGGAGCCTTATTTTAACAGACATTTTATTTTGTTCTAAAAAAAAATACATCTTCATTTGCACCTGACTAAATTCCCTACCTGAATAGAATTGCACATTGGAACATAATGTTATCCATATGAAACACAATTTGACATAAATATATGTTTCCAATGGAAAAGTAAAATGGGTGGAAGATAAACGTCCTTTGAGATTATTGCTATGAAAATACAAATACTAA
The DNA here is from genome assembly GCA_019447015.1 of Hymenochirus boettgeri. NCBI lineage: Eukaryota > Metazoa > Chordata > Amphibia > Anura > Pipidae > Hymenochirus > Hymenochirus boettgeri. The sequence continues at coordinate 70,808,020 of CM033474.1, read as the reverse complement.
TGTTCCTACTATTTCCTGAAACATGACTTAACTTAAATAAAACTCAGAACAGTACAAATAGCCTAGTAATGTGCTTGGAATTAAAAACTGACTTTGCAGACAAGACTGGTATATCCCGTTAACATTAGCTTTAAGACTACAATATGAAATGGTACATGTTCTTTAGTCACATTTATGGAAATTCGGGGAAAGGCTGACCCTATGGTTATCTTTGGTGCCGTATTCTTCTAATTTTAGAGCTGGGGTAACCAACCTCTGGCACTAGAAATTACCCGACCTGATTACAAGAAGTGCGGTGGGTTTAACTTTGTCCTCTACCAGTTTTAATTCTGCCAAAGAGCTGCTTAACCACTGTTAATGTCCTGTGCAAAAAAGATCAGAAAATGTGTAAAGATTTGTACAGATTTCTCAATATGTCAAAGGCTGGCTATTGACTAAGGGAAAGAAGCTTACCCCAGCAATGGGACCCACATGGACAGAATGGGATTAATATCACTGCAATTTCTACAGATTTAGAGGCGACAAAAGATATACCTTCCAAGATTCTTGCAATCTTTCTCATCCAAATAATAGCTTACAATTGATATTAGTTCTCCTTTAAACTTGCAAAAATGAAAGGAAACATTATTTTAATAAATAAGGGCAAATCACTGATAGCAAAAGCACAAATTAAAAGTATTGATGTGCATTTTACAATTGTTTTTTAGACTACTCAGTCTTGTTTAAAGAGGTCATGGGAAGGTTATCCACTGGTTATTTGACAATTCTGCCAGGGGATATCTGCTAGTTATAGAATTCATTCAGGGGTCATTATATTTATAAAAAAGTTCTCCTTTTTTCCTCCCACAACAAAACAAGGTAACTGCATGTTCTAAGGTCCTCATTTAAAAGTGTTTACAGCGTTGCCTGCAGAGAACATTTCATCAATTTCAATGTCAAATATTTTAAGCCCATCCTATCTCCCATAAGTCATCATCTCTGTGTAGCAAGGAAATATAAGTAGACATGTGGAATAAAGATTTATTTTATTAGCATTTAATGTGCTGACACATCCATGTAGTTAAGAAAATGTTCTTTTCTAATTTTCCACCCCATCATTTACCAAACACTTTATTTACTACCCTATCTACTACTGACAAGAATAATTAGAAAATAAAGAAAGAAACTTGGGTTTGTAATGTCCATGTGACTCCAAAATAAAAACACAGAAATCACATACCGTATATACTCGAGTATAAACCATCCTGAATATAAACCGAGATACTTTTAACTGATTAACTAGGAAAACTGCTTGACTCGAGTATGAACCAAGGGTTGACTTTCTCCCATAGGCAGCCCCATATTTCCAGACAGTCCTATAGAAAGTCCCATACACAGCCCCTTAGAAAGTTCCATACACAGTCCCATAGAAAGTCCCATACACAGCTCCATAGAAAGTCCCATACACAACCCCATACACAGATGTGCCCTGCATACCTTTCTGTGCAGCCTGAACATTTAAAGTTCTTTTTCCCCCCATTCCATTGCAGTCTGGGCTGATATGAGTGAAAAGGACAATTGCCTAACCCACTGAAATCAAGAGGATTGTGTGTTACAGGGTACAGCTTTTGTTTTCCCAGGGCCATGTGATTTTGTCCAGCAGCATCCAGATCAGCACATAGCCGAGTATAAACCGAGGGGAGACTTTCAGGATCACTTTAAATGTAAAATATCTATTTATACTCGAGTATATATGGTAACCAAATTTATTGTCATACTTAATATATAAGGTTTGGGAGCCTATTGCAGTAGGCTGAGACTAGAGAATTCATAAAATTCTGTGAGCTGTATTTATAAGGGATTGCCATCAGTAACGACTGATGGCAAAAAAAAATCAGAATAAATACTGCTAGTAAAAGTATTTTGTTTGACTATGGTAACCTACCTCTTGCTATTCCCTGCTGTTGACATGAGTGAGTTGACATTTCAGGTTCTATCGGTCTTTCCCAGGATGCACCACTTCCTTGGAATTTTCCTAAAAGTAATTTCTACTGATTGGCTGTTGGTGATGGGTCAAAGATGCTCAGATCTTTACTGAGCAACTGAATAAACCCAGGCACTGGGTCAAGGGCAAAACCATAACAGTCTCTATTAGGGGTCCTGCAAACAGGAAGTCAGTATTTATTTATACACAGATTTAAAGTATTTTGTTTGACCATGGTAACCTGATAAGAACAAATACTACACTTGATCTTAGCCAAAAGGCCAAAAATAGATTCCATTACTGCAAGACACATGTTAATGGCTTTCTGTGGGGTAGCGCTTGGGAGCACAGGATACTGATTAGCTTTATGGCTTAAAGGCAATGTTCAGTGGAAAAGATCAATATTTTAAAAAATATTAGTTTATATTATACATACCTAGTTATTCTAGATATTCCCTCCCATTTTAAAAAATCAGTTGAATTTGTACCCCTTGCTATTTGCTGCTGTTGACATTAGTGAGCTTCCATTTCAGGTTCTAACGGTCCTTCTTCTTCCCAGGATGCACCACTTCCTTGGAATTTTCCTAAAAGTAATTTCTACTGATTGGCTGTTGGTGATGGATCAAACATGCTCAGATCTCTACTGAGCAACTGAATCAACCCAGGCACTGGGTCATGGGCAAAACCATAACGGTCTCTATTAGGGGTCCTGGAAACAGGAAGTCAGTATTTATTTATACAGTACACAGATTAAATGCTGAATGGGCAGGTTAAGGTCATTGGGATGGGAAAATATGGCTCTTTTTTTCTTAAAAGCATATGTACAGTATTTCCACTAAACTTCCCCTTTAAGGTCAGGTGGGCTTAAAGGAGGAAAAAGCTCTCCAAAGAGCATAAAATCAAATAGAGCCTTACTATAACAGAAGGTACCTCATCCTATAAAATTACCAATAGTCCAACAGAGGAAAAAACTGTCACTCCCAGCATTTTCAGAGAAATGGGCAGTGACATGCAAAGTCCCTCAGTCTGTCCTCAGACACATAACTTCCTGTGTAGCAAAAAACAGCTGGAATCTCCACATAATTGGGTGTATGGTGCATGGGGATAATTTTAACCATGGTCCAAATGCAACAATATGTTATGAAGGATCGCTATCAGTCATTACTGATAACAATCCTTTATCGGATTGTGTGTTACACCAATAATAAACATATTTAATGTGTAATGCAGTTTGTAAGCTTTTTAGGGAAGGGACCTAAATTGTTTGGTATTTTTATTATATCCATTCGTGCTTTATTTGTTTACATGTGTAAGGCGGTAGTAAAATGGAGGTACTTAATTTGCTCCAGAGACTGTCAACCCTATGCACAAAACTCTTATTTATCAGGAGTGGGCCCTCGTATATGTTGGCAGGGTGTTGCTGAACTACCACTCTAGGAGAATGCAATAAAGGGGCGCCAGTGGTTCTTGAACTTAAAAAGTATCTTTTTTATTAACAGAACTATATTTATAAGGCATTGCAATTAGCACGATAGATGTGGCATAGCATGGCCCCTACTGGCCAAATCCTGCCAGAACAAGAAGACTAAAGGGTAACTAGTTTACAGTTCCCTACACATTTATTTGTATTTATATGCACTTGTATTTGTTTGCACTTCGTTCCGTGTTTGTGTTTTCTATATTGTTAAAATGTGCAATACTTTGCACCTGAGTGGAACAATAAAAATATACATACATACCGATTTGAATTCAATGACAATATAAAAGCACCAGGACATATAAAAAAACTATGATCAATGCACCTTCTTGTGTCCACGTATAATATAGTATCTATGTGGGTGCATATAGTAAAAACCAAGGTTACATTTATTACATGTTTATGATCATAAAAATAAGAAGTCTTCCATCCACAACAAATAACAAAAAAGGGAAGGGATCCCTATGCAGGGATCACTGCTCCAACCGATTTCATGCAAGTGCAGGAATATATATAATGAATACATAACTTTTACTTTACTTTAGTAAAGAGGGTCGATATGATTGTCCCCATCTATGGGCGAAGAAATGTTCGGTCTGTATAAAATCTATACGGAACACTCATTTGCAAATCGGCAAATTTCTACTCAGATTCTGATGAAAGATTCTGATGAAAGTCACATGTGTATAGGCAACTTGTGTTTTCCTGATCTAATTAAACCAATAGTACTTTCTAATAATATGCATATTTGCCTTTTCTTTTTCTTTTTTTTTTTTGCTGTTTCTTTACCATTATTGCAACACCGCCCTCTGGTGTTCAGGTTTCTAACTATGTATTTGACGTCAAAGAAAATGACGAGAACTATATGAAGTCGTATATTGGCCTTATGTTTTTTTTTATAGTAATGTCAAATAGAGCATTTTTGTTAAATAACAGAAAACAGATTGAAATGATAAATATCTCTGAATTGTATTTGTTTTCGCTAGACAGCGTTCTATGGAAGCTTACTAGAATGAATGCCCAAAGATGTCCAAGAAAATAATTGTTTTTCTTTTCTGTTTGGCACAGATGGACTGACAAAAAAACGTTTCTGATTACTTGCTACGTGTTCACAGCTGAATATGCTAATGCAGGCTATGCCCGAAATTCAACAAAACAGCTGTCACCTATACATATATTTCAATTTTTTGTGATGGAGATCTTTATTGTGATTTTGGTGACAATCTGTTAAACAATATTTTAGATTTGCTTTCAAATGACATGTCATTAAATTCCTTTCTCTTAGAAGAAATGTGTATGTCAACTTGTAGTCACAGCATTGGTGGCTTAAAGGGACAGAATAAAAGTGAAACAATATAAACTATATTTCCTAAATATATTTCGTAACCTGATATAAATTGATATTTTTTTGCTTTCGAGGGTGGAAATTAATGATGTAAATAGCATAACATATAAGGGGTATTGTTCTTCTTACTGTGTAATATAAAGGTCGCTGAGGAGTTTTATAACCATATAATCAACATCTGTACTGCATACGTGGTAGCGTGTATAAACACCTTAAGAAGTCTATAGGGCTCTTTCACCTAGAAGGGGATGAAAGCATGAAGAGAAACAGAAAGTCAAGCATGCAGTTTTTTTTCTTACTTGTCTTAAAGACAATGACCATATTTTTATTGTCCTTACTAGACATTAAGCCTGTTACAATAACAGGGCTAGAAGCCCAGAGTGCCTCCATCCTCCATGTCCCAAGGCACCAGTTCCCTCTTAATGTCCCAGACCCAGGGTCCCCACTCTGTCCCAGACCAGGGCCCCCCCTCTGCCCCAGACCCGGGCTCCCCTCTGCCCCCGACCCAGGTCCCCCCCTTTGTCCCAGACCCAGGGTCCCCCCTCGCGTCCCAGACCAAGGGCCCCCTCTGTCCCAGACCCAGCACCCCCCGTCCAGACCCAGGCCCCCCCTCTGACCGAACCTAGGGCCCACCTCTGTCCCAAACCCCCCGTCCCAGACCCAGGGCCCACCTCTCTCCCAGACCCCCTCTCTTCCAGACCCAGGGTCCCCCCTCTCCCAGACCCAGGACCCCCACTCGCCCAGACCAGGGCCCACCTCTCTCCCAGACCCAGTCCCCTCTCTCCAGACCCAGGGTCCCCCCCTCCCCGACCCAGGACCCCCACTCTGTCCCAGACCAGGGCCCCCCCTCTCTGTCCCGACTCAGGGTCCCCCACTCTGTCCCAGACCAATGGCCCCCCTCTGTCCCCGAACAGCCCCCCCATCCCAGACCCAGGGCCCCCCTCTGTCCCAGACCCAGCCCCCCCTCTGTCCCAGACCCAGAGTCCCCCACTCTGTCCCAGACCCAGGGTCCCCCACCCTGTCCCAGACCCAGGGTCCCCCACTCTGTCCCAGACCCAGCCCCCCGTCCCAGACCCAGGGCCCACCTCTGTCCCAGACCCAGACCCCCTCTCTTCCAGACCCAGGGTCCCCCCCTCTCCCAGACCCAGGACCCCCACTCTGTCCCAGACCCAGGTCCCACCCCTCTGTCCCAGACCCGACCCCCCATCTGTCACAGATCCAGAGTCCCCTACTCTGTCCCAGACCCAGGGTCCCCCCTCTGTCCCAGCCCCCCTCTGTCCCAGACCCAGGGCCCCTCCTTGCCTCAGACCCAGGGACCCCCTCTGTCCCAGACCCAGGGTCCTCCACTCTGTCCCAGACCCAGGGCCCCCCACTCTGTCCCAGACCCAGGGCCCCCCTCTGTCACAGATCCAGAGTCCCCTCCCTCTGTCCCAGACACAGGGTCCCCTGTCTGTCCCAGACCCAGGGCCCCTCCTCTGCCCCAGACCCAGGGCCCCCTCTGTCCCAGACCCAGGGTCCCCCACTCTGTCCCAGACCCAGCCCCCCCTGTCCCAGACCCAGGGCCCACCTCTCTCCCAGACCCAGACCCCCTCTCTTCCAGACCCAGGGTCCCCCCCTCTCCCAGACCCAGGACCCCCCACTCTGTCCCAGACCCAGGTCCCACCCCTCTGTCCTAGACCCAGACCTCCCCTCTGTCACAGATCCAGAGTCCCCTACTCTGCCCCAGACCCTGGGTCCCCCCTCTGTCCCAGCCCCCCTTGTCCCAGACCCCGGGCCCCTCCTCTGCCTCAGACCCAGGGACCCCCCTCTGTCCCAGACCCAGGGTCCTCCACTCTGTCCCAGACCCAGGGCCCCCCACTCTGTCCCAGACCCAGGGCCCCTCTGTCACAGATCCGAGGTCCCCTCCCTCTGTCCCAGACACAGGGTCCCCTGTCTGTCCCAGACCCGGGCCCCTCCTCTGCCCCAGACCCAGGGCCCCCTCTGTCCCAGACCCAGGTTGCCTCACTCTGTCCCAGTCCCAGACCCCCCTCTGTCCCAGACCCGGGTCCTCCACTCTGTCCCAGACCCAGGGCCCCCCACTCTGTCCCAGACCCGGGCCCCCCTCTGTCACAGATCCAGAGTCCCCTCCCTCTGTCCCAGGCACAGGGTCCCCTGTCTGTCCCAGACCCAGGGCCCCTCCTCTGCCCCAGACCCAGGGCCCCCTCTGTCCCAGACCCAGGTTGCCTCACTCTGTCCCAGACCCAGACCCCCCTCTGTCCCAGACCCAGGGTCCCTACTCTGTCCCAGACCCAGGGTCCCCCTCTGTCCAAGACCCAGCCCCCCTCTGTCCAGACCCAGGGCCCCTCCTCAGCCCCAGACCCAGGGCCCCACCTCTGTCCCAGACCCAGGGCCCCCCACTCTGCCAGACCCAGGCCCCCCTCTGTCACAGATCCAGAGTCCCCTCCCTCTGTCCCAGATCCAGGGTCTCCTGTCTGTCCCAGACCCAGGGCCCCTCCTCTGCCCCAGACCCAGGGCTCCCTCTGTCCCAGACCCAGGTTCCCTCACTCTGTCCCAGACCCAGGGCCCCCCACTTTGTCCCAGACCCAGGTCACACCACCTTTGTCCCAGACCCAGGAGATAGAGTTACATGACATTACAGCAGTGTCATCTGTCCCCAGCCTCTCCTTCCCAACCCAGCATGATCTCCTTCAGTAAACTTTTTTTTAACACTCACTGTGTTGTGAAGTTCCTAGTCAGGAATCTCAGGATCGGATGTCTGGATCTTGCATCCCCTCCCCAGAGGGGAGGACCCAGATCCACTCCGCCCACAAATCTCTGCAGACTGCTGGTGACTGGGAGGGAGGGGAGGAGTCAGAGTGAGAGTCCTGTAGCTGTAGCCTGTGTGAGATTGTGACGTAAGCTCTGCTCTGCTTCTAACAGTGAGTCAGAAACCTCCTGCTCGGGACACACACACACGGACACAGGGACGCACACTTGCATTTTATTATATAGGATAACAAGGGATTTTTTTTAATTTGTTGCTTTTAAAAAATGTGTTTGTAGATGCTGCTTCTATTCTCTTTTCCAAGCTCCTATGCCTTTAGTAGCGAATTGGTTGAGTATAAAATCTTTATTTGGCACCAAACTCATCGGTCTAAATGGGGATTACATAACTAGCAGAAAAACACCATGAGAATTAGAAAGAAAGGAAGAACTAGTGATTGGAATGGTTTTTAGATATTTGTCAGCATTTAAAAATCCTCATGGGGAATCATGTAAACCTAATTTGTTTTGGACTTTCATTCTTTTTTTCAAATCATACAACTCGCCTTCGCCTTCTGTTTGGACAAGACTATCAAGCCTTTTTCTTTAATCCCCAACATACCTGCAAAATACCTCATAGGATAACTGAGCTCAAGTTTTGTTGGTATATGGTAGGAATGTAATTTTCAGGAAAAAAAAGATTTGTTCAGTAACTTTGTTAGTTTTGATTTACCTTTTTTAATAATAATGGTAAAATGGTTGATTTGTTATTACAATGTTTATTATTTGTTCCCATTTCCATAAAACATTGTAAGTATCAAGGCCAGCAAGAGATTTGTTATAGCTGGTGACTGCATTTTGGGTAGACATGTGTGTGCGTTTATATCCTTGTCTAGTTTGCATTCTTATGGGCATGTACCAGTGGAGAAGAATGTCCTTTATTTTTGTTGGGCTATGGGTGTGGGTTATTGGGTTGGTGTTTTTTGCGGAGAGGTTGAGCTTTATGAACTGTTTTCTTTTTTTAACACAAAATCAACTGTAACATAATAATGGATAAACATGTTGTAAAATGTTGCATAATATATGTTCAGTAGAGATGTAATGTGGGTTCAATTAGAACCCAGTTTCAAATCGAATCTGAGGGTTTCGAAGTCCCGACGAAACTTTCGGAACTCCTGAATTTCAAAGAACCCGAATTTTTCGAATTTTAGATCTTTATCGAAAATCAAAAGTAGACAATTTTCGAAAATCGAAAGTAGACGATTTCCGTTAATAGAAAGTAGATGATTTTCGTTAGTTGAAAGTAGACAATTTTCGAAAATCGAAACTCGAACTTTTGATATTCCTGAAAATTTTGAAAATTCGAAAAACCAAACTCAACAGTTTCGAACATCTCTAATGTTCAGGGCTATATAGAAAAATAAATCCATTACAATTTAGGTTTAGATTTTATTTGTGACACAATAGTATCCACAATTGAACATAAAAATTAAACATAAAAATCATAAAAATTAAAAAAAAAATTCATTTTACAGAGAACTTTCTGAAACAACATTAATAGAAAAATAATACAGTATTCTTGATATTTTTCCAGGTTGCTTTATATGTACCTTTAGTACTTTTTTTTTTTCTTTACAGAGTCAATTGCATAGATACAGACAGGTCTGACGTTAAACAGTAATCATCACTTTTACCCTTTAACAAATGTCTACAGATCTGAGTTGTTTTTAATGCCAACACAATTGTGCTCCCGGTGTAGCATATCTATTGCATAAAATTTATCAACATTCCAGAAAATCTATGGGTAATCTGTGTGGTTTGTGCAAACTGGAAAAGGGCTATTCGTTAAAATTCTAGATGTAATCATACATGCACAATTTTATTTTCAAAAACGATGCTAAGAAATATAACTAGTTATCACTCACATTGCTTGTAGTGACATGCTATTATACAGCTCAATGATCAAAAATAAATCCTATTTGTACAGTATGACTATTTTATTCTCCTTATTTTTAAACCACCAGTTAGCTAAACAAATTCTATGCATTTATAATTAGAGTTCCTGGGGTGGGTATAAGGGTGGATCAGTAGGTGTGTGAACCTATGTCTTTGTAGGATGGGGAGTATGTTTTTGCGTTTATGGTCATAAATCTAACTTTTTTGATCATTTAGTTATAGTTGCCATGGAAAGGTAGGGTGTGGGTGTAGGAGTGCATTAGGCATGCGTAGCTTTAAATGTACCAAGGATGAGGACCAGACGTAGAAGTTAAACCCAGGGGTGAGAACTTACGGGTGAGCAATTTAGGTCCTCACCCTGGGTACTTTTAAAGTGAGGTGGACGGGAACAGCATTTTTGCCCTTTAAGGTATCGTTGTCCAAACTGCACCTTGACTCCTGCCTCGTCCCCTGGGCCAGTGACCTACCTGATATACTGCCTATTATAATGATTATATGTGTGTTAGTTATAAGATGTGTGTGTGTGTGTGTGTGTATTTAGGGGAGCTTTCATGGGCTGTAAAAAAAAAAAATCACCAGAGAATGCAGGCACATATATAATTACAATGCTGCCAGCTAGGGAGGCTTAATTTACATTATTCTGTATTTTGCACCATAGGTGCAAGGGTCATGAAAGAAGGAGTACATGTAGTAGTCAACCTTATCTACGTCATAGTAAATTGAACTACCAAAAATGTAGCAAAATGGATTTGACTGTGAGAGAACAGTGCACAATCAATTGATAAAACATTTCATTATCTTTCTGTTTGTGTGGTCAGTGATGACAGTCTGGTTTATCAGCTGAGAATTCTAATTGGTTCTTTAATGGGAACATGAGATTTCATCTAGGACGATCGTTTGTCTGGTTTTATTAAAAGATTTATATTACAATTATTTTACTGCAAACCAGTGAATCTGTTTCAACAGTTGCAAAAAAAGAAAAAAAGAAAACATACTGTGTACCAGGTGTGTTCTGTTTAGGAAGTGATTGTTTTCTTAGTCCAATGTTTTCTTAGTCCAATGGTTCAATTGGTTTTTCCCATATCCAAGGTCCCCATGGATGGGGATCTTGAAATCACCATGAAAGGGAATCTAATGTCACCTTACTGGTTATAACTCTCTTTTGGAACAAGCAGCATGAAACAGGAAACAATGCACTTCTATACATCCTACCACATTCTGTCTACCATATGTAAATGATGTAAGCGTCATATTAAATGTAACAGCCAAAATATACAACAGCCCACTGACCCAATCAAAGCTCAAAGAGAATTATAGAGTGAAACCCCCAAAACATGTCAGCAAAAAAAACCAAAAAACGGATGGAAAATTGGGAGAGTTTCCAGGAAAATAAGTCCCCAGGCTAGTTATTTCTTCTTATTCTCCTCCATTCTTTTTTGGACTCTATCTCCTTCCACAGTTAGAAATATGTAGGACATATCAAAGAAGTGTACTGGCTAAAGAATCCATGACAGAGTTTCCAAGTTACTGGCGAATTTATGGACATTTTTTGCGCACACACTTTAATAGATGGGTGTTGCAGGTGTATCAACACAGAATAACATTCAGCTGTGTCACAGTCCTAACCAGCGCAGATTACCCGTCTTGATTGCATTCAACTGTGTCACACCTAATCATCTCTGATTTCTCTTCATTGCATTTAGCGGTTGTGACTGGAGTCTTTCAAGACAAATTCTAAATTTATACTGAAACTTTCTCTTTCTAGTTTGTGTTGACAGATTTAGAATCTGTGTTCTAAACTTGTACCTAAACCAGTGTCAGTGCTACTGTATTAAAATGTCCAGCCATGAAAAATTATTTTATATATAAGTTCAGCCCCCCAACATAAATTTCGCATTATTTGTTTTTCAAAAAGATGCCCCTGAAGAGACTTACCTGCCCCAGTCCCTCGCCAACTAGGTGCCGCCTACTGCTGCTGTTGCGAACTTGTTCCGAGCACAAGCAGCAGCAGTGAGGCATTTCCTGGTTGTAGTTGTGTGGTAATTGGGAGTGGTGTCACCATTGTGCCTTTGACTGAAGTCGCAACCAGGAAGCAGAGAGGAGTAGCCCGGGTCCGGTAAGTCTCTTTATGGGCATATTTCTTACAAACGAATAACTCTATCTGCTTAGGGTTTCCAGATCAGTGAAAAATCAGAGGACACCTATTAAAATCACATGTAGCAAGGCTGAGTCAGCAGTAATGCAGTTTTAATGCAATCAGTGCAGCCCTGCTAACTGCATTAATTAAGAGTGTCCTACAATCAGCAGGTGATCTAGAAACCCTATATCTGCTTGGTGCATTGCCATAATGTGGCAATAGGGAGAAATAGTCTCTATGTATAGCACATTGTGTACTGTATTCTACAGTACCTAAACGTTAACCTGAAACAGTATTCATGGTACTGTTCCTAACTAAACTTTAACCTGAAATAGTACGCATGCTATCAAACCTAAAAAAGAAGAAATGTATGGGAACTGAAAACACAAATAGCAAATATTATTTCCCCAATGCAATTCAATGGCTGTTGTGTTGTAGGTTTCAAAATAAAGCCAAAGACTCCACACTGCAATGCTCATTGTGAGCTAATTAGTTCAAAGCCTGTTAGCCAACACTCCTCTGGTAATTAGTTAATATACATCAAGTAAACTTAAGCTTGGAACATAACGGAAAAATTATCATACCTACCAGAATTTTCATTTTCTAGACTATAACATGGTAGTGGTCACCGATGGGTTAATCCCTGTTGCCAATCGAAGGACAGGAAGTGCAGCTGAAAAACTCCTCCCTCCTTCTTACCTCAGCCCTTGATGTACCAAGCAAAACCAAGGGCGGGGGAAACGTTGCCATTGCCATGTTACAGTCCAGGAAATGAAAATTCCATTAGGCATGATAAATTTTCCATTTTACTGTCCTTCACATGGCAGTGGTCACCCATGGGAAATACCCAAGCAAAAATAAAAAGTGGTGGGAAACAGATATAAATGCACTTATTTATTAACTACTGTTTCAAGAACAGATCTTCCAAAATTGGAATATGATGAAGCAGTGGCATAATTACCTGAAGAAGGGGGCACGTTCCCCCGAAAATATGTATCACTGATGTTGATTTAATAAATCATCCTATTTCTGGAGTGAGGCTACATCCTTTTTATGCTGTGAGTATTATGTTTCCCTTGGAAGTGGGATTCTTTTAGTAACCAGCATCTCTTTAGAGTTCAAGTGTGCATAAGGACCTATTGAAATTGGTATAACTACAATTACATAGGGTCCGCAACTGAGGTAAGAGCGCCCGCAATCTGTGCACCAAAGTTCTGCGGTCAACTGTTTTTTAACAGTTAATCCCACTTATGAAGTAAACATACTGCCGATCAGGTGTTTTAAAGACCGATACCAAACTGAAAGTTCGGTTCTGGCCTTTAAAACAGCTGGTGAGCTGTGGAGGGGGTGTGTCATGGGGCCCAGACTCCTGAAGTTTCATGGCTATGAAGAAGCCAGAACATCTAGCTTTTAGTGCTTTATAAACGTATGAGCTGAACTCCAATTGGCTTCTCTGCAGATTTCGTCCATTAGAATTCCAGCTTGGAAAGCCCAGGAAGTGGCAAGTGCTCTGGTAAGAGTGAACTTTGATGCCAGGGGGAATCTGTTGTTCATAGGTCGTGTATGATGTTTTGATGCAGGAGTTATCCATCTCACTACCGAAGGTTTGGATGGATTTAAACCTGTTTTTTTCACTATAAAGAGTCAGATTTTCTGAAGGTTTTGGTTCTATCCAGGTAAATGTGAAGACATCTAGCTATGCCCAAAGTGTGATAGCAAATTTCTTCTTCTGAAGAGGGATTTGGAAAGAACACTGGTAAAGAATTCCTGTGAAATTCCAAAATTACTTTAGGTAAAAAAAATCATTTAGAAGTTTGATGTTTGCTCTATCATGAAAAAAGGTCAGGTAAGTTACTGACGCTTTGGATTCTAACATTTGGCCACTGTTCTGCCTGAAGTAATAGCCAAAAGAAAAGCAATTTTCCAAGTTTAAAGAGTTAAAGAAGATTGTAGAGGTTCAAAGGGTGACTGGATAATGCTTTCAGTATCAATATTAGGTCCCAAGGGGGCATCTTATTGGTTTGATGGTTTTTGAATCTTGGAAAAACCTAGAGATCGAATAGTTTGAGAACCACTTACTATTACATAAGGATGAAACCACGAAGTATGTAATTTTAGGGTTGAAGAGGCCAAACCCTTCTCTAAACCTCTTGTTAAGGAATTTCACAATTTAAATTTTAAGTAACTTCTGTAATTGGTGGTTGCAGAGCCGTGCATCATTTCATAAATTGCTCCCAAATTCTGTAATATTTAACTGATGTGGATTTTCTTCTGGCTTTTACATTGTATGGATAGAGGCTTCTGACAGACCTAGCCGAGCTAGATTTTCCCTCTCAATAGCCATGCCATTAAATTTAGGGTACTGGGTTCTGAAAAACTAGGCCCTGTGCTAGCAGACATCTATACTGAGGCAATTCCTGTGCCAGTTCTAGAAGAAGGGGAAACCATGGCCTCCCCTGCCAAAAAGGCGGTACTGCTATTATGGTTTATTGATCCCGTCTTATCTTCTCCAGCACTTTCTGAATCACTGGAAAGGGGGTGAAAGATATATGTCAATTAGAAGTCTTATTTCAGAGAGAATGCATCCACATGACTTTCCTGAGGATCCAGGAACCTAGAGCAAAATGTTGTAATTGTGTTGTTGAAATCATTGGGAGACCCCATTTCTCAACAACTAGATTGAAAGCCTTCTTGCTGAGAGACCATTCCCCTGGGTGAACAGTGTCCCTACTCAAAAATTCTGAAATGTGAGTCAGATGTCCTAGAATGTAGGCTGCTTTTAGTTCAAGTAAATTGAGCTGTCCACATTGATTGCTGAGTTCCGCCTTTTTGTTTCTGTACTTATATACTTATATGTACTTATACACTTATATACTTTCTTAACTAAAATTTTACTTGAGAAATGTTGAGTGTCACCCCAAGAAACTCCAGATTCTGAGGAGGAATAAGTATTGATTTATGCAAATTGATGATCCACCCCACAAGTTTTAGTTTTTGGATGACTAGGTCTCTGCGCTTTATTAGAGTGACAGGACCTGAAGCTCTTACCAAGATATCATCAGTGAAGACAAAAATACCTTTGATTCTCAGAATTGCCAAGATTTTTGTAATTACCCAAGGAGCCGTGGCTTACCCAAACAGTAGAGATTCGTATTGAAAGTGGCTAATATGTGGAATCAGAGAAATTTTTGGTGGTTCGACCATATTGGAAAGTGTAGATATGCATCTCTGATGTCTATCTTTATTAGCCAATAATTGTATCTGAGATGGTAAATTACTGTCTTGAGGGTTTCCATCTTGAATGACTTTAACTTCTATTACATCCTTGCTTAATAAACTTGAGATTACTTATTGAAGTTGAGTAATTGCAGTGTGAGATGTAGGATTTCTTTACTTTATGAACGTGTTCAAATGCGTGTAATATAACAACAACAAACAAATAACATTTGTGAAGCGCTTGGTTGATTGGTAAATTGTGGTATAGAGGAAGTACTCCAGAAATGCCTGGCTAAACAGGTGGCTTTTCAGTCTGGATTTGAATAACTACAGGGAAGAGGCTGTCTTTACTGGGTGTGGTAGGGAGTTCCAAAGGGTAGGCACAGCATGACAGAAAGCTCTGCCTCCAAAGATTTTGAGGCGCACTATGGGAGTGACCAAGTTTATGGAACCTGCTGAGGTTGTGAGAGGTGTGGTGCAGAAACTGTAGATGATATAGAAACTGTAGATGGTATCCTTCCAAGATAATGTTTATATCCCAGTTGTCTCTTATGTTTTGGGCCCAAAATAGAGAAAGATATCAACGTATGTGCTTGGCTTGGGCTCTCATAAACAGATTATGAGAGCCCAAGCCAAGCACAATTACCTTCATAATCCTGGCTTCTTTTTCTGCTAAAAGAAGGCATACTGCTTTGTCTTTGAGCCATCTCAAAAGGATTGATTCTGGGTTTGGTTATTTTTCCATATAGTCAAAGTTCTTCTCTGGGTGATATTGTCTGATCTCCCAAAAATTCCTTTTGTCTGAAAAGGATTTTTTTACTTTGTTGTGCAGTAAAAAAGTTCCTTTTGCAGTCTTCTAACTTTTTGGCAAAAAGTAAATCACCTTGAAAGAGTAGACTTGGACTTCCACTAATTTTGGAAGACATGTCGGCTTGCGATTGCCTAAGCCAAAAGGTTTTTCTTGCCAATACAGAAAGAGACAAACTTTTTTGAAATTAGCTTTAAGGCATCCATGGCATCATCAGCACTGCATTTTGTGGCAAGTTTGAGATCTTTAATAGCTTGGATAATCCACTCTTTGGATGAACCTTTGTTGACTGCATCTTCAACCTCATCCAAACAACACAGCAAAGCTTTGGTCATATCTGTTATAGCAATAGTGGGTCTCAAAGCAGCCCCGACTACCGAGTAATTCTGTTTTAGAACTGACTCTTGTTTGCGGTCTTATTTGCAGCCCCATCTTCAACTGGTAACATTATGAATCTAGAAAGTCTTGACATCACTGCATCAAGTCTGGGAGGGGAATCCCAAAATGTACTCCTCAGATAAAGGGTATCTGTTGAGGAAAGAAGAAGAAAACACAATCTTTTTATCTGGATTCCCCCATGGTCATTGATTGCTGAGAGCATATTTTTGTGAACCAGTAGATTGGCCTTGGGTGAAGGACTCACAAACATTTTATCAGTGGAGGTGGATGGAACGGTTTCATCCTGTAAAAAAGTGTCCCTCATATCTTTAAAGGAACTGTAAACTTAAAAAAACAATTGTTTGCCAATCGTTTTTTATTATTCACAGGGAGGTGAGAACTCTTATTCTCACCTCCCTGTGAATAATAGTTTGCTCAGGAGACACAGCCGAACTTACCTTACCTGGCGCTCCACTCGCAGGTCCTTCTGATCTGACAACCGCGCTGTACTGCTCTCCTGATCGCGCGCCTATATTTTGTATTGGCTCGCATGCGCCTAAAGATAGACGCCCCGGGAGACAGGGGCAACGCAGCTGTAAGATCAGAAGGAGCAAGTGGAGCGCCAGGTAAGGTAAGTTCGGCTGTGTCCCCTGAGCAAACTATTATTCACAGGGAGGTAAGAATAAGTGTTCTCACCTCCCTGTGAATAATAGAAACGATTGGCAAACACTTGTTTTTTTGGTTTACAGTTCCTTTAAGGAGACCTTGAATGACATCACAAGGTAATCCTTGCTCATATTCTGTATCAGGTTCTTCCTCAGGAGGAGAGTTCTGGGGATGCTGTCCAGGTTTAGTAACATTACTACTCTGGATTTCAGATCAAATATTTTGTGCTGAGATCACACTTGGTAGTGCTGTAGGCATTTGAGCTAGGGCATTGCTGGTAACTTGGGCAATCATGGATCGTGATATTTCCACCATAGATTCTTTGAACCATGAAGCAATTTTGCTTTGTGTGGCGTGCCAAAAAATGTTATCATGCAGTGCTTGATTGGCACAGGTAGTACATTCCAGCTTTTTCTGTTTGCGTGATTCTTCCCGGTGTCGAGATGATTTCCTGAAATATCAAAATGGAAGTCATTAGTGAAATGTACTACTTAATTAAGACTTAAAATACACAACAGCATATCCAGGAAATTACCACAAATTGCCTGAAAATACCTTGCTTCCTTGAAAAAGGGTAAGGCAGAGCAGCGCACAACATATAAACAGCCAGCACACTAACCAGCAGGAAGGAAAATGGTCATTTTGTGCCAAACTTCAAACATACCGTGGTGACGTCATCCGCCTGATCCTGCTTCCGTATATAGGCCATAGGCTGTGGCGGAAGAATGAGCTGCACAAGAACCCGAAGGCCATAGCAGCCTGTCTCTACAGAGAAGGAGGCACAGTCAGAATGATCATGGGGAGCTGTGTTTCCTCTTCGCGGGGAACAGGAAAGGACTAAGGTAAGAGGGTGGGAGGAAATTTTTTAGCTGCACTTCCTGTCCTTCGCTTGGCAATAGGGTTTAACCCATGGGTGACCACTGCCATGTGAAGGACAGGAAACATGCAATCACAGGCATAAATGCTCACCGTTCAGTTGTACAAACGCACATCTGTACCTAGATTTAACCTTGTATATAGTAAATTAACTTTATTACAATGTGGTTGACTTATTAAAAATCTGGAAGTTCTGAGATCTAAAAGTTCGATTCAAATTTGACAGTGTATATGTTTGTGTAGGTAGGTCTAAGAAATATATTTTACCTTCATTACATTTCATTCCTTGTCTGTATTTCTCATACTTCTCGGATAATTATCCTTACAATATAACAAGATAATACATTGCGTCTATTTTTTTGCATTGCAAGGGGTCTGTGCCCCTCTGGATGGTGGCCCCCCTTGCAGTGCCACTTCTTATATTGCAGGTCACTCTAGGGGTATTTAAATAAAGGCTTTGAAACACATTCTCTGCATTCTGGCAATCAAAACCTTGTAAGAGCAAGATTAGAGCTTTAAATTTATGATACTTATTGAAAGTGTAAAACTAGCAGACAGACACTGTGCTTCCGATGAAGACCAGAGATATGGAATTACATTAACTAAAGTTCAGGTGCTGAGATGAATTTACCACAGTATTAAACACTGATTACATTTTTGCTTGTCAAGTTATTTGATAAGTTAAGGTTTCTGGAACTTTTCATTCATAAGTCAAGACAACAAAATATGCTGCATTTTACTGTTACAGAGAGATAGAGAATAACAACGCCATGACAGATGCTACTGAAGATACCACTAAACATCACTTCTTTTAAAACCTAAACGTAGCACCTTCCTGGTTCACCTGGCTTTATGCTTCATTATTTGGCTATAAAACTATCATGGTAACAGGTTATAGCTAGAAATATTCTTTCATCAATACAACAAGATCAAATTGTCTTTGATTAAAGGGAAAGTTCGGTGGAAAATATTTTTTGAATGATTTGGAAATATTAATTATACCTCAGTAATTCTACATATTCTCGTAATTAAAATAAATGTCATTTCCTTTGCTATGCCTTGCTATGGTAGGTAAAGAGCTGCCATTTCAGGTCCTCTTTCTTCGCAGGATGCTCACTTCCTTAGTATGTAGTTTTTAGCTCAATGGTTGTTGGGCAAGTCAATTATAGGAATGGGAAAATATTCATTTTTGCTCCTGAAAGTAATTGTACTGAGCTTCCCCTTTAATTATGACTATTGTTTTGTTATGTGCAGTGTAGTTCTAATCTTTCAGAATAGACAATATAAAACACGGTTATATCGTGCTTGACCTACATATATTTGCTTTCCTTTACATATGCCGGTGTTTATTCGAGCCATACACCAGTAAAATTAAATAATGCCCCTAATAACAAGGTAACAACCAATCGGTTCTGTTCTAATATAATGGTCACTTCTATTTTATATAAGAGTTGATTTCAAAATGCGATAAATAGAAACTACTGTAAGAACCTAAATGAGGGCTCCACCCTAACATGCATTTTATTTATCAGTAGCTGACAAGATACAGTACTGTACAGAACCCTTATCTGATGTTATCCAGTTAAATGTGGATCACCTTTTATTTCAGCTACACTGGATTGGTACCTTTGTTCCTTTAAAACTGGAATATCCGACGTGCATGTTTCTTTAGTGCATGCGCAGAATGTGTGAGGATCCGTTGGGACTGCTGTCTGCGTGATCCGACTGGCCGGTCAATTCTACACACACACGCACACAAACACACACTTCAAGCTACTGAGTTCACTGATTAATGGAGGAATAATCACATGACCATCACAGTAGCTTGCTGACTTAACTAATTAATGGAGGAGTAATCAGGTACTATCTTTTTCTTTCTCCCACCCCCTCCCAAACCAGATTGCCTCATATTCCCAGCATCCCCTATAAAATTAATCTTAGATCACTTTTTCAACCACCCCGCATAGAGACACAAAAAAATCTTTTAAAAAAACAACACAAGTTCCCCCTGCCTTTATTACAGTAGTGTGGGGAGAGGGTTTTAACTTTCCCTCCCCTGTCTCTCTCTGCAAGATCAGCTGTAAAAATGAACTTAGAGAGTCAGGGAGGAAACACAAGTGGGTGTGTCTGCTACCATGATGATGCACATTGAGTGGGGAAGACACACCCCCAGGAACCAGCACAACTGTCCCATGCTGCTGCAATCAAATGAAGGAGAATTCTGGGGTAGGGGGAGGGTTTGGGGATGGTGTACTTTAAAACAAACCAGTGGAGATACCGTTTTATGATATTTGGGTCCTGCAGTGGTTGTTGGTGTATATTTTACCTATATATATATATATATATATATATATATATATATATATAAAAGTAAAGGTTACATAACCTTTACTTCTGTTTTATCAGCTATTGACATCCTAGCTAATAATGGACTATTTAATATTTTTCTTCCTAGTAGCTTTACTACTTTCCTGATTCAGTTCACAGTGATCTTTCTTTTCCACTATCCATGTGCGTTCTGTTTCCCACTTCAATTTCTTCATTGTTTTTTCTCTGTGTCCTTTCTAATGTATGGTTTCAATCTCACCTACATGGAAACACTTCTTTGCCAATTAGGTGTGGTATCTGCAAAGTATCTCAAGGTTCGGTTTTCATTAAGGGCAGTGGGTTTGTCCTTCATCTGCCTTGTTATCCTGTTTAGATTTACCTCTACTCTGCACCAAATTAGTTTGCTCAATAATACGCCTATACCATTGCTGCTGCTTTTCAGCTCTTCACATTCTTTTCTGCATCCCAGACCATGATGTCTACTTCATTCTCCATCCTTCTCATTCACAACATTGCTCTCCAATTACCAAAAGGATAGATTGTTTGCAGGTCTTGTTTGTGGATCATATAGACTTGGATCATATAGACAACATAGACTTGTTTCCTTGATTGATCAATTACTGCCTTTCTAATGTGTTTACTGGTTATGTTTTTGCTGTTTATAAACAGACAATAGCCATATTTATAAGAATGGGTACAGTGATCATTAAATACCATCAGGAAATAATATACACATTAGAGGAACATTTACTTAACTGCTGTGGTTTTTAAATGCAGGTATTTAATATTAAAATAATAAATAATGAATTGCTTACCTTGGTTTTGTATTTCTCCCACAATAATCATTCTAAATAGAGTAAATAGCCACATGTGCTCACTGCTTACATGTATAACCCACAGTAAACATTCTCTATGTACAGTTATCATATTAAAGGGAGTGTCCACCCTATAAACCAAAAGACTGTTCATTTACCTGTGCCCAATTGCATCTGCTATCTTCAGCACATTATATAAGAGATAATATAAGAAATAATGCACCCCTTCATATTATAATATAAGGATATTACTACACCTTGGAGTTCCCTGCCCTTTATAAAATATAGTCAGGGAACTCCTCGTTGGCGTAAAAACCTTACATTTCAGTGTAAGGGGTGCATTATTTCTTATAATACATACGTATCTGATTCCTTCACCCCATTCACATGTTAAATTGTAGCCTTGTCCCTAGTCCCAGCTTAATTTAAACCCCCCATGCTACCTTCTGTAACTTAAACCCAGTAGAAAGGAACATCCCAGCCCAGCATCTGGCAGGTTAAAGGGCATGTCCGCCCTTGCACGGAAAGCAAGCAGGGGGCGGGACCTGCAGCCGCGTCCTGGATTGGATGCCGGGAGTTCAGACGAAGGAGAGAGGCATGGTTAGTAAAGATCGGGGCACTTTCTGTAAATAAAAGTTATGCAGTTGGGGCTGGGGGAAGGAGCAGTACATAATATAAAAAGGATTTTACACTAGGGAGAGGGATGGGGAGGGAGAGGGAGGGGGAGAAGGGCTGCAGTGCGCATGCCAATCTTCTCCCGGAGGGGAGACAGGAGGCAGAATCCTATATGGACTCTGCTAACCTCCTGCGGGCCAGTTTTTGGGACTTTGGGGGGGGACTAAAGGAGAACCATATGGAGCTGGGATGTGAGGTAAGGATTTTTACACACTACATAGTGGGGCCAGTAGTGGGTTAAATTATAGTGTGGGGAGTGGACATGCCCTTTAAACTGACTTCTCTTTCCCCTGCTGCCTTCTCTGTACATGCTCATGTTCCTAAAAGCTCATTGGGCAGAAGGAGAATGCAGCAACCTCTGCCAGGAAGGGAGAGAACAGTGGCAATAATTAAATATCTGATAATAAATGCATTTAATAAAGTGATCAAATGGAAAATGGGTTAGGGGCAAATAAATTATTAAATCTGTAGTAATAAGATTAGAGGTATAAAAGGCAAAAAGGCAGTATTGACTTCTTAAACTGCTTTATTCCATGTTAACCAACATGTTTTGGGCCACATGGACACTTTCTCAATGACTAGAAAAAGGGCCCATGGACTCAATGTGTCCCAAAACATGTCGGATAACATGGAATAAAGTAGCCTCAGCAGTCAATACTGCCTTTTTGCCATTTATACCTCTAAACTGATTACTGCGCATTTAATCATTACTTGAATGCATGTGGATGGATGCGTAATTAGAGGTAACTAACACCAGACACTGTATAAGTGTAAAACCTATTGTTAAGGACAAATAAATGGCAAGCAACCAGTTTTTTTTAACCACCTGCCCTTTATCTAAAACACAAACACGTAAGTGGTGGAAAAATATTGTCTGTCTCCTAAAATTTGTGTATGAATCTGCTAAAAAGTGTAAGAGATAATACCATAACTGTGGCCACTCCATAGTAATCCCCTGTGACATAAATTTCTTACCTTTGAAGCTATGATAAAAGGGCAGGTTTAGCAGCCCAGTGACGTTTGGGGACTTCGTGACATTTCTAAATCATCTTATTTGTAAATCTTGATGGTGACATTAAGTCGTTTAACTTTCTTTCTAGTCCTTTCTGACCTTTCCCCAATTAACTCCTTTAAATGGGCATCAGTCTGTTACTATGGCTACACCAAAAAAATCTATATGATGCAGCTCCAAATGACATATTGCCATTTGTTTTTTTGGGGTTTTTTTGCTGTTAAATTGAAATATGAATACTGGAAACAACAGATCTGTAGCTTATGACATCACCTTATGGATATTTGACAGTTCTACTTCATACTATAACAGCATAGTATACTGTATAGGGCAATGTTGTCTCAACCCTGGAATTATCCAACATAATATTTATTGAACTGCACTTCTCTCACCTGGGCAAACAAAGAACATGGGTTCATTGAATCCACAATCTACCCAGGAACGAATGTCTGCAAATGTCTGTAAATTGTTAGAGTTTGAAATGTCACAAATAAGAAAAAATAATTTGGAGCTGCCATATTATTTGTGTACATGAGGCCTACTTACAACAAGAAAATAGATTTCCACCCACACGGTGTTAATAGAAAGTGTCATACATTTTATTTTGTACCTTTCCTTGTCAAAAAAATTACCTCTTCATGATTTGCAAGTCACAAAGATTTTTACTCTTGCTACTGTTTCTGCTAGAGATCATATTTTGCTAATATTCTACTCAAATTGATTTAAGATATTACATTAAAAACAGACACAGGAGGTAATAACTTCTGACTCTCTTTGGGTGCTGCGTGTAGATCAGATAATCATCATAATGGTTTTGTCAGGTACAAGGATAGCATTGCAGGATATCTTTCAAGTGAAACGGAGAGTTGATGGAATTGGGGTCTGTCTGCTGTAATTAAACAGAGATTGGACAAAGAATAGGAGATTGGACATTTCTAGATGCTTTCAGAATTTTTCTTTTATTTTTGTAAACTTTTTCTCCGATAAGCTACCTGGTTTCTTATAAGCTCAAGAAGACTACAGATGCATAAGACTCTAATAATTGTAAATGCCTTTATTGTAATGGCAAATATTTAATTCTTATAAATGACAGATAAAGTATGTAACTCTAACCAAAATGTTAAAGTGCCTACACCCTCCTGGCTTTCTGCTATCAATAAATAAACACGGTTGACCACAGTGCTCATTTTTAGGGTTAAAGTTGCGCTAATTGATTCAGTTAGTGCAACTTAAACTATTAGGTTTAGTATCGGAAGAGACACTTGCCTAGCTGGCCCAAGCTTATTTACCAGATACCAGAGGTTGTGCAGGTCCTTTAGTGTAAGTAAGGCTGCGTAAGTATCGGAAGAGACACTTGCGTAGCTGGCCCAAGCTTATTTACCAGAGGCTGTGCGGTTCCTGTAGTGTAAGTATTTAACGCCAGCTGATAAACAGGATTTGAGATTTTAACTAGTTGTTATAAATAAAAATCGATTTATTTTGACAGATTATCTCCCATTGCTCCAATACTGGTTGGTCTCCCCTCAGGTTTCTCTGGATCTTTATGCACTTTTGGGACAAATAAGTCACAAAAAACATGCTGGGCTATGTACCGAATGCCATTATCAGCTATTTGTGTCTTAAAGTCACGTTAACCAATGTACCAAGCATTATCGTGACTTTAAAGGGCAACTCCAACCTCCTAAGAACATCTTTTAGAAAGAATGGCCTCTTTAAAATTTGTTATATCCTACATTGTCCTATGAATTCATTACTGTATGCCAGATATGCTTCTGGATGCCTCATGGAAACTGAGCCATTTAGAAACCTGTACTGAGCCTTTACTGATCCTGGGCATGCTCAGAAAAGGCAGACAGGGGATTAACATTCAGTCATTGGCTGTGATGTCAACTGTTAAATCCATAACTGACAGTTACTACCTGGAAGAACCAGGAAGCAGAAACAGGGAAACAGTACATTGTGCAGGATTTCAGGTTAGACTTATATATTTCACATTTCAAACTATTACCATTTAGGGTTTTGGGGGGTGATTTACTTGTATGTAACTTTTCATTTTGGGTCTGGACTTGCCCTTTAAAGGGCATGTCCACCTTTTTTTTTACCTTTTTTTAAAAATTTGGGTGAGGGTCAGACTGGTAAGAAATATTACAGCAAAACTGGGGAAAACTCCCTTTACTTTTCCTTAAGTTCACATTTTTATTTTTAATTGATTTCTCTATTCTGCACTTTCAATTTTTATTCTTCTCCCACCTTATTCTTTTCTCCTACTTTTACTTCTCAATTCTTTCTTCTACTGCTCATTAAATTCTGTCCCTTTAATGTTTTCATTGTGTTCTAATCCCACAAACTGCACTATTCGCTCAGGTAGCATTCTCTTAGTGGTTACCGGATGTTTTTTGATCGTTCACTGTTCACCTAGAGCTACATGCTGCGTATTTCTGCCACTTAGCTTCCGCTTAGAAATCACTACAATACCATTTGAGTGAAAGTAGCCTTACATTTGCATCCTTCTCTCCAGCATGCTAAGAGGGCAGCCACAAATACCTTCTGATGAAGGGTGGCTGAGGTCCCCCGAAATGTTGTCTATTGGTTGTTTCACTAAATAAATGGGTTATGGACCCTGTTTGCAGAAATGTATGTGTGCGGCTTCTCTATTGATGCTAAGAGGGCGGCCACAAATACCCCCCTGGAAATTAAAGTTACACAAACCGATTCAGTTAGTGCGACAAAAGAAACCTGCGCAACTTGTGCATGAGATTTAATATCGCGTTTGCACAGGTTTTTGTGTGACTTTTTAACACCAGCTTATAGCTAGCGTTTAAAGTCTGCAAATGGCAACACCATCGCCCAATTCACTGGGAGGCGCAAATGCCATATTGAATCGCATACAGGAGATGTAAAGTTAATCTCCTTCAAATCTTACTTCACCAGCCCCTTTTTTCTACTGATTCCATGTTTTACCTTTTTACATTTGCTAATGTTCATAAAATAATTTTAATTTAAATTCCCCTGTGGGTTTCAGGAATCCTATCTGAAGTGTTAATAAAATCAACAGCCCTTCTTCTGTGCATAGTGGTAAGTTGACATAGTTAAACCTTATTTGTCAGATGTGATTTCTCAAGCCGAGTGCCTTAGACAAAATTCTGAATGGAATATTATTGCATTCTGTACCTTCTATGCACAGTGACTGTCAGATGTACCAATGATAGGGGAGTGCTGTGTAACATCAGTGCAGGTGCAGGAATCTTTTCACTTGTCAACACATCTTAATAACAGATACGCTTTTATGCTGTTGAATCCGCTAACATTCTTCTTCTTACAAGGCATACCATGGTTTACTAAAACAGCATCCGGAGCTGGTGCTCGCACTGTGGGGAATCTACAATAATCAATAATGGCTACATTTTCCCTTTCCCTGCCTGTTCCAAGCATGGCTGGTTAAAAGCTGCTCTGGTTACTCATTTGCCTTTTACAAAAAATGGCAGGGGAAAAATCTTGGGGGTTGTTTAAGGTAAAGGTGTATAGATCAGGGGTGGGCAATTAAATTTCACAGGGGGCCTCATTAGAAACTTGGATTGAGGCGAAGGGCCAGACCAATAGGTAGATTATCAGTTGCAAAACTGGATTTTATAAAAAGATAAATTAATATCCCTGGTTCATTAGATTTTTTTAATATTAGTTGCAATTTATAATAAAGGGTATATAATAGCTATTCAAATTCAATTAATCAATTGATCAGGTCACCAATTTTTTTATAAAATAAAAATAAATCAAATAATATTAAGAATTTTTGAGTACAGGTCTAGTATTGAGGGGCCAGTCAGGGGCAGCCAAAGGGCCACATGTGGCCCCCTGGCCTTACTTTTCCCAGGTCTGGCATAGATGATCCACAGGGAATGCAATCTATGGGGCATATTGTATCACCCGAAAAGCAGCCTTGCAAAGAGGGTAAATATATATTTTTAATTATGTTATAATGTATATTTCCAGACGAACATGGCAATAGAGCACAAAGGGTTAATTCCTGTGCAACCAAGTGGAACCTCTTCATGTCTCGGATGAATAATATTTTATATGTTTAAAGGGAGGGAGTGTTCATATACCACATCCAAGAAGGATCACAGTAAGTATAATGTAGATTTCCCTTTTTCCCTTGTCTTAACAACTTGCCTCTGAACAAAAAGGTAGTTACCAAGACCAAGATAAATAATGGAAAGGATACCATGTAATGCTAAACAGATTTATTAGCTGCCTAAAGCCAGCTTGACTTTGTGAATACACATATAATTTACAGTGTTTAAGAAAAGTGGAAGAGGAAGTCCAGATTGCAATCAGAGAAGCTCTGCCTTAGAATGGGTAAACACCATACAATATTTTCAAGGGCCGACTGATATTACTGTGTTGGTGTATGGTGTGGGTGCCAATGGCCAACAGACAAACGGGATTGGGTATGCTGGGTATGCCATTAACAGTCACAGGGAACTGTTGACTGTGGCTACTTTTGCCGCAACCGACAGTGATTTGTCCCGGCAGACCGTGTGCTACTGGCGAATTGGGTCAAATGTCGTACCATGTGTACCCAGTCTTAGTGGATTAAGTAGTAACCCTTGAAGGCTGCTGTATTGCCAATCTGAGTAGGCTTGCCTAATTACATTTTAAATCCACAAGTCCATTGTTGGTCTAGATGATTGTCTCCCTTTCCTGAGTCTAGAGATTAACATGAATATGTGTATCTATTTTTATTTAAAAAGCTGTTTGTAAGCTCTACCTACATCATAAGTCCTCAACCTTAAGAAAGAAGGTAAGAAGGTAAGAAAGTTGTGTCAGTCCTGATGATGACTTTTTTCTTACCATGGAGGAAGCTTAGAAAGGGCATTTAGCAATGGTAAAGAACAGTCTGGTTTAAGAAATTCGAAGACCAGTTGTAGATCCCAAGGTCTGGATTACTTACTTATTAGGCTTATTACAGTTGGACTTCCTTAAATAAATGAATGACAGTCCAGTAAAAGGTTAAAATTCTTATTCCTTAAAGAAAAGGTAGCTGAGAATTGAAAGTCATAATGCTAAGGTTCATATCAAGTCCTTTTTATAAGGTGTCTAGTAAAATACTGAAGCATTAGGATCAGTACTTATAACTGTGCACCAACAAGAAAAGGTTTCTCAGATTTTTTAATATCTTCGGGATGCACTTCCTAAAAGCCAAGAGAGTAGATTAGAAAGAGAAACCTCTATTAATCATTCAATAGCCATGCTGTTAGCCTCCATCTCTGAAGGTTTGGATGACAAATAGACATTCTGTTAGAAAAACCTATCAAAGAGGAGATGAATAGGAGTACCTGTTGTATTCAGTTAGATCAACTGGACTTGAAGTTTAGTTCTTGAAGACGTTTCGCTAGTCATCTGATTGGCTTTCTCAATTCAGAATGACTTGTACAAGAATCTGTGGCAATTAGGAAAATCCCAATTAGCATATCACAGCCAGGTGTATGACCACCATGGCCTGAATAAATGAGAACCTTCACAGGCAGATGAATTGAAGGTTCTATGGAGAGTGTTTTACCCCAGGGAAACCATGGCCTCTGAGGCCATCATGGTAATAAGGCAATTTAGATATATACGGTACTGTAGCATGTCATTGGTTCTGTTCTGTATTGTGTGGGATCTCTTCGTATAGATACAACCTCATGAAAAGGTTCTGATAATAACATACTATTTAGTATTTATAAGAAGGTCCTTTTTAATTTTTAGTAATGATGGAATTACTGATGCCTGCAAAAAAATATTAGTCATAGTAAATTACAGAAACATGGTGAATTTCTGTTATAATTATCTCTAATCCTTCCTATGAACATTACAGAGGGAATGGTAAATAACAAACAGATGTAATTGCATGCAGGTGCTCCTTGTTTCAAGAACAATTAATATAGAAGCTTTGTTAAAACTGTAACTGTATATTATAACAGGGAGAAAAGGTTCGTCCACGAGGAGCGTCACATAAGAACATTATGAATTATAGAAAAATACAAGCTCTTTGGTTTTTACTTTTACTTCATAATTTAATCCCTTGTTATTCACCCC
Source organism: Hymenochirus boettgeri (assembly GCA_019447015.1). Lineage (NCBI taxonomy): Eukaryota > Metazoa > Chordata > Amphibia > Anura > Pipidae > Hymenochirus > Hymenochirus boettgeri. Next base: position 70,779,548 of record CM033474.1, on the reverse strand, counting down.
CCTTCATTAACATAGCCAGGGTGTGGACCTGAACAGCAAGTGATCACTCCTGGGATTTCAATAGATATCTAGTACTTACTTCTTGTAAAGCACATCTTTCCATTGGCCTAGATACGGACTCGGGGATCCTTCGAAAACCCCGGGTGAGAAACTATCAGTTCACTTTTTCATCCTGGCAACTTTTAATGGAAGGGGGTAGGTTAAAAAGAGTTTAGTTCCCATTTCATAATAATAATATAATTCTATTAAATAATTGGTGCTAACTATCAGCAGCTCTGCCAATACAAGGGCAATAATTGGATTTCCAGAATGTCTATATGCACGGATTAGAGTAAAGGTGGCCATACACATGGATAATTTTCAGTAATTCTCATCGGATCCTACAGGATTTGCTGAACACGTGTATGTATAGGTTAAGATGCCAACAAACTACTGCTATCAGAAGAAAGTTTCCATCGGACCGTTACTGGCACATTTCACTGCAGTATAGGTAGCTGGTAGAGAAGTTCGAAACTGTTCCGTTTTCAAATTTTCGAAAATTTAAACGAACCCATAGAAGTCTATGAGAAAAGAAAAATTTGAACTTTCTGTCCATTTTGAGGGACAAATAGTAATAGGAGGTTACTGTAAATAACACAGAGACCTGGGGAATGGTCTGGGGAACCCGTAAATATAACCAAAACTTATTTGAAAGTATCTTTCCTCACAATCTGGCTGTTTTCGAGCTTCCGCATTCTATTTTCGAGAGTTACTGAAATTGATCATTACTTTCGAGGGTTATTTCGATAATCGTCTATTTTCGATTTTTCGATGATCGTCTATTTTCGATTTTCTAGGATCCTCTATTTTCAGTTTTTGATGATTGTCTATTTTCGATAAATATCATTCCGTGAAATCCGGGAGTTCCGAAAGTTTCATCTGGACTTCGAAACCCTCAGATTCCATTTGAAACTGGGTTCTATTCAAACCCACATTACATCTCTAGTAGCCGGTAACATTGTAGCTGTGTATGTTGGCAACAAAATATTGTTCGGAATAGAATTGATTTCACTTTCATGTACGTGCACACATTGGGCAAACTCACAATCACGTGGTATGGGAACCTTAATACAATTTTCCTTCAGGTGGCAGCAGGTGGAATATAAGAGGATCAAATGTCTTTTTTAGTTTATTATTTGCAAAGAAAAGGTTAATATACTTAAATGTACTTTTGTATTTCTTTGTCCACTGCGTCTTTTAAGATATTGATTGGTCATGTTTTTACCCACTTCATTAAAGCTGGAAAGACTGGAAAACATATACCATAGATTTACTTTCCTCAGCATCTTTGATAGGTCTTAAAATCAATAAAATCATTTCCCCTTACATTGGGAATAGCTGCAAGTCTGTAAAAGCCAAACATCGGGACGTCATTATATCTGTTAATGTTCAGCTAACAAGGGTAAAGGGATTACTAGTAGCAATGTTTGCTCGGTAACTGCTACTGAACAAGGTGAACTACCAGAGGATAAGCAACGTGCACTCTCCTCTTGTTAAGTTTAGAAAACAGACCCACTAAGTTAGTTGTTGCTCGTTACTTCATTATGGTAAAGGAGGACTTGATGTCAATCGGAATTCTACATTCAACTGTACTTACTGTGAAAGTTTGCAATTGTGTTAACAATGGTTGCTATTCTTCAATTTAGAGCTCATAAGCATTAAAAATCCATTTAGCACATAATTGCTAACCATGATAAAATGGCATTCACATTGCCCTATGGGGCGATGCTTATTTTACAACCTAAGCCAAAAGCAGTGCTGTACACTTTACCTGGGCATCACTATACACAAGCCTCTGGTGTGTTCCTCTTGGAATCTATTCAACCTTTATCTGTGTATGTGTAGGCTGTCTGTACAAATTTAACAATGGTAGTCTACGCAAGACGCAAAATGCAAGAAGCATGCCTTCCTATTGGTTAGGAACCAAATTCAGGGTGGGTACTGAGAGTAAGGGGCATCAGGGAAAAACGCAGGGGTGAGGACTAAGCGGTTTAGGTCCTGGGTATTTTTTAAGGGGAGGGTATAAAGATCCTTTAAGTATAACTGCCCTTTAAAAAGAAGTTTACTTGTGACATTAATCTACAGGAACAAGATTTTACATTTTTACTAGTCTACTACAAAATCTGCTAACATCTGACTGGTTGCTGTAGATTAACAGAGCATGCAAATGTTTTAACCTTTTTTTAAACAGGCAATATATGGGAAGATTTCACCCCCATGCCATAACCTAAGGGTTAAACCCCTTCCGAATAGCCAAGGGCATACCTACCATGAAACAAACTGAAATAATTGCTCACAGCGCCCTTATAGTCCATTAGAATGGCAGCAGTTAGTGCAGCTCAAGCAGCCACTCATCTCTATTCATCATTGAGTAAGTGACTCTGTCTGTGTGGGCAGTGCTGGGCCCATCGTATTTACTACTTAGTATGTGTGAGTTGGGCATAAGGGCATCTTATTTGTACCTATCTGTGTGATATGAGCATGGTGGTATCTTATATGTACCAGTCTGTGTGAAATGGGCATTAGCGGAATCTTATATGTACCTATCTGTGTGAGCTGGGCTTGAGGACATCTTATATGTACCAGTCTGTGTGAGCTCGGCATAAGGGCATCCTATATTTACTTATCTGTGTGAGCTGGGCAGAAGGGGAATCTTATATGTACCAGTCTGTGTGTGCTAGGCATGAGGGCATATTTTTACCAGTTTGTGTGAGGTGGGCATGAGGGTATCTAATATGTACCAGTCTGTGTATGCTGGGCATGAGGGCATCTTATATGTAACAGTCTGTGTGAGATGGGCTTACAGCATATTATATGTATCAGTATGTGTGAGTCGAGCATGTGGGTATATATGTATATATGTAACAATCTTTGTGGGGTGTGAATGTGGCCATATTATATGTACCAGTTTGTGTGAGCTGGGCATGAGGGCATCTTATATGTATCAGTCTTTGTGGGGTGTGAATGTGGGCATATTATATGTATCAATTTGTGTGGGCTGGGCATGAGGGCATCTTAAATGTGTCAATCTGTGTGGAATGGGTATGGGGGCATATTATAGTTATACAAGTTTGTGTGGGCAGAGCATCTTAAATTTACCAGTCTGTGTTGTGGGCACTTATATTTTCTAGTCAGCTAATCAGCCATTGTTAAGTCAGCCGTTATGGTCTTGCCCTTGACCCAGCGCATGGGTTGATTCAGTTGCTTAGTAGAGATCTGAGCATCTTTGACCCATCCAACAGCCAATCAGTAGAAATTACTGTTAGGAACATTCCATGGATGTGGTGCATCCTGGGAAGAAGAAGGACCGTTAGGGCCTGAAATGTCAGCTCACTAATGTCAACAGCAGGGAACAGCAAAGGGTAGGAAATCAACTGATTTTTCAAAATGGAGAGAATATGTAGAATAACTAAGAAGGCATTACACAAACTAACAATTTAACAAATATTGATAATTTCCACTGAATTGTCAGCCCTCCAGTTCACCAGCCAGTGTACAGTTAGCCCACTAGTTCACCAGACAGGCCACCACACCTATCTCAATAAACCATACCCACCATCATAAGCCACACCTACTTTCCCTGACTTTACCATGGCAGAGCTGCCCCAATCTGCCTATAGACAGCATTCAAAACTTGTTTCAGTTGCCAAAAATCCTAGGAACACCCCTGCGTATAGCAATGCGGCTCTAGTAGATATTAAATAAAATGTGTGCATCTGCAAAGTAGTTGCAAAGAAAATTACTTCTGTAATATTGTTTTGTTCCGTTCACACAACTGACTAATTTTGGTTGGTGGATGGTAAACATATTACTACAGTGAACTAACATAGTACACATAGTTTAGTATGTAGTAGATGTGGGCCTAGGCACTCCTTCAGGCAATGTGCCAGTATGCTTCAGGTGCTGCTTCCCTCCGTCCTCTACCCAAAGGACTTCCACGCTATAGCACAAGCAAACAAGGGTTGATGGAAGCGCACACTCGTTTGTCAAAAATTCTGTTTTATTGCATCACACAAACACACAACTTTTCGGAGAACGCTATGTCTCCTTCATCAGGTGATGAAGGAGACATACGTTCTCCGAAACGTTGTGTGTTTGTGTGATGCATAAAACAGAATTTTTTGACAAACGGTGTGCGCTTCCACAACCCTTGTTTGCTTGTGCTACACATAGTTTAGTCAGTGGAAACTTTTTACTTCATGCAGTGACCTTAACAGTGGAATGCTCCAGTCTCAGTCCTTCATACCGCTGTTTTTTCTCTCTTTATAATTATGTTAGGAATCCTAACTCTGATAGCCTGACAGTAGAAGTCACTTCGATATGACAGGACTTACTTTGTGTTTTGTTAGATATTAATGAAAATGAGCAGGGTCACTGCAATTGTGTCAACTGGTGTATGTTTCTGTGATAGCAGAATTATCTCATCGCAGAAAACTGTTTGGTAAAAACAAGTCATTCAACATTATATATTAAAAATGTCTCTTTCTAAATGGATGTTTTACTTCACAGGTCTGCACCCCATTCTGACGGCATATAAAACAGGTAAAATACAAGCAAAGTGCAGAACGACAAAAATAAAAATAGGGTATTTTTCTACTTCCTGATGAGATGTAATGACCCCTGAAAAGATCCCGCTGGTGGCAAAATTGGAAAATAACAAAAAGGAACAAAGGTGACTGTGAGAGAGGAGCTATGGTTTTCAACAGAAACTTGTCTTTCTTTAAAATGTGACTGTACTTTTCTTCAAAAGACCTTTAACCCAGTTATTGTTATTAGTATGGTTTACTAATGAATAACGCCAGTAAGTTAAAGGGCATGTCCACCCCCAAAACTATAATCCCCCCAACTACTGGCCCCCATGTAGTGTAGTTTATCCTTACCTCCATCCCAGCTCCATAGGGTTCTCCTGTAGTCCCCCCCCAAATTCCCAAAAAATGACTACCAGGAGGCTAGCAGAGTCCATATAGGACACTGCCTGCTAGCTGGCCTCAGGTAGATTTTTGCCATGCGTACTGCAGCCCTTCTCCCCCCTCCCTCCCCCTCCCTCTCCCTCCCTCTCCCTCCCTCTCCCTCCCGTTCTACTATCCCTCCCCCAGCCAAATCCCCCTTAATATTGTGCTCCCCCTGTCTCCCAGCCCCAACCGCATATTTTTTTTTTTTGAAAGCTCCCCAAACTCTTACTTACCTCTCCTCTTTCCTCCGGCGAAGTGAGCTGCCGGCAGCCGCGTCTTGATTTGCTGCCGCTCAGCCAATCACAGACGCGGCTGCCGGTCCCGCCCCTCTGCTTGCATTTCCTTGCAAGCAGAGGGCCGGGAGCGCGGCGGAGGATCGAGGGGAGGTAAGTAGAGTTTGGGGGGCTTTCTAAAAAAAAAATTATAGCGGTTGGGGCTGGGAGCCCAGGGGGGACCATATATTAAAAAAATTTTTTCAGGGTGGACATAGCCTTTAATGACTCCAAAGTAGTTTAGTAAGCAAGGGATATTCAAAAAGTTGTAAAGAAAATGAAGTAAACTTTATTTACCCTTATTTATGAGATCCACCTTAGGTGACGTTTCAGGCAGTATCACCAATTGTGTTTTTGTTAGACCAGTAACTCTCTAGTGTGATCACTCAGTATTATTTTTAGAAATAGGTTAGAAGCCCCTGTACGTAACTAATGTAACCTACTACTAATTGGCCTATTATCTCCCCTCTGACCTTTAGATCCTTTAAAATTTCTACTGCGAGAAAGCCTACAGATCTGCTATTATTATGTAAAATTAAACTTTCAATACTCCACAATAAATAATTTCTTAGACTTATTTCCATCTTGGGAAAGGGAACCAAAGATATTCCCTTTCTGACTTTATATCTGATATCTGCTGAATGTTAGTTCCCACTTAGGTATTAAAGTTATCAGTGTAAATAAAATCTTTAGGGGAATTACGGGATTACAAATAGGGAGACAAATAATGTAATGTAGATTCCCAGGGGAATTAAATAAACTAACAAATGGTAAAGCAATATCTAAACAGTTGCTTTTCAATTAATCCTACTCAATGACAATTCTACACTATATGTACATAGTGCACCAAAGTCCCCAGCACTCTATAAACTCAATGTCTGAGTATTTAGTATAAACTCAATACCTTCTCTAGGTTTAAAGGGACAGTTTGTTGGAAATGATCAATATTTGTTAAATCGTTAGTTTGTTTAATGTCCCTGGATCAACTCTACTTTATGTATCAATACCAGTAACTTGTAACATTCTTTGTTAGCAGAAACTCATCCAGCTTTTTTTAAAAACTGACCAATTAACCTGCCATAACAATGTCCACTGGAAGACAGTTTCATTGCTTTACTGTTCTCACAGTGAAAAACCCTTTCCACACTTGGGGCCATATTTATAAAGCCACGGTATCGCTTTTTAGCAATACCGCAACTTTAACTTTCGGTATCGTAAATTTACAATCGTTAAAGCGATCGGAGATTAACAATCGTAAATTTATGATACCGATCATAAATCTATGATACCGTTCGTAAATCTACAATAACAAAATCATACATTTACGATCCCCATAGAATCCCATTGCGGTAGTTTACAACAGCACGGTATTCTACGATCGAACGTTTGTTAATTAACGACCGTTTGGTCGAAAAAGTACGATCGCGATCGTACATTTATGACCGTGATTGGAAATTAACTAAGCCACGGTATCGCAGCTTTATAAATATGGCTCATGAAATCTAAACCTTTTTTCTTCAAGTCTTAAAGGGACAGTTCAGTGGAAGTTATCAATATTTGTTAAATTGTTAGTTTGTGTAATGCCTTTTTAGTTATTCTTCATATTCTCTCCCATTTTGAAAAATCAGTTGAATTCATACCCTTTGCTGTTCCCTGCTGTTGACATTAGAGAGCTAACATTTCAGGTTCTAATGGTCCTTCTTCTTCCCAGGATGCTGCACATCCTTGGAATGTTCCTAACAGTAATTTCTACCGATTGGCTGTTGGATGGGTCAAAGATGTTCAGATCTCTACTGAGTAACTGAATCAAACCAGGCGCTGGGTCAAGGGCAAGACCATAAGGGTCTCTATTAGGGGTCCTGCAAACAGGAAGTCAGTTTTTCGGTTGCATTTATTTATATACAGACAAAATACTAAATTGGCAGATTAAGGTCATTGGGATGAAAAAATACTGCTCTTTTTCTGAAAATCATTTGTATTTGCATTGAACTTCCCCTTTAAGGAATGTCCACATGTCCGCTGACATGCTCTATTAGTGAACATTGCCCCAGATAGGTTATTCTATGTCCCGTTAATGTATTTATACAAAGTAATCATACCACCACGCAAGTGCCTTTTCTCTAGCGTACATAATTGCAACTTATCCAGTCTCTCTTTATATTCAAGCTCCCCCAATCCCCTTATTAATTTAGTTGCCCTTATCTGAACCCTTTCCATTTCAAAGATGTCCTTTTTGTAAACAGGATTCCAAAATTGCACTGTATATTCCAAATGAGGCCTTACCAATGCTTTGTAAAGAGAAAGAATAACATTTACCTCCCTTGAATCCATACCTCTCTTTATACAAGACAATACCATGCTGGCTCTGGCTGTTGCCGCCTGGCACTGCTTGCTACCTTTAAGTTTGTTATCCACCAAAACACCAAAATCCCTTTCCAACAGGGATTCACTTAACACAGAGCCATTTATAGTATAAGCAGCACAAGGATTTTTAAAGGAACACTAAATCCATAAAAATAACTATTTGCCATTCGTTTCTATTATTCACAGGGAGGTGAGAACGCTTATTCTTACCTCCCTGTGAATAATAGGACGCTCTGGGGACCTGGAACTTACCTTACCGCGCTCCAATCGCAAGCCGCTTCTTCACTGAACAGCTGTTCTCTCCCGATCGTATTGTATTGGCACGCATGTGAAGGAGCGGCTTGCAGTGGAGCGGTAGTAAGGTAAGTTCCAGGTCCCCCGAGCGTACTATTATTCACAGGGAGGTGAGAATAAGCTTTCTCACCTCCATGTGAATAATAGAAACGAATGGCAAATAGTTATTTTTATGGATTATGGGAGTTTACAGTCCCTTTAAAGGGCATCTATAGTGGGAAAATGAACGTTTTTTTTCTTTCTTTCCATGTGTTCTATAATTCCCCACAACCCCCAGAGTGTCTTCACTTTTTTCAGATTCCCTCTCTGTCCTGAGATACACCAGTTAGAAGAATACGTGATTGCATTCCTCTACTCCTACTTGGACTGTCAATCAAATCCCTGTGACGTGATCCCCCCTCCCTGTTCTGTAATAAACATAGAGATAAGAGCATTAGCAGGGGGAGAGAGGTAGCTGTGATGGTATATAAGGCTGCACTTGACCCCCCTTCTTAATAGCTTTCACTGATTGATGATGGGTCACAAAGAAAGAGAGATCGTAAACTGTACTGTTCTCCTTCTTCCGTGTCTCCAGGACAGCTTGCTTTCTATTGGGCACTGTGCATGGGTGTATTTTTCAGGATGTTGAACTTTTAACTCCTACTGCACATGATAAGCTTGTCGGTTAGACGGAGTTGAGACATGCCCAAAATGCCCAAGCCCATGCCCAGCACACAGAGTTGTATATGAAATACCCCAGCCCATGCCCAGCACTCAGGACCTGTATATAAAATGCCCCAGCCCATGCCCAGTACACATACCTGTATATAAAATGCCCCAGGCCATGCCCAGCACACAGAGTTGTATATGAAATGCCCCAGATAAAATTCCCCAGCCCATGCCCAGTACACATACCTGTATATAAAATGCCCCAGCCCATGCCCAGTACATCAATATATAAATTATATAAATAGAAGTGCTAGAGCTTTGCCACAAGGGAAAAGGAGGTCCCTGCCCTGCAGAGCTTACAATCTAGTCATGGATATTGATAGAATATATGTGTGGATTCTGAACTAATCTTTGGAAAGGTAAGAGTACCCTTGTTTTACTTGATAGACTATCATTTAGGGGGACATGTTAATAAAAGTTTGATAACCTTTTCGACAGGGGAGGACTGGGACCTTTTGACCTGGGGGGCAAATATAACCAAGTGGCCCTTAAATAACAAAACCTTTCAACACACCCACTTTGCCAAGGCCACACCAACTTTGTTGATGTTATGACTATTTTTAACACCACTATTCCCATTTTACGATGTGGTTAAGATAGCAGTAACAGTCTAAGAAAGGGGACGGCTTACTAATACCAACTAATGAACTGGAGGGCTGACTAAAGGGCAAATTAAATGTAGGGCTGACAATACTGGCTAATGAACTGGAGGTCTGACAAAACTTGATAATGAACTGGAGGGCTGACTATCAACACTGGCCAATGATCTGGAGAGCTAAGAACACTGGGTAATGAACTAGAGGGCTGACACTAATGGCTAATGAACTAAAGGGCTGACAATACTGTGTAATGAACGGGAGGGCTGACAATACTGGGTAATGAACTATAAAGGTGACAGTACTGGGTAATGAACTGGAGGACTGACACTGCTAATGAACTGGAGGACTGACACTGCTTATGAATTGGAGGGCTGACGCTTCTTCTGAACTGGGGGGCTGACACTGCTTATGATCTGGAGGGCTGACAGTACTGGGTAATAAACTGGATGGCTGACAAAACTGTGTAAAGAACGCTCATTCTCCATGTGACCCGCTCTTTATTTGGCTTGTGTCTTCTGCTATTATGCCGTATCTGATCCCCCGTGGACTGGTGACTGACCTTGACTGGCGACAGCTGAGTATGACCATTACGTGTTGTGCCGATGTATAAGGGGGTTTTAGATCTATCACTACAGCCTGAGAGTTTATTTATGATAGGGTTTTGACATGGTGGATGATGTTTGTAATAGATTTTAAGTGTTTTTAATTATGTATTTTTGTATATGCACATTGTTCCCAGCTGGAAGTTAATAAAGGGATATGTATTCACTAGCTTAAGTGGTGTGCCTAGTCTGCTTTATTCTTTAGCTTTTTGGTATCTGTATTCTTGACGTGTGCACCCACTTCTCTACGTAGAGCCTATATACTCTGTGCGAGCACAACATTGTTATATCAAGAACTGAAAGGCTGACTAACATTTCTAATGAACTGGAGGGCTGACAATACTGGGTAATGAAATGAATAGCTGACAATGCTGTTTGTATATATAAAATGCCCCAAACTATGCCAGCAGCAGACTTGCATATATAAAATGCCCCCAAACCATGCCAGCAGCAGACTTGTATATATAAAATGCCCCAACCCATGCCAGTAGCAGACTTGTATATATAAAATGCCCCAAACTATGCCAGCAGCAGACTTGTATATATAAAATGCCCCCAACCCATGCCAGTAGCAGACTTGTGTGTATATATAAAATGCCCCCAAACCATGCCAGCAGCACATTTGTTTATATGCAAATGCCCCCAGCCCATGTCAGCAGTAGACTTGTTTTCTATAAAATGCCCCCCAGACCATGTCCAGCAGCACTTACTTGTGTTTTTAAATTGCCCCAGCCCATGCCAACAGCAAACTTATATATATATAATGCCACCTAGCCCATGCCAGCAGCACAGCCTTGTATATATATAATGCCCCAACCCATGCCCAGCAGCACAGACTTGTATATATGAAATGCCCCTAGCCCATGCCCAGCACACAGACCTGTATATAAAATGCCCAAGCCCATGCCCAGCACACAGAGTTGTATATGAAATGCCCCAGCCCATGCCCAGCACATGTAGGACCTGTATATAAAATGCCCCATCCCATGCCCAGCACACAGACCTGTATATAAAATGCCCCAGCCCATGCCCAGCACACAGGAGCTATATATAAAATGCCCCAGCCCATTCCCAGCACACAGACCTGTATATAAAATGCCCCAGCCCATGTCCAGCACACAGATCTGTATATAAAATGCCCCCCAGACCATTCCCAGCAGCACTTACTTGTGTTTTTAAATTGCCCCAGTCCATGCCAACAGCAAACTTATAAATATATAATGCCACCTAGCCCATGCCAGCAGCACAGACTTGTATATATATAATGCCCCAACCCATGCCCAGCAGCGCAGACTTGTATATATGAAATGCCCCCTACCCATGCCAAGCATGTAGACTTGTATATAAAATGCCCCAGCCCATGCCCAGCACACAGACCTGTATATAAAATGCCCCAGCCCATGCCCAGCACACAGACCTGTATATAAAATGCCCCAGCCCATGCCCAGCACACAGACCTGTATATAAAATGCCCCAGCCCATGCCCAGCACACAGAACTGTATATAACATGCCCCAGCCCATGCCCAGCACACAAACCTGTATATAAAATGCCCTAGCCCATGCCCAGCACACAGGACCTGTATATAAAATGCCCCAGCCCATGCCCAGCACACAGACCTGTATATAAAATGCCCCAGCCCATGCCCAGCACACAGACCTTTATATAAAATGCCCCAGCCCATGCCCAGCACACAGACCTGTATATAAAATGCCCCAGCCCATGCCCAGCACACAGACCTGTATATAAAATGCCCCAGCCCATGCCCAGCACACAAGCCTATATATAAAATGCCCCAGCCCATGCCCAGCACTCAGGACCTGTATATAAAATGCCCCAGCCCATGCTCAGTACACAGACCTGTATATAAAATGCCCCAGCCCATGCCCAGCACACAGACCTGTATATAAAATGCCCCAGCCCATGCCCAGCACACAGGACCTGTATATAAAATGCCCCAGCCCATGCCCAGCACACAGACCTGTATATAAAATGCCCCAGCCCATGCCCAGCACACAGGACCTGTATATAAAATGCCCCAGCCCATGCCCAGCACACAGACCTGTATATAAAATGCCCCAGCCCATGCCCAGCACACAGGACCTGTATAAAAAAATGCCCCAGCCCCTGCCCAGCACACAGACCTGTATATAAAATGCCCCTGCCCATGCCCAGCACACAGGACCTGTATAAAAAATGCCCCAGCCCATGCCCAGCACACAGACCTGTATATAAAATGCCCCAGCCCATGCCCAGCACAGACATGTATATAAAATGCCCCAGCCCATGCCCAGCATACAGACCTGTATATAAAATGCCCCAGCCCATGCCCAGCACACAGACCTGTATATAAAATGCCCCAGCCCATGCCCAGCACACAGACTTGTATATAAAATGTAACTTACTAATTCTTTAGGGAGCTGGGTAGGGCTTAGTGGCAGTAACATTCCAGCAGTGAATATGGTGGTGACAGTTAGTTCCCAGCAGGGGTGGAGCATTCCAGACATGATCCAACAAACATACTGCAGGCCGGAGAAGGAGTAGACGCGCCCCTGAGGTCCGGACCGGCAGAGCAGTGTAAGTTGTTGGTAAAGTTTTTTAAATTGAATTTTGTAAAAAATCTTTTATTTAAACTAGACACTGCCAGGTTTTGACTGCACAGACCAGCCTGGGGGGCATTTGCCCCTCTGACCACTGGCCCAGTCCGCCCCTGCTTTCCGACATTATCACTAAATTTATAAACGGCAAAACGTCATAACTGCTGATTATTGCCACTTCATACATCGCCCCGGTAACCACATGATCATATTAATAAAACGTTGATAAGTGTTTTATTGAGGTAAGTTAAAGTACCTGGGGCTGGGAGGTAGGATTCCCTACCTCACTATATCGTTTGGTAAAGGAGCTACAGCACTACCAGTTATCATTTGCCAGGTTAGTTGCCTGGACAAACCCTTTATTAAAAATAATACAGGCTGGCAAAATCAGTTTTCTTTGGGCTGCTGCTATTCACAGAAACAATATTGGGTAGGAATTGCCAGTCCTATATCCCTGTCCCAAGTACTTTTTACATTTTAATTGCTTTTTAAAAAAACTTTATACACATGATAATTATCCTTTAAGACTTTCAGAATTGCCTGAGGTGGTGAAAATGCATAAGTGCCCGTATATCTAGCCTACCAGTGAGTCCCTGAGGTCTCAGTACATTGTGGAGTGTTTTCCAACATAAATAAGGGTTCAGGAGGGAGTGATAGACATTTTTCCATCATTAACTTTAGTAGGATTGGCGATTTCCTATTTTCTGATGATCGCTATTTGAGGTTCGATGATCACTTTTCGAGGTTTAGATTTTCTTTTTTTCGTAATAAAATTGAATGGGGGTCTTATTTCCACACATATGAGTTTGTTTTCTGCTTAAGTTTTCCCTTTAAAGTTGACAAAATCTCAGTTACATCCCTGATCTGGTATTGATAGATGTTATGGTGTCATTTATCTTTTTGCTGTGATACCAGACTTAACACAATGAATATGCTGATATTGCCGGCGCACATCACACATACTACTGCCACTCACCGGCTCGGTGATACTTTTCGCAGTGAAACTGACCCGTTCATAAATATGCTGAAAAACACTATTTGATATTGCGATGTCCTGCGTCAGCGAAATGGTGCTAATAGGGATTGTTTATAAAAATACTCCTTAATATTAATGATACATAAAGATCCAGGGATATCTTTGATTGCCACAAAGGAATTTCCCCCCCTTCATACTGGGTTTTATTTTTGCCTTAAGTTTTATTGCTAAGTCGATTGAACTAGATGGACATATATTTTTATTATATCTGTTGTATTCAGTTAGATCAACTGGACTTTAAGTTGACTCTGGCATGCCCAGAATGTTAAAGTAAACTCCAGGAAGACAAGGAAATAGAAGGGACCAGCTGACACACAGACATCTCCTACTCTTCACTTTCTGAGCCTTTGAAAATGCACTGTAATAGAACCATAAGGAGCAGAGGAGTAAGGGAAGGATTTTTGCACACTACACAGTGGGGTCAGTAGTGGGTTACATTTTAGTTTTGGGGGTGGACATGCCCTTTAAGTTGTGCAGGGGTCACAAAGTCATAAAGCCAGATCTGAGAGATCTACACACAGGAATTGAGTCCCTGAGTAAATCTCCCAGGATATTTCTTTTCCTCTGACCCAGAAGAAGCGAACATCCAGTTACCAAAACACGAGTCGGTAGTGCAGGTTGGGCGGTGGTGTATGCTGTCCTAGGTTTACTCATGCTTGTTGGCAGTGAGCAGCCAGTTAAGTATTGAAGGTCTCCTAGCACCAGCAGATGTGAATTGGTAAAAACAATATAAAGCGAGGACCGCACACACTTTGTGAATTTTCTATTTTATTGTGACATAGGTTTTGTGCACAACGTTTCGGGGTCACTCCCTTCCTCGTGCACCTGAGGAAGGGGGTGAGCCCGAAACGTTTTGCACAAAACCTATGTCACAATAAAATAGAAAATTCATGAAGTGTGTGCGGTCCTCGCTTTATAGTGAGCAGCCAGTTGCTGCATCTTGTTGAGGAGGAGAAATTTAAAGAGGCAGGTTTGCTCCGAGCTGACCGATCTGTTATTGGAGTTTACAGGAATCATCTATTTTGCTATGCTCCACAAACGGCAGCCATGTTTCCCACACTGGAAGGACTACAGGATGAAATCGACTAGTATTTTTTTCTGTGAACCAGTTACCTTTTCGAGGCCCCAATTTCACTTCAATAATCTTTTAGTTTTTGAGACTTGGGGCCCTATTTATAAAAGATCGTTATCGAAAAAATAACGATCGCTATCGTAAAATAACGACCGTTATTTTCTGATAACGACCATTATTTTTTCGATAACGATAATGATCTTTTATAAATAGGGCCCTTGGTTCAGGACTTATGCTGTATATGAACATTACAGTCAGTTTGGGACAGGTTCATGGAACTATTGTGCTTTATTTGCCTGTAGGAGAGTTACCACCTCACCATATATATACCCGGTTATTGTGTAGTATTATTGGCAGCTTTTTTGACCATACTTTCTATAATAGTACAACCAGGATCTATACTTTTCACCTAGACGGGTGCTTTGTTTAGTATTTCTTTTCCTCTTGTTATAGTAATGTGTTAGATATTTTGCACAACTATTTTAAAATCTAACATTTATTACCACTGAATACTATTCCTAGGATCTTCTCAACAGATATGTTCTGAGAAACCAACCTGCTTTCGCTAGTAATGATACAATTATTTTACCAGTCGTGGGAATTCTTTTATGGGGCATGATTGTCTTTTAATCCTCAATGATTTATGACAATGTACACACAGAACACACTGACATAGACCCCCCATATAGAGATAAATTATATATTGTTCTTCTTTCTTAGAAGTCGTGCAATGTGATTTTAGAAAAATAGAGATGAAATTTTAATATCACTTTTGGGGACTAGTTGGTTGATGCAATTTAACTAAAAGCTAGCATAGCAAAAGAAGAGTACTGCACCAGTACATATGTTTTCTATTATTTATGATCCACTTCTTTTCCTTCAGACTACCGGCCTTATTTTATGCTGCATACGTGAGTTTGTACAGCCAGGGCGCAGTATCAGTGAGCTTGCCTGTTGTTTTGTTTTCCGAAAAAGAGCAAGTCTGAAAGTGAGGTCAAAGAACAGGACGGATTTCAATTTGTGTTAAAATGACTTGAAATGAACCCTTCCTTTATATTAATCTCTCAGCATCATTTTATTATATCTGCTGATGCTAAAATGATAGATTATCATAGATATCATAGGGTTCTGTCTAGATCAAGTGCAGGACCATTTCTCATATGTTATATACTGTAAGCAAACAACTGGCAAATTATATATTTAGGCAGAACTGTGATTAACACAGCTCTTCTTACTGTGAGAAACAAGACACAAATATGATTACTTGGTGTTAATCTTTCTTCTGTTTTCAAGGTGTTAATCCCTCTGTATTTAGATGAGTTTTGCTTTAAAGCTGGGTACACACATGCCAGATTTTTGAAAAATGATCAAAGATCAGGATACACACAGCCCTGAGTGTTCTCTCTGTACACAGCATATAGACAGCATAGGGAGAATGCTTAGGACTGTGTGTTTCCCTCCGATACCATGGGTTATCATAAAGGTACTGACACAGTCGTACATTTATGACTGCTCAATAGCGTCCGTTAAAGTACCACGCCTTTATAAATATGCCCCATAATAATTTTTATTTGAATAGTGTACACGTGATTTTGACATCCTGCCTATCAAATTTCCCCCCAAATGTCAACATAACAAAACCAGAGACGCACATTTATTAACCTGTGGTATCAGAAACGTAAGCATAAAAGTACGCACACATATTTATGTAATCATAATTATACAATTGTTGACGAAAAAAAGCGGACTTTAAAGGCACAATACCACAAAATACCAATGCCGTGCCTTTATAAATATGGCCATGGGGCCCTCTAAACTAAAAACTGCTAATTTGCATACCTGGAATACTAAAAATGCACATTCACCCATACAAACTTGCTTACATTGCTCACTGTGATTCCTGAAAGGAGATATTTATTCCACTGGTCCCTCATTGCACTGTGCCCACTTCCATTATGACTTTACAAGCTCCTGCAGCAATCATAAGGCATTTGCTGTGACATTTGCCGTCATGGCTGTAACTTATGGCTAATACCTGAGACAATGTCTAGGGACTGTTTGACTTCTTTCAGAAATGCTGCGGTGGAAAATAAGTGTTAAGAAAGTTGCGTTTTGTGGGGGTCCACATTGTAGAGTTAAAAGTTTGTCAAGGGTCACTTAAACTTATTTTACAGAAACATACATTAATGTCTTCCAATGTATAGTATGGTATAATATAGTATTGTATCATTTTATTCATAAAGCGCCACTTGGGTACGCAGTGCTGTACAAGCCATAATACAGAGAAATTAAATTAAATTTACATAAATAAAGTTTTAAAGGTTAAGAATGTATATATATTTTTACAGTGGGATGCGAAAGTTTGGGCATCCTTGTTAATCGTCATGATTTTCCTGTATAAATCGTTGGTTGTTACGATAAAAAATGTCCGTTAAATATATCATATAGGAGACACACACCGTGATATTTGAGAAGTGAAATGAAGTTTATTGGATTTACAGAAAGTGTGCAATAATTGTTTAAACAAAATTAGGCAGGTGCATAAATTTGGGCACCACAAAAAAATGAAATCAATATTGAGAAGATCCTCCTTTTGCAGAAATTACAGCCTCTAAATGCTTCCTGTAGGTTCCAATGAGAGTCTGGATTCTGGTTGAAGGTATTTTGGACCATTCCTCTTTACAAAACTTCTCTAGTTCATTCAGGTGTGATGGCTTCTGAGCATGGACAGCTCTCTTTAACTCACACCACAGATTTTCAATTATATTCAGGTCTGAGGACTGAGATGGCCATTCCAGAACGCTGTACTTGTTCCTCTGTATGAATACCTTAGTGAATTAAGAGCAGTGTTTAGGGTTGTTGTCTTGTTGAAAGATCCAGCCCCGGCGCAGCTTCAGCTTTGTCACTGATTCCAGGACATTGGTCTCCAGAATTTGCTGATACTGAGTGGAATCCATGTGTCCCTCAACTTTGACAAGATTTCCAGTCCCTGCACTGGCCATACAGCCCCACAGCATGATGGAACCACCACCATATTTTACTGTAGGTAGCAGGTGTTTTTCTTGGAATGCTGCGTTCTTTTTACTCCATGCATAACGCCCCTTTTTATGCCCAAATAACTCCATTTTAGTTTCATCAGTCCACAGCACCTTATTCCAAAATGAAGCTGTCTTGTCCAAATGTGCATTAGCATACCTCAAGCGGCTCTGTGCTGCGGGCCGAGAAAAGGCTTCCTCTGCATCACTCCTGCATACAGCAACTCCTTTTGTACAGTGCGCCAAATGCTTGAATGATGCACAGTGACTCCATCTGCAGCAAGATGATGTTGTAGGTCTTTGGTGCTGGTCTGTGGGTTGAATCTGACTGTTCTCACCATTCGTCGCTTCTGTCTATCCGAGATTTTTTTTGGCCTGCCACTTCAAAACCTTAACTTGAACTAAACCTGTGTGTGACCTCAGACCTCAACCTCAGACCAAACAGAGCTTTCACAGCTCACAGGGTCAAAACCAGGTTGAGGGCTGCCGTCAGTAACATATACCACTTACCAGGTATATAAAACACTGCCACCACCCACTCACTAACGGCTGTGGGAGCCGATCCCAGTGGCGAGACTACAACTCTCAACCTCAGACCAAATCGAGCTTTCCCAGCTCACCGGGTCAAAACCAGGTTGAGCGCTGTTGTCACTAACATATACCACTTACCAGGTATATAAACTACTGCAAAAACCCACTTACTAATGGCCGTGGAAACCGATACCAGACTTAACGGCTAAAAATCTAAAATAATACTAAATACCTGTATCACTTGCTGCCACAGAATAATAACAGATAATACATGAAGTACAGAATTCAATTATTATATGTAGCATCTCAGAGGACAGGATTCTTACTTAGTTCTATTAGAGCACTAGGAGAATCAGCTTAAAGATTTTATAGAATATCGTTTAATAAAAGAAAAACAAAAACGGTGCAATAGTGTTCACAAAAATAATTAACAAACAGAGGTAAAACAAAGGGATAAAAGGTGAAAATACTTATATGATGGTGAAAGTCCAAGACCTTAAAAGAATAAGTCCATAGATGGTAAAGAGTTTCTGGCTCCAGAAAGGTAACTCTGATAATCCATAGTTTAGATGTTCCATAAGATGTAAATCAGGAGCTCCATTCCAGTAGCTGTGTGGCTCCTTATAGGGGAACTGTGGTCTCCAAACAAGTTAAGTTTAAATGAAAGGCCAGCTTCCTACCTTTAAAACGAGCCTCAGAAATGACTGATCAGAAAGTTAATGGGTGGGAGGCTGACTTGTGACTTCTCCTGCACAGTGCCGCCGGCGAGCACAGCCTCAGACTCCCTCAGTGTGTGAGGGAGACATGAAGTCCCTCCTCCTCTCTGCTGTGTGAAGTCCTGACAGAGAAGATAAGGGAATCTACAGTCTTTCTCTTTCACTATGTCTCTTCTCTCACTCTGCCTGACAAGGCTGATTCCACAGAGTTTTCTGTAGGGGGGGGGTGGCTCTGAGTAACCCATGGCAGCAATGAGTGGGCGGGGCTTAGACACCCTCACAAGTGGGTGGGGCTTAGACATAGGCTGTAAGATAATGGACCATGGGGGGCCTGCAACTGGAGGGACATGGGGTCCATGAGTGGGAGGGACTAGGGGGACTGCAAAGGGGAGGAGGAGACAAAGGACAGATTGACTGTCCGTTTCAGAGCAGGAAGCAGGAAGTGCAGGGGACCTGGTGATGCTGCTGCCATATCACACACAAAAATGTAAATATCTTCAAAACTATGCAAAATAAACAATGGAAATAAATTGCAAAAATTCTCAGGGCAGCAATTCTTATCAATTTACCTCAAGTCATTTTTGGACCACAGTTCCCCTTTATCTACCCCCAGGCAAAAGGGGGGCAAATAATTTACTCCCAACCAATCACCAACAGGTGTAGGCTGGATTGAGGGTGTGTCAGATATCTGATTACCTTTGGAAGACACATTTGCAGTGACATTTTTTAGATAATTCATAACTCTGTGGTCCAAGGTACTACCAACTGGAAATGGCTAAATTAGTTATTGTCATGAATTTACCAGTTGATAGACACCAAACATAACAGAGCACATTCACAGTGGTACAAAAAGCTGTGTCTAACATCTCCCTTTGCTGTAAATGTTGGTTGATTTCTCGAAGTAACCTGGAAATAAAACAGGGGTCAGCTCCCATAATTCTCTGTGATGCTTTGCTTTTCATACAAATATCAGAAAAGTAATATTTGTAGTTTATTTCCTAGCCAGCATGAGTGGCAGAATGAAAATTAATTCTATTTATTAAAATTTAAAAAGGATGATTTGAGATCTGAACCAGTTGCCTAAAATTAGAACATTAGTACACTTACCCACCTTAGAGCATACAAAAAGCAGTGGTGCATTTCCTGATTTGGGGCGATATTTATCATTGATTTTGATTGATATTGATATAAACCAATAATGCTATGTATCGTGATTGAAAAGTACCATTAGAAGTTGTATTTTTATTATTGTACCACACAGGTAATTTTCACACAAAAAATGTCCTGTGTCACAATAAGGAGAGAAAGTGCAAACAGATAGTGTTGCTAATTTTGTCTAACCGACGCATTTGTAAAATGTTTTCTATTGGAAAACCCAGATAATGATTCTTAATAAACACCTATTGTCGACCTGTTTTATGTGTATATGCAGATTGCATATTATTTAATGCTATATACATGTATGCACAACCCATTTTTGTATACTATAACACAGAAAGTACATTGTGCCTTATTTATAAAGGCAGAGTATTGCTAAATAGCAATATTGCGCCTTTAATCATTGTAAGTGTTATAACCACGATCATGCTTAATAATGGTCAAAAATTTACGATATCGATTGTTAATTTACAATCACAGTCATAAGTTTGAGATTGTTATTGTACAATTGATTATACAATAAAATTGTGGTACTTTAGTACTGCATAGTATTGTACGTTCACCAGGTGGTACAGTAAATGTATGGCCACGGGCCGTACTTCTATGGTTACTCGTGGTAGGGTTAACTTCGCCCCCAGTATGTTTCGTTTTGGATATCGCTGGTAATTAAATATAGTCCATCATTCTCACTCCCAACGTCATACACATATTTTATAGATATTAATTTGAAAGAAAATAAGTTTAATTAATATATTAAGGAAATAATAATGTATAATAATAATCTAGCTTTAAAGTGTATTTGGGGAATATCAGTAGTTAACATATTCATTAGTTGGGGGTTGTGTGCCAGAAAATATACAAATATTCTTGACCTGTCTTAGTCAATTCGGTTTGACAAGGTCTCCTGGGGGTATGATAAAAGTTGAATGCTTACAAAACTGTTGTTACATGTAAAGAACCGGATCTGCTCCCATCTTTTATGTTTCTATCTTATTAACCTTCTGTAACCTCTATATAGTGGAATATGTTGCAGACTTATCCAGTCCTTGCGGGATTTGTTGTATTTGTGTTTCAAATGAACTATGGGATTTCTTTTAAAGCTTAAGGCTGCAACTTCCTTGCTCCATGGAGACTGATAAATTGTGTAAGCAGCATCCCATTGAATATCAATTAGTAAAGGTTGTATTTAGGTGGATGATGAATATTATGTGAAGAAAACAGTTTATTGAAAGAAATAGAGTCACCTGTAAGCCAGTTATAAAGAGAGCAGTATTACCATATCATATGTCTTTGTCTTATACAGTAAGCATGGTGTATGTACAGATGAAAAAACTGGGGTAACATAGAAAAGGATAAAACAATACAATAAAGGAAAAATATTACCAATATAGAATTATACAGAAATAGAGAGCATTCATGACTCCAATACATGGGGTGTCTAAGTGCAGTTTGACCATGTTCTTGGGGAGGTATGATGTCTCAACTTAAATATGATCAGGATTTAGGTAGGGAGGAGGGAGGTTGAGAGGGCACTCCCCCTGTGGGATCCAGGCTCCAGTCACAGGGTCCTATGATATAAAGCTATATACATAAGTAATATTTTATCCTATTCACCATTCAACTGTGTGGTCCCCACCACGCAGACCAGATGAAGTTGAACCAGTCCAAGTTACCAGTTTAGATAAATGGATCGAAACATGGGTAGCAACTTATCTATCTTAGTCTTAGTTCATTTGGGGATATCTGTCATAAAACAAAGTTTCTCTGAGGAAGGGGAGTTGGTCAATACACCTAAACACGTACTCATGGGAGCTCACTTTTGTGGGTTAGGATTGTGGAGCTCACACACTCCAAAACAGCAGAGGTGACTCTAAAGAAGTGACCCAGCATCATAAAATGCGTCAGGTGTTTTCCCTTCCCTCCCTTTGCCTAATGATAGATAGTACCACGCCGTGTTTGCTTGCACTATTGTTTTTATCATAAGGGAATAAAGTCTGTCTTTTAAGGATTTCCGAGTGGTGCCTGCTCTGTTTTCCTCATTTATTTGTTATTGTAAGGCCAAATCAGATACCAGTAATCAGCATTTATAGTATGACATGTAGGGCATTCCGAGATATTAGGGGCCATAAATAAATATGGCCCTAGATGTTGCTAATCCGATTCCCCAAGTGTAGGTATAAATCTGGACCATTTATTGGTTAATGTGGCGGTGCCTTCATTGAGTTGGGGTGTAGTAGGCGTGAATATGAATTGGAGACATAACAGCAGTCTTTGCAGGATTTTATCGGATGGCATCTGACTTGGATGTATGGTGTTTGAAACTGTTTAATATGTTTTGATGTTTCATATGAGGCAGTATCTAATTTGAAGGTATCTGAATAGGAAAGAGTGGGGTATGTTAAATGCTTGTTTAAAATCAGTGAAGTGAACCTATTAATGATTCTGTATAATAAGGGAGAAAACAGAAATATTCTACAACTCCAGTATGTGTGCTTCTGGAAAAGAGGCGAGATTAGGGAAGAAGGCGTTATGACATAGTGGTGTTTCTTTGGGATGCCATCGTATGCCAAAAATTTATTAATTGGCTTCTGGGACTGGGAAATCTGTAGGGGTGTTTGGGGGGAGGTGGCTAGGAGCCAGGATTTAAAATGAGTTGGCTTGCCAGGTAGTATAAATGTAAGGCTGTCATGGCCAGGCCCATTAGAAATGTTGGTCTTTGTGATGACTTAAGTTGAACTCTAGCCCTGCCAGTTTATGGGAATGGGATTAAAAGGGTATGGAGTTTTAAGAAGAAAGAGTCCAGTTTATAATATAGTGTTGGAAGATGTATAATAGTTTGGGAAGCAACATTTTTTTTTATTAAATTAATGTGACCTATGAGATTAATTGGTAGATGTTTCCATATCTTGAACTTAGCAAAAACTAGCTCTACTAATGGGGTCACATTTGTTGTGATATATGATTTAAAAAAGTCGCAGAGCAACTTATCTGAATTCCTAGGTATTTGAATGTATATGTTACAGGAACTAATTGTCTTGCGAATAGTAGGAGGGGAGAGTCAATGTCAATTGTGAAAGGCAGGACTTACAATTAAGATGTAACCCTAAGGGGGGACCAAATTGTGAGATTATATTATATACAGTATGAATAGAGTAATCCAGGTCAGCTAGGTATATAATCATCATATATATCCGCTTATAGGTTTGCAGTGAGCAGTGTTGGCCAAGTGTGAGGCCTGGTATGTTGGTAAATTTAAAAGAGAACGATCCAGAGCACACCCCAGTATTAAACATAACTGTGTTTATTGAGAACATGTGACGTTTTGGTACCAAGCAGCACCTTCCTCAGATGTCACGTCTGAGGAAGGTGCTACTTGGCACCGAAACATCATGTGTTCTCAATAAACACAGTTATGTTTAAGACTGGTGTGTGCTCTGGATCGTTCTCTTTTGGATTTAGCTACAATTGGCTATTGTATTGTGAGTAGCACCCAGCATCTATCTACCATACACAGGTGTGCAGGAGTTTCTTCTTTGAAGTAACCAAATGGCAGATCTATGACTAGGACAAAGAGGTAGGGAGAGGGGGAATCCCTGTCTAGTGTCTCTAGACAGAAGGAATGGTTCTGAAAGGGTATGTACATAAAAAAATTGTACCCATTTGAGCAATATAGGAATGAAACAGGATAGGCAAATCCACAGGAATATTCAGTGTAGCTAATTGTATTTTGAGCATCTAATGATAGCATTACATGGGTGACAGAATTATCATAATTAACTTGGGTGTGTATTAGAGTTTTCCTGATGTTAATGTATGTATGTATAGTTTATTTATAAAACATCACTTGGGGACGCAGTGCTGTACAGTACATCAACAAAATACAAATAAGTCATACAAGGGGGGCAAACACAAATAGTTCAGTTCATAAATATATAAATTATATAAATACAACTATATAAAAGCTAGAGCCTTGCCACAAGAGGAAAGGAGGTCCCTACCCCGTAGAGCTTACAATCTAGTTAGGAGGGTAACCTACAGATTCAAAGGAATAGATAGTGGATTTTGCCTTTCTAATCTGGTTTGGTTGAATTATTCTGAGGATCACTCACACAGAGACAGGCCAACTAATATTTTTAAAGGAAAACCTTTTTTAATGTAATTTCCATAAAAAAAACGTTGGCATATAACAACCAATCAGATGTTATTTATCATTTGAAATCTAAAATCTGATTAACTGGGGCAAAATTAACACACATTTAACAATAAGAACTTTTATTACATCTCCTTGAAAGCTTCTTAATGTACCTGCATTTACTACTTATACTGCTGTGGCGCACCTGGTAAGGCTCCAGTTTTAGAAACACACAGTTCAGAAGATCACAAGTTCTAATACCCAGATTTGCCTTTTTTTGGTTTCCATTATAATCCTATCAAACAATAACGATTCTACATGTACTAGTGTTCTACACAGAGGGCCACATTTATAAACCCACAGTATCGCTTTTTAGTGATACCGGGGGTAAGTTAATATATGATCACAGTCGTAAAATTTACGGCTGCGATTGTACATTTACGAGAACGATTTTTAATTAAAGAACGTTTGGTCATAGAATACTAAGCGGTAGTAAACTACCACAATGGTATTTATGGGGATCATAAATCTACGATTTTGTCATTAAATTAACAGAAATTAACAATTGGTTTAACAACCGTTTGTTAAATGCACGTTATCACCAAAAAGCGATACTGCGCCTTTATAAATATGGCCCAGAATCTCTGTTAGGCTAGAGGTAAGAGCTCTTCTTTTAGAAAGACAGAATACAAGAAGTTCAATTCCCCAGACTGAAATGTTAAAGGGCATGTCCACACCCCAAAACTAAAATTTAACCCCATACTGGATCCACTGTGTAGTGCAAAAAAATCCTTACCCTACATCTCTGCTTCAAGTGGTTCCTCTGAGTAGGGGTCTCTCTACCTGGATAAATGTTTCTGCCTATTCTCTTACCACCTGGAGGTATTCTGGCATGTGCAGGGGAGCCGATTCCCTCCCTTCCTCCCTCCATCCAGATCCATTGCGATCATCTTAAGTTCTAGCATAAAGCCCTTTTAGTATATTGTAGCTCTCTCCCTCCCAAACCCAACCGCATGGTTAGTTCGTAAAAAAGATAGAATAAACTTACTTACCAGCCTGGGATCCATCGGCTGTTTCAATAGCAGGCAGCTGCTTCTGTGATTGGCTGCCTCTCAGCCAATACATAAAGCTGGATTTGATTCATGGATATTTCCGATTGCCAATAAGGATGGAATTTTTTTCCCATTCATAATCCTGGTGGGGGTTTTTTGCCTTTCACTGGATCAACTGTTAGGAAGGAAATGTGGGTATTGAGTAGGTTGAACTGGATGGACGTATGTCTTTATTCAACCTCAAATACTGCTACTACTATTACTACCCTCATTCCATCCCAATGAGACTCTGAAAAAAGTGATTAACTGGGTAGCCTTGGATAATTACATTTATTACTCTTTTACGAATCCCAAAGAGCATAAATTGAAAGACATATTTATAGTTTAACCTACACCCGAGTCAAAGAAAAACAATGGTGAAGTAATATTCAGAAAATTAATAAACTTTCAACCAGGGGATAATACAAGGAGGTTCATAGATATACTAAACTAGACTCAAAAAAGGAAAATTACATCTACAATTTTGACACTTGATGCAGAAAAGGCATATGAGTGAATTGGCTATATATGGAAAAAATATTAGACAACTTCAATATGAGGAAGTATCCAAAGAGCCATACTAAATCTATACAATCACCCATCCGCTAAAGTATATATCTCACAGATGCTTTCTAAACCATTTGTTACCTCGAACGTCCCCCATAGTTTTTGATCTTACAATGGAACCGCTGGCAGAGTATATTAGGAACAATTCCAAAATAAGTGGAATCAAAATCGGAGGAAAAGAACATAAAATTGCTCTATACGCAGATAATGTCATACTAGCTATATCTAATCCCATAATTTCCCTTATACACCTTCAGCATACATTTGAGGAATTTGGAAGAATTTCCTATTATAAAATCAATGAACATAAATCATATGTTCTAGGGTTAAATATATTGATAGCTCTTAAAACATTTCTTACAGCTAAATATAAATATAAATGGAATGAAAAAGCAATTATTTATCGTGGTATACAATTAACCCCGCAAGAAGAAATTTTGTACCAATCCTAAAAGAGACGAAAGAAGAATTACAATAATGGACCCTAAAATATCTACCATGGTTAACAAAAGTATCACTGCTGAAAATGATGCTACTACCAAAATTATTGTACAAATTCTGCACACTGCCAATAATTATTCCTGAGTCATTTTTTAGATCTCTTGATACTCTAACTAATAATTATATATGGGACAACAAAAAACCCAGAATAAAAAAGAGTATACTTAGCAAATCTAAACTTAAAGGTGGCATATTATTCCCAGAATTTCAAGACTACTATTATGCTGCAAACCTAGAACAAACGAAAACTTGGTGGTCACAAACTGAAAGTAAACAATGGGTAGATATAGAAAAAAAAAGCAATAAAAATATATCACCCAGAGCTAATATTGAAGCTGTAACATTTAATTTGCCATACCCCCCAAAGTGATCTTATATCTATTAATGCATCGATATATGTATGGAAGCAAATTATGAAATTTCACAACAATAAAATTGATATATTGCCATATGTTTCTATGAATACAATGGAAATACACTTTGGGAATATTAAGCCAAAAGAATGGGAAGACAGAGGTATAACACAGATTTCTGACTTCTTTGTACAGGGAATATTCACAAGCTTTGAACAACAAACAAAAGTATAAATTCCCAGAGAATTTCAGACTACGGTAAACTTTTATCAGATAAAGAATCTTATCCAAAAGTTAATGAAGTCTGATTCTAGCGGAACCGGTACTCCGGTTGTTGAACTCTTAGTTAACGAAGAGGAAAGATCAAAAATAATATCTAAATTTTATAAAGAATTGAATGACAAAAACGAGTTCACAAAATTGGAATGCCTATCCAAATGGGATAGGGATCTGGAAGACAATATCTCAGATGAGCAGTGGTGTAATGCTTTCAAACTAACATTTCATTTTTCTAAATGTATCAGCCACCGGGAAACAAATAAAAAAATCGCCATGAGATTCTACAGAACACCTACCCAGATAAATCAATGGTTCGAAACAGAATCTCCATTATGCTGGAGAGGTTGCGCTCACCGCAAAAAATATTTAATTTTTTAAGCAAATTGTTGATGATAAATGTAGAGGCAGATCCCGGATTAGCAATACTTAACATAAATTTAAACCAATATAATGTATCCTAAAAAGCCATAATATATCATACATGTATTATAGCAAAACAACTGATCACAAAAAACTGGAGATCAAAAAAATGATCAAAAAACTTCCTAATCTAGGACAAATCATGTCCACTCTCACACAAAATATGAATCATGAAAAAACCTTTTATATATCACAAAATAATTTCAAAAGATTCTATTTGATGTGTGCATGTAGATGTACGCTCAATGTAAAATACATATTATTATTATTAAATTAAGGAAAGGTGCCAAGAGACACAGAGAAATTACTGTTTGGATATGTTTAACGACTGATAGATGATTGAAAATATATAATATCACCTGCATTGATGTAAAAGATATACAATTATATTTCTATTGTATTTTGATTAATAATTGTATTTATAGCAACATTATAAGAACAGAATGTAATTTAAAACATTTTTACATTTTAATATTGTTACTATATGAAAAATGAATAAAAGTTATGTTATATAAAAAAAAAATAATAATAAACTTTAAGCTAGAAAAATTAATAAAACAAAATAAAAACAATTTAAATGTCTTTAGAGCCGCTAGTCTCTATATTCGTAGCAGTAGGGGTATGATAGATAGCAAATGATCAAATAAATAATTTAATGAAATGTATACATAATCAATTGTAAATAAATTGTATAAAGTGCATTAATACTTCCAATTCAATATTTATAAAAATGGTCCCAAATGTAAGGGAAAAAAACAGACAGAAATCAGAACAATCCACTTTCCCACCCTCCTTGTTAGAATAATATTATTCAACAAAAAAATAAGTTCCAGGGTGCTGGACTGAGGCTTTATCCCCTTCCCAGAGCATCAGCAATCAGCTGTTTTTAAACAGAGATAGAGCATATGCAGTAAAGATAAGCATGATCAACTGTTAAAAAGTTAATGTTCTGCTGTTTTGGTATCAGTCTGTTAAACAGCTGATCGCTCGTATCTTTACTGCATACGCGCAATCGGTCTACAATCTTGCAGGGGGGTGGGGTTTTGGGGCGGCCCTGCAGTTATGCACCTGTCAGGGCAGACAGTTGGCAGTCGTTGGGCTGACCCTGACACGATGGAATGACACTGAAACTATAGAATGACCCTGTTCTTAAATTTGGTCTTAGGGCTAGGTTTCACTTGCTATGCAGAGTACCTTTTGCACTGCATTCCATTCTAACACATTCTTTTCATGTGTGTTGCCATCTTGTCTAGTTTGGCCTCAGCCTTAGTACATTTCATTGTCTACTTGTAAACCAGAGGTATCAGTCCTTACTAATACACCAGGTCCATAATGCCCATGCCCTAAAATACCATTGCAGTCATTGAATACCAAAACGGTGAGCCTATTGGTGATACAGAGAGGTCGCGAAGTACTGCACTGTATTGTTTTTTTTATCATGATCATTATTCTACAATACGTTTTTTACATTGTAGTACTGCAATATGTATTGAAAGTTGTCTTTCCCTCAAAATGAACAGCAATGCTTTTCAGTACAGTACATTTGTTTTTGGTTGTATTGACAGGAGTTTTGTAATTATTTGCATTCATTAAGAGGTGTCAAGGAGGCCATTTATGTCAAAATAATCAAACCCGAATAGAGGTGTGTGTGTGTGTTTGTTTGTTTGTTTGTGTGTGTGTTTGTTTGTGTGTGTGTGTGTGAATGGGGGGGGGTTCGACACCAACTGTCTGCCATGTACAATGCTGTTTTAATGCCTTACACTGGGCAGATTCGATAACACCTCTTAGCCACAATGCAATCAACACCTTGCATTAAGGAGGTATCTAACACCTGGCTCTTATAGGCTGACTGGAACTTTCCAGGGTATTTATTGTCAACAGATTCTTGTACAGGTCATTCTGAATTGAGAAAGCCAGTTGGATGACTAGCGAAACGTCTTCAAGAACTAAACTTCAAGTCCAGTTGACCTAACTGAATACAACAGATATACCAAGATCTGGATGAATGAGAACCGTCACAAGCTCATTTGCATTCACCACTATAGGGAGTGGTTTAGCGATTTGTTTTAATGGCAGATTGAAGAGATTTCAGTTTGTTATAAACTTCCCAACAGATGTAATTTAATCTCCCATTATACTGTATGTATGTTGTGAAATGGATTCATTTATTCAAGCTTTATTTTGTCCTCTTGGCAGTATTAACACACCATTTTTTGCTCAGTAACTAAAAGCCTTCCAAATAGCTTTTTTTTCAAACATCATCAGCTATCTTATCCTATAATGAGAGAAAATAATGTTATTCTCAGATTTAATATCCTTCTACCAGCCAAATATAATAAAGTCAAACAAATGTACAGCTGTACAGAAAAAAGAGCTTAATTGTTGCCTGATTCCTCATATATCCTCATATATTAAATGTAAAAATGTACTCATGGATGATATTGTTTCATAAAAATCATACATAAAATACAATCACAAGCCAATGCATTCCATGAGAAAAGTGAAACATGTTTGTTTTACCTGCTGAGCACACAAAGTTTCATAATAATTATACTCAAGTTATAGGTACTTTACAGGCACACCATAATGTACCGGTATAGTAATATATATATATATAATAAATTAGGAAGATTTCATAGTTTTGTGGTTATTTTTGTAGTTTTTTTTTAGTTCAAGAAACCAATCTGGGCATGGAGGTAAGGTTTAAAATAATTTGGTAAACCTATTAAACTTGGTTTTAAAAAAAAGTGTATAAGTTTGAAGACTGTAATGTTAACACATTAGACAAAGAGCAATACTGGTATAAAAGAGATGTGTTTAATTTATTTCAAAATAAAGAAAAAAATCCTGAATAGAGGTTGGGGTGCCACATATAATGCTGCCTTGACACCCTATCCTGGGCAGTTTAATAACACCTCTTGCTACAATGCAATCAGTAGAATCAGTATCAACATAATGGAAAAATAGTATGTATGCAAATAGTATTATCTTTTTTTGCATTGTAAGTATTGAATTTTAGGCTACAATCATCAGTGTACTGTATATAGTGTGGATGTGCAAAAGATGTACTTTTCCCAAATTATGGTCAGATGTTCATTTAAGAAAAGTACTTTTCCACCCACAAAACTAAAGCAGGTCCACCCCAAAAATTTGCCCCAATGCTGGCCCCACTGTGTAGTGTAAAAAAAATGCTTACCTTACACCTCGGCTTTTTATGGTTCTCTTGCAGTGCCTGTTCAAAGTCCTAGAAAGTGAAGAGTCAGAGCTGTCGGTGTGTCATCCAGTGCCTGCTTTTTCCTTGTCCTCTTAGAGGATATATGCAGGGGAGCCCACCCCCCTCCATTTCTTCCACCCTCCTTCATCCCTTTACCTATCAAAACCCTTTTTTGTAGTCTAGGGCACACCACACCACCCAAACTGCCATGTTAATTTTTTTAAAACAAGCCACAGAAATAGATTTACCATCCTTTGTTCCCTCTACTCTCTGCATAGCTGTCAGACAATCACAAATGCGCCTGTCAGTCCAGTCTCTATTTGCTACTTCTGGGAAGCAGAGAGCCGAGGGAATGAACGATGGTAAGTCTATTTCTGAGGCTTGTTTTTAAAAATGAACATGTAGGTTTGAGGTGGGCTGGGGTGAAAAATATAATTTTGGGGGTGGAGATACCCTTTAAAGGAAAACAATATTATCCTTGGCAACCCCCCAACTTTTAAAAGAATCCTAGCTTCAGCTTCTAAGTCCTGTACTTACCTCTAGAAGTTCCAATCGCCAACGGAATGTTCCCCGCCTCCCTCTCCTCACCGGGGCAGAAGACACACTTCTTCAACTGCGTGTCTTCCTATTGGTTAGCTTGTGGAACTTAAGAGGACATTCAGCATTTAAGGAACATAACAGAGACATTGAGCTCACAACAGACAAGTACTGGTAAATTATTATCTAACTAAAGAATGCACCTTTGTTGTGGTAGCTGGATTTAGAATAATTTCCAACCAATTGATTTAGAAATATAGCGAGTATGCAATATGAATTGATTTGCCTATGCATTGGTATTCTAATTGCTTATATCCATTTTTTTTTGTGCCGAGTATAACGTGGATGTATAATGATTCATTTTTATAAATCTCTATATAAAATATATACACGTGGAATTAAGGTGTTGGTGGATTTACGTGAGAGCTAGTATTGCCTCATCTTTAATTTTTAGCAGACAATCTAAACATTCCAATCATCTTTATCTACATCCACTCAAGCTGTTTAGCCCTCAAGTAAAACAAAACATAACACAATGTTCTGAAGTCATGCTAGGCTTGCCTAATACAGCAATAAAACATATGTACAAGATTGCTTCTAAGCTTCGTGACCCTTACAAACACATTAAAAACAAGTGTTTAAATACAATCTCAAGAGGATTTAATAAGAGATAGAAATGATAAGAAGAAACTAAGTGAACATTAATTTCAGAGTTAAAAATATGGGGCAATAAAACCTATGCTACTGGTATTCATCTTCACTGTAATTTTCTTAAAGGGCAATATACTGTAAGAGTATAGCATTTCAATGCATAAAACCCTTCTCTAAATATCTGCAGAAATTTTATTATATACTGTATGAGGAAACTACAATAATTCTTGCCTGAGCTTGTCACTCTTCACACTTAACCATCTAGCTACACAATAGGTTATGTCCTCACGTTTGGATCTGTAATAAAAACCCAGATTTATTGGTACTTCGTGTGCCATATAAGGAGTTGAATGTTTTAGTGCGTACCTTTAAATCATACATCCACTTATTACACTTAAAAGTATACAGCCTCAGGCTAAAGATTATAGACCTGCATTTCGACATTTTCAGATGGGAATGTATTAGACCATTTTGTATAAGTTTACACGCAGGATTTATAAGGGGAAATAATGTCAAACAAGTGAGTAGGTTTTTATTTAATTTTGTAAATGCGTTTGATTTCTTGTTACTCAATAAGGCAACTGAATACATTTATGACTGAACATTCATAAATCTGCGAATGTCCGGTCGTAGAATACAATGTGGTAGTAAAATATCGCAATTGTATTCAATGTGGCTTTGTGAACCTACAATGACGATCATAGATCTACAATTGTGGGCTTAAATTTACGATCGCGGAAATCTTAGTAAAGGTGTGGTATCACAAAAAAGAGTGTTAAGACTCCCATGAAACCCCTTCTGGATGTGGAATCTAACTGCCTGACAGACCCTGGAGCCTCTGATGGTGAGAATGTTGTGCGGCAAAGCAGGCACCAGGTCATGGCTCCAGATAAGTGCCCCCCCAAAAGCCAATCCCATAATGCGGAGAAGGCATCAGGAACAGAAAGCTGAGACAGGACTGGCAGCAGAAAATCAGGCAGCGAGTATGGAGAAAAGGACGTACCAGTAGCAGGAACAAATAGGCAGGTAGAGACAAAGTAGAACTGGAAGCTGGAGCGAAATGGCAGATATGGGAAACAAGGTAAAACTGGAAGCTGGAGCAAACTGGCAGATATGGAGACCAAGGTAGAATTGGAAACAGGAGCAAACTGGCAGATATGGAGACCAAGGTAGAATTGGAAACAGGAGCAAAACTGGCAGATATGGAGACCAAGGTAGAACTGGAAGCAGAAGTAAACTGGCAGATATGGAGACCAAGGTAAAACTGGAAGCTGGAGCAAACTTGCAGATATGGATACCAAGGTGAAACTGGAAGCTGTCGCAAACTAGCTGGTAAAAGCTGGAAAAGCAAACCTGAGCTGAAGAACAGAGTAAAGAAACATTGAACTGCAGGAAAAGCCAGAACAGGAAGAAGAGAACCAGAAAGAGTCCGGGACCCGTGGCATCCACGCCTGTGCATAAACACCAGCGCACGCCTATGTGAACAGGTAAGTCTGGGGCCATAACAGAGAGATACTGCACCTTTATAAATATGCTATTAAGTGTCAATTAAAAACAAACTAATTTGTCTTTCGTTGTACATGGTATAAACAGATCATTTGGTATTTAAGCAACGTCTATTTAATTTGTTTGGTATTGTCTGTTTGCATCTCCCCCTATTCTTGTTTCCTGACTATCATTGCTTTACTCATCAACCCACAATTTACAGCACAACACCAAGTCTGAGACTCGTTTTAGGAAATCAGGATCATTCCTGATACAGATCTACCATTTGATTGGCTACTAATTATAAAATAGTCATTGCTGAGGGATGATACATAATAATCTGCATCATTCCCAAGTGCCAAAATACATATCCCGATTCACTATCTACAAACCATTCTCCAATAGTATTTCCACAATATACACTCACTCTATTAATTTCTCCATTCGCCAATTATTTACATAATATACACTCTATACACTTTATTCATTTCCATATAAAATGAATTAGCAACTTTGAAATCTAAGCAACAAATTTGGTTTCTTGCAGACAAATGTCATTCTTTAAATTTGTGGTCTAATATTTTGTATTAGAATCAGCAGTGATTAACAAAAAAATTAGAAAGGTAAACCGATCGTTAATTTCCGATTACGATCCCCAAAGAATACCATTGCAGTAGTTTACTACATCAATAAATTAAATAGGATAGGGAGAGAATTCTCCCAAATATTTGGGGCTTATAGAACACACAGCATGGAAGAGGGTAAATTTAGGTTTATACACCACTTATCTTTTCCGAAGGGCGGATCAGTGAATGACAGCATTAGCAAGGAAGGCTCGTCAGTCTCTTACGTTTCCTTCGACAGAGCAGGACACTTGGTTAGGTCGGTGGGGAGAGGAGCCCTGTTGGTAAAGTCGGATATTGAATTTCACCTACCCCCAATACATCGTGACTGCCCTGGGTTGCGCCATTTCATGCTCCTTGTTCGAAACTTTTAGCTCTTTCCTTGAGTGGGCCGTTTGTTTTGAGACTTGTTCCCTGAACGTTTTGTATTATTTAGACGACTTCCTATTTGTGGGCCCGAAAGATTCCAACAAGGGCGCCCAATTATTACTATCATTTCATTTCTTAATGCAAAATTTTAGGGTCACGCTATCAGAAGAAAAAACTGTGGGTCCAGTGACAACTTTATCATTTCTTGGAATCGAGATAGATTTGGTCAGGATGGAATTTAGACTCACTTCTGAAAAATGTAATAATATCCTGGATGCGGTTTCGTTTTTCCTTAAGGCAAAGAAAGTAACACTACGGCAGATACAATCCTTATTGGGTTCACTGAACTTTGCATGCAGGATAATGCAGATGGGCAGGGTGTTTTCCAGAAGGTTGTCTTTGGCCACTAGGGGGGTCCCCTCCCCTCACCATCATGTCCGAATCACCAGGGAAGTAAAAGCCGATTTAGAAGTGTGGCACTCATTCCTAATCAACTACAACGGTAAGACCTGTTAACAGAAAGGAGAGAAGTCAAACTTCGACTTACAGGTTTTGGGGCCATACTGGGAAGCACTTGGTGTGCGGCTAAGTGTCCAACGAGCTGGAAGGATGAGCATAGTAAAAATCTTACGCTCCTAGAGCTTTTCCCCATAGTAGTGGCTGTGGGGTTGTAGGGACAGGAGATGGAGAACAGGCAAATCCGTTTTTGGACGGATAACGAGAGTGTAGTATACGCCATTAACAACCTTACTAGCTTATCCCCATCGGTCTTGGCCCTACTCAGACACCTGGTACTAACGTGCTTGGAATTAAATGTTTGGTTCAGAGATAGGCATGTACCAGGCGTATTTAATTGTGTGGCGGACGCATTATCTTATTTCCAGTGGGAAGAATTCCGGCGATTGACACCGGACGCAAAGTTGGAGCGGAGTGCCCGAGCTATGTATGGAAAATCGTGGACAACAGCTTATGGAGCTAGTGCGTTCATTAGTGGCACCTACAACCTGGGCAAGTCATGGTAAGGCTTGGAAAGAATGGTTTGGTTTTGTCAAAGGGAGGGACATTAACCATGATTTTCAGTCTAGGCTGGAGGTGACACTCGATTACTTGGATCACCTGCTTTCCAGCAGGTCTTCTGGCCTAGTGGCCCAGCGTAGGATGTCTGGGCTTTCTTTTCTTTTTAGGCTGCTGGGATGGCGGGATGTGTCCAAGGTGTTCCTAGTAGTGTCTATTGTAAAAGGCTGGAAAAAGAAGCATCTGGTAAAGGAAGCCAGGTGGCCTATTTCATTTAATATTTTAGTCAAATTATCAGATGTGCTCCCAGGTATTTGTAAATCACCTAACAATATTTCTTTGTTTAAAGAGAGTTGGTTGCGGGGTGGTGGGGGGGGGGGGGGGGGGGGGGGGGGTGTTAGCGGAGGATTTATTTATTTTGCAGGCATTAATCAGGGTGAGAATAACCTGTCTAAGACTGACATCTTTGGTGAAGGAAATTGGTATTCGATCCTTCCTCTTTCAACCCCTCTTCTGTCCAGTCCAGGTTATATGTTCTGCCCTATGTTTTTTTATCACACCAGGACGAATCACCACTTTCTCGCTTTCATTTTGAAGCGGTTTTGAAGAAGGCTTTAGGGAGTTTGGGTTTACGGCCGAAGAAGTTTGGCACCCATTTGTTTAGGATAGGGACAGCCACAGAAGCTTTTCCCCTAGGTTTCTCAGAGGAGAGGGTGCGTATGCTAGGGTGCTGGAAGTCTAATTGTGTGGCGCGATACATCAGGCCTGAATTGCTTACTAATTGAATTTTCTTTTTCAGGATCGCAACATCCTTCAGTATGGTTGGTGGGGCATTCGTACCTTTTCTGGGCTGCACAAAGAGCTGAAGTGTGGCTAGGGGGGCGTAATCTTGGATTTCGGTTGGCAACTCTAAATTGGAGAGGAATCCGTGGACTGGCTTGGTGGCAGGTGATGCTGGAGTTGGTACAAATCAACAAGGAGGACCCAGGACCCTTTATTTTGGTACTTCAAACGGCTGGGAACGATCTTTGCCGTAACCTCCTTTCCGATTTGGTGTATTTAATGAAGGCGGACTTACTCAGGTTTAGAGTTCTCTTTGGAGAGGTGATCATAGTATGGTCAGAGATAGTTCCCAGGTTTCAGTGGCTAGGGGCAAGGGATTTAGGTGCGATGGAAAAGGCCAGGAGGGTGTTAAATACCAGGTTCGTCAGGTCTCGGGGAGGTGTGGTAGTGAGACATCGCCAGCTAGAAGGCGATAATAGATTCAATGACATAGGACTTGCGATTTTTCTATCAGGGATTCGGGATGGTATAGAACAGGCTCTGTATTTGTTGGGTGGCGGTCGGAGTTCCGTGTAGGCTTACTGGAACTGCTGGTGGTAGTTACATCCTTGCAATGTACATGGTTATTTGTAGCCGTTACATGCCCTCTGGGGACCGAGAGGATGGCATCTTAGCTTTGGCTACAGCTGGTTTTCATCTGAATATATGCAAGGATCTACAATTTAAGATCTGGCAATTTGAACACATACATCAAGATTCAATTGAAGTTCTTCAGGGTTATTCAATAAAAGTTCTTATCGTTTAAAATGGTGCTAATTTTGCCCCAACCAATCAGATGTTAGCTTTCAAATGCTAAATAAGATCTGATTGGCTGGTGCAAATTTAGCACCATTTTAAACGATAAGAACTTTTATTGAATCTCCCTGATTAACCTTTAAAATGGTGCTAATTTTGCCCCAACCATTCAGAACTAATGTAACATTTGAAAGCTAACATCTGATTGGTTGGGGCAAAATTAGCACCATTTTAAACGATAAAAACTTTTATTGAATAACCCCCATAGTTTAATGTGTCAATAAAAGCTGTGGCCTACCGTTTCACCCAACACTTATGTTATTTCATAATGTTAAAAAGACAACTAAAGCCACAGAACAACAATGAACCAGAAGGCAGAACACTTTGATATAAAACCAGTAATCGGTGTCTTACCTCTCATTTTGACACAGACACTGGGAAATTTACCTAAATAACATATGGTTTGTGCTTTACTTCACAGTATTCTAGTATCACACAAATGGGTCAACGACCATTATGTTCTGCACATGCTTAGTCCTTAGCTATGGCAGAAACTTGTTACAGTTGGTCACACCCATTAATAATCTCTAGCCAATCCTTTTACAGGACACATAAAGCAAGGAAGCATGTGGCTGAGGTCAGGAGGTGTGGTCTGACACTGCACTTACACACAGATACTTCATCCAGTTCTTAACAGGCTTACATTTACTATAATACGATTTGCTGATGTGGGATTTTATAGTTTATTGGTGTTTTTAGGGGGGTTGTTTTCAGATTCTGGAATATAAAAAATTGGGTTTAGTTCTCCTTTAATAAGAAATTGTGGTATTTTAAGCTTAGACAGCATGCACTTAGTCCAGACGAGGCCTTTAAATAAGTGACAGAAGACTTCCAATGTGTTTCATATGAACATGTATACTGCTAATCTATGTGTTACACAAGGAATAAGAGGCATTACTCTACCTTTGGAAAATAGTAGTGAGCCACTAGAAAATGAACATCAAAGCTGAAAAAAGCTGTCTATAAGAAACGCTGGATACACATTAAAAATTAAATATATCCTATCTATCTATCCATGTAAAATAATAATAACAAAGTGATAAAATGTCTTTAAAAATTGTCGATGTGGTGGCTGCCTGCAATTACATGTTAAACTTTGGATGCTAATGTTATGGCTGAGCCTTTCTTCATATTATATGGTATATCCAGTATTAAAAAATAAGCAACCTTCTCCTAGTTTTAAATGTGAAAAGTTTGATATAAATGTTTTATTAAAGGGTATCTCCACTCATAATATTGACTTTTGGGAATCCAGTTCTATGGAAGAACGGGAGGTAAAGGAGCTGTGCCTTACCTTCTGTTCTTCAATAGAACAAACAGGAGCCAGGAGAGATTGCGCATGCGCATAGAAGACAAGGTCCGTCCGTCAGTATGAGTGGAGATACCCTTTAAGTTTGGAAAAATTTGTGCTCTGGCCTTTTTCTCCACCTAAATGTCTGTGTGATTTATTATGTTGGGTTGTTATATGTATAGCTAGAATTTGATTAGGCTATCCATCCTCCAATCCCCATGTCAAGATTAAATACAGAAAAGACTTCTTTCCTATTTGTTTGTTTTCTAACAAAACCTTCATGCATTTAAATATTTTACATAATAATTAGTTTTATTAATTATTATCTGAAAGTATAGTTGGGTCCAATTTCTTTTGTGAAATAAAACCCTGTGTTATACGGCTTTTTACTAATTACTAATCTTTCATTATACTGGTTAATGGTGCCTTTAAATTCGGGACTATCATGGCTGCAAAAATGACACCAAGAGATTTTATTAAGTGACAAAAAGTAAGGAACATGGTAATTTGTCAAGATTCTGGACGCAACGCTTCACCAACCTCAAGATGGAAACAAATTTATTAATGTTACACTCATGGTGTCATTACTTACCTTTCACTGAATTGTTCTAGAAAGACCAAAAATACCCACGTATTGTCAATTCTTATTACTCTGACTATGAAGGAGCTGTGACCTGAATTTTTTGTAGAAATATTTTAGCTATAGGACACAATCCTACCTTGCTCAAAGGCCTATAGAAAGGTTGACATGGCCTATTTTAAATTGAATTACTAAAGAAAGAAAATTCAGCATATTTTTCAAATCCATTCTGGTGATTTAAGGGAGAGATGCTCCAAGCTGTCTCCTACATTAGGATTGCATTCACGGTGGTTCAGAGAAAAGCTGATGTCACGACCAATGGCTGAAAGTTGTTTCCCAAGCCATGTTCAAAATAGGGGACACAGGACAGGGATGCCCTGCATGTGTTAGCTATAGGGGAAGATGCAGTAAAGTTCGACCAGGTTAACGTGTGTTTTACTCTCAGTTTACAGGGTCTAAACAATGTCCAGATCTTATTGACATTGCACAGCGCAATCAGTGCAGTAAGGTTTAAGTTTTGTGCTTCATGATACTGTGAAACTTAATTCCTACTGAATCGGGGCATACAACTGCCCCTAGTGTCTCCTAGGGCCATATTTATAAAGGCACAGAATTGCTTTTTAGCGATACCACGCATTTAACAAGTACTAGCTCTACAATGGCAATCATAAATCAACAATTGTGATTGTATGATTGCGATTGTAGATTAATAGAATACCACGTCCACCAACAACATATTACTACCGCTTGGTATTTTGCAAAATGAACGTTCATAGATTTATGATCATTCTCCGTAGATGTACGATCTATATGTAATTGTTATGAACATGTATGTAAAATGCAAGGCCGCGGACATACATAAACGGTAATGTAAGTTTGCAATACAGTGGGTTTTTAAATATGGCCCCTTGCTTCTAGTGTCAGTGATTCCAGGGATTTCTTTATTCACAATGTTGATAGTTTTTAGGGGGAGGTTCTGTAAAGCAGTGCGAGATTGGACACATGCAGCTTCGGTTCGTCACAGCTGACAATTTCTCTCTAGGAAATTGTTGTTATTTTTCTTTAGTATGTCATAATTAACAAAGCATCAATGCTGCCTAACGACATTAATAGTCAACAATGCTTCACTTCTTTGCCTCAGTGAATAAAAACCAGATCGGTCTTTTTATTTTGAGATATAATCAGATATTTTCTTCTACGTCAAAGTCAAAAAGGTATAAATATTTTATATGGAAGTACAAAAGTGTCTCCACTGAGGAAAAAAGAACAAACATAATTATCTCTCTCATATGGCAAAGTAGAGCATTTTAATGTATTCTCCATTAATACTGTCATTGGTCTCTAGATGAAATCACAGCAGTATTTTCATGTTTTTCAAAAAGAGAATGTAGATAAATGTTACCTTATCTGTGTGACAAATGAGCAATAACATGAAATAAAGATTCACATACCCTGCAGCACTTCACATAACATTTGTCAGACTAAAGATCAGTTGCATCATGTGATTATTTTCATTATTTTTGATTCCGGTTGAGTCAGCTCATGCAGCTGTAACAGTCAAGCAGTGCAGACATTCTAAGTTATTGGCCATGATGTCACAGCCCTAGCAGATGCCACCTGGATGGGCGTTAGAGATCGGCAAGGAATTAGCCCTAGTCTCAAGAGCACCAGGGAAAAAGGTAAGTGTTGCCGAAGTGGAATTGGGGGGGTTTCAAAATGTTAGCAGAAGGCTTACTTCATTAAGTGTGCCATGCTTAACAAGCAAACCTTAGCCAGTCCAAAGATAAATCATATATATTCATATCATCAAAATGAGCAAATGGTAAAAGTAGAAATCCCTATACTGCCTATTAACTAAATAGCAGTTTTCTGATGGGCAAGTCCAAAAAGACCTGAGGTCTGGACCCACCTGTACTATCCAATAAATAAATTGCAGATCAGACATTTTGGGGACCCTGTTTAATTGCCCCTTAATACAGATGGCACAAACCTATTATGCTTACTAAACCTTAAACTCTCTAGCTGCAGTTTACATAACAAGGACATACAATAAGAGGAGACACTAATAGCCACATGTTGGGATATTCATCACCTTCCTTACATTAAACCCAGCAGAAGACTTCACCCTCTTAGAGCCACAGTTACAGGCAATACCTCATTAACGACATTAATTGAGAAGGTTTAGAGACTAAACTTTAAAAAGCTCTGCATTAGAAATGAGTTATATGGAAGACCTGGCGTCTACCCGAATACATCAAAATGTCTTGACATAATGCTTCATATTAAAGGTAATGCTGTGGGGAAATCCAGTAATGTGTATTGAGTATATTTACACTTTACTACCTAACTGGAAACTTTCCAGGCAAAAATGGAGTATATAAAGAACCAAAGCTAATGCCAGAACCTCCATTTCAGCCATTTTCCCGAGGGTGCTGACAAATCTAATCTGTAGGCCCTTATAAAATAATGGTTGACACTCACCTATGGCAGACACTTCATAATAGAATGGGCCCACCAGAGCCCGTGAAAGGTCTATGGCAGCACAGCTTATATGAGAGACTGTACTCTGGCATATTTATATAAATATCATAAAGGTGGATACAGTGATACAGCTGCTGTCACTATCTGGACCATGCAACTGGAGGGGCCATGGGGTCCATGAGTGGGAGGGACCAGGGGGGCTACAAAGGGGAGGAGGAGACACAGGGCAGATTGACTGACATGGTTTCAGAGCAGGAAGTAGGAAGTGCAGGGGACCTGGTGATGCTGCTGCCATATCACACACAAAAATGTAAATATCTTCAAAACTATGCAAAATAAACAATGAAAATAAATTGCAAAAATAAAGAGCAATTCCTATCAATTTACCTAAAGTCATTTTTGGACCACAATTCCTCTTTAAGGGTCCCCAAAACCTCAGTATCAGAAATCCTGTAATAGGCATCATACAACTTCCAACCCAGCCTGAACATTTTCTTTATGCTGATTGTCAACAGTCCAAATTCTCAGAATGCTGATAATCTCTGTGCAGGATTTCTTCCCTAATTCTCTTCCCTGCTGGGAAATGCCTTCCACTTTGCCATATGAGATGCTCTGACAGCTTTCCCTAGGGGATGTAGTAAATCTACAGTATCTTATATTAAACAACATGCAACAAAAGATAGATTGGCCCGCTGGGTGGAAAATATTTCCTGACCCACAAAAGTGACATGCTCAATATGGCAACTTCAACAAAGAATATATATATAAAATATATACAGTATATATACAGCCTTTAAGTAAAAGGCACAGGTGAAACAATAAAGACTAAATATGAACATCAGTCTGCTCAAATCCTAGCTTATTTTACTATATACTATATGAATACGAAGTATATACTATATGAATACGAAGTTTTGAATGATCAGCAGCAACTGTTGGAAGACTCTGCCGGCATCACAATTTCTATAATTCACAACTAATGTCCAGGGTAGACATGGACTTTTTTCCAGATCTTTCAGGCCTTCCCTTTCCATCTAAACCTGAACAAAGCCAATTCCTAGACCTAGAAGAAATGCAGCAAGCTATACAGGACGTTCATGCTGACAAAGCTCAAGGATCTGGTTTATTTACCAATTCCGTGTCAATTATTAGTTCTATTTTTCATTCTGCCACTTGTTATCCATTCATGTCGATCAGCAAATGCAATATCGCAAAACCATATACTGTATAGTCTATAGCCCATAGCAAAACTGTCAAAATAATTCAAATGTTTTATTCCACCTTTCCCTGATGGATTTGAGGATGATTGATATGTTTAGTATACACTATAAACATATAATGATGTTATACAAAGTTGATTGTCTCAGTAACATGGTGAATATGTCAGTGCTGATCAAATCTTATCTAAAATCCCATTTTGAGAACATTTTGATTTGTTAGTTCTGGGATTGCAGCATTCTGCATAATATCAGTATTGGTCTATCAAATCCCAAGACGCTATTTGTGCGAATCCTTGAGAACATTTCCATTGGTGTTTAGGTGCAATTCTATGATTAAAAAAACTAAAATGTTTTGTGGGAAAGGGATCAAGGCTACATTAATGTTATTATTGTTATTTTGTCATCAACTAATAATGTCAGTGTGATACCCCAATAAATTTCCTCAGGGAGATTCAATAAAAGTTCTTATGATTAAAAATGGTGCTAATTTTGCCCCAACCAATCAGACCTTATTTAACATTTGAAATTTAACATCTGATTGGTTGGAGCAAAATTAACACCATTTTTAACGATAAGATATTTTATTACATCTGCCTGCCTGTATTTAAACTCCTGGTCAATCACCACACAATTTACCTATAACAAGTTAAAGGTATAAACTCATAAATTGTTTTAGAATAATTGGGATTCCCTATATAGAGGGATACTCTTTGAGGGTTGGATTCTGAAGCTGTAGCTTAAACCAGTAACTATCAT
The DNA here is from genome assembly GCA_019447015.1 of Hymenochirus boettgeri. Classification (NCBI taxonomy): domain Eukaryota; kingdom Metazoa; phylum Chordata; class Amphibia; order Anura; family Pipidae; genus Hymenochirus; species Hymenochirus boettgeri. Next base: position 70,736,372 of record CM033474.1, on the reverse strand, counting down.
AAAGTAGTCAAATGTATGGCTGCCAACAATTTTCAGACTATTTTTAATTCCAGGTTGAAGGGTATTTAAACTGGGGACAGGCATTAAAATTCACCAGTTTTAGTGTGCCAACCAATTCACCAGTTTCAATGTGCCAGTTAATTTACCCCACCCAGTGTGCCAGCCCATTTATCAGTTAAAGTGTGCAAACCATTTTACAAGGTGAGTTCAACAGACTCAGTACGCCAGCCTAGTCTCGATTTGCTAGCTCATTCATCAGCCTCAGTGTTCTTGTGAATTCACCAGTTTCTGTGGGCTAGCCCATTTACTGATCTCAGTGAGCAAGCAAATTCACCAGTCTGAGTTGAAAATCCAGGCAGGTCTAGGCTCTGCATTCGGGTGACCTTAGGTCTGTAGCTATTCCACAAGTTTTTTGCATTTATGGTGGTAACACTACCTTTTTAGGTGTGGCTGCTAAAGAAATGGCAGGGTAGGGGGTAAGCATAAATCATTAGGTGTGTGTATCTGTGTGGGAATATGTTTTTGTGGATCTGACAATAACTAACTTTTTTGATAATTGATGTATCATTGCTATGGTTGCCAAATAAATGGCAACGATTAAGTGTATGATTAGGTGCCCTATTAAGTGTGTGTGCATGTGTGGTGTTGTGGGGAATGTGCATTTATGACTGTAAAACTAATTCTTTGATGATTTTGTTATGGTTGTCATGGAAATAAAAGTAGGTTGATGTAGGGGTGCATCCAAGAGATGTATAGGGTTGGGGTAATGTTTATGTTTTAAGACTGTAAAAATACATTTCACACTTAATTCTGAGTAATATATTTTATTTATTTCTCTTTTATTTTGTAATTTAAGGAATTTTATTTTTAAATTGAGTGTGTGTGATTTGTTTGTGTCAGAGAGTGAGTTAGAGTAGCCTCAGGTCTAGGTGCATTTTAATACAAAATACTGTCAGTTGAAGGGAATAAGAAGAGTAAAGAGAAGAGGAAATAGAAAGAACAGTAATTTGACTTTTTCAAGCAAACAAAGCAGTTCCAGTATATGCTACAGTATGTTCTTTTACATAAATTATTTAATGATTGATATGACTGACAACAGACATTATTAAAGCTGAATTCCAAGAAAGTGTCCACATACACCAAACCTCGGCTGCATTGCTGTAAAAAAGTATGTTTGCTTTGTGATTGGATCAGTGGTATGTAAAGCAATGTTCACTCTACACACGGATGAAAACGGAATAAAAACAATCTTTTCTTTTGTCCGTTTCCAACCAGGTGTTGCAGGTCTATTTTTCCTATCTTTTTTCTGAGAATGGATCCTTTCCTGGACAGAAATCTGTGCAGCAAAGGTCAATTAGATCCTTACAGCAAAACACAATTCAGTGTGGAAACAGACAAAACCAATTATCCCGGCAATCATACGTGTGCGTCATTTCATGCTGGATCACGAACCACACCAATGTGACTTGCCACACACATGCCAAGATGTTGTTTGCTGGCTGTTTACTGATATTAATGAATTGTTTAATTAAAAAAGGCCTTAGTAGTGGAGAGTTAACATTATAGAAGCACGACATGGGGAAGCACTATAACTGCATATACTTTTCATATAATAGGATTAGACAGTGAACAAGCATGATGGACATGAAGGGAATCTTGCAGTAATGAGGTTACATGGTAGGGAAAGAATGTTCATACTTAAAAAAGTAAAATGGAGAAGGAAGCCAATGCATGGACATTGCAAGAAAAAATAGAGCTCATTGATCTTTACCAACCATGAAATATCAGCACACATTAAATAAACTTGGAGTTATGAGACTAATGTATAAACATTAATTGTGAGAACGTTTATTTTTTAGTATCCTTCCATATGCAGTGCCACTAGCGTGCCAGGAAGCACTTAGAATTATTGTGGTTTGAAAACGTTATATTATAGCAGAAAAATAAAACCAACATAACACCCAGTATTCCTGAGAGACACGATCATGTGCCTACTGTAAGACTGCATAGAACTCCTGGCACAAGAAAAAACAGCAATGAAATCCTAATAGAATAAATTAAAATTCAATCTGCTTCTACAGTATATGGTACAGAATGTGCAGCCAAGCACCAATAAAATATAGATTTCCTAGCATTTTCTTTACATAAAAAAACACACAGAACCTATTTACAGGCTACAGGCTGATTTTAGACGCATTTGGCACACAATACATTTCTTTACGACATTAGTTAAAGGTCAACTGTGTCCAATAATGACGTATATATATAAGTCATATAATTTAGTATATGTTTTAAAAACGTGTTTTGTGTTAGCAGCCATTGCTTCCAATTCTAGAGGCAAGTTCTCTGTGGCTGCAGTCTATGGAGATATGTCCACCAATTAGAAGGGTTTAAATAACGACAACTCCTGTGGCAAGTCTGTGCTTATAGTCTATAGAGATAAATTCACCAATAGGGCATTGAGAAATCAATTTATTTCAATAGCACTGTACAACAAATGGAGCCAGTGTCCCCATTTATCATAAGGGGAAGGCGAATGAACTCTGCTTCATTGTATATAAGGTGTGTGGATAGATATGTGTAAACAAATCTTATAAAACGATATTATTGAAGGTATGGCAGAACATATTTTGTATTGTCCCCTCAGTTTTAGTTATATTTAATAATATGTGTGATTCACGTCACCATTATATGAAAACACCGGTGCAGTGAAAATGAGCGCTGTACGTAAAAGTGCTGTTTGTTTTCTAAAAACATTTTTGTGGACTCATGAAAAATGGTAGTTTTTTCTATGCAGCTGTTTACATTGTTACTAAAAAGTGACTAGTAGTTGACATCTTATACTATAAAAACATTTTTCCACTTATTACACATTATTAACTAAGAATGGATACATTGTTTCCATGACAAAGATTCTTATTTGTCAATTTATGTTGCTTGTCCTTTTTTTCTTTTGTAGTTCACTTGTAAATAAAAAGCAAAGGAAATCCTTTACTTGTATGGTATTTTCTTTACTGTTTTTTAATTGTGTTACATATATATCAGGTTATGGTGTGATCAGGTTAAGATCCTCATTTAGGACTAGTGGTGGAAAGTGTTGAGGAGGTGAATCCAAAATACGTCCCTCTGATGCTTAATCATATCTTTGATCTGGTGTGCATATGTACTATCATCTTCTACTGTATATTATAGTCTAGTCTGGTTTGTTTATTAGGAAACCACCATTTAACCAAATTTGCACTTTCAACTTACGGTAAGTGAGTCTGTCAACACAGCCAACACCCCAGCTGATCTTCATTCCCAAATTGTTATCTGTATATATTTTGGTGGCCTGGTCAGTTCCTGACCTTGGTCAGATCCTGCAGCATTCTTTCCAAGGGCGGCATTTTTCTAAGTGTTGGGCTGAATTAACACCAGAATTTGTCTAGATTTGACCTGCCTTATTACTTTGCCAACACCCCTCTCCTGCGCTGCCTTACTACATCACTTAAATACTTCATCACTTAACTATGTTCCAGATTACCTTAGTCATCACTATCCTGCTATCCTATCAAATCTTTTACAACTCTACAACACCCTAGTGTAGGCAAGACCATTTACATTGCACCCTCCATTTTATCCTCTTACTTTCTATCTCATCATGAACTGCTTGGGATTTTTAAATCCTGGCCCCTCTCCCACACTGCCCATGTACAATCAGCCCATCCCCACCGTGTCTCCTACCTCACGTTACACTTCCTCATGCTCCAATACATTAAATCCAGGTAATATTATAAACATCTTCCTCCCCTTTCTCCAGCTCCCTTCTCTGGGGCACTATGGAACACACACTCTGTTTATAATAAACTCCCACACATACATGACCTTTTAATTTCTAACTCCTTTACCTTCCTAGGCCTCACTGAAACATGGCTGTCTCCTTCTGATATGGTCTCACCCGCTGGGCTCTCATATGAAGGCCTACACTTCAGCCACACTCCATGGCCTGGAATCAAACATGGTGGTGGAGTCGGCATTCTTCTGTCTGAGCGCTGCAGTTTCAAACCCACTACACCTTGACCTGGCCTGTCCCATCTTTCTTTTGGGTCTTTCTCTGTTCGTATTTATTCTCCCACACACCTACAGATTGTTGTTATTTATCAGCCTCCTGGCCCAAGAACTAGTTTTTTGACAATTTCTCTGCATGGTTATCTCACTTCCTTTCCACTGACACCCCACTGTAATTTTTAGGAATTTCAACATCCCCATTGACAACAACTCTGCTACCTCCAAACTTCTCTTGTACCTCCTTAATATTTCTCAGTGGTCGTCCACAGAGACTTGCCGTAATGGACACACAATTGACCTACTCTTCACTTGGCTATGTTACTTTTTTAACTCTCCCTTTTCGGCTATCCGATCACAACCTTTTCAAATTTAATCTTAGTTCATCCATCCCAGACACTACCCCAAATCCTACATACACACACAGATGCAGAGACCTGCCCAACCTTGATCCCTCTTCACTCTCCCTTCCTCTCCAACCACTCATCAATATGACCCGAGCTTGCTGCCTTCCACTACCATGACACTCTCTCCTCTGCCCTGGACACTTTTGCCGCCATAACCACCTCTCTCCTTAGTCACATTAACCGGCAACCTTGTCTTATAGATCAGATTTAAAAAGATGAAATCTTCATCGGATCAGGAACACTTTCAGGGATAAAGTTCGTATAGTTAGTATAGTTTAAAATGGTGCTAATTTTGCCCCAACCAATCAGATCTTATTTAAAGTATTTCGGTTGCATTTATTTATATACAGGCAAAATGCTGAATTGGCAGATGAAGGTCATTGGGATGAAAAAATACTGCTCTTTTTTCTGAAAAGCATATGTATTTCCACTGAAATTCCCCTTTAATCCTAGCACAAAAACTGTGCACCTGGAGCTCCCTGGAATGGGATGTCATGTTCCTGTAGGTGTAAGGATCAGATGTTTCTATATAGGATATACAAAATCTTGAACTCCAGTGTAGTAAAGTCAGATCCAGCAATGTCCATACACATAATATTCTACCTCTTCATTCTACACTGTTCCTATGAATCCCTCTTATTTATCGACATACCTGAAAATATCTCCTCTTAGTTGTCCCAACACCCCCTGTCAATCTTTTCTCTCTTCTGTCCACATATGTTTTAACTCACGCAGATTTTCACAAATGTATTTACAAGGTTATTTAGCTCTTTTCTAGGGTTTAGTATAATTTTTGCCATTCACTGTTAATCTTTCAAGTGCGCAGTGTGATGCTTTGACACAATATCTCAACTCTTAACACAAACAAAAAAGCTTTTATCTTGAGGTGGGATTCAAATCTAATCACAGTGTTTACATTTTGTGCTCCATTACTTGTGTGGCTTCCCTTAGTGTCGATTGAAAAGTATAATAGAATTTCTAACAGCAACCTTCTACTTAATGATATATTACCTTTTCCTTGTATGTATGAATCATGCAACATAAACTGAGTTTATATTGTGCTAATGAAACCATTTTATTGGTATGGGTTTTCGTTCAGACAAAGAAACCATTTATATTAATGTCATGAGTAGCTCCTACTGCTTCCAAACAGAAATAGCATAAATATAGTGTTCATCATAAGAAATATAATTTGAAATGATTAATATTATTAAGCAAAGAGTCAAATGGCAGTTAATAAAATTGATAAACAGTATAATTTGCTATGTACCGTCATTTCTTGTACAATCGTTTAAAGTTTGGTTTTGTACTTTCAACAACACAGAAAAAATGCAAAGAAGTTTGTTAAACAACAACTCTGCCTGACAAAGATGGCTTCTATGTGACAACAGTCATATTACAACACATACGTGACTTTATTGCTACTGCCCTTATGAAGCCCAACTAGGCCATAACATCTGAGGGCACTTAAGATGTAAGTGACCTGACTCAAGTGCAATTGTATATCAGCAAAGGTGTCTTTTGTCTGGTAGCGTTGCACCTTGATACGCCCATGCACAAAATATTCATAGGTGGCACGTTGGTTCTGTATCCGACTGCAATTAAAACATGGAATTTCTTCAGAAGACACTTTTCAAGGCTGATGCTGGTACGGTAGCAAAGCCAAAACCTCTCCCTGACTCTATAACCACAGTTTTAGGGAACTTCTCAGACTCTGCAAAGTATTTGCTGAAAATTACAGCAGCGCAGCATTAAAATATTTCCAGAGCGAAGACTCTGCTTTATCAGCCCAAGGGGTTTAGAGATACAAACTCCCTGCAACATAATTCACCCAAGGTGCAAAATCCCAGGGATCACACAAAGCACCACATTGTGCATTGACTATAAAACCATATTATAAACAGCCAACTAAATAAACAATCAAACACATGTTATGATGTAAATCAAGTTATATTATTACTCATAGTGTAACGGATACTACAACCATATTGTATCTTGGGAAAAGCACAAATACACAATAGGGGAGATTTACTGAAATTCCCTGTATGACTGCAGTAAGGATTTAAAATTGCAATTGTAGCTCTCAGTAAATGTGGTTTTGGAGTTTAGTTTTGCAGGATTTTATGCTGGACTTAAAAATTTCAGATGCACAAAATGGTCACACCACGAGGAACACGATTGGAAAGGCAAACCGGTAAAATCCAAAAATCATTATCACATGTCTACACTTCCGGCCTGATGTGTTTCATGTGTCAAGAACCACTTAGTCATATGCATAAGGAGGATAGCTTACGTGACCCTCTATATATAGGGAGCTCATGTGAATGACAGATAATAATAAGCTTCATCTTTTAAAGGTGTAGACTCAAAAAACAGAACACAGTATACCGTATATACTCGAGTATAAGTCGATCCGAGTATAAGTCGAGGTACCTATTTTTACCTAAAAAATTTGTAAAAACGGATTGACTCGAGTATAAGTCGAGGGTAGAAATTATCACCACTACTGCCTTCTGATTCTGTGTTGTTTTTAGGCTTTAGTTGCCCTTTAAATGGACAGCAGAATTCCCATACATGAATCCCATACAGTAATAGCCAAATCCATTACCAGTAACCTCCAATTCCTTTGCACTCCAGATGTTTGGAAACTACAACTCCCAGCATGCTTTGTTGCTGGGAGTTTCAGTTTCTAGACGTGTGGAGTGGCAAGGTTCAGTAAACTTTTAATTAAGCTTACCATCATTTACAATTCTCCTGAACCCCATATTGTAAAGGGCCCTCTGACCCCATATAATAAAGGACTCTCTGAACCCAATAGTTAAAAATGTCACCTGAGAGTTGTAGTTTCAAGCTGTCATTTGCACTGTACTAGCAGCTGTTTTTTGCCCCAAACTGAGGAGACCCATCAGATTTACAGCATCCAGATGAGCAGTGACAGTGCTGAGTGAGTCCAGCAGCCAGACTACAGGAAGCAGGAAGTGTAAAGGCAGATCAGCTCCTGTAACGGGTGTATTATCCACTATATATAAATAGTACACACCTGAGAACGTGGGTGGTCAGGCACACCTGAGTCTTCCACTCAGGAACTTGGTCAAACTCCCCTAGAAACCCAAGGGGGCGTGGGCCAAGAAAAACAGAAAAAGTATATAGTGTGCCTACCACCACAAAAAGACCACACACCACAATATTATAATGTATAACAATAACTATATTTATACAGCAATAAATGGCCGGCCGGTCACAATCTAAAATATTTATAACACTCACATATATAAAATACTATATTAGTAAACCCTCAAACCCTAAAGATTATTCTATATATATAAATACCGTATATACTCGAGTATAAGTCGATCCGAGTATAAGTCGAGGTACCTATTTTTACCTAAAAAATTTGTAAAAACGGATTGACTCGAGTATAAGTCGAGGGTAGAAATTATCACCACTAATGCCTTCTGATTCTGTGTTGTTTTTAGGCTTTAGTTGCCCTTTAAATGGACAGCAGAATTCCCATACATGAATCCCATACAGTAATAGCTAAATCCAGTACCAGTAACTCCCAATTCCTTGGAACTCCAGATGTTTGGAAACTACAACTCCCAGCATGCTTTGTTGCTGGGAGTTTCAGTTTCTAAACATGTGGAGTGGCAAGGTTCAGTAAACTTTTAATTAAGCTTACCATCATTTACAATTCTCCTGAACCCCATATTGTAAAGGGCCCTCTGACCCCATATAATAAAGGACTCTCTGAACCCAATAGTTAAAAATGTCACCTGAGAGTTGTAGTTTCAAGCTGTCATTTGCACTGTACTAGCAGCTGTTTTTTGCCCCAAACTGAGGAGACCCATCAGATTTACAGCATCCAGATGAGCAGTGACAGTGCTGAGTGAGTCCAGCAGCCAGACTACAGGAAGCAGGAAGTGTAAAGGCAGATCAGCTCCTGTAACTTTCTATGCAGGTTAACACAGCGCCACCTACTGGTTACTATCTGCAATTGCAGAATTTGGATCTAAATTAGGACTTGACCCGAGTATAAGTCGAGGTTAGGTTTTCAGGCTAATTTTAAAGCCTGAAAAATTTGACTTATACTCGAGTATATACGCTATATAAGATACAATATAAAAACCATTTATAATTAGCTAAATATTACAAAATCATATTTTATGATGAAAATACAGGTAACCTAGAGGGGAAAATCATGAATGTGCACCAACAGGCACACTTTTGCTAGTATATATATAAAACTATTTTATATTAAATTTTAAATAATATTCTTTATCTTTATGTAGCAGGATATATCCAATACAAACACTGAAATGTCTAACTTCGGGACTGGACTGGTTGTTAGTTATTAGGAATATCCAATATATGCTCACTTATTCGACTCTGAAGGGGGCGGGTGGTACACCTTACATATTGTATGGTGTATTTTGCTCAGGTAATAAGGTATGCCACCATTCGAACATTACAGTTAATATATTTGGGTATATTATAATACCAACCTGTCATAAAGCTTACAAAACTATTTTTAGCAACAAATTTATAATTCCCCACATGTGTTAACCATGTGGGCATTTTTTGGTGATTGTAAAAAGACTAGGTCACAATTCCTTTCCTTTTTTTTTAGCAACTCCCTTATATATATACCTTTTTTTTAACAAAATTATTTTGATATATCCAGATCTGCATATAAAAAGGTAAGTTATCCTTGATCATTTTATTTATTTTATTTATTGACGCTGGAGAAAAGGCACTTGCGTGGGGATATGATTACTGTGTATAAATACATTAACGGGCCATACAATAAACTATCTGGGGCATTGTTCACCAATAGAACATGTCAGAGGACACGAGGATATCCCTTAAGACTTGAAGAAAAAAGGTTTAGGCTTCAAGCTCAGAAAGGGTTTTTCACTGTGAGAACGGTAAAGCTATGGACGTTGTTATGGCAGGTTCATTGGTCAGTTTCAAAAAAAAGTTGGATGAGTTTCTGCAAACAAGGAAGGAGTCAGGAAGGAACTTTTTCCCCCTTCATAAATTTGGTAGGGTTTTTTTGCCTTCCTCTGGATCAACAGTTAGGCAGGAAATGAGGATATTGCTAGATGGGATGGACGTATGTCTTTATTCAACCTCAAATACTATACTACATTAATAGCAAATGTTTGATTGCTGTAATTAGTTAAGAAAAAAATCTGTTTCTCTATTTTATTTAAAAAAAAATTTTAATAACTTTATTTTTATAGAAATTTTCTATTCAGTTATAATTCATGAACAGTTTACACTTTTGATTTAAAAGTGGTATTGGTTTTAAACAAACATAACTGGTTAATTGGTTAATTGGCTGGCTGGGCTGCCCCGCTGGCATTTCTGTTTGCGCTTATGGAATTAATAAGCGATCTATTTGGTCTCTAATCCTAGCTGTTAGATTTTTCATGGATCTTAGGTCTGCAATAGATTGGAGTAGATTTTCTTCTGTCGGGGGTAATGGGCGTTTCCAGAATTGAGTAATAAGCCTTCTCGTGGCTACCTGTATATGTACACATAGTTTGCTGGAGTATTTGGAAAGGCCCTTGAATGGGGGACCCAAGATCCAATAGATAGGAGTCATAGGGGTTTGATACCCAAATACCCCCTTGCATCCAAATAGTTTGGATATAGGGGCATTCCCAGAGTTTATGTAGTAGGATTGTTCCTTTTACACCACACCCCCTCCAGCACCTGTCTGTTTGGTTTGGCCAGATTTTATGGAGTTTTTCTGGCGTGTAGTACCACTCCAGAAGGATTTTGTAAGCATTTTCTTTATAAACTGTGCATATGGAAGTGGTGGCAGCTTGTTTCCATATTGTTTTCCATTCTTTGGGGGTTATGGTCCTGTTTAGGAGTGATTGCCAATGAATCATATATTTATGTTTAATTTCTTGAGTTGTATCAGTAGGAGAATTTAGGATATTATATATTTGTGAAATCAGTTTCTTTTGTAGGGGGCCTCTTTTGGAAATATGTTCGAAAGGAGTTTTAGGAGGAAGGGGTTGTCCTTTTGTTTTAGAAGATATATAGTGACGGATTTGTAAGTAAAACATCTTGTTAGGTACTGCTTTTTGGGTTGTTAAAGTAGTGAAGTCATATATATTCTGTGTTATGGGGTCTAAGAGGTCTTCTATATTGGTAAGTTTAGTGTTTTTCCATTGTTTTATATATAGAGAGGTCAGACTGGAGGGGATTTCTGGGTTACCGACTATGGGAGTTAGGGAAGATAGATCTGAAGTTAAGCCTTGGCTTTTCCAGGTTCTCCTCCAGATCTCTTTGGTTGTATGCATTGTGTTTAAAAAATCTTATTTTTTTGATGCAGGATTTAGGATCAAGAGGTACTAATAGAAGAGTTGCGGAGTGTAGTGGGTGGACCCAGTCTTGCTCCAGCTGGAGCCATAGTGCCTTGGGTGTAGAATTGAACCAATATACTGCATGTCGGAGTTGGGCCGTCTGATAGTATTTCTTCATGTTAGGGACCGCCAGACGTCCATAGAAATGGTCTGACATCATTACCTGTCTGGAGATCCTATGGGCTTTTTAGGTCCAGATGAAGTCTAGGATCTCTTTATGTAGTGATTGGATGAATTTACTCGGGATTTGAACGGGCAGGGTTTCAAATAGACATAGCCATTTAGGCAAAATAGACATTTTGACAGTTCTTATTTTCCCAATCCACGAGAGCGTGAGAGTTTTCCATGAGTTAAGTAATTTTCTAGTGTCTGGAGAAAATTGGCCGAGAAGAGAGCTGAGTAGGAAGGGGTGATATGAATACCCAGGTATTTGATATATTCTTTTTTCCAATTGAATGAAAATGTTTGAGTGAGAGTTTGATATTGTTGTGGGGAGATGTTTATGGGCATGGCTTCGGTTTTGTTTTCATTGATTTTATACCCCGATAGTTTGCTATAGGAAGCTATCTGTTTTAATAGATTTGGTAGAGAGATTGTTGGATTAGTAATTGTAAGGAGAACATCGTCGGCAAATAGGGAAATGAGGTGTGATTTAGTTCTATGCCTTTGATATATGAGTTTAGTCTGATATGGCAAGGTAGAGATTCTATAGATATGGCATATAGGAGTGGAGACAGAGGACACCCCTGTCTTGTGCCATTAGTAATGTGGAATGTCTGGGAAGTGATTATGGGGAACTTGACAGAGGCTGTGGAGTAAAGATTAGTTATTGCAGTTTTAAATTGTCCCTTCAGTCCCAGGTGTTTTAAAGTGAGAAATAGAAATGGCCAACTTAATCTATCAAAAGCTTTTTCAGCGTCCAGGCTTAAAATCAGAGCTGCTTGTGAGCATTTGTTTAGAATGTCTATTAAATCGATTATTCTGCGGGTGTTGTCGCCAGCTTGCCTTTGACGAATAAAACCTACTTGGTCTCTATGGATAATTTCAGGGAGTAGTGGGGAAAGTCTATTTGCAAGTAGTTTGGTAAACATTTTGTAGTCACAGTTGAGAAGGGCTATTGGTCGGTAGCTTGGACATAGGGAAGGATCTTTTCCGGGTTTGGGTATAACAACCATATGAGAGTTGGTGAAAGTGAGTGAAAAGAGTAAGTCCTGGAAAATTTTGTAGTAGCTATTTGAAAACCCATTCGGGCCTGGGGTCTTTCCCTGGGGAAGGGTTTTAATTATTGATTTTAATTCGGTTTTTGAAACCGATTTGTCTAAGGTGTCTATTTGGGATTGTGATAGGGTAAGCATGTGGCTATTTGTGATATATTCTGCCTTGAGAGTTTGCAATTCAGGAGTTATGTTGTCTTTGAAGGGGTGAAGAGAATTGTAGAGGGTCTCATAGTATTTCCTGAATCTGTCGGCTATTTGGGTTGGGTCATATAGCGGTTTATCTTTGTCGTCTTTGATGGATGTTGCCGTGGCTTGGGTTCTGCGGTCTCTAAGTAGGTTAGCTAGCTGTGTTGAAGCCTTGTTGCCTTTCTCATAGAATGTCCTCCTGGCCCATTGAAGTTTTTCATCTAGGTTTGTCAAATGGAAATCTTTAATGGCTGTTCGAAGGCATATTACTTTTTGTAGTTTGGGTATTGTTGGGTTGTTATATAGTTGTTTTTCAGCGTTAGAGAGATTTGTGACATTTTCTTGATAGTTTTTAGTTTGTTCCTTTCTAAGCCTGGACGCTAGTTGTATACAGTGTCCTCTTATGGTCGCTTTATGGGCTTCCCATAGTGTTATGGGTTATGTGACTGACCCCTCATTAATGTCGAAAAAGGATAAATAACAATTAGCAAAGTTAGAGAACAGGCAGAGGCAGAGTTCAGTAACTTACTTGTTAAGCCACTTGTCCTCTCTCCCCCTCTGCCCCTCCCTTCAGCATATTGCTACTTTATCCCACACTTTGATTGCTTGCAGTCTAGCTCTGGAAGGGAGGGGTCAAGAGGATGTCAGCACTTCATTTAAAGTCTTTTCAACTGACCATGCTCGGACTCTGTATACAGCCCTTCACTGCTAGAGGGGGAGTAGACACAGAGGGGAGGGGGACTACACAGCTTGGTACAAACTTCTGCCAGTGTGAAGAAACGAAGCCACACAGCAACATGAAAGTAAGGAAGCTTATACTAAGTGATCTATACCTTGTATACAGACAAAGGTTTTTTTTCACTATAGTTGCCCTTTAATAGCTACTTGTATGTTTTCCTTATGTATAGGATGTTTGAGATGGAACTTGTTGATTCTCCATTGGAAATGTTTGGGTATTTGTTTTACCAGTTCTAGATCAATAGTGACTGGGCCATGATCTGATCATGTAGGAGGATCGATATTGGAAGTTTTCAGAGCTCTCAAGCCTATGTGAGTGGTGAAGATATAATCGATTCTGGTATGAGTTTTGTGAGGAGGAGAATAGAATGTAAAGACTTTGGCTGTGGGATTATTAATTCTCCAGGTGTCATACAGCCCATGTTTTCTAATAATGGAACGAAAAGATTGGGAGAGCTTAGCAGATCCATGGGCTGGTTGGGAATTTGTCACTGTTAGTCTGTCTTTTGTTTGTGACATACACATGTTAAAGTCACCTCCGACGATTGATTTGGGTGGTGTTGGTTTGTATTTTATTTAATAGATTTGCTAGGAAATTTGTTTGGACAGTATTTGGGGCATATAAGTTGCAGAGTGTTATTGTTTGTGAAGCTATGGTGGCAGTTGCTTTGATGTATCTGCCCTTGGGGTTGAAAAGGGCAGTCTTTATGTATGAGTATCACAACCCCTGCTTTTCTAGAGCTATGGGAGGCTGTGAATACTGTAGGATAGGTATTTCTGATAAATTTCCAGTGGTCGGATGGGGTGTGGTGAGTTTCCTGTAGCAGGATAATGTCTGAATGGAGTCTCTTAGCTTCCATGATTAGTAGATTTATTTTTTGAATGGATCTCAGTCCCTTCACATTAAGGGTAGTTATCTTAACCATTTAGTTGTAGGGGGAAGTTGTGGGTTTATTACCTGAGCAGTGTTAAATGCCATCTCGATTTTACCAGTGGAGTAGCCGAGCCAGCCTCTACTTTGCAGACCTGTTTAAACAACAACATTGAAATTAACATATATTTACAATTGGATATAAGATAATCCAAAAAACTTAAAACAGTTTTGATGTCAGAGAGAGATATGCTCCTCTCGACATGAGAATCCACCACCCTGGGGGCTCACATGCCTCCCCTGTGGGGTTGGCACGATCTGCCATGGGAAGCTTGTTTCCCTCTCCTGGGGGGTTCCTGTCCCTAGGTCTATACTTCACCAACGCTCCCGCTGGGGACCCGACTGTATTTATATAGTTGAAAACTCTCATAGGGTCTTCTGGATTTTTGCTTAGGAGAAATCTCTCCTTTGATGAAAATATTTAGTTATTACTATATTTTCCTGAGGGGAATAGGGGGGGGTTAATATTGCATAGCTATAGGCAATGGTCTGCCTTTTAATTGGACATATGGTTTAGTCTTTTCCTATGACTCTATGAAACTTCTCTGTAAACAATAACACCAGATCTAGTTAAAATCAAATATTCCATCTTAGATTTATTAAGTTTGTCTGAAGACAGATAAGGGAGTATTTATACTTAAGTGGGACAGAGGTTAATGATTGAACAGGGGGATAGGGGAGTTTATGGAGTTGTGTGTTGGGCAAATTCCCATCAGATTGTTATTTTAATTTTTAATAGTAGATTTAGAAGAGGGATCTATATTATCAGTTAATAGACTTTCTTTATCCTGTGCTCCTGTGCATTTTCTTTCATTAGTGCTTTATTTCTATATTTTATTTTATCCCCCTGCCACTTAGTTTGTTCCTCAATTGGCTAGCTTGGTAAATAAAAGCTTGATCAGTAAAACAGTTCCTTCTCTGCCGGAGGAACTGTCCATATGCTATCCCTTTAAAGGGGATCTCCAACCCCAAAATCAATTTTTGCTGTAGTGTATGGCACCCCAGTCCACCCCCAACCAACCACTCTCCGCCTCTAATGCTACTCCATTCCCAGAAGTAGCAATAGGGGCTGGATCAGCCCTACACTACAGAAAATTCCCCCTACACTACATAAACAAACAGAGGAGAGGGATCAGGTGGTTGAGAGGGGGGAGAGCTTACCCGCGTACAGAAGAGTCCTCTAAGAAGAAGCAGGCACCGGATGACACACAGACAGCTCCTACTTCTCACTTAGGGCCATATTTATAAAGCCGCGGTATCGCTTTTTAGTGATAACACGGGTTAGTTAATTTATGGTCTCGGTCATAAATGTACAACCGCAATCGTACATTTACGACCGACCGTTCGATCATAGAATACCATGCAGTAGTAAACTACCGCAATGGTATTCTATGGGGATCGTAAATCTACAATTTTGTTATCGTAAATTTACAATCGGTATCGTAAATTTACGATCGTTAAACCGACCGTTAATCTCCGATCAGTTTAACGATCATAAATTTGCGATACCATTCGTTAAAATCGCTGTATCGCTTAAAAGCGATACCGCGGATTTAGAAATATGGCCCTTACTGGGACTTTGAACAGGCACTGCATGGGAACCATTTGGAGTAAGGTAAGGGTTTTTTACACTACAAAGTGGGGGCAGAAGTGGAGAAAATTTTAGTTTTGGGGGTGGACATGCCCTTTAAGTGTGGGGAGGATGGCATGAATCCACTCTCAGTAGTGTGTTTCCTGTGCTAGGTTTAGTATAGACAGAAGTTAAAAGTTTGTTATGCTGTGTATTAATGCTAAGATCTAAAAAATGTAGTTGGTGTCTATCTATACAGTATGTGAATTTAACATTAAGATCGTTGTCATTGATGATTGTCATAAACTGTTGGAACATGTCTTATGAGTCTTGCCATATGAGCAATAGATCATCAAACAGTATCAGGCTCATTTATCCAGAGCCGCTATGGCGCTGGGTAAATGGCCCGATCGCCATTCAATATCGCATTTGCGAATGTGGGTAAATTCCGGAAATGGATTTACTCACTGCGGGATTTTAATGCCAGCTGTTTGCTGGCGTTAAAATCCTGCACTAAAACTAGCGCAAACGTGATATTGAATCGCATTGGATGCGTTGGTGATTTTTGCATAACCATTCCGACGCTAATATGGATTTAAAGTCGGGCTAACCGGTAGCGTTCCATATATTTGCCCAGCGAGTCTGGGTAAATGAGCCTGTTCATCTTTTAAAAATGTGTCAGTGTAAAAAATACTGTTATTAGTGCAGTATTGTATAAAAGAGTTTCCTCCCACCACCCAAATTTTGCCCCCGTTGATGCCCTTGAATTCACCTTTAAATAAAACAATTACAGTGTAATAGACTCCATACTGCATTCGAAATAAAAAAAATTTTGATTTAGTAGCGTAAGTGCTGTGAATATCAAAATAGTATTTTATACTGTAGCTAAAATACCTTTTATGTGTAGAATTCATGAGCAAAAGTATACCACATCTATTGAAACAAGATAAAAATGTTTGCGCCAAGAAAAATTATGTTAAAGGGCATGTCCACCCCCAAAACTATAATCCCCCCTAATACTGGCCCCATCATGTAGTGTAGTTTAATCCTTACCTCACATCCCAGCTCCATATGGTTCTCCTGTAGTAGTCCCCCCAAAGTCCCAAAAACTGCCCACCAGGAGGATAGCAGAGTCCATATGGGACTCTGCTTCCTACCTGGCCTCCGGGAGAAGTTTGGCATGCGTACTGCAGCCCTTCTCCCCCTGCCTCCCCCCTCCCTCTCCCTCCCGATTAGGATTCTCTACCCCTACCATAAAAACCATTTCACCAGACATTGACCCTGTCCCCCCAGCCTCAACCGCTATGTTAGTAATCTCAGAAAATGCCCCAAACATTACTTACCTTCCCTTTGCCTCCGCCGCACTGAACTCCCAGCAGCCGCGTCCGTGATTGGCTGCGCTCAGCCAATCACAGACGCGACTGCCGTCCCGCCCCTCTGCTTGCATTTTCTCGCAAGCAGAGGGCCGGCAGCGCGCAGAGGCAAGAGGGAAGGTACGTAAAGTTTGGGGCATTTTCTGAGATTACTTACACAGCGGTTGGGGCTGGGGGGACAGGGGCAATGTCTGGTAAAAAAAAAAATTTAAGGGTGGACATACCCTTTAAATGTTTAAAGTGTGTTTACTATCTTGTAAATATGACGTCAATCAAAACTAAAAGGTTGCAGCTAATGGTCAATTAACTCAGACAAGTTCTCATGTAAAGATCCAACACCCTTTAAGTATGGCTGCCACAGAAATAGCAGGGTAGGTCATAAACTTTATCTAGTTGTTTACAATAGCAAACAGAAGCTGGACTCCTGCCAAGTATTTTTACACTTCCTTTATGACATCATAATTGCATGCAAAATAAAAAGCAGATAACAGCCTTTTTTTCTTGAGAGAGAAAAAAGGATTGTGCTGTTGTCTTAATAGTTAATTCTTTTAAATGTAATTACTTTAAAATGGAAAATATACAAAAACAGAAAAAAGAAGAGAGCGCTTATATTTTAATAGATAAAAAAGTAAAAAAGAAAGAAAAAAGAAATGAATACCTGCACAGAGGAAAAAGACCCAACACAAGTAAGTTATTTGCCTTTTGTGTTAACAGAAGCAAAAATCCAGTGTTTTAAAACACCCCACGTAACACATGGACCAACTTAATATCACAATTTCCAGTAATTAAAATGGGCGATTCTATCAGTCTGTTTTTGTCATCATCTTCATTCACAATATAATTATAAAGTCTTAGCGATTAGTATTGTATTTTTATATATATGTTACATTTAGTGAGATTTAGTTCCCATTGTCCTGTTGCACAGCCTTTTTAATTTATTTATTTATTTAGGTAAGAAATAATTCAATTATTTATTTATCCTTTTAGCCATTAAAAGGATCCTACTATGGCTGCTTCCCACCTTCTTGTTTAACTTCATATTCAGCAAGGAAGATGAAAATCATAAAACCAAAATCCTTGTCCGAGCAGGAATTGGCTTATTCATGGGACTTGGTAAGTAAAAGGGACACTGGGATAGGGAATTATTATAAAGGGTTAAGAAAATAACTGTCACTCATGATGTCAGTTGCATACTTGCACATCCCCCAACCCTACTTTTTCATAGGGATTAACCCATTTGATAAGAAGTTTTGAATATTTCTATCAGTACTTTGCAACCGTTAGGGGTTGAGCAATGAAAGGTGTACTATTTTTCCCATGCTATCAATCTGCAGCAACCAATCACATGTTAGGGAACTGCAGTAACCCTGCATTTTGCTGCAATTTAATAACACAGACAATCTTGTACACCTTATTACATCAGCCACATAGGATCCTGATCCGAACGGCGCAATATTACTATGTCCCAGTTTGCTTGGACCTCATCCAGTCCTAATTTAAACCCCATCCAGACCTGTCATAAGCCCTGGCTACTTTTGGCAACCAGTGTTTTTTTGTAGTATTTGTGTATGATCTGACACAAAATATTGCAATTGAATTGTAAAGAATGTTGTACAAATTTGAGGAAAACTACATTTTGTTTCAATATTTTATTATTTTTCTTATTTTACAGGTCTTTACTATTTGTTTGTGGATCCTCTGGATATTCCATCAGTTGCCAAAAACTGCTTATGCGGTGGACTTACAGGTAAATACAGCAGTGCATTTCAACCTAAAATCCACCCTGTTTACCAGTTATTTGCAGTTCTGCTTAATGGATTTTTAAAGTCTGCATTTGGTAGGCACAGTATAAGAGCTAGATACACCCTAAATGGTATTCTAGTTGATGACGTGTGGCAGACTGGTAGGTTATTGTGAATAACTCTAAGCAGTGTCAAGCAATGCCTGCTCAAGTTAATACGATAATTTCCCATATAAGGACTGTTGAGTTAAGGGCACACACTTTAACCTCAAACAAGACAAGTACTATGTTGGGACGCATATAACAAAAGCAACCTTGTTATGTCAGCTGGGCTTATTCTAAATTGGTCGTATTACAACACAAATACTTTTATTTCTCCTTAGAGAAGGGCAGGCAATACGGTCAAATGGGAATATAGAATGTAATGAATTAGGAACTGAACTGAATATGCAATATATAGTTGTATGAATTAATTTGTGGATTTAATATACCTCTCCCTGTTGGCCTTTTCTCAGGCTTATATACTCTAGGTTGGACAACATCCAATTACTTTAGATGTTCTTCACTACTTGTCATCCCCAGTATTATGGAGAGTAAGGCGAATTTGTTAACACTCGTCATTTCGGTTAATGTGATCCTGGGAGGTAAGTGCTGATTTAATTTTATAACTAAGGATAGGAATCTATACACTATATGGCTGCATTTTATTACTTCAATCTTCTCTCCTCATCGCTTAGGGCCCTTAAGTAATATGTACTCAAATGCTGGAGAACTTGTTAAAAGTTTTGGATGTACAGTAGAATTGAAAATCAATCACACAAAGATGATGTTCCAAGTGGCTGTGAACCCTATAAAGAAAATCTTTATGGATTTGTATGTAAGTACAACATATCATGGTGCCAGTAAAGGCTACAGTAGTTAGTAAAGTAACAGTTGCAGGTAATATGGGTTACTAATTATAGCTTTTTTAATAAAATGAATTAATTATCAGGGACTGAATAAGAGGTGAAACATTATAGTCTCAAATGACAAGAACGTTGTATATAACATTTTTATATCTGTTCTTAGGACAATTCAGGTCGTTTCAAGAACTTTACAAAAGGCCTCATCAAATCCTTTCAGGGAGTAAAGGATGAAGTTGAAAGCACCGAGGGTTATGACAAGGCAAGAGGGATTGAAATGCTGAATGAGGAGAAGAAGAAGAACAATGGAAGTCTCTCCACACAGCAAGAACTTTCCACAAAGAGCATGCTACGCTGTGAGGGTGAGTCCCTAGGGATTCCTGTGTTCAGGCTCCAAAACTGATCACAAAATTTGCAGTTTTAGGAAAGATTATATTTATTTCATTGATTGTTGTATAGTTTTGTTTCCAAAAATAATTCCGAGCATGTTGGGAACTAAAAATAGTTGACTTAATTCTTTGGAATTTTAATATAAATGTCCATTTTAGAAAACTAATATCTTTCTATTTTTTTACAGATATTCTTGAGAAAGGAATCTCCAAATGTCAGGATTGGTTTGCAGAGAAGCATAAGGCTTGCCAAGATACGATAAAGATTCCAGTTCTCAAATCTATTATCTGCTTTCCAATGAAGTTTCGATTCCTCTGCAAACTCCAAAAAGGTAATTACCCAATGAGCTTATTGGGCTGTTATAGAATGCATACATCATAGCCAAAAACACAATTTCAACCTAAGAAGTGAGACACCCTAACTTGGGAGACTGCTGTGTTTTAGAATTTAGATAACTATATAACTATTACTGTATCTGTTTGTTTTTCATACAAACTGGACATGTAATTTCTAGTCTAAAATTTATAATGAGTTCCTCTTACTATCCCCCTCTTTGATAAAAATCCAAATTTGAGAACCCTAAATATAAATTTACCAGATCCTTGTCCTTAGTTCAGTTGAAGAGAGAGCAGGTTTTATTGGACCAATTGATTTCTGGTGATGTACGATACCAATTGTTACCTAAAGCCTGCTCTATCTTCCTGTGTTCTTTGATAGTTGAATATTACCCAGATTGTTAATACGATATTCAGTCATTTCCTCCAATCCATCCATAGGTACCGTGTTCTGTAAGTATGTTCCTGTACAAATACTGTGCTGAACATACTGTGACATTCCTGCTATATTACTTTTTGCATGCTAAATAGTGGTGTAATGGATACCGTGGTAAATACGTTTTTTCTGCTTCTCTTAGTGACCATAGTGCTTTGCAAGATTAAGCTGAAGATAGATCCTAACATTGGGGCAATGTATAACCACGTCAGCAGTATTGTAAATAAAGTGGACAGTGGATTCAAAACCGAGATTGTAATGTTGGTAAGTTTGCGTCTTTTGTTATCAGTTTTCAAACATATTTCCATTATTTGTCATAAGAGCTATTTCTTTATTTACCGTTCAGTTCATCTGACATGTTATTCCATTTGTGTTTCCCTCTATATGATGTCTCCGAACTCAGGATGATAATGGAAACAGACCTGATAACATCACTCAGATGACCGCTACACAAGACCTGTTCGAAACCATGGATGAAAAGAAGGGATTTTTCCACAAAATCAAGACTGCGCTCAGGGCTGGTCTATCCCTTACCTTTATTTTCTTCTTGTGTTCGTAAGTACAAAATTTCTCATACACTGCACATTATAAGTCTCACTCATAGTATCAATACAAAAGAGTACATTGGCCTGTAGGCATTTTAAATCCCCACCAGAATGGGTGCCCAAACCTGAACACTAGCTGGTAACACTAGGTTATCCAGAACACAGTAAATACAAGTGCAAACAGATGGCATTCATACATATAAAGACCAAAAAAGGAAGTAATAAATGCTGCAGACTTTGTGCTCAAAAAAGTCCAATATCAGTCCAATAGCTCTTGCCTCCAACCTCTGTACAACAGAGCATAGAGCATTGCAAGATCGTGTGCTCCCCCTCCAATTTCTGGTTCTCTGCCAAGCCCCACTGGCTACCAGCTTCAGATCACTGGCTCCTGGCAGCCTAGTCCTCTGTATTACGTGCTGGCCTCTTAGGATCTGTGTTCCTTATCAACCACGGACCAAACTCTGGAAACTGCAGAGTGCTCCACTGCTTGTGGCATCCTCGCCGATGGTTTGGAAGGCAAAAGACGTTCTGGCCATGTCTCAGGGCACTCTATTCTTTAGCAGATGACTGGTGGAGGGAAAGCCGATTACTCAGAAGTGACCACGCAGCAGGGCAGGGTTATGTATATAGCGAACCTGCAGAAAATAACAAGTCCAAAAATAAATGAATACATTGTATAATGCTCTGTGCAATAAAGTGCTAAAGTGTAAAGTTTTCTCGGACTAAAACACACTAATGCTACGCGTTTCGTCGGTATGGTGACTTCATCAGGCATCTTATTGCACTTTATTGCACGGAGCATTATACACTGTATTCATTTATTTTCAGGCTGTTTATTTTCTGCAGGTTAGCTATTTATGTACCTCTATCCTGTCCCGCTTCTGAGTGAACGGCTTCCCCTCCTCCGGTCACCTGCTAAAGAATAGAGTTTGGTCTGTGGATGAGAGGGAATACAGATCCTAAAAGGGCCAGCACGTAATACAGAGGACTAGGGTACCAGGAGCTAGTGATTTGAAAGTACAGCGGGTAGCTGTGGGGCTTGGCAGAGATCCAGCAATTCGAGGGGGTGAACAGGATCTTGAGGTATTCTATGCTGCAGGGTAAAGAGATTGGAGGGAAGAGCTATCGAACGGATAATGGACATTTTTGAGCAAATACAGGGTTATTCAATGAAAGTTGAAAAATGATGCTAATTTTGCCCCAACCAATCAGATGTTAGCTTTCAGGTGTTTAATAATATCTGATTGGTTGGCCCAAAGAATTTTCATTGAATCTCTCTGAAAGTCTGCAGCATTTATAACTTTGTTTTGCAGTCTTTATATTTATGTTTGCCATCTGTTATTATGTACTTTTAAAGGGCTTTTTATCAAAGAAATATTCCTTGTTTTATTATAGTTCCTTGTTTCCCCCCTTTCTTTGCTTTTATCATGCATGGTATCAATAAACTCTCCTTAGAATTAAACAATGATTTGGATAGAAATTACAACTTTTTTTAATAGAAAACAATTATATTATTAGGTTACAGAAGCTACATTCTCCCTTAGCAACATTAATCTACCTTGGGAACTGTTTATATAATGTATTGGAATCTAAAGTTTATGTTGTCGTATTAATAAATGAGATAATATATTGAATAGCTTGCTCCTTTTTTTAGTCTAGAGGAGATTGCTCTTTCCTTACATAGTAGAATGTCCATTAGGATTAATGCTTCTATTTTCTTTGCACAGGGCTTATGGTTACGTCACCCAGTATAACTGCAATGTCTGGTTTGACAATAATTACATAACAACTTACTTCAAGCAGATCGATGCTCGCAGGAGAAAGAGAGTAAGTTCTCTAGGAACAAATGTATCACTTTTAAAATTCACTATAACAATAAATGTGCACTACACGCATCAATCTTCCTGAAATTAGCAATTAATATATAATGTCTTTTTATATAGAAACAGAGACATCTACTTCCATTGTGCAATGGCGAATATATTAACTTTATCTTCCCCTTCAAGCCTGCACTACAAGCATCAGAAAAGATGACGGCAGTAAGTGGCTACATTTCATAGAATAGAATTTGTATTTACATGTCGTGCTTTTTTTGGGATTCAGTAAGGATTATATTAACTCTCTTTTTTTCCATGACAGGGGAAGAGTTTACACCTGAATTTTCCTTTTATCATATTCTTTTTCGTGGCACTTGTCTCGGACTACTCATTGTACCAATTGTTTGTAATAGTGAACAAGCATTCCTTCATCACCTATGCCTTTTCCAGTGAGTAAGCTTTTGTTATTTATAAAGCCCTTGGGTTTTGTTCTGGGGGTAGGGGGTCAGCTGGGATTCACACAATACCATAGACCAAATATTTACTTATCCTTTTCTACAGTATACATCTTGTATGAGTGTGTTTTATTTGCACAATCAGGGTCATCTGATCACTAAATACAGAACCTTCTTTCTACAGGTCAACACAAACTTGAAGTTGCAGTTCAAGGAGATTCCTTTTTAGCCAAACTTCTCAATAACACAATAGGACGGCTCAACACATCTTCTGAAATGTTACATCTATCAGATAATGCCAGTAAGTATATGGCTCTACACCATGTAGCCAGAGTCAATTCTCCTTAAAAAAAGTCCTTAAAGTGCCCACAATGTTGGCATTAAGGTATTTGACTATTGAGTAAGCTAGTAAAATGGAGATATGGCAACAGAAAGTGAATAACATTTTATGTAAGTATTAACTAACAAATGAAAATTGCCAATACAATGACATTTCTGTCTATTCCACAGTGTGTCTGCCACGGGCTAATCGCTTGACTACTGAGAAGTATGTGATCATCTCCATAATAATGAGCTTCGTTGTGCTACTGCCCTTTATACAGGCCTATATGTGCCGATTCCGCAGGGCTGTGACAGCTTTCTTTTTCCCAAAGGTAAAACTAATTTACAATGGGCTGTGGGTGGTAAATACATAAAGCTGCATTTAGAAAAGTTTTGGATAAGTAGAGTATTTGAAATCACAACCATTATTATAATCATTGTTTCACATAATATGGGAAGAGTTGTTTCTTGCCATGTACAGTTCAGAAGAAAACTTTCTCCATAAAACATTTACAGGTTATAACTGTATGGAAGTTGCCTTTGAAATTAGTTTTTCCAACCTGAATTAGCAGCAATACACTAAACCTGCTTTTGTTTCTATAGCGAGAGAAACAGCGCATCCTGTTTATGTACAACCAGCAGCTCAGGAAAAGACAGGCATACGCCGAAATGAAACGGAAAGAAATAATCTTGAATGCAAAGCGGCACAAATTCTTGGTAAGTTTTCAATAAAGAATCAGCCTTTTACATTAGAGCACCAGATCCTAATGGTAGTTGCCATATTGTTCCTTTAATTTTACACATGTAACCCTTCTTTCTCATTTTAGTTAAACACTCTGGCAGGCTTTCTCTACAAATACTTCAAATGCCTGCAAAGATTTATAATCCGTCGCTGTCTGGTCTGTAAAGCCAAGGAGACAAAAGATTCATATGTTTGCCGGACACCAAATTGTACAGCGGTATACTGCCGGCAGTGTTGGAAAGATATGAAGAGATTCTGTTATGTATGCACACCATGTGATGATTTCATAGCCGATATCAACGAAAGTGACTATGAGTTTGAAGATGAATAGATGTTTCCAGTAATATCTATCAACAATACAGAGCCAAACAATATTGGTAAGTTATATTTGTAAATACATATGGGTTACAGTAGAAAATGGGTGCAGGGTTTTGTTTTAAATCTCTCTTTTTTTTATTGTTTGTTTATTTTATATTATTGTAAAATATTTTACATTAAAACAACAACACCAGGCTGACAGAAAGGATCTTAACACCTAATGCTAAGCACTGATGTTTTCCTGTGTCCTTGAGTACAAAACTCAAGAGATGGTCATCTCTTAATGTCCTTTGTTTAAAATGTCAGTAAAGTACTCTGACACTCAAGAGTGACGTCTGCTCACACAAAGACACAAACAGTATTGTGAGATCCCCACCTCATGTAATTAAAAGGGAATACTAACCTAAAATTGTGCTTGCCAGTCTTTTTGCAGAATGCGTTTCCCTTTAGGCAAGCTCCACACACAAGCAGGATGGATATGAAGAGATCCTGTAATGGATGCACACCATATAATGCATTCATTGTTGATATAAATGTAAATGACTATAAGTTTTGATTCCACCAAATTCTAGCAACAAGAATACAGATCCGAACAATTCTAGTAATTATTTATGTAAATACATGGGAGTTTCAGTAGAAATGGGTGCAGGACTTTGTTAAAAATCTCATTTTCACTGTATGTTTATTTCTATTACAAAGGCAACCAATGTCAGACTGACAGAATTCTAACACCTGACCCTCAGCGCAATGGTTCCCTATGATCATCGTCCTGAGTCAAAATTCAACAGATGGGATCTTCTGCCATCACTATCATCAGTCAGCAAAACCACCGATACTGAGGAATGGCGCCTGCTCACACTGGGCCTTTATAACTTGGAAGTGGACTACATTCTAAATTGACATCACAGACATCCGAAGGAAGGAGATTGCAGCATTCTTCTAAGATATGAAAATGCATCCCAACAGTGCATGAAAAACAGTTTTGTGACATACACACCACATGTAATTAAAGAGCAATTATATCATCCAAGCCACTGTCCCATTTGATATACCCAAGGTGAGGATCTAAACCACAAACCTCCCCCTGGATCTGCCTTAGATTGATGGCAATACTTACACAATCTGGTCCACCCCTTCCACTGGCCAATGGTATTTCCCCATAGGCCCCATTAATAATCAGGGGAGGTGCCAGATAAACAAACACAAAATGATTGCTTGTGATCCAAGGTTATATCAGGGAGGAGCACATAGCAGTTTCGGTCCCCACCATAGGTACATCAAATGGGAGGGGGCTGTTTTGGAAAGTACAATTCTTCTTTAAAGGGACATAGAAGGGAGGAATTGGTGTGTCTCGGAGATTAGGATTACTTATAGTTATAGCAAAGAAGATTGGAGCGATTGCATCTTCCTTTCAATTTTACTTTTTATTTAACAAATTCAATTATTTTTAGTGACCCTTAAACAATGTCCTGGAACCTATTTATTGCAATATCAGTAGAAACAAATAATCCTTCTAAGGTCAATGTGAGGGAGAAACAATGTTGCTGTTGTTGTTTTTATTTTAAATGTATAATAAAAATATAACACTGAAAGAAGTTATGGTGTGATTTCATTGACTAATGTGCTTAGTATTGGACTACAATATAGTAACAAATAGAGCCAAGACTGCACTATCTAGAGGAGGGTTGCCGAATCTGTCCCAGGGTGAGGGCTCCACAATGTACAGAGAGAGAGAAATGGTGAGGCTGTCAGATGTGAACATATGACATCTTTGACAGCTCACTACATGGGTTGGAGAGAATATTGTGAAGAAGGAGTATTTTATCTCCCTGTAGAATATCGAATTTATATTTAAAAAGTTATCTTGTTCTCATAGTTGCCCTTAAAAATATAACGACTAGAGGTTACCTTGCAGATTTACAGCCATATAAACTTTCCAATCCCTTTATTTTACAACAGGAAATACATCATTCTATAAAATATATAAATATACATAATTTACTCATTGTGTTACGTATATGTAGTATTCAGATTAACCAGACTTTAAGTTTAGATCAAGTCCAGTTGATCCAAATGAATACCACAGATACCATGACATGGATGAATGAGAACCTTCACAACTTAAATGAGCCTCAAGCACCATCAGAATTTGAGAATCTATCTATACCCTCCCCCAATAGCTGGAGAACACTTCATCCATAAATGGTTGACCTGCCCACAGATGGTCACCTAATGGGAACAAATATTTGACTTAATTTCTGAAATCTTGGCTTTACACTCTCTTAAACTCAGCGGCATTCTCGTCTTCACTTCCTACTTGACCTGACCAATAGGAAGAGATGCTGTTTAAGAAGCGTGTCTTCCTATTGGTAATGCCTGAAGTGGGAGGTGGATAAGAACACGCAGTCTCATTTATGTAGATTTGACCATGTTTTTTGTGGATTATACACAACAAACACATTAGGGTCCATGTGCTAAGAGATGCAAACGTTTGCAGAGTAGCACATTCAGATGTTATCCAACTGCAGGAAAAAACTAACAACTGATTGGTTTCTGCAGATTCATAGGACAGGCAAAGTTTACCCCCAACATTACATAGAGTAATCCCAATTTTGGAACCAGATATTAATAAATGTATTTAGTTCCCAGAGGCTCTTAGTAGAACTATCTATCCTGTCTGTTTTTATTTTTTACAGCATATTTGTTATTTTCATTTAAAATATATGAGGAAATAGGTATTTCTCTATTGGGTCCCGTTATTTTCCAATATATGGGGTAGGTTTTCCCTACATCTCATTAGGTTTTAGCCTAGAATAGATTTTGATTGGACTGTTGGGCAATGATGTATTTAATGATCCCTAGTGGAGTCTTCAGGTAAGAATGCTGTTAGAACATTTTGATTTCCTTCAATTATCCCCAGTGGTGCCAAACAGAAATAAGCAACAGATAATTAAAAGGCGAGTACTGCAATTCTAAATCAGCAAACAGCACCAAAAGCATGGCTGCTATGTGGAATGTAGATGTTTATGTTGGAGCTGTGTTTTGTTTTATTAGTATTAATATTACTAGAAAGAACCCTGGTAAAAGAAATAATTTTGTTAAAAATGATAGTTTCACAGTCTAAATTTTGCTGTTTGACAGATACATTTTTGGATGCAGAATTACCTAAATTTCGTCTGTCATAGCCAAGAACGGGGACTGTTCCACTAGCAGCAATACGAACCCCAGCAGATCCACACATCCTTACTGCAGATATCTTTTCTAGTGAGTAGCAATTCCTTTCTTGATCACAGAGAGGTCAGGGAAAGGTCACCCAATAGTTACTTGACAGTTTTGGAAGGGGGGAAAAGGCAGGGAAGATGGAGAATTCAGTGAGCAATTATATATCTGTATTTATGGGATGAGTCTTTAACAGTGTTTCTGATTTCAGATATGAGAGATAGCTGTCAGGAAAAAAATTATTATTTCAAGGTTATTTCCATTTTGTTTTCTTCTTTAAAGGGTATGTACACTGGAAAATTAGTTTTTTTAAATTGCCCATTAGTGAAAACTATAATTCACCCCAACTATCACTGTACCGTTTTTTTTGTTGATCTGCCCCTATTTCATTAAAAATCCAATCAGAAACATCTTATGTTTTAGCATTTCTGTAAGCAGTTTTGCTGTAGCTGGAATGGTTTGACAGTTGGTGTGCTGTATACTGTATGCAGTTTTGACAGTTGGTATGTGGGAAAATAGTCAGGTCAGTGGTCTGAGCCTGAACAAAAAAAGTATTGTATTGAAGGCATGCAGCAACACACACACCTCAGAGTTAGTGCTACTTACATGTATTTATTTATAGATTAAGATGACACAAAGTAATTTTTTCAGTATACATACACTTTAATTAAGATACACTTGATATTTCTCCTGCAGTGCAACCCAGGATAGTTATGTGCATAAAGCAGAACACAATTCTCACTTTGGATTAGGTGAGCCTACGTCAATCGGTCTTAGGGACAGTTTCACTAACTCATGGTATTCGTAACGTCCAATACAATGGGTTATGTAAAGCCACCGTCATACATTTACAACCGCTCAGCCGCACTTAGTAAACTACCGCAAAGGTATTGTACAGGCGATCACAATGCCGATCGCAATCACAAATGCAAGAATACAATCATAATTTTATGACCAGGAACGTAATTGTACATACACTGTCCTAAAATTTAAAAATGTTAAAGGGACAGTTCAGTGGAAATTATCAATATTTGTTAAAGTGTTAGTTTTCGTAATACCTTCTTAGTTATTCTACATATTCTCTCCCATTTTGAAAAATCAGTTGATTTCACACACTTTGCTGTTCCCTGCTGTTGACATTAGTGAGCTGACATTTCAGGTTCTAATGGTCCTTCTTCTTCCCAGGATGCACCAATTCCTTGGAATGTTCGTAACAGTAATTTTTACTGATTGGCTGTTGGATGGGTCAAAGATGCTCAGATCTCTACTGAGCAACTGAATCAACCCAGGCGCTGCGTCAAGGGCAAAACCATAATGATCTCTATTAGGGGTCCTGCAAACAGGAAGTCAGTATTTCAGTTGCATTTATTTATACACAGACAAAATGCTGAATTGGCAGATTAAGGTCATTTGGATGAAAAAATACTGCTTTTTTTCTGAAAAGCATATGTATTTGCATTGAACTTCTCCTTTAAAGGCGCAGTACTGCTTCTTAGTGATAGCTCACCTTTAAAAATAGGGCCCTCAGGGAACAGTTAACTTAAAAATCCAGAGTGTTGAGGAACAAGGAAGCTATTACTGCACCTAAGTTTCTGTATTCTGAGAAAAAAAAATTGTCTAGGTTCAGGTCCGAACAGATTTTGGGCGAGTAGCTTGCAGTTTTATGGCAGTTCCAGATATTTTTGACATCAGAAAGATACTATATGTCAAGTTTTCCTATCAGCAGTCACTAGTAAACCACTGAAAAACTGCATCTAAAATTATATCCTTAGTTTAATTAAATGTAAAAGGCAAGTGCTCTAGCGTGGAGTATCTGCAGAAGGGGAAAATAGTAAAGCAACTACCCTATAGATAAAGATGGTACAAACTGGCAAATTTGGAGGGTGGATGAGAAAAGAAAAGTGACCTTTGGCTTTGGCAGCCTGAAGGTCATTCTCCACTCTCTGTGGAGTGTGGAGAAGAGAAGCCTCATTGTAAGGGGTCCAATAGATTTTGAACATGAAGATAATTTGTGATACAGGAGACAAGATGCTCTAGTAGTTTAGAAGCTTTCTGTTAAAGAGAGACTGGGCAGAATTTAGCTAGACAAGAGGAGTCAAGGGCTCTGTAAAAAATATTCCATATAAATATCTCCCAACTTTAAGTGGGATGTGAGCATGCTCCTTCCACTGGCCTGCTCAGTCATACACCTGCTGTCCCTATTAATGGATGAATACAGGTTTCACTTTTGGATAGCAAGTTTTGCAGTCTGCACTTTATTTCTTGTGTACGAACACTGGACCTGGGACAACACTAACTTACCCCGGGAGTCTGGATAGATTTCAGCTTACCCTAAGAATCTGCATAGCACAGGGCTCTGTTGTGTTGTTATAATTATGCACAGACAAGGGCCAAAGGTAACGCACCCTGAGAATCTGGATAGATATCAACCTTCCCTGCGAATCTGCAGCCTAAAGGGCTCTTCTGTGTTGAGACTGGAATGTCTGACAATCGGGGCTTAGGTTTGAGATTGAATACATGCAGAGTGTATTATAGTAAAAAATTTTGTATATGTGCTTAGCATTCTAAAATGTGTTATCACAGCTCAAAGCTATTATCTAAGTACATTCATGGAGTATTCCTTCCATAGCACTAGGGATGTGTTTCAGATGCTTTGTGTCTGAATCTTACTTTTCTTATGCTTAAATAATTGTCAGTTGCTGTGGCTTTAACACATTTCCATGTTGTTCCAAAGTGTATCTAATAAAGAGAAGAGAAACCTTCTTGGAAATTTAACTCTGGCTTGCAGGCACCAAAGAATCCTCGCTTAAAATGGTCTCTCATTATAATGTTGAAAAAGAGAATATTTTCCACTTACAACCAGAGCACAAGCAAGTTCAAAAGGGCAAAGGACCTAGAACTGTTATGGATGTTAAGAAAGAAAAAACATTAAACCACATACAAATGATAAATCCTTAACTGCCGTGAGAGAAATGTTCTTCCATTTTTTTTCAAGCAAGACAGACTCTGATTCCTACAAGTAAGAACTGATCTCAAGGGCTTAATTACTGTGTTCTCCTCCATCAGTCCACTGGTAACACCTGGTAAGGTCACCAATGCAAACTACACAGCATCATAAACCAGTAACATGACTAAATAGGTGTCATCACTTTACATCAGACAAGACAATGTATATACCAGTAGGTGAAGTATATAAAATACTAAGGTTTGATGGGACTTAGGAGCAGGAATTGAACTTGTTTGCTCGTAAAATTGAATGTTGCATCATACTCAATGCTCCCACCCAGGGTAAAACAAGAAGTATCTTTCCAAGCAGTGTCCTTCATTTTATAAACAGCTGTAACTATCCCTTGTAAAATGATTGTAAAGCATTCATCCAGGTCATTGTAAGGGATGGACTAGAACTTGACCTTGAACCTGAGAATGAGCCAGATTTTATGAGTTCATACAGACTCTGACTCTTTAGAACTCTCTGAACCACAAACTTTTGGGTTTTCCCAACTGGTGGACATGTTTTCGCTAATTATCTAAAATTCGATAACCCTTGACTTTAGAGCTCCATATTCCTTGAATGCAGCATTCGATAACCCTCAAAATCGGCCATAACCCTCGAATGCGGCATACGATAACCCTTGAATATGGTGATAACCCTCTAATGTAGCGTTCACTAACCCTTGAATGCAGCATTCGGTAACCCTTGAATACGATGATAACCCTCAAATGTAGCGTTCGCTAACCATTGAATGCGGTGCTAACCCTCAAATGTAGCATTCGCTAACCCTTGAATTCTGCAATAATCCCAGAATTTGGGCCATAAACCTCGAATGCGGCTTTCCATAACCCTCGAATTTGGTGATAATGCTCGAATGTATCGTTTGGTTTCGATAAACCTTGAAAATTCAATGTGGAGGCACGACAATTGCACTAGTTTTGGTGATATGTACGTGTTCCCCGGACCATTTCCCAGAGCATTTTGCAGTAAGTTACCATTGTTATTTTAACTTTTTGAACAATCTTTCCCCATTGATTTTAATCGGTCTATTTTTGAACTACCGAACTTTTACTGACTTTTGATAGTTCTAAAAACTAACCGAACTTTAGGAAGGTCGGCGAACTCTAGTCATTGTCTACCTGTTGTATTAATTCAGAATTACTTACCCTGGAATATCCCAATCAGCATAAAACAGAAAGGTGCATACAGAAAGTCCCTGACACCTTGCTGTTTTATGCTAATTGGGACATTCCAGGGTATTTATTGTCAACAGATTCTTGTACAAGTCATTCTGAATTAAGAAAGCCAGTCGGATGACTAGCAAAATATTTCCAAGAACTAAACTGAATACTAAAAAGATCTAACAGAACTAAACAGATAACTCACTTGTAAACTATATTAAGTTATCTATGTGTCTTTAAACAAAAGTATTTAAAGGGCAAGCCCCCCCCCCCCCAACATGTAGAGTTTAAAGACCCTCCCAAAGCCCCAAAACACAATCAGGATTATTCAATAAAAGTTCTTATTGTTAAAAATAGTGCTAATGTTGCCCCATCCAATCAGATATTAGCTTTCAAATGTTAAACAATATCTGATTGGTTGGGGCAAAATTAGCACCATTTTTAACTATAAGAACTTTTATTGAATCTCCCTGTAAATTTATACAGCAGGGAACTGTTATCACTACCTGATATTCACAGTGATTGTCCGATCTTCCAGGTAGCAGTAGTCAGTCATTGTCTATGACATCAGCTGCTACATGGCATGACTGACTGCTGCTACCCAGAAGAAATCACAAATCACTGTGAATATCAGGTTAGTGGTAACATTTCCCTGCTGTGTGAATATTGTGGTTTGGGGATTATCAGGGTAAGTGGCACATTTCCCTGCTGTCTAAAAGATATTGGAGTGTTAGACCTGTTGAAGATTTTTTTTATGCTGGAAGTAGACATGCCATTTAAAACTAATTAAAATGATTTAATTGTCTATGAATTTAGGAAGGAAGATCCTGCCAACAATATTATACGTACAAAAGTAAAGGAATGTTTGTACCCATAATATTTTTCTTAAGGTTTTATCATTCCATATAATCTCTCTAGAATCCTCTTTTCTAACAGTGGTTCTTATTGATCATACTGTAAATCTGGAATAGTTTCTAAGTCACAAAACAGTTCAAACTGTTTCAAACAAAATCTATCATGGGCTTGTTCCTGTCTGAACGCCAATCATATCTTTCAACTGCTTGTGGACACAACAATCACTAAATCATAACATGACGGATGAATCACCCTGCGTGGGTGAAACGCGCTGCCATTAAATATTCCTGGCTGCCTTTTAAAAACACGTATTGTAATTTGACAAACATTCAATCATTTCACCAAAGAAACAGCCTTCTCTCAGAAATATTCTTTACTCTTCTATGTTAAAATGCCCGGGGCGGTCATTTTATTTCTGATACTTTCCAAGCTGTAGGCACTTTAATTCATTTTTATTATAAACACTTGTGAACCTGTCAAAGCAGTTAAACCTGATTAGTGTACTAGAAAACACGCAGTGCATCAAGCTCGGGGAACTCAAGTCAAACGGACAGTTTCGTTTTACATTTCGTACTGTAAGAAAAACATTTTAGGTTTTTGTACCAAACCTGCTGTAAATAAAAGACACAATATGGGGCAATCGTTTATTTCTTAATGACTGTCACATTTTAAGATATGCAGTACCCAGACATTATTTCAAAAATGATGTTTTACTGGATTACTGAAACCATCATGGTTTGGTTATAACATTGCATTAAAAAAGGGTCATTCAACTCCTGATTGATCCACGTAATCGGAATGCATGCAATTCCAAAAATGGTGATTGCATGCGCTTCGAAAACGGATGGCAGAGCATGTAATGTGGTCACCCACGCTGACATGCACTGTTCTGCAATTCGCACATGCTTACGTATCTGAGAAATCACCCCTAGGCCTAAATCATGCAAATCCTCCGTAAATCAACAAAAGTTTGTTATAGGCAAAAAAATCAAAGCTTTGTTTGCTTGGAGCTCGATAAAATCTGAAAGTTGCAGGGTCACACTGTACCAAAAAGTGGCATAAATCCTAGTAAATCTGACCCACGTCTGATACTTAAAAACTGTGTGAACAAGGCAAATCAGATCTGAATCTGATCATTTTGAACACATATATTTGGAGCCTAATCCGATTCAGTACTTTTGGACAGTCTGAACGAATGATCAAATTTGTGACACCTTTTATCACATTTACTTCACTTTAGGCAGACAATATCCTATGTGTGGTGCGTCAATCTGTATATTTTCCAACACCAAACAAGTTAGACAGGGTGCGGTACCCACTCCTGTTCATTTAGAAGCTTCCGTTTTCACCATCATGTTCCCCTACTGTAAAGAAATCAACACCAGTGATGTTTCATTTATGTTCTAGGGCGCATGCGAGACTGTTTACACTGAAATCAAGTGAAAGAATCAGAGCTGAGCAGTGAATCAGAATTGATCATTAAAGGACAATTATACTCACCTTCCCTCCACTCCTCTTCCTTAGTCAGTACTTTCTACCCATGGGGAGGATGTGAACCCCTGGGTTCACTTAACTTGTGGCATATTCTTACTTACACGGTGCTCCGGTGAGCTCAGCCCCCTCTTGTCCATCAGTGACGAGGCCAATAGGAAGACACGCTCTGCAGAGTGCCTTCCTATTGGCCTCGTCATGCAAGGAGATTAGTGGCGGAGCCTACCAGAGCAGCTTGTAAGTAAGTATATGCCGCAAGTACCCTGGGTAGAAAGTACTGACTAAGGAAGAGGAGTGGAGGGAAGCTGAGTATAATTGTCCTTTAAGGAGAACAGTGTGACCCTAGCCTGTTTCTCTGTGTTTATATCTCTCTGCTAGTTAGCCAACAGTCAGTTTATTACTGGAACTCCAAAATATTGGAAAGAATTGATACGAAATGCTATATAGCATAAATGGTAATTCCATCCCTCAAATGAAAAACTTGAGATATTCTCCCTGGTCCCTGTAGGCAAAGTCCCAGTTTCCTTTAGTGCAGTGAAAGCTCAAATCTAAGAGAACTTTAGCACATGCTCTCCTGAGCTTTCACTGCACTGAATGGACACACCTCCAGCTAGACAAGATTTTAGGGTTTGGAGGGGTAAAAGCTTGTTTTAATGGTCACTTGTTAGTTATATGCCCTAAATTCCAACCAATACATTCAGTACATCATTACTAGCCAGATATTTAATGCTAATTATTTCCCTTGTTCTCTCCCTTTCTGGCAGAGGTTGCTGACACCTTCCCCTGCTCAATGAGCTTTTAGGAAGTTGAGCATGTGCAGAGGTAGCGGCAGGGGAAATAGCAGTCATGATTGGTTTTGATGTCAGCAGTCACAGCCTTGATTGACTGCATGGAAGATCTTATTTGAAAGTGAACATATGATTGGTTGGGGCACAATTATCATCATTTTAACCGATTACTCTGGGTAAATGCTCCTTTCACTATTCAATATCGCGTTTGGGAATCTGGGTGAATCCCAGTGAGGGGTGTATTGAATTGCGAGCGTTGGATGCATGGGAGATTTTTGCGTAACGCTAATATGGATTTAAAGTCGTACCAACTGGTAGCAAACCGGTTAGCGTGACTTATATATTTGCCCAGCAAGTCTGGGTAAATGAGCCTGACCAACGTTTATTGAATAACCCTGTCCATAGGAAAGAACAATACGGAACAGGGGCACAGTGAGCTTCACTGAACTATTTTTTTTTTTTTTATATATAAAAAAGAGAAAAAAGCATCAATTTAGCAGTAAAGGAATGTGTCAGTTTATGTGATCAAAGTCTCTGAAATCACCAACAGAACGATTATTCAGTCCGCGGCTCTCTTTCGTTCTCAGACAATAAGCCTGCAGACTTCCATTGCCAGATATGAAACCAGAGCACAGTGCAGATCTGAGGAGTCAGGATATTAAACTGATTTTATGTAGCTACATGCAATCAGCTGTCTTGTACCTACACGGAGCAGCTAGAGCTAGTCTGCTACTCTGTCAATCAGTTACAAGAACAAAACTCTGCTCCCAGATGTACTGTACCATATATCCAACATATCCAGTAATTGAAATATGGACAAGTCCTTCCTCATAAAATTTGTATTTCTGATCTCCAGCTTAACAGTTAAATTGAATAAACTGTATGGACTAAACACTGTAAGATGCCACTTTTCAGCATCTAAATAGTAATAGCATGACAAACAATTCCAAATAGCATTGTCACCTTTGTGTATTGCTCTATGGATTCATTAAGCTTCACTCCTTAGCCTTTAATAGACTCATTTATTTTATATCAAAAGACAAACTTGAGAAATGGTTGCTAAGCAAATGTTCAGCCCAGGGGAACCAGACACATCTTATCTTCCACCAGCTCTTGAGCCTCGATCGGTTTATCTTCTGCCTGTATTTACTAATCCTAGTGGAATATTTAGCAGATAATCTTTAGAAAATAGAAATAAGTGTGAACTGAAGCTCCAATGCCACTGCACGATGAGCTACAGGACCCTACAGCACTGAGCATGCAAATATCATTACAGCTTGATTACATCTTTTATAGAAATTAAGACCTTTTACATCTAAAATTAATGAATTTCATCTGTTAGGTAGGTGAAGAAATGCCAACCTCCAGACTTTACCGTGTACTTATATCAAAGCCACTTCAGGGCTTTTTAATACATTAATATTTGATGGTTCTAAGGAATGAAAAATGCTCATTAAATCTGTTAAACATTTTAGAAATGCTTTCCATTGTGACAACTATTTAATGTAATATCAGGAGGATCTATGACAGAACATAATTGCTAAATCTAAGTATTTATGACAGAACCTAATTAAATAATGAGATTATGCCACAAGACCAACCACACTGTATTTGTCATAACTGCAATTTGGAAGATTACAGACAGATTTTTACTGTGGTGGAATACCATTTCATTTAACAATTTAGCTGTCGGTATCCAAAGTTTGAACAGTGATCGTTACATCAGCAAACTTCTATGAAGTTTATTATCTAGTAGAGTCTAGTAGAGTCTAACTTCATAAAGTTCGGTCTGTTTTCGAACTTCACTAAAAGTTCGAAAGTTTGAATTCGGATCCATTAAAGTCAATGGAAGAGTGATAGTTCGAAAAGTCTGGGGGGCTCATTTACCCAGAGCCGCTATTGTTCTGGGTAACTGCACCTTCCACGATTTAATATCGCGTTTGCAAATGTGGGTCCCACTAAATCCCACTAAGGTATTTACCCACTGCAAGATTTTTATGCCAGCTATTTGCTGGTGTTAAAATCGTGTGCTAAAACTAGCGCAAACGCAATATTGAAAGGCGAGCGTCAGATGCGCGGGTGTTTTTTGTGTAACCCACGCATCGGACGCTAATATAGAGTTAAAGTCGGGCTAACCGGTAGCGAACCGGTTAGCACGACTTTAACTCCATATATTTGCCCAGCAAGTCTGGGTAAATGAGCCTGTGGATGATTTGCAGCTAAACTAACAATGGTAACTTACTGTAAATGGCTGTGGCACCTGGGAAATGGTCACTATCACCAAAACTTGTTAAAACACGTTTTAAACATGAGCGGGCAATTGTCTGGTTTTGTGCATGCTACATTCGAGGGTTACGGCCAATTCGAGGGTTACCGAACAATACTTTCGAGGGTTACCAAAAATAGAACCATAAACTTCTTTTTTTCCAATCTTAAAGGATGTCAACATGTCCTCTGATATGACCTATTAGTGAACAATGCACCAGAGAATTTACTGTATGGCCCATTAATATATTTGTATAAAGTGATCATATCCCCACGTAAATGTCGCTTCTCCAATGTAAACAGCCCTAACTTGTCTAATCTGCCTGCATATTCAAGCCCTTCCATTCCCCTTATTAATTTAGTTGCTCTTCTCTGAACTGCTTCAATTTCCAAGATGTCCCTTTTGTATATGGGATTCCAAAACTGCACTGCATATTCCAAATGAGGCCTTCCCAGTGCCTTGTAAAGAGGGAGAATAATTTTTCTCTCTTGAATCTTTTCCCCTTTTTATACAAGCCAATATCTTGCTAACTCTAACCGTTGCTGCCTGGCATTGTTTGCTAACTTTGCTACAGCTAAGTCTGTTATCTACCTTACTCTCAATGCCCCCTTCTAAGTAATTTATTAACAGATTAAAAAGAAGTGGCCCCAGTATGGAACTCTGAGCCTACGCAGTGTGCCCAACATGTCCACCCCCCAACATTGGGGGGTGGACATGTCCTATTAAGGATGTTATTGGGATAAACTATATCATAGTGCTAGTAGAGAGAGAGATTCCAGAAAAAACAGCCTTGTTGAAATACTGATGAAGAAACCAAATAAAATTCTTCTGCCCAAGGTATTTTATTACAAGCTAATGATCTGTTTTTTAGCTTTAACACCCCCGTCAGAGAAAAGTGACATACCATGGAACTTCACCTATTGATTTATTAATATCCTTCCTTAATATCCTTAATACACCTTCCTGAGGAAAGAAAATAATATAGTGGTGTTGGATCATAAGGAGTGTAAATGTGTTACATAACTTTTCAAACTGCCATTGTACATCTTGCCCCATAAAATGGTCAGAGATATTGTTTAGAGCAGGAATAGATAACCAGAAGATCTCCAAATGTTTGCAAACTACAACTCCCAGCATTCCCTGGATGCAGAGTGATTGTAGAGGAATACTGGGAGTTACAGTTTTATAAACATCTGAAGATCTTCTGGTTGCCTATGTCTGGCGTATTTAGAGTATTAGATTTATTGCTAAACAATCACCTGCAACATCATTTTGGATACATTCTCATTAAGAAAGAGACCATAGTCCCTAGTTCCTTGACCTGTATACACTCAATACAAAATACTTACAGTATACTGTATATAACTACTTACTCCAATTGGATGTGTGTAGACTCAAAACAATGTCTGCAAAACAATTATATTCCCTGCAGTTCATTGATCCTAAACTATACTTGCTTTTCGGCAACCACCAAACCTTCACCAAAAGCTAGTAAGAAGAAAGTTACACACGGATTATGAAAATATCACCCCAGGCACCAAAGCATGCAGGGGTCCTCGATGTAAACTGTGCAACAATATTAACAGTTCTCCATCTGTAACACACAGGAAGGGGGTATTTAACATCCAGGGATCTTACAGCTGCACATCCAGCAATGTGGTGTATTTAATACAGTGGGCCCTATTTATAAAAGATCGTTATCGAAAAAATAACGATCACTATCGTAAAATAAAGACCGGTATTTTCCAATAACGACTGGTATTTTCCAGTATCGGAAATTACCGGTTGTTATCTGAAAATACCGGTCGTTATCGAAAATTAACGGTCGTTATCGGAAATTACCAGTCGTTATTTTACGATAGCGTTCGTTATTTTTTTGATAATGATTACGATCTTTTATAAATAGGACCCAATGTAACAAATGTACGGACACTATATATATAGGGGAAACCAGTCAAAAACTACAGAAGAGGATGAACTCCCACAGAAGTAGCATCACCAACCATAATGAGATTAATAACTGTTTGCCTGTGGGGCATCATTTTTCTCAACCAGGACGTTCCATGGAAAACCTCCAAGTCCAGATCTTGAAGGGACAGTTCAGTAGCAACCAAGATAGAAAAACATTTGAAGCCAAAATGATTCTGTTATTTGATTCCAAAAACAATGGGTTAAACCAAGACTTTTTTTTCCTAGCCCACTATAACTGTTGATATATTTGTATGTAGAACAATATGTGGATGTTATACAATATGTACATAAAAAGTCCATTAAAAAAGTATCAGTACTCTACTTTTTACTACATATATTGGACTAATATGACAAAACAATCATTATTTTTACCGAGCTATATTGGGCATCGAAAAGTTTGTCTGTGCCCCAAAAATTCATTACAAAAAAAAAAATGCAAACGTCTTTAATACAGCATTTTCTGCACGTTTGTAATCCATTCTGAGCCTTTAAAGACACTTTAAATTCAGCACAGGTTTTTTGTAAGTGTACATAAGAATAGTATATATATATCTACACATAGATATGTGCAAAGTATCTTTATAAACCACCAGTGGTGCACTGGTGCACCACTGATCCAAGACATTTATTTTTGACAAGCCAGCAAAGTGTTAATGTTCCCACAATGCCCAGAAGGCTTTTATTAAATACTGCAGAAAGGGGAGGACAAGGGAAGACAGTGGAGAGACCTATAATTATCTGTAGTATGTCTGACAAATTCACACAACAGCCAGGCAGCTTAATTGCTCTATATGCCTTAACTATGACTTTAAAACAGATAATATTGTCTATGTTTTCTGGGCAGTTTTTTTTAATATTATTTATTAATTTTTAAACTGCTGTAGGATGATAAACCCATGTGAAAATTACAAAAGAAGTACTTACCTGAGCAAAGCAAATACATTGAGATAGGCATTACATGCCAGATAATAGGTAAATTCAGATGATTAGCCTATTATTGGTTTGTGTATGCCTTGAAAACAACCAATAAAAATGCTGGGAAACCATCAACCAAAGTAAGGGGAAGACAAATTTATTTGTGAATCATTGCTTATGTTACATGCATACTCTAGGTTATCTTGGACTTATTACTTCTGTTCATTGTATATTGTATAAACTATATTTTGTATGGACAAAGGTTAATCCTCTGTAAGGAAGTTGTCTTAGTATTGTAGCCCATATATGAGAGTATTCCATGTTATTGGTAACAGTAGATGTGTGTCTATTTCTATTTACTTTTGACCTGATGAAGGAGCATGCGCCAACGAAACAATGAACCATATTTATATAGATTTAATTTTTTTTGCGATACCGTGCCATTAACGTTAACTGTACATTTATGATCGCAATCATAATTGTACGATGGCCTATACACTACCATTGTGGTAGTCTATTGCCGCTTGGTATTGTACTGCCAAACGATCGTAAATGTACGAACGCAGTCGTTAAAGTACATACATGTGACCTCTTTTAAAAAGACACACTTCTACCTTTAAAATGCCTTTAGGATCATGCTTCTAGCTGCAGACTATCCAGACTTACAGTGGTGGTGATTTCATCTTACAGAGTGAGCTGTAATATCACCAGCATCAGCAAGCCTCTGGCTTGAGCATGCCCACTTATACCCTACTACTGGGACAAAGCATCATCTGCTGCATCACAAGCCCCACTCCTAAACTTCCTTATCATTTTTAAAGCAAGCCACAAGCATGAAAACCTTTTTCCTCCCTAAGGTGTCTATAGCAGAGAAAAGCACAGATATTGATTGCAAGTCTGTAACTAGCTTCAGAAAAGATGGATTGGGAGTTGGGGCTTTTGACACTGCTTATAGCACATGTCTGTCTTAGAGAAAGAGAGACTGTGCAGACTTTACAAGCGTATAACTTTGCATTGACAACAGCTAGAGACATCATCTTAGGCTTGCTTGAAAGGAATGAGAAGCATTTTCTGGGCTATGTTGTTTTGAAAACACCTTAACTTGAACATGAAATGCCTTGTCTCAAAATTATAACTATATTTTATTTCATGCCAAACAATGGTACAGTACTTTATCAGCCTAAGTAAAAAATATTTCTAGGGTTGGTCCTTCTAAAAATATGATTGGTTTATAAACAACGATGTGCAAGTTTGCTATATGATATGTTTATTTGGTAAAGTGTGGTCATGTAGAAATCCTACCCATTTGAAACCATCCTCTATCAATTCTAGGTGTAACAAATCAGACGTTAGCTTTCAAATGTTAAATCTGATTGGTTGGGGCAAAATTAGCACCATTTTTAATGATAAAAACTTTTATTGAATCTCCCTGAAAATGTTTTACACTCTATTGGCACGGTGAAGTCTTGAAATTCTATTTGAACATTTCTTTACATTCAGTAAAGTGGTCATTAAAATGGTGTCTTCCTGCATTCCTGCAATGTTTAAAGGGTATCTCCATAGAGAAAAAAAATTTTGCAATTTAGTTTTATTGAAGAACTGGAGGTAAAGGAGCTGTGTCTTACCTCCGGTTCTTCTATTAAACCTGCAGGAGCCAGTCGAAAAGGTAAGCTACTTACCTACGTGCTCGCTCCTCCAGCTCATAGTCTGACAGGTCCTGGCGGACACTGTCTTCTACACGCATGCGTAGCTTGGAAAGACACAGCTCATTTACCTCCCATTCTTCAATTAAACTAAATGGCAAAAAAAAAGGTTTCTCAGTGGAGATACCCTTTAAAGAATCTGTGTTTGTTTTGAGGTCATGTGATTTAGAATGAATTCTGTACATTTCAATAGAACACTTTATTGGTAATGCAGTGCACATCCTCATTTGCTCTGGAAAGATAATTACAGGTTTCTTCAATTGCATTTCCATAGACCTGCTTCAAAATATATTAAGTGATTCATTAAGGATCCTCCATGATTATAACCTCTTTTACTTGTTTATTTCTAAACTGCTTGATACTTTAGGGCCCTTTATACTAAGTATTAACTGTGTATATGTATGTGTGACACCGAATATTCAATGGATGTTTATCACTTTACGTATGAATTACGCACTTATGTTAAATATAAAAATGAGTTATTTTATATTGTTTAAAATAAATGCTTAATTCTTTAGAAAAAAACATTACGATGAAATATTTTGGTGTCATTTGTTATTGTCGAGATGCCTCCAGAAACAAAACTACTAATAATCTACTAACATTTTTGTTCAACTGTCTGGCACCAAAACCAGATTTTATAATTTATAAAATTACCGATAGGGTGTGTTGCCAGTGCCACAATGTGCCTACGGAGGCTTGGAAGGGAGGGATAAAGACTCTACCTGGATCTTGGCATATTGTGACATTGGCAACCCACCCTCAGGGGTACCTTTAGAGTTTTTCTGCATGAGACAAACTTTGAATGCCACCCTTGATTATTTCCAGGCGCAAAGTGCGCCACCGCCGTGTTAAAGTGTGTGTGGCTTTGTCGGTCGGTGTGGTTTTGTTTATGGGCATGGCTAAAATTTTACGATTTTGAACTTCCTATCACATATTTAAACAGTTCCTCAGTCACTTAATTAGCAATAATGTAAATTACTAAAAAACTGATATGCCACAACCATATTGCATTAGAAATGTCAAACTTTCTGTAGTATAAAAGATTTTAACCAAAATATTTGTAAGCCTGCTACCACGTCAAGGTAGACACTTTCAGCAGGGCCCTAACTAACCTAATTAGTCTAACCTAGCCTAACAAACTAACTAAAGCTAACCTAACCATATAAAATGATTTGAACAACATCATATCTGTTACGAGGGGAAATAGGATTTTTTTTCCACCACTGCTCTGCTTTTCTTCTTTAGTGCAGAGGGTGCTGCCTGAGACAAATGTCTCATGGTAGATATGGCAAAAATCTGCTGTTTTAGTGGATAGTTTGTCTACCAGCTATTCTACTTTACTTACTTTTTAGAAATGACCATTATACGTTTTAAAAATTCTCTACCCAAAGGCAGGGCCGGATTTACACCTCAGGAGCCTGTAGGCCCAAATAGCCTGGCGCCCTTAGCTCCACCCCTAAACACAGACCACACCCCTAAACCACACCCATTTTCTCTTTGGGGGGGGAAAAAATAGACTATAAAGAGGTTGGATTGGTGGGAGGAGATTGACAGCCGTCCCTCCAACTTCAGGCACCCATAGGCGTGTGCCTATGGTAAATCCAGCCCAGTCCATCATACAACTTTTATGGTGCCCAACCAGAGGTCACTACAGGTGCTGCTAATGTTATCTCTAGATTCTTACCAAGCCTGAGAGCACTTTTTCCCCAATGGACTTTATAGGGGGAATGACATGTGATCAATCACATTGATTTCTAGGTTTTAGATTTATACTTAAATATACTTATATGATAGCCTTACTTTCTCAATATGGTATTATAGAACATATTTCAACTAATGTGTTTCCCATTGAACTTGCTCTTATTGAGCTGCACATTGGCCTGGCAGTATTATAGTCGGAAACAAACTACTTAAGATTTGGAATGATACATTTTCTGAATTGGA
The DNA here is from genome assembly GCA_019447015.1 of Hymenochirus boettgeri. Lineage (NCBI taxonomy): Eukaryota > Metazoa > Chordata > Amphibia > Anura > Pipidae > Hymenochirus > Hymenochirus boettgeri. The sequence continues at coordinate 70,692,196 of CM033474.1, read as the reverse complement.
GTTTCCAATTCACTAACCTTTTGTAAAAATGTCTGTGGCAGCTGCAAATTGCCCTAGAGGCTGTTACCTGACTTCAGAACCCCTAGTGTTGGCCTTAAAGGCATATGTGAAATGTATCTGACAGCAACAAATGGAACCATCCACTTTATGTTGCAAGTAATACTCTTCTCCATGTTCATCTGTATTTTTATGGCATTTGTTCCAGTGCAAGTGCCAGTTTATTGACACTTCCTACAAGTCCACATATATCTATACATGAGTCAATCTCAAACAATATGATGCTGTGTTTATTTACAGCACTACTGAAAATACAATCAGGTAGATTCAATAAAAGCTCTTATCCTTTAAAATGGTGCTAATTTTGCCCCAACCAATCAGATCTTAGTTTACATTTGAAAGCTAACACTTGATTGGTTGGGGCAAAATTAGCACCATTTTAAACAATAAGAACTTTCATTGAATAACCCTGAATATCCGGTGAAATATCCATACATGTCAAGTGCACATGCACCAAATATGCAGCTCTTCATCAGTTATTTCTCCCTAATAAATTAAATAAAATAGGGAGAGAATAAGGTTTTGCAGCTCTCCTTCAGGATTTCTTTCTTCTTACAGCTGATCAAATAAAAATCAAGATTGTTAAAACCACTTGAGAGGATCTGTCAGATTATGTAGTAGGTGGTGGACCGTAGAAATGTCCAGCTAGTCTCATCTTAGTCCATAATTCCCAACATATGGCAGAGCAGTAAGTGGGTGGGGATCTCAGGACAAGGGTGTCACACATTGGAACAGGTGGGAGATATGTCAGTCATATTGCTTCACTTAGGATGGACATTATTTCTACATGGCCTCAGATGTGTTGAAGATGTGAGAAGATATCCTAAAACAAGACTTTGCAGACACTGAGGGTTTATAAACACATCCCTAAAGTCTATTCCCAGCCTTAATGATTTTATACCATTGTAAATAAATCCAGACCATTCCAGACATTCTCACTAGAAACAAAAAAAGAGGATTTGTGGAATGAAAGGAATCTACTGGGAAATGTTCATATTATTTGTATTCCATATCTGAATATCAGATTTTCTGTGAAAGTGACTTCCCTTCTATGCAGACATTATTTTGTTAAGATTTTACTGAGCTCTGATACCAGCACCTGGATGTTGAGCTTTGCTTATTATTACACATTGTAAAGAGCCTTCATTACAGAAAACACATGTTCCAAAGAAATGCAAGTTTTCTCAATTGTGTGCACTGTATGAATCATCGGGGTCTCTATGTGAAATGTAACTGTGCTTGTTCATGCAGACAAAGGCATCCTTTCAACAGAATTTCAATCTCTGCTCTGGATTCTGTTCAAGAGGTTACTGAAAATGAAATATATACATTTGGTTATTGGTCTTTTTATTCATTAAAACACATTTTTCTAGATTTGTATTTAAGAACCCGTTTCCAAAACAGAGATTCAGCATTGTAATAATGATAGATCTCATCTAAATAATTCTAATACATTATTATGCTATAAATGATTTTCCCAGTATACAGAAACCCAGCCAACCCTGGTCTGCAGATAGACTGGAAATGTGAATCTAACTGTGAGTGCTGCTGTTTCTAGAAGTTAATGGAATTATTTTAGCACAATACGAAATTATATTAGTCATAGTGATTATTCACGCTTTTAAAACTAATTTACACTTCAGAAATTGGTTTTAACAGCTGAATCCCTTAATTGACCCTTATAGTGCCAGCCTTGTGTAGCTCAGTTAGCCTTGTGTAGCACAGTTAGCCTTGTGTAGCACAGTTAGCCTTGTGTAGCACATTTAGCCTTGTGTAGCCCTTGTGTAGCTCAGTTCGCCTTGTGTAGCTCAGTTCGCTTATGTAACCCAGTTTGCCTTGTGTAATCCTTGTAATCTCAGTTAGCTTTGTGTTGCTCAGTTAACCTTGTGTAGCCCAGTTAGCCTTGTGTAGCCCAGTTAGCCTTGTGTAGCCCAGTTAGCCTTGTGTAGCTCAGTTAGCCTTGTGTAGCTCAGTTAGCCTTGTGTAGCTCAGTTAGCCGCGTGTAACCCAGTTAGCCGCGTGTTGCTCAGTTAACCCTGTGTAGCCCTTGTGTAGCTCAGTACGTCTTGTATATCTCAGTTCGCTTATGTAACCAAGTTTGCCTTGTGTAATCCTTGTTATCTCAGTTAGCTTTGTGTTGCTCAGTTAGCCTTGTGTAGCTTAGTTAACCTTGTGTAGCCCAGTTAGCCTTGTGTAGCCCAGTTAGCCTTGTGTAGCCCAGTTAGCCTTGTGTAGCTCAGATAGCCTTTTGTAGCTCAGTTAGCCTTGTGTAACTCAGTTAGCCTTGTGTAGCTCAGTTAGCCTTGTGTAGCCCAGTTAGCCTTGTGTAGTACAGTCAGCTTTGTGTAGCATAGTTAGCCTTGTGTGGTACAGTCAGCCTTGTGTAGTACAGTCAGCCTTGTGTAGCACAGTTAGCCTTGTGTAGCTCAGTTAGGCTTGTGTAGCCCAGTTAGCCTTGTGAAGGATTGTGTATAGTTGCATATGACCCCTCTGTTGTTTCCCTTACAATAAAACTAGTATTCAAATTGGCAATCCACATTGATCACTGCTTGGTTGCACTGCTTGGTGCAAGCATGATCAAGTTTCTGGTCTGGGAAGGTAAAACCCACAAAGTAATGGGGCGATGAAAGATTATTATTATAGTTACATTAGGCTCCTGTACCATGGAAATTATATACATTTTCCACACTGGCTATTAAACCCAAAAGTTCTTTATGGGTTGTGTTTTATTGTAATAAAGTAAATATAAAAATGCAGCATAAAAGCATCATATATGGTTCTTCTTGAAATCACAGTCTTTAATATAAGATTAATACAACAATGGTATTGTTGGAAAATGTTATTCTCCCTCTTTACAAAGCATTGGTAAGGCCTCATTTGGAATATGCAGTGCAATTTTGGAATCCTGTGTACAAAAAGGATATCTTTGAAATGGAAAGGGTTCAGAGAAGGGCAACTAAATTAATAAGGGGATTGGGGGAGCTTGAATATGGAGACTGGAAAAGTTGCAATTATGTACGCTGGAGAAAAGGCACTTGCGTGGGGATTTGATTACTGTGTATAAATACATTAACGGGCCATACAATAAACTATCTGGGGCATTGTTCACCAATAGAACATGTCAGAGGACACGTGGACATCCCTTAAGACTTGAAGAAAAAAGGTTTAGGCTTCAAGCTCGGAAAGGGTTTTTCACTGTGAAAACGGTAAAGCTATGGAACTGTCTTCCAGTGGACGTTGTTATTGCAGGTTCATTGGTCAGTTTAAAAAAAAAGCTGGATGAGTTTCTGCAAACAAGGAATGATGCAAGTTACTGTTATTGATTCATAAAGTAGAGTTGATCCAGGGAAATTTCCGATTGCCACTTGGAGTCAGGAAGGAATTTTTTCCCCCTCATAAATTTGGTGGGGTTTTTTGCCTTCCTCTGGATCAACAGTTAGGCAGGAAATGAGGATATTGCTGGATGGGTTGGACTGGATGGACGTATGTCTTTATTCAACCCCAAATACTACTATAATACTATACTAATATGAGTGTGAAATTTATGGATAACACATTCATTTAAAGTATTTATTTTCTACAAAATATTGTATTTTGTACAATTTTATTTTCTATTTGAATCTACCAAATCATTTTCAGTGTAAACTGCTAATATAACAGTAATTTCAATGGGTTATACCACACAGGGGATTAGGGAAGCAGGCAGACTGTAGAGAATATGGCCGGGTACACTACTTTCCAATCATTACTCCTACTTTATAGCCAATACAATGCACGATTAAGAGTCTATGTGAAAAGATGTGTCCCTCTCCATGCGTCACCAGGCTCCACACAGAGGATATAGTCCATGAAAAATTTGTATTGTCAGTCACTGGCTTTTGTTTTTATAATATAATTATCTGTCTAAGAAATCAATAACCTCATTGTATAGAATTATGTCGTCAAAGTCCTGCAAATTATATATTATTTTTAGAAAAGCACAGGCAAGAAAATAAAATGATGTGAAAATGGTTCCAACAGAAAATTCATTTTAATTCTCTACTCCAAGAGTTTTGTCCTCTCAGTCTTTCTGCCACTCGGTGATATGTTCAATGTCTTAATTGCATTTGGTATCTCCAAGCCCAAGAGTAGCAGTGGGGAAAATGTGTAGTGAATATGTGATATGTTTGAGTATTACAGTCTGGTGCAAACATTGAATGTGTTACGCGGGGGGTTGTAGTGATATAAATAAATCCAGGATTAGACTCAAGGGGGTACATTCTTCCCAATAAATGAATTCTCTTCATCTCACGGTGATTACATTTGTTCAATAATAAAACATTAGACAATGAGTCACACAGGCTTTGCTTTGTACCCAGTTTAATCAACCATGCAAATCGCAGAAGAAGGGTAGAAAGTAGTTATTAACAATACGCATTTTAGATCTTTAACTATACTAGTATAAATTGGACTAAAAGTTTAGTTCAAAAATAATTTCACTAAACATTACCCATTAGAAGGTTTTTACAGCTGTAATTTTGTATTGGAAGCCATACAGTATGTTAGATTTCACAGGTGATCAGGACAGCCTTATTTTATTGTTATAGAAAGCCCCGGTAAAAAATTTTTGTGATACCAACCCAAGTGCAGAAGGATACAAGTGGTTGGAATACATTGCCTTTCCCTTATGTCCCTAGCCAGTAGGCCATAGGACTAGAGAGAGGCTTAATGGATCTCCTATGTCAATAAATGTTGAAGACCATTCCAAACTTGTCCCAGGAAACTTCCAGGGGTAATTTGAAAGGTATAAGCCTGAAGGTCTTAAAATGGACCTAGATACAAAAAAAAAGATGCAAATAAAAGTACAATAAAAGTACAATAAATAGTATAATAAATACGGTTGAAAAAAATTCTGCCATAGCCGATGCTATGGCAGGATGCGAGAGTGGTGCACTCTCTCACTCGTTTATGGCCTTGACCAAATTGTTTACTGTACAGACCCATTCTTATCAGAGAGCATGGGAGGATTGAATCCTCTCCCATAGGGCCTCTCTATCCCTTCTCAAATTATAAGAACAGATACTACACTTGATCTTAGACAAAAGGGTGAGAAGCGATAATATTAAGGATTTCAATGTCAAAACTTCCACATGACACAAATGGAAACTTTGGGTAAAAGTCAGAAATCTACCACCATACTCTGAATCCCTCTGTATCAGTGGGAAGAGAAATGATTGACTGTTGGCTCTAAGGAAAGACTTTCCAATATTCATTAATAAGTTTATAAGAGGAAATGGGGGGGTGTCAGCATGTCGGGTAGGGGGAGGAGCATAGAGCAGGCGTAAGAACAAAAGGTTATGGGTGCACTCTAAACCAACCAGGGTGCAGACACCTCAGGGTTCCTCCCTTAGGAACATAAAAGTCCAAAGATGCAATACAAACGAAGGGGAAGTGCTCATAATAAACTTATAATATACAGTAATTGAGCAGCCGTGTTTGAATATAAATAGCGTCTCCTGCCTCAAATCTACAGGCTCATTTACCTGCTGTCCCTGTGTCAACGCAGGGCTTGTTTAGGCTCCTAAAATCGCGCTAATTGATTTACGATCGGTTGGCGCAACTTTAAGCCTTGCCATCGCAAGCCTAATTACCAGAGGCTGCCTTTTAAATCTGCTTTGGGAGATTTGCCCAGAGAAAGTGCAGCTCTGGGTGAATCTTCCTGTTATACTCTTGTTATGGACCCCAGTTTCCCTATCATATTTCCAACATTGAACAAGACTGGAAAGCTGTAATAATGGAAAGTGGTAAAATAAATACATATTTGTATAGAGCATCAGAACGCCATAGGGATGTTGGATGGTTTCAACTTTTACTATTAAAGGTTCATTGTTCTAACTCTTAATTCTACCAATGAATTGAGGTGAAAGAAATTGATCCAATGTTCTGTTGTGGTGATAGAATTGTGTAACTTTGGAATAATCTTCTCTTTTTAATTAACTGCTTAATTGCATTTCCATCAAATTTTATTTGTTTCTATCACTGACATGAGGACATTACTAATACGCAAATTGCAGGCCTGCATTAGCCCTACAGGTTATAATCAGTTCCGTGGTAAAACTTTATAAACACTGAGTTGTTTGTGCTGAAGAAATAGACTTTTCCCCACAATTTCAAAATGTCTTGTTGCATCATTTGAATTACTAAACAATAGCTACAGTGTGAATACAACTATGTTAAAGAGACGTCAGAGAGAAAGAAGGAAAAGATCTGTAGTTCTGCTAAGAAAAATAATTTAGTCCAAAGAACAGAAATGTACCAAACTGTCCCTGTGCATCTCTGGAGCTCCCTGATGTGGGCCCACTGCCCGAGCCTTCCAATATAGATATATCAAGGCAAAAATGATGAGGGAGGTCCAGACTTTAAGCTTAATGTGATAATGGAAAGATTTATTACTCCATCAGAACAAAACAAATCCTTAATGTGTGTATGTCACATTGTCTCTATGAAATGACAGGGAATGTCAAATGTCTATCAATATACAAAAGCAATTACTGGGCATTTGGGGCATTTGAAAGCCGTTCTAGTCCTAGGTTAAAAAAGGTATTTATAGAGAACTTAAAGATCCCTGATTTATAAATAGACAAAGCTTACATCAATATGACAAGTCATTGACAACATCAACAGCACTTGGATTTATTTAACTATTGGTAGTTTAGAAACCGTTTACATTATAACGTAACTCTAAGGAATAAATGGGATGGAATAGTCACATGGCTGTTATCCAGTCTTGTAGTTTTTAAAAATAAAACCTCATCGTGTCTAGATTAAAATGAAAATACATGTGAGCTTATTATTTAGAGAAAAGCGTATTTCATGTAGGATTGAGTCCGACTCCACACATTAATAGGCTCAGCAAATAAATCAATGGCCAATGACATTAAATAATGCTCAGTGGGCTTGTCAACCATTCATAAAGCGACATAATGGAAAGTTATTTTAAAAATCCATGTTCACTGGTAGTGTGAACAGATTAGCAATGCTGTGAACAGCAGGTCTGCCATAGCTGTCATGTCATCTGAGGGGATTAGTCATTTTATTATAATTCCCCCCATTATGACACTGTACGCTTCCTCCTAGTTTGCTGCGAGGGGGGGGGGGTACAAACCAACATTTCTTTTACATTATAATCATTAGAATTTTTGCCGAATTTTTTGATCTTAAAATCAAAATTTCTTTGATAGGAAACAAACGTTATTAATTAAGCTTTTTTTTTTTACCAAGCCAAATCATACAGCAACAAGGTTTTCTAACATAGTAATGTAGTCTACTCATTAACCCTCATTTGATCCAGAGGAAGTAAAAAAAAAACTGCTCAAAAAGGGGAAAAAATACTTTCTGAACCCAAATGGCCAAAAGAAAGGATCCCTGGATCAACTAGTATCAGCCGGATTTACCCAGAGCATCACAGGTTCTGGAAGTTAATAGTCAGGGGAACCAATTTAATATCAGTTTGCATGACTTTAACTCCATATTTGTGCCAGCTGTGCGGGTATCGCAAAATACACTGGCATTAAAGTTGCACTGTGGGTAAATCCCTATAGGGATGCAAAAGTTTGTAAAAAGTAATTAAAGTAAAAAAGGTTAAAATTTAGGATCTTGACGTAAAGCTAGCCTTATCTGGCCAAACTACCAACTACTTTTGACTATATTTCCATGAGCCTAAACATCATGGGGCCTGGTTTTGTTACAAGGGTTTAGAGTTTATTCATAACGATTTGTGTGCAAGTGAATGTGAGAAGCTAAGTTACAGCAGAGGAGGATTTCTATTGACTTGTGGTTCGATTTGGTGTATGTGAGAATAGTCTACTTACACCAAGATCTCTAGTCTTGTTTACTTGTGTGGACATTTGGTGCTGATTGCTTTTAAGCTAGTTTCTATTGTTTTAATCAAGTGGCCCAGATAATTAGATACATGTGTATTTTGTTTTATGAATTATATGTACATATAAAATAAAATCCTAGAGGATGAAGATTTAGATCCTATAGAGACGTTGACCCCTAGAATCCTAGTCTGGTTGTTAGAACTATAATATATGTAATTGATTGGTTTTCTGCTTAATCTCTTTAATTGATTATAAATGTTTATAGAGAATCAATAGATTTTTGGATTCATACCTTTTATATATTTATAAAGCACTGGATAGATGACCTCTTCCCTCACTATAAAAAGCAACTGTTAGGTCAGTCCTCCAGTTCAACAGCCACTATTAGGTCAGCCCTCCAATTCACCACGCAGTGTTGAATTAACAGTGGCTGACATATACATGTCACATGGAGGGTGGTAGCATACTGTATGTGCCCCGAAACAGAGACCAAATAAATCTTTGTCTGAGGAAGGAACCAGTTGGGTTCACTTAAATAAATGGTTTGAATTAAGACTGGTGTACCCGGCTAAATCTGTGAAAATTATACCCAAACAGAGACTGGTACATCTAAGTTGCGCACAGTCACTGATAATATAAGATTTACCTTTCTGTGATGGGATGTGAAGGTAGGCAGGCAGAGGAAGGATCACGTCACAGTTACTGTAAGTCGACATCAAGTGCGTGGACACGGCCTCTGTTGTCTGGGACAAATGTCTCACTCTGCCTCATGGCAGCCCTGAAGATAGTTAACACCTCAAAACTGACTCTACGTCACTAGCCAATAACATATGGAGGAGGAGGAGATCACAGCTCTCTTTTTGTTTAGACTTTACACATTAGCCTAAATGGTCATTCTTTACCTTACATATCATGAAGGAGAAACACATCTTATCCATTGCCACTACAGAATCGAACTAGAGAATGCGAAGGGTAAAAGGATTGATATCTGTATTTACCAATATCGATCCTTTATAAATACGGCCCTTAACATGTTTCTTATACAGTAGGAAGCTACCATTATTATAAATATCAAATGGTGATTGATCTTGGCACATTTTGGTTGGTACATTTATGGGTGTTGCTAGTAAGTGAATTGACATTGTGCCATCAGAAATCCCAGCTATTTTCTGCTTGAGGCAGGACCAGTAACCCTGTCATGTCTCACTTTGTTAGTGGATAATAAAGCATTAATCTTTTGCAGGGGCAAAAATAATTCACTTTCCCCTCTCCTAAAAGCTAAAGTTGTTCTGAAAACCATGGATTTCAGACTTACTGCTCTAGAAGTTTACATGTGTAAAAGATAAAGATTTCTGAAATATATGCCAGGGTTAGGGGGCAGGATTGAGAGATTATACTACCCAGAATAGTTGCCAACTAGGAGCTATTCTGAATATGCTCCAGTTCCTTGTATTGACTATTGACTGACAAGTGAGGGTAATGTCATGTCAACTCCACAGGCCATTGGACTATTTGAGAAAAAAAACACTTCCAAGGCAGTGATTCAGGGTCTGTATTATATATGACACTGTACTAAGTTTTGTCTTTTTCTTTTGCCACATCTTAGGAAGTGACACACTCACAGGGCATTATTTATTGCACAAATCAACAAATGCATTTCAGCAAATAGCGATGCTTACTAAGGACCGTTTTGTAAAGCTGAAAGGCGTCGATCGATTTTTGTAATAAATTACGTTTGTTAAGACCTTTGTCTTAAAATATCATCTATGGAACAAAAAAATTGTCCCATGTGAAGAAACTAAAGAGGTGCGTAAGCAATTCTCTGTTCGTTAGTGTCTACTTTCACCCGCTGGGTGTCATTCCATCGGCAGGTTCCTGGAACATGTTTTCATGCAGAATTTCTATGATTGAGTCTCTAAAATTTCAATAATGAAGAAATAATTCTTCTATTTCTACTCTTCATAACAAATCTACCATTTCAAAAAAATTAAACAGATACATTTATAGGTTAATCATAGTCCAGGATTAGCAGGATTAGCAGTTAGCAGAAGCAGTAGCAGGTCACATCTAGTAACCAACAGTAGTAATATAGTCATAGTAAGACAGTGAAGAGCATGCTGGCAAGTTGGGTTACAACTCGCAGGGAGGATAGAACAGAGATGCTGAGCCTTGTTGAGAGTTCTACAGATGTAAGAACCTCATATATCCTTGGTAAATGGGAGATAGGAGGGGGTTGTGCTGTGGAGCTGTTTGGTGTGGTATGCAGTTCTGCTGAATGGAATGGGGAGTGAAATTGTTATTTGTGGGAGTTTTGTTGTACAGGTGCTTCTAGGTGTAACTAGGTAACCATCAGTGGGAGAGGGGATAGAACCTAGAACTTCTGGATTCTGGATGGGAAGGGGGTTTAGATGGGCTGCTGGAAGTGGCAGAGTGTGGTGGGGGGCTGGGTGAATGGAAATTGTGGGGACAGTTTTTTCCCTTTGGGACCCCATCAATAATTTTGCTATGGGCCTGGTGATTTCTAGCTATGCCCCTGCTTATAAGGAACGTATTATTGTTTGTATTATATATTTTCTTGACAAATACAGATATTGAAGCAAGCATCCAAAAGTACACCTGCTACATAGGGTTTACCCAGGTTTACACACTGTAGTGAGAAGGTACAGTCTCTCTAGATAACTTTGTTGCAGGTGAGGATGTGTAAATGTTATATATGAGTATTAATATGTTAACAGAGCTACTTACAAGAGATCAATTTCTCAATTAATAGGACAAATTATGTACACATTGGAGTGGACCTAATATATTTTCCTTTTATATATGATTATTATATACTAGGAAGAAATGGTTTGCACTATGTATGGACCTTTTTAAGGATTTTGGACACTTCAACACCTTAATCACTCTAATGGTTGTGGAACAATATATGTGTAATATATGTGGATATTTAATTAAGGTCTCAGACATGTAGGGGTAGGTGTGGTAAGGTTGCCCTTTTGGAAAGCACACTGTACACTTGATAAAGAGTGCATTGAACTGAAAGCATGTTGTGTGTAGTATTTGCTCAACCTCAATAAAACCTTATTGTCACAGCTAAGACCTTGTTCATAGGTCTCTCTTCACATTTTACATGCATATATATCTTGCAGCCATCTACAGTACTAATGCACAGTATTAGCTGCTTTACACATACTTAAACAAAAGCATATCGCTATACAGGCACACACACTTACCAGACATCCTTCCTTGGCAAACATGATCTCTGAGACAAACCCCCGGGACCACTCGTCCCGGTGGGGTGGGATATCTAACTTGCTGATGCATCCCTACAGCCACTGCACCCTTTCTTTTGCATAACAACTATACCATGATTGAAAAATCATAAACACTCACACATCACACAGATTATTAGGGCTCTGTGCGACAATGGTCTGTTCCCTACCAAAATGAGACCATTTAACTAAACTTTGATGTTTATTCTTTCCTTTTTCAGTTATGTTTATGAAGGTTCTCATTCATACAGGTCATGGTATATCTGTTGTATTCAATTAGATCAACTGGATTTGAAGTTTAGTTCTTGAAACTTTCAAGAACTAAACTTCAAGTCCAGTTGATCTAATTGAATACAACAGATATACCATGACCTGGATGAAAGAGAACCTTCACAAGCAGGTTTTGCTATGTGTTTTTTTGCATCTGTGGTAGCATTTCTGTATGTTTTGTAGTTAATTTTTATGTTGTGGATTTCTGAGTTAAATGGCAAAAAAACCCACATAAAACTGTGCATTTTTATACTTTTTTCCCCTTTTCCCCATAGCCTTTTATAGAGTGCGTTATCGCACTAAACTGGATCAAGCAATGCGTTAATAAAATGCAGTGCAATTTATAAAAATGCATTAGTGCAGACGGCATTGGCATTCCTATATGAAATGAATATCCAAATGAAATGAAAGGTCCAAGAGCTAAGGGCCATATTTATCGATATTTTGTGATACGGCACTTATAACGAGTCTTACTTATGATTGCGTTGGTAATTGTATGATCGCCCATAAAATACCATTGGGTAGTCTACTAACGCATTTATATTTACGACCGTGATCGTACTTTTACGATAACCGGCGGTATTGGGAGTTGCTGGTAAATAAATATGGCCCTAAAGCTCTGGAAAGTGCAAACTGTTGAAAATTGGAGGAAAAAAGAAAGCAACTGATAGGGACAATGTGAACAAGCAGTAAACATTTGAAAATAGGATACAAGGTTTGTATTATCCAGTAACTAGGGGTTATTGGACTGTTTCTAAATAATATTCAATTTTACTTTGGACAGAGAGGGGGTACATGTCTCTTGAGGAATATCCATTGAGGGTTGGATTGTTTGGAGGAGTGAGCACCCACGCTTGGTACGAGTGCAGAGGACACTATTGTTTTTTCGTGGGTACATGTCTCTACATCCAGCCCACTCTTAGGGTACACGTCTCTGCATCCAGCCTACTGTTAGGGTACATGTCTCTATATCCAGCCCACTCTTAGGGTACATGTCTCTATTTTCAACCCACTCTTAGGGCACACTTTTCTATATCTATCCCACTCTTTGGGTACATGTCTCTATAACCGGCCCACTCTTAGGGTACATGTCTCTATAACCGGCCCACTCTTAGGGTACATGTCTCTATAACCGGCCCACTCTTAGGGTACATGTCTCTACATCCAGCCCACTCTTAGGGTACATGTCTCTACATCCAGCCCACTCTTAGGGTACACGTCTCTATAACTGGCCCACTCTTAGGGTACATGTTTTTATATCCAGCCCACTCTTAGGGTACACGTCTCTATATTCAACCCACTCTTAGAATACACATTTCTATATCCAGACCACTCTCAGGGTACATGTCTCTATATCCAGACTACTCTCAGGGTACATGTCTCTATATCCAGACCACTCTCAGGGTACATGTCTTTATATCCAGACCACTCTCAGGGTACATGTCTCTATATCCAGACCACTCTCAGGGTACATGTCTCTATATCCAGACTACTCTCAGGGTGCATGTCTCTATATCCAGACCACTCTCAGGGTGCATGTCTCTATATCCAGACCACCTTTTAAATCTCAAACCTAAAGTTCTAAATTCTGAGGAAGTTTATTTGGAAACCTGTTGCATACTTCATAAAATGTGCAAACATTTGCCTGTATTATACATGATGAATAGCACATGCCAAACATTTGCACTTATTGTTTAAGTTTAAACTGCTGACATTAACATCTGAGCCCTTTACGAGTCAATCTGGAAAAAAATCTAGGAAAGCCTGCCTGTCCGAGAAATCCTAAACCTTCCTGTGCAGTGTGTTTTTAAAGGTCCCAGCTGTCTGGTAAATGGATATCAATTATAAGTTGCCACATCTGCATTTAGACAATACTAACTAGTGCTGTGCCAGTGAAAAACTAAGAACCCTTAAGTTCAGAAGAATATTCAGAACATTGAAATAAAAATCCATAATAATAATAATAATAATATATACAAAAGAAATATTACTGCTTAGAAATTACAACCAATGCTTGGTGTAAACAATATACATGTCCATTCAAGAAATTGAATCATCTGAGTCTAGACTGACCATACCTCATCTTTAATGTAAGACACATATGAAAAATGCATGCTGGGGGAAATTCCGATTCCACATCATACATTTTTAATAAATGACCTTCAATAACCATAATGTGTCACAGTCACAGAACCAGGCCCTTATTGTTGGCACAACTGCTGTATATACGTTTCCCGTTACCGTTTCCTCCTGTATTAGCCTACTAAGAAGGTCACATCATATGTGGACATAAGGAGAAGAACCATATCAACAAATGACACAATAGAGTTTAGGAAATAAATATTTTTGTTTAAAGGTTAATAAATACCCCAGTAGAATAAACCTTCATACCATCTGGCAACACAGATAATAAATGTTCTTAACCTGTGTGAAATATCGTTTTTATAAAGCCGTATGATAGCCTGAGTCATCCCATGACTTCCACGTGTTAACTCCAGTGCTAACAAATTATTTTCTTAAGCAGACCAGATCTCTGAAGTCGGTTGTGAAATGTGTCGCCACCAAGAAATGTTTCCTCTAAGTGAATTAAAGTGACTCCTTATCAGAGGTTGCAGGATGCAATTTTCAGGGCAGAGATCTAATTAAAGATACTGTATGACTTTTTTGCACAATGTCACTACACAAGCATCAAAAAAATACCCCACATGACAGACTATGCAGAGTATGTTTAGTGACACCTAAGCAGCAATATTTACCTATGACAAAATTAATGGTGCATTTAATTCCTTTGATGGGTTATAGAAAGTGCAAACTGCCTAACCTAACGTTAACTGGGAAACCAAGAGAACAGTTCTAAAATATCTGTTGTTCAGAAGCCCAAGTCCCACAAAGCTAAAACAAGAATATGACTGTGTGCTGCGCAGTCTTTTTTGATTAATGTGCTTTACTCTGGTTATATCGCTGATTAATTGTGGCAATTATGATATAGTATTGTTGTTTGTAATGTGGACAATCTACTGTGATTATCCCAGTGTATCCTTATTTAATTGATGGAGGGAGGGGGCCGTATTGCTGTGATGTAATTTGTTTGATCTTTGACTCCCTCTCTCTGCAATGTTTCACTTACGTTCTTTTCCTTATTTATTTTTTTGCCAAAGTTTTGCAAGTTTTTAGTAGCAATTATGACAATAATGAAGAAAAATGCAGCACATTAATTTGGCGAGAAATCAAATTAATGGATGGAATTAGACAATTGAAACCAAATTCTTATTCCCAGGTCGGGGCATACTGACTGTACAGAGATTATACACTTTAATGACTTTCCAACATAGTGTGAAAAGAACTGACACAGACAGAGCTCTTATCTTTGTTATGTAACAGTGCCTAGCACCATCTAGCTTTGCAAACAATAGATAGGTTAAAGGGCATGTCCACCCCCCAAACAAAAATTCTGACATATCTCAGCCATCAATGCCAGTCCGGGCTTTTCTGCTTGCTTCCGTGCATGGAAAAGGCACGGGTGACAAGCAGAAGGCAGTCGAGGGAGTGAAGGCTGGTAAGTTTGTACAGGGGCTGATTTCAAAATTTTTACCCTAGCAAAGTGTAGGTTCTGCTAACAGTGAATTTTTGCTGGGGGGTGGACATACCCTTTAAATAGTGTAAAAGTCACCCAGGGGAATTTTCTTTTTAGTTTCTGTTTAGTTAATTTGACATTGATGCAATATTAAACTGATTAATCAACCCTGTGTAGGGACTCGCTATTATTTGCAGATTATCCTACACTAAACAGATCAGCATTGGTGTAAACAGCAGTTTCTCGGCCATTAATTCATCTTTTGTCTCAGTTTTGACAATTCAATTCACTGGTCACTATCTAATTCAATGATGCAAGGATATTCGTGCCATTATACATGATACAGTCATACATAACAAATGACAGACATTTCCATAAGGTGCAGTGTATATAACAGTATTTGTTTTAGCCATTGGAGTGTAGAAATGTTAATCTTTAGAACTATTTTGCACAGGCTCCACAGTATTACATCAGAGATTTCAACGGGGTGATGCAATAAAAGGTGCAAAAGTTTGCCAGTGTTGTTAATCTGCAGCAACCAATCAGATGTTATCTTACTGCAGTAACCCAGTATAAAACTAACATCTGATTGGCTGCTGCAAATAAATATCCTGAGAACACTTTTGCACCTCTTGTCTATGGTTCCATTTTTAATTTCTGTTGTGAATTGGGGGGAAATCTTGTATAAAGTAACAAGCTTGGAGGAGCACCATTCTCTTTCTACTATCTGCCCAATTATCAAATATAAGCATTGTCTGTGGGTCTCCAAAGGTTGGCCATGTTATTGGTTTATATAAAAAAAAGTCTAATTGTAGACAACACAGCTACTTACTCCATGATTTATAATAATCTATTAATTATATACGAAATACCATTCTCTGTTTACCTGACAATTGTAATTCTCTGGACAATGCACAGTTGTGAGGGAATATTCCCACAAAATCAGCTGATTTAAATAAAAATGGAAAACCCCAAATCAATAATTCGATCGGTTCTATCTAATACATCGTGTATGGCCTGCTTTACTGTATTAAATAAAACTCATCGGTTGTGGGTCATATCCAGAGAGGCTATCAGGGAGATGCAATATCCCGCGGTAACGAGAAAATGAGCGCTAAAATCGTGCTAACCTATGTATTAACGTCTTCGCAAAGGTTTTGCACTGCCTGCACCATGTCGCAATTTTTTTCTTTGCTCAGCGCAAAGCGGTGCAATAAATTTTGCGCCTGTTTTTGCACAACAATTAACGCCCTTTCAGTGGTGTCTTTGAAATAAGGTCGCAACTTACCGATAGCGTTTTTGCAATGTATTAACGGTCACAAAGTGGTTAATACATTGCGGAAACAAGTGTACGTAGGTTGCAATAGTGAAATATATTGCATCTCCCCCTATATTGGCAAAACTCTGTACAGGGATACATTTACAGGGATAAAATTTTAAGCAACAATAAATTGTTGGACTGGGGCAGTTTAACTCATTTATCACACTGTAAATGGTTGATAATATCCATTGTGATAAGGAGAAGAAATCAGCTCTGCTAAAGTTATTCCTCTAAAATAAAGAAAATTGAGTCAAAGCAGTTGTGTGGAAAGTGTCCTTAGGAATATTGTCGTATCATTTGATTTTGATTTTTGCATGGTTCTTTTTCATTTTCAATCTTCCCTCTGGCACAGACATAGAGGCCACGTAAGAGTTAATACATAATGTAAATGCTCCTCCAGTAAGTTCCCTTCTGCATAATTATATTTCCACGTTTCTGATCTTCCAGGATCTTGGAGCATAGATTTTTCTATGTCACTGTCACTGCTCGGGATTGATTGATGAAACAAACATACAATATGTTATGGCCTTGCTCATGATCCAACATCAACATTCTCCCCACAGATCCAACAATGCAGTGATTTCAATGCTTATTCCATGCTCATTGGCTGCTAATAACCCTAAGCTCAGCTCTATAGACATAAATGGAGATGACATCACTAGCGTGGACGAGGGGAAAAGTCCATGTCAAATCATCATTGGGACAGATCAATAATTATGTGTTTGTTGGACTAATCCTAACTTACAGTATATTTCACTGGGGGGGGGGGTTGCTCCATATTCTCAGATTCCAGCAAAGCCAGAAAAACACATGGGTAGGTTATTATGCAACAGCCTTCTTAATATACCTCTATAGACTTCAGCAAATAGAGCCCACTGACCATTATGAGAAAAGAGAGCTAGTAGGAATATGTGAATTTGATTGGCTTGTTCTGAAATAAAAATGTATTTAACAGACAAGGAAACAACGTTTCCTAACCTTTCTTTAAAAAAAAATAACTCCATTTTGAACAATCTATATTTTTTAAGATCACGTGAATAAACCTCTCCCTTTATAACTTAAGAATTTAAATTCTGGCACTGAATGGAGCTGACACCACAGCCACAGTGAAAGGGAAATAGGCAGTGTCAATGATCTTATTCATTCTATGAGAAAGTACAGCATTTTAGCATTTTAAAAGACAACAATCCTGTTGCCACCCAAACCTCTCCTAATGAAAGCACTCAGGGTAAGGACCTAAGTGCTTGAAAGTGATTATAAGTCCAGGTTCACCAGTCCCATTTACTTCACCTCTTTCTTGTGTCCGCTGCCTGACCAATGAAAAAACATGTGCTGCAAGAAGCACTTCATCCCATAGATTACTGGCAATTGGAGGTAAGCCAAAAGGTGAGGACTTAAAGGGCATGTCCACCTCCAAAACTAAAATTTAACCCACTACTGGTCCCACTGTGAAGTTTAAAAGAATCCTTACCTTACATCTCTGCTCCTTATGGTTCTCCTGCAATGCTTGTCCAACTGCTGTCCTGGAGCAATAAAAAATAGTGAACTGATTTTACTGCCAAATATACTTGTGCCGATTGAATGTTCAGTGGTGGCACACAGCTTTTGCAAACAAACAGACCATTGGGACACTGGTTCAATTCTCCAGGATTACTTTTTTGTTTGGTTTCTATTATGTTCCCTGCAAAAGATAAAGATTCTACATCTACTGATATCCCACATGGTAACCCTTATGGGATAGAAATAAAAAGCTTTCTACAAGAAACAATTACTAAAATGTTAATATTCTGTTTCTTACAGCCATTCTAGCAAAGAAATAAACTGCAAAGATTACTTTTATTTTTTTTTCTATGAAAAACAAAGGAATTTATCATTGTTATGGACATGAGCATTTGTAATGTATTTACACAAAAACTGCACTGAAATCTGTGTTCTGTGGCAGAGGAAGGAATGATCTCTGAGCTGTAACATGATTGGCTGTCAGCTTCCAGGAAGCAAGGCTGCAGCTTCCTGTGAAGTGTACTGCCTACACTTAGCTGGTTGTTCTCAGATAAAGTGAATTATGGAAGCTGACCCCTAGCACCCACAGGTTAATGTAAAAAATCCCACAGCATCCACAGCAAAGGGAGAGATGAGGCACAGCTTTTGGTATCTTTGCGAATGTGCTGTTGTCTGGAGATTAGCACACACACATCTGTCTTCTTCACTAAAATTGTAATATTGTAATATTTTTATTTTCTTACAGGGTTATTCAATAAAAGTTCTTATAGTTAAAAATGGGGCTAGTTTTGCCACAACCAATCAGATATTATTTAACATTTGAAAGCAAACATTTGGTTGGAGCAAAATTAGCCCCATTTTTAACAATAAGAACTTTTATTGAATAACCCTGTAAGAAAATTAAAATATTACAAATGAATTTCATTTTAGGCAGCAATGAAAGAGAAATATTATTTGCATAAACAGTTTTATTGTGAAAAATACACATAGCTCTTTATTTACTGATTAGTCCAAATATCATTATAATATTCAATTGCAGTCTGTGCATTGAACCTAAATTGTTATTGTTCTGTTGGAGTGTTGTGTGCTTACCCTCTGGCAATATTACAGCAAAATCCTTCGCAGTACACGTCACAAATAAAACCTATTAAGCAACGAAGCATAATTAGCGAAACCTTTCACAGAAAATGTATTTATAATAAAGCAAAACAGATTTCTACCATCTCCCATAACAGCAGATTTAAAAGGATTAGGGGATTAGGTAGAACGCCAATACAATGGTAGAGAAGACACATTAGTAGAGCAGAAAATGTTTAGATGTAGCTTTCTACCGATTGTTTCCACTTCTTATTGCAGAAGAAGAATCCCATTGTAGTTCCGGCATAATGACAGTGCAACATTATCAATTTAGCCACCAAATGAATCCTTATTCTTTATCTAGACAGGTGAAATAGGGATTGGTTAGAAAACAATCAGTACTTTCAGTTGTTTATCTGGAAAGAAATGAGTTTTGTCTATCCCTAATTAGTTTAATTACATTGCTAGTTATTTCATAACCATGTTTTGAATTGGCCTAATTACTGGCAGTTCACCCTAACTTACCTGTCCACACAAACTTATGGTAGGTACAGATGCAAAGATGTGCGCTCGCCGACCAAGTACATGATGTACGGCATTGTTGATGATCAGACCTGGCAGACCATCAATAGTCAGGCAGAACATCATCTACTCTGGCATTGGCCATGCATCTGTACCTTTTTTTAAACTGGGCAGACATTAGATGTTTGGCTATAAACCACATTTTACAAGCAGTGGTTCTCATCTTGAGATTATCCAATTTGGCCCATTCATTTTGTGATCTCAAGTTGATTGCAAAAAAGAACAGGCTAGGCCAGGGGTGTCAAACATATAAGGGGCCAAAATCAAAAAGACCGGCTAAGTGGTGGCCTGAATTATTTTTTAAAAGATAGGTAGCAGGTGCAGGAGTGGAACTGTCATGCTTGTACCTAGTGCTTGGTCTTGGCAGGGAATGGGAGTGAAACACACTGTTTTGGACTGGGACTTCTATGGCGAGATCATGTGCTAATGTGTAATGCCACCTTAATCTTCTAGCGCTGTAATGGAATGGCCAACTCCAATGGAGGGCTATTTGTCACTCCCCAGTGCCAGGCTACATATGTGATTGTTACAGTGGTGACTGCATCCAAGCCCTACTACGCTGCTATCCATTTGTGCAGTCCCAAGCAGTGTCGTAACTATAGATCTGCCTGCTAGATATTGCGAGTACTTAGCAGGCAGATAATAGATCTTGAATGCTGTACAGTCACTGGGGGCCACAAACAGCAGCCAGAAGGGCCTTGAGTTTGACACGTGTGGGTTAGGTGGTTCTTAGATTAGAGTAGTGTATAGGCACCTTTAGTCAATGACCTGAAAATTTAAACTTTCCCTTGAAAGGGTCACTATACTCACTCAAACAACTTTGTATAATCTGAAAGTACAATATTAGGGTAGTAAAATGATGTTACTTACATGTGTGCAAATATAAAAATGAGGTAACACACGCACATAACCCATTTATTCAGTGAAACAAGGATAACTTAATAAATAGGTTAACAACCCTTTTCACAGCTTCTGGGTGTGCAGTACCTCATTTTTATATTTGCTCGCATTGTGGACGTGGCAGGACGTCCAGGCACCAGCACCACAACTAGTGGTGCTAGTGCTAGTGCTAGTGCTTGGGGAATGCATTTTCTATTATTTATTACTTACATGTGTGTCTGTGCCTGCTTTGTTAGTGAATTTTCAATATTTAGTAACTGCTCCTAACTGCCCCTCCCTTCTCTCTCTCTTCTAACTGGCAAGTACATGCTGCTGAAAGTAGGTGAGAGAGAGGCTACTGCTGTGTGAGATACATCTCCCTTCTAACAAGCAAGCAGACATGCTGGGGGGCTCCTGTAAGTGACCTCCTGTGGCACACTCCGATAGATAGATAGATAGATAGATAGATAGATAGATAGATAGATAGATAGATAGATATAGATAGATAGATAGATATCAAAAGCAAAGAGTGTGCACTCTACCTTACAGACTTTTTCCAGTCATGCTTGGGTGCTTCTAATCATGATCCCATGATGCAAAATGTATTAGAGTGCTCTAATACATTTTGTGTACTGCTAGATAGATAGATAGAGATAGATAGAGGCAGACATAGACAGACAGAGACAGACAGACAGACATATAGATTAATATATAATAGAGTCATAGATCGAAAGATAGATCAGACAGACAGATAGATTACATAGATAGACAGGAGACCAATATGATTAATCAGCTCATTATATTTGAGGTTGTATTAATAAACGTTTTGACATGTTTTGGGAGAGCCTAGTAAGAGGTCAATGGAGGGACACAAATTAGCATACCTGGTTTGAGTGATAGGTATTTCCCTGTACATGCACATTGCAGAGGCAGAGTATTCCATTAACAGCAATGTACAAAAGTGTTCAGGTGGAACAACAGATAATTTTCTGTTTTATACAGAATAGGATTATCTCATTTTACTTTTATGTAATTAAAGGAATAATGTCGCCCCTCCCACCAAAATAATGCATGTGACCCCTCACATTCAAGTAATGATGCCCTGGGAGACATTTATAGTAGATTCAAAAAATCCATTTTATTGCTAGTAAAATGTCACACTTTTTGTCTTTCAATCGCCACATGGCTCAACTCTCTATCAGCAAAACAAACAATATAAATAGGGATTAATTAAGCAGTTTATTTACTATGCAGCTTTGACCTTAGTTTTTTTTTGCTTCTGAACAGAAAAAAACAAGGGTTCTTAAAAATGCAGAATCACAAAATAACATTACTGTACCTTACAGCAAGATACTGTATTAAACAATACATGGTGTTGGCATTTTATAATTCCATAACTGTGCAGGATAATACAACACTGGTATTTTCCTTAGGCCAACCAGTTATCATTTTACGATGCAGTTATATAAAAAAACACTTGTAAGTAAAATAATGATACAGATCTGCATTGTACAATCAAGCTGTAATTTTACAAACAACACATTTCTACGAGGTTGGGTATTTGGGTATTAATATTCATCGAAGTGTCAAAATTGATTATTTTTTAACTTAAGGCTGGGTCTCCCAGTCACTCTACCCTCCTCATAGAATGGAAAAGGCTACTGCTTAGCAGTCTGTCTGTACAGCACATGCTAAATGAATCTAGTTTTGGAACGATTGCCTTTCAAATGAGATTTATTTAACATGTGAACCTAGCTTTACACTTTTCAACATGCCTAAAAAGTAAATGTATCAGTGCTATTTATTTTGTCACCTTATAAACACCTTATATATTTGGAACTTTCTAATTAAAGGGAATATCCACCCCCAAAACTAAAATTTAACCCACTACTGGCCCCACTGCAGTGTTAAAAAAATCCTTACCTTACTCCCAAATGGTTCTCCTGCTGTGCGTGTTCAAAGTCCCAGAAAGTGAAGAGTAGGAGGTGTCATTGAGTCATCCAGTCTCTGCTTCTTCCTTGTCATTGTTGAGGTCTCTGGCATGCACAGGGGAGCCCTTCCCACCCTCCGGATTCCTTAATGGCTGCTTCTTCCACCTAACATAAAAAACCTTTTTCTGTAGCATAGGGTACCCCACCACCCCCCACCACCATGTTAGTTCTGTAAAGCAAGCCCCAGAAAAAGATTTACCTAACCACATTCCTTCAGCTCTGTGCATAGCTGGCAGCGACGTCTGTGATTGGCTGACTATCACAGACACGGCTGCTGGTCAGGCCTCTGTTTGCAACTTCTGGGCCAGGAGAAGAGACCCGAGGGAACAAACACTGGTAAGTCTGTTTCTGGGACTTATTTACAAAAACTAACATGGTGGTTGGGGGTGGGCTGTGGAACCCTATGCTACAGAAAATTTTAGGTTTAAGGGGATCTGTGGTCACCATACAGGTTTTTTTCCCCATTTTAAAAGACTTCTCAATTGCCACTTTAATGAGCCCAGGATCATTTCTGTAGCTGCATTCTATCCATGAAAGATTTCTAATTATATCGGCACCTGTATGTATATAGAGACACAGATGCCAAGAAAATATCAGATATTTTCTAGCCATCTGTGCCTTTGTAAAGAAGATTTAAATTCCAAGCATGCTCGGACCTTGGCCTTTTGGCAGTTGCTCTGATTAGGCTGCAGCGACAAACATGTATCTGGACTTGTTTAAAAAGGTGAGAGGTAAACACTCTGCAGTTGCCCATATTTAATTATTCCCAATTTATTATAATTAGTATGGAGTTTCACTTCACCTGGCACTGTACCAGACTAGCATGCTGGGAGCTATCAGCAAATATTAAAATAAAAACCTAGAAGGGAACATATGATCAGGGCCCCATTTTTTAAGCATTTCTACTTCAGCCTTTGCCTCTATATGTCCATAGACCCAATTGATTGTTTTGTATGTACAGTATGCAACAAATGCTGGTTGGGCATCAAAATCCTCATCAGGAAATCCATAACTCTCCTTATCTGCTATGTAATAAACTGATATTGTCTTAATGCAGTCATGTTTTCTCTCATTGTAGACAGAGGAACACATTAATTTATCACCAGCTGTTGTTAATTTGTCCTTGTTGACACATTCCAATCAATCCAGCTGTATGTGAACTTCCACATTGCCCTTGTGAATCTCCAGGGATATTGTCTCAGAAGACAATCTTAAACTCTGGAGCATCCATAGAGAAAGAGACTCTGGAGATCTTTTCTGTGGGTAACTACTTCCAACTGAAGATAAAAAAATATCCAGTGTGATCACAGGACTAGAGATGTCCGAACTTTGCAAAATCCGGTCCGCTCGAGGATCCGCGAATTTTTGAAAAAATTCGAAAATACGCGAGCGGACCCATTAAAATGAAAAATATCCTCGAAAATACGAGAATTCCTCGTAATTTCGAAAATTTTCAAAAATATTTATTTTCAAAAATTTTCGAAAATACGAGAAATCCTCGTATCTTTGAAAATACGAGTAATCCTCGTAATTTCGAAAATTTTCGAAAATACGTATTTTCAAAAATTTGAGAAATCCTCGTAATTTCAAAAATGTTCGAAAATAAATACGAGAAATCTCGTAATTTTGGAAATTTTCGAAAATACGAGAAATCCGCGGTTCGGAAGTTCGGAAGGCGGAAAATCCGGAAAAATCTGCCATTCGCGAACGGGACAAATCCTCAGAGGATCCGGGAACCGGCCATCCCTACACAGGACTTTCTTCTTTTTATAATACACAGATAGGGAGAGTGGGGTCTGCTATTCTGGGATTGTCTGGTGAAAGGTATTTGGGTGTGTGCAGATTTTGGGTTTTTTTAGCTCCTCTATTAGCCTATATGACCTGCAGGTGATACCAATTGCTTCAAAAGCAACAATAATATTCTGTAATAAATAGAAATAAAAGTTCTACCCCATAGAGCCATGAATCTATATCTTGTACTGTCGAGAGCTAACACGATTGAAACATGTCATGTCTGCAAATCAAATCATGCACTCTAAAAAATAGGCTGTATTGCATGTTATTAAGCCAGCGGTTCTGGACACATGCATTAGCCATGAGACATTAAGGAGAATTTTGCATATCTCCGCCCATTGCTCTGGGGAGTCTGGGAGTAAGAAATTACTTCTTGTTTCTTAGATTTTGTGGGTAATGCTATTCATATAGCATGAGAGTACAACATACTTTCTGTTTTAAGAAGATTCTGCTCAATTTTTATGCTCTGTGGAGGGCTTTTTGCTCCTCTTGCCCACCGCTATATAGCTGCCTTGTCTATTGTACACCCAAGTCCTACCCCATAGAGTCATGAATCTGTATCTTGCACTGATGAGATCTAACAAGATTGAAACATGTCATGTCTGCAGGTCAGATGATTGCAACATATGCACAAATAGGGTTCGCGGCCACATGGACAAAGGAAGCCAACTCTGCAAAGTAAAACTGTACCATTTATTTATTCAATCCCGTGGGATACATCTCTCGCGCACGGGTCCCAGGACACGGACCATACAGGTGAGGGAGGGGAACATGGTCTGACGTGTTTCGCTGAGACTTCCACTTCCTCTGAGACTTCCTCAGCGAAACACGTCAGACCACGTTCCCCTCCCTCCCTCACCTGTATGGTCCATGTCCTGGGACCCGTGTGCGAGAGATGTATCCCATGGGATTGAATAAATAAATGGTACAGTTTTACTTTGCGGAGTTGGCCGCAAAACCTATTTGTGCATATGTTCTGTTACATTCCGGAGGTCGGACTGTCTTCCATGGGATCTGCAAGAGCCAGGATCTTGGAAGGTAGCCATCTTACCGAATGGTAGTAGCTCCTCGTGGTTAATTGAGTACTCCAATTTTTATTCAGGTCAGATGATTGGCGCTACAAAATAGCTGTATTGCATGTCAATAAGCCAGTGGTTTTGGATACATGCATTAGCCATAGGACATACAGGAGAAATTTTGCACACCCCTTTCTCTGGGGAAGCTGGGAGTAAGAAATTACTTCTTGTTTTATAGATTTTGTGGGCAATGCTATTCATATAGCATGAGACTGCAAAATACCTTCTGTAATAAGAAGGTTCTGCTCCATTTTTATGCTCTGTGGAGGGCTATTTGCTCCTTTTGGCTCACCTCTCCCTAAGCTATATAGCTGCCTTGTCTATTGTACACCCAAGTCCTACACCATAGAGCCATGAATCTGTATCTTGCACTGATGAGATCTAAAAACTTTGAAACATGTCATGTCTGCAGGTCAGATGATTGACTTTATACAATAGGCTATATTGCATGTTATTAAGCTAGCGGTTCTGGTCACATGCATTAGTCATAGGCCATAAAGGAGAATTTTGCATATCTCCACCCCTTACTCTGGCGAACCTGGGAATAAGAAATTACTTCTTGTTTCTTAGATTTTGTGGTCAATGCAATTCATATAGCATGAGACTGCGAGATACCTTCTGTTATATGCAGGTTCTGCTCCACCAATATGACTGTTGTCATTTCCCACTAACTGTAGAGCAGGGGAGGACTGGGACCTTTTGGCCTGGGGGGCAAATGCAACTAAGTGACTCTTTCATGTTAGATCGC
Organism: Hymenochirus boettgeri; assembly: GCA_019447015.1. Lineage (NCBI taxonomy): Eukaryota > Metazoa > Chordata > Amphibia > Anura > Pipidae > Hymenochirus > Hymenochirus boettgeri. The sequence goes on along the minus strand of CM033474.1, from coordinate 70,666,193 downwards.
AAAATTTTTGACCACGCCCACTTTGCTAAGGGTACACACTTTGTTTAAGTTATGCCATTTTAAGACCACTATTCCCATTTTACATAGTTAACTGCAACATTATCAAGTTTATTATGTGGTTAAAGGACAATTATAGTCCTAAAATCTTTTCCCTCCCCCTTACAAGTACCCGGGGAAAAGACCTGAATCACTAAGTCCTCACCCCTGGGTTCACTGTCTATGTCAAGTTATACCCAAAGTTTCCTTTGTTCCTAATGAACTGGAGGGCTCCAGCTAATAAATTGGAGGGCTGATAACACTGAATAATAAACTGGGGGGCTGACTTATACTGGCTAATGCACTGGAGGGCTGACAGGTAAACGATCTGAAGGAGGAGGAGAAGTTTCCTGTTCCTTGCCCATGTAAGAGCTATAGGTGTTTGCTGTGCCTTTCAAGCACGTAACTTACTAAGAACCACTGGGGCAGCCAAAATTTTTCATTGGAGACCAGCCCGGGGGGCATTTGCCCCCTCATCCTACTGGGCCAGTCCTCCCCTGCTGTAGAGTAGAACCTTCGATCATTTTCCAATCTATTGAAAGTATTTAAATAAGTAAAAATTGATTCTGTGGAGTCCATAGTCTATACCAAGCTAATCTACAATTTAAATCAGTAATATCATTTAAATCCCTATCACAAAGCAGCCCTTAGTTTATTATGAATTATTCATTCCAATATAAACATCTTGGCTTTCCCTTGAAAGCTTCTATCTCTCTAAGGACATTATAATTTTTTTGACTATATAAACGTAACAGTCAATATAGATTTAGGATTAAAGAAAGATCGTTGATTAGTTCTCCTTTTGTCAATGCCCCTTGAGGTTCCATGTGTTTTTTCTTGCCTTCTGGGTAGAGTATATGAAATAGCCAATGTTATCAGTCATTCAACCACTACTTATAAACATATAGTCTATCGTTCTATAATAAATAATATATTTAAATAAGTATTGGAAAGGGAAACAGGAGAGATGTTAATTAAAAAAACAGGACTTCCAATAGGTAAAAAAAAAAAGTAGGAAAAGTTAAAATAAACCAGACAATGCAATATGTACTGTAAAGCTAGGTACTGATGTATCCCTACAGTTAACACAGTATGGCTGGTGTACCAGACCAAAAAGGGGTTCTCAGAAATTTCTCAGCTTGTTCGTTAGATCCTGATATTCTTGGGATAAATTGGTCACAATATGATTATTGTTTGATTATAATTTAATACGTGTGGCCACCTTTATTTAAGGTTCATACACACGTGCGATCGCGGGGGCTGACCCATAACACAAGATGTGTATGCACAGCCGTTTCAACCGATAATCGTGCTTTGTGTGGGCACTTTGTTGGCTCGTTGAAGATCCGCCAGTCAAATCGCACAAGGAGCCCCGACCAACAGGGCCGGATTTCCCACTAGGCCACCTAGGCCGTGGCCTAGGGCGGCACAGCCACCAGGGGCGGCAAAAAGAAAGAAAGAAAAGGGTAATGCAGCATTGCATCCCCATTTTAAATTTACACAATGCACGTTAATTGGCGCACAGCAAAGCTTTACCGGTTTCTGTTAAATCAGAAATGGGCAGCTATTGCTGATTTGCTAGGGGGCAGGTCCCTATCCCACTTACAAAGCTCTGCTTCAGCCAATAAATGACCGTGTACAGGTGTACAGGCAGTACAAGTTAGCTGGCCTAGGGGAGAAAAAAGTATAAATCCGGCCCTGCGGACCAAACGGCCTTTTTGGCCAATAAATTGCCCATACAAAGCACAATTATCGGCCGAAATGGCCATGCATACACATTGTGCGCCGCAGGTCGGCCTCCGCGAACGCCCTTGTTTATGAAACTTTAGTTTAGTTGTTATAGCTGTACAAAGTTATTATGTTATGTTATTATCTATCTATGAATTGTTGTTAGATGGGTTTTATTTTTCAGTTTCTTTCCAACCAAGCGACAAAGATAAAAACTAATTATCACAACATTAAATAACTCCATGAAACCAACATAACTTATATGAATGGGAACATGTTTCATTGTGATTAATTACATGCACCAGCTATGTCAGATCATTATCCCACCAATGAAACATTGGCTAAGAACTACAACTCTCAAATCCTGGTGGTTTTTTATTTAATTATATTTTATATCTGATTAAAAAGCAGAACTACAACAGACAATAATAAAGGGGAGATGTAATATTTAGCATTACCTGCAAAATAAAGTGTAAAACCTCACACTACCCCATGTAATATCAGGTTAGCGTGGGATTTACACTGCATTAGTGGGGCCTGCGCAGTATTGTATTAACTGGACAGGAACCTAATACAATGATCAAAATGGTGAGTCTTGCAATTAAAGTTTCTTCTGTGGAGGCAGAAGCCGGTGCACCTTTCGCTGACCGCGATGCAGTAAATCTTGTAATATGATTACTGGAGGATCTCAGGCAGCTAAGTAAAACCAGTGTGGGTTATTGGATCTCCCCCATAGCTTCCTTAATAGCCTTCCTCCCCCTAAAACTACTCAGTCGGAGGACTTAAATCGCTAAGTCCTCACCTCTGTATTTGCTCTAGGTCCCCTATACCACATGTGTCAAACTCAAGGCCCTTCTTGCTGTTGTTTGTGGCCCCCAAGGACTGTACAGAATCCAAGATCTATTCATATTGCCGGTCTAGCCCTGCCTCCTCCCACATTCTAGATTCTGACCAATAGGAAGATGTACTTCTTGTAGAGTGTATCTACTCATTGAACAAGTCAAAATTGATCCAAAATTTATATAAAACAGGCCTAGACATTTAATTTTTTGCCTTTCTCTAAAAAACATAGATGATTACATTAACATGGGCTACTGTGGAATGCTGGGAAGGAAGTACCATTTGATGGCATAGGATCAAACATAAGCTGCATCAATTATTTTTTGTTAACCAGGACATGCAACATCATGCAACATGGTTTTAAAGAAAACCAATATATGACGGTACGCAATAATCGATTCATAACCTTCTATATCTTGCAGTAAGTTAGATTGCTCTCTTGGCAGCTATTGAATGTCCTTCTGCCTGAAATCCAGACTACAGTTTTGAATGTGTTTAATATTAGTTGCAACTACGTAATTACACTAAGATCATTAGCAACAATAGACCAGCCATAATATTTCACAGGAGAAATACCGCGAAAACTAAACTGTCCTACCAGTTCTTTATTCACGATATTTCATTGTATTTTTATATTTTCAAGCTGAAATAATAGGAAATATTTATATTTCTAAATGTATATTTAATTATCAATATATATATAGCAATAAATAAAAACTAATGAGAAATACCGCTAACAATTTTTAAATAATGCTAATGTTGTATGCAATGGTATTTAAAGGGAAACTATACTCTTGCAGTCACAAACAACTTTCTGGTTCCTCCTCCAGTCTGCCCTCCCCCTCTTTAACATATGCCCATCTTTGTCAGAGATACAGTAGTAGGGATTCCGAGTGTGGGAGGAACCAGAGAGCAGTCAGTTACTGAACGCCTATATGGGGCTTTTATAGTAAGAGTTGCAAAAGTTTACCTGCGCTATTAGTATAGTATTGTTATTTGAGCTTGAATAAAGACATCCATCAATCAAATCCAACCTACTCAGCAATACCCACATTTCTTCAGATGATCCAGAGGAAAACAGTATGGAGGGAGGTAAAATCCTCCCTAACTCCCCCCCTGAATTAGAGATACTGGTCCCCTGGGGGCTCAATGGATCGACCAGCTCCATACTTGCTTCTTCTGAGCCTCCTCTCCTAAAGCTGGGTACACACAGTACCGATAAAGCCCCAATACCATCGGATCTGTCGGTATCGGGGCTTTATTGGTACTATGTGTACCTTACTTTTCTGAAGGAGCTTGTGGCCACCGAACGATCGGGTCGGCTGAACACTCATTAGGAAAAGAGGGAAAATTTTATACTCAAGTAGAAGGGCAAGGTACTGGACCAGGATACTCGGGTACGAGGGCAAGATACTGTAGCAGGATACTCAGAAGGGCAAGGTACTGGAGCAGGGTACTGGTGCAATATATTTAAGTTTAGGTCAATATTTTGGAGCAGGATATTTGGTTAGAAGGGCAAGGTACTGGAGCATGGTACCCAGGTACCAGGACAATATACTGGAACAGGTTATTCAGGTATTAGGGAAATTAGAGCAGAAAATTTTCATATTGCAAAATACTCAACCTTTTCTACAGCACCTAACCAGTCAGACTTTGATATCAGAAAAAGTAGAATGTTTAACAGGTAAGTAATACAATTTTTTTTCAGGAATAATCTATGGGAAATGTCAGAGAAAGTGAAACTGAATCTGGTACAGGAGTAAAGCTGGATACATAAATGAACCCGTCGGTTAAGGGACTGAAAAGGAGCTGGAGTGATGTCAGCAGCTCCTTCTTCTAGAAGATTTTACTGACAGGCAGTGTATGAAGAAGCAGATGGAATATTACGGTAACTCTTACACCATTTAATTCAGCTTAGCATGCAGAACACACACTGAAAATTTATTTTTCATCCTTTAAATCTCCTTTAAGGTTTTCCAATATTCAGTTTACATACTGTATGTAAAATATCCTTTGTTATAGCTGGTACCATGCAGTAAGAGCACTTTTGGGTTTTCCAGTGTTTTACTTGTATTAGTTCTATTAAGGGGCTTGTTCTGTGGTTTCTGCCTGTGAGGGATTTTGTGCTTTGTAAAGAAAAACTATTTGTATGTGAGGTTTTAAGTGCTTCACTGTCTGACAAGTGCTTCAGGGAAAGCAAAATGATGTCAATTCCTTTCTCACAGAGATGAATTAATTAATTTGAGGCTCATTTCTGTGATCTCATATTATTCTGTTTGTTCCTAGTTGGTTCCTGGTTTAATCATATTTCTTCTAGAAGGGGGTAAACTATTCCGACCATAATAAGGACAGAGATATTGTTCTTAAATTCACTGCCGAAAAGTGGTAGTAAACAGGCAGGCTCTCCATCATGGTTTCCATTTACTTTTCAATTGAATTTAAAAGGATGGAAAAAGTAATAAAACACGTGACAGTGACTTTATTATTTACCTACGGTAAATGTACAAGGTCAAAATTCACTTATAGGAGATGCTAATACACAAAAATAAATGATATCTATGCTAAAGTGCACATTAACGCTTGCTTCCATATGTTTGGCCTTCGGTGTATATAGAGTTCTAAAACCACACTAAATATGCTCATAAATGGTAACCAAGCTGCAGGGGCAAGCGCAGGGTTTTCAAGGGGGGGTTACCACCGAACAACCCCAGAAGGAATGTCATGAACAAATACATCCATATATTCTATTATATATGCATCATATAATAATATTATATATTCTGTACTTGCCATAATTATCACAGTTAGCCAAATATCACTTTTGTTATAAAGTATCTTTATTAAGGCTGGGTACATACGAGCAGACTTTTCAGCCCAACTTGCCAATATTTATGTGTATCAGTTGGTTGGTCTAAAAAATCTGAGGGGATTTTGGTGGCGGCAGCGACCAATGTCGGTAAATCACCGCATTTGCGGCGACTAACAGTGCTTTATCCTGGCCAACTACTCCTAGTGGCGAATGGTCGAGATGAAAAAATTTCCATTTGTTCCCAGCCTAATGTTCTCTTTTACTGAGAAATCCACATTTCCCCTTTAATATCATTAGTGTCCTTCAAAGTCAGAGCTGTGACAATGACGACAGATCTGACAGAACTTGCTGGGGGATTCCAGGCACCAGGAATCCCCCCCTAAACATGCCCCTGAAGCTATCGCCACACTTTACTAGAGAACCCAAGGTGGAATGCATTATGGGTACTGTGGGCACAAGGCTAAAATAACTATACAGCAGATTAATTACAGTTGGATTTTTACATCCTATTTAATGCAAAATGCTAAATTTTAAACAGTATTATTTAGTTTGCTATAAATTAAAGGAAAAGTTCAGAACAATATTTTGGCTTTTAGGTAAAAAGAAGTATTACCTCATCTGCCCATCCAGCACTATACATAAACAAATGCGTGCAAAGTACCATCTTTCTTTATTTTAGACCCCCATTGAATGACAGCAAATCAGTAGAAATTCAGCTGGTTCCACACATTAACGAGAAAGGGCAAATCCTGTCAGTACAGACAGGATTGGTCCTTTTTTGATAATGTGTTTAGGCACGAAACAACCCTTTCCGATGCAGCAAATGTTCCATCAGCTATGGTGAACTCTTTGTATGGTATTATAGGGAGTAAGCTGTGATCATTAGGATGCATGGCTGTTCTAAATGATCTTCCCTATACTTTGTATAGGGAGACTCCCTACTTCTGGGTACTAGTGGAATTTTGATCATATATGGCCCCTCCCCTAAGCACAAACTATGTGTGTATAGATTGTGCCTAGCACATTTGTTGTGTATCCACATCAGATGATAGATAAAATCTTACAGATTGGTACTGTGCGTACCCATCTAACATTCCAAGGAAGTCCTGGGAAGAAGGACCATTGCAGGACCTGAAACGGCAGCTGACTACTGACTACTGACCACAGATGGGTAAATCAATTCATTTTTCCTAAATAATGAATATGTGTAGAAGTATTGTGTAATATTAACAATCGCACACAGAATGTTAACAGTTAATAAAGTTTAGAAATAGTTTTAAAATGTTGTTTTGTTGTAATATTTGTATCTACACACAATATGCCTAAAAACAACACACTTACAGGATTGTTATTAAACGTGATAGTCAGCTGTGAAACTGGAAAGTAAACAGCATTTGACATTTTCCAAGGAAAAGCTTTTAGTTACCGTTGGCCAACCATAGACCTAAGGATATTGCAGCCATCAATCGTCAGTTCTCACACAGTGAGATCCATAAGCCATAAAGGCTGCACACTTTACACTATTACCAGATCAACAGCCAGAACAGTATTAAGTAACAAAGCCGTATTTTAACAATTCAGCGCTGAGATACCCTAGAAGATTATATTTATCTGGCCTATATGAAACTATATCTGTTGCAGTGTTCTCCCGAGGGTCTTTTAGCCGGGCGGCCCACCCGGCTACTTTTTCATGCCACCCGGCTGGAAAAAAAATTCTTGAGAGAACACTTGTAATTTAAAGGGACTGTCCACCCCTCTTTTGAAAAATGAATATGTGGTAGAGAAGCCCCCAAAAGCTACACATCGTTTAATTCTCAACCTTTAATTCGGCTCCCACGCTGAGATATTATACTTACATCCTCCTCGCTCCACCGCCGCTTCTGGGTTCTTCTCCCAGTCTCCACTGTGGCTGCTCTGTTCTTTTTCTGTTCGCGAGCAGCCGCAGTGGAGACTGGTCCGGGAATGGCAGTCAGTGATTGGCCGTGACGTCACAGTCACGGCCGACACTGACTGCCTTACCCGGAAGTGCAGAGCCGCAGCGGTGGGAGCGAGGAGAAGGATGTAAGTAAAATCTCTGTGTGGGAGCCGAATTAAAGGTTGAGAATTAAACGATGTCTAGCTTTTGGGGGCTTCTCTACCACATATTCATTTTTCAAAAGAGGGGTGGACAGTCCCTTTAAAAGAATTTAGAAATAGGTTTAATAGGTTTACCAATAGGTCAGTAAAAAAAATCCTGCCAAAACTGCTCAGCCAGCAACCCCTTTTTTATACCTGCAAGATTATTTTAGCTTATAGCTTTAATAAAGGCCACAAAAGGGTGTCACGTGCTTGTGCTGCTATGTTACATAGGTTACCTTCAGATGTTGCAGAACTACAACTCCCTGCAGATGTTTACGAACTACAACTCCCTGCATTCTACAACCACGGAATGCTGGGAGTTATAGTTTTCAAACATGTAGTGGGACGAAAGTTAGACATCCCTGACCTATATAATGAGCATGATGCAGTGCACATTTTCCCTTACCACCAAATTTCCCCGTCCTACCCCACCCGGCTACTTTTTCATGCCACCCGGCAGGAAAAAAAATTCTGGGGAGAACACTGCTGTTGTATTAAGTTAGATCAACTGGACTTCTTGAAGACGTTTCGCTAGTCATCCGACTGGCTTTCTCAATTCAGAATGACTTGTACAAGAATCTGTGGCAATTATGTACCCTGGAAAATCCCAATTAGCATATCACAGCCTTTCCAAGGTACATAATTGCCACAGATTCTTGTACAAGTCATTCTGAATTGAGAAAGCCAGTCGGATGACTAGCGAAACGTCTTCAAGAACTAAACTTCAAGTCCAGTTGATCTAATTGAATATAACAGACATATCATGACCTGGATGAATGAGAACCTTCACAAGTATATGTAACTACCATCCCTCATTTAGAAATGAAAACCGCACAGAGCCTAACCGGTTAGAAACCCAAATAAAAGCCAAATTCCGTGCACATTGGTTAATATCATCACCTAGACAAACCAGTTATTTCAGGTAGAGCTGCTTATCTTTTATTTGTTCTGCTTTGGGCACTGAAAACAAAAACAACAGCTGCAGCTGGAAAAGGCTCACCCTGCAATTACAATTCACTGAACACGTATGTGTATATATTTGGTGGGAAAGAGAAGCAGAGGAACACAAAATGCAAACAAATGACTGTTTTTATGCAGATATCGTTTGTGTGGGAAAGAGAACAAAATACACAGCCATAAGTGTAATATTAAGATCAAACTAATTGCAGTGTATTCAGCTGCTATCTGAAGACTGAAGCTAACTGTGATATGGTAATGTAACATCACAATTCTCGATAAATTATTAGGTTTTCAAATTCCCAGGGAAGGGAAGATACAGTACGTCTTAATGAAACTTCACAAAACATCGCTTTTCAACAAACCAGTACTTGTTTGGTACAAACACTAAATATTGATACAATGGAGGCCCCCAAAATAGACGCTCTTTCACTAGCTTTCTTGGGACTAACTCTCCAGCTTTCAGTACTTGAACACATGACCCACTGTGGGTGGAGTACACATTTCCCAGAGGCTTGGTCAAACCCCCAATGCAACAAGCAAATCCAATTAATTTGCTTACATTTTACGAACACATCTTCTTTATGAAGAACATATCAATTACTTCATTGATTTTTGGGATTTGTCTTTACACATAATACAAATAGTGAACATGGGAACACAATACAAAAAAAAAAATCATTATTCCACCCTAAAGACAGATGCATCCCTCTCAAATTAAAAAACTTACCTGGAATGTCCGGGGTCTCAACAATCCGCTTAAACATATTCAGGTTTTTGACACCATACGAAATATTAAACCTGATATCACCTGTCTACAGGAAACCCACCTACTAAAATCCACACAAAGATGGCTACACAAAGCCCGGATAGCCTGGGCTACACACAGCACCCATTCGGCTTACTCTAGAGGAGTCTCAATTCTAATTAGACCATCCCTACAAATGAATATACTAAAAGTACAAAGGGACAATGAAGGAAGATACGTATGTGTAGCACTAGAAATAGAAGGAACACTCTATGGGGGAGATGCAATATATTTCGCTATTGCAACGTGCACTCGTTTCCACAATGTATTAACCACTTTGCGACCGGCAATACATTGGGAAAACGCTAGCGGCAAGTTGTGTCCTTTTGCACATATTTTGAAGACACCATTGAAGAGGCGTTAATTGTCATGCAAAAGCCGGTGCAAAATTTATTGCATCCCTTTGCGCTGTGCACAGAAAACAAATTGCGACATGGTGCAGGCAGTGCAAAACCTTCGCTAACACGTTAGTACATAGGTTAGCGTGATTTTAGTGCTTATTTTCTCATTAGTGCGGGATATTGCATCTCCCTGTATGTTTTGTTGGGTCTATACAACCCACCTCCAGCCTCACTTCACTTGCTCCAGAAACTAATATCATTCACACTAAACTACCCACTTGCCTCAATAATCTGCGTGGGCGATTTCAATATGCTAATGTGCCCCAGTAAAGACAAACTTCCAGCTCCCCTCCTAACCTCAAGTAACAATGAACCTACAGCTCTTGCCAAACTAATGTTGGAACTAAACTGGATCGATATATGGAGATTTCGCAATCCAACATCTGCAAATTTCTCATGCTACTCTTCATCGCACAATGTACTTTCATGCCTAGACTACTTCTTAAATGCAAACTTGGTTCCACAGGTAAATCAAGTGGAATACCTCCCAAGAAGCACCTCGGACCATTCACCAATGATCCTTACCCTATCCACCCAACCAATCACATCTTCTCCCAGATCCCTTAAAATACACCCCTCTTTTGGATCAATCAAATAGAAGATGACCCAATGGAAAGCCAAACTATACTTTACTCTAGACCACGATAAAACTCCACAAGACATAATCTGGGATGCCTTTAAAGCCTATATAAGAGGTTTACTAAACAGCTCAATTAAATTCCTTAAAAAACAATCCAGGCTAGAAATTGAAACACTAACTTACTTACACTGTAATGACCTGTCCGAAGAAGCTCGTGGTTCATGGCAACAAATCCAAAGACAATACAATATTCTTAAAAAAGAAAAAGGTAATCAAAAATATAGAAACTATTCATCAAAAAACCCAAACCTGGTCCACCATACCCATTAATCTTGTAGGACGAATAAACCTTTTTAAAATAATCCTACTGCCAAAAATTCTATATATAATCAAACATTCACCAATTTACCTCCCGAAGAAGCTATTCACAAATATCAACAGTTCCCTAACCACATTCATGTGGGCCAATGGAAGAGCACGTCTTAAACTTAACAAACTTCAACAACCTAAAGATGAAGCTGGACTAGCATCGCCAAACTTCCGCCTGTATTATCTAGCCAGACAAATCAGATACTTAAAGGGGAACTGTGGTCCAAAAAGGACTATAGGTAAATTGATAGGAATTGCTCTCCTGAGAATTTTTGCAATTTATTTTCATTGTTTATTTTACATAGTTTTGAAGATATTTACATTTTTGTGTGTGATATGGCAACAGCATCACCAGGTCCCCTGCACTTCCTGCTCTGAAACCTGTCTGTCATTCTGCCCTGTGTCTCCTCCCCTTTGCAGCCCCCCTGGTCCCTCCCACTCATGGACCCCATGGTCCCTCTAGTTAAAGGCCCCCCATGGCCCATTCCCTTACAGCCCAATGTTGCCCTGCCCACTCGTGGGTGCCATGGCCCCGCCCACTCATGGGTGCCTAAGCCCCACCCACTTGCAGGTGCCTAAACCCCACCCACTCATGGGTGCCTAAGCCCCACCCACTCGCAGGTGCTGTGGGCCACTCTGACCCCCACCGGAAAACTGGAAACAGCCTCTGCTGTTTTCACATAATGAGAGAGAAGGGCTGTAGATTGCCTTACCTTCTCTGCAGCTGCAGGTCCTTCACACAGCAGAGAGAAGGAGGGACATTGAGGGAGTCTGAGGATGTGCTCACTGGCGGCACTGTGCAGGAGAAGCCTTAGGAATGTCACATGTCAGCCTCCCACCCATTAACTTTCTGGTCAGTCATTTCTTTATATCTTGGGCTGTGGAGCACGTAGAGAGGTGGTTGATGGCTCGTTTTAAAGGTAGGAAACTGGCCTTTCATTTTAACTTAACTTGTTTGGAAACCACAGTTCCCCTTTTAAACAATGGGTAGAACCCAACGAAATCCCCAACCCAGCAGAATCAATGCTAGCATCCTACATTGTGAGCCACCCACTAGCCACAATCGAAGCCCCTGGAAGACATCTTACTGGCACAACCATTCCACTACACACCCATGCACAGAAAGTATGGAGGGAAATAAACGCAATACTCCAATACTCAGGCATATCACATGAAGCCCCACTGTGGAATAACCAAACTTATTCTCAACTAGCATCATTCCCTAACTCAACTGACTAGGATAATAAAGGAATCCAAAGATTCGAACAAATATCAGACAACCGTCTGAAAACATTCAAAGACCTAAAGGCGGAATTCAACCTACCACGCTCTTACTTTTATAGATATCTCCTACTGAGACACTGCCTGCACACCGAATTTCCTGGCATAACAATACACCTGAACAAACATCCCATCATTGGGATTCTCAAAACCCAAGGGCTACACGGCCTTATATCATGCATCTATACTAAACTTATTGCAGCCAAAAAAAAACAACAAAGAGACCACCTGATCCAACTTTGGAGTGGCAACATGCCCGGCCTAACAATGGAAGCCTACAAAAAACTGGCCACAGCTCATATCTATGCAGCCCCCTCCGCCAACAACAAACTTATCCTATTGTATATAACTCACCAAGCCTATCTTACACCGCATCTCCCCAACCAATACAAACTGTCCGAAACGGCACCAACAACTCGCAGACTTCTGGCAGCTCATCTGGGACTGCCCCCTACTCCAGACATGGCATGAAATTACACAACTTCTCTCGAGGATATTGCATCTCCCTGTATGTTGTTAGGTCTATACAACCCACCTCCAGCCAATTCCACTAGATCCGAAATTGTGTTTATTGGGAATAAATACGCTACAAATTGAAGACTCCTACCAAATAACCTTTCTAGCCCTAATCAACAATATACTCCCATTCCACAACCTTATCTATAAACACAGGAAGAGCCCAAAAAAATTCAAAAAGTATGGAGCTCCTGGCTCCCCCATTAACCTCCGAAGCCACAGACTGAAAAACACCTTTTAAGATATCCCTCCAAGCAAAATAAATAGACCAGGACCAGGTGAAGGACACACCATTCCCTCCCACCCACTCCCTCTCCCCCCCTCCCTACCCTTCTCTACCAAAAATAGGCAAACCCTTGATTTACAATTGTCATCAATCAACCAGATAATAAACATAGTTGCTAATATAGTCCAACAATGCTTTCTTTTTATGTTTATTATGTTCCAACTACCCTTGACATAAAACAAAACTGATAACCATGTCAATAATCTGCATGATCTGTATTGAGTTATAACATATGGTTCCAAAAAAAAAAAACTAACATAAACGCATGTTACCATAATGTGATTGAAACTACAAGCAGTGAACAAAAACACATCATGAACATGCACAGATTTTCAGCTAAACTCCCTTGTTAAATATGTTTCTACTGCCTAAAATGTATGGACAATATTCCAAAGGATAGATCTCCCATTCGAATAACAATCATAATGGGTAATAATAACTGTACCGTCTGATATTTCAATCTGACCAATCATACAATATTATCTGTAATTTATCAGTAAATCCAGACCAGCCCCCCCAAAATATACAGACAGATGCTGAATCCATCATACACATGCAACTACGATTGCATGTGTCCTGGCAGATTCCATGTAATTTTCATTGTTTTTTTGGCACCCATACCTTGCAGGTTTTAGAAGAAGAAAAAAGGATTTGTCAAGTGTATGGCTACCTTAAAGCAGTGCGTATTACAAATAATAGAACACCCAGGGAACAGTGCTACACTTACCTTACCGGCACTCCACTCGAGGCTTATTCTCAACTGACAGGCACACAGCCCAAATTGCATACCTATCTTTTATGTTGGCGCATGTGTGCCGAAGATAGGGGCTCAGTCGGGACAGCGGGCCTGACAGCTGAGCAGCTGAGTGGGGCTCTGGTAAGGTAATTGTAGCACTGTTTAATGGTCATTTTATGCACAGGTAGGTGGGAATAAGCATTCTTACCTCCCTGTGAATAATAGATACAGATTTCATGTTACTTAAAGTACATGAAATCTGTTTAGTGTCCCTTCAAAACTATGCACACTTGTCAGATAAAGATTTTTAGACCAGTCATCAGACATTTGGTCCAACAATCTTAATGAACAGACAGGCTGCTTGGAGTTAGTTAAGTGGCCTGTTCTATAGAACGCCTGTCAATTATGCAATATGAGATTCACTAAAAATTCAAATCGTTAATAATGGTGATAAATTTGCCTTAACCAATCATTTAACATTTGAAAGCTAACATGTGATTGTTTGGGGCACAATTAGCACCATTTTTAACAAAATTTTATTAAATCTCCCTGTTTGTATTTTATAATGTACAGCGCTGCTACCCAAGTGGCGCTATATAAATAAAATTCTACATACAGAAGGCTCTCATCTCCAAAATACAAGATTACTTTTTCTGTTTATAAATAAATAGATTACAGGTAGAGCTAAGTAGCTGGGCCCCAAATTGACGAATTCTGGTAGTGAAGAAAATCATATAATAACCCATTATTTTAATGACCACAGGTGTAATTTATGACTGAAGGCTAGATTTCCTGTATCCCACCCTCTCCCCCCATGAGAATAATTAGTTTGATCATCACACGAAAAAAAAAAATACTTTGCTTTTCATTTGCATAATAAAAATACCTCTCAACTGAATTTGTGAATTAAAAAAAAACAGGAACAATGGGATCAAGTAAAGAGAAAGAAAAGGTTAGAGCCAATTCCCCAAGCATATGATGAACCATAGTGTGCAGATGGTAAAATGCAGCATTGATTTCTTATAATTATGTACAGTAGCTGTGCTTGTTATTACTGATGAGGAAGAATGATAGTGGAAATACCAGAACAACTAAGCTGTCATTTCTCCCCTGCTCACCTATTAGAATCAACGAAAAGGGCACAAAAGGACATTTCAAATGAAGAAACTGTCACTGGGTTACTAGTAAGTCAGGAAATGGCAGTTAATAATACTTTGCTTGGTACCTCAAAGCAAAACCGTATTATTAATTTTGACTCCTGCTTACTTTATGCAATCTGAATTATAAAGATGACAAAATTACCCTGTCATTTAACAAATGCCTTTAGTCTTGTAGTCAACTTTCTTGCATTGCTCTATTTGGTGCTAAATTTACTTCTCAATAGAAAATACGAGAAAATACCTCATGCAAACTGGTCCTGGGTTTGTTAACCAAGAAGACGGATAAACAAATATTTGTTTTACGTTACACTCTTCATATTTCTGAGGTTGGTCATATCTACTAGACACAATTTTACGAGTATGATAGCCATATATAGACTGACTACAGACTAATGAGCTGCTTTTTTTTTTGTCTTCTAGTAGGAATATTGAATTGTGCCTTTAAAGGATAAGTATACTCAAAAAACAAATAAAGTTTAAATGGTAGCTGAATCCCTAACTGCTGTAACCTTTCCCCATCCCCTCTTTTTTAGGTCCCTTCAGAGCCTACCAGTGCCCTTGTAAAGTGCTGGCCATCTTGGAACATGTATGCAGTCCAGTAAGCTCCGCTCCCCGAGACTTGCTGGACCTCGTTTCCAACTTATGTCCAAATATCCAGTGGCAGTTCAATTTGTGCGCACGTCACTCGTGCTAACGGGTTTAACTGTCACTGGGTATTTGGACGCAAGTTGGAAACGAGGTCCAGCAAGTCTAAACCAATCAGATGTTAGCTTTCAAATGGTAAATAACATCTAATTGGTTAGGGCAAAATTATACATTTTTATTTTAGAACTGGTGGATTAGACACAAGTTGGAAACGAGGTCCAGCAAGTCTAAACCAATCAGATGTTAGCTTTCAAATGGTAAATAACATCTATTTGGTTAGGGCAAAATTATACATTTTTATTTTAGACGGGTGGATTAGAAGACTAAGTGTCTCTTAAAAAGTTAAGTGTCTGTATGCAACACAGGTCATCAATGTGAAGAAAAGTTTAACAACCAGCTATGCACACAAATCCAACATATAAACAAAACAGGAATAAATTGCCCATAGACAGGTAAACAGATAAGAGGCAATCTGTACTTCTGACACAGAAGGCACTCACCTGCAATAAATACCTAAAAGAAAAAGGAGGATATAGGCTTGGTAATAGGCCTACCCCTTTCCTATGTCTAACAAGTTGACAATCCTCCTACCTCTAGCAAGTTGACAGTCCACACAATGCAGTGTGGCCTCAGCCTTAGTCATCTAAAATTGGTCATTTTCATTACTTTTTGTTACATTCTAGTTCCCCTTTAAAACTCCTGACCTTTATTTCATTTGGAAGCAATAGTCATGTGATCTAACCAGAGTGCTTTAAACTAAGAGAACGGTCAGCCAGTGTTTCTTAATAGTCACGTGTGATGTCACCAGATCAAAGAATGTGCCAATCTAATAACCTTTCCAACTTGTGGAACACTATATGTAAAGTTTGAGCGAGTAAAGGTTTTTAGAGCTTCCCACTTGTATAAAGTTGCAAAGCTGCTGCTTTAAACATGTTATTAGATGGTTTTGCCTTGCTAGTAGAACTCATACACTAATTTCCCTGTAAATGATATCTCCTAACAACCAAAGGATACTTTGGAATGTCTGTGTGTTGGTAATATTTAATTGCCTCACCAGGAGATGATTAATTTGTTATAGCTCCCGCTGAACCCTCTGCCTTCAAGCCATATGCTCTCCATGGGACACAAATATAAATCAAATGTTGAGATTATTTGTTGAATTAATTTGAAACACTTAGGGCAGTTTCTAGTGATTGAAGCATGCTGAAAGGGGATGAGTTGGTGTTAATAATATGGATCAAAAGGTTTTGAACAAGTTTCTAGATACAAACTCTAGGATCATCCTTCAACACTGGTCTCATCTATTTCCCCTGTATCACAGCAAAGCAATTAAAGCTACTGATGGTTTGTTCCTGAATAATTAACTGGCCTTTTCTAATTAAAGTATTAGGTACATACTGCGAAGACTGATGCTCCAGTGAATATTATGCATCTTTAAAGATAACACAAGCAAATGCCCTACAGAAGCTCAGTTATTTGGTAAAATTTATGTTCCACGTTAACAGGAGGCGCCAAGGTTTTTACTTTATTAATGAGTTTAAGATTGCCGATTACGTGCAATGGTTCGCAAAGGTGGCGGTATTTTACATCGCAAATGTAAATTAACAGCTCAATTGTCAACTGTGATCTCCGAACAAGCTAAGGTTAGATGCAAGTCTGCAGACTTTACTTTTACTGGTTTATCTTTGTTTATAGAGAAGTATACCCACTCATTATTTATTTGATTTTAAATACTTCTTTAAAATGAAACAGTTTAAGGCACCATAAGGGTGATGCCACACGAGTGAGTTTTTCGCGATTTCCGATGCGCATGCGATTGCACGTCCGTTCGCGTCTTGGTAACGCATGCGTCCACATTTTTGGTGCGTTAACATTTCCATAATGCAAAACGCACAAGCACTGCGCACAGAATTGCGTGCGATTCCTGTGCGTTGCAGTGTGGCCTCAGCCTTAGGGCTAGGCCACACTGCTGCGATTTTTCAGCATTTCCGCTTTCGTTTTTTTCAAATCATTGGAATCGCAGGCAACGCCCCCAAAACTCAAGTTTTCGGGTGTGATGCGATTGCGTTCCGCATTTTAAATCTCAATCGCATGTGTTCCAAAAAACACATGCGCAAACGCAACAAAATCGCACATGAAATCGCATGCGATTGCATTTGCGTTGCAGTGTGACCGTGCCCTTAGTCTGGCAATTATGCCAGGTGCGAATTGGATTCCGCTGATCCCATTGTAACAACTTTTCGTATATTGTCTGTTTGGCCAGAAATCACTGGATTCATTGTTCATTATCATATCTCATTATGTTCTGTCGACAACATATTTTATTTTAGAACTAAATACTGTGGCCTGTTTGATCTTTTTTTTATTTGTATGTTTATGCTGCTCTCATTCTGGGACACAATTTATCATGTCGGATGTGCAGTTTTATCTAAAACGTCTAGACTAGAATAGTGATTTCTACTTTGAATAAGAACTGATTAAATGCACTATCACTTCACACACATCTGCAGATTTTCCTTAAAACCACACACCATGTAACTAGCTTTTTATGTTACCTCAAAGCACCTGCTTTATTTAATCCCTACCTCGTCTTTTGCTTTAATTTACAGAGTTATTCAATAAAAGTTAAAATGGTGCTAATTTTGCCCCAACCCTCAGATGTTCGCTTTCAAATGTTAAATAATATCTGATTGGTTGGGGCAAAATTAGCACCATTTTTAACGATTAGAACTTTTATTAAATCTCCATCAGCCTCTGGAGTTTTGCAAGCAGCAGGCAGTCTCTCTGCTTGACTTCAATAATAAGAAATGGTTATAAATGAATCAGTGAGAGAAAATACGTTTCCAGTTTTGGTGGTCTATCATGTGACCCTGCTTCACCCAACATGCTACATGCTGCCCAACTAAGCAGTTGTGACCTGCAGGACCTATGTGCGACGGAGAGTTAGTAGTATTGACAGAATTGAGGCAGGGCGAGTTGCAGTCACTAAAGCAGCCCAATCACTAGCAGTAGTGCAGCACTAGGATTGTGTTAATAACTAAGCCCTAGGATTGAGTATATAACTAGTTACAGCAAAGGTGTATTTTTGTTTTGAGGGCTTGATAATACTCTTTGTCTTACAAGGGCTAGTAATAATATAATGTTTTCCTAAAGTAGGCCATATGCATGCAACTAAAATTACATCTTGCTTGACAGGTAACATGCATATACACTCACCTGACCAACTTCACATACTCCTCAAATAGGGATTAGCCAGCCAGATGAGCATACATGTGATGTGATATCTACAAAGTAAACAGAGCTGATCCTAAACAAAGTTAAGTGTCCACATTGATCATCTCTCTTCCTTTCATGTATAGTACACAGGGTGGGGATCTAAACCCCTGATCATCACCCCTGGCTTTTTCTTAGCTTTGCAATGTTACTTACCTAAATATTGCTGCTCCAGTCCCACGTCAGTCTTAAGAGATCTGGGCAAAAGGCATTGGTCTTGTTGCCAACAGACAGAAAGGCAGAGCAGACCAGCAAAGGAAAGTTTTGGTATGTAATTTTCCAGAACCCATTGGGGAGAGCCTAGGGGTTTAAAGCCTTAAGCCTAGGGGTTTAAAGCCTTAAAGCCTCGCTTGGGAAGTAATCTACTGTAGTCCAAGCCCACTATAAGAGTAGATGTATGAAATCATAAAGATGGGAGAGCCCCTGTATTCAACCTAATGCCAGTATAACTCAGAACATTTTGTCCTACATTGTTTCTGCTCCTATTCTTTTTATTGTTGGGTTGTATATTTATCTGAGATTTATGCAACATTTAACTTGTTTGTTCTATAATATAACGTGTACTTTTCCTCTTACTAAATAATACCAATATATATCTCTTTTTATTTTTACCAATATCTATATATATATATATATATATATATATATACATATATATATATATACACACACACACACAATACAGGGATTGTGAAGCACTCCAATTAGGCCAATCCACAACTACATTTAGCGGAAGTACATTTATACTAACATATAGATAAAAAAGATAATCAATGCACATTCCTAGGCCCCATACAATATCATATTATCTGCACACTGGCATACTTTATAAACAAAGGGGTTTTAGTATACATTACTGTGATCACATGAATGAAAAGCCTTCCAACCACGTCAAGGTAACCCCAGTCTGGAAGGTCCTAACTTCTAAGCTTTTTTTTAAATTACCATTAGCAAACTTTTGCATTTTTCATAGTTGTGCACTGGATCCATATAACAGGCTTTCTTATACACACACACAGACACAAATATAATAAACTGTCATTTCTAAAACAGAAACTGTGTGGCAATTATAAAGAAGGCACAGATTTCATGCGGTGCTCTAATTCTTATTCCTTTAAGGTGTTAATTTTGGAATTTCCATATAGCAGTTTATCTCTGAAATGCAGTTCATGATTCTGTAGGGCTGTATCGTAAATGAAACCAGATGAAAAAGCAAATATATATATGTTCCCTTTTGCTGCAGAAAATTAAATATTTGAAAGCATTGTGGGGGTTTTTCTTCAAATGTCTCAGATGCATCTTCCTTCAATGATATCATGGATATATAATTTTTAATATCATTTTCAGAAATAGTTTGAAGCACTTATAGCATGATCTGCTATAAAACAGAACACATCTTCCCATTGCATATACAATATATTGCAATTCCTAAACCCCAGGCACTTTTAGCAATTGAATCTGTCTTAACCACTTGCTAACCATTCAGAGCCATACTGCCAACTGTCTCCACATCTGCTTCAATTAGCAAAATCTTAACACCTGCATGCAAACTAATATTGATTGAATGGGAACCAGGTTTACATGCACCTGATCCATAAACTGAAAAAGGACAAATTTTAGGAACATCAGTAACAATACAAACATTTTATAATGTGATGGATTGGTAAGGATGTTAATTGTATGACCCTGTAAATAATGGGTCGAGATAATGCTAAACCCAAATTACATTCATAACCTCTAGTTATTTGGCCTGGAGTTTCTACTCTTCAATATGAATAGATATCTAAATCTTTGTACATGTGCTGGAATTGATAAACACATGAAAACATATTTAACTACCACATCAATATTTCATGTGTATTACATTAAAGAATATGCATCTTTTTGGTTGCTTTGGACATGAAGCAAAAGAAACAATGGATTGTACTCTGCTAATAATTATCTGTTCTTTAAAATACCTAATTATATTAATTCATGAACTTAAAGGGGAAATATACTCGTGCAGTAACCAACTTTCTGGCTCCTCCCATAGTCATTGTCACTGACAATTCTCCAATCTCTGACATTGAAGAACATGTTAATGATGAGTGGTAGGAGCCAGAAAGCAGTCTGTTACTGCTGTATAATTTTCCTTAAAAGGAACAAGAATTCCTACCTTCCTTCCTGTTTTAATTATGGGGAAATCCATTGATGCAAGAGCTAATGGCTGTTGGCTCCCTGCCCCCACTCTGGCTAGCTCGTATAGTTTGCATGTAGTGCTCAGTAAGAACCTGAAGATGGAACGGACATAAGTGAGTGCTCCCACAATTATCGAATGCAGTTGAAAAAAAAAGGTTTTGCTATAGTGATCCTTTAAAAGGAAACTAAATAATTAAACCTACCTTAAATTACTTACCGTAGAAGCAACCAGAACTAGGTCTAGCACAGCTGTCCGAAGTTGCAAAAAGGGAATGGAACGCCCCAACCAAATTACTCATCCTGGCATATGTCACTGGTCAGCTCTGGACTGAGTCAGAAGACAGTCATGTGACCAGACAGGAGAATGTCTGTACTCCCCAATTTGGTTGTAGTAAAGAAAAAAAAGAGGGACCATACCCAAATTACACATTTTTTTAAGCTTTGCTCACAAATATATTTATTTCCATTAATAAACAGAACCTTTTCCAGTCTGGGTGTGTGGTTGCTTACAATAAAAATAAGTCTCTGAATGATTATGAGATTGCCAAGTTATTAGTACAAAATTCCCCTTTTGCTCAACCAGCTAAAATGGCAATTTATCCAAGCATGCAAAAGGTATAAAGACTTTAAACTAAAGCTAAAACACATACAAGTCTGCATGTATTGTATAATCCCAGACTAAAATACAGCTCTATTTCTTACATCTGAAACCAGCAGCATTGAGAAGAAATTATTCCTATTTCTGTGTTTCTGGGTCTAAAATACATATGGACACATAGCCAGTAACAATAGTTCTCTGGCCCTTTCCCCTCTTGCCAGAACTGTAACATAAGTGTTGGGGACAGAGAGGCTGGGTGTAAGAATATTACTTACTTTTTGCAGGCACATGAATCCTTTTACTGACAGTTACAGTATTAAAGGAACTTTTGAAGGTTGTCAGCATATGGTCTACGCTTTCCTAAATATTAAAAATGTTATAAAAAAAGAAATCATTGAAAAAAGCTGCTACTTCATACTTATGCCATATTGAAACCTGCTTTTCTAATAAAGTGTAGTACTATGCTAAAATAAGATATAAAATAATACTTTCTACATAAATGTATATACACTACCCACTTTTCTGCTCAGTGCCCAAACTATGCCAGCTGGGACCATTCTGAATAATGCCAATACTCAGACAGTCTGATGCTTTAGTAAGAATGTTTTAATATAGTTCAATTTGGCCACACATCTAAATGACCTAATTAAGGTGACTGGGTGAACATTACCTTTTTTTTAAAACCATATATAGCATGTACAATAAAGTTCTTACATAATAATATGGTTTAAATTTTCATTATATGGTGTATTTCAAACATGTTTCACATAACATTACTAAACTTCTGGCAATTATGTCGGTTTCTCTTATTTATCAGTGATATTCATATTAAGGAATTTATCTATTCTTTGTAGAGGGAAGGGGAGAGAATATGCCTGGCATCTGTCCTCATCTGCCAATTCCGACTGGGAAGGCCTTTTATGAGATGTTTTCAGTCAGGGGTTCCAATGGTTAGTGAAGAATTTATCCAGGGGTTATAGGGGAATTTACAGTATCCAGGGGTTAGTAAAGTATTTATCCAGGTGTAGGTTAGTGAAGAATTTATCCAGGGGTTGGTAAAAAAGTTATCCATTGGTTGGTGAAGAATTTATCTAGGGGTTGGTGAAGAATTTATCCAGGGGTTAGTGAAGAATTTATCCAGGGGTTATGAAGAATTTATCCAGGGTTAGTGAAGAAATTGGTGAAGAATTTATCCAGGGTGTTAGTGAAGAATTTATCCAGGGGTTAGTAAATAATTTATCCAGGGGTTGGTAAATAATTTATCCAGGGGTTGGTGAAGAATTTATCCAGGGGTTAGTAAATAATTTATCCAGGAGTTAGTGAAGAATTTATTCAGGGGTTAGTGAAGAATTTATCCAGGGTTAGTAAAGAATTTATCCAGGGGTTAGTGAAGAATTTATCCATGGGTTAGTGAAGAATTTATCCAGGGGTTAGTGAAGAAATTGGTGAAGAATTTATCCAGGGGTTAGTGAAGAATTTATCCAGGGGTTAGTAAAGAATTTATCCGGGGTTGTAAGAAGTTATCCAGGGGTTGGTGAAGAATTTATCCAGGGTTGGTGAAGAATTAATCCAGGAGTTAGTGAAGAATTTATCAGGGTTAGTGAAGAATTTATCCAGGGGTTAGTGAAGAATTTATCCAGGGTTAGTGAAGAATTTATTCAGGGTTATGTAGAATTTATCCAGGGGGTAGTGAAGAATTTATGCAGTGGTTAGTGAAGAATTTATCCAGGGGTTAGTGAAGTATTTATCCAGGGGTTAGTGAAGAATTTATCCGGGGGTTAGTGAGAAATTTATCCAGGTGGTTAGTGAAGAATTTATCCGGGGGTTAGTGAAGATTTATCCAGGTGGTTAATGAAGAATTTATCCAGGGGTTAGTGAAGAATTTATCCGTGGTTTTGAATGATACGGGGTTAGTAAGAATTTATCCAGGGGTTGTTGAAGAATTTATCCAGGGGTTAGTAAAGAATTTATCCAGGGGGTAGTGAAGAATTATCCAGGGGTTAGTGAAGAATTTATCCAGGGGTTAGTGAAGAATTTATCCAGGGGTTAGTGAAGAATGTATCCAGGGGTTGGTGAAGAATTTAACCCGGGGTTAGTGAAGAATTTAACCAGGGGTTAGTGAAGAATTTATCCAGGGGTTAGTTTAGAATTTATCCAGGGGGTAGTGAATAATTTATCCAGGTTTAGTGAAGAATTTATCCAGGGGTTAGGTAAGAATTTATCCAGGGTTAGTGAAGAATTTATCCAGGGGTTAGTGAGAATTTATCCAGGGGTTAGTGAAGAATTTATCCAGGGGTTAGTGAAGAATTTATCCAGGGGTTAGTGTAGAATTTATCCAGGTGTTTAGTAAGATTTATCCAGGGGTTAGTGAAG
Source organism: Hymenochirus boettgeri (assembly GCA_019447015.1). Lineage (NCBI taxonomy): Eukaryota > Metazoa > Chordata > Amphibia > Anura > Pipidae > Hymenochirus > Hymenochirus boettgeri. Next base: position 70,642,501 of record CM033474.1, on the reverse strand, counting down.
AATTTAATCCAGGGTTAGTGAAGAATTTATCCAGGGGTTAGTGAAGAATTTATCCAGGGGTTAGTGAAGAATTTATCCAGGGGTTAGTAAAGAATTTATCCAGGGGTTTGGTGAAGAATTTATCCAGGGATTGGTGAAGAATTTATCCAGGGGTTAGTGAAGAATTTATCCAGGGGTTGGTGAGAATTTATCCAGGGGTTGGTGAAGAATTTATCCAGGGGTTAGTGAAGAATTTATCCAGGAGGCTAGTGAAGAATTTATCCAGGGGTTAGTGAAGAATTTATCCAGGGGTTAGTGAAGAATTTATTCAGGGGTTAGTAAGGAATTTATCCAGGGGTTAGTGAAGAATTTATCCAGGGGTTAGTAAAGAATTTATCCAGGGGTTCCAGGCTTTTTAAAACTTCTTTTGGCAATTTCTGTGCTTGTAGATAAGACTGTGGAATGGAAGTGTATTGATTTGTGCTATCCATGTATCAGTAAGGGGTGGTTCTGGGGCCATCCACCTGAGGATTATAGTTCTTTTATTGCCCAAAACAAATATTCTCGTTGAAACGTGAATCCTGTCTTTAAGGGATTACATTTTTTTTATTTGGCCAAGTGGTCCATCTACAGTACGAGTAATTTCAGACTTTAAAGGAGAATTAAAGACGAACAAACCTCCCCCAACCTTAAACTTTAAAAGCCCCCAGTGTCAGGACCTAAAAGTTAGTTAGATTATCTGGAATACTTCATTCTATCATCCTTCCCCCAAGCCCGTCTAACTCCAACAGTGACAAGACCAACGAGAAGATGTACTCGGTAAGAATCACGTCTAACCATTGGTCAAATCCCGGGGGGGATGACAACTAGACCGGTAAGGGAAAGGAAAAATTGTATTCTAGCTAATCTACCATAGGTAATTATAGTTCTCCTTTAGGGACTATAATGCAATGTTTGATGGATTACAGAATTACTGAGTTGCTAATTGTTGAAACAAAGCACACTAAAATCAGCATCATTAAAAAGAAATCATTAATAATTGTGTAAGTTTCTGTCATTTTCTGATTTCTGCATCCCTTCTTCCAAGCGTGTGAGGTAGTTCCTCACAAGCCACGACTTAAAGGGGCCACACCATAGCAGAGAGGTGCAACTTCAAAAACTGCTAATGGACGTTTTTTGCAAGGTTTTTTAGTGCTTTTTATTGTTTTTAATTGCTATAATAAAGTTTGTTGGCAACCTTATTCCTGTGTGCAGAGGTTTTTGGGAACTATACAGACCAAGCAAGCATCAGAACAGCACAGAGTGAAGCCTGCATTACCCCTAGTGGTGGATAGACACAAGTGAGTGGTTGAAGTTTAAGTTTAATTTTAATATATGGAAGTGTCATTTTAAACTGGTTTGTTTACAGAGATCTTGATCTTAACCTATTTATTTTTTATTTTTTACTTCTTGTTTTAACCCTTCCCCTACCCATACCCCTAAGTGCAAGCAAGATACTTTTAAAAGATTTTATAAACAATTCAGTGGACAACTTGCAGTGCAGCCACCCTACTTAAGGAGACATTCCCTACCACACCATAGCGCGGAAGTAACCCAATCTAGAGTTATGGTTATAGATCACTGTCCATGCACAACTATGTAAAAGTGTCCAGAACACACACTGGCTGAAGGGCTGGAGAAATCAACGACCAGCAGAATTAAATAGCTTCTTCACAATAATGATTTAAAAGTTACAAGATAATTTATCTTTAAGTTATAGATTGCAAAATCCACAGCTTAATGATATTTCACCTTTAATGTGTTACAGTATATATTAGAAACCAGATGGACTATACAAGGTTACACCATTTGATCGCAATAAACATGGACAATATACTGATAATTGGTGGTTTTCAGTTTTACTTCTTATAGAGGGGAATGTTTCCCTGACACCATATTATTACATGTTCTATGTTTTATAACAGACAGACCAAAGTAATCTTGAAAATGGTGATTTATATTAAGGACATATTAAGTATTTTTGACAAAGAATCCAGAAATATGAGATGAAAAATACATCTATAAATATATCCTATTAATCGTGGTTAAGTAACAAAATATCACCACCTGATTTGCTTAGACTGTGCAAAATGGACAAAAGGAAAAATAGAAACACCTGTACAACTACAAGTTATAATAGGAGATAAATATTTCTGATAACGCAAAATTCTAAATTTTCTAAATAGAAATGTTCTATAAGAGTAACAAATAACAAGGTGGTGACAGCTTAAGCAAAATCTGCTGGTATTTTTTCAGGTTCTGGCTCAGCAGTATCAACAAGCATGTGCTCGTCTGCTGGAGGTGGGATGAAACATTCGTGGGCTTTAACATCTCCTGCACTCAGACGAACTCCACGGCAGAGAAGACCAGACAGTAGAGATTTCAGTTTAGAGTCCTGTAAGATGCACAAACACTTATTACCACTTACTACTGGGTTAAATGGGAATCATACAGTGGTGTGAAAAACTATTTGCCCCCCTCCTGATTTCTTATTCTTTTGCATGTTTGTCCCACTTAAATGTTTCTGCTCATCAAAAACCGTTAACTATTAGTCAAAGATAACATTAGCTTTTGGGGGCTTCTCTACCACATATTCATTTTTCAAAAGAGGGGTGGACAGTCCCTTTAAAAGAATTTAGAAATAGGTTTAATAGGTGTACCAATAGGTCAGTAAAAAAATCCTGCCAAAACTGCTCAGTCCAGACCCCTTTTTTATACCTGCAAGATTATTTTAGCACGTTACCTAGCTTTTCCAATATCTCCAAGGCCACAAAAGGGTGTCACGTGCTTGTGCTGCTATGTTACATAGGTTACCTTCAGATGTTGCAGAACTACAACTCCCTGCAGATGTTTACGAACTACAACTCCCTGCATTCTACAACCACGGAATGCTGGGAGTTATAGTTTTCAAACATGTAGTGGGACGAAAGTTAGACATCCCTGACCTATATAATGAGCATGATGCAGTGCACATTTTCCCTTACCACCAAATTTCCCCGTCCTACCCCACCCGGCTACTTTTTCATGCCACCCGGCAGGAAAAAAATTCTGGGGAGAACACTGAACACTAATCTACTACTCTAGATTAATGCCTTTATTTTATTAACTGAACGTTGAAGTTTTGACAGATCTGGAGACCTGGTGTTGTTACCAAGCTTCTGACCAGGCACTGCTGACTGAGTGCAATAAGCCTACTAAACTAAGAAGTCGAAACCGCAGAGTTTCTAACTCAAAAGATGGCAAATACACGGGAAATATCCTAAACTAAATTTATAATTACACTTTCGCTTTCCTTTAAGACAGGGCATTTTTATGAGAATGTATTTTTAAATATATTACCAAATGTACTTACCAAATTCACACGAGAAATGTCTGGTGTTCCATCTTGCTTCACGGATATTTTGCCATTTCCTGCACAAAGCTAAAGACACCAACAGTAACATTAAATATAGTGGCATTAGGTCCCATAAATGTAACTTTAAAAATGAAAAAAGTACCTGGGGCATTTGCCAGTATAGTCCTGGACTAATACTTTACCAAAGATAGTGCTGAAGCCAGGAGGAAGACTGGCAGAATCAGTTTTCTTTGGGCTGATTCCCATCACAGAAACAATATTGGAAAGAAGGAATAACTATTCCTATATCCCAGTCCTAAGTACTTTTTATTTTTAATTAATTAAAAAAAACTTTATACACACAAGTTATCCTTTAAAGGACATTGTCCACCCTCCCCAACTAAAATCTGCCCCACTGCTGCTCCCACTATGTGTTGCTAAAAAATCCTTACCTTTCTCCTCTGCTCCTTATGGCTGTCCATAATAAATGATGGTCCAGGAAAAGATAGAAGCCTCTTAGTGTAATCTGTTGTCTGCATCCTACTTGTTCTTCTTGAGGACTGTGGCATCACCAGGGAAGCTTCCCCCCCCCCCCTAGAGTTAGGGGATGCCCACCCAACTCTAAACCCTAGGGTTCCAACTTTAAAATAAGCCCAGAAATACAACAAAACAATGAAATACAAAATGCCAGCACACTGACAGACTCCGATACGGAGGTGCGTGCACGTCCGAGATCACCCTCCAACTCTAGGTACCGAAATATACTTTGCAGGTTAGACAGCACCACTCACGTAGATAGCGTAAAAAGTTTAAAAATATTCCTTCATCTTAAAAACAAGTATACAAAAACAGTCTCTCGTCGGAGGACATGCCCACTTTTGCCTGACCTTGTTCCCTTGGCTACTTCTACTAATCGGCAGTCGTGTCTGTGATTGGCTGTCTCTCAGTTTCTGGAAGTAGAAGTAGAGGCAGAGGGAATGAGGGGGGGGAGAAGGGAGGTGTATGTCTATTTCTGGGCTCATTTTAAAGTAATAACCCTAGAGCTTAGGGTTGGGGGGGTCCCCTACACTATATTAAACTTTTAATTTGAGGGTTGAGATACCCTTTAATTACACCTATACTGTTCAATAAGTCAAAAACACACTTTAATAGGAAAGTCCTTTGATTCTCATCAGTTACCCTTGCTATTGTTATGTTCTTACCAAATGAAAAACAATGTCAAATCCTTAATACTTAGGATTACACTGTGCAATTTATGAAAGCATTGCAGAAGGGCCACTTAAAATAAATTAATAGTGTATTACATCTCCTATAATTTGCAGTTTTTTTTTCCAAAAAAGTGTGCCAGCAACACACAAACCACATACCCACAACAAGATGTACCCATAGGCATACATATCTGAGGCCTCTGAAGGTGTGTGTCCCAGTTTTATCTCAGGGGCAGTCAGATGAGGGGATCCAACCGTGGTAATGGAACTTCGTTGACACTAAGAAGGAAAATGTACGTTATTTGTAAAGAAAACCCTTAGACAGGTTTCTTCATCAATAAGTCACTGTTGGATTAAATGTTTATTCTAGCTATAGTAACATCAAGTGATTATGAAGGATACACAAAAAATACTAATCGAACTGCAACCATCCAATTTAATGCAAGAACAAGTTAAAAGACATAAAAAGTAATATTGAATGGTTTTAACAAATGTAAGTGCATTCCACTCCTTTGACCATACATATCTCTAAGATCAGTGGTTTTACAAATGTCACTATCTGTGTACCCCATATAAACCCACCACTAAATTATATTGTCTGTGATTGGGCTATATGTGGTCTGTGGGATAAATATCCCAGTCTCATGAAAGGTCAAATATGATACCTAGGCCAAAAAATGCTAATTAAAGAAAACTTGTAGGCAAAGCAGGGCTTTCTAGATCAGGGTTTCTCAAACGATGTGCCTCCAGCATTCCCTGCCTTCACTGGCGTAGGAACTGGGGTGGCAACAGTCGCCACCAGGGAGCTGGGCCCATGCCACCAGGGAGCCCGCTACAGTGAAGTTTGAAAGTGGTTTGTAGTAGGAGTAGTGCTAATACAATACATTTACTTTTAAAAAATATGGGATGTCCGTAACTTAAAATCTCTCTGCTGAAGTCCCGATCAGAGCAGCAGTAATGGGACCCTAGGAGGAGAGACAGAGACAGTAAGCAGGCACCAGCTGGAGACTCCCCCTTACAGTTAACTTCCTGATTTCTGATCCCTGCGGGTCAAATGAACTCAAGCAAGGCCTGGAAACTTCAAGATCTGTCAGGCAGGCTTCTAGTAAAGCAGAAAGCACTGGCTGCAGTGCAGAGTATGCAGTGTTTTTTGTTTTTAAATAATTTTTTTTTTAATTCACCTATTATCACCTAGTACAATTAACAGTTCACAATTGTGTGAAGTTGCCATGTTCAGTCTGTGTGGGACAGAGAGAAAGACGGACAGTCAGATAGAATAGATAGACTATCCGTCTGTCTTATCTGCCTGTCTATCTAATAGATAATAATATAGATATAGGCAGACAGAGAACAATAGAAAGACAGTTAAGCTTCGTACACACGTTGGATAATTTTCGTACGATGCAGCCGACGAACGTTAACATTAACGATAATCCTCAGATTTGTTAATGACATCTGTACACACAATAGTCACCACGATAGTCGTTAGATATAGACGTTCATACGTAACGTAACGTTCGTATATTCACGCAATTACGAAAGCAGCGAATGCGCCTTTTATATATTTTTCCATAGAACGTTAACGATAATCTGCCGACCATGTACAAATTTACGATAATCGGCAGAACAAATGCGCCAGGCTGATCGTCAGAAAAAGCCGACAATAGTTGACGGTCGTTGGTCTTTGACGATCGTTGATGCTATATTTTCGGACGAATATTGTGCGATTGCCCAGGTTCTCAGACACAGTGTGCATGCATCTGACTGTATATACATCTCCTGGTGGGCCCCATATGCCCAGTCCAACACTGGTTTGGCAAGCTTTTCACCAGCATCTTTATCACTGCCTATTTGCCAACCATTTTACTGATGTCTGTATGCCAACGATTTTGCTAGTGCCCATTTGCCAAGGATTTTACCAGTGTCTATGTGCCAACCATTTACCAGTGCCAGTTTGGCAAGCATTTTACCTGTGTCTGTGTGCAAAGCATGTTACCAGTGTTAATGTGCCAAGTATTCTACCAGTGTCTGTGTTGGGGGGCCCAGGTCCAAATTCTGCATCAGGGCCCATAGGTCTGTAGCTATGCCACTGCCTAGCTCCCCTCTGCAGTTGAGGAATGCTGGGAGTTGTAGCTTTCAAAACATCTGGAGGCACACTGTGAGAATCCCAGTTCTAGATATTGCTATATATCAATGTTTATCAAGATTTTATTTTTTTTTAAAGGGCATGACCAGCCTAAAAAAAACTTTTCATACAAATGCACACCAACACCCCCCCCCCCAAACCCCAGTTTTGCATTAAACTTAAATGCCAAATATGCCTCTGAAGTAACTTACCTAACCCAGCCCCACAGCTGCTCTACACTGCCTGTGCTTCTTCTTGGTTATGGCTGTCATTCAAGGTGCGACAAGACGTCATGCCCAATTACCTGACAGCCGCGACCAGGAAGTAGAGCGGCTGTCAACGCAGAGCCTCACTGCTCCTGTTTTTGCTTGAAACAAGCTCAAAACAGGAGCAGGGTGCGGCACCCAGGTGGCGAGGGACTGGGTTAGGCAAGTCACTTTAGGGGCATCTTTAACATTTACGTATAATTAAAAACTGGGGTGGGGGGGTGCATTCGTATGAAAAGCTTTTTTTAGATCAGACATACCCTTTAAAAAGAACTAAATGCAACCTACAGCCAGGAAGCCATCATTCATGTCATGATTAAGGACTGCATTCCAAAGTTGCACATTTTACTAGTGTAGCTTGTTCTTTGAGGGGAAACTGTGGTGAGAAAAAATATGTTACAAGGTGTTTTTACATGTGCATTTACATCCCAGGTATCATATTTATCTTTACTTCTATCCCATTTAAATGTGATCCATTTGTCCCTTCTCTTTGGGTGCTGCAATGTCTGGCCCCCTGCTTGTAGTTCCAGCAAGCAAAGAGCTGGATCAGAACTCCGTGGGAAAGAGGAGCTGTAAGTAGATTTTTTTTAGAAATCTAATATAGTGGTTAGGGGTGGGCAGGGATGGCCCATAGCATTAAAAAAAAAAATTGTAGGATGCAGATGCCCTTTAAATCCATTTTTATTTTGTGCTTAAACGAAAGATGAATACAGTACATTTGTATTAGAAATATTCATTTTACAGGGGTACATATATATCAATGTATTCATCACATCATGTTACTTTATTTAAAGGGGAACTGTGGTCTCCAAGCAAATTGAGTTTAAATGAAAGTTTCCTACCTTTAAAACTAGCCATCAACCACCTCTCTACATGCTCCACAGCCCAAGATATAAATAAATTACTGACCAGAAAGTTAATGGGTGGGAGGCCGACATGTCACACTCCTAAGGCTTCTCCTGCACAGTGCCGCTGGCGAGCACAGCCTCAGATTCCTTCAGTGTTTGAGGGAGACAGTTCTCACTCTGAAAAAGTCTGAGTGGCCCAAGAGGTTGAAGGTTTAGTTCGTAAATAGTCTTTGGGTGTTTAGTAGTTCTGTGTTTATCCCAGGGTCTGTATCTAGGGCATACAGTGGTTTGCAAAAGTATTCGGCCTCCTTGACGTTTTCCACATTTTGTGACATTACTGCCACAAACACGAATCAATTTTATTGGAATTCCACGTGAAAGACCAATACAAAGTGGTGTACACATGAGAAGTGGAACGAAAATCATACATGATTCCAAACATTTTTAACAAATCAATAACTTTGATCAATAATCAAAAGTGGAGTGTGCGTAATTATTCAGCCCCCTTTGGTCTGAGTGCAGTCAGTTGCCCATAGACATTGTCTGATGAGTGCTAATGACTAAATAGAGTGCATCTGTGTGTAATCTAATGTCAGTACAAATACAGCCGCTCTGTGAGGGCCTCAAAGGTTGTCTAAGAGAGTCTTGGGAGCAACAACACCATGAAGTCCAAAGAACACACCAGACAGGTCAGGGATAAAGTTATTGAGAAATTTAAAGCAGGCTTAGGCTACAAAAAGATTTCCAAAGCCTTGAACATCCCACGGAGCACTGTTCAAGCGATCATTAAAAATGGATGGAGTTTGGCACAACTGTAAACCTACCAAGACAAGACTGTCCATCTAAACTCACAGGCCGAACAAGGAGAGCGCTGATCAGAAATGCAGTCAGAGGCCCATGGGGAATCTGTCCATAGATAACTATTAGTCGTGCACTGCACAAAGTTGCCCTTTATGGAAGAGTGGCAAGAAGAAAGCCATTGTTAACTTGTTTGCCACAAGCTATGTGGGGGACACAGCAAACATGTGGAAGAAGGTGCTCTGTTCAGATGAGACCAAAATGGAACTTTGTGGTCAAAATGCAAAGCGCTATGAGTGACGAAAAACTACACATCACTCAGAACACACCATCCTCACTGTCAAATATGGTGGTGGCAGCATCATGCTTTGGGGTGCTTTTCTTCAGCAGGGACAGGGAAGCTGGTCACAGTTGATGGGAAGATGGATGGAGCCAAATACAGGGCAATCTTGGAAGAAAACCTCTTAAGAGTCAGCAAAAGACTGGTTCACCTTCCAGCAGGACAACAACCCTAAACATAAAGCAAGGGCAACAATGGAATGATTTAAAACAAAACATATCCATGTGTTAGAATGGCCCAGTCAAAGTCCAGATCTAAATCCAATCGAGAATCTGTGGCAAGATCTGAAAACTGTTGTTCACAAATGCTGTCCATCTAATCTGACTGAGCTGGAGCTGTTTTTGGCTAAAGAAGAATGGGCAAGGATTAGAGTCTCTAGATGTGCAAAGCTGGTAGAGACATACCCTAAAAGACTGGCAGCTGTAATTGCAGCAAAAGGTGGTTCTACAAAGTATTGACTCAGGAGGCTGAATAATTACGAACACCCCACTTTGCAGTTACTGATTTGTTAAAGGGGAACTGTGGTCTCCATACAAGGTGAGTTTAAATGAAAGGCCAGTTTCCTACCTTTAAAACGAGCCATCAACCACCTCTCCGCAACCCAAGATATAAAGAAGTGACTGACCATAATGTTAGAATGTGTGGGAGGTGGACATGTGACATTCCTAAGGCTTCATCTGCACAGTGCCGGCGGCGAGCACAGCCTCAGACTCCCTCAGTGTGTAAGGGAGACAGGAAGTCCATCCCTGCTGTGTGAAGGACCTGCAGCTGCAGAGAAGGTAAGGGAATCTACAGCCCTTCTCTCTCACTATGTGAAAACAGCCTTTTCAGGCAGAGTTCTCAGAGGGGGGGGTTTCAGAGTTGCCCACAGCACCTGTGAGCGGGTGGTGCTTAGGCACCTGCGGGTGGGCGGGATCATGGCACCCGCGAGTGGGCGGGGCCACATGGGGCTGTAAGGGAATGGGCCAAGGGGGGCCTGCAACTGGAGGGATCATGGGGTCCATGAGTGGGAGGGACCAGGGGGGCTGCAAAGAGGGGGACACAGGGCAGATTGACAGTTTCAGAGCAGGAAGTGCAGGGGACCTGGTGATGCTGCTGCCATATCACACACAAAAATGTAAATAGATTTCCTCTGGTCTGAGGGTTTGTAATCTGTTTGACAGGATCTTAGTCAGTATTTTATAATCAAAGGTTAAAAGAGAGATGGGGCGGTCTGAGCTGAGTTCGCTTGAATCTTTGTCTGGTTTGAGTAGCAGTATAATATTAGCTTCATAGAGGGTTTGTGGTAGGCGGTGGTTATCTACGGAGCCTTAGTACATTTTTAAAAGAGGTTATTTCAGTTGGTCCAAATACTGTTGCTAGGCCATCGAGACCAGAAGCTTTACCTTTATTAAAGGGGAACTGTGGTCTCCAAACAAGTTAAGCTTAAATGAAAGGCCAGTTTCCTACCTTTAAAACAAGCCATCAACCACCTCTCTACGTGCTCCACAGCCCAGGATATACAGAAATGACTGATCAGAAAGTTAATGGGTGGGAGGCTGACTTGTGACACTCCTGAGGCTTCTCCTGCACAGTCCCGCCAGCGAGCACAGTCTCAGACTCCCTCAGTGTGTGAGGGAGACAGGAAGTCCCTCCTCCTCTCTGCTGTGTGAAGTCCTGACAGAGAAGGTAAGGGGGGGTCTGAGTAACCCACGGCACCCGCGAGTGGACGGGGCTTAGACACCCGCGAGTAGGCGGGGCTTAGACACCCTCGAGTGTGCAGGGCTTAGACACCCGCAAGTGGGTGGAACCATGGCACCCACGAGTGGGCGAGGCCACATGGGGCTGTAAGATAATGGGCCATGGGGGGCCTGCAACTGGAGGGACCATGGGGTCCATGAGTGGGAGGGACCAGGGGGGCTGCAAAGGGGAGGAGAAGACACAGGACAGATTGACTGACAGTTTCAGAGCAGGAAGTGCAGGGGACCTGGTGATGCTGCTGCCATATCACACACACAAATGTAAATATCTTCAAAACTATGCAAAATAAACAATAGAAATAAATTGCAAAAATTCCCAGGGGAGCAATTCCTATCAATTTACCTAAAGTCATTTTTGGACCACAGTTCCCCTTTAAGGTAAACCAAGGGTTTGGTTTCCAGAATCAGGTTTGCCTACCGTTTAAGATTGTCAATTAAGTACCACCAGTACAGGTGCATGGTCTAAGGGTCCCCTGGGTAAATTGGACACCATACATAGTTGTGTTGCCATTAGTGGAGAGTGGCATTAAAACCCTTGGGCACTTGGGTTTTTCTGCCTCCAGGTGTCGATCCATTGCCAGGATGATGTGAATTGCAACAGTTTTGTATCTAAAACAGTTGTAGGCACAGTCTTTCTGACCAGATAACAATCCCACAGTTCATTTTGTACTATATTAAAATCCAATACATACAACTAACGCAGATGGGTATTCAGCAATAAATGGAACTATTTGTTGCAGTAAGGACATTAAAGCAGGTGGAGGGTTATATAGTCCCAGTATTATATATAAAGTCTATTTCCAATGCCCGTTGAGGTCTGTGTGTACTTTAAGGATTCAAGGCCTAAGTGTGCGGGCGCTGCAATGTTAGTATGGGCATCGAATAGGCATTACTTCCCAATCAGTTGGAGACGTAATCAAATTGAGAACTCACCGAAGTTCTCCTTTAATGGGACATTACAAAAATATGTTTTATTATTTGTCTAAGCACAAAATTTATTGTGTTTTTTAAAGCAATGTAAATAGGATATATTTTTATATGATATACTGGTTAACACTTTGAAATAAATAACAAAAGTGGTATAAAGGTGATACCTTTATTGGCTAACTAAGATAATCATAGCAAGCTTTCAGAACATTTTAGTTCCTTTTTTTATATTATTTTTTTTTTTATTCAGCTTGAAACTAGAATGTTCTGAAAGCTTGCTATGATTATCTTAGTTAGCCAATAAAGGTATCACCTTTATACCACTTTTGTTATTTTTTATTTCAAAAGGGTTACCATATAAACATTTTGACTAACACGGTACACCACCTTTCCCTGCGTTTTTAAATGATAATCATAGCTAGCTTTCAAAACATTACTATTCATTTTCAAGCAGGTTACAATGAAGATTTATAAAAAAAGATTGGCAATATCGTAAAGCAACAAGTTTCTTTGTTAATCTTTGAAAACAGAAACGAGTTAGTTCACCCAAGATGTGCTGGTGGGTCTTCCTAAAGTTTGTTTATAAACAGAGAAAAGGGTCCACCACTGGAAGTCTGGAAAGGTCTCTCTGCCTGGGAATTATTGCTGGAAGACACACATCTTCCCTTACAGCTATGGCTAACCCATCTTCACTGCATCCTAAGCTCCATCCCTGGAAACAGATGCGAAATGTTGGCTCACTGGACCAGCTATGCAGAAAGCTTTGCTTTCCCAAAGTACCAGAAGCATATCTTGGAATACAGAAAAACACAAAGTATTACAGCATAAGATCATTATCTACAGTCCACTCCATAGACTTAAATAAATGCATCTTATAAATTATATTGTGGCTAATGTACCCCCTACAGTAAATTATAAGGATATTAGAAGTAGCCAAGATCCATGACCATATAAAGCACAAGATGCAGGCCGAGCGCTCTTATAAAGGTCACGAAACTCATAGGTAATTATAATCAACCATTTTCTCCCCTAACCCCCCTCCCCCCAAGACCGGCCTGCCTGCTTTCTCCTTTTAGAACCCCCTCCCCTTTTTTAACGGATTTCTCACAGAACAACACCCTATACAGATTCCTTAATCATAGCCTGCCTGCACATAACCCCCACTCCTGTTTCTTACTGAATTCAGGACTCTAGAAACAAACATACCACCCATAACCTTTCAAAGACGGTTTTGCTACCAGCATCCCAGGTTGCCTCCCAACCCTGAACATACAGATTTCACACCAGTCAACACACATGCAGGATCTGCAAAGCACTGCTTACAGCTATTGAGGTAGATATGCACAGCCTGCCTTCTGTGTTACATCTGTAAGCTCAGCTGCAGGAGGAGTGGGGACTGTAGAAGCACAAATACCATATTATAATCAGTGAGCTACTATGTAGTAGCAAATCAATTAAAAGGGTATTATTATACTGCTTAGCCTCACTAAAATTAATTGGAAGGGGTGAATTATATAAGGGATAATGCGCCCATTACAGTGTAATATAGGATGTAAAGTCACTGAGGAGTTCCGTGGCCATATAAAAGTACAAGCCCATGTCTGAGACTCATAGCTGGTCATTAGCCAGTGTAGTGACAATCTCTATAACAGATGAGATTGCTGCTCATGGGAGATATTCTGATAAGGGAAATCGGGTTACAGTTTTTCATTAATTTAGTTAATGTATTAGTTAAGGGAGAGACAAAGAAATGTTAATGGCAGCAACAGTATTATACATACTTATAAAAAGCACTCAGCTAGGAAGCTCAGTGATTTTTATAAGGAAATATTCCAATGCTTCTCCCATTATATTTTAGATCAGTTATGTGTTAAGATATTTAGCATCCCAGAATGTAATAGCTGTACAGCCAGCATTATGATATAATGGAAAGCAATGCAATAATGCCCTCTATTTTGAAAACAAATCAGTGTCAACAGAACAGGATGAATTAACACAAGAGACTATATCACAAATCACCAGGTAGGGAATTGCTACGTATCTGTAAGACATCATTAACCTCAGCCAAGACAGAGCAATGAAACTCTATGTGTCTTATTCCTGAATGGACATTTCACTTACACCTACAATGAACAATCATGTTATTTGTTTCTTTGTTCTTTCCCTAGACCATGAAATGTGGTCATTTATATCTCTCTATCTATCTATATATAAAACAGTCCATAGATAGCACTCCACTAAACCGGATCCACTTGCCCCTGTGCAACATCCATAAAGTACAGAACGTCGAACACAAATCAGGGAGATTCAATAAAAGTTCTTATTGTTTAAAATGGTGCAAGGAAACATCAAGGGGGGCACTAATAAAATTAGTCTGAAGGTCCTGAAAAGAAAACAAGCAATCGCATCATATTAAATGAACAAACACACACTTATATCCTCCCTTACCTATACTACCTGCCAGCTAGAAAATAGAGGGTCTATGTGGAATAAACCTGCAGGCACAAATTACACACATTATATATATATATATATATACTAGCAAAAGTGTGCCTGTTGGTGCACAGTGGAAATTATGTGTGTATGTTTTGCTATGTGTATGTGCAGTGCTCACAGGAACCATCAGGAAACATCCAGGGGGGCAATAATAAAATTAGTCTGAAGGTCCTACAAAAAACCCAAATAATCGCATCATATTAAATGAACAAACACACACCTATATCCTCCCTTACCTATACTACCTGCCAGCTAGAATATAGAGGGTCTATGTGGAATAAACCTGCAGGTCTGAGAACAGACCCAGGCAATCTAAACAGCACCTATGACCAATCAAAAGCAGCCCATACATATATCCGATTTTACTTACCTGACCGAGCGCTCCCACAACGTTCGACTGATCCTGCCAGAATCGACTGTCGGTGGCATAGAAGAAATGTGGTTCCGGCAGGATCAATCTAATATCGCAGGAGCGCTTGTATGGCCACCATAAATCCTATACGGTATCCTGATTAACATGCAGGGTTCATACTTATTAGTAATTACCACAGCAAGTTCCAGATTTACAGTCACTATGGGGTTAAAGCCGGAACGGCTGTTCTGGACGATAATCGTGCCATGTATCGGCAGAACGGCCATTTTAGCCAATAAAGTGCCCATACATGGCATGAATATCGGCCGTTCGTACACATCGTGCGTCACGGGTTATCACCCGCGATTGCATGTGTGTACGAACCTTAAGGCTGGGTAAACACCAGTTACCAACAGATAGTGCCATGGATCAGTCAGCTGGAAATATCTGATGGTGTGGGGTGGCCAGTCGCGACCAAGTTCGGTCGTCCGTATCAGACAAACAGGTCAGTTAGTAAATCACGGTCAATTATGCAGTTCCCTATGGGACCACATGATCAGTCTGTCACATGCGCTGATGGCTGCAGCCACTGTTACTGTGACCAACAGTCATCTGTCCTGGCAGGGCTCTCACACAAAGCAGATGCTCAGTTGGGACACATGTATTATATGTATCCAGACAAAATGGTATTAACCTGCAGATCTGAACACAGATCCAGGCAATCCTGCCACAATGTGCAATTCAATCTGAACAGCTCCATTGGACATCCTGAGACCCTATACAGGATCCAGAATAACATGCTAGGTTCATACTTATTGGTAATTACCACAGAAAGTTTACCAGTCACTATGGGGTTAGGAAACACAGGATTCTGATTAGCTTGACAAGTATGGAGAGGTTTGGATAAAGGAGCTGAAAGCTCCCCACAGGGTATAAAATGAAGTAGAGCCTTCTTATAACTGAAGGTACCTGACAGACTTATTGTGTTTAATATATTAATATTGGAGTAAAAACTGCCCATTTCTCTAAGAATGCTGGGTAGTTTCAGAGACATGCAAAGTCATTTAATCATAAACAGACACTTCCTGTCTAGCAAACAGAAACTGGATTGTCTCATTACTTTCTATGGAGAGGGGAGGGGGAGTAAATGTGAGAGTCTGAAGAATGTTCTAATTGGCTAAGACTGTCACATGTTTTACAAACAGCACATAACTGGGTGTAATACAGGGACTTCCTTACACTTCCTTTCTTGTCATGGACAGTGCCTAAGAGAATTTTTTGATTTGCTAACAGTTGAAAGATCAGAACCTCTCATTGGATGTTAGTAAAATTCCATTTCCTTTTAGTGTCTATAATGGAGACCCTGTAGAAATCCTGGGGGTGTGTCTTAACCTATCATTTTGAGTTTTCCATTCAAACTTAGGGGTGTCCAGTAAAGTAAGTTTACTTTATTAACTGTATATAAATTGTTTTGTAATTCAGTAGTAGGTAGTAGTACTATACTTTACACAGTGTTATTTCTTATGGTGATTTTAATTAAATAGTGCTAATTACACACATACATATGGACCTTTCCTATGTGTAATAATGCTATATACCCCAACCTTATTGGTTGCTCCTAAAAACACAATGCAATCTCCGTAAAAATATAAATTTATTTATATAATATAAGTGAATAAATATCCATGTAAAAATAATATCTTACACTTTATTACCTATTCACAGCGCTTTTATGAACAAGTAGTGTCGTTATTTACCACCCTAAGTTTTCCTTTTCCCTTTGCATTCTGATCAACTCTTAAGTCTCGGATGTGTGTACAGGACGCCCGCTGCAAAGCCCCCGAGCACGTGCATACGCATGTCGAACAGCCGTAATGTCCGATAATTGCGCATTTAAGCTTTCCATCAGGCTATGTCTTAGATCAACCAATGCTCGAAAAAACACATATGCATGCATGACTACTGGCCGAAACGCCTGTTAGACATGAGTCTGTCTTGCACTCGGGGGTCGTGTATTGGGCGTCCTATCCTAGGAACAAGTGTTACAGTATGGGTTTAAAACGTATCAGAAAGACCCAGTTTGTTTAAAAAACCTCTTTGCAGCAGGTATTACTGTCCGGAAACAGATCCGTTTGGAGATAGGAAAAACGGACCAATAAAGATATTAAACCCTTTATAAAGTGTCTTTAAGGATGGAAACACACAAGCACATCTTATTCGGTGCACAATATGCTGCATGAGAAATGCTAAGGATGCACCTTATTGCCTTTAGGTCTTTTACAAAAACCGTAGGAAAAAAGTACAAAATGTTTTTCCCTGTGCATTGCACACAACACTTTGCACATCAGTAAATTAGGGGGCAGATACTGGACAGTAGTAGGGAATCAAGTTACCATGATATGCTATTTTATTAATATTACGTAGAACATAGTAATGGAGGTTGAATAAAGACATGCATCCATCTAGTCCAACCTTTATACCCTACTCATTAATCTTACCCAACAATTAGATGTGACCAATATATAAGGTGATAAAATAAACTAGCCATATAAAACAATACATTTGCATTAAGTTGTCTGACATTCTGTTTTTGGCAATAAAATTAATCTGAGAAAAAGCGCGGAGGAAAAATAATCTAAATGTGACTTCCATTGCTGAACCACATATATAATCACTCAATGACCTCTAGTGGACAGATTCCAGAAATGCAATTGCAACATTATTGTATAAACAGTAGTTGAGGTTTGTACCGTGTTAGCCATAAGTAAGAGAAGAGAAGTAGAGCTGTGATACCTTTTATTGGCTAACTAAATAAAAAAATTAAGCAAGCTTTCGGGAGTCCTAAGCCCCCTTCATCAGGCTGGATGTTACAAATAACAATAGCTTGCTAAAAAAATTTATTTAGTTAGCCAATAAAAGGTATTACAGCTCTACTTCTGTATAAACGGTGGTTCCCTGACAGTGGTTAGTTTCCTAAGGCTTCTCCTGCACAGTGCCGCTGGCGAGCACAGCCTCAGATTCTTCAGTGTTTGAGGGAGACAGTTCTCACTCTGAAAAAGTCTGAGTGGCCCAAGAGGTTGAAGGTTTAGTTCGTAAAAAAGTCTTTGGTGTTTAGTAGTTCTGTGTTTATCCCAGGGTCTGTATCTAGGGCATACAGTGGTTTGCAAAAGTATTCGGCCTCCTTGACGTTTTCCACATTTTGTGACATTACTGCCAACAACACGAATCAATTTTTTTGGAATTCCACGTGAAAGACCAATACAAAGTGGTGTACACATGAGAAGTGGAACGAAAATCATACATGATTCCAAACATTTTTTAACAAATCAATAACTTTGATCAAAATCAAAAGTGGAGTGTGCGCGTAATATTCAGCCCCCTTTGGTCTGAGGGCAGTCAGTTGCCCATAGACATGTATGATGTTGCTAATGACTAAATAGAGTGCATCTGTGTGTAATCTAATGTCAGTACAAAATACAGCCGCTCTGTGAGGGCCTCAAAGGTTGTCTAGAGAGTCTTGGGAGCAACAACACCATGAAGTCCAAAACACACAACCAGACAGGTCAGGGATAAAGTTATTGAGAAATTTAAAGCAGGCTTAGGCTACAAAAAATTTCCAAAGCCTTGAACATCCCACGGAGCACTGTTCAAGCGATCATTAAGAAATGGATGGAGTTTGGCACAACTGTAAACCTACCAAGACAAGACTGTCCATCTAAACTCACAGGCCGAACAAGGAGAGCGCTGATCAGAAATGCAGTCAAGAGGCCCATGGGGGAATCTGTCCATAGGATAACTATTAGTCGTGCACTGCACAAAGTTGCCCTTTATGGAAGAGTGGCAAGAAGAAAGCCATTGTTAACTTGTTTGCCACAAGCTATGTGGGGGACACAGCAAACATGTGGAAGAAGGTGCTCTGTTCAGATGAGACCAAATAAGAACTTTGTGGTCAAAATGCAAAGCGCTATGTGTGACGAAAAACTACACATCACTCAGAACACACCATCCTCACTGTCAAATATGGTGGTGGCAGCATCATGCTTTGGGGTGCTTTCTTAGCAGGACAGGGAAGCTGGTCACAGTTTGATGGGAGAGATGGATGGAGCCAAATACAGGGAATCTTGGAAGAAAACCTCTTAATGAGTCAGCAAAAGACTGGTTCACCTTCCAGCAGGACAACAACCCTAAACTAAAGCAAGGGCAACAATGGAATGATTTAAAACAAACACATATCCATGTGTTAGAAGGCCCAGTCAAAGTCCAGATCTAAATCCAATCGAGAATCTGTGGCAAGATCTGAAAACTGTTGTTACAAATGCTGTCCATCTAATCTGACTGAGCTGGAGCTGTTTTGCAAGAAGGCAAGGATTAGAGTCTCTAGATGTGCAAAGCATGGTAGAGACATACCCTAAAAGACTGGCAGCTGTAATTGCAGCAAAAGGTGGTTCTACAAAGTATTGACTCAGGAGGCTGAATAATTACGAACACCCCACTTTGCAGTTACTGATTTGTTAAAGGGAACTGTGGTCTCCATACAAGGTGAGTTTAAATGAAAGGCCAGTTTCCTACCTTTAAAACGAGGCCATCAACCACCTCTCCGCAACCCAAGATATAAAGAAGTGACTGACCATAATGTTAGAATGTGTGGAGGTGGACATGTGACATTCCTAGGCTTCATCTGCACAGTGCCGGCGGCGAGACAACCTCAGACTCCCTCAGTGTGTAAGGGAGACAGGAAGTCCATCCCTGCTGTGTGAGGACCTGCAGCTGCAGAGAAGGTAAGGGAATCTACAGCCCTTCTCTCTCACTATGTGAAAACAGCCTTTTCAGGCAGAGTTCTCAGAGGGGGGGGTTTCAGAGTTGCCCACAGCACCTGTGAGCGGGTGGTGCTTAGGCACCTGCGGGTGGGCGGGATCATGGCACCCGCGAGTGGGCGGGGCCACATGGGGCTTGTAAGGGAAGGGCCAAGGGGGCCTGCAACTGGAGGGATCATGGGGTCCATGAGTGGGAGGGACCAGGGGGCTGCAAAGGGGGACACAGGGCAGATTGACAGTTTCAGAGCAGGAAGTGCAGGGGACCTGGTGATGCTGCTGCCATATCACACACAAAAATGTAAATAGATTTCCTCTGGTCTGAGGGTTTGTAATCTGTTTGACAGGATACTTGTAGCAGTATTTTATAATCAAAGGTTAAAAGAGAGATGGGGCGGTCTGAGCTGAGTTCGCTTGAATCTTTGTCTGGTTTGAGTAGCAGTATAATATTAGCTTCATAGAGGGTTTGTGGTAGGCGTGGTTATCTACGAGCCTTAGTACATTTTTAAAAGAGGTTATTTCAGTTGGTCCAATACTGTTGCTAGGCCATCGAGACCAGAAGCTTTACCTTTATTAAAGGGGAACTGGGTCTCCAAACAAGTTAAGCTTAAATGAAAGGCCAGTTTCCTACCTTTAAAACAAGCCATCAACCACCTCTCTACGTGCTCCACAGCCCAGATATACAGAAATGACTGATCAGAAAGTTAATGGGTGGGAGGCTGACTTGTGACACTCCTGAGGCTTCTCCTGACAGTGCCCGCCAGCGAGCACAGTCTCAGACTCCCTCAGTGTGTGAGGGAGACAGGAAGCCCTCCTCCTCTCTGCTGTGTGAAGTCCTGACAGAGAAGGTAAGGGGGGGTTCTGAGTAACCCACGGCACCCGCGAGTGGACGGGGCTTAGACACCACGCGAGTAGGCGGGGCTTAGACACCCTCGAGTGTGCAGGGCTTAGACACCCGCAAGTGGGTGGAACCATGGCACCCACGAGTGGGCGAGGCCACATGGGGCTTGTAGATAATGGGCCATGGGGGGCCTGCAACGGAGGGACCATGGGGTCCATGAGTGGGAGGGACCAGGGGGGCTGCAAAGGGAGGAGAAGACACAGGACAGATTGACTGACAGTTTCAGAGCAGAAGTGCAGGGGACCTGGTGATGCTGCTGCCATATCACACACACACAATGAAATATCTTCAAAACTATGCAAAATAAACAATAGAAATAAATTGCAAAAATTCCCAGGGGAGCAATTCCTATCAATTTACCTAAAGTCATTTTTGGACCACAGTTCCCCTTTAAGGTAAACCAAGGGTTTGGTTTCCAGAATCAGGTTTGCCTATCGTTTAAGATTGTCAATTAGTACCACCAGTACAGGTGCATGGTCTAAGGGTCCCTGGGTAAATTGGACACCATACATAGTTGTGTTTGCCATTAGTGGAGAGTGGCATTAAAACCCTTGGGCACTTGGGTTTTTCTGCCTCAGGTGTCGATCCATTGCCAGGATGATGTGAATTGCAACAGTTTTGTATCTAAAACAGTTGAGGCACAGTCTTTCTGACCAGATAACAATCCCACAGTTCATTTTGTACTATATTAAAATCCAATACATACAACTAACGCAGATGGGTATTCAGCAAAAATGGAATTTGTTGCAGTAAGACATTAAAGCAGGTGGAGGGTTATATGTCCCAGTATTATATATAAAGTCTATTTCCAATGCCCGTTGAGGTCTGTGTGTACTTTAAGGATTCAAGGCCTAAGTGGTGCGGGCGCTGCAATGTTAGTATGGGCATCGATAGGCATTACTTCCCAATCGTTGGAGACGTAATCAAATTGGAACTCACCGAAGTTCTCCTTTAATGGGACATTACAAAATATGTTTTATTATTTGTCTAAGCACAAAATTTATTGTGTTTTTTAAAGCAATGTAAATAGGATATATTTTATATGATATACTGGTTAACACTTTGAAATAAATAACAAAAGTGGTATAAAGGTGATACCTTTATTGGCTAACTAAGATAATCATAGCAAGCTTTCAGAACATTTTAGTTCCTTTTTTTATTATTATTTTTTTTTTATTCAGCTTGAAAAGGAAACTAGAATGTTCTGAAAGCTTGCTATGATTATCTTAGTTAGCCAATAAAGGTATCACCTTTATACCACTTTTGTTATTTTTTATTTCAAAGGTTACCGTATAAACATTTTGACTAACCGGGTACACCACCTTTCCCTGCGTTTTTAAATGATATCATAGCTAGCTTTCAAAACATTACTATTCATTTTCATTTCAAGCAGGTTACAATGAAGATTTATAAAAAAAGATTGGCAATATCGTAAAGAAAAAGTTTCTTTGTTAATCTTTGAAAACAGAAACGAGTTTTTGAACTTAGTTCACCAAGATGTGCTGGTGGGTCTTCCTAAAGTTTGTTTATAAACAGAGAAAGGGTCCACCACTGGAAGTCTGGAAAGGTCTCTCTGCCTGGGAATTATTGCGGAAGACACACATCTTCCCTTACAGCTATGGCTAACCCATCTTCACTGCATCCTAAGCTCCATCCCTGGAACAGATGCGAAATGTTGGCTCACTGGACCAGCTATGCAGAAAGCTTTGCTTTCCCAAAGTACCAGAAGCATATCTTGGAATACAGAAAACACAAAGTATTACAGCATAAGATCATTATCTACAGTCCACTCCATAGACTTAATAAATGCATCTTATAAATTATATTGTGGCTAATGTACCCCCTACAGTAAATTATAAGGATATTAGAAGTAGCCAAGATCCATGACCATATAAAGCACAAGATGCAGGCCGAGCGCTTTATAAAGGTCACGAAACTCAAGTAATTATAATCAACCATTTTCTCCCCTAACCCCCTCCCCCCAAGACCGGCCTGCCTGCTTTCTCCTTTTAGAACCCCCTCCCCTTTTTTAACGGATTTCTCACGAACAACACCCTATACAGATTCTTAATCATAGCCTGCCTGCACATAACCCCCACCTGTTTCTTACTGAATTCAGGACTCTAGAAACAAACATACCACCATAACTTTCAAAGACGGTTTTGCTACCAGCATCCCAGGTTGCCTCCAACCCTGAACATACAGATTTCACACCAGTACACACATGCAGGATCTGCAAAGCACTGCTTACAGCTATTGAGTAGATATGCACAGCCTGCCTTTGTGTTACATCTGTAAGCTCAGCTGCAGGAGGAGTGGGGACTGTAGAAGCACAAATACCATATTATAATCAGTGAGCTACTATGTAGTAGCACATCAATTAAAAGGGTATTATATACTGCTTAGCCTCACTAAATTAATTGGAAGGGGTGAATTATATAAGGGATAATGCGCCCATTACAGTGTAATATAGGATGTAAGTCACTGAGGAGTTCCGTGGCACATAAAAGTACAAGCCCATGTCTGAGACTCATAGCTGGTCATTAGCCAGTGTAGTGACAATCTCTATAACAGATGAGATTGCTGCTCATGGGAGATATTCTGATAAGGAAATCGGGTTACAGTTTTTTCATTAATTTAGTTAATGTATTAGTTAAGGAGAGACAAAGAAATGTTAATGGCAGCAACAGTATTATACATACTTATAAAAAGCACTCAGCTAGGAAGCTCAGTGATTTTTATAAGGAAATATTCCAATGCTTCTCCCATTATATTTTAGATCAGTATGTGTTAAGATATTTAGCATCCCAGAATGTAATAGCTGTACAGCCAGCATTATGATATAATGGAAAGCAATGCAATAATGCCCTCTATTTTGAAACAAATCAGTGTCAACAGAACAGGATGAATTAACACAAGAGACTATATCACAAATCACCAGGTAGGGAATTGCTACGTATCTGTAAGACATCATTAACCTCAGCCAAGACAGAGCAATGAAACTCTATGTGTCTTATTCCTGAATGGACATTTCACTTACACCTACAATGAACAATCATGTTATTTGTTTCTTTGTTCTTTCCCTAGACCATGAAATGTGGTCATTTATATCTCTCTATCTATCTACCGTATATACTCGAGTATAAGCGACTCGAGTATAAGCCGCAGGCACCCATTTTTGCCTCAAAAATTAGAAAAGATGATGAGACCCGAGTATAAGCCGAGGTGGGGGGACAGTATGCCTGCAGACACCCACATTACCTTTTTACTATAGGTGGTTGGAAACTACAACTCCAGCATCCAAGCATGCTGGGAGTTGTAGTTTCCAAACATCTACAGTGGAAAGGTATTGGGTGGGGACAGTATGCCATACAGTAATCCTAATACCTTCCACTGTAGATGTTTGGAAACTACACCCAGCATGCTTGGTTGCTGGGAGTTGTAGTTTCAACCACCTATAGTAAAAAGGTATTGGGGGTTACTGTATGGCATACTGTCCCCCACCCTAATACCTTTCCACTGTAGAGTTTGGAAACTACAACTCCCAGCATGCTTGGTTGCTGGGAGTTGTAGTTTCAACACCTATAGTAAAAAGAAAATGTGGGTGTCTGCATGGCATACTGTCCCCCAGCCCTCCCCCAGGACCCCCAGCCCTCCCCCCAGTCCCCCCCCCAGCTCAATACCCGTCCCGGTCTTCAGTCTTCTCTCTCTGCAATCCGAAGCAGCCGTGAGTCCGGCCGGCAGTTCCCATTACTGCTTCGCGGCTGTGCGATGACGTCATCCCGCTAGCGTGCGTGATGACGTCATCGCGCAACCGCGAAGAACTACTGGGAACTGCCGGCGGACTCGCGGCTGCCTCTGGATTGAAGGTAAGTTGCTACTGACTCGAGTATAAGCCGAGTCAAGGTTTTTAGGTTAATTTTTAAACCTAAAAACCTCGGCTTATACTCGAGTATATAAAACAGTCCATAGATAGCACTCCACTAAACCGGATCCACTTGCCCCTGTGCAACATCCATAAAGTAAGAACGTCGAACACAAATCAGGGAGATTCAATAAAAGTTCTTATGTTTAAAATGGTGCAAGGAAACATCAAGGGGGGCACAATAAAATTAGTCTGAAGGTCCTGAAAAAAAAACAAGCAATCGCATCATATTAAATGAACAAACACACACTATATCCTCCCTTACCTATATACCTGCCAGCTAGAAAATAGAGGGTCTATGTGGAATAAACCTGCAGGCACAAATTACACACATTATTATATATATATATATATACTAGCAAAAGTGTGCCTGTTGGTGCACAGTGGAAATTATGTGTGTATGTTTTGCTATGTGTATGTGCAGTGCTCACAGGAAACATCAGGAAACATCCAGGGGGCAATAATAAAATTAGTCTGAGGTCCTACAAAAAACCCCAATAATCGCATCATATTAAATGAACAAACACACACTTATATCCTCCCTTACCAACTACCTGCCAGCTAGAATATAGGGGTCTATGTGGAATAAACCTGCAGGTCTGAGAACAGACCCAGGCAATAAACAGCACCTATGACCAATCAAAAGCAGCCCATACATATATCCGATTTTACTTACTGACCGAGCGCTCACAAACGTTGACTGATCCTGCCAGAATCGACTGGCGGTGGCATAGAAGAAATGTGGTTCCGGCAGGATCAATCTAATATCGCAGGAGCGCTTGTATGGCCACCATAAATCCTATACGGTATCTGATTAACATGCAAGGTTATACTTATTAGTAATTACACCAGCAAGTTCCAGATTTAAGTCACTATGGGGTTAAAGCCGGAACGGTGTTCTGGACGATATCGTGCCATGTATCGGCAGAACGGCCATTTTAGCCAATAAGTGCCATACATGGCATGAATATCACCCGCGATTGCATGTGTGTACGAACCTTAAGGCTGGGTAAACACCAGTTACCAACAGATGTGCGCATGGATCAGTCAGCTGGAAATATCTGATGTGTGGGGTGGCCAGTCGCGACCAAGTTCGGTCGTCCGTATCAGACAAACAGGTCAGTTAGTAAATCACGGTCAATATGCAGTTCCCTATGGGACCAATGATCAGTCTGTCACATGCGCTGATGGCTGCAGCCACTGTACTGTGACCAACAGTCATCTGTCCTGCGGGGCTCTCACACAAAGCAGATGCTCAGTGGGACACATGTATTATATGTATCCAGACAAAATGGTATTAACCTGCAGATTGAACACAGATCAGGCAATCTGCCACAATGTGCAATTCAATGAACAGCTCATTGGACACTCTGAGACCCTATACAGGATCCAGAATAACATGCTAGGTTCATACTTATTGGTAATTACCACAGAAAGTTTACCAGTCACTATGGGGTTAGGAAACACAGGATCTGTAGCTTGACAAAGTATGGAGAGGTTTGGTAAAGGAGCTGAAAGCTCCCCACAGGGTATAAAATGAAGTAAAGCCTTTATAACTGAAGGTACCTGACAGACTTATTGTGTTTAATATATAATATTGGAGTAAAAACTGCCCATTTCTCTAAGAATGCTGGGTAGTTCAGAGACATGCAAAGTCATTTAATCATAAACAGACACTTCCTGTCTAGCAAACGAAACTGGATGTTCTCATTACTTTCTATGGAGAGGGGAGGGGGGAGTAAATGTGAGAGTCTGAAGAATGTTCTAATTGGCTAAGACTGTCACATGTTTTACAAACAGCACATAACTGGGTGTAATACAGGGACTTCCTACACTTCCTTTCTTGCATGGACAGTGCCTAAGAGAATTTTTTGATTTGCTAACAGTTGAAAGATCAGAACCTCTCATTGGATGTTAGTAAAATTCCATTTCTTTAGTGTCTATAATCAGACCCTGTAGAAATCTGGGGGTGTGTCTTAACCTATCATTTTGAGTTTTCCATTCAAACTTAGGGGTGTCCAGTAAAGTAAGTTTACTTTATTAACTGTATATAAATTGTTTTGTAATTCAGTAGTAGGTAGTAGTATACTATACTTTACACAGTGTTATTTCTATGGTGATTTTAAT
Organism: Hymenochirus boettgeri; assembly: GCA_019447015.1. NCBI lineage: Eukaryota > Metazoa > Chordata > Amphibia > Anura > Pipidae > Hymenochirus > Hymenochirus boettgeri. Next base: position 70,616,286 of record CM033474.1, on the reverse strand, counting down.
TAAATAGTGCTAATTACAACACATACATATGGACCTTTCCTTGTAATATGCTATATACCCCAACCTTATTGGTTGCTCCTAAAAACACAATGCAATCTCCGTAAAAATATAAATTTATTTATTATATAATTAGTGAATAAATATCCATGTAAAAATAATATCTTACACTTTATTACCTATTCACAGCGCTTTTATGAACAAGTAGTGTCGTTATTTACCACCCTAAGTTCCTTTCCTTTGCATTTTGATCAACTCTTAAGTCTCGGATGTGTGTACAGGACGCCCGCTGCAAAGCCCCCGAGCACGTGCTACGCATGTCGAACAGCCGTAATGTCCGATAATTGCGCATTAAGTTCCATCAGGCTATGTCTTAGATCAACCAACGCTCGAAAAAACACATATGCATGCATGACTACTGGCCGAAACGCCTGTTAGACATGAGTCTGTCTTGCACTCGGGGTCGTGTATTGGCGTCCTATCCTAGGAACAAGTGTTACAGTATGGGTTTAAAACGTATCAGAAAGACCCAGTTTGTTTAAAAAACCTCTTGCAGCAGGTATTACGTCCGGAAACAGATCCGTTTGGAGATAGGAAAACGGACCAATAAAGATATTAAACCCTTTTAAAGGGTCTTTAAGGATGGAAACACACAAGCACATCTTATCGGTGCACAATATGCTGCATGAGAAATGCTAAGGTGCACTTATTGCCTTTAGGTCTTTTACAAAAACCGTAGGAAAAAAGTACAAAATGTTTCCCTGTGCATTGCACACAACACTTTGCATCAGTAAATTAGGGGGCAGATACTGGACAGTAGTAGGGAATCAAGTTACCATGATATGCTATTTTATTAATATACGTAGAACATAGTAATGGAGGTTGAATAAAGACATGCATCCATCTAGTCCAACCTTTATACCCTACTCATTAATCTTACCCAACAATTAGATGTGACCAATATATAAGGTGATAAAATAAACTAGCCATATAAAACAATACATTGCATTAAGTTGTCTGACATTCTGTTTTTGGCAATAAAATTAATCTGAGAAAAAGCGCGGGGAGAAAATAATAAATGTGACTTCCATTGCTGAACCACATATATAATCACTCAATGACCTCTAGTGGACAGATTCCAGAAATGCAATTGCAACATTATTGTATAAACAGTAGTTGAGGTTTGTACCGTGTTAGCCATAGTAAGAGAAGAGAAGTAGAGCTGTGATACTTTTATTGGCTAACTAAATAAAAAATTAAGCAAGCTTTCGGGAGTCCTAAGCCCCCTTCATCAGGCTGGATGTTACAAATAACAATAGCTTGCTAAAAAAATTTATTTAGTTAGCCAATAAAAGGTATTACAGCTCTACTTCTGTATAAACGGTGGTTCCCTGACAGTGGTTAGTTTGTGGCACACTTTGCAATTCACATGTCACACCTGTTTTCTTACTACTGATAGTTAATATACTGTACACACTTAGCAGCAATCTTTACTACTTTCTTGCTGTCTTTTACTATGCACTCGAAAAATCCCACTACTCCAAATCAGATGCCACCAAAATCCTAAATCCTACTAGAAGAAATGATCTTTCATAGTCAATACTTTAATGAAGGCTAGGTGAGAAGTGTCCAAATCTGTGGTTCTGTGGTGCATGGCTTTTGAACCAGGTTTATACTATTCATTTCCCATTATTTATTTTCTTTACAGCATTGAATCAATACCATTTTGTAATGTAGAAGCCAAAAATGTATATTTCAATGGAACAGATACATTAGTCTAACCCTGGCCATACACGTAGCGATATTACATATTGGTCAATTGATTTGTGTGATGACCGACAAAAAAACACAGGGTAACACATTTGGACCCTTTTTGTTATTGGACATTTCAGTTTGCGGGACCTGCAGGTGGGCAGGGCAATCGATTGGGCCTGGGCAGTTAAGGGAAGAGTATAGCTGGTTTGGTAGTAGTGCTTGCAGAGCTGCCTGGCCAGTGTCTGGGATGGATTACTGCTGCCTTAAGGCCTATTCCTAGGGGCTATATCCTATTGATTCACAGTGACATTCCAGTGACATTGTATTTAAATAGATTTTAGAACATTTTGTAGGACATTTCCTATGGGTGTTTACAATTTTCAAATATGGTATATACAATACGATATGGTCACAAACCTAATTTAAAAAAGTAATATAAAAAATAAAAGGTTGCCTTTTTGACTTTAAAGATTATGTATACATAGTTTACATAGTAATTGAGGTTAAATAAAGACATATATCCATCAATTCCAACCTTTTCACCCTCCTTTTTAACCCTACCTAAGGGCTAGGCCACACTGAAACGCAAACGCAAACGCAATAGCATGCGATTTCATGTGCGATTTTCGTTGCGTTTGCGATTTCTTCAATAAGTATAGGAAAACGCATGCGATTGCGATTAAAAATGCAGAACGCAAAACGCAATCGCACCGAAAAACGCGCGTTTTTTTGCGTTGCCGCGTTTTCAATAATTTTGGAAAATCGCAAGCGCAAACGCAAACGCAAGCGCAAAAAAAACGCAGCAGTGTGGCCTAGCCCTTACAGTTGATCCAATGGAAGGCAAAAAAACGGCCTTCGGTAACTATCCCTGGATCAACCAGAACTGCAGCATATGTATTAATACCACTATGGGGGTTATTCAATAAAAGTTCTTATCGTTTAAAATGGTGCTAATTTTGCCCCAACCAATCAGATGTTAGCTTTCAAATGTTACATAAGTTCTGATTGGTTGGTGAAAAATTAGCACCATTTTAAACGATAAGAACTTTTGTTGAATCTCCCTGTATGTGTTTCACTTGAAGTTAATAACATCCACAAAGCTGATCGGTAACTGCACAGTGGTGACAATTCTCCTCTAACTTGTCAATGATATATATTACATGTTTCTACTTACTACATCCTTGGTGAAGTCAAAATCTCCAATTATTCCCTTCTCTCGATTTATGGCAAATATATTATTCTCATGCAGGGAGCCAACTATGATGCCAGCAGAGTGCAGAGTTTGCAGTCCCTGTGCTACCCCACTCATTACCTTCATAATCTCCTACAAAGTAAAGGTAATATTGGTTATATCTGAATTTTTTTTCTGAAGAGAAAGATTTAAAATTTCTTTTAACTTTGTGTTTCCTGTGCTGAATTAAAACAATAAACACATAAAATGGCAAGCAAACCTTTAAACAGAACTTAGATTTTCACTTTAAACACACCCCCTGTTAGCTTTAAGGATAAGGAAACTCAGTTCATATGGCCTTCTTCTTTATCCAAACTAAGTATCTGCTTTTCACCTAGCTTACTCACATGAAGCAGTAACTAACAAGGTAAAAGTGAATCCAACCCTTAGATGCACACACTCACACAGCTTTTAGATCAGGAATACCATCCAGAAGTCTGCTGTTGCAGAGTGCTCGTATTACAATGATAGGAGATGTAGTTTGCCAACATCTGGGGGGCAATTTGTTGCATATCCCTGTTCTAGATCAATGATATAAGTTTTATTTAAAAGAACTAAAAAATGTTACATTTATTGTGTGAACTGTAAAATGGAAATAATAAAGATAATATTAGAAAGCAAATTCAGAATGTGTACTTATTGACCAGCACAAAGGACATCTTCAGAGGTCTGCATTTGTCTACTATTTTGCAGGGTTTACTTCAAGTACATGACGCTTCTTACTTTTCATTCTCCTTTAACCAACACTTTTAATATAATACTGTCTTATTGTACTCTAATCCCTAAAGGATCTCTTAGTTATAAGTGTAATCATACATTACATTTTCATACATACATGATTAGCCAAAGCTTTCATAGCTTGTACAATAGCCAGACTCTCTTCAAAATAAAATGGAACCATCAGGTATACAAGTGGATCCGACTGAATTAGAAATAAAAAGGGGGGATAACATTTGAATAGTAAATTAGAAATTATCATTCAGGTTTACACATTTATATACATAAAAGCTTATAAAAAGTAACATTTGGTTTTGATTATGTAGAAAGAGGGGGAAATACATAGTAGGTGCATCTCGGTTTCATTTATAGGGGAGTTTAGTGTAAAATATAATTATATAACTTCTTTATATTACACATGGTCAGTAGAGAGTTGCCATTTTAGGTTCCGTAATGGTCTTGCTTCTCAATACTTCATTGATTGTTGGGTGATTCAAGCACACTCACATCTCTACTGAGAAAATGTTTGACTATAGTCAAAGCACAGGGCAATAAAGCCACAAAGTCAATAATTTGGAAGCATTTACTTATGCAGACAAGTTATGGTAATGGATGATCCTATTAAGGTTACTTTTGAACTAAACTTTCACTTTAAGGATTTCCAAGGATACCTTAAAGGGGAAGTTTAGTGCAAATATATATGCTTTTCAGAAAAAAGAGCAGTATTTTTTCATCCCAATGACCTTCATCTGCCAATTCAGCCTTTTGTCTGTATATAAATAAATTTAAACAAAATACTGACTTCCTGTTTGCAGGACCCCTAGTAGAGACCGTCTGGGTTGATTCAGTTGCTCAGTAGAGATCTGAGCATGTTTGACCCATCCAACAGCCAATCAGTAGAAATTACTGTTAGGAACATTCCAAGGATGTGGTGCATCCTGGGAAGAAGAAAAACCATTAAAACCTGAAATGTCAGCTCACTAATGTCAACAGCAGGGAACAGCAAAGGGTATGAAATCAACTGATTTTTCAAAATTACCTATGTAGAATAGGTAAGAAGGCATTACACAAACTAACAAGTAAACAAATATTGATAATTTCAACTTATCTCATTTATATGTGCATGTAATTTTATAAACAATTACCTTTTCAAATCAACATCTTAGACCTCTTTAGGAGATTTCAAATAATCCAATTAAATTACAGGAATTTTACCAGGGGTTCATTATCACCATTTTAGTCAGGGAAGTGCTACAACATTACAGTAAATGTTTAAGTTGATGAGTTTGTCGATATAATAAATTACACCAATAGGAATTGGGCATGTGTTCACACATACACATCAATTGTAGCAGATAGTATGAACACGTCCAAATATCATTTGTAAGAAAATGCATTTTGCTTTTCTATTCCACTGCTCTCAAGCCTCCAATTCAAAGCCAATTTCTTGGTATTACCATTTGCAATGGTCTGAACGCAGACTGAATGTGAGCGTAGATTTGTTTTTAATGCTCTTTACTGCGTATCTTATTTATTCCACTAAATGGGTGGAGCTAGCCATTTAGGGATTTTTTCATAAGACAAGAACCATTCCCTTTTTACCCTTCTGATCAACATCAGATCGATTTTATGCCATTTATCAATCAATAGGCAATTAGACACGGAAGGCAAATTTTCTATCTATCCTATCTTTGGCTGACTAATCCTGAACAAATATCAGGATGAAATCTGCTCAATATCAATGGTATAAGGTGGTACATCAATTGCTTCTTTTTTACGATTTTCAATCCAATTCTGCGCAAGGGTCTCAAGTATTTATTAGTGTATTATCAAATATAGATCACGTTCAATTCTGAAGAGTAAATATAAGGAAAAGACTTCGATTATTAAAATACCCCACCACCTAAGGCTCATTCAGTGGCAAACTAAACCTCTCCACAACCAGTGGGGTTTAGTATACAAAATAGACAAAAACAGTTATAAAACTGTAGGGGTAAAAAAAGGGCAGATGACCAGGTTAATTCCAAATAATATCTTTGATTCCCCAGCACGTCTGGGGTGATTATCAGGACATAAAGAAAAAAATGGCCACAGAGGAACATGTGTTGTGATTATACCTGAGCTCTTATAAGCTGAGCTTTTGATGTGTCCCTCAAGATAAAAAGGTTTAGATGCAAGGTACTTCATTTAAAATGATATTGCTACTGTACCTCCCTCAAATTATATGTAGAATTACATGGACAAAACTATACAGCTTCTAATCCAAACTAAATGAAAAGGGGTAATTGTATCTAAAGCAACAGTATATACAGTAAATACACAAATAATTTACCTTGCAGAAAAAAAGGTAAATGAGTTCCATAACTCCAGAATCTTCTTTCAGGTTAGACCAAGCTTCATGGTACTTGGCTGCCCTTTTAACCACTTTTTCTTCTGTGTCCTTCCCAACTGAGTAACCCTTATAATTGAGGGAAACATAAGTGACCAATGTTTTATCAAGACTTTCCTGATATACAATCTTGTTTGCTGTACTGTAATTATATATTGTAAACTTTTTTTTTTAGATCCTCCAATGCATAATTACCTTTAATAAGACCATTTTATTTTGGACTTCTGCTCGTACAAGGGGACGCTTGCTACTGAGCTCTTTCATAGGTTGTGCATCAAAAAGGTCTCGCTCTATAGTGCTGGAAAGCAGACCTCCAGAGTTCTAAACACAAAACCCCCAAAACCGTCAACAAACTATAAACCTATCATCAGGTCAACACTTAATTTGGGCACCAAAAGAACGATTCATTTTCAGGGAGGAAAGAGACCACCTGTTAGCTCCAAACAAAAGCAATTGTTCAATCTCAAGCACCCCATCAACCCCCCCGCCCACTCCTTCTCTGATGTAGGAGGCATGCAAGCCCATGCCAGAGATGGGAGGTATGCCACTATGTGAGGGGAGCGGAGAGCACCAGCCGTGGCCATCGTTGAACTAAACAAATGAAATCATAAACCTTGGAGTTAAAGGGCATCTATAGTGAAAAAAACACATTGCCCCTTTGCAAAGTTAAATTCATGTACTCTGTGCTGCCTTAATCCTATCTCTGTTAGTGACTCTGTTTAACCATGGTGTCAGATCTCTGTGCAGCACTCCCGCCTTCCCCCTCCTCTCTGTTACCTCCTCCATGTCTCAACTCCGGCTAACCGACAAGCTTATCATGTACAGTAAGAGTTAAAAGTTCAACATCCTGAAAACACACCCATGCACAGTGGCCAATAGAAAGCAAGCTGTCCTGGAGACACGGAGGAAGAAGGAGAACAGTGCAGTTTACGATCTCTCTCTTTGTGACCCATCATCAATCAGTGAAAGCTATTAAGGGGGGTCAAGTGCAGCCTTATATCTACCATCAAAGCTACCTCTCTCCCCCTGCTAATGCTGTTATCTCTATGTTTATTACAGAGCAGGGGGGGGGGGAAATCACGTCACAGGGATTTGATTAACAGTACAAGTAGGAGTAGAGGAATGCAATCACGTATTATTCTAACTGGTGTATCTCAGGACAGAGAGGGAATCTGAAAAAAGTGAAGACACTCTGGGAGTTGTGGGGAATTATAGAACACATGGAAAGAAAGAAAAAAAAAATCACTTTCCCACTATAGATGCCCTTTAATGTACCAAGAGACTGTTTCAATCTGCTGTGTAAAGGGGCAGCCACCACAAAACTCATCTTAAAGCCATGGTAACACTTTAAATAGGATTCTGAAAAGAAATAAAGCTTGAATGTACCTTTTTCACTTTAATTGAAGAACAGGAGGTAAAGGAGTTCTGTCTTACATCCTGTTCCTTAATTAATCCAACAGGAGCGTGGATGAGGTCGAGACCTGTCAGAGAAAGCAGTGGTGGAGCGCAATTGTGGGTACGTTTGCTGGGTTCCCTCCTGGCTCCTGAGCAGGATGCATTTTATTTAAGTTTTCTGTACTTTATAAATATATGTTCTAGTCTGTGTCGTTGCCTTAATATCTGCATATTTTAAATCACATCTCCTCTGCTGCTAACTACCATGGATGTAACACTACTAGTCTGATAGGAAATATCAGAGTGGAATATCTTTTACCGTATTTAACTTTGAGGTGGTAAGTTATCAAGGGTGATTTGCTGCTTTTTATTTTTTGAAAGTCTTATATTTTAACTTCTCCTTAAGCTTACTATCCTTTCTCTTCCCAGTGAGTTAAAGTCATTGCCTGTAATGCATGTGTCTGTGAATTAATGGCCATTTCTATAACAACTTTTTGCCCAAAGCATAAACTGGCTGTAAAATGATGTGGTAACTTCCCAAGCAGGGAGGCGGAATATTTAGAAGCATTTTTAAAGTATATTGAATTTTTGTTGTTAATATAGAATCTAAATTGGTGGGTTAGACAAATTTATTTATAAAGAAAAACGCACCAATAGAAATTAAAAACCAAACCAGTAATATAAGAAAGCCGCATTTAGCAAACATAGGCAAATAACACACACTTCACATTACTTACCATGTAACCGAGTATTCCTGCTTCTGGGTGAATAAGAGGAAGCTCTGGGAACCACTTTTGGACCAAAATACTCAGTTTACTCTATAGGGAAACATACAGTTAAAGCAAACAGTAATGTTCTTCGGGATGTACTGGTGTAGAAGTGTTGTAGTGGTCTATGTTCTCACACATTCATTATTATAAGCTATTCAAATACACCCTTACTGGGCTTGTTTGCCAACAATTTGAAGTGACTAAAAAAATAAACATTTGTATTCATGTATTGTATATTTTATGGTGTTGAAATTTATGTTTTTTTCTTTTAAAAATAAATTTTATTTATTGTTACCAATGAACATGTTTAATTACAGCATTTATACATCTTTTGTTCAATATGTTGTGTGTTACTGTAATTGAATAAGTATGTTCATGCATGCAACATACCTCATTTTGTTACTGGTTATTATTAGACTTTTGATAACTGAATATATTTATAAATTTAAAGTTGTATAAACTATTGCCCTTTAAAATGCAATGTACATCATATTGAATACTCTTCCATCTCTAGTTCCACTTATGTTACAGAATGTTACAGGATTATCTCCATCTACCTTGCAATAAACCTGAACATAACATGATAATCCTTTTAATTTGCTTCTTGTAATATAGCTAACAAGGGTGAAACAATTCACCAGGGCCGGCCTTTGATATGAGCGACCTGTGCGGCTGCACAGTTTGCATTATCAGGGGGGCGCCTGCCAGAGTCTTACGTTACTGACCTTTAGGTTAAAGTTGTGCTTCAGAGCCACAGTCCCTCCAGTTACGGTCCTGCAGATCAAATGTATCAGCACCACCACACAGACAAAGCCCCAACACAGGTAAGTCTTAAGATGTCTGTATTCTGTGCTGTGTCTGTGCATTAAGTGTTATGTAATGATATACGCAGGATATACACAAGCACACACTTACAAATACTGAAAGACAGTAAGCGCAGGTGGCAGACTTGATTTGAAGCAGGCCAAGGCAAGCAGCATTCAGCAGCGTATTGTGTGTGCCATGGGGGTGTTTTGGAGAGGGTGCTAGGTGCCAGTAACAAATCTTGCATAGGGTGCTATTTATCCTAAGGCCGGCCCTGCCATTCACTCAAGTATACATTTGAATCCCTGCAAAGTAAGAAATGCATTAATAAAAGCAGAAAAACATTCTGTATGCTGAAACGTTTGTTTCTCTAGGTGTAGATTTTAATTCTACATGCTGTATTTACAAAGGTTAAACGTGATTTACACATTTCAGCATTGCATTTATGCTATTTGCTGTAGCACTGCTAAGGAAATTAATCCAATGTACTTACATATTCTTCTTGTTCCCTGAGAATTTCAAAAAAAATTTCGTCCCTCAGTGTTCCAGTTTCCTCTTTGAGTTTAGCAAGATTGGTTTCCTCACTTTCATCAGACTGTAAGGAAATATAAAGCAGCATTCCAAATCATTTGAACAAAAACAGTTTAAAGCGCATCTCCATCCTTTTAACCCTTTCCCTGCCACAGAACGTCTATATACGTTCTCCATTGAAAAATACGTTCTGTGGCTTCCCCTTTTAAAAAAACAAAACGGAAGTGCTAGGGGCAATCAGGGGGCAGTATTCAGGTGTCCCCCTAGCCCCCTCAATCCCCCACCGGTTTCATGAAAATCTGATGGGGGGGATCAGGAGTTAGCACACTTTGAATTTCATACTGGAAGCTTATTGCCGGTCATAGCAGAGCAGTTAGAGATTGTCGATAAGAGAGACCTCTGGTGGTCTAGTTTACATACTGCACTAGGATCTCCATTCAGATCGCAGTGCAGTATTGGATATAGTAAGATGTCAGCTTACTATGCTTTTTTGTGAATGGAACTCAGAGTTCCATTTTTTCTGTCTTTGCTACTTAGCAAATGGGGGCAGAGATCAATATTAGGTGAACAGTTCTGATGACCTAATTATTGATTTTGCCAATTAATGAAAAATCCCTTCCTGGAAAATTCGTTCCGGGAAGTGATTTTTCTGATCGGATTTTGACTCGGAAAACGGCATTTATGCCCGTATTTCAAGTTTGTCATCATTCCCTAAGATGATCTGATGATTATCTTTCAGAATGATTTTAAAAAAAAGTGCAATCCACCAACAAAAAAATCTTAGTGATACACACACTTTTTTTTTTAACTATAATTTTTTTTTCAATTAGCAAAAAATGTCATCTTCTCCATGCTGCCCAATGTCCACTGTAGTATACGCAAGGTAAACACAGATTATTATTCCACTGATTTCTAGGAAAACTAAGCCGATATTTTAGGAAATTTTGCAGAGGTACCAAAAGGAGACCAAATAGAATTTTTAATCTTAGTAAAGTTTGCAAAAACTTGTGCACCTCTCAGTACCAACCATTCCTAAAATACCACTAAAAAGGAGGGTGTTTGTGGGGTGGGGGGGATTTGTGGGTTTTTTTTTTTTTTTCTTTCTTGTGATTGCACTTGAGCATGCATCCCATTTGAGCTAGTTGGTGGCAATGTCTCTGTGTGCACCCACGCATAAGGCATACTGTTTGATTTAGAACATATGGGAGATTGATATTTAGTGGGGTTTTTTGCTTGTCAAGTGGGTTTACGTAGGATTTCAACCTTTGAATCATCTTATTTTATTTTTCACAAAATGTCCTAAAAACACAGAGTTCTTTGGATTACTGCATCTAGAAATCTTCATGTATGTATGAAAGCTTGGCATTGTATGTGTTAAACAAAGGGTTGGGCTTTGTACCAGTCTACAAAACAGATCCCATACAATGGGAAATCGAGTTTCAAAAGTTCCTTTGAACCATTAAACTCCAAATGTATTTTGCAGATCAGACTGAGACAAAAACCCAACATACCTTTAGAACAAAAAGCATGTTCGTACCAGATACCAAGAGTGACACCCTTAATGTGTTCACCAATACTGTTTCTAGAGAGGTAGGGAAAATGAGTGCCCAGTTTAAACCTAAACATAACCTAACCCAGAACAAGAAAAAGGCACTAAGGAATCTCCAAAACAACGCAAACATCACTATCCGCAGTGCGGACAAAGGGGAAGCAATAGTAGTGATGGATACTGACACATACGTTAATGAGATCCAAGGCCAACTTGCCATCCCAGAACACTACAAACAGATACAAGGGGACCCCACAAGTTCCATTAAAAAACGAATTGACCTGAGAGTGGAAGAAGCACTCCAGAACGGAATTATCACGACACAGGAAGCAGCTTTCCTTAGCTGTCTCACTTTTCTGGGAAACATCTCCCAAGGACACCAGTACTATATACCCTTCCTAAAATTCATAAAACGCTCACAAATCCTCCAGGGAGACCCATAGTATCAGGCTTAGGATGAGTATTAGAACCACTTTCTCAATACATAGACTCCTACCTGCAACCACTGGCTGCCTAAATTCTTCAGTGTCTCAAAGATACCGCAGACCTACTCAACAGACTAATCATGCTTGGGCCACTGAAACCAGAAACATATCTATGTACCATAGATATACAAGCATTCTACACCTCAATCCCACAAGATGAGGGTCTCAAAGACATTGAAGAGTGCCTACTAGACACTGACTTGCCCATACCCAACGTATACTTCCTGATAGACTGCTTGGAAAGCATACTAAAGAAAAATTACTTTAGATTCCTGAAACAGTACTACTGGCAGTTACAGGGGACTTCCATGGGCGCTACAGTAGCTCCATCACTAGCTAATTTATTAGTTAACCAGCTGGAAAAACAGATGTTCATCTAAAACCCAGTATACCAGAAACACATTAAAGGCTACTACAGATTTGTAGACGACATCCTGATCATTTGGGAAGGTCCTGCTGAGAAACTGGGAACAATGGAAGCAAACGAAGTACACCAATCGATAAAGTTTACTCATAACACCTCACAAACTGCAATGTTATGAGTACTCCCAAAAATTGAGGGTTCAAAAATAACTACTAGCCTATACAGGAAACCAACTGACAGGAACAATTTACTTCATGCCAGTAGTTTCCACAATCCTAAAGTATTTAGGGGTATACCGAAAGGCCAATACATGAGGGCTAAAAGAATAATCTCTACAGACAGAATATGTGGCAGCAGCTTCAAAATTAAATCACAGGTTCATGCAACGAGGGTATAACAAAACTATCGTTCAAGAAGCTAAAAAATAACACAGCCACCCTTACCAGAGATCAACTACTGGTTAATAAAAGCATGGGCACCGCCACAAAAAACCTTACGTTTGTATCCACATATAATCAACAGAGCCATTTCATTGAAAACATCCTAAATAGACACTGACCGATTTTACAACAGGACCCTAAGTATGGGCATCTGTTTCAAACCCCAATCATTAAAGACAGATTGTGTCCCTCTGACCTACAGCGTAATCATCAAAAACCCCAAGACACAAATCGTAAAGGAACATTTCTATGCATGAACTGCAATTGTTGCAGTAGTATAAGTGGTAACCATATCGACCACCCCACCATGGGTTATAAAATACCCATGAAAAACTACACTACTTGCGAAACAAAAGCAGTTATTTATATGTTGAAATGCCCGTGTGGCAAAGTGTATGTGGGACAAACATGCAGGTCAGCTAAAGTACGCATTCAAGAACACAAATGTAACATCAGAAACTATGTAACTAATACCCATACTGATACTTCTGTATCCAAACACTTTGAAGAAAAGAAATAATGTTTCACAATTACGTTGGTGTATATTGGATAAAGCAAAACTACCATTGAGAGGTGGCGATTTAACTAAAATGTTACTACAAACCAAGGGTATTTGGATTAAAAGATTAAATAGCATGCACCCAGTAGGACTCAATGACTGTTGGTCTGTAAAACCTTTTCTGTAAAACCTCTATAAACTGTATAGTCACATTACTCATGATGCTTTTTTGTGTCCCCCTGTGTGCCTACTGTATTATGTATATATATATATATATATATATATATAGTTTTTAGCATGTTATTCTGTATACCTCATTGGAGGAGCTCAATAGAAGGAGTCATGCTCCTGTAATTCTTTTACCAAGTTTATATATGTTACGATGCGTTTATCACTTTACAGATTGCTCACAGCTGCTCGCACAGCATCTCCCACGTGGTGGTGGTCTTATATGTTACCACGGACATTTATTGGACTTTGTTGATGGACATGGCCTCTGGCCAATGGAAGGGAAGGGGTGGGTCGTGTGGGGTTTTATATGGTTTTCACTTATCTGTGTTTGCATAAACTTGAAAAAGACCAGAGTGTGGGTCGAAACATGTCGGATCAATAAAACACTTTGTGTTCGCAGAAACCCTGCGTGGAGTTTCCTTCCTTTCTACCCTTTTTGATTGTCAATACTGCTGGGAACAGAGCAGTAGGGAGGAGTGACCCGAACCTAAATGGTCCCTGGCAGCGAAGCGTACACCTATTTATTCTTCTCTGTGTGCACCCAACTTGTTTTTTCTTTATTTTTTCATAAAATCTGCTAAAAATGCGAAATTCTACGAAGATCTGCGCACACACCAACGATGGTATGAATGAAAAAAATTATACAGTTGATTAGCTTAAGGTGTGTAGATTCTGAGAAAATATAGTCTTGTGGGGGTATTTTTGAGTTGCGGTGTTTAGATTGAAAAATCTGGGAAGCAGCTTTTATTGGGCCACTGCACATTGGCTCAATTTGTGAGTAGTGGCTTCCACATCTGTGTGTGTAGACATGCATATGGCATACAATTTGATTCAGGGCATTTGGGAAATTGATACTTGATGTGTTTTTTTTACATTACATGGGAATATGCCATGATTTTTGACTATGAAATGTATATATGTACGTTTCCAGAAAATCTGGTAAAAGTGCGAAATTCTACACAGAACTGTGCCCACACCATTGGTGGTATGAATGAAAAAACTACAGAGTTCCGTATCTGAAAGTGTGTAGATTTGAGCAATATATAGTTTGTGGGGGTAAACTGCAGAATGTTCAAATTTGGAGTTGGCTGAATATTGTCGCTGTTTCTGAGCTATAATGCATTGTCTCCCTTCATGGCTCTTTGCTTCCATGTCCATGTATGTAACCACGCATATAGCATAACCTCTGATTCAGGACATTTGGGGGATTGATATTTGGTAACTGTTTTTACATTCCATGATGTTTTAGCATGATTTCTACCTTTTGAAGTTGTTTTTTGTTAATTCTTTTTTAGAAAAATGCAAACATCTATGAAGAACTGGGCCCACACCATTGATGGTATAAATGAACAAACTACAGTGTTAAATAGCTGAAGGTGTGTAGATTTTTAGTAATATATAGTTTATGGGGATATTTCTGAGTTAGGAGAGTGTCTTGTGGGGAAAACTGCCGGCTGTTCAAATACAGAGCTGGCTAATTATTTTTTTTTTCTGCTTCTGATGTTTGGCATTGGTCCCGCTCTGGGTTAGTTAGAAGACATGTCTCTGTGTACACCCATGAATGTGGCATACAGTTTTATTCGGGAGGGTTAAACCTTTCATATTTGAGATGCGTTTGAACTTTCCTCTACAGTTTTTAGCTAAAATTCGAATTTGATTTTCTCTCTGATTTTACAGTTGAGGGAAAAAAAAGAATATGTGAGAAAATAACTTAAAATTGGAAGATACAAATTGAATATATCCAATGTTAACCATCAGTAGTGGTTATACATTTCAATTTGGTGTAATATTCTTGAAGGTGCAGTTTTAGTTTGGGGGGGGGGTCTCCTGTACAGGAAAAGTGGGGTACCTACATATATCTGGTATCGTTGTACTCGGGAGTATCAGAGCTTTTAGAAACAGTAAGACTTTTGTGCGTAACCTTAAGATAACTAAGTAAAAATGGGGAAAATCCATGAAAATTTGCAAATTTTAATTTTTTTTTTACATATTTTACCCATAATTCCAGTAAAATTTCCAGAAAAGTTACAAAATTCTGTTACTGTGTTAAAGTACACTTTGTGCTGAAAAACACAATGTATAATATTCCTGATTTACTGCAAGGTTTCCTACTGTAAAATTAGTCTAAACCGATTGAGGGCAAATTCATGAAAATTCTGCTGGCACTTAAAAGCAAAAAAAATTTAAATTCTGCTAGCACACTGAAAGGGTTAAACTAAACTTTTTATATACAGTAGCTTAAGAACACCCTCTAACCTACTAACTGTTAAACTTGCCTTTTCCAAAGATTCATGTTAATAGTATAAACACTGAGTACACCAGGGAGCCATGGCAATTGCCTCACAAATAGACATTTATTCCAGACCCCAGCACGATATGTTCCACCTGAAGAAGGATAAGATATATCCAAGGTCTGAAATAAAAGTGTATTTGTGAGGCAATTGCCCTGACTCCCTGGTGTTGTCTGTGTTTATATTCTGAATTGTGGTTTAAGTGGAGGGAGCGGTGCCACTGACATCAGGTGAGAGCCTTTAACAGTGCTAGTTCATGAGCCTTGTGTTTTTGGATTCATGTTAACAGCATGTAGCAGCAGAAAAGGAGGCGTATATCTGCCAGTAAGTATAGAAGCATTTGGAGAAGTATAACTAAAAGTAGCTTGGGGTGGTGGTATTAACCAATATGCAAATTTTTGTTAAGGGCTCGTTCACACTAGGTCCGCTTTTGGTGCATTTTTCTGAATGGACCCTTCTGAAAAACACAGGACACAGAATTCAATAGCACTGATCCCACTTACTGTGTTCCAATTGTGTCGGTTTGTGTTTCAGTACGTTATGTTAAAAAACGCACTGCTGCATGCATTTATGCCCATTAATGCATCCGTTTCCATATACAGACAGAAAAGCACAGATAAACACACTTTGCATGTGTGAACAAATCCTAAACGATGTATATATGCAGAAAGGTTGGTTGGCATTTACATTACAAGCCATACATCATGTCATAATAAACTACTACACAGCCTTGTAATATGCATATTTCATGTATGTTTAGACTCAATCTGTCACAAGTTCTACAAGAGGGAGCCATTCCGTTCGTACTGTATATAGCCGCAAGTTTGACCGATCCCTATAATGCACATTGGGATGTCAGGTCTGCATATGCGGTCCCCACAGCATGTGTGCCGACAGATACCAATGTGCTCTGTCGGCACACATGCTGTGGAAATTGCATGGGTATGGCCACCTTTAGGACAAAACTTAAGGAATAGGCCACACTATTGCGTTTTGTGCATTTGCACACACGATTTCGGTCAGAATGGAAATCGCAGAAACGCAAAAATTCCAGCAATTTCCGATGCACATGCGCATCTGTTTCGCAATCACTTTTTTTTGTGCAAACGCATGAGTTTCCATTATCGAAAATAGCGAAATCACACGCAGACGCAAGCATTTTTTTTCTGTACGTAGCAAAGAACATAGAAACAGTGAGAAAATGTTAACTGCAGGAAGTGCTTACATCTTCCAAACTGCTTCTTTCAACTAATTTCCACCGGAGCTGAGCTTTCAGTCTTTTGATATTCTTTTTAATAGACATTAGCTTGTCAACATTTGGACTTCGGCTTATCCATTTTTCAATGCTATTTCTGAACTAAAAGGAAAAATATAACTAATTATACATCAATCATCAAACATTATAAAGAAAACCATACTCATAAATTAAGGCTAGGCCACACTAGCACCTGCTTACATTAGCGATAAAATTTTGAGATCGCATTTGTACGTGAGAAATGCAGCACAGTGCAGATAAATGTGGGTGGCTAAATTGCATGTGCTGTGCTTTATTGCGATACATTTTCACAGCATATGCAAGCAAATTGTTTTTGCTAATTTCATGGGCAAACAGATGTTTATTGTAGCTTTAGCCTTATTCATACAAAACCAGTGGGCTTTCGAAACACATTTATTTGAGACACATGCAACGTATCAGTGTAAAACTATTAACCCTTTAACTGCCGAAGAACGTATACCGTATATACTCGAGTATAAACCGAGGTTTTCAGTCTTTAAAAAAAGCCTGAAAATCTTACCTCGGTTTATACTCGAGTCAATGTTTCCACTACCTTGTCCAGCGGCCGCGTGATCCGTATCCTCGCTCCACAGCCTGCGCATCCGGATGATGTCACTACCCGGCGCCGCAAAGTGAGGGGCCGGGTAGTGACATCATCCGGATGCGCAGAGGCTGTGGAGCGAGGATGCGGATCGCGCGGCCGAGACAAGGTAGGAGGAAACATTGACATTGACACTTAAATGGCAAATACATACAAATACGAGTAAAACCTTCTTTATTTGTGCATACTGTATCACAAATAAAGGAGGATTTACCCTATTTGCAAGTATTTGCCACTTAAGAGTTTGAAAACTACAACTCCCAGCAATAAAGCATGCTGGGAGTTGTAGTTTCCAAAACATTTAGTGGCAAATACTACCCCCTCGGTTTATACTGGGTCAGTGTGGTTTTCCTCCTTTTTACCTAAAACTAGTACTCGGTTTATACTCGGGACGGTTTATACTCGAGTAAACATACAGTATATACGTTCTGTGGCTCTCTCTTTAAATTAAAAAATGCAGTGTGCTAGGAGTGATCTGGGGGCTGCATTCAAGTGCTCCCCTAACCCCCTCGATCTCCCATCTGTTTTGTCTGAAACCGATAAGGGGCTCTTAAGATATTAAACAAAGAAATGCCGGATCCTATAGAGATTCACTCCTCCTTCCCTGCCCTTACATTCTTGCAGAGGCGCAGCGCAAAGGGAAACCCCATGACGCCATTGGACGTCCTGGGCTTCCCTTTAGTCTTCCCCCACATCTTGCCTGGTGGTCTAGTGTAGTAGTAAACTGTGATTGGTTCCGATCGAAGTTTAGTACTAAGCTATAGCAGCAGGTACTGTGTGCCTGTATGCTATAGTGCAAGCAAAAAAAATCCTAGGTGCAGCATTCAAGTGAACCCCTATTCCCCTCGGTTTCATAAAAATCCAAAGGGGGGATTGGGAGAATGCAGCTCTTAAAGTTGATGCCCCCTCTCAATTTCCAGTCCCATGCTGGATCCAGGATCACCAGTAAGGGAGACAACGGTGATATCACAGGGCTTTCCCGTTCACCGGAGTCTTACCTTACAATGTGTGCTCTGCCCCTGGTGGTCTAATTGGGGTACTGCAATACCATTCAGATCGTAGTGCAGTGCAAGCTATAGTAAGCCGTCAGTGAATGACAGCTTACTATAGAATTTGCTACTTAGCATGGTATGAATGAACAAACTATAGCATTACGTAGTTGAAGGTGTGTAGGTATATAGTATGTGAGAGGTATTTCTGAGTTGGGGGGTGTTTTGTGGAAAAACTGCAGGCTGGCTAAAAAAAATTGCCGTTACTGCCATTTGACATTGGTCCCACTTTGGTTTAGTTGGTAGCCATGTCTCTGGGCACACCCATGAATCTGGCTTACAGTTCTATTCGGGAGGGGTTAGGCTTCCATATTTGAGATGCTTTCGAACTTTTCTCTACAGATTTTAGCTGAAATTCACATTTGTTTTTGTCTCTAATTTTACAGTTGAGGAAAAAAAATAAACGTGAGAAAATAACTTACAATTGGAAGAGCTGCACCCAGGCTGCGGGTATGTAGTTTCTAAAAATATCTCACTTGTGAGGATACTTCAGTTAATTTGCTAGATATTATATGTTAACCATCAGAAGTAGTTATAAATTTCAATTTGGTGTAATATTTTTGAAAGTGCAGTTTTAATTTGGGGAGTGTCTAATCTACAGGAAAAGTGGGGTACCAATATATATCTGGTATTGTTGCACTCGGGAGTATCAGAGCTTTTAGAAACAGTGAGATTTGTGTGCGTAACCGCTATAAAACTATAAATAAAATTGGGGAAAATCCATGAAAATGTGCAAACTTTGCTTTTTTTTTTTTTTTTTTTTTTTTTACATATTTTACCCATAAATCAAGTAGAATTTCCAGAAAAGTTACAAAAGTTTACAAGGTTTCCTACTGTAAACTTTGACTTAACCAAATGTGTCTAAAATCCTGAACATTTTTCTGGCATTTAAAGGGCATGTCCACCCTTATAAAAAAAATTTCCCCTATAATAGTATGCCTTCCCCCAGCCCCAACCCCTATAAAATAATTTTAAGAAAGTGCCCAGATCTTACCTCTCTCCTCCGATGCCCTTGCTGCTGAGAGGCAGCCAATCACGGACGCAGCTGCCGGTTTCTCAGAATGCCGGGGGAGAGAGGGAAGGTAAGTAGAATTCGGGGGACTTTCTTAAAATAATTTTTTAGCGGTTGGGGCTGGGGGAAGAAATACTATTATATGGACAAGGGTTTTTATGGAGGGGGAGGGATCGCAAAACGGGAGGGAGAGGGAGGGGGGAGAAGGGCTGCAGTACGCATGCCAAACTTCTCCCGGAGGCGAGACAGGAGGCAGAGTCCTATATGGACTCTGCTATCCTCCTGGTGGGCAGTTTTTGGGACTTTGGGGGGGGGGACTACAGGAGAAGCATATGGAGCTGGGATGTGAGGTAAGGATTTTATTACACTACATGGTGGGGGCATTAGTGGGGGGGATTATAGTTTTGGGGTGGACATGCCCTTTAACGCACACAAAGTGGTGAATTCTGCTGGCACTGAAAGAGATAAAGGAGAAGAAGAGGTTAAAAAGAAAACTTTACAATTTAATAAGGCAGATTTGCGAACAGAACATATTTACAAGTTCTTCTGTTTATAGAAGTGTGTTAAAGCAATCTTTAACTAAAAGACGTTTCAATCATAACCTTATCTGGGGCTTTAAATGGACTATATTATAGAAATCACCTGAAAGCATTCCATTGGCAAGTAATGCAAAATCAGTAATTATATTTACCTGCTGTGGGCCACTCTCCCATGCAGTCAGGACTGGGCCCCACTATGTCCAAATTTTTTTAGCTGTGCTTCCCTACACTGACTACACATGCAATCATCATTTTTGGTGCGCATCGCATTTGTGGGGTCATTAGGCAAAATTTAACTAAAATTCAGGAGCGTGCAAGATTACCTACCTCTCCAAAGTAACGTTACAATTTTAGATGCTCTCTGTGCATTGCTGTTTGTTTCCACCCTTTGCTGCCTAATACCATCATATCAATAAGGATTAGTTTCTTTTATACTTCTTCACTGCTTTTTTTGTTTGTTTTTTTAAAAGGTTATGGGCAACTGTAGGGCTTTTTAAAAATGAGAGTCCATTTCTCAGGAAGGTAGAAAAGCATTTTTTGCATGTGTGACTGCATGCTACATAAGCCGAAATTTGACAGTTCACGGCTCCCGAATGCCACCACAGGAAGTAGGTTTTCATTCCCTCCTGTAAAAAGGACTTTCATTTAAAAAAAAAAAAAACTAAAAATGCCCTTTAATTTATTGATAAATATAGATAAACACAAACCTTGGTTCTTCCATACGGCCCAGGGAGAACTTGCAAACTTCTTGCGGGTGTGCAAGTGACGATTTGAACCCAGGTTCTAACCACTGGGCCACCATAAGTAGGAATAAAGTAGTTAAACAGGCATTTTAGGAATTTTCACACTTGCTTAATTTACTGTGGATTAGTCGAAGCTTTATTTATCAATCTTCAAAACTTACCTCAGCACTACTTGAATACTTTGATTTCAGAATAGACACTAAATTAAGCTCTTCATGAATACATTTTACAACCCTGTTGTAGGCATTTTTTATAATTTGCCTGTCTGCTTCATGTGGTTCCTGAAAAAAATGAACAGCACACGCTTATCTTTAAAAAGGTATAAAATAAGATAAGGCATGAGCGGGAACAAGGAAAACAAAACCTGGCCCGATGCCGCTTTACTGTGATAGTACCCAGGGTAAGGAGCCAAACAACTAGCTCCTCACCCCTCGGTTTCCCAGCAATCTAGGTAAAAATAAAAATTGTTTTGCTGTATTAGTCCAATGTATGTAGTAAAAAGTAGAGTACTGTGATACTTTTAATGGACTAACAGTTTATTTTAGTAGACAAGCTTTCGAGGGATCAACCCTCTTCCTCAGGTCAGTACCCTCTGACCGGAGGAAGAGGGTTGATCCCTCAAAAGCTTGTCTACTAAAATTAACTTTTAGTCCATTAAAAGTATCACAGTACTCTACTTTTTACTACCAGCAATCTAGGGAACTAGCACGTTAAAAGTTTCCCTAGCCTCTTTGCCACCCATTTGGCCCGTGGCCTTACCAATAGGAAGACGTGCTTTGCTTAAAGCACATCTTCCTATTATCAATGTAAAACACTGCATAGGGGGCAGAGCAAAGTGAACCTGCAAGGGTAACTTTCAACATGTATGTTTTCTGGATTGCTGGCAAACACAGGGGTTAGGACTTTAGCAAAAGAGGAGGGAAAACTTTAAGGGAGTATAATTGTCCTTAAAAATTAAAATTGTTTAAAGGGGAACTGTGGTCTCCAAATAAGTTTATTTTAAATGAAAGGCCAGGTTCATACCTTTAAAACGAGCCATCAACCACCTCTCTACGTGCTGCACAGCCCAAAATATGAAGAAATCACTGATTAGTGGAAGGTTCTGAATCTGTGGTCAGAAATACTATTTCCTCCTCTAATCTGCGGTTGGCACATGCTCAGTGCATGACTGAAGGGTAGGAGGGGGATGGGGAGAACAGCACAGCCCTCAGCACTGATTTTTTTAATGCTTCCCACTTGCTGGCCCTTCCTAATCGTGGGCCCTGTGTCCCCTCCCCTTGCAGCCCTCTGTGGCCCCTCCCACTCACGGACTCTGTGGCTCCGCACACTTGCGGGTCCTGTGGACCCCTCCAACTTGCGGGCCACAAGTGGGAGGGGCCCTGGGGCCTGCAAGTGGGAGGGGCCACAGAGTCATGAGTGGAAAGGGGCCACACAGCACGAGTGGGAGGGGCCATGGGAGGCTGCAAGGAAAAGGCCCAAGGGGGCCCACGAGGAGGAGGAAACACGGAAGAGGGACTGTCACGTGGTTTCAGTGCAGGAAGCAAGAAGTGCAGGGGATCTGGTGATGCTGCAACCATATAACACATATAAATGTAAATATCTTCAAAACTATGTAAAATAATGAAAGTAAATTGCAAAAATCCTCAGGAAAGCAATTCCTGTCAATTTACCTAAAGTCATTTTTGGACCACAGTTACCCTTTAAGGAGGATTTGAGTGGATACTTCTGTCTGCCATTCAGAAATAGTAAAGGGGTGGAGATCTGTAACAGCTTCAGTGCTCCTTTCCATTAGCTTTCGATAGATTAGATGTTCCAACATAGAGGAGTCAAATCTATCTAATGTCTGATGCTGGCCATACACTAGATAGACATTAAATAGATTGGACTTTGTTTTTGGATGAACATCTAATTTATCTAAAGAGCACATTTTACAAGCAGCAGTTCTTACCTTGAGATGTTACCCTCTGGCTAATTTAAAGGACAACTCCACCCTCATAAAACCATATTTTAGAAAGAATGGCCTCTTTAAAATATGTTAATATATCATCCTTTGTCCTATGCCTACTATGCTTCTGGATGTGTCATGGAAACTGAGCCATTTAGAAACCTATACTGAGACCGTACTGAGCCTGGGCATGCTCAGAAGAGGCAGACAGGGGATTAACATTCAGTCATTGGCTGTGATGTCAACTGTCAAATCCATAACTGACAGTTACTAACTGGAAGAACCAGGAAGCAGAACCAGGGGAAACAGGACATTGTGCAGGATTTCAGGTTAGACTTCACACATTTCAAACTATTACCGTTTAGGGTTTTGGGGGGTGATTTACCTGTATGTAAGTTTTCATTTTAGGGTTGGACTTGCCCTTTAAGTTGATTGCAAAAAAGAATGCATGCATAAAGGTAAAAATAATTGAACTGTTTGGAAAGTATAAATAAAATATCTATAATAACATTTTTGAGAACAGAATCCAATAATATAATTTAATTAAAGGAAAATTATATTCACCTTTTCCTCAAAACATTCCTGAACAGCACCCTCTGAGTACTTTATAGAAGTCCTGCGATACTTACTTGAAGACTCCGGTCCGATTCTCCCCGCTGGCACTGTCAGTTACAGTCTGTGAGGCACCTAATGGGAAGACACGCCTCCTTGTAGTGTGTCTTCCCATTGGCTGCCTTGGAAACGGTCACTCACAGTGGCAGAGAGGAGGATCTGACCGCAGCGCTGAGGGAATCTTCAAGTAAGTAGTGGAAGACTTATTTAAGGTACCCAGAGATGAGAGTTTTAGGTCCTTACCCAGGGTATTTTGCAGGAATGGAGGAAGAGGAATGAGTAAAATTGTCCATTAAATTAATATATGTTCATATAAGGATAACTACTACATAACCAACTGTTTAGGTAATCATTTCAATAACATTAAATTAAAAAGAATAACGCATTACTCATAATATACATATTTTTTTCATTGATCAAAATGTGCAACAAGTAAAGTGGAACATTAGTAGAACTGAAAAAGACATACCACCAGAGAGACATC
Organism: Hymenochirus boettgeri; assembly: GCA_019447015.1. Lineage (NCBI taxonomy): Eukaryota > Metazoa > Chordata > Amphibia > Anura > Pipidae > Hymenochirus > Hymenochirus boettgeri. The sequence goes on along the minus strand of CM033474.1, from coordinate 70,592,577 downwards.
CAGTTCTTTGGATGTGTATGATTCCACTTGATCCAATGTTTCATCAATATTTCCTACAACTTCAGAAGACTTATAGGTAGACTCTGATGACAAGTCAAAAAACTAAAGAGACAGAGTCAGTGTTGATTTAAAATTGACAGAAACTGATTTGTCTAGCAACACCTAAATGTATTCCCACCAAATGTATCGAGGTGTGGTCACATTTTTCTTTTTTCATGTACAACTAAAACATTTTGCATGTACTTTCAATTATTTTTACAGGGGCAATTTGCAATTAAGATACCTACGATGATTGCAAACATGAGTAATGCATATAATACAAGGTTGTGCAAGACTAAACCTAAAATACAAATGCAGTTCTACAGATTCTATACATTTTACTTAGAGGCTGATTAAGAGGTGAGAGGCATGGTTTTACAACGTATAGAAATGAATGTGTAGAATATTTCATATTAATTACCAAATCTATGATATCACTGCAGCTTTTTACTGTTGCCTCTTGTGTGTGGTTCCGGAACCAAAACAACATTCCTACTTTAATAGGTACAGTAACTGTCATATGAAAAAGTTGGGAACCCCCTCAACCTGCATATTAATTTACTCTACTTTTAACAAAACAGATAATAGTGGTATGTCTTTCATTTCCTAAAAACACCTGATTACTGGGGTCTTTTCTGAACAAAGATTTTTAGGGAAGCAGTATTTATTTGAAAAAAATGAAATAAAACGAGAAAAAATAGGAGCATAAATGTGAGTACCCTTGCAATTTGCGGATTTAAATGCATGTAACTGCCCAACACTGATAACTTGCCACATTAAATTAGATTAGCTTGTTAAGCCTTGAACTTTATAGACAGGTGTGTCCAATCATAAGCAAAGGTATTTAGGCTGAGACCACATTGGCCGGACTGCAATATGCACGTTGCCATCCGTTTGCACTACAATCCGCACAATTTTGTGTTCCGCAAACAGATGGTCATCTCATGCTCTCCAAAAACTAATTGCAGCACAGTGTATGCAATATGGCCCCCCACATTGACATGCACTGCTATTCTCGCGCATGAGAAAACGCATCAGTGTGTATCTCCACCCCTAAATTAAATTTTTCCATAGTGTAGGGCACCCCACCCCATCACCAACCGCCAAAGGAGTAAATCTAGAAGACGAGCAAACCAGGAAAGGAAGCCTTGCACAAGTGAGGGGGTGAGTGTGTACCATAGTGGCATACATTTCCTTTGGAGAGGCAGGACAAACAGAAGGGTGCAGTACTTTCAATACTCAAGGAGGACTGAAGCTTAAGAAACAGAATGATAGTAATAAATGCAGACGACAGGTGACGGGGGGAAGGGTAGTACCCTTTGAATTTAGCATTAAGTAGATCATTCATTGGTCTCTTTAGGGGGACTGCACTCTTTACCTGACTGTAGGTGTTCAAGCAGACTTTGCAAAGATAAACTAAGCCTCCATAGATCTGTCGGTTTCTGATTTTCCTGACTACGTAGGGCTCTGAGGACCTTGGTAATTATATGTAGGTTTGGATAACGTGTGTAATGCAGTCAGATAAATTAATACCTATATACTGTATAGGAACTGTTTCCCTTAATATCCGAATACCAACTTTCCTCTAGAATACCCCCATAAGAAAAACAAACTCAAAGTTTAACTGTCACTGACAAATGTGTTTTTGCAGATATAATGATCTGCAAAAAAATTATAATGCCTTTTTTATTTTACTAAATTGTTTGCATTGGTAGGCCTAGTTTCCATTGAAATCAGTGGGCTACTGATCTGAATTCAATTTGATGATTCACAAGGAAATTGTGACTGCTTGGAAAACCCTTTTTATTTTCATGGTACCCTATTTATGGCCATGGTAAAATTTGCTTCGGCTGCCTGAAAAGCATTTTTCAGGAAGTGATTCCCTTTCTCATGGCACAGAGATCCTTAATGATTATCTATTATTGATCTGTTCTTTCACATTTTTTAATTCAAGTCTTTGCTTACTAGCAAAGAATTTGTGAATCAATATCTCTGAATGGATCTCTCTGATCCATTTACAAATACTATCGTAAGCCATAAATGAATGACAGTTTACGAAAGCCAGTAGAAGTTTGGTATTGTCATTAGACCACCAATATATTCTCGGAAAACTTCAAGGACATCCAATGGGATGAACTTCTAAGTACTAGTGCTCCTATATGTTAATGCCACATGTAACGGAGAACTGAGGGAAACAGGAGGGCACTTTACATTTTCTCTCGGACTGTTCCAAGACATTTTTCAAAGGGACAGGCTTAAATGCGCAGATTGTAACGTTTATGTGTCACAGATGTACTTTATTACATATATCTGTGACAGAGTAAGGGCTAATCAGAAGTTTATATCCTGTAAACCAGGCGCATGTGCTTTAGGGTAAATACCTCCTTTAAAAACAGTGCGTTTCCAAACACTCACGGACAGTGCATTCGTTAATCTGTATGAACCTTAAGGGCTCGTTTACACTACATCAGTTTGTACCCATTAATCAAACGCAGGTGCGTTTAAAAAAAATGGACAGACACTAAAACCCCATAGGATTTCATAATATCGTTCACACCTGCTGCGTTATAATCCATTCCGTTCCAGTCCGTTTAAAAAACGCACTGCATGCAGCATTTCTGTCCATTTTTTCATGCATTTTCTATAGAAATCTATGGAATACACATTGTTAAAAAATGGATACAAATGTATGAAAAAAATAGATACAAACTGAGAGAAACACATGCTGTGCGTTACTGTCAGTTTCTAGTGTGAACAAGCCCTTAAACAGTACAAAATAATGTCTTTCTTTTTAAATGAGACTAGAAAATACTATTCAAATGCATGTCTGTGCAACATTTTCCCCTTAAAGAAGAAGTCACACTCAAGTTGTTCTCATGTACCTAGTTTGACTTCTCAATGAAAAAAGTACCTCATGCCCAGCGTATTTCACTATCAACTAGATTAGCAAGAAATTTTGATATGCAAGTTCCAATATACTAGCTGTATGTGAAGAAAATTTTACTGTGCAAGAACAATCGAACAATTCAATAAAAGTTCTTATAGTTTAAAATGGTGCCCCAACCAATCAGATCTTATTTAACATTTGAAAGCGAACATCTTATTGGTTGGGGCACCATTTTAAAGAACTTTTTTTGAATAACCCTCAATGTCTCCAATCCAACAAACTTCTACTTGTTTAATTAATCCTGAGTAACCCTGGCTATAAAATGCCACTGATATGTTTAATATATTATGGAGAAGAACAGTAGCCTTAGATCAGATGTTCTCGGTAAAGGCAGGTTAGAAGAAAAATGGTTTCCATACTGCAGGTCAGTAAAGGTATTTACAAGTTTTGTATTGTTATTTTAAATATAGCATTTAAGCTGACAGCTGATCTGGGAGCTGACAGGAGGGACAGAGTGACACAGATGGACTGCGTATTGGTAAGAAGTGATCTTAGGGCTTCAGGGGCATTACGGCAGATGGGAGCAAGGGCTAAATTGGAAATGAAGACTGTAGGCTAACTGCTTCAAGGGCTATTAACCTAAATGTATATGTACACTATGGGCTTTGTCTTTGGTGAAAAAACCTCATACAGCAAGGGATACATTGTTTAAATTTAAAAAAATGTAGGTACCTCTTTCACATGACAGAACCATAAGAGCAGCATTTCAAGAGAATTGTTGGAATCATCTCTGACAGAAGCAAATTGCTCTAATTTCATCTGTTTCCATCTATGGAATTCGTCGAAGGCATCACCAGTCCCCATGCTCTCTCCAGGCACTCCATATACCAACTCAAGTGATGACAGCAATGTCTGCACCAAGAAGAATACAAATACACAGGAACTAATAAGGTAAAAATAATAAAATGTTAACTGTACATGTTAGTGTATTCAATACTGTGTTCAGCAATTATATATTTACAGTAAATGTGGAGGATGGGTCAGTATGTATCTATGAAGAGACAGCATTTTTACAATAGTATATAAAGTAGTTCAGGTCCAAAACGGAAGAGGAAATTAGCCTTAATAAAACAGTTTAATTTTAGTTGTCCCTTTATAACATACTCGCAGAGTATACAGTGTTGCCAGTCGGGCTCAGGCATTTCTGAGCAGGAAGATCACAAGATTCACCAACAAATGGCAGCACAAAGGTCAAATCTCCCATTAACCTTAAAGTGGGTTAAAAAAAAGTGATAAGGAGTGGTTTGTAAAAGTTGTAAAGTACTCTTTTTCTCCATGTCCTGAAACGTGCTTGTGAAGGTTCTCATTCATCCAGGTCATGGTATATCTGTTGTATTCAATTAGATCAACTGGACTTGAAGTTTAGTTCCTGAAGACGTTTTGCTAGTCATCCGACTGGCTTTCTCAATTCAGAATGACTTGTACAAGAATCTGTGGCAATTATGTACCCTGAAAAATCCCAATTAGCATATCACAGCCAGGTGTTAAGGGTATGATTGCATAGTGGCTAAGAGGTGTTATAGGAATGCCGAGGGTAAGGTGTCAAAACAGCATTGCACATGGCAGACAGTTGGTCTTCCTGCTGGTGGTTGGTGGGGGGGGGTGTTCGACACCAACTGTGTCAAAATCGTCTCAGATGTTTTTCAGGAACATACATAAAATATACACCCTGAATTTTTGGTAGAGTAAATCTATTTTAAAAACCTAGACACCCCAACACACATTGTTTGCAAACTTCCTGACTATGATTTATTCATCCTTTCTTTTAAACATAATATAACATACATAGACAGAGGAGTAACATAGTAATAGAAACATACTGGGGGCAACTTGAACTTAAGAGACTCAAGCTGTCCTCTGCTATCCTCTTCCCTGATTGTTGCCTCCTCCTCTTAAGGCTGTGCAGGGTGAGTATTTCAGTTTAGGAATGCCGAAAAGGTAAGTAAGGTTTGCAAGTATAAAATTATATGGGGGTGAACATGCCCTTTTAAAGAAGCTAGATGTTTTAAATGGATTATTTGTTTTGTTGAGCGGGTGCTGTTTTGTTTTTCGTGGAGAGGTTAATATTATTATTATTGATTTATATAGCGCCAACATCTTCCATGGCGCTTTACAATTACTTAGTCATACATTACATACAGGGTAATACATGTTATAGGTTGAGCTTGATACTGTTTTTAGCCAAAAATGATGTAAAGTTATGTAATTTAATGTGTCACTCAGAAGTCACAGCATCACAGTGACCAGAAAGAAAGACTTATTGCAGAAAGCATGACAGAAAACAACTTACCTAGATTTCTGTTTCCCAGTCACTATAATGGCAGCAGTTAACATGATTTCGCTGCCAAATCTTGCGTCCCAATTTAGTAGAACTTCCATTTTGTAGTGCTTAAAAAAAGTTTTGACTGAAGCCCATTTTGCAATTTTGCAAATCATCTCCACTGGGGCTTCAGCTTGAGCCACCCAGGAACAAGAATCCCTCTGGTCGAATGCGCCTAAAGACTCTGTGGTATCTTTAAGCCCCTCATCTGATAAGCTTTCTGTATACAGGAAACAATCCAGCTACTTAATGTTCTTTTACTTGGAGCTTGACTTTTTCTATGTCAATCTGGAACTATTAGAAGATGCTCTGTCCTCCTTCAACTTTCTGTTCAAGTAGATTCTAACTGCTTAGACAAGATCCAGCGTATGTAGCTTCCTTTTGATCGTATTTTTTGGACTTGGACAAAAGGACGACAGCACCACTTCTAGGTCTAAAGTGGAATTTTGAGGGAGAACCTTCAGTAGGAAGTTAAAACCTTGTCAATGAAGAATTGGATGTAAGGTTCCTTTATAGACAAAGCTCCTGTCTCGTCAACTCTGCACGCTGATGTGATGGCGATTAAAATGACTACTTTTCGAGTGTTAGAAACTCTTCTCTCGAAGGCTCGAATAGAGGTTGTCAGGGCATAGAGGAAAATTCCATACTGTTTTCCATCATATTTGGTTTTATTTTAACTATAGAATCTGTTGCCCAGTTTTTTTTACCAATATTGAGGATAGGGCAGAAACATGACCTCTTAATGTACTTTCATTAAGGTTAATTTTGTAATCTGAAAAGAGAAAATGTACTACTTGAGCTGAAGATGGATTGAAGCAGTTAAATTCTTGTGTTTCTGCATATTGTGCGAGCAGCTCACACACATTCTGTGATGTTACCTGTCTCCTAGATTTAAGCAAGAGCTAAATAAATTTGTCCTGAAACTTCTGCTTTCTTAAAGGGTATCTTCAATTTTCAAAAATAGTAAATTTAGATACACCAAGATCCCACTACTGAAAAACTTTTTGGGGATTTTAAATCTAAGCTGTGGATTCTGAGAAAATCACAGCAGTTACAGGGAAAGACCTGTCACTCCAGAAGCAGAAATTATAATATGTACCATCCCCGACCTCTAACTAGGATCTTTGGCTGCCTGCCAGCACACTTTGCCAGAACTATTAGCAGGGGGCCAGGTTATGGCCCTGGGCTATTCTGTATTAAAGATAGTGCTAAAGCATACAGGAAGACTGGCAGAAGCAGTTTTCTTCGTCCTGCTGCTCCTTTTTGGGAGGTAAAAAACACCAATCCTACCTCCCTGCCTCAGGTACTTTAAGTGTTTTTTTAAAAAACTTTATACGCACTAGAGTTTCCCTTTAAGTGAGTATAGTGACCATTTAACCTCTGCCTTTCAACATCCCTGCCACTAACTGGATGTGATCCAAATACTGTAGTGGCCCTTGAGTTAGCCAATTGGGACTTAGCTGAATCGCAATAGGAGGTTCTACTGACAGAGACAACAGGAGCGTGTTGGCATGTTGGCTTGATTATTATTATTGATTTATATAGCACCAACATCTTCCGTGGTGCTTTACAATTACATAGTCATACATTACATAAAGGGTAATACATATTATACAAAGTCATACATATTACATACACAGGTAATACATAATATAAGTAAACAGAGTGGGGAGTTTCTTACAGCAATACAGTGATACAATAGGAGAGAGGACCCTGCCCAAAGAGCTTACAGACTAGAGGATATGGGGGTGAGACATAAGGTGACGGGAATCGGTAGGCTGTAAATAGATTGGCAGTGGAGCGTGAAAGGCGGGTTGGATCATATTGGGTAGTAAGGGGGTAATGTTTAGGCCAGGTTACATGCTTGCTTAAAGAGGTGGGTTTAAGGTTACGTTTGAAGGTGTTAAGGGATGGTGAGTGACGGACAGACAGAGGAAGGGAGTTCCAGAGCAGAGGGGCAGCACGAGTAAAGTCCTGAATGCGGGCATGGGAAGAGGTGACAAGAGTGGAAAAGAGGAGGGTATCGTTTGCAGAGCGGAGGTTGTGCCTGAGACAATATCGCTGGATCAGCTCTGAGATATATGGAGGGGCTATGTTGGATAGTGTTTTACAGGATAAGGTAAGCAGTTTGAACTGGATCATTTGCGTGATGGGCAACCAGTGGAGGGACTGACAGAGAGGAGAGGCATTAGAGATGCGAGAAGAGAAATGAATGAGCCGGGCAGCAGAGTTGAGAATGGATTGAAGCGGTGCCATGCGTTTGTTTGGTAAACCACATAGGAGTGTGTTGCAGTAGTCCAACCGGGATATGATTAGGGCACGGACTAGGATTTTTGTAGCTTCCTTTGAGAGGAAGGGTCGAATGCGGGAGAATTTTTTGAGTTGGAGCCGACTGGAGTTGGCAAGCAAATTGACATGAGGTTTGAAGGAAAGATCGGAATCTAGTGTTATTCCCAGGCAGCAGACATGAGGAGATGGGGATATGGGTGTTGTGCAGCCTTTGCTGTACATTCTCTGCTCCGTTTCAGGGAAAGCAAGCATAAAACTTATGGAACTTTGTATTTTTCTCTAATGCCATCAGGTCTATTCTGTGCTGATCCCATTTGTCCACTAATTCTTGGAATATCCCTGGATAGAGACTGCACTCGCCCCCGACTGGACCTTCTGTATGAAGATTGCTGTTATGCTTAGCAGGTATGTTTGCACCCATTCGAAGATTAGCTTCCCTACTTAAAGTACTCTCCAATTTTGTGTTCCCACCCTTCTGAATATTAAGAAATGTTGAAATATTGTGGCTTCTGACCATGAGAATTGGGCCGTAAAACCTGAAGGGCTTTTGTTAAAATCTCAAAAAAGGCTTGTCTGGACATTTCCTTTCCTGGCCTGTACGTTTTTAACAAACAAAAGGACTTGTTTGCATTTTTAAAGAAGTCAGCCCATTTAGTCCTCTCTCTTGGCTAAAAAATATGCTCTTCCACCCTATGCTTTATTGATTATGGAGCTTAGTTTCTCTCCAAACAATAAATCACCTTCAAAGGGTAACAGGCACAAGTTAGTTTTTGAGGCTGTATCCACCTGCCAGGGCTTTAGCCACAGAGCCTGGCAGGCACTGAGAGACCCATTGACCTTGCTGCAAGCCTGACTAGGTCCACTGGGGCTTTTGAGAAAAAGTCAATGGCTAGCTTGAGATCTCCAAACATTTCTGACATTTTGGGCCTCTTTACACCTGAATTCACAGCCTCTTCAATATTCTGTACCCATAGTCTCATGGATCTTGAAACATCATTGCCTCAGCTAGACTAAAGGAAGCCCCCACGATTAAAAAAAATCCATTCTCAAGGAATATTCAAGTCCCTAAAATGGGCAGCATCTTCCACCAGCAGTGTGGTACTTCTCGCCAGTCTGGCCATTGTCACATCTACCTTCAAAATAGAGTCCCAGAACTGGTATATTGACTCCTCCGTTGGATACTTCTTAACATATTTGCCAGTTAGGACAAACTTCTTGTCTGTTTTTTCCATTCTGTGCTAATGATTTCCTGGATTGAATTATGAATTTCTTCTTGATGATTGGAAACAATTTATCAGCTGCAGATTTCTTGGATTCTGTGATGGTTAGAGACAAGTTATTTCTTACTGCCTTAACTAGCAGCTCGATAATATCCAGATCAAAGTTGGTCTTTGGATCAGAATGCTCCTGCATAAGCATACATTTTCTCCTTTTTCTTTTCTCTTTACCGACTTCTGCATACTCTCGTTGACAGTATTCTTTAGTTGCATGAGAGAATCCAGAGAATGTGCTTGGACAAGATTAGCAGAAGCACCAGCATCCTCTTTATGTTAAGGTTCCACTTCTGTAAACTTGCTTGGCTTCTCAGACATTGAGAGGCTGTAGGGAGACAGAATCAAAATGTCAGAAACCAGACAACTTGAAACATTGCTCTCCTTCCATACTCACCCCTGCTTCCATAATGTAAGCATAATAAGCTATCCAAACAGGCAAACAAAACAGATTTTAAAAAGCTGAAAGAAACTTGCATCCAGAAGCACAGCAACAGACTTCAGCACAACCCGGAGTAGCATGCAGTATGACTGAAGCAAACAACAAACAAACCGGAATTTTAAAATTTGCAGGCTAAAAATACCCAAGAGCTGTTCCAGAACCTCCCCCAATGCTTTCAAGCTGAAAACCGCTATCCTATAGACTTTGCCGCCATCAGGAGCAGGCTGGGAAAGCATCAGCCACAAAAAAAAAATCAGAAAAGATGTAATTGCCACAACTTCCATGTACGCGCAGCAACCATGTTGGAAGGGAAAGACTTCCTGGGCAGCATTTACAGATCTTTTAACTTAACACTGCAACACAAAATTATTAAGACATTTAACAAACTACTCTTATAGGCTTGGTACAGATGGGTAGACCAGGACTCAATATAGTCGTTTTATTATTCCCCGCACTCCGGTTAATTTCAGTTATTGATGGTGCTGTTTCCCCTGATTCTGCTCACCACCAGCAGTAGTATACTATTGTAGTAAATGTTTACAGGGAAACGCACTCATTCAAACTTCAATCAGTTTATTTGTGACATATTGGTTCACACAACGTTTCGGGGTCCTCCCCCTTCCTCAGGTGCAGGACTCAATATAACCAATCAGAAGTCTGTTAGGAATTATAAAAGAACCACTATCTGCTCAATTGAGGATCACAGGATCAACCATATTTTCCTGCCTTGGCTGATCACCTGGAGTGTCCAATTTTGCCTTAAGATTGGTTGTGTGTGATTGGTCAAGTCAGAATTTATAGAATGACTGTGCAGCAGTCCTTCATAGCAAAACCTACACTATTATATCATCAAAAAAGTTATTTTCTTATTTGTTTATGTGACATTGTTGTGTTTGGAAGGAAAAAAAGGACTGTTCGCAATTAGACCTTTTCATATGGTTAAAAATGTACCAGTGTTACATATACAGTGCAAAGAATGTAACCTGTTTTACTTCTTGCATTTAAACTGCATTGGAATTAAGCCAAACAATAAAAGAACACATAATGATATAGAACATTCCCAATGTCTAACACAAGATTCCATGATAGGAAATGGGGGCAGTAAGGTGCTAAAATAATAAATGCAATGTTCAAATAACCCAAAAAGTTTAAAACATTTAAAGGGTATCTCCACAGGTTTTTTTTGTAGTCAGTTTTACTGAAGAACAGGAGGTAAAGGAGCTGTGTCTTGCATGCGCATCACACACTTGAGTCCGCGACGGAGGAGCGAGAGATCAGGTAAGTTCTCCAACTTCATTCCAGGCTCCTGCAGGTTTTAAGACACAGCTCCTTTACCTCCTGTTCTTCAATAAAACAGTCTACAAAAAAATGCATCTTACCAGTGGAGATACCCTTTAAATGTGCCTTAAATGCAGTGCATTTATTTGAAGCATTTGCCATAACAAGTACACAAAAATAAAGCACAACTTAATAAAAGGTTTTTTGTTATCATAAGTGGACATTTCAGTATTTGATCTTTATTTAAACAGTCAAATTCATGGTGATGTAGTTTTAACAATAATTCAATGATTACTTAAAGGGCATGTCCACCCCAAAATTGAACTTTTGATATGTGGTAGGGCATGCTCCCCCAGCCCCAACCACATTAATATAATTGTTAGAAAGTCCCCCGATTCTTACTTACCTGCCCTCTCTCCTCCGCTGCAGTGTTCAGGCCCTCTGCTTGCATGGAATTGAAAGCAGGGGGCGGGACCGGCAGCCGCGTCCGTGATTGGCTGAGAGGCAGGGAGGGCTGCACTGAGCATGCCTCAACCTTGATGAGGTTGAGGAAGTCTCAGGCACAGCATGAGTCACACACTGCTCCTACACAGCAGTTTCCTGGACTTTGGAGGGGCACAGCAGGGGAACTATTTTGAGCAGGAATGTAAGGTAAGGAGTGTTTTAAACTACTTGATGTGGCCAGTAAGGGGTTAAATTTTAGTTTTGGGGGTGGACATGCCCTTTAACAATAATTTATAACCCCCCTATTCCCCCACCACATACACATTCTAGTCTGTGTCATCCACTATGAAAAAGGTTATCCCACTCCTCCATGCAGCAGCGTTTTACAGCTTTGAGGTGTTTGAGACATTTCTCGCTTGCTCACCTCATTTCAAATCCCCAAAAATATCATGTCAAGATTTAATGTATTGGACTTTACAATGGTTTCAAAATCTTTACTGGTATCTTAATTTAAAAAAAAAAGTTCTAATCAGGATCATATATTTAAAGATGTGTAGCCACATCTGTATCAGGCTACAGACAAAATCCAATGAAATCTGTCTGTGAACTGCTACACATTGGTACTGTGTGTACCCATCTTCAAATCCTATTGTTTATTAAAAGTCGTGCTGCAGACAGATAATCAATAAAGTCCTAAAAAAAAAGTAAACCTGCAGTCAATATCTTCTGGCAGCAAGGATTTTCTTTCTTTAGTAACAGATTTCTACTATGACTGAGTAACATGACCAATTTCATAGAAGCTATGTAGTAATGTTAGAAGATATGATTAGAAATCCAGTTTAGACAAAAAAAAAGCCAAAGGAGCTAGTTCCCAGTTTAGTTTCCAAATAGAAATCACACCTGTACCTGTAACTGTTCAGTGCGCGTCTCAAGTGGCAATTCATCTACTTCCATAATAAATCGGTCCACTGACGAAAGCAGAGATTGCTGGACACTGTTTCTACTCGTTATCAGTGTATTTAATTTTTCCTGTAAAAATGATTGGAGGAGAACTATAGTCTGTTTAAAATTTATAAAAATTATAATTAAAAGTACCTAGGGCAGGGTTGTAAGATTGATACTTTCTACCTCTTAGTATAATTTCTATAAAAAGTGGCAGCAACAAAGAAAACTGCTTCTGCCAGGCTTCCTGATAGATTCAGCACTATCTTTAATACAGGAAGACCCAGGGAACTAACCTAGCAGATCAAAAGTATATGTGCTGTAGCACTCATTTTTAAAAAGTTAATTTTTACAGTATAGTTGTCCTTAAAAACACATAGCTACTTAAAACTGCCTCCTTGCCATCTCCTCCTGGATGTCTCAAAGCTACCTCAAATTAAATCTTTCTAAAACTGAACTGATCATTTTTCCACCGAAACCTGGTCCTGTCCCATCTTTCCCGATCTCTTTTGACAATACCCCTATTCCCCTATCCAATCTGCATGCTGCCTAGGGGTAATTATTGACTCCTCTCTCTCCCTTTCTAACCACATTAACTATGTTGCGAAAACCTGCCGCTTCTTCCTTCGCAATATAGCCAAAATCCGCAGGCTCCTTTCTCTCCCAACCACCGCTACGCTTATGCATGCTCTCATCCTAACGCACCTGGACTATTGCAACCTACTACTTTCTGGTCTTCCTGCTTCCCACCTCTCTCCCCTTCAGTCTATACTTAACTCTGCCACAAGTATTGTTTCGCTCTCTAATAAACCGGATCCCAAATCTCCTCTGTATCCGACAACAAACTGGCTCCCCGTTAAACAGTGCATTACATACAAAATCCTTCTCCTTACATTTAAATCCCTTCGCTCTGCTGCTCCTCCTTATATTTCCTCTCTAGTCTCCCCATATGTTCCTGCCCATACCCTCTGCTCATCGCAGAACCAGATCCTATACAGACCCCCCACTCAGACTGCTTCCTCTCGCCTTAAACCTCTCTCTCTTGTAGCTCCCATCCTCTGGTATTCTATTCCCCTCTCTCTACATCAAGAAACCTCAATCAGCAGGTTTAAATCTAGCCTTACATCCTACCTATCTGGTAACCAGCACAGTATTTGATTGTTCTATTTGTACTGCATACGTCTCACTCCAGCACTTATACCCATTCCATTTTATCTGTGTTACATGCCTAACTAGGTTGTAAGCTCTACGGGGCAGGGACCTCATTAGCTCTTGTGGCAAAGCCCTAGCACTTCTATTTATATATTTATGTACTGAACTATCTAGGTATTTATCCCCCTTGTATGACTTTATTGTATTTTAATACTGTACAGCGCTGCGTCCCCAAGTGGCGCTATATAACATATACATACATACAACTGTTTCAAGTACTTTCAATTAAGCACATTTAATCAGCCATTTTTTAAGACAATTCCATGCACTAGTGTAATTTCTACATATAAATAATACTGATTAAATATAATGAAGTCTGTGGATCCAATGTTCTAGATCAGTGCTGTGTTTTAAGATAACCTCTTTAATTTATTTACCAATTACTTATTCTTCACCATTTCATATAATCTTTGTAACGATCCCCCTTACCGTATCTGAGCAGTGTTGGATCATTTCTTGTGCCACCTTATATTCTGTCCATGATTTATCTAGATTACATAGAGAAGATGGAGCAATAAGTTTTTCTTTAGTTACAACTCTGACTGCCTCCAGAAGATCATTACCAATGTCCAGGTTATCATTTTCATGTCTGGAAAAAAACATTTGTGTAAAAGTTAGGCTACAAACTATGTTTATTCTTAGACTTGTGTCAATTAAGATATTATCTGGTTTGATCTTCCGGACATTACCTAATTTGCATATCTGGACTTGCATACCACAAATAAGGAATTAATGGTGGCTATAGACACCAAGATCACAGTCGTACGATATTGGGATATTACGCCTTGATTTGTCAGATCAGATACTGCAGAACATTTCACCCCATTGCATTGTTTTAAATGGGTCACACGGCCAGCCGCACCTAAATTTTGCCAGTACAGCATTATTTCCATCAGACAGATTACTGATCAGGTGTGCTGACTGGCAAACTGTCTGATGAGTAAAATTGCCAGATGTGTACATTTTCCTATACAATATCCATTTTAATATAGGATCACTCTATCTGCAAGTTTATGGTATTTGAAAAGTGAGGTGTTCTAAAGTTTAAGTATACATTTTATCCAGTTATTGACATTGTTGAATTGACAGAATCTATGAGAAATTAACCATAAACCAAAGCCATCTGTTTTGCATCAACAGTGCAGATTTAAAAAGTTTATCAAGAAAACCAAAACATTTGAAACGCTTGACAAAAATAAAATGCAAAACTGTTATCACCAACAAAATGTAACCACTCACCTAGCAGATCTAAGGATTTCAATTTTAGTAGTTAAACTTCTCATTTTATTTCCAACTGCAGATTGCAAATCTTTCTCTAAATCACTTAGAGCTCCCTCATACACCTCCTTTTCTTTCTATTAACAAAGAAAATTTAACATTAATGAAAGAATTATATTCACACAATAACAACTGCCAAATTCCGTGCATAGTCAATTTAAATAAATATGCCCTAAAATCTATTTGAGTGGTTCTCAAACTTTTTCAGAATGCCGCACACTTGTTAATGCATATGTCGGTCACTGCACACTTGTATAAATAATGGTGCCGGTGAACGGCAGCCAATCGCAGAGGCGGCTGGTGGTCCAGCCCCTCTCTGCTGCTTCTGGTTAGCAGAGAGCTGGAGAAAACAGCCACGGTAGTGAAAGGCTGTAAGGTTTGGAAGCTTTTATTAGAGATCTAACTCGGCGGTAGGGGGTGGGCAAGAGAGAGGTACAATATATCAAAATGTTTTCTTTAGGGTGGATATACCCTTTAAATTTAAATTCCCAATATGAAATCTTATGTATCTGTTGTATTCAATTAGATCAACTGGACTTAGTCTTGAAGACGTTTCGCTAGTCATCCCACTGGCTTTCTCAATTCAGAATGACTTGTACAAGAATCTGTGGCAATTATTAAATTACCCTGGAAAATCCCAATAAGCATTTGGCAAAGGAACGTGACTGGTTCAAGAGAGGTGTCAAGGAGGCCATTTATATATATTGAAAATAAAGAAACCAAGCCTAAATAGAGGGTTCGATACCAACTGTCTGCCATGTACATTGCTGTTTTGACACCTTACCCTAGGCGTTCCTATAACACCTCCATGCAATCACGCTCTTAACACCTGGCTGTGATATGCTAATTGGGATTTTCCAGGGTACATAATTGCCACAGATTCTTGTACAAGTCATTCTGAATTGAGAAAGCCAGTCGGATGACTAGCGAAACATCTTCAAGAACTAAACTTCAAGTCCAGTTGACCTAACTGAATACAACAGATATACCATGACCTGGATGAACAAGCATGAAATCTTATGATATATACATTAAAAGGACAAGTACACTTTTATTTTAAACTCGCCATTTCTTTATCCTAA
The DNA here is from genome assembly GCA_019447015.1 of Hymenochirus boettgeri. Classification (NCBI taxonomy): domain Eukaryota; kingdom Metazoa; phylum Chordata; class Amphibia; order Anura; family Pipidae; genus Hymenochirus; species Hymenochirus boettgeri. The sequence goes on along the minus strand of CM033474.1, from coordinate 70,577,033 downwards.
CTTTGCTTTTTCCTGTCATTGAGAATTCTGATAAGGTAAGTTGAAAAATGGTGTACATGTTCTTTAAAGGGTAACTGAACTGAACAAGTGGCATTTATCAAAAATAGCACACTCATACATGTAAAATGACTCCAGAATCATGCTTCTAGCTGCAATCTATCCAAAGTTACAGCCCTATAATAGGTTGAGAGAAAAACCTCTCAACCAACATAAAAATGTTGGTGTCTCAAGATACAGGTGATACTGAACCAACTAATGAGCTGACAAAAACCAAAAGGTGTAAATTGAGAAAAGACTAAACGTCAGCCTTGTGGTACCCCCACTGGGAGCGGGAAAGAAGTATGTAGTGGGACGCACTAAAAATCCTTCCCGAGAAGTAGAAGGACAGCAAAGAAAGCCCAGTATCCTGGATATAAAGTAGTAGACGGTGATTATTAGTAAAAAGGCTGATAAAGAGTAGTGAGTAGCAACCTTCAGATTTATCATTAAAGGGTAACTGTGGGGGGCGGAGCCTGACCGGGCATGTAGGAAGACGTGTTCCTGAGCTGCTCCCGCCACGCGGTTACAATATCGGCTATAGACCTAAGACCCATCAGACATAACAAACAAAATTTATGGTCTTAACTGAGGGGAAACAACATAGAATGCCTCCAATGCCTCCAAAAAAAGCTCAAGCGAAGGGGAACATGGAAGATTGGCTGAAAGCAGACCACCCCAAGGCCTCCCAAGGCGACGCTCTAATCATACCAGAGGCCACACCATGCACTAAAATGGACCTGGACAAACTTTATAGTAACCTGGAAAAAGCAATCCAAGCATCTCAGGCACAGATTATAAAGGAAGTCCGACAAGAAATAGCACAATTAGGAGACAGAGTCTCCACACTAGAAAATACCACAGAACACCTAACAACCTACTGTCAGCAAACGGAAAATGATATAAAGGAACTGCGCCATGATGTGTATCTCCTCCGCGAACAACAGGAGGACATGGAGAATCGCGCCCGACGCGGGAACATAAGAATAAGAGGTCCCGAAGGTAACAGATTTATCACAATACTTACCGACCCTCTTCCCATGTGGCACCAACACTCCTATAGAAAGTTCCTTATGGAACGAGCACATAGAGCACTACTCGCGCTAAGCGCTGCCCAATGAACCACCCAGAGACATTATCTGTAAGATGCATTCTACCTTACACCTGTTAAAGAGGCCAGGGAGAAAGGGTTTATTGAATTCGATGGGGCTAAAATCAGCTTTTACCAAACCTATCCACAACCACGCTAGCAAAAAGGCGCGAATTCAGGCCCTTGATAGAAATCTGCTCCGTCATCAACTGAAATATAGATGGGGATTTCCTTTTAAATTGACCGTTCTAAAAAATGGGCAGACTCGGGATACAACACAATCCCAGGCACGCACCAACAGAAACCAGCATGACAGGGCCTCACCACCAAAAACCATGTGGCATCAAGTGGCATCGAAATGCAGCATAGCCCCAAAAAGAACAATATGGGACCCACGATCCAATCCCTACTTGACATACAAAGTATGCTTGAAATAAAACCAAAAAAGAACAAAGCCTTAACACAGATCTACGCACATTTATCACTGAACGGATTACAACAACATGAAAAACCCCCCAATTGCCTATACCCTCACCCTCATGCCTATGGAGTGGAAAGTAGAGCCTACCACAAAAAAAAAAACCCCCCAAAAAAAAAAAAAACAAACTGCGAAATGTTTGAGACTAACGCCCGAGTTAACTAACGTAACCCAAAGGACACAACACAGCATATGCTTGTCATTACAAGCAATAAGGAGTACCCCTTCGCCTAACATGTCTATACCAACCCAAGAGGACTGCAAAACGACCCCATACAAGAGGAAAAGGACATGACTCCAAACCCAGAACTGGATAAACTCTCCTCTACCCCCCCAAATAATCTAATTTCTCCCACACACTCACTATCCAAATACAGTATTGTACTACATGATACTAACAATCCTAAAGGATACAACGCCATAACTGTGTACCTATTCAGTGCTAGGGGGAGCATACCCCTACTATGTATAACGTTATTGAAGGAGGGGGGAGCGGGGAGGGGGTGACAAAGAGGACTAACAGGGAACTTAATCTCACAGCTTACAATACCTTGATAAGGTATTATATGTTATGCATGTATTATGGGTATTATGTGAGTGGGGACGGGTCCCAAAAGGCAGTGAAACCGCAGTGCCTGTTCTGGATGGGGGGGGGGAAACTTGATAGTACTACACACAACACAACCAAACCAACCCAAGATATCCGTGAAACAAAATATCATACGAGAAAAGGTGTATGTTAGGGTGGCGTTCCCCCCTCACCCGGAGCAGGCACATCATCTACAGAGCAAGGTACAAGGCAATATAGGTATCAATATGGATATTTAATGTGGACCATTATGAATAAGTTATAAAATGTAATGTATAAAATGAAAATCCCTGCGCTACGCGGGGCCGCACGGCAGGGCGGGAGCGACACGAATCAACAGCCTTAATATTTATCTGCAGGTGGGAAAATCCCCCAATACCACTTACCTTACCCACTAAATTATCCTAGTCAGGATAACTAAAACTAAGGAGTACGACTCCGACTATATATTCTAAACCGACCCTGCCCTGCCGGGACGGCACCACTTAAATAACGATCTATATGTAAACAGATAGCCGGTATACTCCACATATCTGCAACCTCTGCCTCAAACGGGCTAAAGACATAGTTGGGACTTGTCCGCTGAAAAAATTCTTATATTCCCTAAACTAACCCGATCAATGATGAAAACAGAGCTTACTCCAATGTGGAAAATAAAGCCTGCTTAACTGAGATCACACTAATAAATACAACCTTTCACTCCCATAATACTAATAAATATAACCTTCCCCCCCCGGCGATGAGACCCCCTCTGCTCACCCCTAAATACATACCATACTTTATATAGAAAGAACATCGTAACAACTTAATAGATTACAAGCCACAAAAATGAACACTATTTACATAACATCTCGGATTCATGATATATATTAAAATAACTAACTAATAATGTACCTACAGTTATAAACTATTATTAAATGGTGCAAGGAGCCAAACCAACCCCAATACAACAAACTAATATAGGACTGGCTCTACATAACCAGTAAGAGCTGGCAAATCTCAATCTCTAAAAAGACTGGAAATATTGGTGGGATCACCTACACAGGAAACCCGTTAGCTGATATTTCACCTAGCGAATGCTTCTTCCCTCTCTTCTAATGAGAAATGAAGTCATATCTATATCAAACTCAGAGAAACCCTTTAAACAATATACCCCATACCTAAACAACCAGAACCGCTGACGGTCAGGCAGCGGGAGAACACCCCTAATAATACCCGGTACCATTTGGGTAGCCTCTTCCCCCACAGAAAGAGAAAGAGGTAAGACCACCTCTGATAAATTCACGAATTGTAAGGACTGAAGGATCCTTACCCCAAATAAACTACAACTAAAATGGTCTGTCTACGTACAGACCTAAACTATGGATTCTATAATCGAGCAATCCCTTCAAGTTAATGTTTGCTGTTGTATGTGCTCTGTATTATGTTGTTAGAAAATATAAATATACCATAACTATATTGAAATGTATGTAATATGTGCTCAAAAATAAATAAAAAAAACTATTGAACAAAACAAAAAAAGGGTAACTGTGGTCCAAAAATGACTTTAGGTAAATTGACGGGAATTGCTTTCTTGAGGATTTTTGCAATTTACTTTTATTATTTATTTTACATTGTTTTGAAGATATTTACATTTGTATGTGTGATATGGCAGCATCACCAGATCCCCTGCACTTCCTGCTTCCTGCACTGAAACCATGTCCCTCATCTGTGTTTCCTCCTCCTCGTAGGCCCCAATGGCCCCTCCCCTTGCAGCCCCTTGGGCCTTTCCCTTGCAGCCTCCCGGGGGGCCCCTCCCACTCGGGCCCCCGGGGACCCTCCCACTCAGGGGAGGGGCCACAGGACCCGCGAGTGTCCGGAGCCACAGAGTCCGTGAGTGGAAGGGGCCACAGGGGGCTGCAAGGGGAGGGGACACAGGGCCCACAATTGGGAAGGGCCAGCAAGTGGGAGGCATTTAAAAAAGCAGTGCTGTGGGCTGTGCTGTTCTCCCCACCCCCTCCTACCTTTTAGTCATGCACTGAGCATGTGCCAACCGCAGATTAGTGGAGGAAACAGTATTTCTGACCGCAGATTAAGAACCTCCCACCCCCCTAACTTTCTGATCAGTGATTTCTTCATATTTTGGGCTGTGCAGCACGTAGAGAGGTGGTTGATGGCTCGTTTTAAAAAAACTTTCATTTAAAATAAACTTGTTTGGAGACCACAGTTCCGCTTTAAGTAGATCCACTTTAGTGAGTAAAGTTTCCATGTATTGTTTTGGACGGAAGCCTAAATGTAGGTAATTAGAGTTAAAAAGATGATGAACCAGGTTAGCCTCGTTCATCGTGGTTTGATTGGAGTGCCGTCACGTTTGTATCTGAGACATTGTTTGTATGTGAATGGTTCGGGAGAGGGTTTCTCAAGGATAGGAGATACAACAGTGTGTTCGAATAAGGAGGAAAAGAAATAGTTGAGAGGTACAAGTTAAAAAGAAAAGTTAGGTGAGATGAGGAATTATATAAGAGGGGATAGGATCAAGGAAGCATGTGCTGTAATATTGGTAAAGCTTTTTAGGGCATAGTTGGAGGGGGGAAGACAATGAAGAGAGGCAAGACAAAACTGTGGAAATATAAGGATAAGTACCATATATACTCAAGTATAAGTCGAATTTTTCAGGCTTTAAAGTTAGCCTGAAAGCCTAACCTCGACTTATACTCGGGTCAAGTCCTAATTTAGGTCCAAATTCTGCAATTGCGGATAGTAACCAGTAGGTGGTACTGTGTTAACCTGCATAAAGTTACAGGAGCTGTTCTTACCTTTACAATCGTTCCTGCTTCCAGTAGTCTGGCTGCTGGACCCACTCAGCACTGTCACTGCTCATCTGGATGCTGTAAATCTGATTGGTCTCCTCAGTTTGGGGCAAAAAACAGCTGCTAGTACAGTGCAAATGACAGCTTGAAACTACAACTCTCAGGTGACATTTTTAACTATTGGGATCAGAGAGTCCTTTACTTTATGGGGGTCAGAGGGCCCTTTACTATATGGGGTCAGAGGGCCCTTTACAATATGGGGTTCAGGAGAATTGTAAATGATGGTAAGCGTAATTAAAAATTTACTGAACCTTGCCACTCCACATGTTTAGGAACAAACTCCCAGCAACAAAGCATGCTGGGAGTTGTAGTTTCCAAACATCTGGAGTGCCAAGGAATTGGGGGTACTGGGGTACTGGATTTGGCTATTACTATATGGGATTCATGTATGGGAATTCTGCTGTCCATTTAAAGGGCAACTAATTTCTACCCTCGGCTTATACTCGAGTCAATTAGTTTTTACAAATTTTTCAGGTAAAAATAGGTACCTCAACTTGTACTCGGATCGACTTATACTTGAGTATATACAGTACCTTTGCTCGGCTAAAGACAAAGCACTCCAGATCTAATTATGGCACTTTCAAATTTTATTAAATATTTATTCTGGTTACTCTTACACCAGTGTCAGTTAGCAACATGGCAGTGTATTTTTTAATCTGATCCATAAGCCACTGCTGTGGGATATTACAGCTAAGATGACAAGTGGTTAAAGGAGCAATAGAGTCCAGGGTGGTGAAAACATTGTTTATGTGGTAGGTGGCTGCTAGCTCTGGGCCAGAAAATAAGGGCATAGTGATAAGTTGTTGAAGAAGAGCGACAAGTGAATAGGTGTAACTAGTCACTTGTCAGTGAAGGTTCTCATTCATCCAGGTCATGGTATATCTGTTGTATTCAATTAGATCAACTGGACTTGAAATGTAGTTCTTGAAGACGTTTCGCTAGTCATCCGACTGGCTTTCTCAATTCAGAATGACTTGTACAAGAATCTGTGGCAATTATGTACCCTGGCAAATCCCAATTAGCATATCACAGCCAGGTGTTAAGGGCGTGATTGGATAGTGGCTAAGAGGTGTTATAGGAACGCCCAGAGTAATGTGTTAAAACAGCATTGTACATGGCAGACAGTTGGTGTCGAACCCCCCCACCTCTATTTAGGCTTGGTTTTCTTATTTTCACATAAATGGCCTCCTTAACACCTCTCTGGAACCATCACGTTCCTTCGCCAGTATGTTAACATTACAATCTTCAAGGTATGTCCTTTATCCTTAGATGCAGATACACGGCTGAGTCCTGACCCGGAATTGGCTCTTCTGTGCTGGGCCATACGTTGATGCAGTTGCTGTTTGGTCTCCCCCATACAAATCAAAGATTCTTCACTGCATATTGATGTCGCTTTTCTTGTGTTTAGGTATTGGTTCTTTCGGATCTACCAATTGCTGCCTCAGTGTGTTGTTCGGTTTAAAGACAGGAATACGATGTTTTTTGAAAATTCTCTATTCTCGGAGACCCCTGCTACATATGGGATGACCATGTTCTTCCTCCTGTCTGCTTTTCCCCTTCACTGGCTTTCTTGTACGCTGGTAGAAGTTAGGAAAATGGTAAACTGGAAGTAGAGGTTTACAGAAAACCAACACACACAGATCAGTATTGATTAAACCCACCACCCCTTAGTCACAAGCTGGGTGTCATCAGAACCCTGCAACACAGAGCAGAACATCCCCACTACACAGAGGCGAAGTGAAAGAAATGAAACATCTCAGAGGAGCCCTTAAACTGTGGAAATCCAGACTGGGCCTTTGTCAAAGAAGTAGAAGGAAAGAAAAGACACAAATACCAACAGTGAAGGGGAAAAGCAAGACAGGAGGAAGAACATGGTCATCCATATGTAGCAGGGGCTCCCGAGAAATTAAGAAGAATTTTCAAAAAACATCGTACCCCTGTCTGCTTTAAACGAACAACACACTGAGCAGCAATTGGTACATCCGAAAGACCCAATACCTAAACACAAGAAAAGCAAAATCATATATGCAGTGCAGTGTCAGTGAAGAATGCTCTGATTTGTATGTGGGGGAGACCAAACAGCAACTGCATCAACGTATGGCCCAGCACAGAAGAGCCAATTCCTTGGGTCAGGACTCAGCCGTGTACCTGCATCTTAAGGATAAAGGACATACCTTTGAAGATTGTAATGTTAACATATTGGCAAAGGAACGTGACTGGTTCAAGAGAGGTGTTAAGGAGGCCATTTATGTGAAAATAAAGAAACCGAGCCTAAATAGAGGTGGGGGGGTTCGACACCAACTGTCTGCCATGTACAATGCTGTTTTAACACCTTACTCTGGGCGTTCCTATAACACCTCTTAGCCACTATCCACGCCCTTAACACTTGGCTGTGATAAGCTAATTGGGATTTTCCAGGGTACATAATTGCCACAGATTCTTGTACAAGTCCTTCTGAATTGAGAAAGCCACTCAGATGACTAGCGAAACGTCTTCAAGAACTAAACTTCAAGTCCAGTTGATCTAATTGAATACAACAGATATAGTCACTTGTCAGTTACCTGCTCCCAATCCATATATTAGGCACGTAATATATGTATTACTAACCCAGTATTTAAGGACAATTACAGGTCCCATACATTTCCTCCCTCAATTCGATTAACGCTGTGATTACCAATATTGCAGCTAATGATTGACTGCTATTTCCCCTGCTGCCTCTTCTGCACATGCTCAAGTCCCTATAGCTCAATGAGCAGGGGGAGGAAAACCTGACAGAAAGGTAGAAAACTGGGGCAATATTAATGATTAAATAGCTGTTTAGAAATGCATGTAATAGCAAGTGCTAAAATTAGCAGTTGAAGTTGGGACAAATAACATATGATCTTTTTGTTTTGAAGGTGTACATGTCCATTAAATTTGAGATGGCTGTGATCAGATCACAGAAAGGGAGAGACAGAAAAATGAAATAGCAAACATAGGTGGGTAAAGTTTACATCTACCAAAATGAGTCTCTGTAGTGGGAGGTAACAGAGAAGTTTAGTGGCAGCAACGGTTGGCAATTTATGTATTACCGTATATACTCAAGTATAAATCGAGGTTTTCAGGCTTAAAAGATAGCCTGAAAACCGAACCTGGGGTGACCAACCTGGCCCATGCTGGGGGCTGTAATTACAAATAGCCCCCCAGGCTCTGTCCAGGCCGCCGGTGTAGCCCCGCACCAAACAGGCTGCTACGCCCACAACCCGCTCTCCCTTTGTCACACCCACTCGTGGGTCTGGGGGGCTACAAAAAATCTTGGCCGAGCTGCATCTGACGGGCAGGGCATCACTGGTTTAGATCTGGTTACTTATGCTATGGAGAAAATAACTATGGTATGAAACACCATTCACAATCAAAGTCCAACCCCATAAGGCAGGGTACACATAAGGCAAATCAGCCCATCCATCTGATGGCTCAGGTAATATTCTCAACCGGAATTTTTTTTTTTTTTTTTTTTTTAAGGGGGTACTAAATTCTAAACTCTCTCCTTTAGCTATAGTTAGAGTAAGGAGTCCAAAGAAGGATTTTCATATACAATTAATGGATATTATTTATCAGTGAACAATGCTCACTGAGATGAACACGGGTCTATGTATCTCAAGGCCAAAGAGCTCATACAAAGAAAACACTACCAGAACAAGCAGACATCACACCAAGGATCCCCATCACCACAAATCACACAGGCTTTGGTATATAAAGTCCTGTGACTGTTTGCTCCTGTGCCTAAGAGATAAAAGCCTATATGCTTGAACCATGTTAGGTCCAATGTATCTGTAGGAAAAAAAGCTGGGATCCTTGGCATAGTGTCTGCTTACTATGGAAGTATCCAAGCTACCAGCTGTACTGGTTGTAGAGGCCTAGGCACACCAGGTTTTGCAGAAATTCGGTAGGTGCAACTCTCAAAAGTCTTCTACCTTAGGACTATAACTTGTGAAACATTCAAGTAATAGTAGAGAGATGCACACTACATGGTGAATACTTTATTCGTGAATCACACACAACGTTTCGGTGAACACTTGGAGTTAGATTTAGGCTTTTATTGACATATAATGGCTTCTAAGGTGCCCATACGTCAGTACTTAGCCACCGACCGATCTGCAACATTTAATTAATATTTCCGGGAATTGCCTTCCCCGTTCTTCTTTGCTACCGACACAAACAAGAATGGGGAAGTCAGTTCTGGAAATATTAAATGTCACGATTGGTCAGCAAGAAAGTAATAATGTATGGGCACCTTAAGTGCCCGATCAAATTGTAAGGCAAGATGTAACTAGAAAAGGGAAGTTTAAGTATAAACTTTGAATTTGACTTGAAAGGCTGCACTTGGGAAGGGAATGTATGTGTCTGTGCTGCAGGTTTTAAAACACAATAATATGGTTATGAAAGAGGGCATTCCAATTTCATAATCCATTCTGATTAAATTCATATATTTTTATTATTGTGTGTATGGTTACCATTGAAACAGAAAGGTGAGGTGGGTGCATCAGTAGGTATCTGTACCTTTTTGAACCTAACTTTGGGGTCGGGAAGGGTGGGTATATTTTAGTATTTTAGACCATAAAACTAACTTTTTGATGGTTTAGGTCTGGTTGCCATCGAAAAGGAAGGGAAGGTTTGGTTGGGAGGGTGTATCAGTAGGTATCTGTACCTTTCTGTAACTTTGGGGTTGGGGGGTATGTTTTAGCATTTTAGAGAAGGGTAGGTTGGTTTGTGAGGGTGTATCGTAGGTGCGTGTACCGTGTGTGTGTTGGGGGGTATGTTTTTGTGTTTGTGACTAAAAAAAGAGATGTCCCTGCAAATGTTTGAAAACTACAAAACTCATTCACCAACAGCAGATGACAGAAGAAAATGCTGGGAGTTGTAGTTTGCAAACACCTGGGAGGACTACAGGATGAGCATCCCTGCTATAAAACTGAGGGTGCAATGTACGGAGAGTCACTATGTGATAGAATGAGCAAGTTACATACGCTTTTATTATTCAATATATGGTTAGCGTGAGACATTACATTTGGGCTTTTTTTGTCAAGTCCAGCTTTAAAAAAAAAATTACATGATTTGAAGTATCACTCCCCCAAAACCCCACTTTCGATGTATTCTTACAGTCACCCTACACTTCCACGAACCCTTGCCTATAGTACCTCAACCTCTCCTCCTGTTGAGAGGTAGTTAAGAGCATGCTCTGGAGCAAAGTGCACTCGGCCAGTGCCCGAGAGAGCTTAGGGTGAAGGTAAGAATAAAATGAAAGTGGGGTTTGGGGGAGTGATACTTCAAACTATGAAGAGCTTTTTTTTTGAAGAATTACCCTTTAAAATCCTAACCCGGTTGTTTTATATGTGTAGTATAATTTTGTGTGTTTTTTAACATTGCGTCATACTCCTACGGCATAATTTTTAAAGATTTATTTACATGAAAGTTATAACTCACAACTTATTGAAAAACATTCCTCCATCCGGTTTTCCTCTGCTGACCGCACTGCTCCTCGGTCCCTTCAAAATATATCACATCAACCAATGGGCAGACAGACACTCCAAAACCGAATAAGTTGCAAATAAATCTTTGTTTTATTCACCCAACTGTGAGATTCATCTCCTGGCAACAAAGACTTTTTTGCAACTTATTTGGTTTTGGAGTGTCTGTCTGCCCATTGGTTGATGTGATATATTTACATGAAAGTTATGTCATACTCAAAAAGGCCTATAATGCCTTCCTTAGCGAGAAGATAGCACACCTCCTATGTGTACCAAATTTAGTGTCTCTAGCTAGAAAACGGTGGGAGGAGATACAGTCCAAAATAGCGGAAGAACTAAAGAGAAAAATAGAGAGGCTCTTCAAGCCAAATTAACTATCAACAACTTAGCAGTCAAGGTTTATTAAAGACAACAAATTGCTTTCAATATTCCCTAATCTCTTACATATTGCATTCCATTTACAAGAATCTCTTACAGATTGTCAGGTTAATATCAAGTTCCAGTGTGTCAGAAACCTATTGCCTACCAAACTTGTCACAATATCTAAAATGACACCCCCTCCCTTCACTTTTTTATTTTTGCAGATATTTCCAAGCACATGCATATAAAACCTTCAAAGCAGCTAAATCCAGCTCCACATTTATGTACAAGTCCAGCCCCAAAATGAAAACTTACATACAGGTAAATCACCCCCCAAAACTGTAATAGTTTGAAATGTGAAATATACAAGTCTAACCTGAAATCCTGCACAATGTCCTGTTTCCCCTGTTTCTGCTTCCTGGTTCTTCCAGTTAGTAACTGTCAGTTATGAATTTGACAGTTGACATCACAGTCAATGACTGAATGTTAATCTCCTGTCTGCCTCTTCTGGGCATGTCCAGGCTCAGTACAGGCTCAGTACAGGTTTCTAAATTGCTCAGTTTCCATGAGGCATCCAGAAGCATAGCAGGCATACAGTAATGAATTCATAGGTCAAAGTATGATATATCAACATATTATAAAAGAGGCCATTCTTTCTAAAAAGTTCTTATGAGGGTGGAGTTGTCCTTTAAAAAACTGGTTACTCTCTTGAAATGAAATCTGACAGAAATACTGTGGTGTAAAGGTGGGTACACACCATCCAACTGACATTTATGTGTATCAGTTGATGGGGCCGAAATATTAGATGCTTTCCTGGGCTGGCCGCGTCCAACCACCGACCATTTGTTCGTCCAAATCGGACAAACACAAGCGTCCAAAACCCATGGTTGCTTTTGCCACAACTTTTGTTGGAAAACTAAAGCATGCTGGGAGTTGTAGTTTCCAAACATCAGGAGTGCCAAGGAATTGGGGGTTACAGGTGCTGCCCATTTAAATGGCAACTTAAGCCTCAAACAGTGGTCATAATTTCTACCCTCAATTTATAATCGAGTCAATCAGTTTTTACTCATTTGGTAATCAGGTAAAAATAGGTACCTCGACTTATACTCGGATTGAATTATACTCACGTATATACGGTACTAATCATAAAATGTCAGCCCCATGGAAAAGTCCCAGGATCCCAAAAGGTTGACAGTCTAGCTGTTAATTCTGCAGGAAATGCGTCAGTTTTTTTAGGACACATTGGTATGTATTTAGATTTAGCCAGCACTGTATTAGAAATATCATATACCTTAAACTTGTGTTGCAGTTCCTGGAGCTGAGACTCTAGAGTACTCGATTTTAGCATTAACGCCTCTTTCTCCTCTTTCAACTGCTTTATCTCTTCCAAAAATTTTTCGTCTTGTTTTACGGCATTCCCTACACAAGCATCTAAAGGCTTTATCCTGTACCAAAAGTATGGGGGGGGAAGAATGCATATTTAGAGGATTTTTGTTTATTTCAAATATAACTGAATCTTTTAAAAGTTACTTGCTTAAAAATATTAATTTTTAGATAAAATACTACTCACACAGTTAATGTGCATTCTCACTATATTTACACAGTGTGCAGTTGCTATTACTTCCAGTTTGCATGATTTGGACTTGTACACACTGGCTGTTAATTTGGTCCAATATTTCTTTACCAGCACCCAGATAATTCAATCAATTCTAACACAAAATCAACTGCTTAGGACAATCATGTATGCTTGTAAAATTATGTTGATTTCACATATTTCTAGGAGTATATGACTGCTCAGTCCAGATATCAGGCACCTTCTTGGTACCCTCAACTAACTTGCCAATTAATTGTTAAAATGTCGGCCGCCAGATTTCTCTGAACGAGGGCCCTTTACTATATGGGGTCAGAGGGCCCTTTACAATATGGGGTTCAGGAGAATTGTAAATGATGGTAAGCTTAATTAAAAGTTTACTGAACCTTGCCACTCCACATGTTTACAAACTGAAACTCCCAGCAACAAAGCACGCTGGGAGTTGTAGTTTCCAAACATCTGGAGTGCCAAGGAATTTGGGGTTACTGGTACTGGATTTGGCTATTACTGTATGGGATTCATGTATGGGAATTCTGCTGTCCATTTAAAGGGCAACTAATTTCTACCCTCGGCTTATACTCGAGAATCAGGTTTTACAATTTTTCAGGTAAAAATAGGTACCTCGACTTATACTCGATATAAGTCGAGGTACCTATATATATTCTTTCTAAAAGATGTTCTTATGAGGGTTGAGTTGTCCTTTAAGCAGAGTAAGATATTTTTGCAGGTAAATTATATCTCAAATTATAATTAATTTGTTTTTCTATTACTATTACCACAAAACAAAAACAGATTAAATTGAGATTAATTTTTTTTAATAACATTGTATGCTTATTAATAAAATATCTTTACCTTGCTGTAAGAAAACTGTTTTCACAGTTATTCTCCATCCAGGGCTCAGAGCCTTTATAATTGTTCACAGGGAAGGTTTTTGGTTCTCGCATAGGTGGTCTTTCACGCTTCTGGTTCATCCATACTTGTGGAGTCTTTGAGCTACATGCTGAAAGTTCTGTTTTTGCTTCTGTGCCATTAATAATTTTACATCTCTCTGCAAATCCTTTCTTTGTTATTTCCTCTCCAACATCAATGTTTTCATGCCAGGCCTCTACGACTATCGTTCCATCTTTATAGTTCACTTTCTTTTTCACAGATATTTTCTTATCACCAATTAGATTGTTTAGAAATTTTTGCCCCTAAGAAAAAAAAATACAAACTTTCACATCAATTATTCAGTTTTGTTCCCCTTTCAGTTAAAAGTCAAGTCACCATGTAATATTGTACCAATAGACAGAGTAAATTCACAAGATACAATAAGCTGCCTCATCTCTCATTGTGTGGTTTTGATCTGCTGTGCTGCAGAATTGTACAGTGTATAATCCAAACAACCTTGAAAAAGTATTTCTTCTATCCTAGCCTCTAATCGGCTATAATATCTTCCTGAAAAAGCCCATAAAAATTTTGGTAAATGTAATCTTTCTATATTTTTTGAATGAATATTAAATATATTAAAAATACATCACGTCTCAGCCAATCACAGGCGTCGCTGACAGTCTGGCCCCTTCTGCTGCTTCTGTGCATAAAAAAGCAGCAGGAGGAAGCTGAGGGAACGAGAATTGTTAAGTACATTTAGGAGAAGATTTAAAAAGTTTAGAGGTCGAGATTTTGTGGGGCAATTAAGCCATATACAGAATTCAGTTTTGGGGATAAACATAACCTTTAAGAAAACAATTCACATGGGGTTTACTATACAGTCTTGTTACTGAATTGTTTTTTGTTGTTTTTCTAAAGAAAACAAAGCTTTTTAACGCAAGAAAATATAGTTATACCTGATCAAGATCATTATAATCCTGAAGCTGAAGTCCCCAAAGACGATATTTTTGGGCAATGGCTGGAAACTGTAAGTCATTTGGAAGATCAACAATGCTGGATCGATTTAATACCTCTGAATTTCCATAGTCAATATATACAGCCAAACACTGGAATAAATGCAGACAAATTCAATTTTAAACAGAATTCGCAAATTTCCCAAGGTTCTTGAGGTTTCTCAGTTTATTAGGATGTAGATTTTTAAAGCACATATAAACATTTTATCTGTTGTGGGATGTAAAAGAATTATCTGAGTGCTTCAAAATGTAAATTTAAAGGGCAATTAGACTCACCTCAATCCAACTCCTCTTCTTTAATTTTGAACTTTGCATCGTGTGGATGCCTTGCTACCCATCATATTCAGTCTGGCGGCCTGACCAATAAGAAGACATGCTGAGCAAGAAGCACATCTTCCTATTGGTTGTCTTGCCCCAGTCTTTGACAGCTTTATTCTGGTTAAACAGGCTAAACCTTGGATACTTTCATTGGGAGGGGGTGGGTAGGACAAACCTATTGCTGCCCTTCAAGAATCCAGTAATCGGTAAAGCTGAAAGTATGGTTTCTATATAATAGTTTGACTCCAAATCTTCTTTTCATGATGCCTCCAAACTATTTTAAAGGGCAGCTATAGTGGGAAAATGTAATTTTTTTTCCTTTCTATTTTTCTTCAGATTCCTCCTCTGTCCTGAGTTAAAAGAAGTGCAGATTTCAATACACCACTCCTGTTTGAGCTGTCAATCAAATCCCCTAGCATGCCAGTATAGTGTGTAGGCTTACACAAGTATTACAGCAAGTCCCCCAATGACTACTTCCTGCACACTAAAATGCTTGGCAAATACTGGGTTAAAACAGAAGTAAATTGAGGGAGAAGTCCCCCTCCTCCGCAAGCTTTCACCAATTTATTGCCTGTCAAAATGGAGAAACACCTTCTTATAACAGAAGGCATCTTGCAGTCTCATGCTACATGAATAGCATTGCCCACAAAATCTAAGAAACAAGAAGTAATTTCTTACTCCCATGTTCCCCAGAGTAAGGCTTTCCCTAAGCTTTCTAGCTGCCTTGCCTGTCACAGGGAGTTCAGCTGCAGTGATAAGGCAGGGCTCGGTCTCTCCCAACTCCCCCCCTTCCCCCCCTCCCACACCTTATGTGGCACTATCTTCAGAACAATGGAGAAACTTCCACTCTCTACAGGCTTACATACAGAGGTTTGGGTTTTTTTGTTTACAAAGGTTAGAGTGATGTGTCATGTGTAGGAGGATTAATGCACATGAGCGGCTTGTTTCACAGGCTTAATTTACAGCCAGATTACTTGAAGGGGGGGGCTGGGGGTAGAATGACCAGAGAGGGGAGTGGGAAGCTCTGCAGTAAATCAGACAGTGTGCAAACTGCAAACACGGAGCCACAGAGGAAGGTAAGAATAAGGCAGAATACAATAACCTTTTTTATGTCTGGATTGGAGCAATGTATAAATTTCACTATAGATGCCCTTTAATAGCTAACGTATTTTCTTAAAGAAAGCTTGAAAGAAGTTAAAGAACACAACATACATTGCAGTTCATCCCTGCCAATACGCATCTGTTTTAAAGCTAAATAATTTTTGGGAATAAGCCAAAGAACTACTGGCTAGAAAGCTGACCTACTACCTAATATTGGCCATCCAAGCCTCTCACTACCAACATGGCTGAAGATACAGTTAAAGTTTAAATAAGTGTTGTGGGGTTTTTTTTTTTACATTTATAAAAGAAGTTACAAAAAATCATTAAACCTAAAGTCAAGGGGGGCGTGGCCAAGATGGTGATCTGAGTAGACGTGGAGACAGGAGCTCTCCCAGGGAAATATCCTGAAAAGCACAGATAACTTAATCAAACAGCTGAATCCCGCTCACACCACAGACACCCGGTCTCACCATGACTAAACATGGCAATCAGCAAGCCAGAAAATCAAATATTGCCGAAAAACTGAGGAAATTTGCCCACCAGCAGCAAGAACAGGCCGCAGCCCTTAACCCGCTGGAAGAACACGAGGCCTCCGGAGCAACTGCAGCCCCGACTGAACAACACCCTCTCCCGCGGGACACCAATCCATTGACCAAACAAATACTGACTGCTATACAGGAGTCCAGAGCCTCACTAACCGTCCTAATTGAGGAGGTGAGGGTCGATGTAGGCCTCCTCAGACAAGATTTCCAGGCCCTGAGGGGCCGCGTGGGAGACCTAGAGGGCCAGGTATCCACAGTGGAGGACTCTTTGCGCCCGATCCCGCAGGAGCTGGCTGACCTCCGGCAACAGCTCAAAACGCAGCAGGCAAGAGCCGATGATATGGAGAATAGATCCCGCCGCCAAAACATCAGGCTGGTGGGATTCCCTGAGGGAATAGAGGGCAAAGAACCTGAGGCCTTCCTTACCAAGTGGATCCTGGACACCTTCGGGCCGGGACCATGTCGTCGGTGTTCACTGTGGAGCGGGCGCATCGGGTCCCTACAAGACCACCTGCACCAGGCTCAAGACCGAGATCCATATTGGCCAGATTACTAAACGCGCGAGATAGAGACACAATTCTGCGTATGGCGAGACTGAAAGGCCAAATACAAGTGGAAAATACTACAATAATGCTATTTTCAACTATTCCATAGACCTACAAAAGAGGAGAGCTAGCTTTATGGCAGTTAAGCAGCGCCTGAGAGGCCTCAACCTGCCATATGCTGTGATTTATCCGGCGCGACTACGGGTCCAACACAACAACACTACCAAATTCTTCGACTCACCAGTGGAAGCTACGCACTGGATGGACACACAGTACGAACCTGACGGTAGGAATTAAACCTGGAACCCACGCAGGAAAACAGCTACCACTTACCCTGACCAGTCGAGACGACCCGACAGGACCTATAATATGGAATACAAACTTGAGACATACCCATTGAACTGCACTGTTTGTGAAAATAATCAAAGAGTAAACAGAGAACCCCCTAGAGTTCAGAAGGTGAACCATGTGGTTCAATCGGCTACCAGAGCTACCTTGGAATGTTCCCAACAAGGAACTACACAATAACTTGGTGGACACAAATACCTAGAAAGACCCGTTTACTGAACTCCCTCCACGAACAAACTAAGAAAATCAAAGATAAACACCAACAACAACTATATCCCTTAAGACACTGCAACCAGCGGATACCTTGGAGCTGTTCTCAGACTGGACTACTAAACTACCCTAAACCTCTATATGTACCATCTCTAAACCAGCCATATACTGCCAAATGTTTATTAACTATGTTTGACTTTTTAATACCCTCCTGGGCTATCGGTTCACATTATATGTGTAAATATACATGTTCTACACCCACTAGGGTAACTGGACATGTGAACGGCTGAACCACAGAGACCCGATATAGATATAAACGTTAAATATGCTAAACACAGATTGGTCACAATTTTATAACCCTATATATACAGAGTGTACTAACCACCATACCAATGTCCCCCGGTCTGGACCCTTCCCCCCAAAGTATATATGTGAGATACCCTTGGTTAATACACCAGAGAAACGAAAGAGGTAAACCAGCATGTCCAATAGACCTATACTCACCCAAAAAAATATCTTAACCCCATCCTGTATGAGACCCCCCTGCCTAATGATCCTGTATAATGACCCCCCTGATCTAATATAACCGGCCCCATGCCTGAGTATAAATGTACCGAGAAGGTAAGGTACGACAAATCAAGAACTGTAATAAAACCCTCCCCCACAGATAGCAATACAATATAGTGGCTAAGAGGTGTTATAGGAACGCCCAGAGTTAGCAATACAATATAGATAGCAATACAATATAGTGGCTAAGAGGTGTTATAGGAATGCCCAGAGTTCCTGGGCGTTCCTATAACACCTCTTAGCCACTATCCAATCACACCCTTAACACCTGGCTGTGATATGCTAATTGGGTATTTCCAGGGTACATAATTGCCACAGATTCTTGTACAAGTCATTCTGAATTGAGAAAGCCAGTCGGATGACTAGCGAAACGTCTTCAAGAACTACATTTCAAGTCCAGTTGCTATTGAATACAACAGATATACCATGACCTGGATGAATGAGAACCTTCACCAACTATAACTAGTAACCAACACCACCTGAACCACAAACACTGACATATTCCTGCGCTTGATGTTCATAGCCAAAGAAACCACAAACATAACCGCATAAATACACACATTACTGTAACACATATACACTAACACATCCCAACACACCCCTCCTCAGCTCAATCTAATTATTAGTTACTCATATAAAACTCACACAGAAACCAACCCTCCCTACTGCTACCACACAATACTGACACAACTATAGTGCTGAACTAACTCTGAAATCTAAAACTCAAAAGGAACTGGGAGATCCTCCCCCCCAGACAACTGGACGTCTGTTCCATACTATTCAGTTCCCCCGCCGCTGATCTCATAGGAGGCAAACTTGCCTCCGGCGACCAGAATTGGTTGGACACTATTGTCCAGCATTGAGAAACGCAAACCTGTTGTTAATGTTTTGTTTAAAGCAAGTCATTATGAAAATAGTTTATGTTTATTATGTTTTAATACACTGCCTGATATATATATTTACAGAAAGAAATCTCCGTCTGGACCTGAGTGGAGGGATCCCAAAGTCGGGGGCCACCTGCAATCCACACACAATCATCATAAAATATGGGTGAGTCAACCACGAATCTTAAATTATTAACATGCAATGTTAGGGGCCTTAACCACTCAAACAAACGCACCCAAGTATTCTCAGTAATAAATAGACACGGATCGGACGTGGTTTGCCTGCAGGAGACCCATTTGATACGCACAACCACTAGAACCATACAGAAACCCTGGGTTGGATGGGCGGCACACAGCGTGTGCTTGACATACTCACGAGGAGTATCCATACTGATTAAGAAAACACACAAAATCCATATGGTCAAAACAGACCCATATGGCAGATATGCTGTATTCTCCCCAGGGTCTTTTAGCTGGGCGGCCCACCCGGCTACTTTTCATGCCACCCGGCTGGAAAAAAATTCTTGAGAGAACACTTGTGATTTAAAAGAATTTAGATGTAGGTTTAATAGGTGTACCAATAGGTCGGTAAAAACTCCCACCAAAACTGCCCAGTCCAGACCCCTTTTTTACACTTTATTTAGTGTAACACATGTTAACTAGCTTTTCCAAGATCCCTAAGGCCACAAAATGGTGGCACATGTGCTTGTGCTGCCATCTTACATCTGGGTTAACTTCAGATGTTGTAGCACTACAACTCCCTGCAGATGTTGCTGAACTACAACTCCCTGCAGATGTTGCTGAACTACAACTCCCTGAGATGTTGCCAAACTATAACTCCCTCCAGATTTTGCCGAACTACAACTCCCTGCAGATGTTGCCGCACTACAACCTGCATTCTACAACCACGGAATGCTGGGAGTCATAGTTTTCAAACATCTAGTTGGACGAAAGTTAGACATCCCTGGCCTATATAATGAGCATAAGGCAGTGCACATTTTTCCCCACCACCAAATCTCCCCATCCCACCCCACCCCGCTACTTTTTCATGTCACCCGGCTGGAAAACAATTCTGGGGAGAGCACTGGATATGTAATTACCCTACTCGAAATAGAAGGCACCCAAATACTTATACTTGGTATATATAACACCCCAAACACTGGTATATTGGTAATGGAAAATATCACCCCAATACTGGCCAATTATCCTGATGCCCACCTCATTTGTATGGGAGACTTCAATGTGGTTATGTCTGCAACTAAAGACTGTCTACAAACCACACTGATACCCAATAACCCAAAAACACTGAAGACAACACAACTGGCCTCATTTATTGAAACATGGGCATGGATAGATATATGGAGACACGATCCAAACACAAAAGGAATACACATGCCACTCAGCGACACACAATTATTATCCAGACTAGACTATGTCTCTTGCAAAAAAAAACCAGTCCCCTAGAAATATGATTCACACCTCCCATGCGGGATATAGATCACTCACCGATATTGATACAATTAAATATCCCAACAAACAGTACACAGCCTAAACAATGGAAATTCAACCCATTCTGGCTCACCCAATTCCCGACACCGGATATTATCCCTGAGCAACTGGATGAATTCCTACTACCATATATACTCGAGTATAAACCGAGGTACCTAGTTTTAGGTAAAAAAGAAGGAAAACCACATTGACTGGAGTATAAACCGAGGGTATATACTCGAGTATAAACTGTCCCGAGTATAAACCGAGGTACCTAGTTTTAGGTAAAAAGGAGGAAAACCACACTGACCCGAGTATAAACCGAGGGGGTAGTATTTGCCACTAAAGATGTTTGGAAACTACAACTCCCAGCATGCTTTATTGCTGGGAGTTGTAGTTTTCAAACATCTTAAGTTGCAAATACTTACAAATAAGAGTAAACCCTTCTTTATTTGTGCATACTGTATGCACAAATATAGGAGGATTTACCCCTATTCGCAAGTATTTGCCACTTAAGATGTTTGAAAACTACAACTCCAGCATAACAATGCTGGGAGTTGTAGTTTCAAACATCTTAAGTGGCAAATAACAGTATGCACAAATAAGAAAGATTTTATTATTTGTAAGTATTTGCCACTTGTGTCCCTGTGCCAGTAAAAGTTTCTCCTACCTTGTCGGGGCCGCGCGATCCGCACCTCGCCTCCACAGCCTCTGCGCATCTGGATGATGTCACTACCCGGCGCCTCTCACTTTGCAGCGAAGTGAGGGTGGCATTCAAGATGTTTGAAAAACAACAACTCCCAGTATGCTTTATTGCTGGAAGTTGTAGTTTTCCAACACTCTTAAGTGGCAAATACTTGCAAATAGGGGTAAATCCTCCTATATTTGTGCATACAGTATGCACAAATAAAGAAGGTTTTACTCTTATTTGTAAGTATTTGCAACTTAAGATGTTTGAAACTACAACTCCCAGCAATAAAGCATGCTGGGAGTTGTAGTTTCCAAACATCTTTAGTGGCAAATACTACCCCCTCGGTTTATACTCGGGTCAGTGTGGTTTTCCTCCTTTTTTACCTAAAACTAGGTACCTCGGTTTATACTCGGGACAGTTTATACTCGAGTATATACAGTAACCATGACAATGCTGGAGAGCGAATCCTCCTTTCACTTGACGCCCGTAAGGCTTTCAATTCTGTCGAATGGTCATTCCTATGGGAAACTCTAAGGAGTTTTGGATTCGGAAACAATTTTATCAGATGGGTTAAATTATTATATGCACACCCTACAGCTCAAATATTGGTGAACGGAGAACTATCATCAACATTCCCACTACAAACAGGGACCAGGCAGGGATGCCCACTATCCCCCTATCTTTTTGCGATAGCAATTGAACCCCTCGCCATTGCACTCAGAGCTAGTGTGAATATACGAGGACTCCGAATAGGTCAGTATGAGGAACGCATGGGCCTCTATGCTGATGATATATTATTATATTTAGAAAAACCCAAGAAGTAGCTGTATTTTCAAACGTGTACAAAAAGGAATGTCCAGACAAACACATTCTTCTGCATTATAAGCTAGAAAATGATGAACAAAATAAATGTATTACACACCTTTCTTAATAATTCCTAACCAGTGTTACACTTGTAAAGTCAAGCACTCCACTAAACAGAATATTTTTGATGCCAGGGGCTCTATAATTCCCTGTGTGCAATACACATAGATCGTAGGGACCGCATACCTTACCTAAGAGCACCGCACTTGCTTTTCCAAACAACTGAATGGGGGATAGCCCTACGCCCCTCCATCTTCTGTGGATATATGCCTATGAAAAATACAGGAGGGATGCCAGGCCAGTCCACCGATCAGCTGTTAGAAACAGCGCTTGATGTGTTGCCTGTGCAATTTATTTGTATTGCACGCAGGGAGGTAGGAAAAGAAATAAGCTATCCTAATAATAATAAAATAATATCCTTACTCCCTGTGAATTATAGATCCCCCTGGCATCAACTTGAAGGGTATCTCCACTCCAGAAACTAAAATTTCCTGTAGAGCAGGGTACCCCAGCCAACCCAACTGCAGTGTTAGTTTTTTAAAATAAGCTCCAGAAACATACTTGCCACCGATCATTCCCTCGGCTCTCTGATTCGAGCTTCCTGCTTGCCAGAAGTTGCAGCCGTGTCTGAGATTGGTTGACGGTCAGCCAATCACAGACATGGCTGCTGGCTATGTAGAGAGCTTATCTCTGGAGCTTATTTTACAAAACTAACATGGCGGTTGGGGGTGGGCTGAGGTGCCTTACGCTACAGAAAAATAAAATATTTTTATGGTAGGTGGAAGAGGCAGCTATGAAGGGATCCGGAGGGGGAAGGGCTCCCCTGCACATGCCAGACACCTCAACAAGAACAAGGAAGAAGCAGGGATCGCATGACACACAGACAGCTCCTACTCTTCACTTTTCTAGATTTTAACCAGTCACTGCAGGAGAACCATAGGGAGCAGAGGTGTAATATAAGGATTTTTTAACACTACACAGTGGGGCCAGTAGTGGGTTAAATTTTAGTTTTGGGGATGGACATACCCTTTAAAAACATCTATTTAATGCCCCATTTATTCTAATTATGGATGCACTTAAACGGCAAATAAATTGTGGCCACTGTGCTTTTCGTCTAAGATAAACACCTGCGTGTTTGGTGCAAAAACTTATATTGAGTTGGTCATAATACATACTGTGCCCTGTTATTATATAAACATATATAGATGAGTTCCTCATTATTGGTTAAAATATACATATATAGATTATTGGTGATAATATATACTGTACCCTGTTATACATACACATATAGATGTTTCCTAATTATTAGCTAAAAATTTAAAATTGCCCCCCCCCAACCTCGGTTTCGCATTACTAACTTATGCCAAAGATGCTCCTAAACTTTACCTGACCCGGTCCTCCACCGTCTAGGTGCTGACCCTGCTGTTTTGAGCAAAAACAGGAGCAGTGGGCTTCTGCGCTGACAGACGATTGGGCATGAAATCACAACCAGGAAGTGTAGTGGCTGTAAGCAGCAGCAGAAGAGTAGTAGTGGCGAGGGACTGGGTCAGGTAAGGAAAAGTTAAAGGAAAAGGTAAGTAAAGTTTTTTTTGAGTGGACATGCCCTTTAAAGGATATGTACACTGGGATTTTTTCCCCCAGATTTCTGGAAACTATAATTTAGATATCCAGTATGAAACATCTTACATTTCATCTGTCAATCAAGTGCCTTATTATCATAAACTCTTCTGGTATGTATAGTTTTGCTGTAGCTGTAACGTTGTTCTGTGAACTGCATGGTGGGAAATTCCCTCTTCCAGTGCTGCCTCATCAGGATTACTGAGCATGCTTGCCCTCACAGAGAGTGAACAGTCTGGTAGGAGGTTGGGGGACTGAGCTTCAGCAAAACAAGCAAACAGATAAACTTGGAAGGAGACCCAACACAGCAATCCACTGAAAACAATTTTTATTTCAGTCCTCTTAGCAACAAGTTTCAGATTCCAAAACATGTTGCTAAGATCACTGAAATAAAACTTGTTTGCAGTGGATTGATTTGTGGAGTCTCCTTCCATGTTTGTCTGTTTGCTGGAATTGCTCTTATAGTCATACCATAGGTGTGGGATATGCCAAACTAAAGATTACTTCAGCAAAACAAGTTCTGGATTAAAGTCATGCAGCAACAAAAACACAGAGTAAGTGCTGCTTACTTGTATTAATTTATAGATTGAAATGAGGCAAAGGATTGTTTTCAGTGTTGGCTATAATATACATTTATAGATTATTGGTTGTAATACATACTATGACCTGCTATAAATATATATATAGATGTTTCCTCCTTATTGCTTAAAATATACATATATCAATTATTGGTAATAAAAATTATTGGCTATAATGCATACTGTTCCCTGTATTATACATATATCAATTATTGGCTATAATGCATACTGTTCCCTGTATTATACATATATCAATTATTGGCTATAATGCATACTGTTCCCTGTATTATACATACATTATATAGTTACATTCCTCATTATTTCTTAAAATACACACAAATATATGATTGGTTATAATATTCATATATAGAGTATTGGTTATAATGCATACTGCGCCCTGTACATACATTCGTTTATAGGTGTGTTCCACATTATTGGACTATATGGTAACATGCAGCCTGATGAAGGGGGCATAGGACTCCCGAAAGCTAGCTCTATTTTTATTCTCTTACTTATGGCTAACACGGTACAAACCTCAACTATTACATTATTGGTTATAATATACATATATAGATTATTTGTTCTTATGCATGCTGTGCCATTATTATATATACACAAGTATAAACGTGCTACCCATTATTGGTTATAATATACATATATAGATTATCGGTTCTCATGCATGCTGTGACCTTATTATATATACATATATAGACGTGCTATGCATTATTGGTTGTAATATACTTATATATTGCTTATAAAGCATACAGTGCCCTACTATGACAAATCCTCTATAGTCACCTATATAAGGGATCGGTAGGAATAGCTCTACCAATGTTAAACCTATGGGTTACTTTTCAGTCCCTTTTTGCCCTGTGGTTCTGCTTTGATGGCCTCTCTCTTATGGCCCCAGATCCATCAATTTTCAGATCCATCAATTTTCAGATCCATCTACAAGCAGCTGCTGCTACTACTCCCCCCCCCCCTTCCTTCCCATTATTCCATATTTACCTTTCTCCGTATTTGGCCTGAAGTGGACACCTTCCTGTTAAGTTTCTGTGGCTCAGGCTCTGGTTCACTATCCGAGGAATCTTCAGCTGTGGCCCCCTGACCTCCTGCAGCCAGGGAGGCCGCCATCACTGCCCCCCCAAGCCTAGGCCACCCAGAGCTGGATTATGGGGAAGGCAACATAGATAGATGCCTAGGGCCCATCTGGAGGGTAGGGGCCCATTTTAGGATAAAAAAGTCCAATCTAACTTGCCTGAGCAGCAGCTGCAGTGGGAGGTGTGACAGGCAAAGAGGACCGGCAGGCAGCAGCTGTACCCTCTCACTCTCCCCTCCCCTTCCCTCCCCATCAGCCCAAGGTTCTCATTTCCTGGATGGAGGGGGTGGCTTCTTCTCTTTTACTAAGGCCTGACAGAGTTGATACAACCCTGGGGGGAGGAGGGGGAAGCCTCACACTACTGGGCGGGCTGCTGGCAAGACAGTATGACTGTTATGAGCAATGCTCAGGTAGCGATTATCGTGGAGAAGTTTAATTCCATTTATTAGGCTTATTTAATAAAAGGTGCAAAGATTTATTTTGCAGCAACAATCCAGACATCTTACCCTGCAAAAACGTATTTCAAGTATGGAAGGGAACTTCTGCTATGTCTACTTATCAATAAGAGAAACAAATCAGGATGCATGTTCCAGGCTCTCTCTTGCACTGTCGTTGTTGCAGATGAGGAGCTTTTCTCTGGAGAAGCCGAGTGACAGACCTGCATAAACATTACATGAGTGTTTCTGTTACTCGCTCTCCTTTAGCTCTGGAATAGTTGCGCTCTCCTCATTCTTATTAAGTAATGAATTTCAGGGATCTGTTATAAATATGAGGGAGACCCCTTGTAAGGGAGAGATGGGATGATGCCTTCCAATCAGATCTTTTTACTGATCTACTACAGTAAAGGTTTGACAGATCGCGGGTGCCGACTCACGATGCACAATATATATGAATTGCCATTTCGGCTGATAATTGGCCCGTGTATGGGGACTTTATCGGCCGCTAGTTCCGTGATCTGCTCGGCGGATTGGGCAACGATCTCCGAATGAACTGCCATTTCGGCCAATAAAGTGCCCATACACAGACCAATTATCGTCCGAAATCGTACATCACCAAATCATACGTACACCACCCACGATTGCACGTGTGTACGAACCTTTAGGCTGAGTACACAGGTACATTTTTTTTATCCTAACCGTTCGATGCTAGCGAGCAGTCGGCCCGGGACAAATCCATGTGATCACTATCACCGATGCATGGAAATATGGGTCGATTTGGCCGCAAAATCTTGTACCCAGCCTTGAAAAATATTTGATAACATCTGATTGGCTAATGCAATTATTTTATTATGATGTCATGTCATTATGTTGTACAACAGATGAATAAAAACCTTCACAAGCTTATTATGATGTCGGTTTTCTAGACAGTTCTTCTCTATCTGTATGTTTATCTTTGGGGAATATTTATAAAGGCGTGGTATTTCTATTTTTACCTTGTTTCACTTTATTTGAAGAACAATTAGACCAACAGGAGGCACCCAGCAAACTTATGCAATTGCATTTCTCTGCTGCTTCCTCTAACAGGTAGCGACTACATCCATGCTCCCTTGCTTACGGGCATGCACATATAGTGAAAGGGAGCAAGTATGATGTTCACTCCTGTTGAATTAATAGGAGGTAAGACTAAGACCCCACTACAATGTACTGAAGCACACGCATAATTGCAAGCATTACCACAAGTAGTAGCATTATAGAAATGCATGCGCTTGAGCAAAAAAATGGTGATCGCAAAACGGATGCACAATCAAAATTGCATGCGCAATCGCAAGTAAAATCCTAGTGTTTTGGAGGACATCCAGCTGTGTTTTATATTACAGGTACAGCTAGACTGCTTTACAGACAAATTGCCCCTTCAGTGTGTACAGCACAGTGACCTAAGATCATAATGCTACAGAACTTCCTTAGCTAAAAAACTAAAAAATAAATGACCCTGCATGCATTTTAAGCTTTGTACACACAGCAGATGTATTGGTTCTGACGGCCAACCGTTTGCCACTTGTGATTGGTCGGAACGAACTTTTGGTCACGGCTGGCCGTTTGCGCAAACAAGCGCACGGTCCTTAAAGGAATGTATGATCGTCTGTGATTTTCAATCGCGTCTGATTTGGAAAAGCTAACGGTCAGTCCAACCGGCCAATACACTGAAATATCACTCCGTTGGTCTGACAAATTGGATGGCTAGTACCCAGACTTAAGGTTTTTCCATTGATATCGCTTTTGAAAACATGCCCTTGCTAATCCGATCAAATTCTTTAAATTGATCAGAAAATCGGTGCCATGTATGGGGGCCTTTAGATACGTTAACAACCAGATAGCTTGATTTTTAACCTCTGAAATCATTATAAATAAATCATCTGTAATCCTGCAAGTTTCCTAACTTTTACAGAGTGGGCCCCAGACCCAGATATATAGTTGGAAATGCTCCATTAACTTTCTGTCCCCCTCCCTCCCTCTTTTCAACTTCCAGAGCTGTTAGAGAAAAACTATACTCACCTTCCCCCCACTCAACACATGCATTGTACCCAGGGTAAGAAAATAAACCACTAGGTACTCACCACCTAGGTTCTTAATATTTAAGCTGCATTACTTACCTAATGTTTCCTTCACCGTCAGGCCCTTTGCCTACCTTGATCGTTTAGCAACGAGGATATGCAAGGAAGGAGTGCATCTTCCTTGCAAACCCCGAAGAGTGACCAGAGCAGCAAATGAAACCAGGTAAGTAATCTGCTGCTTAAGAATGACCATGGGGTGAGGAAAAAGTGGTTTAGGTCCTCACCATATGTACAATGCATGGTAAAAAGCAGAGAAGCAGGTGGATATATATGGGTGGATGTATAATTGGCTACAGAAAGCAATACTAAGTAGGAAGGAGGACTGCAAAATTCAGGAAATGTTTCACCACAATGCTGCTGAAGACTGGGAGGTAAAGGACCTATTTCTTACCTTCCGTTCTTCAATCACTTAACCAGGATCCAGGATGGAAGGTAAGTATATTAACTTCACACACAATTCACCGTGGCTCAGTTGAAAATTGCCGACCACTTTGTGGTTTAGTTTACTATAGCGTGCATTATCACGCATGCGCGCTATAGTGAAACTAAACCAGGAAGCGGTCAAGACTGAACCGCAAGGATTGTGTGCAAGGTAAATATACTTACCTACGATCCTGGTCAAGTAATTGAAGAACGGAAGGTAAGGAATAGGTCCTTTACCTCCCAGTCTTCAATCACTACTTTAAAGGAATAGTTCACTTTTTGTGTGAACTATTCCTTTAATG
Organism: Hymenochirus boettgeri; assembly: GCA_019447015.1. NCBI lineage: Eukaryota > Metazoa > Chordata > Amphibia > Anura > Pipidae > Hymenochirus > Hymenochirus boettgeri. Next base: position 70,548,522 of record CM033474.1, on the reverse strand, counting down.
GTAATAATTTCTTTTTTAACTATTCCTTTAATGGTAATTTCTTTTTTAACTATTCCTTTAAAGGCAATGACATAGGTAATCTTCATAACCAGGAGATTCAAAATAAAGCTTCCACAATTTATGGAAACAAATGACAAAAAAATCATCAGGGAAATTCAATAAAAATTCATTTACTTAAAAATCATGCTAATTTTGCCCCAACTAATTAGATATTACTTAACATTTGAAAGCTAACATCTGATTGGTTAGGGCAAAATTAGCACCATTTTAAACAATAAGAACTTTTATTAAATAACTGAGAAAAAATGGACTGTTAGTGAACCTCCACAATGAAAACTGGTTACATTCTTTACAGCAATTTTATTTCTAAAGATTAAAGATGCCCATACATTTTTTGACGTACCACCCTACTTTCCCCCAATGTTTCAAACACAACCTAGCCCAATCATATTAAGCCTGTGGTATAGATCACAAAACATGATCTGTAAGGAAATATTGCAGGAATGTTGACAGGTAAAACAGCTCCAGTTAACGCTATGTTTTAGAACAAAAGTTGATCTAATGACAACCCAGTGTATGGCTAGCATCTCAGTATTGGACAAAAGTTTTGATTTGTATGCACCTACATGCGCTATTTCTGTATACCGCTGCTCCATTTCGTGGCAGGCAGACACCACATCTATACAAAAAAGAAAAATAGAAACAGGCACACATGTCCTACACAATGGAGGTAACCCCGTTTATTAGTGTCTCAACAAAAACCTAAACATTTGGAGTCAGAGCCTTTTCAGGAGGCAAGCATCGTTTCTGTCTGTGTGTTAAGAGATTTACCAGCTTATTAAAGGTCTTAGAACAGAGACCCAACCATTGCTTATGATTTGCACAGTTTGCCTATAAAGGTTTCAGAAAAAGAAAAGCTCAATCAGAAATATAATTGACAGTTTCTTCAGACATGGATATTTCAACAGGTCCAACAATCCTTATATAAGATAAGCTTTAGAAATGTAAGCTTTAATATCACAATTAAGGAACAATCAGTTTAACAAGAAATAAACATTTTATTAAAAGCAGTTGCCCCTTATTTAATAAACATAATTACACAAATATGATTCCACGATTCTAACACCAGTGCATAGATAACAGACACTGCAATTTGTACTAGCCAGAAGAAGGTATCGTTTTGTAAGGATTCATGATGCCTTTTGGATCCAGTAGTTTTTTCAGTATTTGCATGAGCTGCACTGCTTCTGGGGATTTACTGTAATAGATGTGGTTTCTTTTTTTGAATCCTAAACCATGCTCTGCGCTGATACTGCCACAGTGCTGGGCTGTCCATTCATATACAAAGGGTTCCAATGCAGCCACTAAAGATTTGCTGTGTGACTCAGATGTGATATTTAAATGCAGATTTCCATCACCTGAGGAAATTGGAAAGAACAAAATTGATCTTGTGATATTTAGTAAATGATATAGTAACACAATAAGAGAATATAGATCATGCTAAAAGGAGAATTTCAGCTAAAACCAAAAATAAGACAGGAGAGATAGACAGCAGTGTAGATATATTATTGGAAATTCTGAAAGTTTCTGGCATTTAATTATTTCTGCAGTGAGTTGCAATTGGTTTTCTGTCTGCTAAGTCTTGATTACATAGTGGTCCCAGGAAAATCAGAAAATAGATACTTGACAGTTCTGGAAAGAGCGGGAAGCTGACTAAGTGTGTGCAACGATGTAAAAGTGTCCAGGACACATTCTGATAGGAGGGCTGAAGAAATAAAGAAATGCCACAAACCTGCTATAATAATAATTAATATAATAATATATCTAAAAGTGTCCAGGACACATTCCGTTAGGAGGGCTGAAGAAATAAGGAAATGCCAGAAACCTGATACATTAATAATTAATAAAACTATATATAATAATACTAATTTCCATACAGTGCTACTAATTTGAAAAATTATAGAAACCATTCATTCTTAAGGTGGCCATAGACACATTAATGTTATAGCCTGTTCATGGTAATTTTCACCCACCTGCTGATGAAATCACCCCACTTTTATCAAAGGGCACCATACATGGAATGATAATTGGCTGATACTGGGTGTTGGACAATAATATCAATACGTCTATGGCCGCCTTAAGTTATATTTAAAAAAAAAAAAAAGTACAATTTACTACAGAATGGAACACACAATGTTGTTGGTTAATGATCAGAACCAGTAACTGTTTTTACCAGTGAATGAATCTCAAAATGGATGTCTTACCATATATAACAATCAGCCCTATGTAATGCTAACCTAGGTATTTTCACACACACAAATATAGAACACACTTGCCATTTGTTGCTTCTACTTCTGCTTCACCTTATTGGTTTCTTTGTTTAAGGTTGAGGCCACACTACAACGCGTTCCCACGTCCACACTACAGCGCGTTCCCACGTGCAGGGAAGCACAATAATGTGCATGTTCGCATTACAATTGCGCAATATTGCAAAAATTCCGGATGACATGAGCTACAATTGATGGATTGCATGCGCAGTGCACTAGTGTGGCCATATCAATTGGGCCACAATAGTGTGCGCTTTTAAAAGCACGTTTGGAGTGCAATTGTGCTTAAATGCGCGTTAGTGTGACCTAGCCCTGATAGTTAAAGATACAGTATTTAGTCATTACTACTAAGGGTGTTGTGTTCTTCTTGTTCTGTCTTTCCTTCCTCAGGCCACACAGATTAAAGGGAAAGTCCACCCCTCAAATGAAAAATTGTATATAGGTAAATCACCCTAAAACTGCAATTAGCTTGGAGATGCAAGTCTAAGCTGAAATGCTGCCTGTTGTTCTATTACCCCTCTTTCGTGGTTCATCCGGTTAGCAGCTGTCAGTCATGTATGTGACAATTCGCATTACAGCCAATAACTGAATGCCACTTCTGAGCACAAGCGAGCTTGGAAAGGAGGCGGAAACCTTTTGATTGGGAGACGGAAGGGTGGTGAATTACCTGTATATAAAGCATGCCCTTTAAGCACATAGCAATATTAAAGCTGGGTAAAGAAACAAAACTAATATCTTTAGCATACTTGATACTTGGTGTAAAAAAGCTAATCATCACATCACAGTTGGAATAGTTTTATGGTCATTACATGTGCATTAAAGGGCAACTGTGATCTCTGAACAGGTTAGGGTTAAATAAAAACGCGCAGTCTTCCCTTTAAAATGAGCACTGGATCATATATATGGCTGCAACCAGTGAGAAATTATATTGCGGGGAATGTTCAAATTTCCTACTTCCAGTAAGTTGTGTGACATCACCTCTGCTCCTCCCCTTTGCCCCAGAGGAGAAGCATGCTCACTTAAAGGGAAAGTTCACCCTCAAATGAAATTATAGGTAAATAACCTGCCAATAATAGATTAGATTTAGATTAGAAATCTAAAAAATGCTGCCTAATACCTCTCTCTCTGCTTCCCGGTCTTCCAGTTAGCAGCTATTAGTCATGGGTGTCAGATAACATCACAGACAATGATTGAATGCTATTCCCTAGCTGCTTCTTCTGAGCATGTAAAAAAGCATGGAGAGCTTAGAGAGGGGAGAAGGGAAAAGCATAATTTTTGCTGCATAATGCTGGGTACACATGGGTGAATTTTTCGCCCCAACGCACCCATTGTCACAAGCGAGCGGATGGCCTGGACGAATCACTGGCGGTCGGGGTCTAGACAAAGTATCCAAACATGTGTACCCAGTCTTAATGCTTGGAAAAACAGTAAGTTCCTGCATAGATATATAAATAAAAATTGACAGTTCAGAAGGAGGACCTATTAATGCAGACAGGGGCTGGTCACATGGCTGAAAACAGTGTTCAAGCAAGTAATAATGCTGCACCTTTCCAGCAACTTCTCACACATTTTACATAGAGATGTGATTTAGACTTCATTTTGAAAGTACGACTGAATGTTTTTTAAATAACGTGACTGGAAATATTGGAGATCACAGTTACTCGTTAATTCCAGTTTCCAAACATGTGCAATGATCCTGACAGGCAGAACTCTGAGGTGCACTACTAATTACCTGTGCCACTGCAGGTGAGTATATTCAATCATGTAAATTTCATAAGTAGGCACACTCACTTAAGTCTTCAAGAAATATTCATTTATTCTAGTGCTGAAAAACAAAAACGCCAAATATACACACAACGTTTCGGGGGGTTTAGCCCCCTTCCTCAGGTGTGAATTTACTCTTTAATTCCCCCTAACAAACTTATCCAGTGTATATTATTTACCTTTTTTCTATTAGGCCCCGGCACCAGACATAGCAAATACAATTTTTTTAACTCACCAAGATGTCCATATCCAACTACTCTTTTAGCAGTTCTACCCAGGCGAACCCTTGTTTCTTCAACCAAGGCATAAAGCTTTTCCACAGGTATTGACAAGTCATATTTGTACACATAGCCATCATGGGCAAGAGCTTCTGTGATTCGCTCCCGAAGGGCCCATACAGACTAACATGGAGAAATAAGTAAGGTATTAATTAAATGATGTCCATGTGTTTGTATATGCAAGTAATGGAACAAAGTACGTTTTGATTGCTGTCAATTTCCAATAAAACATAATGGCAACAATATTCCCTAAATTCCATTGACATCTTCCCAATGATCATAGAACCAGCTATGTTTTATAGCACTAATCATAAATATTTAATAAATATGCGGACAAAAAAATGATTATTTAAAGTTCACTCCCCAAAACCTTTCTGTCCCCAATTTACTTGAATGAAAGTTACGTGTTTCCAATTTTTTTATTAATGTGCTTAATGCAGTATGACATCTACCTTAATATTCCAATAAAAAAAATTGGCCCAAAAATGAATATCTGTGTAAACGTAGTTACTCTGCAAAGTCGTCAATCAAATGAGTGCATTAATAGTAATACTACACTACTAGTTGCTAAGAATTGACAACAATTGCACAGTTGATCAAATCCATGATCTCAGATATATGTCCTCTCAAATAATCCTTTCATAAATTCAGACAAACAGTTATTAAGGTTTTTATGGACCATTACAAGTTTAAATAAATCCTTAATAGCAAGACTGCCATCTCACATTTTAAATCACAAAAAGGTGGAGGCGAGATTTCTGGGTTCCATGGCAGCCATTAAGTAAATGCTTTAGTTTGATTCAGGTTTAAAGGGCATGTCCACCCCCAAAACTAAAATTTGCCCCAGTGCTGGCCCCACTGTGTAGTTTAAAAAAATTCATTACCTTACATCTTTGCTCCTTATGGTTTTCCTGCAGTGTCTGTCCAAAGTCCAGGAAACTGAAGAGTAGGAGCTGTCTGTGTATCATCCAGTGCCCGTTTCTTTTTTTTTTTTTTACTCGTTTTTAGTTTGAATTAAATTATTTACAGCATGTCTGTATCATCACGTTATTTGGTTGAGTTATACATGTTGAGTATCTTATCATACATTTCTCATTCAATTTCAAATAATACAGCCTATTGAATATGTAAGAATATAATGACACTATACATCACTGAAGATTATTAGTTTTACATTAATCTTAGATTTAGCCTATAAGGAAATGGGGTTAGAGGGGAGAGAGGGGGGGTTAGTAAGTGCCAAGAACATATCCCAGGGACATCCCGTCCCGCAACAGATCCACATATTGTCTTATTTTCAGGTATCTCTTCATACTGTTCGTTTCCGGGGCAATGTCTGTGCTTATATATTAGATTATGATATGGAAGGATATTATTGATTAGTTCTTTCCAGGTTTTTATTTTAGGAGAGCCTGGAGCCATGCACTTCAATACTATTGTTTTCCTGGCCATAAACAAAGTTTCCCTGAGGAAGGATAGCTTATAGGTGTACTCTTGTTCTAGGGAGTGAATGTCAAAAAAGCATAGTTTGGGGTCCATAGGTACAGGCCGGGGGGGGGGGGGGGAGGAAGCATGGATGTGAGAAATCTAGACCAAGATTGTTTGATTTGAGGGTATTCCCATATTAGATGCCAAAAGTCTGCAGAAATTGCATGACATTTTGGGCAGTTATTCGGATATGATGAGGATATACGATGTAACAGTTCATGTTTCTTACTTGTCCTTGCAGGGGAGCCCTTCCCCCCTCCCTCCAGATCCCTCTATGGCTGCCTCACCCCCTACCATTAAATGTTTTCTGTAGTGTAGGGCACCCCTGCCCACTCCCAAACGCCAAGTTAAATTAATTAAAAAAGCAGCAGAAACATACTTATGCGCCTTCGTTCCCATGGCTGTCTTCATAGCATGCGTCTGTGATTGGCTGCCTCTCAGCAAACAGAGGGCCGGGGTGGAGACAGCCGTGGGAAGGAAGTAGTTTAAGTATGTTTCTGCTGCTTTTTTTACTAATCTAACTTGGCGGTTGGGGGTGGGCAGGGGTGCCCTACAATATAAAAAGAAACATTTTCTGGGTGGAGATACCCTTTAACAGAATTACACAAGTAAGCTGAATAATAGACTGGTTTAATTGAACCATCATCAGTACAAAATAGGCCTTTGGTCTGCACGGTCAAGAGTTGTAACAGATGTTACCAAAGAATTAAGTAGAATTCTCTCCTCCCTTTATTTGCAAGGGAACTGTGTCTAAAACACTCCGTAACTTACCTCATCCCTTGATGACCCATGATCTCAGATAAATAGCCTCTCATTTTAACAATTCTTCCATCAAGCCAATGAGGAATGCCTTTGTAAGACTATACAGAATAGAGGCTTACATTGTACTGATGAGACTGGTTTACAACTGCCACTCAGTTTGTGTAATGCTGTGAAGGTAAAGCATTTAATAAGGTCTAACATTGCTATCATCAGTCCAAAACTTTTTATTCAACATTTGCTGTTAAACATTTTGTTTGAAATAACTTTCAGCATTACACAAATAGGCTGACACATACAGCCTTATTAAATAGGCATACCTTTATTTTGCTTTGATCTGTAGCCACTGTGCCTGAATTCACTAATCCCGATTCCAAAGCTTTAGCCAAAAATACATTGAGCTTTTCTTCATCATGTTGTGCAGAGGAGCCAGCTGTTTCTATCAATATGTAGAATGGACTTTCTACAAAGGGGTAAAAAAGTTTTAAAAAATCCTTTGTAGTGTACTTCATTGTCAACAGCTGAATAAACAATAGCTCCTTCCATTTAATAAGCCTAAAGAATACAACAGATATACCATGACCTGGATGAATGAGAAACTTCACAAGCAATAAGCCTAAAGCTGGGTACACACAGTAACGATAAAGCCCCGATACCTTCGGATCCGGCGGTATCGGGGCTTTACCGTTACTGTGCGTACCTTCGTTTCCCGAACGATCAGGTGGGCCGAACGGCTGGTTCGGGAAAGACCGAAAATTTCTATTGGCCGCGCTAGACTCCCTATAGAGCAGTCTAGCGTGGCCGATGGAAACACACAGTCCCGAGCGTTCTCCCTTATGATGTTTATAGGGAGAACGCTCAAGACTGTGTGTATTCAGATCTTTGAAAGATGACAGACAGGATCTTGCAGATCCTGTCTGTCATCTTTCAGAAATCTGTACTGTCTGTACCCAGCTTAAAGCTCTCATTTAATTCCTAGAAATAGTTCTTTATTGCAATTCGATTAGGACTGTGCACCTATTAATTTGTAGTGGCCAATGCCAGGTATGAAAAGAACATCCAATAATTAATCAAACCTTTAACATAGCCTGCTGCATCCCATACAATTTGGGGCTTACAAAATTAAAAGGTGCAAATGTTTTCCTGTGTTATTACTTTATAGCAACTAATCAGATTTCACCAACAGCAGTAGAGCAGTAAAAGGCTTTCTGATCGGTTGCTGCACATTAATAGCACAGGTTAAATTTGTCTACTTTTATAAAGTAGAAAGAAACAGAAAAATCCCAGCAGCAACCACATGTGGATATTAATACCCGGCAACCCAAAAGGGTTCCCGTGTCTACAGAACTGGTCACCAGAGAAGATAGATTGTTCATACCTTGCAGAGGGTTCATGAGCTTCAAGTGTGTCTGCACCACATTCATAGATTCCAAATCTTGAAACTCAAACGCAGACAGAATCTCCCCAAGAAGATCCCTGCAAAGAGTGAAGACTTGCAGGACTTTAGAGAAACTTTCACAACCTGACAGAAACCAGAGTAGGATAAGCCAAGATCCCAACATTTTTATTAAAATTTGTAAAGGTTTTTACAATTAATATTCAAGCATATACTGCCCAAGACCCCCAAACCTCAATAATTGCCTTCAGAAAGGGTGCTGCCTCCTCTTAAAGCTGAACAAACTTTAAAAGCTTGCACATGCTCAGAGACGGCAGAAAGAGATTTAAAACTATAGGGCATATCTGCTTGAATACTATATCTATTTCAGGGGTAGATGTCCCCTAAATATAAAACACCAAAACAGCTAAAGTCATTTAAAAACAAGGTATAAAATAAGAAACAACCAATTTCACATAGGATGGAGGAATAGGCATTCACATTTAACATCATAGGCTAAATGTCGAAAGCGGTTATCAGTAGGTCAGATGGTGTGCTAATTCACCTGCCTGGTGGATGGCCAAGCTTTGCAAACCAATTCCTTAAAATTGGTAATGGACAGACGTTTTTTAGCAAACAAAAGCAACTAGGAAGAGTCCAGAAATAAAGATTATATTTATGTATATGGCAGCCTTTAAGCTTACCACATATCTTACAATTAAATTGTACAATTTGTATACACTCTTACCACAACAATATAAGGGTATGGTCCTGTATAAGGGCTAAGCCCCACTAGTGTGTTTCGGATTGCGGTTTGCAATCTGATCCCGCTAGCGATTGCCCAGTCCTATGCAACCCTATGGGAGTGGCTCCACTACAAGCGCTGTGCTCCAAGACATTTTCGGAGCGCTTGCAATCACCATTTTCAGTGCATAGCCCATGCGCTCCTATAGGGTTCAATTTCAGAAGCACTGCGCATTGCAATTGTGCGTCCTTGTGGGACTTCAGTCTAATAGGTTTAATTATCCTCTGTGCAAAGTTCTCTGTTGAATCAATTTCTAAAAGTCAAAGCTGCCAATTTCCAAAATCTCCTTGTGTTTGCAACCAGTATTTTCTTAAAACATACAGTAAAACAAGTATGTATGCTGCACTAAAAACATGAGTATGTACTAAATTATTATATCATCAAATAATATCATTTACCTAGCAATGCTACATTGACAGAACTGGGTTTGCGTGGACAGAGAATGGAAATAGCTGTTATTAAACCCAGAGTTCCTTCAGAACCAATGAACAACTGCTTTAGGTCATAGCCTGTGTTATCTTTCCGTAAAGAGTTGAGGCAGTTCAAAACTGTACCATTAGGAAGAACCTACCGGTATACAAGAAAGGAAGAAAGTCAGCTTAAGCAAATCAAAACTATAATATCCTTAAAAACAAGGTTTCTAAAGAATGCTTACCGCTTCTAGCCCCAGAACTGTTCCTCTTAGAGAACCGTATCTAAGGAGTCTTAGGCCACCAGCATTTGTAGCTATGTTGCCACCAATATGACAACTTCCTTTTGCCCCAAGATCAAGTGGCATTATATAACCTTGTCCTTCAAGGTATTGATTCAATGATTCCAGAATACACCCGCACTGGCAGACCAGGGAACCTAAAATAAACCTGCTATGACTATGCGTAAAAGTACAAAGCCAATTTAAAGGGTGGGAGAAGGGTATATTTTTGTTGGGCTGATTGACCATGGTAAAAAAATTAGATTGGGCAAAAACATTGAAGGATATTCGACCAATGGCGGTTGAACGATCGTCAAATTCAGGTGAATGTTTGATCAGACAGGCCAGTAAATTTCATCCAGTCGAGTGGTCTTTAATGGCCTGCACGATCACCCCAAACTACTTTGCAACTCAAACAACCATATTTCAACCTAGCCAACTGGTCGATCGCGGAAACCGGATGATAACAACAAAATATTGGGTGAAATTTATAAACGAATGGTAGTACAAAATAACGTCCATTAACTATGGTAATTTTGACACTCACCTGACACCTGGTCAAAACTGATTACTTTATCCATAAGGGCAGTTGAGATGATGATCTCATCAAACACTGGAACACTGCCTCCAACTAACCCAGTATTCCCTCCCTGGGGGGTAACTGCTAGATTCCTGTCATTGCAATATCTCAAAATAAAGATAAAATACATTACACATAACATACACATGTAAGTTACAAATTTGAAACAAAAGATATAGAATTATATTTGACAATAAACTGAACTTAAGTTTGAAAAAAATTATATAGTACATGCAGGATTGAATCTCAATATAAATGCACACCCACACTATGCATAGTAGACTGGAACACAGCAGTTGATGAAAGAAAAACACCAGATTGCCATGGAAACTGACATCTGAAAAGAACTGGGATGGTAAGGAATATTACATTGCATAAAAAATTAACTGTCAGTAAGTGGGGGAACTTTGAAAACACTGCAAATCAGACTTAAGGTACCCATACATTGAATTCACCTCCTGACTGATCCCACGTCATTCAATCAATTAGTCCAGAACCGGGAAAGGCGATTCCAGAATAATTCATTGTGGGATTGGTAGGGAGGTGAGTTCTAATGTATGGGCATCTATAGGCTGGGCACAAACAATTAAATTGTTCAGATTGGTTGGGCCAAAAAATTGGATGGTGTTTTTTTTGCGGGCAGCTGACCTTGGTCGAATCAGACGATCAGGAATGAAAAATCATGGCTGCTTTTGCCCGGACCGACAGGGATTCATACAGGCCGACTGCTCAGAAGTGGCAAGCGGTCAGCTGGAACAAAAAGTTTTTTTGCTGCCTACCCAGCCTAATACTTGCAATACACAATTGATACTAGTTATACAGTATTTGACATTTCATTGTTGATTCAATATCATTTTTCTCAGAGCCTCAGTTTTACCTACCAAAGTTCCAACAATGTTCCCTGCTATGGCCCATTCATTTTGTGACCAAATGTTGATTGCAAAATGATTGGCCCTGACATATATCATAAATCTGCAAGGTATTTTGCTTAAAGTATGGAGAGCACTACAAGAAGCACTGCTTCTATGTAAACCGGGTAGAAGATAATATATGATTCAGGCATGGGTGTAGGCTGTCTTCTTGAAATTGTTCTCCTCAGCAGGGAGAGCTTTCCTCGGTCTTCTCAAAATCAAACTCATACACATTAGTGGGGTGGCATTACCAGCCAGGAGGACCTTAGGAAAATGAAACTCTGTGACAATACCAAAAATGATTGTAAAACAATTACTGTTTTCTAATTCAAAGACTGCATCCTATTAAAAACTAGACTGGCATGAAATAGCACCTGAAAATATCTTTGAAAGGAAATGCATTGCACATTTTCAGAACAAAGATTCTGCACTTATATATGCGATGAAACAAAAATAATAAACAAAATGTTAAATCCATTTCAGTATTCTATTGGCACTTACTTCAGAATATTTGAAACCTCCTCTGTATTTTTAGGTCTTAGAAGCAGCTTGCTGTGACCTGAAGTTAAAAAAAAAGCTTTTTTGTTCCACCGAAAATGCGAATGGTGCTACTTTTGGGAGTGTTCCTTATTTACTAACAGGGTTCTGATTTAATTCATTTTCCCTTAAAGTCTATTTCCACTGAAAAAATAAAGTTTGGCAATTTAGTTTTATTGAAGAACGGGAGGTAAAGGAGCTGTGTCTTACCTCCCGTTCTACAATAAAACGATCAGGAGCCAGGAGAGAAGGTAAGCTACTCACGGATCGCTCCCTCCCCCCCGCCACATAGTCTGACAGGTCCCAACGCACTCTGTCTTTGCAAGTGCCAATCGCATAGAAGACAGTGTCCGTCAGGACCTGTCAGACTACGCGGCGGGGGAGTGAGCGATCGGGGAAGTATCTTACCTTCTCTCCTGATCGTTTTATTAAAGAACAGGAGGTAAGACACAGCTCCTTTACAACCAAACTATTTTTTCAGTGGAGATACCCTTTAAATCTATGGCCACGTGGAAGACTTTAATTGTTGCTAGTTGACTTGCAATTATTTAACCTTCTCCAGTGATAAACAAGCTCAACCACAGCAGAACTTTGATAACCAGGGGTTTAGGGTGTGCTGCCAAGGTCACAGAATATCACTTCAAATCCACTCTTGGACACATCTGCAAGGAGTTTTTATGTTCTCCCCATGCTCGCATGTGTTTTCTCCAGACATTCCGTTTTTTAACACGATCATAATGACATAGCGATAGGTTGTATGTGTCAAATAAACGTGTTAAAATTGTAAGCAGGACCTGATGTGAATATATACATGTAATTGTAAAGCACTACGGAAGGTGTTTGCGCTATATAGATCCACAATAATAATAATAATAATACTACAAAACAATCATCCGTTTGGCCCATAGACGTGCACGATCATTATCAACCACCTATTAGTGTAGGGTGCAGGGAACGATCTAACGGAAATTTTCCATTCTGCCTAATAGGTCTGGATGCAGAGGGCAGACACTGGCGATATTCAGTAAATCCTGTCGGATCAGATAGGAAAATCAATCTGCTTTACAAAACATACCTCTTACAGTTCGTAGCCAATCTATATTATGACTTTTTAAGTCATCTTCATCAGTGACAACTCTGCCTGGAATTAGATCTTTAAAAAATGTAAGATCTTTATCTGTGACTTCTGAAAATGGTAAACGGGTAAAAATTCCTTTATGATCCTGAGTAGGAGGGGGTTGCACAGGATTTAGGCTCATGAACCTACAGCGTAAAGCAATGCAAGCACATCCTTGTGGACTTTCATTGAAGATTCTTGCCCTTGCCCTTTTACTCCAAATGAGGGCTACACAATGTCTGGAAAAAGACAATCTGCAAAGAAATGTTAGTCAGTGCATGTCAAACTAGGAATTAAATGTAAACAAATAATAATAAAACAACAAATCTCAGAAAGTGAACTATTCCTTCATTGCATTAAAGGGTATGTCCACCGTTATTTTAACTTTTATGTTTCCAGTTTAACTGAAGGACAGGAGGTAAATGCGATATGTCTTACCTCCTTTCCTTCAGTAAAACTTACAGGAGACCAGAAGAAACTTACCCACGTATCGCTCCAGCGCCGGGCCTCACTGACAGTCTCTGCCGCGTCCACGCTCCTATGCAAAGGACTGTGGATCCGTCGGGGAATGTCAGTGTAGTCGGAGGCTGTCAGCAGCGCTGGATCGTTACACGGTAAGTTTCTTCTGGTCTCCTGTAAGTTTTACTGAAGGACAGGAGGTAAGACATATCGCATTTACCTCCTGTCCTTCAGTTAAACTGGAAACATAAAAGTTAAAATAATGATGGACATACCCTTTAATTGAAGAACGGTAGTTAAAGGAGCTATGCCTTACCTCCCATTGTTTAATAAATCTAATAGGAGCAAAGGTACAAAATGTAATCACGAGCATGCTTTACCACTGGCTTCTCTGACAGGTCCCAACTATTTCTGACTTTATAGTTAAGTAAACTTAATTAATGTAATAAAGGAATAGCTCACTTCTGAGTTAACTATTCCTTTAATTTTGAAAATTATTTAATAAAATACGATAGGTAAGAGATTGTAAAGGAGAAATAAAGCTAAAATGTAAATATGACTTAATATACTACATCTGGAGTGCCCAATTGAAGACAGGCTTGGAGCCGCAATAGCCATGCCATTTCTATTTTATGAATGGCCCCATGATGTGACCAGCATGGCATTGGTATTGAAATAACTCAGTTTTATTAACAGGAAGGTCCCAGGCAGATTACTAAGTAGATCCTTGACAGCTCTGGCAGGAGATAAGGAATTCAGTGAGAATATGCAAATTTGCATACGGACCAGGGCCATACCTCCAACATTCCAATAATGTTCGCTAGATTATACATCACCGGCAGCATATTGTTTCTGTAAGTGTACCTATTTCAAACGCTGCTCAAGGGAGATACAGATGTAAGTTAGCAATAAAATAATTAATGCTTGGTCATTTATACTTTAAAGGGACACTAAATCCGATTTTTTAAGTACATCAAATCTGTATCTATTATTCACACAAGGAAGTGAGAACGCTTATTCCCACCTCCCTGAGAATAATAGAACGGGTTACAGTGCAACACTTACGCTACCTACTGGGGCTCCACACAGCAGCTCCTTCCCAGCTGACAGGCATGATGTCCCAATTGCACACCTATCCCAATATATATGTCTCCAATATGTCCCAATAGTCATCTAAGTCACAAAATGGAACAGATTGTCGAGAAATACTGGCCGATAGTACAATCAGACAAAGGGCTACATAAATGGTGTAAAGAAAAAACGAGTTTCTGTTACAAGAGAGGTAGGACGTTAAAAGACTACCTCTGCCTGTCTGAAAAGAAGGAGGAGAAACAGAGGATATTCTTGGGGCCACCGAGATATGGTACATACCCGTGTTTACAATGTAATTGTTGTAACAGTATTATCAGGGGACCTTCCTTTAATCACCCGACTAGGGGGTATGACATCACCCCTCAATGCTATGCAACATGTAATACGGAGTTTGTGGTGTACATGAATAAATGCCCATGTGGGTTGCCATATATTGGACAGACGTCAAGGCAAGCTAAGACGCGTATCCAGGAACACAAACGCAGTATTACGAATTTTAAAGAAGGTACACAGTAGGATACCCCTGTGTCAAGGCACTTTTTTGAAAACAAGCACAATAGTGCCCAAATTAAATGGAGGGTGCTAGAGGTGGTAGGTCCAATTAATAGAGGAGGTAACCGAAAAGAAAAACTCCTCCAAACTGAAGGGATTTGGATCAAAAGGAATGAATGCCATGAACCCTTCAGGATTGAATGATTTCTGGAGTTTAAAACCTTATTTATAGTATGCACTGACCTTCTGTCCTATGCTTATTCTTAGATTTGTATATTAAAAATGAATATACATTGTGTGATCAGGTATTTGCCTTTTACTTTGGTTTAAATTATTGCTATTATGTATTTATGAAACATTTCCTATGTGTAATGAATTTTCAAGTATTATGTAAAGTTTACAACACCATGAAGGTAGATTGTGTATACAATAGTTCCAAGATATACTACCGTATGTATAGTTTAAATGCTAGATTGTTACAAGTATATATAACCATGGAGTTACAGTGTCTATTGTCTATTGTTAGATTGTATATAAGGATTAGCATTAGTGTTAGAGATTTTTATTGGTTTTATTTCACTGAGTAGATGTGTTTTAATATGAATAGCACTTTTATTAAGCATACTAGACATTAAGCCCTCTACAATAACGGGCGCTAGAAGCACAGAGTGCCCCCTTAGTGTCCCAAGGCCATAGTCCTCCTCCATGTCCCAAGGCAAGAGTACCCTCTTGGTGTCCCAAGGCCAGAGTCCCCCCTCTGTCCCAAATCCAGAGGCCCCCCTCTGTCCCAAATCCAGCCCCCCCCCTCTGTCCCAAATCCAGGGCCCCTCCTCTGTCCCAAATCTAAGGGCCCCCCGTCCATACACTTTGGATAGAACTGTTTTCCCTCAGCACTCCATAAGCTAACTGTCCATTTCCTTTAGGTGTGTTCTCTAAAGAGGTCTTCTGTCTCTTTAACTGTTACGCTATTACCTGGAAATAGCAGGGAATGTGCAGCCATCCATACGCTTCAGCGTCTAAACAGTTACCATGACAACGCTTTCCGTGCATGTGCATAATCTATCGGCTCTTTTAAACAGTTACCATGACAACGCTTTACACGCATGCACATAATCAACCGGCGTTTCGCGCATGCGCATAATCAACTGGCGCGTGTGTTGCTGAAGGTACGCTGATGGAGGTACTCAAAAGTAAATTATGCCGCACAGTAAAAGACTTTTCTGCACGAAAGGAAATGAAGGGGCTAAGAGGCTGCGGCAGTGAGGTAGAGCACTGTCAATGCACTCTGAAATTGCCTGGAGGGAAATTGCAGCAGCCTGAGGAATAGAATGCACACCAAGTGGCAAAAAGAGGTAACTGCAGGACACACACACACGGACACAGGGACGCACACTTGCATTTTATTATATAGGATGTGCACTTTTGCAGTAATAGCACTTTATGAATGATGATCTGAATAGATGGTTAAAAAGCACTTTATGATCTGAATGGTTAAAAAGCACTTTATTTACAGATGGGATCTGAATAGACCTACCTGGATCTTGGATTTGCACTTTAACTGAAGTACCTGCAGTGGGCTGTCTTTATTGCAAGCACCCTTAATTGAAGCACCTATGGGGACTGAGGGGTGGGGTTAACTCGGGATTTAATGGTTCACGGGGTGTATTGTTACTATACACTTGATAAAAAACGCCTGAGCGTTCAAAACATGTTGTGACCCTGTTTAAGCAGCATTAAAAATCACTTTGAGGGGGCGTGGCCAAGATGGCGATCTGAGTAGACGTGGGGACAGGAGCTCTCCCAGGGAAATATCCTAAAAAGCCCAGATAACTTAATTAAACAGCTAAATCCCGCTCACACCACAGACACCCGGTCTCACCATGACTAAGCACGGCAATCAGCAAGCCAGATAATCAAATATTGCTGAAAAACTGGGGAAATTTGCCCACCAATAGCAAGAACAGTCCGCGGCCCTGAACCCGCCAGAAGAACACGAGGCCTCCGGAGCAACTGCAGTCCCAACTAAACAACACCCCCTCCCGCCGGACACCAATCCATCGACCAAACAAATACTGATCGCTATACAGGAGTCCAGAGCCTCACTAACCGTCCTAATTGAGGAGGTGAGGGTCTATGTAGGCCCCCTCAGACACGACTTCCAGGCCCTGAGGGGCCGCGTGGGAGACCTAGAGGGCCAGGTATCCACAGCGGAGGACTCCTTGCGCCCGATCCCGCAGGAGATGGCTGACCTCCGGCAACAACTCAAAACGCAACAAGCAAGAGCTGACGATATGGAGAATAGATCCCGCCGCCAAAACGTCAGGCTGGTGGGATTCCCTGAGGGAATAGAGGGCAAAGAACCTGAGGCCTTTCTTACCAAGTGGATCCTGGACACCTTAGGGGCCGGGACCATGTCGTCGGTGTTCACTGTGGAGCGGACGCATCGGGTCCCTACAAGACCACCCGCACCAGGCTCAAGACCGAGACCCATATTGGGCAGATTACTAAACGCGCGAGATAGAGACACAATTCTGTGTATGGAGAGACTGAAAGGCCAAATACAAGTGGAAAATACTACAATAATGCTATTTCCAAACTATTCCATAGACCTACAAAAGAGAAGAGCTACCTTTATGGCAGTTAAGCAGCGCCTGAGAGGCCTCAACCTGCCATATGCTATGATTTATCTGGCGCGACTACGCGTCCAACACAACAATGCTACCAAATTTTTCGACTCACCAGTGGAGGCTACGCACTGGATGGACACATAGTACGGACCTGACGGTAGGAATTAAACCTGGAACCCATGCAGGAAAACAGGTACCACTTTACCCTGACCAGTCGAGACGACCCGACAGGACCTATAATATGGAATACAAACTTGAGACATACCCATTGAACTGCACTGTTTGTGAATATAATCAAAGAGCTGGTAAACAGAGAACCCCCTAGAGCTCAGGAGGTGAACCATGTGGTTCAATCGGCTACCAGGGCTACCTTGGAATGATCCCAACAAGAAACTACACAATAACTTGGTGGACACAAATACCTAGAAAGACCCATTTACTCAACTCCCTCCACGAACGAGCTAAGGAATTCAAAGAGAAACACCAACAACAACTATATCCCTTAAGACACTGCAACCAGCGGATACCTGGGAGCTGTTCCCAGACTGGACTACTAAACTACACTAAACCACAGGAAACCCACCATATACCCAGCAAGACCAATAACTTAATAGCGCAGTGTATGTGGAGGAGGGGGAGAGGGGGGGAAGCAAAAACCCTTCCTCCATCTGTCCGTCACTCACCATCCCTTAACACCTTCAAACGTAACCTTAAAACCCACCTCTTTAGGCAAGCATATAACCTGGCCTAAACATTACCCACTTACTATATCATCCAACCCGCCTTTCACACTCCACTGCCACTCTATTTACAGTCTACCGATTCTCACCCCCATATCCTCTTTGGGCAGGGTGCCATATACCGCCAAATGTTTATTAACTATGTTTGACTTTTTAATACCCTCCTGGGCTATTGGTTCACATTATATGTGTAAATATATGTAAAAGTCCTACACCTACTAGGGTAACTGAACATGTGAAAGGCTGAACCACAGGGACCCGTGTGAGGTGTTGGGAAAATGATAAAGATATAGATAAAACCGTTAAATATGCTAAACACAGATTGGTCACAATTTTATAACTCTATATATACAGAGTATACTAACCACCAATACCACTGTCCCCCGGTCTGGACCCTTCCTCCCAAAGTATATATGTGAGATACCCTTGGTTAATACACCAGAGAAATGAAAGAGGTAAACCAGCATGTCCAATAGACCTATACTCACCCAACAAAATATCTTAACCCCATCCTGTATGAGACCCCCTGCCTAGTGACCAATCTAATATAACCGACCCCATGCAATAAATGTACCGAGAAGGTAAGACACGACAAATCAATAACTGTAATAAAACCCTCCCCCACAGATAGCAATACACCCTAGGGAACCTAACAGTAGTAGAACTAACACCTTCTCAGCTCCCGATCTACCCGAATATTTGCTCCACTCTTTGACTCAGCAGCAATGGTACCCCAGTATTTACTTCCACCACCCTGAACTCACACTGCTCTAACTATCTGGATAGCTTGAGGTACATAGAATGTATAATGTTATTGACAATTACAACTGTATATAAAGGAGCCCTGCTCGGGCATGTGGGAAGGGAGAGGGATTGAATATGAATACAGAGGGTAGGGGAGTAGAGGAACGAAACAGACAAATTAAATGTAAACACAAACAAGATTGAACCTACCTACTATATACACCTATATGTATATTCTGATAATTCTAAACCCAACTATAACTAGTAACTAACACACCTGAACCACAAACACTAACATATTCCTGCGCTTGATGTTCATAACCAAAGAAACCACAAACATAACCACATAAATACACACATTACTGTAACACATATAAACTAACACATCCCAACACACCCCTCCTCAGCTCAATCGAATTATTAGTTACTCATATAAAACTCACACACAATAGAGACAAACACACCAACCCTCCCTATAGCTACCACACAATACTGACACAACTATAGTGCTGAACTAACTCTGAAAATCTAAAACTCAAAAGGACCTGGGAGATCCTCCCCCCCCAGACAACTGGACGTCTGTTCCATACTACTCAGTTCCCCCGCCGCTGATCGCCTGCCTGCAGGAGATCCATTTGATATGCACAACCACTAGAACCATACAGAAACCCTGGGTCGGATGGGAGGCACATAGCGTGTGCTCGACATACTCACGAGGAGTATCCATACTGATTAAGAAAACACTCAAACACAAAATCCAGATGGTCAAAAAAGACCCATATGGCAGATATGTAATTACCCTAGTCGAAATAGAAGGCACCCAAATACTTATACTTGGTATATATAACCCCCCAAACACTGGTATATCGGTAATGGAAAATATCACCCCAATACTGGCCAATTATCCTGATGCCCACCTCATTTGTATGGGAGACTTTAATGCGGTTATGTCCACAACTAAAGACCGTCTACAAACCATACCGATACCCAATAACCCAAAAACACCGAAGACAACACAACTGGCCTCATTTATTGAAACATGGGCATGGATAGATATATGGAGACACCGATTCCCAAACACTAAAGAATACACATGCCACTCAACAACACACAATTCATTATCCAGACTAGACTATGTCTTTCTTGCAAAGAAAACAGTCCCCTTAGTCACATATGTATCACACCTCCCACGCGGGATATCAAACCACTCACCGATATTGATACAATTAAATATCCCCAACACCAGTACATAGCCTAAACAATGGAAATTCAACCCATTCTGGCTCACCCAATTCCCGACACCGGATATTATCCCTGAGCAACTGGATGAATTACTACTATACAATCCCCCAGGAACCAACCCTAAAAATCTATGGGAAACACTTAAGGCATACTTAAGAGGCAGACTACAATCGACAATAGCATATATTAAACGCACACAACATCAAGAAAACACACTGACAGCCCAACTCCTACAGACAGAAAAAGACTACATACAGGAACAAACACCGACAACCGAAACTAATTGGCTACAAACACGACTCTACAACAATATGCAAATAGAGAAGGCAAACCGTAAACAATTTTTTATTAGACAAAACTTCTTTGAGAACGGGAGCCACTCAGCCAAATTGCTAACATATCTGCCGAAAGACCACACTCAAACGAACACTATACTCGCTGTACAAAATTCACAACAAGAATTAGTTCACTCGACGCCACAGATATTATCAGTATTTCATGACTTCTACCAAGAACTGTACACATCGAACCTAGTAAGCACGAGCCAAGAAATAACCCAATATCTAGACCAATCACAATTCCCCAAACTAACAACTGACCAAAAAATACACCTCGACGCACCCATAACACATGAAGAGATCCAACTGGCCATGGAAGAGATGGCTAATGGGAAAACACCAGGACCAGAAGGGCTTCCGATAGAAATCTACAAAAAATATGGTAAACACCTAATACCTCCAATGCTGGAGATGTACAATAACTCAATCACAACTGGATCATTACCCCCGTCCCTATACAACGCCACCATAGTGGTAATTCCCAAACCAGGGAAAAACCCGCAAGAATGCGGATCATACCGCCCGATATCACTGCTGACAGCAGATTACAAAATTTTAGCAAAAGTTCTAGCACAACGATTAAGATACGCTATCACATCCATAATACACCCTGATCAGACAGGATTCATGCCAAATAAATCCAACACAATTAATCTGCGACGAACAATTATACAAACCCAACTTTTGTTTGTATAATTGTTTGTTTGTATAATTCATAATAACACTCAGAGCTAGTGTAAATATACGAGGATTCCGAATAGGGTTAGTATGAG
Source organism: Hymenochirus boettgeri (assembly GCA_019447015.1). Lineage (NCBI taxonomy): Eukaryota > Metazoa > Chordata > Amphibia > Anura > Pipidae > Hymenochirus > Hymenochirus boettgeri. Next base: position 70,527,383 of record CM033474.1, on the reverse strand, counting down.
GAACGCATGGGCCTCTATGCTGATGATATATTATTATATTTAGAAAAACCCTGAGCCCCAATTATAACAGAATTTGCGATAATAAACTTATTTGAAACACACTCGGGATTAACGATTAACTGGGATAAATCCGCCCTATACCAACTAGATGATTTCTCCAAACACAGAATCCCCAGCAATATACCCATCCCTATAGTAACACATTTTAAATTCCTGGGAATAACCATAACCAAATCCCCCCAACAATACTACACAATGAACTTCTCCCCTCTGCTAGAATACACAAGGAACAATGTCACAGCCTGGAAATATGCCCCCCCCCCCTAATTTGTGGGGACGAGTACAACTGATAAAGACATTTTTGTTACCAAAAATCTTAGTGCAACATTCTCTGATCTATATCCCCAAATCCTTCTTCACTAAACTGAACAGCCTTATTCTCACATTTATATGGGGTAATAAAAAAAGCAAGAATTAAAACAAATATCCTACAAATGCCCAAACAACTGGGTGGATTGTCAATGCCTAATCTACAATTATACTACTGGGCGGCACAATTAAAACATCTACAATGCTGGGTTAACCCAGAAAACCCACCTACCCCATCTGATATGATGATGTCGGCATATCTCACATGCCCGTTCATGGCATACCTAGAGGCCCCAAAGGTACATAGTATAGGCCCCAGTACCACTCTACACAAACAATCACTCAGGATATGGAATCTCACCAATCACCTGCTCCAGCCCAGCAAATTCTTTGAACACACCCCGCTCTGGAACAACAAAACCCTTCCACAGCTCCTGCAGCTCCCAGGCTGCTCTCTCTGGAAGGGAAGGGGGATAACCACAATTGGTAACCTAATACAAAATAAACAACTAATACCTTTCCAAGACCTCCAAGATAAATATAAAATACCAAACGCACTACACTACCAATACCTCCAAATACAACATGCATTGAAAGCATCCTTCCCAAAAGGCTTCGACAATATATCAAAACACCCGATAATCGGAATAATTCGCACCCAGGGGATGAAAGGAGTAATCTCCAAACTATACACCTGCTTAATAACAACAAGGTCACAACCTGTACTGAGCAAGTCAAAGCAAGATGGTCCCCACATCTGCCAGAGATAACAGAGGACCTCTGGCCTGAGATGCTCAACACACATTGCCGGGTTTCCCCGGCAGCAAATAACAGGCTAATATAATTTAAGATATTACACCAAACATACTACACACCCAAACAGCTAAAACATATAAATACCAACCGAACATCGCTATGCCCCAAATGCGGCCACCCCGAAGCAGATTTTATACATCTCATATGGGATTGCCCTAAAGTGAACAGCTTCTGGCTAGGGGTACTCAATACTTTGAAAACAATCACTCCGCACCCCATCCAACCCACACCTGAACTATGTGTGTTCGGACTCCTAGACGAAGATATTTGGTCTGCCACTGAGTGGGATCTCCTGCGGGCTACACTTTTCTACGCCCGGAAATTATCATGAGGTGGTTATCTAATAAACCCCCAAAAATTAAAAAATGGATCAAAATGATCAACCATATCTCAAAATTATGTACCAGCACAGGAAATGCCCCGGCAAATTTTAAAAGATATGGGGTGGTTGGCTAGAATCGCCCAACACAACAGATTAGGTACAAGATAAAAGACCAAGCTGAATATATATGTGCGGGGACCCCCTGGCGGAGGGAGACCGAAATGATGGATGAACGGAGACTAAATACTAGGCAATAAAGACAACAGGCAAGTGAGTTATATTTTCCATTTTATTTTAAATTTAAAGTTTGTTTTATTTGTAAGATCCAGAATACTAAATGATTGCTGATGAATAAGGTTATGGACACTGTCAACAACGACCAATATAATTCCAATTTAACTAACCTGTAATTCTGTACAAACTGCAACATCAATAATATGTAAAGAATGTAAGATTGACCTTTTGTAATATTATCCGGGAACAAAAAAAAAAGGATTTAAAAAAAAAAATCACTTTGAATTGCAAGCTATGCTTTGCCTGTGTCTCCCTGCTTCTACTGTTGTTCCTGTTGGAGTATTTGGCGTGTGAGCGGACGCGGTGCAGGGATTGACACAACGAACTTGAAAGCTACACTAAGCAACTTTTGATTATTTGGTGCATGCTGGGAGTTGTAGTTTCCAAACATCTGGAATGACAATGAATTGGGGATTACTGTTAAGGGCAACTAATGCCTGAACAATACTGAGAATGGTACCTATTGTTAAATAGATTGCCTTCTGATTCTGTATTGTTTTGAGGCTTTAGTTGCCCTTTAAATGGACAGCAGAATTCAAGTACAGTATTTCCATACAGTAATAGCCATACTGGATTTGGCTATTACTGTATGGAACTACTGTATGGGAATGCTGCTGTCCATTTAAAGGGCAACTAAACCCTCGAAACAATACAGAATCAGAAGGCAGTAGTGGTCATAATATCGACTTATACTCGAGTCAACCAGTTTTTACTTATTTTTGAGGTAAAAATAGGTACCTCGACTTATACTCGGGTCGACTTATATTCAAGTATATACGGTACTTAACAAAGTACATAAAATCTTTTTAGTGTCCCTTTAAAGCAGCACTAAATGTTCGAATTATAGGTAGGGTTGTTAGATAATAAAAGATGGATACATTAAAAACACCATGTGCATGGTAGCATGGATACAGTTTAAATCCTGGTACACACGGATGAATTTTGACCTTATGGTCTTAAAGTTCAGTGCAAATACATATGCTTTTCAGAAAGAAAGAGCAGTTTTCTTTCATCCCAACGACCTTAATCTGCCAATTCAGCATTTTGTCTGTGTATAAATAAATGCAACCGAAATACTGACTTCCTGTTTGCAGGACCCCTACTAGAGACCGTTATGGTCTTGCCCTTGACCCAGCGCCTGGGTTGATTCAGTTGCTCAGTAGAGATCTGAGCATGTTTGAGCTATCCAACAGCCAATCAGTAGAAATGACTGTTAGGAACATTCCAAGGAGGTGGTGCATCCTGGGAAGAAGAAGGACTGAAAAAGGTACGTACACACGTGCAATCGCGGATCGGGACCTGCAACGCACAATGTATACGAACGTTCGTTTCGGATGATAATCAGCCCGTATATGAGCCCTTTATCGGCCAAAACGGCCGTTCGGTCGGGGATCGGCGAACGACCGACTTGGCAGATCTCCGAACGAACGTCCATTTCATCCGATAAAGGGCCCATACACGAGCCGATTATCGTCCGAAACGAACGTTCGTACACATCGTGTGCGTCGCGGGTCGGGACCCCCGATCGCACGTGTGTACGAACCTTTAGAACCTGAAATGTCAGCTCACTAATGTCAACAGCAGGGAACAGCAAAGGGTATGAAATCAACTGATTTTTCAAAATGGGAGAGATTATGTAAAATAACTAAGAAGGCATTACACAAACTAACAATTTAACAAATATTGATCATTTCCACTGAACTGTCACTTAAAATACATAATTAATAAATTGATTGGTATTCCACTGGCCAGGAATAGAAGCAGTACCGGAAAAATTACTGTGATCGATTCTGTGGCCTATTGAAGAGACTGCCAGAAATGTACCAGTATACCCAATCCATTTTTCTGACCGATTCGGACAAAACATTGAAAAAAATTGTTGCTCAGAATGAAAAATTTCACAGATGATTCAACCCAACAAACTAAAATATAATGGCCATTCAGAATTGCTTAATGCAACCACTAATGGTGACCACAGATGTAACAATATTATCTCAGTGAAGGGTTTACGCCAATATAATAATTTTCGTTACTAGGATGGACAAAGATTTCAGCCGACTGCTATTATTGGTCAATAATATTGAATTGTCTATGGCCACCTGCTTCAATCAGCAGATAATTTGAAAACCCTAACCACAAGTAAATATGAGACTTGCCATTAACCCTCTTACTACCCAATATGATCCAACCCGCCTTGCACGCTCCACTGCCAATCTATTTACAGCCTACCGAATCCTGTAACCTTATGTCTCACCCCCATATCCTCTAGTCTGTAAGTTCTTTGGGCAGGGTCCTCTTTCCTATTGGATCAGGGTATTGCTGTAAGAAACTCCACACTCTGTTTACTTATATTATGTATTACCTGTGTATGTAATATGTATGACTTTGTATAACATGTATTACCCTGTATGTAATGTATGACTATGTAATTGTAAAGCTCCACGGAAGATGTTGGCGCTATATAAATCAATAATAATAATTAATTCCCTGTACACTGTACACACTGAAAACTCCTCACAGTGTCTATATAGTGAATAACACACCCCTACTGTAAATTATAAGGATACTAGAAGTCACAGAGGAGTTCAGTCACCATATAAAAGCACAAGGCTGCAGACTAAGGCTGAGGCCACACTACAACGCACTAAATCGCATGCGCAATCGTGAGCGTTATCACGTGCGATTGTGTGCACGATTCTTGTGCATTTTTTGTTTGCGCGTGAGTTTTGTGCATGCGATTTTGCCAATTCTCCCTCTTTACAAAGCATTGGTAAGGCCTCATTTGGAATATGCAGTGCAATTTTGGAATCCTGTGTACAAAAAGGACATCTTTGAAATGGAAAGGGTTCAGAGAAGGGCAACTAAATTAATAAGGGGATTGGGGGAGCTTGAATATGAAGAGAGACTGGAAAAGTTACAATTATGTACGATGGAGAAAAGGCGCTTGCGTGGGGATATGATTACTGTGTATAAATACATTAACGGCCATACAATAAACTATCTGGGGCATTGTTCACCAATAGAACATGTCAAAGGACACGAGGACATCCCTTAAGACTTGAAGAAAAAAGGTTTAGGCTTCAAGCTCGGAAAGGGTTTTTCACTGTGAGAACGGTAAAGCTATGGAACTGTCTTCCAGTGGACGTTGTAATGGCAGGTTCATTGGTCAGTTTCAAAAAAAAAGCTGGATGAGTTTCTGCAAACAAGAAATGTTGCAAGTTACTGGTATTGATACATAAAGTAGAGTTGATCCAGGGAAATTTCCGATTGCCACTTGGAGTCAGGAAGGAATTTTTTCCCCCTTCATAAATTTGGTGGGGTTTTTTGCCTTCCTCTGGATCAACAGTTAGGCAGGAAATGAGGATATTGCTAGATGGGATGGACGTATGTCTTTATTCAACCTCAAATACTATACTATACTATACTATACTATTTTCCATTATGGAAACACATGCGTTAATGCACCAAAAATGGTAAACGCATGCGTTATTATAACAAAATCGCATGAGCAATTGTGAATGCAAACACGTAAAAAAAAAAGGCTGGCCTAGCCCTAAGTACTTTTCTAAAGGTCATGGTAATCTGAGGCAGCATCTAATATCCTTATAATTTATAGTGGTACCAAGACAGCTGTAAATATGCACAGACACTGGACCTATCTGCGCCCACCAGTCGGTCTGGTAGGGGGGTCGTGTGTGCGTGATGCAGGGTTTGCTAGTTCAATATAATTCATCCCCACTATAAACTCATATATAGATAATTCAAATACTATTCCAACCTTCCCTGGGGCCAGTACTAACAGTGCACCATAAGCCTCTGTGCTCACATTCATGCAGAGAGCTTCCAGACTTCCTCCCCTGTTCTCATTTTCCCTCCTCCTTCTCCTTGCAGAGAGTTTACATACCTCATCCCAGCAGTCTCCCTGTCTCCCCCAAGTTTCATACAATGTTACAGGCCGGCAGTGAGCAGACAACCTGCACTTCACACCCTCCAGCTATGTCTCCTACACACAGTGACCCTGGCTGTGGTGGTGGTGAGAGAGAAACACTGCATAGGGCTGTGCTAAACAAACGGGAAGGCACAGTGAGTGAACAGAGAACAGCTTCCAGGTTATAATGGCCGAGAGTATATGATTTACAGTAGGCCCATAGAAATGGGTGGATTATAAGAAAATTAACCACTAAGCAGGATCCGCAATTCAAACTATATAAAGAAATTCACTGGGAACTGTAAACACTCCCCCAGAACCCGCCCCTCTGCTATGTAATTTCCCTGATCTTCCTACGGCAGTGGAAGTGAAAGGGATAATTCCTTCCTATGTTTGAATGACAGGCTTTGTTACCCAATAAAATCCTTGCTCCTCCCCTCCAGCTCTAGGTCTTTTCCTCCTGTGTGTGACAGACTTTGGAGCTCTCCCCCTGAAATGTCTTCTTTTTCCAGCTGAAGACTGTTCTCTCTGTTTACAGTTAGAAAATGGTGGGGCTATAGGGGGGCACAGATTTCCACACTCTGAAGTCTGGAAGACGCTCAAATTCAGTCCGGCGCGAAATGGTGTAATTTTATTACATTTGAAATTACCGGTTTAGCGAGTGGGACAAAAGCTGAACAATCAAACACTGCCGTTCTGGCTGAATTCTGCTGACTGATTTCTGTTAATCAGATCTGCAATACTGTAGCCCACTCCAGCCCATCCCCGACTGCTAACTTCCTTTTCTAAAACAAGCAACAGAAATGTGCTCACACTACTTCCTGCGTCTGTCTGCTCCAGCCCTCTGCTTGCCGGATGTTGCAAACGGGCCAGACTGGCAGCCACGTCTGATCACAAACGTGGCGGCCAGCTATGCAGACAGCTGAGGGAATAAAAGAGGGCAAGTACTTTGCTGCTGCTTGTTTTAGAAACTGAAGGCTTCAGTATATAAAACATTTTTTTTAGGTAGGGGATGAAGCAGCCACGCTGGATATGGAGGGGGGGGGGTCCCCTGTGCATGCCAGCAGGAAGAAGCAGGGACCAGATGACTCACAGACAGCTCCTACTCTTCACTTTTTGGAACTTTAGATAAGCACTGTGGGGCTGTGACAGAACGTCGGGGGAAAGAGGCAAAGGAAGTATAGATCAGGAGAGTTATTTTACAAAGTACTATAGCGGTTGGGGGTGGGTGAGGCAGCACTACACTACAGAATTTTTTTTAAAAATGGGTGGATATGCCCTTTAATTAATTTGTGTTTTTCAGTGTCCAATATGAGCTCCTCTAAAAGACAGAGATCTGGATCAAGGGGGTGAGCAGCCTTAAAGAGAGTGCTGAAGTATTAAAGGATAAGTAAAGGTTGATATTAATTTATATATATAGTGACTTACCTAACCCGGTCCCTCGCTACTCCTCCTCTGCTCTGTGGCTGACAGCTGCTCTATTTCCTGGTAGTAGATGGATAGGATGCAGAAAGTAGCTGTGGTTGTGCTACATCAATTTGGACTAAAATTCAAAGTGGGGTACTACAGGGTTCTGTATTGGGCCACTTCTATTTAATCTGTTTATTAATGATTTGGAAGTGGATATTGTCAGCAAGGTTTTTTCTGACAACACAAAACTTTGTCATTAAAAGCTACAGATGATGTGCAATTGTTGCAGGCTGATCTAGATAGATTGTAACATTGGGCTGATAAGTAGCAGATGATATTCAATGTTTATAAGCTATAAGTGTCTCTGTGTTAAAGGGCATGTCCACCCCTTTTGAAAATTTTTCATATGTTGTAGGGCTAGTTCCCCCAGCCCCAACCGTTATATTATATTTTTAAGAAAGTGCCCCAATCGTTACTTACCTTCCCTCTCTCCTCCGCCATAATGCCCGGCCTTCTGCTTGCACGGAACTGCAAGCAGGGGGCCGGACTGGCAGTCGCGTCTGTGATTAGCTGAGAGGCAATGATAAATTACTTTTGTGCATAAATAAAGTCTCCCTACCCCTTTTTATATTGCTTTGGAAAACCCATTCACTTCCACTGCCATAGGAGGACCAGAGAAACCAGGAAATCATACACATTTTATTTTTCTGATTCAGCAATGGAAAGAGGGTTTTCCCTCCCAATTTTTATTTTTTAAGGTGGGTACACACAGTACCATTCTGTCAAAGATGCAGATTCTGTGTCTGGTAGTATAGTATAGTATATTATAGTATATTTTAGTATTTGAGGTTGAATAAAGACATACGTCCATCCAGTCCAACCCATCTAGCAATATCCTCATTTCCTGCCTAACTGTTGATCCAGAGGAAGGCAAAAAAACCACCAAATTTATGAAGGGGGAGAAAAATGTCTTCCTGACTCCAAGTGGCAATCAAAAAATTCCCTGGATCAACTCTACTTTATGTATCAATACCAGTAACTTGCAACATTTCTTGTTTGCAGAAACTCATCCAGCTTTTTTTTTAAAAACTGACCAATGAACCTGCCATAACAACGTCCACTGGAAGACAGTTCCATAGCTTTACCGTTCTCACAGTGAAAAACCCTTTCCGAACTTGAAGCCTAAACCTTTTTTCTTCAAGTCTTAAGGGATGGCCACGTGTCCTCTGACATGCTCTATTGGTGAACAATGCCCCAGATAGTTTATTGTATGGCCCGTTAATGTATTTATACACAGTTTTTTTTTTTTTTTTTTTTTTTTTTTTTTTTTTTTTTCATTATTGTAACTTTTCCAGTTTCCCCCAATCCCCTTATTCATTTAGTTGCCCTTCTCTGAACCCTTTCCATTTCAAAGATGTCCTTTTTGTACACAGGATTCCAAAATTGCACTGCATATTCCAAATGAGGCCTTACCAATGCTTTGTAAAGAGGAAGAATAACATTTTCCTCCCTTGAATCCATACCTCTCTTTATACAAGACAATACCATGCTGGCTCTGGCTGTTGCTGCCTGGCACTGCTTGCTACCTTTAAGTTTGTTATCCACCAAAACTCCAAGATCCCTTTCCAACAGGGATTCACTTAACACAGAACCATTTATAGTATAAGCAGCACAAGGATTTTTAAGTCCAAAATGCATCACCTTACATTTATCAACATTGAATCTCATCTGCCACTTAGCAGCCCAATGTGACAATCTATCTAGATCCCCCTGCAACGATTGCACATCCTCTGAAGTATTTAATGGTCGACAAAGTTTTGTGTCGTCAGCAATACAGTATACACATATCCCTTTCCGTTGACGGCCCTTCGGACATGGGCTGAAACACGTAGGTTGTCTGCCTACCTTTGTCTATTAATAAATTGGATTAGAAGACCCAGGAGTGCTCCGCTCTCGGCAGCACCCGGGCACTTGCACTGGAACGGAGTGCAGACGAGTTCACATACCTGTATTATATAAATAAATGTATATCTTCATAGGAGATTGCATTTACAGTTATAGTTTTTAGGAGCTTACAAAGAGATGTTGGTATAGAATATTACATAAAGGAAAGGTGTATATGTATGTGTGTACTATCTCTATTACCATTTAAATGACCATCAATACATGTATATAAAGTATAGCACTAATTTATATTAGGTAGAAGACAAAATATACAAAATATATACACTTACTCACAGAGCTGAGATTCCTATTTTAATATGGTATGGTCAAAATGGAAGCGTAAACCATGCCCCTATGTCTGCTTAAAAGTCTCCACGTGAATACTGGAAGGCAGTGGTAATGTCAGCATAACATCCAATGATGTGCTGTTTGAAAAACATGTGGCAGTCAATCCAAAAAAAGTTTCTGTATTCTACACAGGATTCTTGTGAAGGTTCTCATTCATCCAGGTCATGGTATATCTGTTCAATTAGATCAACTGGACTTGAAGTTTATTTCTTGAAGATGTTTCACTAGTCATCCGACTGGCTTTCTCAATTCAGAATGACTTGTACAAGAATCTGTGGCAATTATGTACCCTGGAAAATCCCAATTAGCATATCACAGCCAAGTGTTAAGGGCGTGATTGGCTAAAATCTTTTATAATACAGAAAGTATGGCATTTCTAATGTATTTTAACAGTTCAACCAACATGTATAGCACAGGGTATAAAACACGTTATTTTGATCCACAAAAAACTGAAAGGAGCAATATGGTAGTGGGAACACAAGCTGTTTGAGAAATGGATGTAATATCTGTTTATAGGAATTGACATTATTGCTATTTGACTGACCGAGGAACTGTTTAATTACGTGATAGGAGGCTCAAAATCTTGAAATGTTAGCCACACCCATTGACAAAACCACGCTCACTAACAAAGCCAAGCCCACTTTAATGCGACGTGGATTTAAAGGGCAAGTCCAGCCCTAAAATGAAAACTTACATACAGGTAAATTACCCCCCCAAACCCTAAACGGTAATATGTTTAACCTGAAATCCTGCACAATGTCCTGTTTCCCCTGTTCCTGCTTCCTGGTTCTTCCAGTTAGCAGCTGTCAGTTATGGGTTTGACAGTTGACATCACAGCCAATGACTGAATGTTAATCCCCTGTCTGCCTCTTCTGAGCATGCCCAGGCTCAGTACAGGCTCAGTACAGGTATCTAAATTACTGTTTCCATGAGGCATCCAGGAGCATAGCAGGCATGCAGTAATGAATTCATCGGACAAACTATAATAAATCAACATATTTTAAAGAGGCCATTCTTTCTAAAAGATGTTCTTATGAGTTTGGAGTTGTCCTTTAATACGTCCAGAGAGCATCAAAGGCGGCCTCAATTAGACTCAGTAGCTCTACCAGGCCCAATTGCCAAACCTATTTTTAAACCTGATCCCCAACGATCGTTATAGTTAATTTACAATAAAGATCGTAAATTAACGAACATTAAAATGATTGGAAATTAACAATCGTTTTAACGATCGCTAAACCGTTTGTTAAAGCCGTGGTATCGCTAAAAAGCGATACTGCACCTTTATGAATATGGCCCATAGATTCTGGCATAGCAGTGGTTTTGGTATACTTAGATTTTACTAAAGCTTTTGATACTGTGTCACATACTTACAGTATGTGGAAACTAAGGTCTGTTGGCCTTGAACAACACATTTGTAAACCTCACAAGTATAGGGACACTATGCTGACTCCTTGAAGATGTAGCCAATGTTGCAAGGCATCAGTGCTAACGACTGAGAAACTTTTAATGTCTGTCTACAATGCGGTTGGCCACTCATTTGTTCACAGTTGTGCGCATATTCGAACATATGTACCATTCTTAAGTCTGTCTATCTCTGTCTAAAGATATGTACACACATGCACATATGTGTGTGCTGATCTCAACTATTTCGGTCTGTCTCTACATATCTATCTCTAACTGTCAATGTCTGTGTATCTACCTCTATATTTGTCTGTCTATCTCTCTCTATCCTAACCTTTTCAAGATACCTGTAAAGAAGACCGCTTTCCCTTTGTCACGGTTATTACTGTGTGCAGCAGTAAGTTTAATATAGTGTATGTATTCCAGTGTGCTAAGAGCAGTAGCATGCTAGTCTCTCTAGTTCATTTTGTCTATATGCAGAAGTTAGTTGCAATTTAAAACCGTGTCATATAGAAGAAAATACATGTATACATTATACTAAGGGCTAGGCCACACTGCTGTGCTTTGTTTGCGCTTGCGTTTTTTTTTCATATCATTGAAAACGCAGCACCCCCCCCCCAAAGTCCCAAAAACTGCCCACCAGGAGGATATCAGAGTCCATATAGGACTCTGCCTCCTATCTGGCCAACGGGAGAAGTTTGGCATGCGTACTGTAGCCCTTCTCCCCCTCCCTCTTGTTTTGCGATCCCTCCCCCTAGTGTAAAAACCTTTTTACCTAACATTCCCCCTGTCCCCCTAGCCCCAACTGCTCTATTAGTATCATCAGAAAATGCCCAAAACATTACTTACATTCCCTCTTTCCTCCGCCGCACTGAACTCCCGGCAGCTGCGTCCGTGATTGGCTGTCGCTCAGCCAATCACAGACGCGACTGCCGGTCCCGCCCCTTTGCTTGCATTTTCTCGCAAGCAGAGGGCCTGGCAGCGCGTCGGAGGAAAGAGGGAAGGTAAGTAAAGTTTGGGGCATTTTCTGATGATACTAATAGAGTGGTTGGGGCTGGGGGGACGGGGAATGTTAGGTAAAAATTTTTTTAGAAGGGTGGACATACCCTTTAACTGAGCATGCTTCGTTTCCGGGGTGGAGGGGCAGGCAGAGGTAAGGTGATGTCACTGAACCTACCGGAAGCAGGAAGTTTGAACAGACACCCAAATATAATTTCTCACAGGCTGAAGCCAGAGATGTGATTTTTGACTCATTTTAAAGGAAATACTGCAGGCTGTTATTTAACCCTTACTTGTTTGGAGACCACAGTTGCCCTTTAAATATCTGATTACCTCAATTACAGTAGTCACAAATGTTCAATTCCTGGGGATGCAGTTGTGCAAATCGCCAATGGAATTTTACACCCTTAATATAACACCGTTAATGGACCAAGGCCATACCAAACAACAGTTGTGAAAAACCCTTCCACTTAATCTACTGGGACAAATATATTTTTTAAAATAATAGTTAATTTGGCTTGAAGAGCCAAATTCCTGTTCTTTCTATTTCCTCTTTTCCTTCCGTTTTATTCTTCTGCTTTTCTGGACACAGTTTTTGAGCTAGAGACATAATATTCGGTACAGGGAAAGATATATTACCTAGCTAAGGAATCCACGGAATCGTTATTGGCGTTCCTTCGCCAGTATGTTACTGGCGAAGGAACGTGACTGGTTCAAGAGAGGTGTTAAGGAGGCCATTTATGTGAAAATAAAGAAACCAAGCCTAAATAGAGGTGGGGGGGTTCGACACCAACTGTCTGCCATGTACAATGCTGTTTTAACACCTTACTCTGGGCGTTCCTATAACACCTCTTAGCCACTATCTGATTACACCCTTAACACCTGGCTGTGATATGCTAATTGGGATTTTCCAGGGTACATAATTGCCACAGATTCTTGTACAAGTCATTCTGAATTAAGAAAGCCAGTCGGATGACTAGCGAAACGTCTTCAAGAACTACATTTCAAGTCCAGTTGATCTAATTGAATACAACAGATATACCATGACCTGGATGAATGAGAACCTTCACAAGCATATTGTTTTGATAGTTTTACTTAAAGGGTAACTAAAGTAAAAAAGCAAATTTTGAACAATAATCAAAAAAGTTTGTATTTTTAACTTTCAACCTGATCCAGATACACACGCCTACTGACCTACCCTACCATTTTCATGGCAGCCATATTTAAAGCGTGACTATAGTCAAAAAACATTTGACTAATCATCAACAAAGTTGTTTTTTTAACCCCCAAACCGACACAGGTACACACACCTACTGATCTACTTATCCATTACTGTGGCAGCCATAAGTAAAGGGTAACTAAAGTAAAAAAAAAAAATATGATCAATCAAAAGTTTGTTTTTTTAACTTCAAACCTGATCCAGGTACACGCACCTACTGACCTACCCTTCCATTTCCATATTTAAAGGATAACTATAGTTTTAAAAAAAAAAGTATTTTGACTTATCAACAAAGTTTGGTTTTTTTTAACCCCGAACCTGACCCATGTACACACAACTACTGACCTACCCTTCCGTTATTGTGGCAGCATACTTAAAGGGTAACTAAAGTCAAAAAACAAATTGACCAATATTTACAAAAGTTTGTTTTTTTAACCCCCAACCTGACAGGTATACATACCTACTGACCTACCCTTCCATTTCTGTGGCAGCCATACTTAAAGGGTAACTATAGTCAAAATTAAATTTTGATTATTTTAAGGTTTATTTTTGTAACTTACAACCTGACGCAGGTACACACACCAACTGAGCTACCCATTCATTCATGTGGAAGTCATATTTAAAGGGTAAGTATAGTTAAAAAAACACATTTTCAGAGTTCCAGATTAAAGCAATATAACTTACAGATCATCCCATGATTGGGATACTAATGTCTAAAGGTTCGTACACACGTACGGCGTGGGTCGGCACCCGCAATTGCACGTGTGTATGAACTTTAAAGACTGCATTTTACAATCAGCGTTTCTTACCTTCAGATAATGCAATTTGGCTCATTCATTTTGTGATTACAAAATGTTGATAACAACACGTGCCAGACAGTTCTTAAATTAGACATTTGTCTATAGATAAACATCTATGGGTGGGTACACATGAAGGGACAATTTGTTGCGACGAGCGCTTGCCCGGGACAATTGTCTGTCAGTCGCGACAATAGTGGCCGCGGCCAACAGTTTGAGCAGTCCCATAGGGAACCACACGATTGCCTGTGATCCGGGTGAACGATCGACATCGGTTGCTGCGGCACCCGAAAGCGCCACAGATTTTTCTCCCCAATACAGACTACATACACGGAAGTATATGTCAATTGGGCTGAAAAATCTGCCCGTGTGTACCTAAAGACAAATGTCTAAAGTATTGTATCGGCAACTTAAGGTACAGGCACAAAAAAAACAAAATCATTGACAAGTGGCACTGGTGCATTCCTTCTATAACAGATGATGATTGGGATGAAATTGCAGAATCCCCCCTGTATCTAATACCCGTCTCATACAAATGAATATTGTACATCATCTCCTAATATCATGAAACATATGCAGGGCGGAAGGAGTATACCATGCCCCAAATGTAATGAGATAGATGTATCTTTCTGGCATCTCCTGTGGGAATGTCCACAACTTCAACAATATTGGAATTCTGTGAGTTTCTTTCAAATACAATACATAGTATCCCTCAATTATTAATAGAACTATGTTTATTGGGGTTGACCCGTGATGATAAATCTATTCTTTGCTAGAAAGGCAATAATATTAAAATAGATGTCCCTGCTAATGCCAACTATAGCAGAATGGATCCCTCCAGTAAATGCGGTTCTTCCTTATAAGAAAGTATTATAAAGGCACAGAAAATGGGCAAAATTTTTTAAAACTTTTTTGGGGAAATCGAATACATTATATTAAACATTTTTGACACCAGTCATAACCAAGTATCATCACTACCTATACCCCACCTTCCTTTTTCCCCACCAAGGCAGCAGTGAACAGTAAATTAGGCTACTGTGATGAAACACTGTGTTATAAATAATTCAAAAGACATCTACACATTTAATGTTTGGAAAGTTATGGTTTCTTTGGTTGATAACATATTGATATGCAGGGAAGAGGATATGGTACGGAAACAATTAGACAAAGTTAATATCAATATAGCTCCAGGACCAGATGGATTGCATCCTCAGATTTTAAAAGAGCTTAGTTCAGTTCTATCTAGACCACTGTTTCTCATCTTTTCAGATTCGCTTTGGTCTGGGGATGTGCCACTGGACTGGAAAAAAGCCAATGTAATACCAATATTCAAAAAAGGTAGTCGTTCACAGCCTGGTAACTATAGACCTGTAAGCCTTATATCAGTGGTAGGGAAGGTGCTGGAAACTTTGTTAAGGGTTCATATCATTGACTTTGTCTCCAGAGATCATCTTAGTAGTAGTCAGCATGGATTTATGAGAAATAGATCACGCCAGACAAATTTAATTGGTTTTTATGAAGAAGTGAGTAAGAAGTTAGATTCAGGCACAGCAGTGGGATGTGGTATATTTGGATTTTGCGAAAGCTTTTGATACTGTGCCACATAGGCGACTAATCTATAAACTGAGCACTGTTGGCCTTGAAGAAAACATTTGTTCATGGATAGAGCACTGGTTATTGGATCGCAAACATAGAGTGGTGGTTAATGGAGCAACATCTATGTGGGCTAAAGTTCTAAGCGGAGTGACTCAGGGTTCTGTACTGGGGCCGCTTCTGTTTAATCTGTTTATAAATGACTTAGAAGGGGGCATTGAGAGCAAGGTCTGATGGTTTGCTGATGACACTAAACTATGAAGAGCTTTGGAAACTTCAAATGATGTGCAAGTGCTGCAAGCAGACCTAGATAGATTATCAAAATGGGCAGCAGAATGGCAGATGAGATTCAATGTTGATAAATATAAGGTGATGCATTTGGGATTTAATAATCCCTGTGCCACCTACACCATAAATAACTCTGTGTTAAGTGCATCTGTAATGGAAATAAAGATTTGGGGGTTCTGGTAGATAACAGACTTAGCTATAGCAAACAATGCCAGGTAGCAACGGCTAGGAGCTAGCAAGATATTGTCTTGTATAAAGAGGGGAATAGATTCAAGAGAGAAAAATATTATTCTCCCTCTTTACAAGGCACTGGTAAGGCCTCATTTGGAATATGCAGTGCAGTTTTGCAATCCCATATACAAAAGGGACATCTTGGAAATTGAGGCAGTTCAGAGAAGGGCAACTAAATTAATAAGGGGAATGGAGGGGCTTAAATATGCAGGCAGATTAGACAAGTTAGGGCTGTTTACATTGGAGAAGCGACATTTGCGTGGGGACATAATAACCTTATACAAATATATTAATGGGCCATACAATGAACTCTCTGGTGCATTGTTTACTAATAGGTCATATCAGAGGACTCGTGGACATCCTTTAAGGTTGGAAGAAAAGAAGTTTTTCTTCAGGTTAGGAAAGGTTTCTTTACAGTGAGAATGGTGAAAATGTGGAACTGTCTTCCAGCAGAAGTGGTAATGGCAAGTTCATTGAATAGCTTTAAAAAAGGCCTGGATAAGTTTCTAAAACTAAAAAATATTGAGAATTACTGGTATTAATGCATATAGATCTGGTTGATCCAGGGATAATTTCCGATTGCCGTTTGGAGTCAGGAAGGAATTTCCCCCCCCCCTTTTTAGCTGGTTTTTTATTGCCTTCCTCTGGATCAACTGTTAGGTAGGGTTAAAAAAAGGGGTAAATAGGTTGGACTTGATGGACGTATGTCTTTATTCAACCTTAATTACTATGTTACTATGATAGATGTTATATATTTTGATATATCTGTAGCATAACATCTCTGAACGCTTCCGCATTCACTCTTCTGGCCACTTACGTCACTACTCTGCGCCAGCCTCAATTCCCGGTGTGTCAGGGGGCCAGGAGACAGTGGATGTGGAGCAATGCACCTGGATTGCAAATCCTCTCTTCCTCCTGCAAGTCCTCCCACAAGGAAAGTCCTCTACTGATCTTGGGGGTGTGCAGTGCTTGCCACTGCAGATGTTTGGAAACTACAACTCCCAGCAACTAAAGCATGAGTGGCAATGAATTGTGGGGTTACTGTGTGGGATTACCTTTACTGTGTGGGATTACCATTTAAAGGGCAACTAATACTTTAAAACAATACAGAATCAGGAGGATTCCCATACAGAAGTCCCAAACAGTAATAGCCATACTGGATTTGGCTATTACTGTATGGGACTACTGTATGCAAATTTTGCTGTCCATTGAAAGGGCAACTAAAGCCTCAAAACAATACAGAATCAGAAGGCAGTAGTGGTCATAATTTCTACCCTCGACTTATACTCAAGTCAATCATGTTTTACTAATTTTTTAGGTAAAAATAGGTACCTCAACTTATACTCCAGTATATATGGTACTCCAAACAATATGTTAACTTAAAGGGCATGTTGTTTTCCAAAGTTATATTGAAGCTATATACCATGTATGATAGTACTTTTTAAACGAAAAACATTTTTTCTTTGAATACAACAAGCTAAATTGTGTTTTGTTTTTTTTAATTTACCGGTATATGCAGAAATCTGGATGCAGTTCTTTGAAGAAGTTTATACATTTTGTCAAGTCCCCTGGATAAACCAGTACCCAACATTTATGGATGCAATAAGAAACACTGACAAGTACAGCTAAACAATCTGTGTCACTGCTCCAAGTGAACGTCTTGGGATTTTCCAATCTACACATATCCTCTAAAACACCCCCCGCTAATTAAAGCTAAAAATTTTGGAAGCAGCAGATTTTATTAACACTACTGTAGTCTGTAGATGTAAAGAGTCAGAACAAATAAATATAGATTAAAGTTAAAAAATGCTGCACTGTATTTAATGACTGATGCCAAAGCAGGACTTGTTCCGGCCTTTAAGCTGTGGCCACACTGACATTTCAAGGTAATGCACGGGAAATGCGCAATTGCAATGTAGCACATTTCATGTGCATTACCGTGAGTCCGTCAATAATCGGAGCGCATGCAATTCACAAAAAATGGCGATTTCAAGCTCTCTGGCATACGATTATCACACATGTTCACCCACAAAAAACTGGTCAATTGTCGGTTACCTGCTCCCAATCTCAACAAATATACTTTGCGCTTTATTACCTGCATTACTAATCAGATATTTAACGATTATTATTGTTTTCATTCTGGCAGAGTAAGCTGGCTATGATATGTTCACCGTAAAAACAACTTTTTACTGGATAGCTGTGGCTTTAAATATAAAGGTGTGAAGGAGTAAACCTTTAGGCTGAGGCCACACTGTACCGTGCGCAAACACATGCGTTTGTGCATGCATTCTCAACACACGCGCGCACTGGCGATTCGCAGAGCGCATGCGATTGCGCACAAAAATGCGGAATGCATGCACTGCTATTTACGTTTTGCAACACAGCGCTCCCTAGCGCACTGGTGTGGCTACATCAACTGGCCCACACTAGTGTGTGCTTTTAAAAGCGTGATCGGATCGCAATTGCGATCAAAGCGTTTCAGTGTGGCCTAGCCCTTACTCCTTGAATGTTGCTGACCTCCTCCTCTGAAATGACATTTTTAGCTCCGCCCCCACGAGATTCTGCAAATCTCCACCATCTTGCTGTCAGGTTAGTTTGCAGCCATTTGTATAGCACGCTTGTGACGTCAGTGTGCACGTGTCAACGTGTGTCGTGGTGACATTGCCACGAATGTGCGCGACTACATACTGCATATGTAGAATTTTCACTGCCTGTATTCTTCCAAAAGCACTTTTCAACAGTAGAGAGAAGTCATAAGAAAATGTGTCAGTTGTATTTTTCAGCCATCTGGAGTATAAATGCAATCAGTTTGCAATCAATGCAGCCCTGTTAACATTATTTTGTAGTTGTCTAACATCTGGAGGGCAGTAGGTTGGACAATCCAGGTATACGCAGGTTATACTGATATAACCTTTATATATACTGATATATAAAACAAGGAGGGCTACAAATATCCTCAGTCACTTAAAGATGAGCACTGTCAAATGCAAATTCACTGACCTTATTGTGCAAAATCCCCAAAATGTTGTGTTTTTGTGATTCAGTAAAAGAAAATCACTGAAAAGGTGTGCACCTCAGTACTCTTTCTTGCTTGTACACTACAAACTTACCTCCCAACGTTCCTGTGATGCTCTGAAAACCACCTGGCCTAATCCTTTTGCAACCTATATAATGATCGCAATGTAGTTCATAGTTATGATCAAAAACGTGATTTGGCTGAGAAAAATTATGGGAACACCGTCAGGCAAAACAGCTGCTGTTTTTAAAGGCTCATACACACGTGCTTTTGCGGTGTCTGACCAGCGACACACAGTGTATGAACGGGCGACAATCATTCCATGTATGGGCACTTTATTGGCCAAGGCGGATTGGTCAGTGAGGCCCAACCGAACATCCTCTTCGGGTGACAAAGTGCCCATACACCACAAGATTGTCGGCTGAAAGGAGCGCTTATACACATTGTGCATCCGGGTCGGCCTCCGTGATCGCACGTGTTTATGAACCTTAAAAGTTCGTACGCACGCTTTATTTGCGACTAAGCCATGACCCCCGACACTGAGCGCTACACTTAACTAATGGCCGTTTCGGCTGATAATCGTCCGTGTAGTCGGCGGTCGATCAACTAACAACCCCCGACCGAACGCATACACACGGACGATTCTCGGCCGAAAAGTAGTCAAGTGTAGCACTCAGTGTTGGGGGTCATTGGCAAAAATAGTACATATGTACAAACCTTTAAGCTTGGAGATCAAAGACTGACCCGCAGCTTTCTACCCAAACCCGACCAGCAAATTGGGTAACCCGGCCCTATACAGCACATAGATGGGTTATCACAATATTGTTGCCAAACCCAGCATTCTTCGTGGTTTTCCACGCTTCTATCACACTTTACTTTATTTCCACACCACTTTACTTTATATTCAGAAACTACAAAAACTAAACCTAAAGAGATATTCCCTTTTGATCTCACACAGCCAATGAAACTACCTCTTCAATACCAGGGTAATTCTTGCGCAACATCCATCACGTGGTCATGACGTACTTCCTTCTCCTTGTATTCTCGCGGTGCCGCCTTAGATGATCCTGGACAGGGGGCTCTTGGTAAATCGTGAGAGGGGTAGAAAGTAGGTTCAGGGGTTCGTATAGTTTATTGAGAGTTGGTTCTTCCTTCTCTGCCCCCCTTTTTTTGCGACTTAAGTTATTTGGTTTAATTGACGTTCTGATCTGCGCGACGTCGTTACTGACTCGACTGCGTGAAGGCGGCCATTGTTGTAGGGAATTTCCTAACCCCAATAATATAGTTTGCGTTTGCTTTTATTAAAAAAAATGCCCAGACACGACGAGAAAATGAAGATATTTGTTGGGAACATAGACGACAATATGTCACAGAAGGAGTTAACCGAGCTTTTCGAGCGTTACGGCAAAGTCGTAAACTGCTCCGTAATGAAGCAGTATGCCTTTGTGCACATGCGCGGCATGGAAGAGGCAACGAAAGCGATCGAAGGTCTGAACGGGCGAGAACGTAACGGCAAAAAGATGATCGTAGAAATGTCTAAACCGCGACCACAAAACACATGGAAGATATTTGTGGGGAACGTTAGTTCCTCCTGCGAGGACGCAGACATCCGGGAGATATTCGAGGCCTATGGGAGGGTGATGGAATGCGACATAGTGAAAGGTAATAATAGATTAAAACCGTTTTTGGTATTAGGTCCTGTATTGACACACAAAATGGCGGAAAATGGGGGGGTTAGTTGGCGGAAGTAGTGATAATAAAGGGTCCGCTAAGATGGCTGAAAGCATTGTAGCCAAACAGACTTTACAATATTGTAAATATTAGTTATGTTGATATAAACTTTCCGAATCCAGAATATTTGTACCCACTTCCAAAGTGTGAATTCAGTTCAGTGAAAAGGGGAAGTTCAGTGAAAAATATCAATATTGTAAAAATTCTTGGTTTATATTATGCATACCTAGTTATTCTATGGTTGTTAAGATTTCTCTTCGCACTCCTATATAGGTAACTGGTGTGGAACTGTTTGCCTAGACTGTTAATCACAGAACAGTGTTTTCAATGTAAGTAGCGGGGAGACTCGCACACATGGGTTTAAACGGCATGTCCACCCCCAAGACTATAATTAAACCCACAATTGGCACCATTCTGTAGTTTAAAATAAACCTTACCTTTCATCTCTGCTCCTTATTCTCAAGATGTGCCATTTAAAAGTCCAGGAAACCGAAGACTCCAAGCTGTCTGTGAGGCTTCTGATCCATGCTGAATCATCGTCAAGGCCTTGGGCATGCCTGTGTGTGTGTGTGTGTCTCCCTGCTACTTGCCTTGAAATACCTAGTTATTCTACATATTCTCTACCATTTTTAAAAATCTGTTTATTTCAAACCCTTTGCTGTTCCCTGCTGTTGACATTCGTCAGCTGACATTTCAGGTTCTAACTGTCCTTCTTCATCTCGGGATGCACCACTTCCTAGGAATGTTCCTAAAGGCTTGTACACACCATACAATTTTCCTCCTGGCAGATCATTTGAGACTTCTGGCCAGGAGGAACAGTAACCACGACCAAGCGTGTGGTCCCATAGAGGACCAAACGATCGTGTGTGGTTTTCCTACCTGTCCAATTCGGAAAAAAATCGGCGAGTGGGCGAGGCCACCACAACATTACAATAATCCGGCCCGACCGGCCAAAACACTAAAATGTTAGTCATTCGGGACAAATTATTTTATGGTGTGTACCAAGCTTAACAGTAATTTCTACTGATTTGCTGTTAGACTGGTCAAACATGCTTAGATTTCTACTGAGCAACTGAATCAACACAAGTGCTGGGTCAAGGGCAAAACCATTACGTCCCTATTAGGGGTCCTGCAAACAGGAAGTTAGTATTTCGATTGCATTTATTTTTACACAGACAATGTCACTTGAAAGGGTCCATGTGGGCCCAAACGTGGTGTTGATAATGAGTAAAGCTGCCAATAGCAGACACCCCTGCCTATGTATATACCACTACTAATTTTATGAGATTGAAGCTTTGGATGGTGGTTTATGTGGTGAAAAACTATTGATACTGTTGAAGGTTTTTTTTCATTGTCCATTTATGAGATGTAAAGGGATAAATAAAATATTGTTAATATTGAGTGCCAGACACAGAAAATCTAGGAGCCGTTATAGTTTTTATGTATCCTGTTCCATAGACATTAAAAAAAAAACATTCATTCGAAAGGTTTGTTGCCGGGTCCACATTTCTTGGCTTATTGGTTACCTGGCTCTAATAATTTGTCCAGTCCTGGCCCAGCCTGACAAATTTTGCAGAATAGTTGGTCTTGTCTGAAATCACAGCTAATAACATGATTGGTCCAACAAAATTACTGTTTCAAGGGAATAATCAGGTCAAAATATTGCCGCTTCCATTAACTAGGTCTATTTCAACTTTGAACAGTCACTGCAGGAGAACCATTTGAAGCAGAGATGTAAGGATTTTGTAACACTACACAGTGGGGCCAGTAATGGGTTACATTTTAGTTCGGGGTGTATTTGTATGGTTTATTTATAAAATGCCACTTGGAGATGCAGTGCTGTAGAATACCAAAATACAAAAAAGTCATACAGTGCATAAATAGTTCAGTACATAAATATATATATTTTATAAATAGAAGTGCTAGAGCTTTTCCACAAGAGGAAAGCAGGTCCCTGCCCCGTAGAGCTTACAATCTAGTTTAGTGGGTAATATACAGATACAATGGAATGGGTATAAGTGCTGGAGTGAAACACCAGTGCAAATATAACAATCAAATCCTATTTTGTGCTGGTTACCAGATAGGTAGGCTGTAAGGTTAGAATTAAACCTGCTAATTGAGGTTTCTTGACATAGAAACAGAAATAGAATTCCAGAGGAAGGGAGCCACAAGAGAGGGAAATTTAAGGTGAGAGAAAGCAGTGCGAGTGAGGGTTCTTTACACAAGATAGTTCTGTGATGATCGACGGGTGCAGGCGGGAACTTATGGGGACACTAAAGAGAAAATATAAGGAGGTGCAGCAGAGCGAATTCAAATTTATAGTAATTAACTGGTTACTTATCTCCCAAAGTGGATATAGAATGTAAAATTGGTTACACACATGAACAAGAAAGGGACAATTCTGTCAGAACCAATGGAATTGCCCCTTCTTGCCAATGTGTGTACCGCATGTCCTTTGTGGACTCGTCATCAACCTGGAATTCTACGGGAACAAGCAAAGGAACCAGAGGAGATAAAGTGACTGGCAGCAGCGCTTACTCTCCTGACAGCAAGGGGCTGTTGGCATAATGCTTAAATAGAGATTGATTTGTGATTTTATCTCTCAGGAACCTGATAATGTGACAATTATTCTGGAAAGTATTAATTGGTTCATACTGCAACTACATCTAATTCAGTGATGCCCGATCCGCAGGCTTTACATGGCCTGGTTATGGTCTATTGTGGCCTGTGTGAACCTGAAAGTGGGTGGGACAAGTGGCGTTAGAGTAATGGTTCTTGCGGCCGGACAGAGCGTCGGGTGCCACTAGTGGGCCCCCCAGGATGGGCCAGGTTAGACAATTTAATGGTTTTATAGTTTGCACATTTACCAGCATGCATTCATATTTCTGATGGGTTTTTTTTTCATAATTTTTTTTATCCCTTTGTTTAACATTTTTGCAGATTTTATAGTAAATGGATATTTGCAGATTTTATCCCTTTGTTTAACAATTTTCTGATTTTATATTAAATGGATTCCAGGCAATCTTTTTATCCTTTTAAGGGTTTTTGGTAATACTAATTTAGACCATGAACGTCTCATTAAGTCATATTTTAGGAGAGTACAAAAATGTGCTTCAACATTAAAGGCTTCAAGGCATATCTTGGCCTAAAAGTAATGCATGCCCAGAAAAATCTGAAGTGTAATGCACTTCTATTTGTGGAATGGGCACATCATTATTTTAATTTTCCTAGGATGATGTCTCTAACGACTTTCAAATTTAAGTTGTAGGCATGGAAATTGACACTTCCTGGTCTGCATGGTCTCTTAAGATGAGTGCATTCTGAGCTGTGTAATCATTTCAGTGTTGTTGTTCGCTTTAAAAACAATAGACATTTGGGGGCGGGGCTTATGATACAGCTGATGCCCTGTTTCAGATGTAGGTTACAAGTGAGCATGCTTAAGCCAATACGAGTGGCAGAGTCATGGGAAATGCCAACCTTAATACTGCTGTTAGTTTGGATAGATTGCAGCTAAATGCATTATCATGGAGTGTGCTTTTTTTTAACAGTGTGCACTTGTATGAATATAACAGTCTAGCATAGCACTTAAAATGCTATCTTTCGCCTTAGCCTAAAGGCCCATTCACGCGCAACATTTTCTCTCAGGCTGAGGACCAACAATACGTTCTACCCGAGAATGTTGTGTATGGGCACAAAATTCTGTGTGTGCATGGATCTTTAGGAATCCATGGATATATTTCAGACCCTGTCCTATGGGCTGGACTATCGGTCGACACAAACGGTCAGCTGAGGCTCCTTTTTGTTGTAACAACCCTAATTCATCTTGGTCGATAGTAGCGAACAATCACCCAGAATAAATTATACGTACCAGCCTTTATGCAACACTGCTTAAATCAGGCTGGGGGCTGCTTCCCTTGCTTTGTCCTGATCTTTCCAGGCCCACGGCCGTGCCCAACCCGCAGGCTGCACTTTGTTTTTAGAGGGCCCCAGGTTGAACTAGGCATGATTGTGTGTTTCTGGTTGAATATATGTCTGTGCACTTGCTAATCAGTAAAAAAAAAAAAATAAACACTAATAATGTTGCCAATTGCCTTGTGACTTGTGGTGTGTTTTACAATAAAGAGTTTCAATGTCAAACGGAAAAACCGACATCTGTGTTTGGCGAGGTTTCTGGATAAACCTATTTTGTGCGTTCCAACTACCCAAATAGGCTCCATGGAGGTTATCATCGCCTTCATATCAGAGATCTGATGAAATTAACTAAGTGAAACAAAAATATAAATGGTGCTGGATTTTTGTCTTTTTTTATTATATGTACGGATTGCCTGGAAATGTTTTCCTTCTAGACAGCAGTAACACTTTAACTATTAAGCCTGTTAATCTTTAAAATGTTGCGCATGACACCCAACTAACGAGTGGCCATTCGATCTGGCATTATCGGTGATCCGACCCGGCAGATGCCTGAATAAACGGCCAGACATTCACTGTTATCATCCGAAAAGTGTGTTTGGCACACATGCGTCACCCGCTCGTTAGGCGCCTTGCGCAACGTCGCTTTTCTATATGGCTTTTAGCCTGCAGAGCTTGGAAAGATTTTGTTGTCCTACAGCAATAGTTGTAGAATTTTTAATAGAAAATCTTATCAAGTTGGATTTCATTAAATTATGTTAAGGCGTTGTTAGTATTGGAAATCTTCATGCATTGTAATAATTTTCTTCTCCCTATGCCCCTCCATCAGATTATGCGTTCGTTCATATGATGAGAGAAAGTGAAGCTAGGGCTGCCATTGACGCATTGAATGGAAAGGAAGTAAAAGGAAAGAGAATAAATGTGGAAATGTCCAATAAAGCTCAGCAGCCACAGTCCATGAATGGTAGCTCCCATAATATTCGTTCACGCAGACCATACACACCTCAAAGTCATGCAGAGTCGTATAACCACAGAAGGGCCACTGAAGCAGCATATGCCTCATATGCGCTTAAGTCCAATTATGAAAGATATGCACCGGAATCCCTTCGTTATGACCTCTATGAAAGTAGGCCACGCCAAGAATTACCAATGTATTATACAAGAGACCGAAGTCCAGTGCGTCGATCACCTAGAGCAGAATATTCTTTATCACAAACTGATGCTCTTACATCCAAGTACCGATCTGAGCTAGCAAGTTATGGTAGCCTGGCTTCTGCTTATTCAGGCCAGGCATCTTCCTACAGCAGTCAGAGAGCGTATGGCAGCCAGGCTTCTAGATATGAAAGTGAGCTGTCTGCTCTTGGCACAGAACCAGTTAGTTCTTACAGCACTCAAGCATCTGCCTTCAGCAATCAAGGATCTGCCTTCAACAATCAAGGATCCTCTATTAGTGGTACACAGTCTTCTGCCTTCTCGTCATCCTATGGCAACCAGTCTTCTCATTTATCGGCTTCCCCTTATGCGTCATCAACTGCAGTTTCTAGTACCTATCTACCTTTGCAGAGCTCTGCCTATGAGACCTCATCGCTTGCCTCTATTGGTAAACAGCCTGTAACTACAACCACTCCCATTTATGAGCGCACACGTCTCTCTCCTCCGCGGACATCTGTCACTGACAACTACAAGACTTCATCTGACATTCAAAGGTATGTAAATATCAAGCTAGTTAATCACTTTGGTCAGTTAAAAAGCAGAAAAAATGTTACATTCTGCTATGAGTAGAGAGTGTTTAAATATTTCATTTTTGAGATGTTTAAAACTGAATTTAGCTGCACATACAGACAGGTTTGTAGCTGTTGTAATATCTAAAAACGCAAGATGTTATTGAGGATGTTGCGTTACCCATTTGTAATATATCTATTCAAGCAATCTAATCCACACAATATCCCTAAATTTATTTTAAATTTATTTTCTATTCTGCCCCTGTAACCGCTTTGCGTATCACATAAACGCCCAGATTACATGGAAAAGGCTGTGTAAATTATCCACAATTAGTTGCACTGCAATCCATTGTTTTGTACAGAAAACAATATAAATATATAAAATACTTTTAAGTATTTTTGTGACACTAATGTATTTTCCATGTTGATTGGACAAAGTTAAAGGGCATGTCCACCCCAAACACTATATTTTACCATTGTATTGTAGAGCCCCCAAAACCATAGAACCGTTGTACAGACACCAGATCAGCACCTAACCTTGCTAACATTTAATTACACTTAGTTTGCATATAGTAAAATCACAGCAGTTGTATGAGTGTGTATCACAAACTTTTGATTATCTAAGATGGCAATGCGTGCATAGATCTCTCAATGCTTTTCAGAAAAATCACATTCGTTTGGCATTATGGGGGAGGCTTACAGGGTGGGTATATACTTCAGTCGACCCTGCGTTTTCAGTTTCTCGACAGGCTCAATCTTGATATATTGATTGAATATGGAAGGTTGAAACTTCAATATCCTTAGCAGTCAAATATTCTAACGAAGATTTCCGTGTGAACCTCTTCTCAACTTATCTCTCTTTGGTTATAACGAGGTAGCTAAGGCGCGTGAGGACAACATTCTCAGTCGTTTGGAGCACAATTTGATCAGATTTTCTGTGCCCTTTGTGGCATACTTTAATGTACAAAACTTTTGGCATTTTTAAAACCTTTACTTAATATTTCTTGCTTTTTTGATTTTTCCCTTGTATATCGACCACAGGTATACTTCAGATCGCCGACTTTCTGAATTGTCCGATTACCGCTGCCTAACAGATCTGTCTGCTGCCTACCGTCGTTCTCCTCTTGATTCTTCGCTAGACTACCGTCGCACGTCTGAGTCTAACTCTGATTATGCCTTGAGTGATTATCTGCGTTCAGCGCAGCTTCAGTCTAGCTACCCGCGTCGCATGTAATGTGCACCAAGTGATGTCTGAATGTTTAATTTGTATGTTTTATTTTTGTAAATCTGCAGTCACAGAAGTTTTTTTAGTTTTTTTTTTCTGTTTTATATAATGTTTGAATTATTCAGTAGCAGCTGTAATCTTGAATTGACTATTAGTCACTAAACCTGACTTTCTTTTTATTTTTTGTCAGTTTTATGAACAGTAAATTGAGGACACAATTTAAATAAGGAGCATTTCTTTTTTTTTTTATTGTTTAAATATTTATAGTCACCCTTAAGTCTTGTAAAAGTCAACACTTACATTCAGATTTGAACACTTTTTAAAGACATTGCATCAACTTAAAATGGAAATATCCCGTACAGTGCTGGTTGCAATTGGCACTTCAACATTAAATGCAAAACTTAATTTAATAATCATTTGCAATAATTGTATAAACACAATCTTTTTCAACATGGCAGAAGCCAGAGGCTAGTGGTACCCAGCTCAATCGGTTGGACATGGATGAGATTTCCTTATCGAAAATATTTAGTTGTGATTAATATACTGCCCAGCACTATTGATCTTAAAGGCCATGTCCACCCCCCAACTAAAATTTGTCCGCTGTGTAGTGTACTTTTTTCTCCTCTGCTACTTATGGTTGTCCTGCACGACCTGATGAAAGTCCAGGAAACGGATAAGTTGGAAGCTTGTCTGTGTAATCCGTATCTGCCTCCTCCTACTCCTCTTAGAAAAGTCTGGCATACTCAGTGGAGCTTTCCCCCCTTCTGGCATTACTTCGTCTTTTTAAAAAAATGAAACCTTCAAATAATGCAGGGATCGCCCTCCAACCCTAAACATTCGGTTTACAGTTTTAAAATAAGCCCTGACATGTACTTACCGGCAGCCACATCTGTAATAGGCCAATCACGGATGAATCTTCTGGTCCGGGCCCCTCTGCTCTTCCATATGGAAGATAAGCAGAGGAGGCCAGGGACAAGGGAACGAAGGTGGGTAAGTACATTTCTGGGCTGATTTTAAAGTTGTTAAATTTATGGCATTTATGGTTGGGAGGGTTCCCTACATCATGATTTTTGGGGGTGGGTGATTTTGCAACCATGCTTGGTGGCAGCAGCAGCAAAACATTTGCCATGTCTAATCACTTTCCGGTTGATTGCTTAAAAACTATCAGATGGGGGAAAATGGATGTCTATTTAATCGTTGTTATTAAAGATCATAAAAATCTATCCCTGAATGGCCAAAAACATGTCCTATATTTTAAAAAATGACTCTTGATATCCTGGAAAGGGCAAGACTTTTTTTCCTGCTACAGTGCTTGCTGTCGCTGTTAAAGGAATAGATCTAGTTCCCTGTTCATAAAGTTTAAGAAAAACTTATGTATATAACAGTATAAGATGATTTGAGCGCATAACCCCTTTAAAGGTTAAAGAACACTTCATAATATTTGTATATTACAAGATACACATCTATTTTTTTTTTTCTGGTTTACGTAAAAATGTTTTGTTTCTTGAACGATACTTGGCATACAAATCTTTGCTGTTTAGCAAAGCATGCACATTTTGTTCATTTTAACCCAAAAATAGTCATAATTTCAATTACGGTATGTGGAATTCTTCACCTATGTAAGTGGTTAATAGAACATGTTTGACTGACTTTTTCAAAACTTATTTCTCAAAACTTCGCTTATTTTTATTCTTTGTATGAAGGTTTGTTTTTTGCCAATATGCAGTTTGGCATGCATGTTCAGTTACAGTAATTCATTTGTTGCTGTGTGATTGGGTAGATTTAATTTTCCCCCCCGAACTGTTTAAAAATAAAGCAAATGGGATTGTTTTTTGCCGGCATCTATATTTTTAATTGCTGTCTGTGAATAGGAACTATATAAACGGCTATGATATGTTAATATATGCCATCGCTGCTGATTTGAGTCTTCTCCGATGGTCTTGCCTGATCAGTAGCTCTGGTATGTCTGCTGGGCTAAAATAACTGCCTGTGTGTCCCTAGCCTTAGTAAAAGTACTTTTCAAAACACTCTAAAAGAGCTACAATTAGGTACAACAAATAAGTCCTTAGCATTTCCCCTTTCCGCCCCCTAGGTTAACATTTTGAGGTCCAAGTATAACAAGGGAAATGCTCCTAAATTTGAGTGCCAGGATGCACATTGAGTTAAACTTGTTGGCTTTTTACCAGTCAAAATTAAATAGTATATCTACTAGTTAGCTATGTGGCAGCTATAGGTCTGCAAATGGTGTTTTTTTAGCTAAACACATTCCACGATGCTTCCATTAGTTTGTCCATTGATTTCAAGGCCTGACTTACTGACTGATTAATAAAATCAGTCTAAATTTCTTTTCGATAAAAGTACAGGGATTAAAAAGAAATTTAAAAAAAAAGGGCAGCTTTAGCTATGGAGCTTACCATGAGCTTTGCATATATCCATACAATGGTTTACCAATTGTCTTCTTTAAAGCTAGAAATGTAGTGCAGATGTTCCAAAACTGGATCTCGCAGCATTCCCCACTCTAGAGCAGCAAAAGGCAGTTAGGAAGTTGTAGGTTTTTTTTTTAGTCATCCTTGCTTAAGCGCAGATGACAGTTACGGGATTTTGTCACATAGACACCTTTAATCGAATTTTAGTACCTTATAAATACAGCAATATTCCACTTCTCCAAAACTTTTTTCAGATTTTAAATCGAAGCTGTAGAATCCGAGAAATCATCATTTTAATCACAGCATTTACAAGGAAAGACCTGTCACTCAAGAAGCAGATATTATATTTGACCCATGCTTGACCTCTTTGCCTGCCCACACACTTTCTGCAGCATTTAAGAGAATCAGCAGAGAAAAGACAGCAGGGGGAGGGAGGGGGAGATGTGTAAGCAGAGCAGTGTCCATGGTGAGGCTGTGCAGAACACATAAGGGTTGCAGACACTAAAGGAATGCAGTGAGTAAGGGAGGGTGGGGGGGAATTAGGAATACTCACTAAACATTAATAATTTAACGACAAAGCAAGCACAGATAAATGTGAGTACCATCATTTTACTAGTCTCAAATTGTAGTTTCAGAAAATGTAAAGTTGTTACGGTGAGTATAGTGACCCTTTAAAGAAAATAAACTAAGGTTTGGCTTAAAAGGGACATGTTAAGATTGTGAGTGAACAGGAAAGTCGCAAAAAAGGTTATATCTTGAGTTGCATATATTCATTAAAAATTCCATCTTAAAACTAACAAACATTGACACGAGAGCCTTAAAACAGCACAGTTGATTGTGAGTTTAATTTATTGGAGAAGAGCAAAAAATGTTTCAAACCATAGATGGTTCTTCATCAGGCTTCTTGTGCAAAGCTAGACCAGATTGGTAGTATCCATGAGCTTGTTGTATGTACAGTTTTATGCCTATTATGTTTAAAGGGGGTGATGGGGCTCAATTTGTAATTTGTGCCTGATAAAGAACCATCTATTGATCGAATCATCTTGTGTTTTTTTTCTAATAAACTCACAAGCAACTGTGCTGTTTGAAGGCTCTCTTGTGTCAACGTTTGCTAGTTTTAGGAACAGGAAAGTCTCTTCTAAAATATAAAAAAAAGTAATAAATTTTGCAAATCGCATTGTAAAACCCACTAAAAACTCAATAACATCCAACTTTGTCGCTTTTGCTACCTGTAATTGACGGTTTTCAGTATTAATTAAGCAATATTTTACCTCCTGTTCTTCAGTTAAAGCATCAGGAGCAGAACAAACTTACCCCCTGATCCTGCGTTTACAGGAAAGGAGAAAAAAAAATGTGAATTTGTTTGTCACAAAGCTGTGTTAGTCCAATAAAAGTTCATAACTCAAAAATTTTTATCAATAAAGATGATTGTTTGTAACACAAGACTCAAATTAAAAGCTCTTGAAAACAACAGCAAACATAGGTACTCTAAATATAAAATTAGTACTGGATATAAAAAGTAAATTCTGCACTCAAAATTGCCTAATGCATGGGTCTCTGCCCCTTGTGCTGCACTGACTAACCTCTAATATTTAGTTGCTCCCAAGAGATTGCTGCAATTTATAGAAATATACTTACTGCAATATATGGGCGATTGTAAATGTATGACCTAAGGGCTAGGCCACACTAGCGCGTTTTTTGCCCGTTTGCGCCCACTATTTTCGTTAAGATGGAAATCGTTCCTGCGATTTCCGGTGCGCATGCGATTGCGCGCCCGTTCGCGATTTGCTGCGAGCATTTTTCACCCAATCGCTTGCGGTTTTGCGGTTAGCGCAAACAACGCGCGCTAACGTTCAGCGTGCACGATGTCGCGTGCGATAACACACGAAAGCGTCCACGCTTGATGCGTTGTAGTGTGGCCTCAGCCTCAAACTGCAGTTATGTCTCTACAGTGGATGTCTACACAGCCTTCATAATGACAGGTTTTTAGATAAATCCTGACCAAGCTTACTCTAACTTTAAAACAAAAAACATTCGGTGGAAAACAAAACCTTAAACTGGTTGCATTAGTGAGCACATCAAGGATGTGGCGGTGTTCAGAATCATTCATAATTGGTCTCCTTGCAAATAGCGGTATACACCTGACATGATTTATTATGACTGTCTGAGCTCAGATAAAGGTTAGCTGTTCATTAAGGTTCCCATCTGGTTTAATATACGCAAGGTTCATAAAACATGCGAGGGCTGTTATCATTGAAAGGTGTCTTATTGTAAGGTTGGGTCCACACCATACAATATTTTCAACTGACTAGCAGAAATATCGTATGATGGGGTTGGTTGCAACCGAGCTCGTTCAGAATAACAGGCCATCGCGCTGTTCCCTATGGGGGAAAAATCCCCCTTGTGTACCTACCTAAAGGTTTTTAATAAGGACAAGAATACAAAAAAAGTATTGAATGGATTAGATCTTTCTTGGAGCATGATGAAGATGGTGATATGCATGTGGGGAAAATGTCTCAACAGTGAATGTACTAAAATTAGGATGTGCTGCCAAGGTTGATGAGAAGACCAAGAGAAAACTGGTCAAGGAGGACACCAACAAGCTTGCATCAACAAAAACATTTGCTGCAGGTACTGGTTGTGATGTGATGACAATTGGTCATATTCTTCATGTTTCTTCCAATGTTTGAAACTAAACACCCCTTAAAGGGTATTTACAGCCTGTCGGACCCGATAAATGGGAGTCTGACTAACTTGTTACAAAGAAGCTTAAGGCCCAAAGGATTTTATAGATTTATTAAATAAAGTAACTAATAAAAGGTAACAAAATGGCAGCACTCCAAGGTGTTATAGCTTAGTAGTCCTTTTAAAATGTTAAATGCTGCTAGATGGAGGCTGTGGATTTTTTCTCTCTTTAGATGCCTTTTTGGGGCCCTCTTATGTACACATCTCATTCATAACCCAAACTCCACCTCTACTTAAGGATAGTCATACCCTGAAGAAAGTCCCAGCCAATCCAGTTGATGTTATATTATAGCCCATGTAATTCAGAATGGATAGCTGATGGTCTCTGTAGGTGGCAGTAGTATATTGCCACTAGGGTCTCCAAAGGATGGCCTAAAGGCTGACCTCTTCTGCTTTCTGGGTGGAGAAAGCTATCCAGGCACATCCTTTTCACATGAATATTCAATGTTGTATAGTCCAGTTGATTACCATCCATAGATGTTTATACTCTGGTTCTGTTCTATCTGTTGTATTCAATTAACTGGACTTGAAGTTTAGTTCTTGAAGACGTTTCGCTAGTCATCCGACTGGCTTTCTCAATTCAGAATGACTTGTACAAGAATCTGTGGCAATTATGTACCCTGGAAAATCCCAATTCGCATATCGCAGCCAAGTGTTAAGGGCGTGATTGGATAGTGGCTAAGAGGTGTTATAGGAACGCCCAGAGTAAGGTGTCAAAACAGCATTGTACATGGCAGACAGTTGGTGTCGAGCCTCCCCACCTCTAGGCTTGGTTTCTTTGTTTTCACATAAATGGCCTCCTTAACACCTCTCTTGAACCAGTCACGTTCCTTTGCCAATGTGTTAACATTACAATCCTTAAAATGCAGGTACACGGCTGAGTCCTGACCTGAGGAATTGGCTCTTCTGTGCTGGGCCATACGTTGTTGCTGTTTGGTCTCCCCAACATACAAATCAGAGCATACTGCACTGCGTATATGATGTCGCTTTTCTTGTGTTTTGGTATTGGGTCTTTCGAATGTACCAATTGCTTCCTCAGTGTGTTCGGTTTAAAGCAGGCAGGGATACGGTGTTTTTTTTTAAATTCTTCTTAATTTCTCGGAGACCCCTGCTACATATAGGATGACCACATTCTTTCTCCTGTCTTGCTTTTACCCTTCACTGTATTCGTGTTCTTTTCTTTCCTTCTACTTCTTTTGACAAAGGCCCAGTCTGGATATCCACAAGTTTTAAGGGCTCCTCTGAGATGTTTCATTTCTTTAGCCTTCGCCTCTGTGCTAGTGGGGATGTTCTCGGCTCTGTGTTGCAGGGTTCTGATGACACCCAGCTTATGATCTAAAGGGTGGTGGGAGTCAAACATTAAATATTGATCTGTGTGTGTTGGTTTTCTGTAAACCTCTACTTCCAGTTTACCATTTCCCTTAACTTCTACCAAGTAGTCCAAGAAAGCCAGTTTGTTGTTTTGTACCTCTTCCCTTGTAAATTTGATGTTTTGGCCTACCGCATTGATGTGTTCTGTGAAAGCTTGTACTTCCTTCTGGTGTATTTTAACCCAGGTGTCATCCACATATCTGAACCAGTGGCTGGGTGCTATGCCCTTGAAGGTATTAAGCGCCTGTTTTTCTACCTCCTCCATGTAAAGGCTGGCCACAATAGGTGAAACTGGATATCCCATAGCACATCTGTGTTTTTGTGCCTGAAATAGGTGGTATTCAGGCACAAGTCCAGTAAGGAATACACCTGTTCTGGGTTGAGATCAGTTTTGCTGGTAAGAGTGCTGTCTTGGCCTAGCCGTTTTCTCACCATGTCAACAGCCTCCTTGGTGGGTATACAGGTGAAGAGGAGAGATGTCACATCATAGGACACCATAGTTTCTTCTGCACCGAGTACTATATCTTCAATCTTGTTGGTGAAATCTTGAGAGTTCTGGATGTGATGCTTAGAACTTCCCACCAATGGTCCTAAGATGTTGGCTAGGTATTTTGCCACCTTGTATGTTAGAGTTGATTCTGCTGACTTATAGGTCTTCCTTATGTATCTTTGGGAGCCCATATATGCATGGATGTGCCTCACCAGGGTAGAGGCGATGATACATTGGCAATTCTGCTCTGGTAGGCTCTGCCCCCTCCTCCCCATCAGCAACGAGGCCAATAGGAAGGCACGCTTGTTGCAGAGCGTGCCTTCCTATTGGCCTCGTCGCCGACG
Source organism: Hymenochirus boettgeri (assembly GCA_019447015.1). Classification (NCBI taxonomy): domain Eukaryota; kingdom Metazoa; phylum Chordata; class Amphibia; order Anura; family Pipidae; genus Hymenochirus; species Hymenochirus boettgeri. The sequence continues at coordinate 70,492,446 of CM033474.1, read as the reverse complement.
AGAAGGAGGGGGCAGAGCCTACAAGGGCAGCGTTGCTCTGAGACTGCTGTAAGTTACACGAACCCGGGGGTGAGGGCCTAGCGGTTCAGGTCCTCACCGTGGGTAAAAGCTAATGAACAAAGAAGAGGAGCGGAGGGAAGGTGAGTATAATTGTCCTTTAAGGATAAAGGAAATACCTTTGAAGATTGTAATGTTAACATATTGGCAGGGGAACGTGACTGGTCCAAGAGAGGTGTTAAGGAGGCCATTTATGTGAAAATAAAGAAACCAAGCCTAAATAGAGGTGGGGGGGTTCAACACCAACTGTCTGCCATGTACAATGCAGTTTTGACACCTTACTCTGGGCGTTCCTATAACACCTCTTAGCCACTATCCAATCTCGCCCTTAACACTTGGCTGTGATATGCTAATTGGGATTTTCTGGGGTACATAATTGCCACAGATTCTTGTACAAGTCATTCTGAATTGAGAAAGCCAGTCGGATGACTAGCAAAACGTCTTCAAGAACTAAATTTCAAGTCCAGTTGATCTAATTGAATACAACAGATATACCATGACCTGTATGAATGAGAACCTTCACAAGCATACTCTGGTTCTCTGTGGTCGTGGCCCCTTTGAAGTTCCAGTTGGGACAATAGTATCTGTCTATGCTTGGGTATCCAGCACACACGAACATACTTGGCTGGGGGTATTTGCATTTAATGGACAGTTCCTGACAGCTGTTCCCAGCCCAAATCCTGAGTAGATATTAACCCATGTGAGCAATATGAAATATAACAGCCGTAAAAAAAAGGCTTGTGTACAGCACCCCACCCCCCTCAACCTCCAGTTTTGCGTAATACATAATTGCCAAAGCTGCCCCTAAAGGCACTTATCTGACCAAGACCCTCAATCAAGGCTCGGGTGTGATGTTTGCGGCTTGGAACTAGCTTTGAGCACTGAACAGCACCCAGACGGCAAGGGACCAGGTCAGCTAAGTCCCTTCAGAGGCCTCTTTGGCAATTATGCATAATGCGAAAACTGTAGTTTGAAGGGGTGCTGTACAATGTTATAAAAAAAAAATTTAGGCTGGACATGCCCTTTAATTTTAAAAATACACAAACTATATATTTGGAATCTCTGCTACCTAACTGACCTTTACATCCTTCCTTTATATAAAATTATTTTCCATTTTGTGGAGATTGCATTGAGTTTTTAGACTGTACTATGTAGGTGGGGGTAGGCTAAAATAATATTATACATAGTAAAAGTGTATATTGTAATGTAAAAGGTATAACATGAATTAGTTTATTAATATGTACAAAATAAAGATATGTAAGTGTGTAACAGTGTGTAAATGGCATATGAAATAAAAAAGTACTAACCTACAGAATCTCCCCACGTTTGAATGGACTGGTCAAAATGGGAGCTATAGACACACCTCTCAAATTTATTAAATTCTGCATGGAAGTTTGCTGCCATTTCCTTATTGTCCTTATTATCCAATAGGTGTGCTTCTTGTAGCTGCTGTAGCACTACATCACATCCTGATGCAATGCATGCTTTACAGTAACATCCTTTAGCTTTGCATTGTGGTAGAGACTTACTGAGCATGTGCGAGTTAATGGCCAATCAAAAGAAAGTTTGCTTTCCCAGTAAGTGTAGATGATATCCAGCTGTATTGCACCATAATCCAATATGTAGGCATTGTACATCCATAATCCAATATGCAGGCATTCCCCATCCATAATCCCATATGAAGCATTTTTTTCCATAATAATTTTTACAAATTTACATCTTTAATCCCATTCCATAATTCTATTGTGTTGTCATTCCCCACCAAATATTCCCCTAAATAACCCCTCAGTTTCAGCTATTTCATTTAGAACCCATTTCTCATCCATAAACCCTCCCTTCCCTCTTGTCCCCCCTAAAGGTTTCCTCTGCCACCTTCTTTTACACATAACCCCGTCCCACAGACCCCACTGTGAACCATTTCATTTACAATCCATTAGTTAAACATAACCCCCCCTCCCCCCCTAAAGATTTCCTCTGCCAACTACTTCCACACACAACCCCCCAACCTCTCCACCCCCCTTCCTTTGGCCCCCTTTTCCCTATGTACTCAAAGATCACTTTTTACACAAACTTGGCTTTTACCAAGCTAAAATACAGGGAGGAGGTGCGCTTATGCCGGACTAGGTAAAAAACGGAACAGCCGCCGGAACCAGAACAGAAAATGAACAGCGCCACCTATCGTAAGACATTAAAATTACAACACTTTATTATAGATGCCGGAATAAGGTTTTACACCCTTTTAGATCTGTTTTGGCTGCAGGAAGAGGGGTCTGGACCCCTTTGGCTCTGTTCTGGCCGCAGGAAGAGGGGTCTGGACCCCTTTGGCTCTGTTCTGGCCGCCGGAACGGGGGTCTGGACCCCTTTGGCTCTGTTCTGGCCGCCGGAACGGGGCCAGTTACAGAATTCAGTTGGGGATAAACATAACCCTTTAATTTAAGAAGGAAGAGAAACAAACTTTAAACTACATGGGGTGTTTACGTATACAGGTCTTGTTATGGATTGTTTTTGTGTTTTCTAAAGAAAACAAAAGTGTTTTTTAACCGCAGAAAGAAAATTGATTTATACCTGATCAAGATCATTATAATCGAGCTGACATGAAAGCTGAGTCCCCAAACCAGAGATATTTTGGGCAATGGCGCGGCGGAGAACTGTATAAGTCATTGGTAAAGATAACAAGTGCTTGGATCGATTATATACCTGTCTGGAATTTTCCAATAGTCAATAATACAGCACCCCAAACCTGGAATAAATGCAGACAAATTCAATTTTAAACAGAATTCGCCAAATTTCCCAGGTTCTGAGGTTTCTTTCAGGTTTATTGAGGATGTATGTGATTTTTAAAGCCCATATAAACATTTATCTGTTGTGGGATTGTAAAAGAATGTATGGAATCTTAAGAGTGCTTCAAACTGTAAATTTAAAGGGCATTAGACATCACCTCAACCAATCCTATTCTTAAATTTTGACTTTGCATGGTGTGGATGGCCTTGCTACCATCATATTTCATGTCTGGCGGCCTGACCACTAGAAGAATGATGAGCAAGAAGCACATCTTCTATTGTGTGTTCTGCCCCAGTCTTTGAAGGCTTTATTTGGTATAATACTTAGTGCTAAACCTTGATACTTCTTGGGGGGGTTGGGGGTAGGACAAACCTGATTGCTTGCCTTTCAAGAACCAGTAATCGGTTAAAGCTGAAAGTATGGTTTCTATATAATAGTTGACTCCAAATTCTTTTCATGCATGCCTCCAAACTATTTTTTTAAAGGGCAGCTATAGTGGGAATGTAATTTTTTTTCCTTTCTTTTTTCTTCAGATTCCTCCCTGTCCTGATTAAAAAGAAGGGAAGATTTCAAACACCACTCTGTTGAGCTGTCATCAAAATCCCACTAGCATGCCAGTATAGTGTGTAGGCTTACACAAGTAGTTACCAGCAAGTCCCAAATGACTAATTCTGCACACTAAAAGCTGGCAAATACTGGGTTAAAACAGAAAGAAATTGAGGGGGAGAAGTCCCCCTCATCCGCAAGCTTCACCACATTTATTTGCCTATGTCAAAATGGGAGAAACACCTTCTTATAACAGAAGGCATCTTGCAGTCTCATGCTACATGAATTAGCATTGCCCACAAAATCTAAGAAACAAGAAGTAGTAATTCTACTCCCATGTTCCCAGAGTAAGGGCTTTCCCTAAGCTTTCTAGCTGCCCTGCCTTGTCACAGGGAGTTCAGCTGCAGTGATAAGGCAGTGGCTCGGTTCTCCCACACCCCCTCTCCCCCCCTTCCCCCCCTCCCACACCTTATGTGGCACTATCTTCAGAACAATGGAGAAGAAACTTCACTCTTCTACAGCTTACAGTACGAGTTGGGTTTTTTTGGTTTACAAAGGTTAGAGTGAGTGTCATGGTTAGGAGGATTAATGCACAGATGAGCGGCTTGTTTCACGGCCTTAATTACAGCCAGATCGTTTGAGGGGGGGGGATGGGCGGTGGTTTGGTGGTAGAATGACCAGAGAGGGGAGTGGGAAGCTCTGCGTAAATCAGACAGTGTGCAAACTGCAACACGGAGCCACAGAGGAAGGGTAAGAATAACGGCAGGAATACATAACCTTTTCTATGTCTGGATTGGAGCAATGTATAAATTTCACTATAGATGCCCTTTAATAGCTAACGTATTTCTTAAAGAAAGCTTGAAAGAAGTTAAAGAACACAACATACATGCAGTTATCCTGCCACTACGTCTGTTTTAAAGCAAATAATTTTGGGGAATAAGCCAAAGAACTACTGGCTAAGAAGCGACCTACACCTAATATTGGCCATCCAAGCCTCTCACTACCAACATGGCTGAGATATCAGTTTTAAAGTTTAAATAAGTGGGTGGGGTTTTTGTTTTTTTACATTTATAAAAGAAGTTACAAAAAATCATTAAACCTAAAGTCAAGGGGGGGCGTGGCCAAGATGGTGATCTGAGTAGACGTGGAGACAGGAGCTCCCCAGGAAAATATCCTGAAAAGCACAGATAACTTAATCAAACAGCTGAATCTCCCCCCGCTCACACCACAGACACCCGGTCTCACCATGACTAAACATGGCAATCAGCAAGCCAGGAAAATCAAATTTGCCGAAAAACTGAGGAAATTGCCCACCAGCAGCAAGAAAGCCGCAGCCCAACCGATGGAAGAAACACGAGGCCTCCGGAGCAAACTGCAGCCCCGACTGAACAACACACCTCTCCGCGGGACACCAATCCATTCGACCAAACAAATACTGAATGCTAACAGGAGTCCAGAGGCCTCACTAACCGTCCTAATTGAGGAGGTGAGGGTCGATGTAGGCCTCCTCAGACAAGATTTCCAGGCCCTGAGGGGCCGCGTGGGGAGACCTAGAGGGCCAGGTATCCACAGTGGAGGACTCTTTGGCGCCCGATCCCGCAGGAGCTGGTGCTGGACCTCCGGCAACAGCTCCAAAACGCAGGCAAGGCAAGAGCCGATGATATGGAGAATAGATCCCGCCGCCAAAACATCAGGCTGTGGGGGATTCCCTGAGGGAATAGAGGGCAAGAACCTGAGGCCTTCCTTACCAAGTGGATCCTGGACACCTTCGGGCCGGGACCATGTCGTCGGTGTTCACTGTGGAGCGGGCGCATCGGGTCCTACAGACCACCTGCACCAGGCTCAAGACCGAGATCCTATATTGCCAGATTACTAAATCGCGCGAGGATAGAGACACAATTCTGCGTATGGGCGAGACGAAAGGCCAAATACAAGTGGAAAAATACTACAATAAATGCTATTTCAACATTCATAGACCTACAAAAGAGGAGAGCTAGCTTTATGGCAGTAAGCCAGCCGCATGAGAGGCCCTCAACCTGCCATATGCTGTGATTTACCGGCGCGGGACACGGGTCCAACACAACAACACTACCAAATTCTTCGACTCTCACCCGTGGAAGCTACGCCATGGATGGACACACAGTACGAACCTGACGGTAGGAATTAAAACCTGGAACCCACGCAGGAAAACAGCTACCACTTACCCTGGACCAGTCGAGACGACCGACAGGACCCTATAATATGGAATACAAACTTGAGACATACCCATTGAATGCACTGTTTGTGAAAAAATCAACGAGTAAACAGAGACCCCCTTAGAGTTCAGAAGGTGAACCATGTGGTTCAATCGGTACCAGAGCTACCTTGGAATGTTCCCAACAAGGAACTACACAAACTTGGTGGACACAAATACCTAAGAGACCCGTTTACGAACCCCTCCACGAACAAACTAAGAAAATCAAAGATAAACAACCAACAACAATATATCCCTTAAGACACTGCAAACCAGCGGATACCTTGAGCTGTCTCAGGACTGGACTTACAAAGACCCTAAACCTCTATATGTCCATCTCTAAACCAGCCATATACTGCCAAATGTTTATAACATGTTTGACTTTTTAATACCCCTCCTGGGCTATCGGTTCACCATTATATGTGTAAAAATACATGTTCTACACCCACTAGGGGAACTGGACATGTGAACGGCTGAACCACAGAGACCCGATATAGATATAAACGTTAAATATGCTAAACACAGATTGGTCACAATTTTATAACCCTATAATTACAGAGTGTACTAACCACCATACCAATGTCCCCCGGTCTGGACCCTTCCCCCCCAAAGTATAATGTGAGATTACCCTTGGTTATACACCAGAGAAACGAAAGAGGTAACCAGCATGTCCAATAGACCTATACTCACCCAAAAAAAATATCGTAACCCCATCCGTATGAGACCCCCTGCCTAAGTGATCCTGTATATAATGACCCCCCTGATCTATATAAAACGGCCCCATGTGAGTATAAATGTACCGAGGAAGGTAAGGTAAGTACGACAAATTCAAGTAACTGTAAAAAAACCTCCCCCAAAGTAGCAATACAATATAGTGGCGTAGAGGTGTATAGGGAAGCCCAGAGTTAGCAAGTACAATAAGATAGCAATACAATATAGTGGCTAAGAGGGTGTATAGGAATGCCCAAGAGTTCCTGGGCGTTCCTATAACACCTCTTAGCCATATCCAATCACCCCTTAACACCTGGACTGTGATATGCTAATGGGGATTTCCAGGGTACATAATTGCCACAGATTTGTACAAGTCATTCGAATGAGAAAGCCAGTCGGATGACTAGCGAAACGTCTTCAAGACTACATTTCAAGTCCCAGTGATCTAATTGAATCAAACAGATATACATGACCTGGATGAATGAGAACCTTCACCAACTATAACTAGTAACCAAACACACCTGAACCACAAACACTGACTATTCCTGCGCTTGATGTTCATAGCCAAAGAAACCACAAAACATAACCGCATAAATACACACAGTACTGTAACACATATACCTAACACATCCAACACAACCCCTCTCAGCTCAATCTAATATTAGTTATCTCATATAAAACTCACACAAAGAAACCAAACCCTCCCTACTGCTAACCCACACAATATGACACAACTATAGTGCTGAACTAACTCTGAAATCTAAAACTCAAAAGGAAACGGGGATATCCTCCCCCCCAGACAACTGGACGTCTGTTCCATACTATTCAGTTCCCCCGCCGCTGATCTCATAGGAGGCAAACTTGCCTCGGGCCGAACCAGAATGGTTGGACACTAGTTTCCAGCATTGAGAAACGCAAAACCTGTTGTTAATGTTTGTTTAAAGCAAGTCATTATGGAAAATAGTTATGTTTATTATGTTTTAATACACTGCCTGATATATATTTACAGAAAGAAATCTCCGTCTGGACCTGAGTGGAGGGGATCAAAGTCGGGGGCCACCTGCAATCCACACACAATCATCATAAAATATGGGTGAGTCAACACGAATCTAAATTATTAACATGCAAGTTTGTGGGGCCCTTAACCACTCAAACCAAACGCACCCAAGTATTCTCAGTAATAAATAGACACGGATCGGACGTGGTTTGCCTGCAGAGAGACCCATTTGATACGCACAAACCACTAGAACCATACAGAAAACCCGGGTTGGATGGGCGGCACACAGCGTGTGCTCGACATACTACGAGGAGATCATACTAAGATTAAGAAAAACACACAAAATCCATATGGTCAAAAACAGACCCATATGGCAGATTGCTGTATTCTCCCCAGGGTCTTTTAGCGGGCGGCCCACCCGGGCTATTTTCATGCCACCCGGAGGAAAAAAAATTCTTGGAGAGAACACTTGTGATTAAAAGAATTAGATGTAGGTTTTAATAGTGGTACCAATAGGTCGGGTAAAAAACTCCACACCAAAACTGCCCAGTCCAGACCCTTTTTTACACATCTTATTTAGTGTAACGTATGTTAAACTAGCTTTTCCAAGATCCCTAAGGCCACACAAATGGTGGAACATGTGCTTGTGCTGCCATCTTACATCTGGGTTAACTTCAGATGTTGTAGCACACAATCCTGCCAGATGTTGTGAACTACAACTCCTGCAGGTGTTGCTGAACTACAACTCCTGAGTAGTTGCCAAACTATAACTCCTCCAGATTTTGCCGAACTACAACTCCCTGCAGATGTGTTGCCGCACTACAACCTGCATCTTACAACCACGGAATGCTGGGGAGTCATAGTTTTCAAACATCTAGTTGGACGAAAGTTAGACATCCATGGCTATATAATGAGCATAAGGCAGTGCACATTTTTCCCACCACCAAATCTCCCCATCCCACCCCACCCCGCTACTTTTTCATGTCACACCGGCTGGAAAACAATTCTGGGGAGAGCACGGATATGTAATTACCCTACTCGAAATAGAAGGACCCCAAATACTTAACTTGGTATATATAACACCCCAAACACTGGTATATTGGTAATGGAAAATAATCACCCAATACTGGCCAATTATCCTGATGCCCACCTCATTTGTTAGGGGAGACTTCAATGTGGTTATGTCTGCAACTAAGACTGTCTACAAAACAACTGATACCCAATAAACCCAAAAACACTGAAGACAACACAACACTGCCTCATTTATGAAACAGGGCATGGAATAGATATATGGAGACACCGATCCCAAACACTAAAGAACGAATACATCACATGCCACATCAGCGACACACAATTCATTATCCAGACTAGACTATGTCTTTCTTGCAAAAAAAACCAGTCCCCTTAGTCACTATGTATCACCTCCCATGCGGGATATCAGATTCACTCACCGATATTGATACAATTAAATATCCCAACACCAGTACACAGCCTAAACAAGGAAATTCAACCCATTCTGGCTCACCCAATTCCCGACCACAGGATATTATCCACTGAGCAATGGATGATTCCTACTACCATAATACTCGAGTATAAACCGATGGTACCTAGTTTTAGGTAAAAAAGAAGGAAAACCACATTGACTGGAGATAAACCGAGGGTATATACTCGAGTATAAACTGTCCCGAGTATAAACCGAGGTACCTAGTTTAGGTAAAAAAGGAGGAAAACCACACTGACCCGAGTATAAACCGAGGGGGTAGTATTTGCCACTAAAGATGTTTGGAAACTACAACTCCCAGCATGCTTTATTGCTGGAGTTGTAGTTTTCAAACATCTTAAGTTGCAAATACTTACAAATAAGAGTAAACCCTTCTTTATTTGTGCATACTGTATGCACAAATATAGGAGGATTTACCCCTATTCGCAAGTATTTGCCTAAGATGTTTGAAAACTACAACTCCCAGACAAAAGCATGCTGGGAGTTGTAGTTTTCAACATCTTAAGTGGCAAATAACAGTATGCACAAATAAAGAAGATTTACTCTTATTTGTAAGTATTTGCCACCTGTGTCCCTGTGCAAGTAAAAGTTTTCCTACCTGTCCGGCGGCCGCGCGATCCGCATCCTCGCTCACAGCCTCCGACTGTCGCTGATGAGTCACCTACCCGGCGCCTCCTCACTTTGCAGCGAAGTGAGGGTGGCATTCAAGATGTTTGAAAACAACAAACTCCCAGTATGCTTTATTGCTGGAAGTTGTAGTTTTCAAACATCTTAAGTGGCAAATACTTGCAAATAGGGTAAATCCTCCTATATTGTGCATACAGTATGCACAAAATAAGAAGGTTTTACTCTTATTTGTAAGTATTTGCAACTTAAGATGTTTGAAAAACTACAACTCCCAGCATAAAGCATGCGGGAGGTTGTAGTTTCCAAACATCTTTAGTGGCAAATACTACCCCTCGGTTTATACTCGGGTCAGTGTGGTTTCCTCCTTTTTTTACCTAAAACTAGGTAACTCGGTTATACTCGGGACAGTTTATACTCGAGTATATACAGTAACCATGACAATGCTGTGGAGAGCGAATCCTCCTTTCACTTGACGCCCGTAAGGCTTTCAATTCTGTCGAATGGTCATTCCTATGGGAAACTCTAAGGAGTTTTGGATTCGGAAAACATTTTATCAGATGGGTTAAATTATATATGCACACCCTACAGCTCAAATATTGGTGAACGGAGAACTATCATCAACATTCCCACTACAAACAGGGACCAGGCAGGGATGCCCACTATCCCCCTATCTTTTTGCGATAGCAATTGAACCCCTCGCCATTGCACTCAGAGCTAGTGTAAATATACGAGGACTCCGAATAGGTCAGTATGAGGAACGCATGGGCCTCATGCTGATGATAATTATTATATTAGAAAAACCAGAAGCCCCACTTATAACAGCATTTGCGATAATAAACTTGTTGGAAACACATCGGGATTAACAATTAACTGGGATAAATCGCCCTATACCAACTAGACGACTTCCCCAAACACAGAATCCCCAGCAATATACCCATCCTATAGGAACACATTTAAATACCTGGGAATAACCATAACCAAATCCCCCCAACAATTCTACACAATGAACGTCTCCCCTCTGCTAGAATACACAAGGAACAAAGTCACAGCCTGGAAAATATGCCCCCCTTAATTTTGTGGGGATGGGTACAAATGATAAAGACATTTTTGTTACCAAAATATTATATGTGAGTGCAACATCTCTGATCTATATCCCCAAATCCTTCTTCACCAAACTGAACAGCCTCATTCTTACATTTATCTAGGGTAATAAAAAAGCAAGAATTAAAACAAATATCCTACAAATGCCCAAACAACTGGTGGATGTCATTGCCTAACTACAATTATACTACTGGGCGGCACAATTAAAACATCTACAATGCTGGGTTAACCCAGAAAACCCACCTACCCCATCTGATGATGATGTCGGCATATTCCACATGCCCGTTCATGGCATAACTGGAGGCCCCAAAGATACATAGTTAGGCCCCAGTACCACTGCTCCAGCCAGCGAATTTTTGCCACACACCCGTCTGGAACAACAAAACCCTTCCACAGCTCCTGCAGCTCCCAGGCCGCTTCTCTGGAAGGGAAAAAGGGAAAACCACAATTGGTAACCTAATACAAAATAAACAACTAATACCCTTCCAAGATAAATATAAAATACCAAACGCACTACATTACCAATACCTCCAAATACACATGCACTGAAAGCATCCTTCCCAAAGGCTTCGACAATATATCAAAACACCCAATAATCGGAATAATTTGCACCCAGGGGATGAAAGGAGTAATCTCCAAACTATACACCTGCTTATAAACGCTAGGTCACAACCTGTGAGACAGGTCAAAGCAAGATGGTCCCACATCTGCCAGAGATAACAGAGGACCCCTGGCCCGAGATGCTCAACACACATTGCCGGGTGTCCCGGCAGCAAATAACAGGCTAATACAATTTAGATATTACACCAAACATACTACACACCCAAACAGCTAAAACATATAAATACCAACTGAACATCGCTATGCCCCAAATGCCGCCACCCCGAAGCAGATTTTATACATCTCATATGGGATTGCCCTAAAGTGAGCAGCTTCTGGCTAGGGGTACTTAATACTTTGAAAAAATCACTCCGCACCCATCCAACCCACACCTGAACTGTGTGTGTTCGGACTCCTAGACAAAGATATTGGTCTGCCGCTGAGTGGGATCTCCTGCGGGCTACACTGTTCTACGCCCGGAAAACAATTATCATGAGGTGGTTATCTAATAAACCCCCAAAAATTAAAAAATGGATCAAAATAATTAACAATGATTTACCATATCTCAAAATTATGTACCAACACAGGAAATGCCCCGGCAAATTTCAAAAGATATGGGGTGGTTGGCTAGAATCGCCCAATACAACAGATTAGGTACAAGATAAAAGACCAAGCTTATGAAGGTTCTCATTCATCCAGGTCATGGTATATCTGTTGTATTCAATAGATCAACTGGACTGAAGTTTAGTTTTGAAGACGTTTCGCTAGTCATCCGACTGGCTTTTCAATTAGAATGACTTGTACAAGAATCTGTGGCAATTATGTACCCGGAAAATCCCAATTGCATATCACGGCCAGGGGTTTAAAGGGCATGTAAAGTCACCCTCACAGTTTTCCAACTGACGACAATATACAAACTCTATAATTCACCCTTGCCTAGTCTGCATTGTTTTTCTCTCAAATTTAGCCCCTGTCTGCATTCTCTTTCTAAAGTCATCTGTGATTACAGTGGGCGGTGCTGTCAATCAAGCCTTTGTAATGAATGCAGAACCCCACCCAGACCTAGTGATGTGAGTTGCATATCAATGTAAATAAACATAACCTTCAGACAGCAGAAAGACACACTCACAAGTATCGTGTTTAAACTCTTGTGCCACACTACTTGTTATAGGTCATTTATTATTATTTTCCTTCTTCCTCTTTTTCCTCTCCTCCACATGCCAGTGGCGTAACTAGGAATCACTGGGCCCCAAACAAAACTATGATGGGGCCCCTATCATTACTTTATCCACAGTGGTTTTCTGGGAGGAGGCTGTATCTGTCACAGGAAACACAAGAAGATGGGGCTCCCTTGCGGTAGCTCCTCTTGCTTCTCTGGTAGTTATGCCCCTGTCCATTACCTAGCTAAAGAATCAGTTGAAGCGTTCCATGGTGAATTTCAGGATTTTTTTACATTGACTATAACGAGCACAAGCCTCAAATGTGGATAATTCAAGATTTTAGGTACATACCCCTACTGACCTACCCTTTATTCCCTGTGGCAGCGATACTAAAGTGTAACTATAGTCAAAAAATAAAACATTTGATCAATAATCAAAACAGTTTTCCCCCCAGCAGGGCATAACTAGAACTCAGTGTGGATGGGCCCCCCCACACCACTCTGTCTATCTATCATCTATCTGTATATCTCTCTATCTTCTGTCATCTCTCTCTCTCATCTATATATCTAAATATCTATCTATCTTCTATCTGCAACTACCTATCTATCATCTATCTGTCTAGTATCTATCTATCTATCATCTATCTATCTATTCTGACTATTATGATCATCTATCTAATCTTTCTATTATTATTATCATCTATCATCTATTTATATCTATACTATCGGTCATATATCTATCTATCTATCTATCTATCATATATCTATCTATCTATCTAACTATCTATATCTGTATATTGCTATCTATCTCTTCTATCTATATCTTTCTACTATTATCTATCTATCATCTATATATCATTAATCTCTATCTGTATTACTATCTTTATCTCATCATATTGTCTCTTATCTATCTATCTGTCTATTATATATCTATTCTCTATATCTTATTATCTATCGATCTATATCTATCATATCTGTCTATTACCTATTTTATCTATCTATCACTGCTACCTATCTATCTGCCTATTATCTATCTATATCAATTCTATCTATCTATCTATCTATCACTGTATCTATCTATATAATCCCATATGCAGCCATTTTACATCCATAATCCCATATGTGCCCTGTACATCCATAATCCATATGTTAGCCCTTGTACATCCATAATCCCTTATGCAGTCATTGTACTCCATAATCCATATGTACCCTTGTACATCCATATCCCATATGTACCTTGTACATCCATAATCCATATGTAGCCCTTGTACATCCATAATCCCTTATGCAGTCATTGTACATCCTAATCCCATATGTAGCCCTTGTACATCCATAATCCCATATGTAGCCCTTGTACATCCATAACCCTTATGCAGTCATTGTACATCATAATCCCATATGCAGCCCTTGTACATCCATAATCCCATATGTAGCCCTTGTACATCCATAATCCATATGTAGCCCTGTACATCCATAATCCCTATGCAGCCTTGTACATCCATAATCCCATAGTAGCCCTGTACATCCATAATCCCATATGTAGGCATGTACATCCATAATCAATATGCAGACATTCCCCATCCATAATCCCATAGTAGCCCTTGCACATCCATAATCCAATATGTAGGCATTGTACATCCATAATCCAATATGCAGGCATTCCCCATCCATAATCCCATATGAAGCATTTTTTCCATAATAATTTTTACAAATTACATCTTTAATCCCATCCATAATTCTATTGTGTTGTCATTCCCCACCAAATATTCCCCTAAATAACCCCTAGTTTCAGCTATTTCATTTAGAACCCATTTCTCATCCATAAACCCTCCCTTCCCTCTTGTCCCCCCTAAAGGTTTCCCTGCCACCTTCTTTTACACATAACCCCGTCCCACGACCCCACTGTGAACCATTCATTTACAATCCATTAGGTAAACATAACCCCCCCCCCCCCTAAAGATTCCTCTGCCAACTACTTCCACACACAAACCCCAAACCTCTCCACCCCCCTCCTTTGGCCCCCTTTTCCCTATGTACTCAAAGATCACTTTTTACACAAACTTGGCTTTTACCAAGCTAAAATACAGGGAGGAGGTGCGCTTATGCCGGACTAGGTAAAAACGGAACAGCCGCCGGAACCAGAACAGAAAATGAACAGCGCCACCTATGTAAGACATTAAAATTACAACACTTTATTATAGATGCCGCGAATAAGGTTTTACACCCTTTAGATCGTTTGGCTGCAGGAAGAGGGGTCTGGCCCTTTGGCTCTGTTCTGGCCGCAGGAAGAGGGGTATGGACCCCTTTGGCTCTGTTCTGGCCGCCGGAACGGGGGTCTGACCCCTTTGGCTCTGTTCTGGCCGCCGGAACGGGGGTCTGGACCCGTGGCTCTGTTCGGCTGCTGGAACGTGGGGTTGGCCCCCGTTGGCTCTTTTCTGGCTGCCGGAACGGGTGTGTGGTCCTTTTGGGTCTGTTCTGGCTGCCGGAACGGGGGTCTGGACCCCTTTGGCTCTTTTCCGGCTGCCGGAATGGGTGTGTGGTCCTTTTGGGTCTGTTCTGGCTGCCGGAACGGGGGTCTGGACCCCTTTGGCTCTGCTCTGGCTGCCGGAACGGGGGTCTGGCCCCGTTGCTCTTTTTGGCTGCCGGAACGGGTGTGTGTGGTCCTTTGGGTCTTTCTGGCTGCCGGAACGGGTGTATGGACCCCCTTGGCTCTGTTCTGGCCACCGGACAGGGGTCTGGACCCCTTTGGCTTTGTTCTCGTGCTGCTTGAATAGGGGTTTGCACCCTGGGAACTCTGTTCTGGTGGCTAGAATGGGGATCTGCACCCTGGGAACTCTGTTCTGGTGGCTAGAATGGTGATCTGCACCCTGAGAACTCTGTTCTGGTGGCTAGAATGGGGCTCTGCACCCTGGGAACTCTGTTCTGGTTGCCGGAACAGGTCTCTGCACCCTGGGAACTCTGTTCTGGTTGCCGGAACAGGGCTCTGCACCCTGGGAACCCTGTTCTGGCTGCTTGAATAGGGGTTTGCACCCTGAGAATTCTATTCTGGTGGCTGGAACTGGGATCTCCACCATGGGAACTCTGTTCTGCACTTCTAATGGCCGTAATGGAGGTCTGCACCCTGGAAACTGTTTTGGAAGCCGGAACTGGTGTCTGTACCCCGGGAACTATGTTCTGTTTGTCAGAATGGGGTTTGCACTCTGGGAGCTTTGTTATGGCAGCAAACTGTTTGGGAGGGATATGTGTGTGCATATATGTATATGTGTGTAGGTTGACAATGTATGTATATGTGTGGGAAAGTATTTATGATTGTAGTATTTGTGTGACAGAATGAGCATGTGTGTAGCTATTTATGTGTGTATACAAAGTATGTGTAAGTGTTAATAAAAATATTTCTGAGTGTATTTTTGCATGTGTTTATATGTGTGTTTGGTGTCTGGGCTTTTTGGGATCGAGTAACAATGTAAATATGTGAGTGAGTGTATAGAGTGTGAACATTTGTGTGTGTGTAGAAAGTGTGGAAAAGTCTGAATGCGTGTGTGTAGCAGTGTGTGTGAAATAGAATATATTTGTATAATGGTGTATTTAGCAACATGTTTTTATGTGTGTGTATATTATGTGTGTATCAGAGTGAGCATGTCTGTGTAGCTATGTATGTGTGTTTAATATTCTTTGCGAGTTTGCAGCTGAATGTGTGTATTAGTCTAGAATAGCATTTCAGGTTGAATAAAGGCATACATACATCCAGTCCAACCCATCTAGCAATATCCTCATTTCCTGCCTAACTGTTGATTCAGAGGAAGGCAAAGAAAAAAAAAAACACCAGAATTTTGTTCCTGACTCCAAGTGACAATTGAAAATATCCCTGGATCAACTCTACTTTATGTATCAATACCAGTAACTTGCAACATTCCTTGTTTGCAGAAACTCATCCAGCTTTTTTTTTTTAAAATATCCAATGAACCTGCCATCACCATGTCCAATGGAAGACAGTTCCATAGTTTTGCTATTCTCACAGTGAAAAATCTTTTCCGAACTTGAAGAGTTCATTTCTTCAAGTCTTAAGGGATGTTTGTGTGTCCTCTGTCATGTTCTATTGGTGAACAATGCCCCAGATAGTTTATTGTATGGCCCGTTAATGTATTTATACACAGTAATCATATCCCCACGCAAGCGCCTTTTCTCCAGCGTACATAATTGTAACTTTTCCAGCCTCTCTTCATATTCAAGCTCCCCCAATCCCCTTATTAATTTAGTTGCCCTTCTCTGAACCCTTTCCATTTCAAAGATGTCCTTTTTGTACACAAAAAGGACATAAACAAGAAAATATCTTACTGGCTATAAACAAGAAAATATCTTACTGGCTATAAACAAGAAAATATCTTACTGGCTCTGGCTGTTGCCGCCTGGCACTGCTTGCCAGGCCGCAACACTGCTTGCCAGGCATGCATCACTTTACATTTATCAACATTGATTTTCATCAGCCTAATGTGACAATCTATCTAGATCCACCTGCAACCATTGCATATCATCTAAAGTTTTTAATGGTCAGCAAAGTTTTCTGTCGTTGGCAAACACAGAATCCTTGCTACCAATACCCACAGTCTATATTGATGAAGCCCTGTTAACAACAACTCTCTGGTTCCTATCCATTAACCAACTTTCTATTCTTGTACAAATGTGCCAACCCAGCCAAACAGACCTTAGCTTATATGTTAGTCACCTATAGGGACGGCATCAAAAGCCTTATCAAAATCCAAGTATACTACATCTACAGCTATATAGTGCATATAGTCTGGGTGTGTTAGAAGTTTTTAGCACTGCTTTATGCGTGTATAAAGCAGTGAGTGTGCACCAGTGTTTGTGTTCATTTACATGTGTGCTTGTTTGTATAAGTGTAGGAATGTGCGTAGAGGTGTGTGTGTTTAGCACAATAGTGCTTATTAGTGCTTATATGTATGTAAATTGTGTTTATGTATGTAAATGTGTTTCTGTTCCTGTGTGTGTATGTGGGCTTGTATGTATCAGTGAGTGTGCAGCTGTGTATCTGTGTGTTTGAATGTGCAGCAGTAAATGTCTGTGTAGAGGGTATATGTAGCGGATAGAGGGACAGGCAGAGGAACTGATAGAGGAAGAAGCAGGAGGGCAGATAGAGGGACAGGCAGAAGGATAGGCAGGGGACAGATAGAGGGACAGAGAGGGTGACAGATAGAGGGACAGGCAGGGGAACAAATAGAGGGGCAGGCTGGGGAACAGATAGAGGGACAGGCAGGGGGGGATAGAGGGACCGGCAGAGGAACAAGCAGGAGGACCGATAGGCAGAAGGACATACAGAGGGCAGATGGAGGGACAGGCAGGGGAACAGATAAAGGGACAGGTATAAGGACAGACGGGGACAGATAGAAGGATAGGCAAGAAGACAGATAGAAGGACAGGCAAAGGAGCAAAAAGATGGACTGTCAGGGGGGCAGATAGAGGGACAGGCAGAGGAACAGATGGAGGGACAGGTAGAAGGATAGACAGGGGGACAGATAGAAGGACAGGCAAAGGTGCAAAAAGATGGACAGGCAAGAAGGGGAGATAGAGGGGCAGGCAGAGGGACATATAGAGGGATAGACGGGGACAGATAGAGGGACAGGCGGACAGACAAAGGGACAGGCAGGGGGACATATAGAGGGACAGACAGGGACAAATAGAGGGACGGGCATGTGGACAGACAAAGGGACAGGCAAGGGGGCAGACGGAGGGACAGGCCAGGGGGACAGATGGAGGGACAGGCAGGGGGACAGCAGGAGGCAGATAAAGGGACAGGCGGGGGGGGGGACAAAGAGGGAAGCAGGGGGAACAATAGAGGGACACAAGAGGGGACAAGGAGGGGGACAGAGAGGGGCAAGGAGGGGGACAAGGCGGGCACAGATGGGGGACAGGTAGAGAAACAGATGGAGGGGCAGGTAGAAGGATAGACAGGGGGACAGATAGAAGGACAGGCAGAGGTGCACAAAAGATGGACAGGCAAGGGGACAGATAGAGGAACAGCAAGGAGGCAGACAGAGGGACAGGCGGGGGGCAGACAGACGGGGACAGGCAGGGGGGCAGACAGAGGGACAGGCAGGGGGGCAGACAGAGGGACAGGCAGGGGGCAGACAGAGAGGACAGGCAGGGGGGCAGACAGAGGGACAGGCGGGGGGCAGACAGAGGGACAGGCAGGGGGCAGACAGAGGGACAGGAGGGGGCAGACAGAGGGACAGGCAGGGGGGCAGACAGAGGGAAGGCAGGGGGGCAGACAGAGGGACAGGCAGGGGGCAGAAGAGGGACAGGCAGGGGGGCAGACGAGGAGACAGGCAGGGGGGCAGACAGAGGGACAGGCAGGGGGGCAGACAGAGGGACAGGCAGGTAGATGGAGGGACAGAAGGAGATAAAAGTAGGTAGGTAGGTAGGTAGGGCCCCAGCACTCCCTCCACCCCACCCCCAGTGTCCTCACTTACTTTAGGTGCTGCTGCTGATGTGCAGTGAATTCTCCCAGTGCTCCGCTCTACTGCAGGGCACAGATCGTTTTTTTTCTTCTGCATTCCGGCTTTTACACATTCAGCCGGAATGCACCTGACACTGTTTTCCGGTCCGGTTCTGGTTTATACTTACCAGTGGTCCGGACAGTTCATTTAAAAGATGGAACATGGCCAGAATCACGTGCGAGGAGAGGAGCAGGAAGAATCGCGAAGCTTTCTTTTGATTGGTTGCTGGTGCCACACCTCCGCCGCGCCTCCAGAGGGACGCTCGAGATCTGCGACGCAGATCTCTTGCAGTGCGCATGCGTCCCCGTTCCTGCTCTGTCGCGTAACTTTAAAGGGGAGGACAGTGAACATGGGGGCGTGCCAGCAGAGGGAGGAAATCGATTTTAACTACTCGGCTGCCAGAGAGCCTAGAAGGGAGGGAACTAGAGGCTCTGAAAGAGCTTTATTTATCCAAAAATATGAAGGTAAGTTACATTTTTGAGTTTACTGACCCTTTAAGGGTGTGATTGGATAGTGGCTAAGAGGTGTTATAGGAACGCCCAGAGTAAGGTGTCAAAACAGCATTGTACATGGCAGACAGTTGGTGTCGAACCCCCCCACCTCTATTTAGGCTCGGTTTCTTTATTTTCACATAAATGGCCTCCTTAACAAGCCATAATCCTCAATTACATAATTGCCACAGATTCTTGTACAAGTCATTCTGAATTGAGAAAGCCAGTCGGATGACTAGCGAAACATCTTCAAGAACTAAACTTCAAGTCCAGTTGATCTAATTGAATACAACAGATATAAAAGACCAAGCTGAATATATATGTGCGGGGACCCCCCGGCGGAGGGAGACCGAAATGACAGATGAACGGAGACTAAATACTAGGCAATAAAGACAACAGGCAAGTGAGTTATATTTTCCATTTTATTTTAAATTTATAGTTTATGTTTTATTTGTAAGATCCAGAATACTAAATGATTGCTGATGAATAAGGTTATGGACACTGTCAACAACGACCAATATAATTCCAATTTAAAGGGCATGTCCACCCCCAAAACTATAATCCCCCCCACTACTGGCCCCATTGTGTAGTGTAGTTTAATCCTTACCTTACATCCCAGCTCCATCTGGTTCTCCTGTAGTCTCCTCCCAAAGTCCCAAAAACTGCCCACCAGGAGGATAGCAGAGTCCATATAGGACTCTGCCTCCTACCTGGCCTCCGGGAGAAGTTTGGCATGCGTACTGCAGCCTTTCTCCCTCTCCCTCCTGATTAGGATTCCCTCCCCCTAGTGTAAAAATCTTTTTACATAACATTCCCCCTGTCCCCCCAGCCCCAACCGCTATATTTTTATTCTTAGAAAGTGCCCCAAACTCTACTTACCTTCCCTCTTTCCCCCGCTGCAAAGAACTCCCGGTCCCGCCCCTCTGCTTGCATTTTCTCGCAAGCAGAGGGCCGGCAGCGCGGCGGAGGAAAGAGGGGAGGTAAGTAAATTTTGGGGCACTTTCTAAGAATATAAATAGAGCGGTTGGGGCTGGGGGGACAGGAGGGAGAGGGAGAAGGGCTGCAGTACGCATGCCAAACTTCTCCCGGAGGCCAGGTAGGAGGCAGAGTCCTATATGGACTCTGCTATCCTCCTGGTGGGCAGTTTTTGGGACTTTGGGAGGGGACTACAGGAGAACCAGATGGAGCTGGGATGTAAGGTAAGGATTAAATATCATATTAAATAATTATATATCAAAAAATATTTTTAAGGGTGGACATACCCTTTAACTAACCTGTAATTCTGTACAAACTGCAACATCAATAATATGTAAAGAATGTAAGATTGACCTTTTGTTATGATATTCTGGAACCACAATAAAACGAGTCAAGGACAAAAACAAAAAGTGAAAACAATAAGGTATTGTTTTATTCAAGGGGCTACAAAGCAGCAATATACGGAAAAAAAATCAGAAAACAACAACAACAAAAAAAACAGAAACAACTTTACCAGTTCAAAAGTATAAACCACATACATCAAAAACAGAATTGAAAAACCATTAACAAGTTTTACAATGTAAGAAAAGTATTACAAAAACGGGGTTTTGGTGGGGGTTTTACCTATTCTAGGTTTGAAAGTTTGTGTAGGGGTTGTACATGCAGTTTAGAATCACCCTGACTACAGCCACTACAGCGTGGGAGAAAATTAGGATTCTGGAAAATGTAAATGTTATTAGTGTCCTAATTTGAAGACAATACTAAACAGTTACATTAAAGAGAAAGTTCAGTGGAAAATAGCATTATTTTTAAATATTGCACATCTAGTTATTCTACATATTCGTTTTCATTTTGAAAAATCAGTTGAATTTATACCCCTTGCTATTCCTTGCTGTTGACATTAGTGAGCGTACACTTAAAAGACAATTATACTCACCTTCCCTCCGCTCCTCTTCCTTAGTAAGTACTTTCTACCCAGGGTGAGGGCCTGAACCGCTAGGTCCTCACCCTGGGTTCGCTTAACTTGTGGCAGATACTTACTTACACACTGCTCCGGTAGGCTTCACCGCCTCCTCTCCTTGCGAAGAGGCCAATAGGAAGGCACGCTTGTTGCAGAGTGTGTCTTCCTATTGGCCTCGTCGCCGACGGGCTGGAGGAGGCGGAGCTCACCGGAGCAGCGTGTATGTAAGTATATGCCGTAAATTAAGAGAACCCAGGGGTGAGGAACTAGAGATTCAGGACCTCACCCTGGGTAGAAAGTACTTACTAAAGGAGGGGAGCAGAGAGAAGGGGAGTATAATTGTCCTTTCAGGTTCTTTCAACGTCATCAAGATGGAAAAATACTGCTCTTTTTTCTTAAACATATACGCATGTGCACTGAACTTCCCCTTTAAAATATATAGTGGAAAAAATGTGTACTATGTGAAAACTAAAGGTGTATGGTACTAAAAATATATAATGGAGAAAGTGTAAAATGATTGCTGTGCAATGAAAATTTTACCAATATTGCACTGACAGGGCTATTTTCTAAGCCAAGCAGCATGCACATTTTACATGTCAACACTATTTCTGTACCGTCTCAGTAGAGATGGACTAGAACTTGAACCCGAGTACAAATCAAACTTTAAAAGTTCAAACGAACCCGTTCTTTTCAAACTTTCGAGAGTTTTCGATTTTGGGAAAAGATGCATCCACATGTATCAAATTCACCAATGACAGCAGTGTCCCTGGGTACAAAAGAAAGCTTGGCATACGCCTTGTGATTGTTATGTGTTAACCTTCCGCCCACTTGCACAATGCATACTCGGAGGGAGAGAATCCAATTTGTTGTTGGGTATGTCCAGAGCGGCCATGCTTGCTTGGCTCCTCAACAATTGTGGCAAACTGCTATGAGGCTATTCTAACTCAATAGTTCTGCTGCGAAGTGTAACCCTTTTGCCTGCTTTCCCCTAAATGATGCAAATTACAAAAATAAAGATTAAAGGGGAAGTTCAGTGCAAATACATATGCTTTTCAGAAAAAAACAGCAGTATTTTTTCATCCCAATGACCTTAATCTGCCAATTCAGCATTTTGTCTGTGTATAAATAAATGCAAACGAAATACTGACTTCCTGTTTGCAGGTCCCATAGTAGAGACCGTTATGGTTTTGCCCTTGACCCAGCTCCTTGGTTGATTCAGTTGCTCAGTAGAGATCTGAGCATCTTTGACCCATCCAACAGCCAATCAGTAGAAATTACTTTTAGGAACATTCCAAGGATGTGGTGCATCCTGGGAAGAAGGACCGTTAGAACCTGAAATGTCAGCTCACTAATGTCAACAGCAAAGGGTATGAAATCAACTGATTTTTGAAAATGGGAGAACACATGTAGAATAACTAAGCATGCATTACAAACTAACAATTTAACAAATATTGATAATTTCCACTGAACTGTCCCTTTAAAGGGTAACTAAAGTAACAGATTTAGTTCAGGTGTGTGCTGTTAGTGAGGACCTGAACTGCTGTGTTTTTAACTTTAAAAATGCTACCACTTGCCTTAAATGTTATGTGATTTTAGTTGCTGCTCCTCCTTTTCTTCCCAAGATTCTCTGCTGCTGGAAATTCCGTCCTGTCAGCCAAACCCTAATTCTGCACCATTGACCACAGAAAACAACTAGAGGATTAAATTGCTATTCAACTGTTGTCATAGTAAATATTATTTCAATGATTCTTTCATGTGGTTATGCTATTGTTAGAATTACTAGTACAGTGTTCTAGTACAGCTTCTAGTACAGTGTTTCTCAACCATTTTATCTTGAAACAATTTTCTTGTCTCGGGGACCTCTACATAAAATAATGATTATTGATTATTCTGAAAACAATAAGGTATTGTTTTATTCAAGGGGCTACAAAGCAGCAATATACGGAAAAAAAATCAGAAACAAACAACAACAAAAAAAACAGAAACAACTTTACCAGTTCAAAAGTATAAACCACATACATCAAAAACAGAATTGAAAAACCATTAACAAGTTTTTACAATGTAAGAAAAGTATTACAAAAACGGGGTTTTGGGGGTTTTACCTATTCTAGGTTTGAAAGTTGTGTGTAGGGGTTGTACATGCAGTTTAGAATCACCCGACTACAGCCACTACAGCGTGGGAGAGAATTAGGATTCTGGAAAATGTAAATGTTATTAGTGTCCTAATTTGAAGACAATCAAACAGTTACATTAAAGAGAAAGTTCAGTGGAAAATAGCATTATTTTTAAATATTGCAAATCTAGTTATTCTACATATTCGTTTCATTTTGAAAAATCAGTTGAATTTATACCCCTTGTTCCTGCTGGTGACATTAGTGAGCGTACACTTAAAAGACAATTATACTCACCTTCCCTCCGCTCTCTTCCTTAGTAAGTACTTTCTACCCAGGGTGAGGGCCTGAACCGCTAGGTCCTCACCCTGGTTCGCTTAACTTGTGGCAGATACTTACTTACACAGCCTCGGTAGGCTTCACCGCCTCCTCTCTGCGAAGAGGCCAATAGGAAGGCACGCTTGTTGCCGAGTGTGTCTTCCTATTGGCCTCGTCGCCGACGGGTGGAGGAGGCGGAGCTACCGGAGCAGCGTGTATGTAAGTATATGCCGTAAATTAAGAGAACCCAGGGTGAGGAACTAGAGATCAGGACCTCACCCTGGGTAGAAAGTTACTAAAGGAGGGGAGCAGAGAGAAGGGGGTATAATTGTCCTTTCAGGTTCTTTCAACGTCATCAAGATGGAAAAATACTGCTCTTTTTCTTTTAAACATATACGCAGTGCACTGAACTTCCCTTTAAAATATATAGTGGAAAAAATGTGTACTATGTGAAAACTAAAGGTGTATGGTACTAAAAATAATAATGGAGAAAGTGTAAAATGATTGCTGTGCAATGAAAATTTTACCAATATTGCACTGACGGGCTATTTCTAAGCCAAGCAGCATGCACATTTTACATGTCAACACTATTTCTGTACCGTCTCAGTAGAGATGGACTAGAACTTGAACCCGAGTACAAATCAAACTTTAAAAGTTCAAACGAACCCGTTCTTTTCAAACTCGAGAGTTTCGATTTTGGGAAAAGATGATCCACATGTATCAAATTCACCAAGACAGCAGTGTCCCTGGGTACAAAAGAAAGCTTGGCATACGCCTTGTGATGTTATGTGTTAACCTTCCGCCCACTTGCACAATGCATACGGAGGGAAGAATCCAATTTGTTGGGGTATGTCCAGAGCGGCATGCTTGCTTGGCTCCTCAACCATGTGGCAAACTGCTTGAGGCTATTCTAACTCAATAGTTCTGTGCGAAGTGTAACCCTTTTGCCTGCTTTCCCCTAAATGATGCAAATTACAAAAATAAAGATTAAAGGGGAAGTTCAGTGCAAATACATATGCTTTTCGAAAAAAACAGCAGTATTTTTTCATCCCAATGACCTTAATCTGCCAATTCAGCATTTTGTCTGTGTATAAATAAATGCAAACGAAATACTGACTTCCTGTTTGCAGGCCCATAGTAGAGACCGTTATGGTTTTGCCCTTGACCCAGCTCCTTGGTTGATTCAGTTGCTCAGTAGAGATCTGAGCATGTTTGACCCATCCAACAGCCAATCAGTAGAAATTACTTTTAGGAACCTTCCAAGGATGTGGTGCATCCTGGAAGAAGGACCGTTAGAACCTGAAATGTAGCTCACTAATGTCAAAAGCAAAGGGTATGAAATCAACTGATTTTTGAAAATGGAGAAACACAGTAGAATAACAAGCATGCATTACAAACTAACATTTAACAAAATTGATAATTTCCACTGAACTGTCCCTTAAAGGGTAAGTTCAGTGCAAATACATATACTTACATAAATATAACAGTATTTAATAGGGACCGTTATGGTCTTGCCATTGACCCAGCACCTGGGTTGAGTCAGTTGCTCAGTAGAGATCTGAGCATGTTTGACCCATCCAACAGCCAATCAGTAGAAATTACTGTTAGGAACATTCCAAGTTAGTGTGTATTCTGGGAAAAAGAAGGACTATCACAGAACCTGAAATGTCAGCTCACTAATGTCAACAGTAAGTAGCGGGAAGTAGCAAGGGGTATAAATTCATCTGATTTGTGATAAGATTTAAGGAAGAGTCGAACAAGAAAAAAAAACTACAATCACACTACAAAACGCAAGAAAAAAATTATTTACACACTGTGACAAAGGGGTGTTATGGTAGCTATATACCTAGCAATGTATGGCCCTTAGTAGAGACTACTAAAATGTAGCAAGAGTCTAGGGATCAAGCAATCTATTTTTGTTTTTCCCAGGTTTTAAAACTATGTGTAATAAAGATACCATGTTTAAACTGTGCTACTAGGTTTTAAATTGCGTAATAAAGAAAACACCATGTAAACATTTCCGTATATTTTTTCCTAACATTTTGTTTGCAGTAGTTTACCAGTTCCTATTTAAAAAAGTGCTCAAATGTAATTCATCTCAAACTTTCACTTACAAATATAGTTACTGTTTTAAACAAGGATTTATTTTTCTTACCTGATCATCATTTAGCACACTCTGCAACTTGCATCTATACCAGCACTTGTCTGCAGAAAACATTCCAGCATACATCTAAGTGTCAAACATAGGCAAGCAATACAAATAAGTGTCATATAAAAAAAGTGAAACCTAATACAGAATTTGAAGATGATAGGTATATAAATGCAGTTGGCCAACACCTGCTGCTTAAGAGTCAAGAGAGCAATACTGTATCGCTACTAAACACAGAAAAGTCCATAGACTCGGGCAGATAATTTATCATGGTTTATTAAATTACAAAAGCCATACAAAGTAACATATTGGAACTGAAACTGAAATAGTTCAAAAGCTTATAGATGTAGGACTAACCTTTGATACCAACCCACGTCTCTCCCAAGATTTTTTGTTGCCCGTGCAGACCCACTGGTGTGCTGGGGGCAGGACTTCGGAGGATTGGGGCAAGGCTACACCGGTCACTGCATGGGGGCCCCCACTGGACTAACCTGTTATGCAGCGAAATTAACTTCTCTCCCTTCCCCTTTAAAAGGTTTCCGTCTACACTTCAAGCTTTCTTGCAAATTCTTTGAGACAGCTAGTGAAATAGCATTCAGTCACTGGCTGTGATGTCAAAGGTCATATCAATGACTTACAGTTGCTAAATACAAGAACACAGAAGCAGAAAAAGGGGTAACAGGACATTGTGCAGCAATTTAGGTTAGTCTTATATCTTTCAGCCTTTTAACTATTGCAGTTTTGGGGGTCATGCACATATACATAATTTTTTAATTAAAGAATGGACTTGCCCTTTAAGCCCCTTAACAGATGTTGCGATATTTTATACTTTCACCGACATGTAAAAGTTGGCATGACACCGCAGTACATATAATGCATATTTTGTGTTACATATGAAATAACCTTTAATATCAAATTTACATGATGTTAGTGGATGTGCATTTTCTTGCCTTGTGGACACAACAACATTGTGCACTCCCCAAACATTGAAACTTATCCATTGTCTTAGGAAGCATAAAGGTAACATCAATCTATAGTTTTATACAATGACAATGTCAAACAACTGCCTAGAGTTCATTCTCATCTAATGGTTTCTCTAATTCCATTACTCCTGGGTAAGAATTTCTTACAATGTGTCAATGTTTCAAAATCATTTCTGAACACAATAATTTCCTTCAGTGTAATTTGTATTTGTATGACCAAAAAGAGCACAAAGAAGACCAGGTAGGCCACCGCTGATAGTAATAAACTATTTCAAACTTTATTCCAGTACATCAAAAACGTGGCGGTCCATGTAGCACCTCCAAAGATGGTAGTTTAAGCTCTGCCATATGTGTTTCCTGACATGTCACTTCCTGAGGGGCTCTATGAGGGAGATGAGTCCAACCAGGTGTCTGTGCACAATAGAGACAAGCAGGCCGACCTTGCCATATGTATCACCTTTTATTTTGATCTGTATGACATTTGTAATTTAATAAGCTGCGATGAACTATATGCCAGTCTGCCCTGGTCCCTCAACGACTACACAACGCCCCCTGCTTCTGATTCAAGCAAACACAGGAGAAGAGGGCTTCTGAGCTGACAGACTCTCCAATTCCTGGTCACAGCTCTCAGGCGATTGGGTGTGATGTCACGTTGCGCCATTACATTAGGGTGGAGTGGCAAAGGACCAGGTCAGGTAAGGAACTTCAGGGGCATATTTGGAATTGTTAATGTGAAAGTGGTGTTTGGGGGGGTTGAGAACATTTATAGCAAAAATAATTTTTTGACTGGACATGCCCTTTAAGGAGGTTTCTGTCTCAGTGCTGTGAAAGCTCAGAGAGGGTACACAAAATCTCTGTGCTTTTTACGGTGCACTGGAGAGAAGGGGGTTGGCAAAGAACAGAGAGGATATACTTTATCAGTGTGCAAACAAGTAAAAGAAAGGAAAGTATTGCCTATAGCATTAGCTATTTGGGGTCCCCTACCTGCATGGCAATTGTAATATTGAGTGGTGGATATTCACTTTAAGTATTGAATCTCTGGAAGTTATAACACAATAACAGGCACAAAATAGTATATTCAGACAAAGCCAACAAACTTGAACATAAGACAACAAAACTTACACTACAAGGCATTTCCCTGTACTAAATACATTTACATTTTCTCAAAATTGAAAAGGCATCAGATATTTAGTGATTTTTCAAATACGTTTATTTTTCATTTTCTACCCTGCTTTTGTTTTCCTTCGTCTACACATTTATGTATCCTATTTCCTTTTACCAACAAATGTCCATTGAATGTCTCCGATATAACGCTGCAGGGACCTGGGCTGGTAGCAGATGAGCCATAAAATGAAGATATATATGTATAAAGCTTAATTTATTAAATGTGCTTTTTTATGAATTCCCTTTAAAGCAATTTTTTTTAATGTTAGTGTGCCTTAAAACCAAAGATTTCTTGTGAAAATCATATCTCCAGGTGAAAATCATTTCAACACACAATGCCTATATATTATTTAATAACTTCAAACAACATTTAAAAAAATAAATGTATTTTCCGACATCATTCAATACCATGGGTTTTAACGGTAATATTTGCATATTTTTACAATCTGGTAGAAACACCCCTGCAGCAAAAATATAATATCCATTCCACAATTACAGCAGGCGAAAGTTTACCGTGGCTAAGTGACTAGGTAATAAAGAATAAGCAGAAGACAGCAATGTAATATGAAGGACAGTGTCTTGCAATCTCTTGAGGCTGCTAGCTACACAAAAAAAATGCATAAATAAATATGGTGTAAGCATAAAAAGAAAATTATTTTATTATAAAGAATTTTCCAAGTGGAAATGTATGTAATTGCATAGAAAAACACCCTATCGACATAAAATTTGCATTTTTGGAGGTTACTACACATTACGATTTACAGAAAACTTTAACCCCTCCAAAAAGGAAAGCATGTTTAAAACAGCTGTCAAGTTACCTCCCTTTTTCACATATGAATGAGCCTTTGAGAATCATTGCTTACTACAGAAAGCTTGAAATCAGATATTGAAAAAAATAAGAGGTGTATACCCACTACCTGTAACAAAATGTCTGTGCATGCGGATAATTTACTACTACTTCTCTTATTGCCTTCTGAAAATTTAAAATAAGGTGGTAAAATTAATGTTACTAGGCTACTTTCAGGCAAATGGCAGATCGTTGAACGTTTTTAGGCCCTACTACCCAGCGTGTCAATCTCCCAATGCAGCACAATGGTGCATGCTTCCATGATCACATGCGCTTTGAAAACAGCCAAATAGCAAGTCAGCAGGCATAGTGGGGCCGCGCACATCCACCAACATTGGCGTGGGCTACCACAAGCATCCGTGCAGCGCAAAACGCACATAAAAACGCGCTTAACATTGCCTAGTGGGGCCCAGCCCTTATCTTTCCCTGCAAAACTTTCTGTGTTTTCCTAGAAGCAAACCTCTAAAGCTAATAAAGCTGGGTACACACAATACAGATTTTTGAAAGATGACAGACAGGATCTACAAGATCCTGTCTGTCATCTTTCAAAGATCTGGATACACACAGTCCCGAGCGTTCTCCCTATAGGAGAATGCTCGGGACTGTGTGTTTCCTTCGGCTGCAGCAGACTCCTCTATAAGGACGGGAACGTTCGACGGCCACGCGCTTGTTCAGGAAAACCAATACAGGCACTAGCGATAAAGCCCCGATACTGTCATATCGGACTGTGATTTTCAGGGATTGTGCGCATGCGAATCACACCAAAAATGCAGATCGCATGTGCTCCGATCAACGGATTGCAATGCAAATGGCCCCAGCACACCTAGTGGACAACAACAGTGTGCGCTTTTCAAAACGCGATCGAAACGCGTGCCAAAATGGCCTGATGTGGCCTAGCCCTTAGCACTCATTTGAAAGTAGCCCTAACACCATTAGTGTCTCCCAAGCTGGACAACCATTGCAAACATGAATAGATTATCCTCTTTGCATAGTCCTTGAAGGCTTGTAGTGATTTTTAGATGGTGCTTAAAGGGAAAATGATACCCACCCACCCCTACCCATCTTACCTTGTCAGGATCTGGAGTTCCAAAAACAGGGGTTAATGTTGGGCAAGTTCTGGCCAAAGAATCTGACAGCTTTGAAATATCATTTATCCTGATAAGTGACTGGAAAAAAAAAGTTCACTTTTTTATTTTCATAAAATTAGTGTTTTTACAGCAATTTCCCATCTTCTGCATTTCTGTTATTTTAATTAAGCCCTGTAGAAAAGATTTCACATCTTTCATTTTCATCTTAAAGGGAATGTCCACCCCTCATTAAAAATATATATATATATATATTAGACAGGACCCCCCAAAACCTAGGTTCCCTTTTGTTAAAATGCAATAATTTTACTCCCAGCAAGAGAAATCATACTAGGTCGCAATCCGTCACCGCTTTCTGTGTCTCCACAGGAACACAGCTGCTGTGTTCTTTTTGTGTTTCTAAGCAGCTGCAGTGGTGCCTCGCCCGGGAATGGCAGTCAGTGATTGGCCATGACTAGGGATGGCCGGTTCGCGGATCCGAACCCGGATCCGCCGCGGATTTATCCCGTTTGCGAACGGCGGATTTTTCTGGATTTTCCGCCTTCCGAACTTCCGATTTGCGGATTTTTCGTATTTTCGAAAATTTTCGAAATTACGAGTTTTCAGGTATTTTCGAAAATTTTCGAAAATCCGGGAAAACACGTATTTTCGAAAATTTTCGAAAATACAAGGATTTCTCTTAATTCCATACATACGCATTTTCGAAAATTTTCGAAATTACGAGGATTACTTGTATTTTCGGAAATACATATTCCCGAAAAATACATGAAAACTCGTAATTTCGAAATTCCCGAAAATACGTGAAAAATCTCGTTATTTTAAGGGTATTTTTAATTTTAGAGGGTCATGGCTAGAGATGTCCGAACTTCGCAAAATCCGGTCCGCTCGAGGATCCGCGATTTTCAAAAAATTCAAAAATCCACAGATCCTCGAGCGGACCGGATTTTGCGAAGTTCGGACATCTCTAGCCTGACGTCACTGTCACAGCCGAGACGGACTGCCTTACCCGGAAGTGCCAGTGAGCCGCGGTGGTGGATTGAGAAGCTTGTAAGTATGATTTCTCTTGCTGGGAGCAGGATTATTTTATTATTTTAACAAAACAAAAACTAGGTTATGAGGGATTCTGCCTAGTATATAAAAAAAATTTTTTATAAGGGGTGGACATACCCTTTAAACTAATTAGATCAGACTGTACCAACATGCCTTAAAAGGAGAACTATATACCCTAATATTATACATAAAGAATAATCCCTATTTAACTAAAAATTGAAAAGGGCAACTATACCCACCCCAACCATCCCATTAAAAGTACTCCAGTTAAGGGCCCTCTGTTTACCCTCACACAGCTGTTATATTTGATTTTGATTAATGGCTAAGTGCAGTTCTATAGTTCTGTTAGCAACAAGACCTATGGGAAGTTTGTGTTCCCATTGGCCAGATTCAGACTGGGTCTTCACCCATAGAACTTTTAATGTTAAGGAAAAATAATAAAGGGGGTATCATTTACATATACTATAATACATTTAAGAGCAAAGTAAAGGGCAATTAACACACACTCCCATCTGCAAGGTGCGTGTCTTCCCATTTGTAGGTCCCGCTGGGACTATGGGAGGGAAGCACCAAGATCCACTTCACAAAACCAACATTGCAGGGCTTGTGGTAAGTAATTATGTTAGGGATGAGGACCCTGAAGTTTAGGTTCTTATCCTGGGTACTTTTAACAGAGGGGGTTCATTTAGAAGGGTTGAATTGCCCTTTTATGTAAATCTGATTTGGATTTTATAGACCTTTAGCATCAAGTATATGCTAGCATTTTGAGTTTTATATGACTTTCATTAGAAAAAAGAGAAAAAGATTATACAACCTCTTCTATCAGTACTACATGCAGGCAGATAAACACTTGTTCCTAATCATCAACCATTAAACACTGTACACTAAGACAGCTGTCCAATGGGTATTTACTAACATTTTCCCCAGACAGAGCACATTTTTTCTAGAGTAACTGGCAACCATCAGGAAGATTTAAAGGATATCTCCACACTTAAATGAAAAAAATCCCATAGCTTGGGGGCTCCGATTTCCCAACCCTGATAGCTATATTAAATTGATTTAAAGGACAACGCCACCCTCATAAGAACATCTTTTAGAAAGAATGGCCTCTTTAAAATATGTTGATATATCATAGTTTGTCCTATGAATTCATTACTGTATCCCTGCTATGCTTCTGGATGCCTTATGAAAACTGAGCAATTTAGTAACCTGTACTGAGCATTTACTGAGCCTGGGCATGCTCAGAAGAGGCAGACAGGGGATTAACATTCATTCATTGGCTGTGATGTCAACTGTCAAATCCATAACTGACAGTTACTAACTGGAAGAACCAGGAAGCAGAAACAAGGGAAACCAGGCATTGTGCAGGATTTCAGGTTAGACTTATATATTTCAGATTTCAAACTATTACCGTTTAGGGTTTTGGGGGCTTATTTACCTGTATGTAAGTTTTCATTTTGGGGCTGGACTTGCCCTTTAAAAGTGCCCAGAATGTTACTTACCCACCTTGGTTCCCTCGGCCTTTGCCTCTTCTGTCTCTTCCGGGAAAGGAAGATCAGAAAGAGCAGGACCGGCAGCCTCTGTGATTGCTGAAAGTCAGCCAATCACGGATGTGGCTGCCAGTCTTCAGAGAAGTAAAGGGAACTAAGGTCTGTAATTACGTCTGTACTTTTAAAAAAACATTTTAAAGGGTATCTCCACTTCTAACACACGTTCTCCTTTAACTCCTGTTCTTCAATAAGACTGAATTGAAAAAAGTAGTTTTAGCAGTGGAGATACCCTTTAACATAGCAAACATGGTTGGGGGGGGCCTCTACAGTGTGGGCAATGTCATTTTGTTTTAGAAAACCAAAGCAGCCAAGATGGATCCAGAGGGATGAAGGGAGGGGGGCTTCAATGTGCATGCCTTACTGAGGAGCAGCAGGCACCAGATGACAGCACATCTCCTACTCTTCACTTTCTGGACTTGACAGAAGCCTGCAGGAAAACCATAAGGAGAATAGGAGTAAAGTAAGAATTTTTAAACACTACACAGTGGGGCCAGAGGGAAAATTTTAGTTCTGGGGGTGGACATGCCCTTTAATATATTTAATAGGAGTGTCTTACCTTT
The DNA here is from genome assembly GCA_019447015.1 of Hymenochirus boettgeri. Lineage (NCBI taxonomy): Eukaryota > Metazoa > Chordata > Amphibia > Anura > Pipidae > Hymenochirus > Hymenochirus boettgeri. Next base: position 70,459,377 of record CM033474.1, on the reverse strand, counting down.
CCACGATCCCCCATCCAATACTGGATTACGTCCGTTATTGCATCAGGGGTTGGAAAGCGCTCCTGTTACACCCCATACAAAGCTACAGGGTAATGCAAAGCTTAACCAAAGGGGATTTAGACAAACAGTGCTGTATTATTTCAAAATATATTTGGACATGGTGCATTGCACTAAAATAATTGTAAAACTCACGTTAAAGGGCATCTATAGTGAAAAAAACACATTGCCCCTTTGCAAAGTTAAATTCACGTACTCTGTGTTGCCTTAATCTTATCTATGTCAGTGACTCTGTTTAACCATGGTGTCAGATCTGTGTGCAGCACTTCCCCCTCTCCTCTGTTACCTCCTCCATGTCTCAACTCCGGCTAACCGACAAGCTTATCATGTGCAGTCCCTAGGGGAATAATAGCGACGCGTATAGCTGGTCTCTACGACCCGTGAAAGGGTCCGCTCACTAAGTCAACAGCAAAGGGTATGAAATCAACTGATTTTTGAAAATGGGAGAACACCTGTAGAATAACTAAGCATGCATTACAAACTAACAATTTAACAAATATTGATAATTTCCACTGAACTGTCCCTTTAAAGGTAAGTTCAGTGCAATACATATACTTACATAAAATAACAGTATTTAATAGGGACCGTTATGGTCTTGCCATTGACCCAGCACCTGGGTTGAGTCAGTTTCTCGTAGAGATCTGAGCATGTTTGACCCAATCACAGCCAATCAGTAGAAATTACTGTTAGGAACATTCCAGTTAGTGTGTATTGGGAAAAGAAGGACTATCACAGAACCTGAAATGTCAGCTCACTAATGTCAACAGTAAGTAGCGGGAAGTAGCAGGGTATAAATTCATCTGATTGTATAAGATTTAAGGAAGTCAACAAAAAAAAAACTACAATCACACTACAAAACGCAAGAAAAAAATTATTTACACACTGTGACAAAGGGGTGTTATGGTAGCTATATACCTAGCAATGTATGGCCCTTAGTAAGACTACTAAAATGTCACAAGAGTCTAGGGATCAAGCAATCTATTTTTGTTTTTCCCAGGTTTTAAAACTAGTGTATAAAGTACTACCATGTTTAAACTGTGCTACTAGGTTTAATTGCGTAATAAAGAAAACACCATGTAAACATTTCCGTATATTTTTTCCTAACATTTTTTGTTCAGTAGTTTACCAGTTCCTATTTAAAAAAGTGCTCAAATGTAATTCATCTCAAACTTTCACTTACAAATATGTTACTGTTTTAAACAAGGATTTATTTTTTTACCTGATCATCATTTAGCACACTCTGCAACTTGCATCTATACCAGCACCTTGTCTGCAGAAAACATTCCAGCATACATCTAAGTGTCAAACATAGGCAAGCAATACAAATAAGTGTCATATAAAAAAAGTGAAACCTAATACGAATTTGAGATGATAGTATATAAATGCAGTTGGCCAACACCTGCTGCTAAGAGTCAGAGAGCAATACTGTATCGCTACTAAACACAAAATCCATAGACTCGGCAGATAATTTATCATGGTTAATTAAATTACAAAGCCATACAAAGTAACATATTGGAACTGAAACTGAAATAGTTCAAAAGCTTATAGATGTAGGACTAACCTTTGATACCAACCCCCGTCTCTCCCAAGATTTTTTGTTGCCCGTGCAGACCCACTGGTGTGCTGGGGGCAGGACTCTAGGATTGGGGCAAGGCTACACCGGTCACTGCTGGGGCCCCACTGGACTAACCTGTTATGCAGCGAAATTAACTTCTCTCCCTTCCCCTTTAAAAGGTTCCGTCTACACTTCAAGCTTTCTTGCAAATTCTTTGAGACAGCTAGTGAAATAGCTCAGTCACCTGGCTGTGATGTCAAAGGTCATATCAATGACTTACAGTTGCTAAATCACAAGAACACAGAAGCAGAAAAAGGGGTAACAGGACATTGTGCAGCAATTTAGGTTAGTCTTATATCTTTCAGCCTTTTAACTATTGCAGTTGGGGGTCATGCACATATACATAATTTTTTATTAAAGAATGACTGCCCTTTAAGCCCCTTAACAGATGTTGCGATATTTTATACTTTCACCGACTGTAAAAGTTGGCATGACACCCGCAGTACATATAATGCATATTTTGTGTTACATATGAAATAACCTTTAATATCAAATTTACATGATGTTAGTGGATGTGCATTTTCTTGCTCTTGTGGACACAACAACATTGTGCACTCCCCAAACATTGAAACTTATCCATTGTCTTAGGAAGCATAAAGTAACATCAATCTATAGTTTTATACAATGACATGTCAAACAACTGCCTAGATTTCATTCTCATCTAATGGTTTCTCTAATTCCATTACTCCTGGGTAAGAATTTCTTACAATGTGTCAATGTTTCAAAATCATTTCTGAACACAATAATTTCCTTCAGTTTAATTTGTATTTGTATGACCAAAAAGAGCACAAAGAAGACCAGGTAGGCCACCGCTGATAGTAATAAACTATTTCAAACTTTATTCCAGTACATCAAAACGTGGCGGTCCATGTAGCACCTCCAAAGATGGTAGTTTAAGCTCTGCCATATGTGTTTCCTACATGTCACTTCCTGAGGCTCATGAGGGAGATGAGTCCAACCAGGTGTCTGTGCACAATAGAGACAAGCAGGCCGACCTTGCCATATGTATCACCTTTTATTTTGATCTGTATGACATTTGTAATATAATGCTGCGATGAACTATATGCCAGTCTGCCCTGGTCCCTCAACGACTACACAACCCCCTGCTTCTGATTCAAGCAAACACAGGAGAAGAGGGCTTCTGAGCTGACAGACTCTCCAATTCCTGGTCACACACCTCGCGCGATTGGGTGTGATGTCACGTTGCGCCATTACATTAGGGTGGAGTGGCAAGACCAGGTCAGGTAAGGAACTTCAGGGCATATTGGAATTGTTTGTGAAAGTGGTGTTTGGGGGGGTTGAGAACATTTAAGCAAAATAATTTTTTGACTGGACATGCCCTTTAAGGAGGTTTCTGTCTCAGTGCTGTGAAACTCAAGAGGGTCACACAAATCTCTGTGCTTTTTCGGTGCACTGGAGAGAAGGGGTTGGCAAAGAACAGAGGGATATACTTTATCAGTGTGCAAACAAGTAAAAGAAAGGAAGTATTGCCTATAGCATTAGCTATTTGGGGTCCCCTACCTGCATGGCAATTGAATATTGAGTGGTGGATATTCACTTTAAGTATTGAATCTCTGGAAGTTATAACACAATAACAGCACAAATAGTATTATCAGACAAACCCAACAAACTTGAACATAAGACAACAAAACTTACACTACAAGGCATTTCCCTGTACTAAATACATTTACATTTTCCAAAATTGAAAAGGCATCAGATATTTAGTGATTTTTCAAATACGTTATTTTATTTTCATTTTCTACCCTGCTTTTGTTTTCCTTCGTCTACACATTTATGTATCCTATTTCCTTTTACCAACAAATGTCCTTTGAATGTCTCCGATATAACGCTGCAGGGACCTGGCTGGTAGCAGATGAGCCTAAAATGAAGATATATATGTATAAAGCTTAATTTATTAAATGTGCTTTTTTATGAATTCCCTTTAAAGCATTTTTTTAATGTTAGTGTGCCTTAAAACCAAGAGATTTCTTGTGAAAATCATATCTCCAGGTGAAAATCATTTCAACACACAATGCCTATATATTATTTAATAACTTCAAACAACATTTAAAAAATAATATGTATTTTCCGACATCATTCAATACCATGGGTTTTAACGGTAATATTTGCATTTTTACAATCTGGTAGAAACACCCCTGCAGCAAAATATAATATCCATTCCACAATTACAGCAGGCGAAAGTTTACCGTGGCTAATTGACTAGGTAATAAAGAATAAGCAGAAGACAGCAAGTAATATGAAGGACAGTGTCTTGCAATCTCTTGAGGCTGCTAGCTACACAAAAAAAAATGCATAAATAAATATGGTGTAAGCATAAAAAGAAAATTATTTTATTATAAAGAATTTTCCAAGTGGAAATGTATGTAATTGCATAGAAAAACACCCTATCGACATAAAATTTGCATTTTGGAGGTTACCACATTACGATTTACAGAAAACTTTAACCCCTCCAAAAAGGAAAGCATGTTTAAAACAGCTGTCAAGTTACCCTCCCTTTTTCACATATGAATGAGCCTTTAGAATCATTTGTTACTACAGAAAGCTTGAAATCAGATATTGAAAAAAATAAGAGGTGTATACCCACTACCTGTAACAAAATGTCTGTGCATGCGGATAATTTACTACTACTTCTCTTATTGCCTTCTGAAAATTTAAAATAGGTGGTAAAATTAATGTTACTAGGCTACTTTCAGGCAAATGGCAGATCGTTGAACGTTTTTGGGCCCTACTACCCAGCGTGTCAATCGCCCAATGCAGCCAATGGTGCATGCTTCCATGATCACATGCGCTTTGAAAACAGCCAAATAGCAGTCAGCAGGCATAGTGGGGCCGCGCACATCCACCAACATTGGCGTGGCTACCACAGCACCCGTGCACGCAAAACGCACTAAAACGCGCTTAACATTGCCTAGTGGGGCCCAGCCCTTATCTTTCCCTGCAAACTTTCTGTGTTTTCCTAGAAGCAAACCTCTAAGCTAATAAAGCTGGGATCACACAATACGATTTTTGAAAGATGACAGACAGATCTCCAAGATCCTGTCTGTCATCTTTCAAAGATCTGGACTACACATCCCGAGCGTTCTCCCTATAGGAGAATGCTCAGGACTGTGTGTTTCCTTCGGCTGCAGCAGACTCCTCTATAAGGACGGGAACGTTCGACGGCCACGCGCTTTTTCAGGAAAACCAATACAGGCACTAGCGATAAAGCCCCGATACTGTCATATCGGACTGTGATTTTCAGGGATTGTGCGCATGCGAATCACAACCAAAAATGCAGATCGCATGTGCTCCGATCAACGATTGCAATGCAAATGGCCCCAGCACACCTAGTGGACAACAACAGTGTGCGCTTTTCAAAACGCGATCGAAACGCGTGCCAAAATGGCCTGATGTGGCCTAGCCCTTAGCACTCATTTGAAAGTAGCCCTAACACCATTAGTGTCTCCCAAGCTGGACAACCATTGCAAACATGAATAGATTATCCTCTTTGCATAGTCCTTGAAGGCTTGTAGTGATTTTTAGATGGTGCTAAGGGAAAATGATACCCACCCACCCCTACCCATCTTACCTTGTCGGATCTGGAGTTCCAAAAACGGGGTTAATGTTGGGCAAGTTCTGGCCAAAGAATCTGACAGCTTTGAAATATCATTACCTGATAAGTGACTGGAAAAAAAAAGTTCACTTTTTTTATTTTCATAAAATTAGGTTTTTACAGCAATTTCCCATCTTCTGCATTTCTGTTATTTAATTAAGCCCTGTAAAAAAGATTTCACATCTTTCATTTTCATCTTAAAGGGATGTCCACCCCTCATTAAAATATATTATTATATATATATTAGACAGGACCCCCCAAACCTAGGTTCCCTTTTGTTAAAATGCAATAATTTTACTCCCAGCAAGAGAAATCATACTAGGTCGCAATCCGTCACCGCTTTTCTGTGTCTCCACAGGAACACAGCTGCGTGTTTCTTTTTGTGTTTCTAAGCAGCTGCAGTGGTGCCTCGCCCGGAATGGCAGTCAGTGATTGGCCATGACTAGGGATGGCCGGTTCGCGGATCCGAACCCGGTCCGCCGCGGATTTATCCCGTTTGCGAACGGCGGATTTTTCTGGATTTTCCGCCTTCCGAACTTCCGATTTCGGATTTTTCGTATTTTCGAAAATTTTCGAAATTACGAGTTTTCAGGTATTTTCGAAAATTTTCGAAATCCGGAAAACAATTCGAAAATTTCGAAAAAAAGGATTTCTCTTATTCCATACATACGCATTTTCGAAAATTTTCGAAATTACGAGGATTACTTGTATTTTCGGAAATACATATTTCCGAAAAATACATGAAAACTCGTAATTTCGAAAATTCCCGAAAATACGTGAAAACTCGTATTCGAAAATTTCGAAATACGAAAATCTCGTTATTTTAAGGTATTTAATTTTAGAGGGTCATGGCTAGAGATGTCCGAACTTCGCAAAATCCGGTCCGCTCGAGGATCCGCGAATTTCGAAAAAATTCAAAAATCCACAGATCCTCGAGCGGACCGGATTTTGCGAAGTTCGGACATCTCTAGCCATGACGTCACTGTCACAGCCAGACGGACTGCCTTACCCGAAGTGCCAGTGAGCCGCGTGGTGGATTGAGAAGCTTGTAAGTATGATTTCTCTTGCTGGAGCAGGATTATTTTATTATTTTAACAAACAAAACTAGGTTATGAGGGATTCTGCCTAGTATAAAAAAATTTTTTATAAGGGGTGGACATACCCTTTAAACTAATTAGATCAGACTGTACCAACATGCCTTAAAAGGAGAACTATATACCCTAATATTATACATAAAGAATAATCCCTATTTAACTAAAAATTGAAAAGGGCAACTATACCCACCCCAACCATCCCATTAAAAGTACTCCAGTTAAGGGCCCTCTGTTTACCCTCACACAGCTTTATATTTGATTTTGATTAATGGCTAAGTGCAGTTCTATAGTTCTGTTAGCAACAAGACCTATGGGAAGTTTGTGTTCCCATTGGCCAGATTCAGACTGGGTCTTCACCCATAGAACTTTTAATGTTAAGGAAATAATAAAGGGGGTATCATTTACATATACTATAATACTTTAAGAGCAAAGTAAAGGGCAATTAACACACACTCCCATCTGCAAGGTGCGTGTCTTCCCATTTGTAGGTCCCCCTGGGACTATGGGAGGGAAGCACCAAGATCCACTTCACAAAACCAACATTGCAGGGCTTGTGGTAAGTAATTATGTTAGGGATGAGGACCCTGAAGTTTAGGTTCTTATCCTGGGTACTTTTAACAAGGGGGTTCATTTAGAAGGGTTGAATTGCCCTTTTATGTAATCTGATTTGGATTTTATAGACCTTTAGCATCAAGTATATGCTAGCATTTTGAGTTTTATATGACTTTCATTAGAAAAAGAGAAAAAGATTATACAACCTCTTCTATCATTACTACATGCAGGCAGATAAACACTTGTTCCTAATCATCAACCATTAACACTGTACACTAAGACAGCTGTCCAATGGGTATTTACTACATTTTCCCCAGACAAGCACATTTTTTCTAGAGTAACTGGCAACCATCAGGAAGATTTAAAGGATACTCCACACTTAAATAAAAAAAATCCCATAGCTTGGGGCTCCGATTTCCCAACCCTGATAGCTATATTAAATTGATTTAAAGGACAACCCCACCCTCATAAGAACATCTTTTAGAAAGAATGGCCTCTTTAAAATATGTTGATATATCATAGTTTTGTCCTATGAATTCATTACTGTATCCCTGCTATGCTTCTGGATGCCTTATGAAACTGAGCAATTTAGTAACCTGTACTGAGCATTTACTGAGCCTGGGCATGCTCAGAAGAGGCAGACAGGGGATTAACATTCATTCATTGGCTGTGATGTCAACTGTCAATCCATAACTGACAGTTACTAACTGGAAGAACCAGGAAGCAGAAACAGGAACACCAGGCATTGTGCAGGATTTCAGGTTAGACTTATATATTTCAGATTTCAAACTTTACCATTTAGGGTTTTGGGGGCTTATTTACCTGTATGTAAGTTTCATTTTGGGGCTGGACTTGCCCTTTAAAGTGCCCAGAATGTTACTTACCCACCTTGGTTCCCTCGGCCTTTGCCTCTTCTGTCTCTTCCGGGAAAGGAAGATCAGAAAGAGCAGGACCGGCAGCCTCTGTGATTGGCTGAAGTCGCCAATCACGGATGTGGCTGCCAGTTTCAGAGAAGTAAAGGGAACTAAGGTCTGTAATTACGTCTGTACTTTTAAAAAAACATTTTAAAGGGTATCTCCACTTCTAAACCACACGTTCTCCTTTAACTCCTGTTCTTCAATAAGACTGAATTGAAAAAAGTAGTTTTAGCAGTGGAGAACCCTTTAACATAGCAAACATGGTTGGGGGGGGCCTCTCAGTGTGGGCAATGTCATTTGTTTTAGAAAACCAAAGCAGCCAAGATGGATCCAAGGGATGAAGGGAGGGGGCTTCAATGTGCTATGCCTTACTGAGGAAGCAGCAGGCACCAGATGACAGACATCTCCTACTCTTCACTTTCTGGGACTTGACAGAAGCACTGCAGGAAAACCATAAGGAGAATAGGAGTAAAGTAAGAATTTTTAACACTACACAGTGGGGCCAGAGGGAAAAATTTTAGTTCTGGGGGTGGACATGCCCTTTAATATATTTAATAGGAGTGTCTTACCTTTCCACGATCCCCCATCCAATACTGGATTACGTCCGTTATTGCATCAGGGGTTGGAAAAGCGCTCCTTGTTACACCCCATACAAAGCTACAGGGTAATGCAAAGCTTAACCAAAGGGGATTTAGACAAACAGTGCTGTATTATTCAAATATATTTGGACATGGTGCATTGCACTAAATAATTGTAAAACTCACGTTAAAGGGCATCTATAGTGAAAAAACACATTGCCCCTTTGCAAAGTTAAATTCACGTACTCTGTGTTGCCTTAATCTTATCTATGTCAGTGACTCTGTTTAACCATGGGGTCAGATCTGTGTGCAGCACTTCCCCCTCTCCTCTGTTACCTCCTCCATGTCTCAACTCCGGCTAACCGACAAGCTTATCATGTGGCAGTATGAGTTAAAAGTTCAACATCCTGAAAAACACACCCACGCACAGTGGCCAATAGAAAGCAAGCTGTCCTGGAGACACGGAAGAAGGAGATCAGTACAGTTTACGATCTCTCTCTCTTTGTGACCCATCATCAATCAGTAAGAGCTATTAAGAAGGGGGGTCAAGTGCAGCCTTATGTCTACCATCAAAGCTACTTCTCTCCCCCGTCACAGGGATTTGATTGACAGTCCAAGTAGGAGTAGTGGAATGCAATCACGTATTCTTCTAACTGGTGTATCTCAGGACAGAGAGGGAATCTGAAAAAAGTGAAGACACTCTGGGGGTTGTGGGGAATTATAGAACACATGGAAAGAAAGAAAAAAAAGTTCATTTTCCCACTATAGATGCCCTATAAAAATGCACACATTTGGGAAGGGGGAAATTTTGGGGGCCAATAAGTGTACAGAGTAACAGGTTTGTAGAATTCATTCTACACATCATCTAATTAAAAAAATACAGTACCTGTCCCCAAAATGTTACAGCATCTTCCACATGAGAAACATACACGCTTTCCACTAAAAAAAAGGAAATAATAATTGAATATTTACAACGTGCATGTGTAGTTAAATCTCCCATTCTGATAGCCTTTTTTTTACAAATACATTTCCATAAAGGTAATTACACACCAGAATGTTAAAGGACAACTCCACCCTCATAAGAACATCTTTTAGAAAGAATGGCCTCTTTAAACTATGTTGATATATCATAGTTTGTCCTATGAATTCATTACTGTATGCCTGCTATGCTTCTGGATGCCTCATGGAAACTGAGCAATTTAGAAACCTGTACTGAGCCTTTACTGAGCCTGGGCATGCTCAGAAGAAGCAGACAGGGGATTAACATGCAGTCATTGGCTGTGCTGTCAACTGTCAAATCCATAACTGACAGTTGCTAACTGGAAGAACCAGGAAGCAGAAACAGGGGAAATAAGACATTGTGCAGGATTTCAGGTTAGACTTATATATTTATACTATATAAAATTATATATTTCAGATTTCAAACTATTACGGTTTAGGGTTTTGGGGGGTGATTTACCTGTATGTAAGTTTTCATTTTGGGGCTGGACTTGCCCTTTAAAACTAAGCGGATAAACTTTTTTCTTAAAAGGTAATGTCCAGCCATAAAATTTTTTATCTAAGTTCAGCACACACTGTTTCATCAAAACTTAATAACTGTTGCTTCATAACCGTCCGTATCCCTTTCTATACCACATATTCTATGTGTGTGCACTACAGAACTATAGTTGCCACTCACATAAAATCCACTTGTGTGGAATCTAGTCCTTTAAAAAAATCTGTGGGAACTGGGCATGATTGGGGGACACCATTCAAGTGTCCCCATCCCGTCGATCCCCCATCGGCTTTGTCCAAGACTGATGCGCAATCCTGAGAAATTGAACCCAAACAGCCGGATCATATAGTGAGCAGGGAAACAGGCTTTATGCAGATGTGAGTGGTAAGGAAGATCCCAGTGATGTCAGAGGAATTCCTCTCTGCATCAGGGTCTTACCGTAGTCTTTCCCTGGCTTTAATAGTGGTGCAGTGTAAGTAAGGTACTGAACTGTGATGTCCAGTCAGATCCCCGAAGTATTAATCCGTGATCGAGAAGAAAAAAATTACTTCCTGGAAAATGCTTTCTGGGAAGTGATTTTTCCAAAGGATAGTTAGCTATAGTTCCCAAAAGTGATCTGATGATTATCTTTGTGAATGATAAAAAAAAGTAAATTCACACCCAGTGACATGATACCGTTTTCTGTCGCGAGGGATTTTGGAATTTACACCACAGATTGGTTGGACTCTAATTTCAAGGTAAACTAAGGCTTGGAATAACCAGATTTTGACCCCAAGAAATACAATGAATAAATCACCTATAGCGAGATTAGTATGTTTAGTATATCTACCCAATTTCCTTGTTCTAAATTACATATACATATACAATTTTTGAAAGTATTTGCTTTCAAAAATGTTATGAGGCCCTAATATTACTTTCTTAACTGGGGTATTGGAAGGCAATACCATATATACTCGAGTATAAACAGAGTTTTTCAGGCTGAAAAATCAGCCTGAAAACTCGGACTCGGTTTATACTCGAGTCAGTAGCATACCTGAGCATTCCGGCAGCCGCACAATCTTTCTGTGTACTGGCGCGCCGGGCAGTGACGTCAGCTGGCGCGCCAGTACACAGAAAGATCGCGCGGCTGCCGGAATGTTCAGGATACCGCACCGTACCTGCCAGGAAGCCCTTGGATGGAGGAGAGCCCACAGGGAGAAGAGACCACAGGTACAAACTGGGTGGGAGGGTGAGGGGGGCATTCAAGATGTTTGGGAACTACAACTCCCAGCATGCTTTATTAGCTGGGAGTTGTAGTTTCCAAACATCTTGAATGCCAAGTTTCTACCCTCGGTTTATACTCGAGTCAACAACTTTTATTAGGATTTTTGGCTGAAATTGGGTACCTCGGTTTATATTTGGGTCGGTTTATACTCGAGTATATACGGTAAATTGGACACAGTTCAATTATGTGAAATCCCTTAGTACTGTTTTGTATCAGGGGGCTCCTCAATGACACAAGCAAAAAGGTTTGGAGATGCACACTTCTTAGGTGAATTTTTATTTATTATAAATCACAAGCAACGTTTTGGGGATCACATAAAGGGGACACCGTTATCTCCTCAATGCCACATGTTTGTGTGCAGTGATGCAAGTTACCATTTTATTTGGGACATGTAAAATATTGATATTTTTTGAGAATTTTTATTTGTACTGGAGGTTTAGCCAAGGCTTCTACAAATAACTGCATCTAGAATTCTGCAAATATGAATGAAAGTATTACACCATTATAAAGCGGAAGATGTGTAGGTTCTAATAATATACAGCTTTTAGGGGAAATTTCCGAGCTTGAGGGGTGTTTAGTTTTAAAAAAATGAAAGCTATTCAAATGACAGAGCTGGTTAGATTTTTTTTCTGCAACTGCACTTACGCGTCAGTCTCATTTGCGTTTAATTGGTGGCTATGTATCCGTGCACACCTATAGGTGTGGCACACTTTTTGATCAGGACATGTGGGGGACTGATATTTAGGCTTTGGGCAAGATTCTTGATTTTAAAATAAATTCTACGAAGAATTGCATCCCGTGTGTAAAAGAATGATTCCTTTTTTCAGACTAAACAACCCCTTAACTTGAAAACAACCCCAAAATCTATATATATTTGGAATCTCCACATCTTAAATGGACACTATACTGAAAAAATATAATTGAATACATGCAAGTAGCACTCTGATTTGCGTGTGTTGCTGCATGCCTTCAATCCAACACATTTTGTTTAGGAGCAGTTCCCCCCCACTATCTTTTAACCACTCCCATCCGACCCAACTTTTTCCCCCCAAACCAACTGTCAAGCCTGCACACAGCATTTCAACTGTCAAAACTTTCACTATTCCAGCTACTCAAAGAAGAAGTTTTTGAGAGCAAGGAACTTGATTGACAGCTGAAATATAAGAAGTTTTAGATTGGATATCTAAAGAAATAGGGGTCAGATCAACAAAAATGATACAGTGGTGGTTAGGAAGAATTATAGTTTCCAGTTATGGTCAATTTAAAATAACCTATTTTTCGGTATAAATGCCCTTTAAGGCAAGTATGCACTTTGAGCACAGCCTTAATTTATGCGTTGGCTCACTTTAAAGATATTTTCTGGTTGTGCCTTTCTTTATATTTTGTTACGGATTGCAATAAAAAAATTGAAAAAATACGAAATGGTACATTACTAGTACTTGTAAAATTGTCAATTTGCACGATTGACTGCTTAACACTACCATCTTGTGGTTTTTCAGAATTCTGCAAGTATAACAAGTATTTTATGGCCTTTAAGATTTAACCCTTTTATTACTGCACTGAAGAGGTAACATTGTGGAAACATGAGCAGAAAAATACAGCATTTTGTACTTCCTATGGAATTCATAAGGAATACAGGCTAAAAATCTGTAGGCCGGTTTTTGTTGTTTCGCTCTAAAGGGTATCAAAACTCAAAAAGTGTACATACTATTTTTCCTTTTAACTAAAGAACAGGAGGTCAAGGAGCTATGCTTTACCTTCCATTCCTCAATTAATCTGATAGGACTAGGCATGGAAACCTTTTAAAGGGAAAGTTCAGTGCAAAAATATATACTTTTAAGGGGAAAAAAAGAGCAGTATTTTTCCATCCTAATTACCTTAACCTGCTCATTCAGCATTCAGACTTTGTTTGAAGGACCCCCAATTGAGACCGTTATGGTCTTACCCTATAGTCAGCGCCTGGGTTGATTCAGTTGTTCAGTAGAGATCTGAGCATGTTTGACCCATCCAACAGCCAATCTGTAGAAATTACTGTTAGGAACATTCCAAGGCAGTGTGCATTCTGGGAAGAAGGACTGTTACAGAACCTGAAATGCCAGCTCACTAATGTCAACAGCAGTGTCCATGGTGAGGCTGTGCAGAACTTAAAAGTGTCGCAGACACTACAAGAAGGCAGTGAGTAAGGGAGGGTGGGGGGAATTAGGAGTACTTACTAAACATATCTGTTGTATTCAGTTAGATCAACTGGACTTAAAGTTTAGTTCTTAAAGACGTTTCGCTAGTCATCCGACTGGCTTTCTCAATTCAGAATGACTTGTACAATAATCTGCTGGCAATTAAGTACACTGGAAAGTCCCAATTAGCATACCACAGCCAGGTGTTAGGGACCTTCTGAATGCAGGGCGGGATTTCATTTTGGCTAAGAGGTGTTATAGGAACTGCCCAGGGTAAGGTATCAAAACACATTATACATGGCAGACTTGGTCTTGAACCCCCCCCCCCACCTCTATTCAGGCTTGGTTTCTTTATTTTCACATAAACAGCCTCCTTGACACCTCTCTTGAACCAGTCATGTTCCTTTGCCAATATGTTAACATTACAATCTTCAAAGGTATGTCCCTTTTCCTTAAGATGCAGGTACATGGCTGAGTCCTGGCCCAAGTAATTGGCTCTTCTGTGCTGGGCCATACGTTGATGCAGTTGCTGTTTGGTGTCCCCCACATACAATTCAGAGCACTCTTCACTGCACTGCGTATATGATGTCGCTTTTCTTGTGTTTCGGTATTGGGTCTTTCGGATGTACCAATTGCTGCCACAGTGTGTTATTTGGTTTATAGCAGACAGGGATACAGTGTTTTTTGAAAATTCTTCTTAATTTCTCGGAGACCCCTGCTACATATGGGATGACCATGTTCTTTCTCCTGTCTTGCTTTTCCCCTTCACTGCTGGTATACGTGTTATTTAAAAAAACTTTCAGTCCAGTTGATCTAACTCAGGGATACGCAACCAGTAGATGTTTGAAAACTACAACTCCCAGCATTTCTCTACAAGTGCTCTGTAGTAAGGGAATTCTGGGATTTGTAGTTTCCAAACATCTGGAGATATACTGGTTGCCTATCCCTGATCTAACTGAATACAACAGATATACCATGATCTGGATGAATAAGTACCTTCACAATCTTATTAAATATTAATAATTTAATGACAAAGCAAGCACAGATAAACATGTGAGTACCACCATTTCACCTGTGTCAAATTGTAGTTTCAGAAAATGTAAATTTGTTTTAGTGAGTATAGTGACCCTTTAAGTGAAGAACAAGGACATAGCTAGTTTATCTCCCTTCTTCACTTAATGCTTAACGGGTGATGTTCTCTTTGACAGTGAACTAATAGGGTTTATTCAATATAAGTTCTTATCATTTAAAATGGTGCAGAAACCAGGGCAACAAGATATGGTGCAGGATTTCAGGTTAGGCTTATATATTTCAGATTTTAAACTATTAAAATTAAAGGGGTGATTTACATGAATATAAATTTTCATTTGAGGGTTGGACTTGCCCTTTAACAAAGGTTTAACAAAGTAAAAAGCCAGTTCCAAAAGATAATAAAATAAGCTAAACAACAAGGGGAGAGACAGAAAAAAAAAGGTGAAGAGCAAAAGGTGCCAAGGAAAGTGTAGAGGGCAATAAAATGAGTAGTCAAATAATGAGTAGATGAGGATCCACTACACCTAGGATCAAATGTAGAAACTGTAGGCTACACCTCCTTTCGGACCAACATCCTTTCTCAAGGACGTTGGTCCGAAACATGTAGCACACATGTTTTGTTAAAATAAAGATATCTTGCTTCACAGCTTGGAATCTGTGCCATCTGTATGCTGCACATATACCTCCATTTATTTCAATAAAATGAGTAGAGAGATAACAGAATAGTGAAGTGGTCAAGAAATGCCAGGGGTGAAGAGAAGGCAGGGAAGACAAAAAAACAACAAACTGTAAGAAGCAAAATGAGACAAGGAAAATGTAGAGGTAATGAAACAGGAGAGATAACAGAATAGTTAGAAAGTGGTAATGAGAATAGGACGGGGGAGGAAGAGTAAGGAAAGAGGAGAAAAGGGGGAAGAAAAGAAAAAAAGGGGCAAAACAGAAAAAATAAATATATTAAAAATGTTTAAAAAAAACTGGTAAGGGGGAGCTAACATGTGAAAAGTCAGTTATTCATAATGTGAAAGGAATTCCATGTCCTGGTTCAAACCATTGTGTTTAGAGGCAAATAATAAGATCATTTTAGCTTCAAATGCTTTTTCTTTCCTGAATGTTGCTAAAATATCCCTTTAGGATTTGGACCTGAAAGTTTTTCATAGTGAGTCCAGGCTGTGAAAAATGGCGTCCTACAGGGAAACAGTTTCTATCCTCGTCATGGTGGGTGATGCTACTTCTGTGGGAATTCATCATCTTTTGCAGTTTTTGGCCAGTTTCTCTGATATCTATTGCATCCTCGCATTTGTTGCATTGTATTAAATATACCACATTGCTGGATGTACAGCTATTGGATCCATGGATGTGAAAAATTCCCTTCCTGTGTGTAAAAGGAGAACTGTTGATGTTGGTACAAAGCTTGCATTGCTGTACATCCAGCAATGTGGTATATTTAAAACAATGCAACAAATGTGAGGATGCAATATATATTGGAGAAACTGGCCAAAAACTGCAAAAGATGATGAATGATGATGCGTCCACACACGCTTTGTACCCAGGGTGAGGACCTAAACCAGTTTGGGGCAAAAAACAGTTGCTAGTTCAGTGCAAATGACAGCTTGAAACTACAACTCTCAGGTGATATTTTTAACTATTGGGGCCAGGTGGCCCTTTACCATATGGGCGCCAGAGGGCCCTTTACCATATGGGCGCCAGAGGGCCCTTTACCATATGGGGGCCAGAGGGCCCTCTACCATATGGGGGCCAGAGGGCCCTCTACCATATGGGGGCCAGAGGGCCCTCTACCATATGGGGGCCAGAGGGCCCTCTACCATATGGGGGGTCAGAGTGCCCTCTACCATATGGGGGGTCAGAGTGCCCTCTACCATATGGGGGGTCAGAGTGCCCTTTACCATATAGGGGTCAGAGTGCCTTTACATATAGGGGGTCAGAGTGCCCTTTACTATATAGGGGGTCAGAGTGCCCTTTACTATATAGGGGGTCAGAGTGCCCTTTACTATATAGGGGGTCAGAGTGCCCTTTACTATATAGGGGGTCAGAGTGCCCTTTACTATATAGGGGTCAGGTCCCTTTACTAATAGGGGTCAGATGTGCCCTTTACTATATAGGGGGTCAGAGGGCCCTTTACTATATAGGGGGTCGAGTGCCCTTTACTATATAGGGGGTCAGAGTGCCCTTTACTATATAGGGGGTCAGAGTGCCCTTTACTATATAGGGGGTCAGAGTGCCCTTTACTATAAGGGGGTTAGGAGAATAGTAAATGATGGTAAGCTTAATTAAAAGTTTATTGAACCTTGCCACTCCACATGTTTAGAAACTACATCTCCTAGCAACCAAAGCATGCTGGGAGTTGTAGTTTGCAAACATCTGCAGTGCCAAGGAATTGGGGGGTACTGGTACTGGATATGGATATTACTGTATGGGATTAATGTATGGGAATTCTGCTGTCCATTTAAAGGGCAACTCATTTCTACCCTCGGCTTATACTCGAGTCAGTTTTTACTAATTTTTCAGGTAAAAATAGTTACCTTGACTTATACTCGAGTATATACTGTACTTACCTAATGTTGCCTTCGTGGCTCTGGTCCTCTCCATCCTCTTCCTGTTGGCGAAAGAGGATGGAGCGAAACCAAAGAGGGATTGGAGTAACAATGGAAACTTTGGGTTAGTACCGCTGCTTAACAAAAAAGAACCTAGGGTTGAGGACATAGTTTAGGTCCTTACCCAGTGTACAATACAAGTAAGAATAAGTGAAGTGAGGTGGAGTACTTCTTTCTTAACCCAGGTGTAATCTACGTATCTGAAATAGTCTGGATACAATGTCCTTGAAGGTATTTAGAGCCTTTGTTTCCACTTCCTTCATGTAAAGTTTGCAACAATAGGTAAAACTGGAGATCCCACAGCACGTCCCTGTTTTTGCTTATAAAACTTATCCTTACTTAAAATAGGTGGTATATAACGTAAAGGAAATTTAAAGGGGATGTCCACCCCCCACAACTAAAATATGCCCCACTTTTGAGGGGCATCCCCAATACACCCAACTGACTCAGACCCCAGCCATGAATTACTTTTAGCATTCTTTTGCATTTCTCAGTGCACAATAGCACGTGAATGTGGTTATATATTGCCCTTTTTAGTAACATATATAGGAGTATTTTAGTATCAATTTTAATATACTGCTATATGCTTTACACATATTTTTGGCTGTGTCCAGGCACTGAGCGGAGGATCTGAAAAGGCAGCGTGTTTAGTGTATACACCCTAGGGGATTGGAACTTTTACTATACAGGCAAGGAGAATCATGGACGTGTTGGAGCAAAGAAGAACCTAAAGTACACGGATGCAGAAGCGGACAACACAGGACACTTGAGTATCTATTTTTTGTTATGGCTTCGCTTTGCTGTTCTGCCTCTTCATATGCTGAGCTTATTTGCTTTTTAGGAAGGGTTACCCCAACCTCGTGGATGTACGGAGGTTGCGCGGAGGGCCCAATCTTACTGCATGACCATATATTTTTTCAGCTTAGCATTTGCTTATTCTATCTATTGCAGCTGCTTTGTTTACATGATAATCATTTAATTGTACTGATCCACCGTTCCTCACCTGGACATTGTTTTAGCTTTCTTGCACCTAGGGACGCCTAAGATGCTAGCAGTCTATTTATGTATATTGAATTTAGATAATTTAAGGTTGAATATTGTATATTGTAGAGTTTTTAACTATATGTAATAAAGGTATTTTTTATTGGGATATATTGGTTGGATGGTTTATTTGACATATGGTAGTAAATTGTCCTCTGAATATAGTGGAGGACATATTTCCTAATTGTATACCAGTAGAGTGCCCCTACAGTTTAATTTTAAAGGGTTCAGTGGGATTCTTCTTGGTTTGGGAGCTTTCCAAACCTACCTTTTTGTAATTTCTTATTATATTATAACTGTACACCCACAGCACCACCACTAATTTAGTGGTTTTGGACTTATGTAGGATTTTTACTTCTGTTTTGTAATAAGTTTTGTAATAATATGCTTTACACATATGAATATTGTTATTGCTAATATGTAGCGCTAGAGTCACTTATCAAATTGAAATACATTATTGTTATTATTAAGTTGATTGATTGCACTTTGATAATAAATTCCCACCCACTGTGGGTGTGATACACAAGTATATAAAAAGGTGAATGTTGTCACTTGGAATTTAGGCTTGATAAAGTGTGGAGTACTGCCCAAAACATTGTCTTTTTTTGGCTTGCACTATGGATGAATAAACAATTATTTTCAACTACCTGCGAGTATCTCAGACAATATTTTTGTTTCTAAAAACAAACACACGTTAATATTGTTTCTATACATTTTTTTATGTCTCAAATGTTTCTATTGAGTTTGTTATAAGGCAACAGATATAAATCTTGATTTTAAAAAACATGGAATATTGATTGTTGTTTCATATTGTAGAGTTTACTGGAAAAAAACAATAGATCAATACAAATATCTATGTCAATAAAAATGGGGAAAATAAAACAGGTGGTATTCAGAAACAAGTCCATTAGGGAACACACCTTCTAAATTGGATGCTTAGAAATTCCAACCAAGGGGACTGGGATGTTGGCTAGGTATTTTGCCACCAATGTAATCAACACCTTGCAGTCAAGATTTCTTAAAATAAACTGGACAAGCATCTATTTAGTCAACTAGAACAGCTACCTGTAGCAATCTGGGTAAGAGTAAAATAATCCCACAAGCAAGCAGATCTCTCTCAGCACTGCAAGCACTGCAAGGGCAAGGAAAGAAAACACAACTTCCATTCTGGACAATGGTAGGAACTTGTCTAAAAGAACAGTAACCCAACCAGAAATGGAAGTCCTGGCTAAGAGTTTAAATTTTGCCACCACTCTAAAAGCCACTACAGCGTTTGATATTAAGCCCCATCAGCCTCAATCTACAACAAGCTAACAGAGTGAGGCAGAACAAGCATATGTAGAATAACTAGGTATGCATCATATAAACTAAGAATTTTAAAAAGAATGATATTTTCCACTGAACTTTACCTTTAAAGGGTATGTCCACCCTAAATATCAAATTTTAATATGTGATCCCCCCTGGGCTCCCAGCCCCAACCGCTATGTTTTTTGTTTTAGAAAGCCCCCCAAACTGCAAGCAGAGGGGCGGGACCGGCAGCGGCGTCTGTGATTGGCTGAGCGGCAGCCAATCACAGACGCGGCTGCCGGCAGCTTACTTCCGCGTAGGAAAGAGGAGAGGTAAGTAAAAGTTTGGGGAGCTTTCTCAAAAAAAACAAAAAAAAACGTAGCGGTTGGGGCTGGGAGCCGAGGGGGAATCACATATATTAAAGAAAACACGCTAGGAGAGGGAGGGGGGAGGGAGGGGGGAGAAGGCTGCAGTACGCATGGCAAAAATCTATCGGAGGCCAGGTAGCAGGCATTGTCCTATATGGACTCTGCTAGCCTCCTGTGGCATTTTTTGGCACTTTGGGGGGGGGACTACAGGAGAACCAGATGGAGCTGGGATGTGAGGTAAGGATTAAACTAAACTACATGATGGGGCCAGTAGTTGGGGGGGATTATTTTGGGGGGACATGCCTTTAATATCTGCAGCTTTAGCCATGCTAAACCACCACCTCAAACCACATAAGAAAAAAGAGCTTTAAGGGCTAGGCCACACTATCAGGCATTTTTTTGCGTTTGCGCATGCTCATGGTTTTTTTTCCGGTCATTGAAATCGCGGCAATGCACCGAAAATGCAATCGCATGCGTTTTTCTATATCTACCACAACAAAACAGCACAAGAAATCGCATGCAATTCCGGCACAGTGTGGCTGTGCCCTAACTCCCCTCAAAAAAGACTTTAGTATCACAATTCTACCCACAGAAAAAGGAAGGTGCATGGTGGTACTCAACACCAACACCTTGGACTAACATGCTAAGGTGACCACACTCCTGGCCGACAAAAAGACAAATGGCTCTAGAAAAATCCAACCAGCTGCTACAAGAAAAATGTTCAAAAAGAAAAAGCAATTTATCGAGCAATGTATCATCACTTCTAACATGGTGAGGCCCCTCCATAGATATATGGACTTCCTAAAATACACAAGGAAGGGGCTCCACTCAAATAGTCAGTGGCATTATATGAAATACGGATTGCCGAACAAAGCAAGTCCAACCCCAAGATGTTTTTTAAGTATATAAATGGTAAAAAAATGAGGACTGAGAATGTGGGACCATTAAATAATGGAGCTGAGGTGGTTGTAGAGGATGCCGAAAAGGCTAATCTGCTAAACCGTTTTTTGACATCGGTTTTTACTGTTGAGAATCCTTACAGTAGGGATTGTAACAAGGTGCAGGGAGGAAATGAAGAGTTTTCACATTGGATAACAGAGGAGGATAAGTAGGATCAGTAGACAAGTTAATATCAATAAAGCCAGGACCAGATGGATTGCACCTAGGATTTTAAAAGAGCTTAGTTCAGTTCTAGCAAGACCACTGTGTTATCTTTTCAGATTCACTTTTGTCTGGGGATGTGCCGCTGGATTGGGAAAAAAGCCAATGTAATACCAATATTCAAAAAAGGTAGTCGTTCACAGCCTGGTAACTATAGACCTGTAAGCCTAACATCAGTGGTAGGGAAGGTGATGGAAACTTTGTTAAGGGATCATATCCTTGACTTTGTCTCCAGAGATCATCTTATTAGTAGTCAGCATGGATTTATGAGAAATAGATCATGCCAGACAAATTTAATGTGAGTAAGAAGTGAGTAAGAAGTTAGATTCAGGCACAGCTGTGGAGTGGTATATTTGGATTTTGCAAAAGCCTTTGACTGTGCCACAGGCGACTAATGTATAAACTGAGGACTGTTGGCCTTGAAGAAAACATTTGTTCAGGATAGAGAACTGGTTATTGGACCGCAAACAGAGAGTGGTGGTAATGGAGCTACATCTATGTGGGCTAAAGTTCTAAGCGGAGTTCTCAGGGTTCTGTACTGGGGCGCTTCTGTTTAATCTGTTTATAAAATGACTTAGAAGGGGGCATTGAGAGCAAGGTCTCTGTGTTTGCTGATGACACTAAATTATGCAGAGCTTTGGAAACTTCCATGATGTGCAAGTGCTGCAAGCAGACCTAGATAGATTATCAAAATGGGCAGCAGAATGGCAGATGAGATTCAATGTTGATAAATGTAAGGTGATGCATTTGGGATTTAATAACCCTGTGCCACCTACACCATAAATAACTCTGTGTTAAGTGCATCTGAAATGGAAAAAGATTTGGGGGTTCTGGTAGATAACAGACTTAGCTGTAGCAAAAATGCCAGTAGCAACAGCTAGCAAGATATGTCTTGTATAAAGAGGGGAATGGAATCAAGAGAGAAAAATATTATTCTCCTCTTTACAAGGCACTGGTAAGGCCACATTTGGAATTGCGTGCAGTTTTGGAATCCATATCAAAAGGGACATCTTGGAAATTGAGGCAGTTCAGAGGGCAACTAAATTAATAAGGGGAATGGAGGGCTTGAATAGCAGGCAGATTAGAAAAGTTAGGGCTGTTTACATTGAGAAGCGACGTTTGCGTGGGGACATGATAACCTTATACAAATATATTAATGGCCCATACAGTGAACTCTCTGGTGCATTGTTCACTAATAGTCATATCAGAGGACTCGTGGACATCCTTTAAGGTTGGAAGAAAGAAGTTTCATCTTCAAGTTAGGAGAGGTTTCTTACAGTGAGAACGTGTGAAACTGTGGAACTGTCTTCCAGCAGAGGTGGTAAGGCAAGTTCATTGAATAACTTTAAAAAAGGCCTGGATAAGTTTCTAAAACTAAAAAATATTGAGAAATTACTGGTATTAATGCATATAGATCTGGTTGATCCAGGGATACTTTCCGATTGCCGTTTGGAGTCAGGAAGGAATTTTTTCCCCCCTTTTTTAGCTGGTTTTTTTTGCCTTCCTCTGGATCAACTGTTAGTTAGGGTTGAAAAAAAAAAAAAAAAAAAAAAAAAAGGAATAGGTTGGACTTGATGGACGAATGTCTTTATTCAACCTTAATTACTATGTTACTATGTTACCTAACCAACATCCTAGGGCCCTTGGTTAGAAATTCTAAGAATTAAATCCAGAACTTAAGAATTTCACAAACAAGATCCAATGTTTTAGTACTAGGCACAGAATAAACAATGGTGTCCTATGTGACATCCCTTTCCTTTTCATGTGTATAACCACCACAGAGGCTGTTTAAATTAAATACCACCTATTTCATGTATAAGCATATGATCTACCAGCAAAAACATGGATGTGCTATGGAATCTCCAGTTTCACCCATTGTGGTAAACCTTTACGTAGAGGAAGTGGAAATGGGCTCTAAATATCTTTAAAAGGACTCTAAACCAAAATAAATCAGTTTTTTAAGTATTTGCCATCCGTTTCTATTATTCACAGGGAGGTGAGAACACTTATTCCCACCTCCCTGTGAATAATAGGATGCTCGGGGTACCTGGAACTTACCTTACCGTGCTCCTCTCGCAAGCCGCTCCTTCACTGACAGCCGCTCTGTCCCGACCACGCGCCCTATCTTAGGCGCATGCGCGCCAATACAAAAGATAGGGCGCGCGATCGGGACAGAACAGCTGTTAGATACAGCAAATACTTAAAAAACTGGATTTAGTGTTCCTTTAAGGGCATTGCACTCAGTCACTGGTTCAGACATTTGGATGGCATGTGTGTTAAGAAGTATAAGCCTTTCTCGAACTACCCCACATCAACACTGTGGTCCAAAACATCAGATTCGCATGGGAAAAGGTGTGCTTAGATTGTAAGCTCTTCAGGGCAGGGCCTGATGTGAATGTATACATGTAATTGTAAAGCGCTATGGAAGATGCTGGCGCTATGTAAATCCACAATAATAATAAAAAAACAAAACACAATGGATTTCTTAAACTGCTTGGTATGAGTCACAATGAATGGTAAAGCTAGGTACACACCTAGCGATTTTTCCTCCTGGCCGACCGTTCGATACTTTCGAACGGTCGGCCAGGAGGAAGGACTGTCGGTCGCGGCAAAAGCAGCCGCGTCCGATAGTCACCGCGACCGATCGTGCGGTCCATAGAGGACCGCACGATCGGACGAGGTTTTCCACCCTGTCCGATCGTCCTTTCGTCCGATTCGGACGAACGGTCGATCGGACATGGGCACATTCGGATTCGATAATTTCGGTCCGATCGACCGATACACTGAACTATCGGTCGATCGGACCG
The DNA here is from genome assembly GCA_019447015.1 of Hymenochirus boettgeri. NCBI lineage: Eukaryota > Metazoa > Chordata > Amphibia > Anura > Pipidae > Hymenochirus > Hymenochirus boettgeri. The sequence continues at coordinate 70,435,710 of CM033474.1, read as the reverse complement.
AAATATCTAATCGTGTGTACCCAGCTTTAAGCTGAGGTTTACAGGAAAACAACCCACAAAGACCAGTACTTGATATTTGACTTCCACCTTTAGAAAACTTAGAACCACCACAACACAGAGTAGAGAACATCCACACTAGTACAGTTGCTAAAGAAATTAAACATTTCATAAGAGCCTGCAAAAGTTCTCATTCATCCATTTCATAGTAAATCTGTGGTATTCAGTTACATCAACTGGACATAAAGTTTAGTTCTTGAAGACGTTTTGCTAGATCCAGTTAATCAAACTGAATACCATAGACTTCATAAAAACCCTTAAAGGATATGTACACTGTAAAAAGAACTTTAGCTTACTGGATAGCTGTGGCTTTAGATATATGATGGTGTATAATTTTTTGTAATGTATGTCAAAATAAAGAAAGCAAGCCTAAATAGAGGTGAGGGGGTTCTACACAACAGGTTCATTTAAAAGTTCACGTTTGGTGGCCACAGCGCTCTTTTAAGCTCTTAAAGTATTGCTAACCTATTTACGAACAGTTAGGGAGACTGTAAGCCTTGGTTTGAAGGAGTACTGGTAGAGACACTCATGCAGCCGTTGCAAGCCTATTTACTGGAGACGCAGCCTCTGGTAAATCTGCTTCAATGCAATCACACCTTGCTTTCAGGAAATCTTTGACCCCTTGTTGTTAAATACTGATCGAGACACGTTCCAGGGTATTTATTGCAAACAGAATTTGAATTGAGAAAGTCAGTTGGATGACCGAGACATCTTTAAGAACTAAACTTCCAGTGCAATTGCTGTAACTGAATACCCCAATTACAAAAGGGCTATGCACAGAGAGCCATTATCGCTCTTTATTGTTTCCTCTAGGCAATGCACTGAGCCAATAGTAGCTCTCAGTGTATAGCAATTGGGGGTTACCCATTCCGTATCTTTAACACCAGCTACCTGCTGTCATTGAATATTCTGTCTTAAAGAGCCTTTATTGTTGAGGTGGTTTGTTGCGGAGGCTGCCAGACAGTTTTTGTGTACCACCGCAACTGCCGTTAGTTAAGTCTTAAAGTCATGTTAACCCTTGGTACATGGGTTAATGTGAATTTTAGACGGAAAAATCCAATAACGGTTCTCCATACACAGCTCTGAAAGTTTCTCAACAATTATCAGGCAATTGCGCAAATTTAGACAATAAAACTGATGTGTCCTACTGCTGGCATTTTAGTTTGATATCCTCCTACAGTTTAGTGTATGATCAGACATAGATCTCAGTGGTGTACCTAGGAGTAAAGAAGATACTAAAGGTGGGGATTATTGTTACAGTGGGGCCTGGATTTGCTCTATACACTACAAGTCTGGTCCAGTCTGCCACCTTATATCTTATAGATTGCAAGTGCCTGGTTGGGCTGAATAACTTCCTGTGATTTTTTTCCCACACCTGGTTGTTTACTCCCAGCAGTTAGTTTAGGTCAATCAAGACATCACAGGAGGCGTATCGTGTGATACATATTTGGAACTTGGTGTATTCGTTTTTACTTGTGGGATTGTGACTTGTTTGCCTTTCAAACTATTACCGTATATGAAGCCCAAATGTGAAGGGTATAGGAGGGCAATGTTTAAAGGGGAAGATCAGTGCAAATACATATGCAGAAAAAAGAGCAGTATTTTTTCATCCCAATTAAATTTTGTCTGTATAAATAAATGCAACTGAAATACTGACTTCCTGCTTGCAGGACCCCTAGAAGAGCCCTTGACCCAGTGCCTGGGTTGATTCAGTTGTTCAGTAGAGATCTGAGCATCTTTGACCCATGCAACAGCCAATCAGTAGAAATTACTGTTAGGAACATTCCAAGGAAGTGGTGCATCCTGGGAAGAAGAAGGACCGTTAGAACCAGAAATGTCAGCTCACTAATGTCAACAGTAGGGAACAGCATGTATATGTATGTAAGGGTATGAAATCAACAGATTTTTCAAAATGGGAGAGAATATGTAGAATAACTAAGAAGGCATTACACAAACTAACGATTTAACAAATATTGATAATTTCCACTGAACTGCCCCTTTAACACTACAGTCTCATATTTAGCTTTTAACAATTTTTTGTGCTTACATTAATACTGCTGTCCACAGCTTAAAGGGCAGCTATAGTGAAAAACACACATTTCCCCATTGCAAAGTTAAAGGGCATGTCCACCCCTTTTAACATTTTTTGTTATATAATAGCTCTCCCTCCCCCAGCCCCAACCGCTATAATAGATTTTCCAGAGACTCACCCGATCATTACTTACCTTCCCTCTTTCCTCGGCCGTACTGCCCAGCCTTCTGCTTGCATGAAACTGCAAGCAGGGGGCCGGACCGGCAACCACGTCCGTGATTAGCGGAGAGGCAGCCAATCATGGACGTGGCTGCACAGAACACCGGGGGAAGAGAGGTATGGTAAGTAAAGATCGGGGGAGTCTCTGGAAAATCTATTATAGCGGTTGGTGCTGGGGGAGGGAGAGCTATTATATAACAAAGGGTTTTTACACTAGGGGGAGGGAGAGGAAAACGGGAGGGAGAGGGGGGGGGGGGGGCTGTTCTGAGCAAGCCAAAAACCTCTGAGAGGAAGCCTCAGAGGCGGATACAATTTCCCTCCCTGCAGTGCTCCTGGTGGCCAGGAATTTGGGGGGACATTACAAGAGAACCATTTGGAGCAGGGATGTAAGGTAAGGATTATTATACACTACAGAATGGGGTCAGTAGTGGGGGAAATTATAGTTTTGGGGATGGACATGCCCTTTAAATTGATGTATTCTGTCCTGCCTTTCTCCTACCTCTGTCAGTGACTCCCCTCCCCTCTGTTACCTCCTCCATGTCTCAACTCCGGCTACCTGACAATCTTATCATGTGCAGCAGGAGTTAAAAGTTCAACATCCTGAAAAACACACCCATGTACAGTGGCCAATAGAAAGCAAGCTGTCCTAGGAGACACAGAAGAGAAAGGAGAACAGTAGTTTACTGCTGAAATGACCCACCATCAATCAGTGAAAGCTATCAGTGAAAGGGGGGTCAAGTGCAGCCTTATCTCTGCAGTCAAAGCTACCTCTTTCCCCTGCTAATGTTGTTTGTAACAAAGCAGGGAGGGACTTGAGTGATGTCACAGGGAGTAGAGGAATGCAATCACGTCTTCTAATTTGTGTATCTCAGGACAGAGAGGGAAACTGAAGAAAATGAGGACACTCTGGGGGTTGGGGGGAATTATAGAACACATGGAAAGAAAGAAAAAAAGTTAATTTTCCCCACTATAGACGCCCTTTAAGTTTAACTGTTGGTATGAATTTTGTGGAGGATGTGGATTTAATTGGAACTGTTTTGGCTTATAATTATTAACACATTATATGGAGAGATGTATATGTATACTATAACATATAAGTGGCCTAAATTATAATGGGAGCAACAGTGAAATATATCCTTATAAAAATCACTCAACTACGTAGTTGAGTGATTTTTTAAGAATAAATGCCACTGCTGCTCCCCATGCATTTGCCATCCTCCTTCCACTTTAAGCAGTACATTCCACGTCAAACCCCAGCAATAAAAAAAGATTGATATAACACTGACATTTACTGTTTCTAAAATCCTTATCTTAGTCCGTCATGTAAAGACAGTTTCACAAGGTAACTTGTTAAATCCGGTCAGCCGGGAGACAAACTCCTGCAGCCCTGCCAGTGAGAGTGGTCATGTCAGCGTACTGACAACTTCCTCTGCACGCTTGGCATAAGTTCACTTGCAGGGCTGCAGGAGTTTGTCTCACGGCTTTTGCTCCTTTTGGCCCCCCTCTCCCTAAGCTTTTTAGCTGCCTTGTCCAAGTTACCGGGTGAAACAGACTTTACATGAAGGACTAAGATAAGGATTTTAGAAACAGTAAAGGTCTCTGTGTAACATCAATGTTTTTTATTGCAGGGTTTGATGGGGAATGCACTGTTTAAAGGAGGACGGAATGTAAAGGGAGCAGGGAATTCATGAGGAAAGGCTGCCAGGAGGATATCTACTAACAAGTGAATCTGGTATGTATTCATTTATCTATTTTATTACAGGGCTGAGAGGGGTTACTGTGTATTTAGTTTAATTATTTAGTGAAGGGATAACGACTAGTTAGGGATTTAGTAAAGGGACTAGCCAGTAAGTTATTTTTTTTAAACTTATATATTATAAGAAATAATACACCCCATTACATTGTAATATAAGGTTTATAAAGTCACGTCAGAGTTCCCTGTCCTGTATGAAAGCACTTGTGTGTCATGTTTTTATATGGTCAGGGAACTCCTCTGTGAATTTATATCCTTATATTACACTGTAAGGTGCGTATTATCCCTTATATATAACATTTCGTGAACTAAATAGTGTGTGCCGACTACCTAGTAATATACATATTAGATTGTTTTTGCCCTTTAATGCTATCCATGTACTAAGGTAGAAGGCAGTGCCTGTGAGCTTTGTGCTATTCAGATACCCGACTGAGCGCCCATTTACTTACCCACATTCGGATGAAAGCCATTCGTACACCACTGTGCACCACAAGTGGGTCTACGCCATCACACATGTGGGCCAGTACTTTTGTATATGGCAATAAACAGGATAATAAGGCCCCATTAAGTCCTAATCCAGGTTTGTGCCTATTATATATTTGTACACATGACAAAAAGCAGCAGAGGGAGAGATGGGGAACTATAACAGTAGCTACCCAGTCCCATCACAGGTGAGGTCTGATGAACATATAAAAGCCCAATAATAAACCAATAGAAAGATATGGTATAAGAAGCCTGCACCCATTAGATATAACAGCAGTGGGTCAGTGCAATCATTCCCAAACTAGCACACAAGCCCCTATAACAGGGTGTGGCTGCACGTTCTCGAACACACTACACAATGTGACGGGCCTTGCCAGCGATAGAAACACATTGGGTAGCAAGATCGAACACTGACACCTAAAATCACTAAGAACACAACCCACATGGACCCACATCACCTCCCCATGGATCAGTCAGATTCTTACTTGTTCTTTTTTCAAGGAAACCAATTTCCTAGTCTCTCCGTCTCCTCAACGCGCGCACCCACGTGACAACATAGACGCGTCCATGGAAGCTCCTCCCCCGCGCGCTTCGAACTTCCAATTCAGTGATCGCCAAGTTAGATTTGCGCCGGCAGTGCGGTGTGTTTGCTGTAGGTAGTTATTGGTGATAACTTTCTATGAACCCATATTGTTCGGGACAGAGTGTAGCAGAATAGTTTTATATTAATTAATATCATGCCATTAAGTGGATCCAGGAAATAAATCACATTATATTTATAGGGACTTAATAAATGTGCAGACAACAAATTGTTATTTTTACCTTTATAAACACCCATCAAAACAATGACACCTCTCTCATACTAATATAACCACACAGCAATCTAACCACACACTAACCACACAGCAATCTAACCACGCACTAACCACACAGCAATCTAACCAAACACTGACCACACGGCAATCTAACCAAACAATGACCACACAGAAATCTAACCAAACACTGACCACACAGCAATCTAACCAAACATTAACCACACAGCAATCTAACCAAACACTAACCACACAGCAATCTAACCACATATCAAATCTAACCACACGGTCAATCTAACCAAACCCTAACCACACGGCATCTAGCCAAACCCTAACCACACGGCAGTCTTAAAAGCCAAACCCTAACCCACACAATCTAACCAAAACCTAACCACACTGCAATCTAACCAAACACTAATCACACAGCAATCTAACCAAACACTAACCACAACACAGCAATCTAACCAAACCCTGACCACACAGCTAACTAACCAAACCCTGACCAATAGCAATCAAACAAAACCCTGACCACATAACAATCTAACCTAACCCTCCCACACAGCAATCTACCAAACCCTGACCACATAGCAATCTAACCAAACACTGACCACACGGCCATCTAACCAAACACGACCACAAGCAATCTAACCAAATCCTGACCATACGTAATCTATAACTATGGAAACCAGACACATGCTGCATGATCACTATCCTAACCACACGGCAATCTAACCAATTCAATCTAACCAAACACTAACCACACGGCAATCTAACAAACAACACTGACCACACAGCGGCAATCTAACCAAACAATGACCACACGGCAATTTAACCAAACCCTGACCACAGCACACGCAATCTAACCAAACTAACCACACGGCAATCTAACCAACACAAACCACAAGCATCTAACCAACCTAAACACCCAGCAATCTAACCAACACTAACACACAGCAATCTAAACCAAACATACCACACAGCAATCTAACCAAATCCTGACCACATAGCTATCTACCAAACACTTACCACATGAAATCTAACCAAACACTAACCACACGCCAATCTAATCAAATCCTGACCACACGGCAATCTAACCAAACACTACCCACAACAAGCAATCTAACCAACCCTAACCACACCAGCAATTAACCAAACACTAGCCACACAGCAATTTAACAACCACTAGCCACACAGCAATCTAACCAAACCGCAATCTATCCCAAACACTAAACCACACAGCAAAATCTAAACCACAACACACAATCTAACCAAACCATGACCACAACAGCAAACTAACCAAACACTCTGACCAATAGCAATCAAACCAAACCCTGACCACATAACAATCTAACCTAACCCTGACCACACAGCAATCTAACCAAACCCTGACCACATAGCAATCTAACCAAACACTGACCACATAGTAATCTAACCAAACACTGACCACAAAGCAATCTAACCAAACCCTGACCATACAGCAATCTTATAACTATGGAAACCAGACGAATGCTGCATGGTACTAGCCTTTATTGTCTGCATCGGAGGTTAAATTGCAGGTGGTTTTTGTAGTCTGCCAATTTCCTTGCTGTCTTCATATTTGTCGTACAAGTTTAGGTTTTCTCCCCAAAATGAATTTGCAATATGCTTGTGAAATTCTCATTCATCAGGTCATGTTATATCTATTGTGTTAGATCAACTGGACTTAAAGTTTAGTACTTGAGACATTCACTAGTCATCCATTTTTCAAGCAAATTTTGGCCCACCGGTAGGAGATCCCTGGTATACTGTCAATGTACACTTTATATAATATATCCTTACTGTCCCCCAACTACCTAACCATGGGCCTCTACTGTCTCCTACTACCTACCCATGGGGCCTCTAATGTCCTGCAGAATATACATTTTAATCACCACTTGTACAAACTTGCATTATGGGAGACAGTAAAGTTAGAATGAGCAGGTACCATAACAGAGGATTATGGAAAGCAACAGGTGGAGCTGTAGTGAAAATCCACATCTTTATATGGGTGTAGATATGTATGCTATATTTGGAAACTACAACTCCCAGCATTCCCTGTCTGCACTCTGCTGTTGTACAATGCTTGCAGTTTAAATGTCAATCATCTGGGGTCCACATACCTACTGTAGTAATAGCTGAACCTCATCAAGTGGTAGATTATTATTATTATCACTAGAGTCATCCACATCCCATAGATCAATATGCCAAAGGGTTTACAAAGACCAATGACATCACATCATCTGTTCCCATGCGACACTTGCTCTGGTCTCAATGCATAGGTGCAGGTCCAGATTGAAGTTTGTTACTGTGTGCTATGGGAATTGTTTTTTGCTGGCTCTGACCTCTGCAAGGTGGTCAGAATTTTAACCCCCTGCCTTTCCAGTCACTCCAGCATTAACGGCTTTTACCAAGTGATCTCTGCAAAATCTACCCTGGCTAGGGTTTTCCAGATCAGTGAAAATCAGAGGACACCTATTAAAATCACATGCAGCAAGGCTGACTCAGCAGTATGCAGTTTTAATGCAATCATTGCAGCCCTGCTACGCATTTATTAAGAGCGTCTACAATCAGCAGGTGATCTGGAAAGCCTGACCCTGCACTACAAGAGTTCATAGCTCTCCATATTTCTATCCACAATGGCATCCTGTTAACATACTAAGTACATTACAGCTGTTTGATACAAACCCCGCTGAACAGGCTGGGAGCTTTTACATCTAGATATATGCATACCTCCCAACTGTGAGTGTCCCCGATTTGTGGGCAAGGTCCCCTTTTCTCTGCGCATTGTCTCAACCGGCAGTGTCAGGTTTAAATAAAGTTTGTTTTAAAAAAAATCTGAAGTTCCATTTTTTTTTAAAAGAAAACTTATTTATACCTGACACGGTCAGCCAGTAGTACTCTTTGTGGAGCCCAGCACAGGAAGAAACTTCACTACTGCTGAGGCCTTCAGTACTAGGTGATGTCGGTATGTGGGTTGGGAGATACTGTAACTGTTTTATATTTATATAGAAAAGCAGCACATAGTTACATGTTTAAACAGTGACAGTCTGGTGAAATGATTGGTGGTGGGGGCTCTAGTTAATTGCCAGGTAGTCTGCTCTCCAATTCATTAGGCTGTGTAGGCAGCCCTCCGGTTATTACCCAGTGTTAGACAGCCCTCCATCATTAGCCTGTGTAGTCAGCCCTCCAGTTTTATTACCCAGTGTTAGACAGCCCTCCAGTTCATTAGCCATGTTAGTCAGCCCTCCAGTTCATTAGGCAGTGTTGAGACAGCCCTCCAGTTCATTAGCTGGAGTTAGTCGCCTCCAGTTTCATTAGGCAGTTAGACAACCCTCCAGTTCCATTAGCTGGAGTTAGTCAGCCCTCCAGTTCATTAGGCAGTTAGACAGCCCCCAGTTCATTAGCCAGTGCAGTCAGCCCCCAATTCATCCAGTGTCAGCCCTCCAATTCATTAGCCTTTGTAGTCAGCCCTCCAGTTTATTACCCAGTGTTAGACAGCCCTCTAGTTCATTAGCCAGTATAAGTCAGCCCTCCAGTCATCGCCTGGTGTTAGTCAGCCCTCCAGTTCATTAGGCAGTGTTAGACAGCCCTCCAGTTCATTAGCCAGTATAAGTCAGCCCTCCAGTTTATTACCCTTTTAGACAGCCCTCTAGTTCATTAGCCAGTATAAGTCAGCCCTCCATTTCATCACCTGTGTTAGTCAGCCCTCCAGTTCATTAGGCAGTGTTAGACAGCCCTCCATTCATTAGGCATGTTAGCCCTCCATTCATTAGCCAGTGTAGTCACCCAACATTCATTTGCCAGTGTAGTCAGCCCTCCGGTTCATTAGCCAGTGTTAGTCAGCCCTCCAATTATTTAGCCTTGTGTAGTCCACCCTCCAGTTTATTACCCAGTATTAGTCAACCCTCCAGTTCATTAGCTGTGTGTTAGTCAGCCCTCTAGTTCATTACCAGTGTGCTTGTTTTATTTGTAACAAAAAACAATCCGAATATTACTTACTATTCTTCATTCCCTGTGTTCTGTATGCTGGCAGCCACGTGATTGCCTCTGAGCCAATCACGAAGCAGCTGCCGGTCCGGCACCCTTCTTGCAGTTCCAGCAAGCAGAGGGCTGAGATTACAGGCCGGGGGAATTAAGGCATTTAAGTAAAGTTAGGATAGTTGTTTTTTTTTTTTTATCAATAAACATAGTGGTGGGGGTGGATAGGGAGCAATACAACATATAAAAAATATTTTGAGGGTGGACATGCCCTTATTAAAGCAATCAATAATTATTAGTAAGTCACCCAACATACCATATCTCCAAATAATAAATGTCGGAAGTATGTATATGGACCTACATTTAATTTTTTGCAGATATACGCATTTGGTGAATATAAGGGGGTAAATGTGGGATAACAACTTAAGAGTTAGCAAAATCTGCCAGTAGAATTTTTGAGTTATATAATTTTATAAATGTTTATGACATCTAGGTTCTCAATTGTCTACAATTTTTAGTTTATGCTATGTTGATGTTGCCATATCAAACCAACCAATTACTGGGAAAATGTACCACCACAAAAAACTGCAATAATTGTAATTTAACTATGCAATATTTGTTATATAATATGCAATATTTGTATTGGTTTTGTAAAATGTATACATTTTCAAAATAAATTTGTTTTGAGGTCATTTCTAGATGTATAATATAATTATGCAATGGATAAAAATTTTACAATATTACCGTACCGTATATACTCGAGTATAAGCCGGTTTTAGGCTTAAAATTAGCCTGAATCCCGACCTCGGCTTTACTCGGGTCACAGTAAATAACTGTGATTATTCTCCGGCTGCCGATCGCTATGTACAAGATAACTTAATTAGAAGCAAGTGTTTTCCGCCTGGCACTCACGCTGATCTGCAGGATGACTTCCATACGCGGCACTATTCTCACTGCCCCGCCGATGTAGTGATGTCACTACTCGGCGCCAGGCATGAGACAGGCGTTGCGTATGGACGTCATCCTGCAGATCACGCGAGTGCCAGGCAGAACACTTGCTTCTAATGTAATTTATCTTGTACATAGAGATCGCAGCCGATTGGGAGGAAAGAATTCACAATTATTTACTGTGACCCGAGTGAGTACTTACCTCTCTTACTTACCTCTTACTTACCTCACTGAACTTGGGAGCCTTTCCTGGGGGCTGCTGTCCATAAAAAAAGCCTCTCTTGGCACTGCAGTGTTTGGAAATTACAACTCCCAGCTACTAAAGCATGCAGTGAGTTGTAGTTTCCAAAACATCTGGAGTGCTAAGAATGAGGCTTTTTTTATAGACAAAGCAGAGTTCCCACCAGTAATAGCCATACTGGATTGGCTATTACTGTATGGGACTACTGCTGTCCATTTAAAGGGCAAATGTACAGTATTAAAAGGCAGTAGTGGTCATAATTTCAACCCTCGGCTTATACTCCGAGTCAATCATGTTTTCTTTCTTCTTTTTTTGAGGTAAAAATGGGTACCTCGTCTTTACTCGGTCGGCTTATACTCGAGTATAGGTACTCAATTTTCAGAAAATGTATAGAGTTAAGTAAATGCGGTTCTCTAAATTAGTATGTCTGTTAAAAACCTTTTTGAAAAAAGAGTCTTAAGATGTTTTATTAGAACTAGGGCTGATAGGAATGTCTATGGGAAGATAATGTTCTAATCTTTGCTGATACCACAAATGCTGTTGTAAATAAATGGTCAGTTTGTTATTTTGCTTCAGACAGAAAAGTATAATTCACTCTAATACAGAGATATATTTCAAGGAATACTATATGTCAGGAAAGTGGTGTAGTGACTTGGTAAGAATGGGTTAACTATTGGTATAGTTCTTAGGACCAATAAAAATACCTTTCCAACCTGGAACAGTCCTATTGTTTATATTACGATTAGTGAAGCATGGAACCAGGTCTCCTTTTCTAGACAATGTGGAGCCGAACCGTGCATCTGGAATTCTCTACAGCTAGGGGTCTGGTGGGGACTAAAGGTCATTGTAAGCAGTCTACATGTAAAATAAATGTATTTCGGTAATGGAATGTGTAAGATGAAACCAATATTATATTCATAAATGGAACGAAGGCCCTTCAATATGACACCCAAATTGAGCCCTTATTCCCTTGCCAAGGCGAGTTATTAATATCTTGGGAAATATGGATTACACACAGTCATGTTTCGTATTGGAGGTTGATAATTATACAGGAGAGGAATATGTGGTCAATATCCCAGTACAATGTACATACCTACATTTATATGATCTGCCTAACTGAGGGGGATGAATGCTTTTGGCTATTGTAATTTGGACATTCCTGACCCTCCCACCTCATGAGGAGGGTGGTAGTTCAATCAAATAGTTAAAAAGCCTTGTAGCCCAAATAATGCTGTTCATACTTTGGGGACATGCTAAAAACGTGTGTATGGACCCAATGTTTCTTCCTGCCCCAGGACACACAGGACTTCTTCTAGTGAGTAGGTCTGTATTATTTTTATCCTTTTTATTTTATATAACTGTTGTACTATTGTATGTCATTTTATTGTAACAACACATTTTATTTTATTTTTGTATTATATGCACTGTCCACCTTTTGAATATTAAATCTAAAATTTAATAAGTTTTGTCTTGATGCTCTAAAAGAAGCCTCTGATAAGTTTAATGTGTTTGAATGGAAGTGGCAGTGTAAATGCCTAATTAACTCTGTGACTGCTTGTGAAGGACTGAGCTAATTAACCAGTTAAGTTGCTAGAGTGAATGGTGTAGTGTTAACCATTTAGCTGCCAGGACAGGGGTTTGCATATCAGTAAGAGTCAAGAGTGGGTTTTTTGGGGCGTCTTTAAGGCCGTAACTTAAAGTGGTGGCACGAATACCGATTAATTAGTCAGATCACGTGCCCACGAACTGGCGTTCGTGACACTATACTTAAAATTTACTTTATAAAATGGAAAGTACCTGGGACAGGGAAGTTGGATTAATTATTCCTACCTCACATATCATTAGTTAAGGAGCTACAGCACTTGGGCTAGGTCCCACTATCACGCACAGAGCGCGCATACAGGATTTTTCAATGCACTTCTGTGCGTGATACTCCGTGTGCGCTGCTTCCGGGCCATAATGTTATTGGAACGCATGCGATATGCACGAAATTTGGTGCACACATGCGAACCAATAACGGACCGGACCGCAGCACACAGTGGGACCTACCCAGTAGCATTGCACTGGCAATGCGAACCAGAACGGGAACAGAGCGCAGTAGTGGACCAAGCTCTAACAATTTCATTTGCCAGGTTAATGTTGGACTAGTTCTTTATTAATATTGCGCTGAAGCCAGAGGAAGACTGGCAGAATCTGTTTTCTTTGGGCTGTTGCTCCTCAAAGAAACAATATTGGAAGGTAGGAATTTCCAGGCCTTATCCCTGTCCCCAAGTACTTTTCATGGTTAAATGTATTTATAAAAACTTACGGTAATACACACGATAGTTACCTTTCAGTTACATGTATAAACATTTTTACATATTTATACACATTCTAATGTATAGTTCTATAAATAAAAGAAATAATGGAAGAAATTTGTCAAAACTATAGTACAAAATTCAGAGAATTGTCATGGGCGCTGCTTCCTGAAAGCTTTGGGGTTCTTTTCTCTTTTCTGTTCCTTTTCTTGTCGCAACTGAAAAATATAATACATGCATAAGTTAAGCATCCAGTTAATTAAAATTTTGTTCAATCTGCTGAATTTTGGAGTCAAACTGTGGTTTTTTTGGTAAAAATGTAATGGAATTTTGATTATGGAAATTGTGCGCCAAACCGTCCCCTGCTCCACTATTGGAACAAATCCATGGTGATAGATTCAATGTTGATTACGGAAGGTGATGCATTTGGAGTTTTAACATTTTTGTCCTACTGTAAATAAGCCTTGCTTTATTTAGTGCAACTCTGATGGAAAAGGATCAACGGTTCTATAAGCACAAACGTGCCAGGTGGCCATAAAGAGTAATAGAATCGGGATAAGGCCAGGTTTGGATTATACATGCAGTTTTTTTTGTTTTTTTTTAAAAGGACACTTGGAACTAGAGAGGGTACAGAGAAGGGAACTACAATGATTAATGGAGGAGCTTGACTATAAACATAGGGTATTAAGTTATTCACCTGGGAAAGAAGCACTTGCATGGGGTTTTTTAGTTTATACAAATACTTTTGTACAGTAAACTATCATATTAGCTTATACATGGGCATCCCTTAGGCTGACCCACTCAAACGCCCCAAATCACGCATGCAATGGAAGTAGTTCCCTGCCTATGGTGCACCACACTAAATATTGACCAGCCTGTGTATTGTGTTGTCCTTGCCAGTTGGTGTACCCTTATCTGGTAATTGTCGAGTTTGTATCCAACAAGGTAACTTGTCCTTCCAGCAGGTGGTACAGTTTCCTACACACAGGACCTTGTATTGTAGATAATCAGAGATCACACTGTACAAGGGATCACACCTCTCCATACACAGACTGTTTAAGGGATCAAACCAAACACATCAGTCCCTGACATGAGCACACCATCACACACTTCTATCTCCTTTCCAATTTCTCCTCTCTTCCTTGTCATAGAGAGCAGGGCTGTCTTGTCTCTATTACTCACTGACATCCCTGCAGCTGGAGGTGGTATATAAGGGCCTTGGTGTATATTTCCATTACAGTATCACGATAAGCAGGGTTGCCAACCGTCCGTAATTCACGAACAGTCCGTAAAAATGTGCATAAAATGCAGTCTTCCGTGAAGTCCGCGATTTTTAATAGCTTGTCCCGTAAAAAAACTTTTACGTCAGTACTGTCACTGTCACTTTAACTAGCCGAGGAACCAGGAAGCTGCCCTTAATACACTGGCCAGAATGAATGCAGCCAAACTCCTCCCCCTGCACATGTTTTATGGCCCTCATTGGCTCTAGAAAGCCGGGTGTTTGGGGGAGGCGTGGCCGTTTGAGTCCTCGGGAGACAGGGACAGAGATCCGTTCTGTTCCTAATTGTAACTTCACACCTATGTTTGAAATGTGAAGTTGTCAGAGACTGCTAGTAAGGTCTGCTCTAGAATCTATCTGTGTCCCGGTGGAATCAGCCTGTGCTAGTGTACTGCCTGTAGCGAACTGCCTCAAACCATTCTATTGAATTGTTGCTGGTCCTAGTGACCCACTATTGATAAAATCACTGTCGTCCTCCGTTATAAAACACTGTCTGGCTTCCAGTTTATAAAACCTGTCTGTCATCCTCCAGTTATAAAACACACTGTTGTCGTCCTCCCATTTAAACCACTGTCTGTCAGTCCTCCAGTTTATAAAACACTGTTGGTCAGTCCTTCAGTTAAAATCCACTGTCTGTCAGTCCTTCAGTTAAATCCCTGCTGTCAGTCCTCGTAAATCACTGGCTGCCAGTCCTCCGTTAAAATCCACTGTCGTCATCTAGTTAAATCCACTGTCTTTCTCCTCCATTCAAAAATAGTGTCTGTCAGTTCTCCAGTTCACAATCCGTGTCTGTCAGCCCTCCTGTTCAAAACCATGGTCTGTCAGTCTCCTTTTCAACAATCTTGTCTGTTAACCCTCCAGGTCGGCAGCTCTCCTGTTTAGAAAACTGTATCTTCAACCTCCAGTTCAATACCGGTGTCTGTCAGCCCCCCTGTTCAAAAAACAGTGTCTGTCAGTTCTCCTTTTCAAAAACCAAACCATTGTTAAATCATTCCTCCTTTCTTAAACCAGCTTTATAGTCAGCCTTTATTTAAAAATCAGTGTTAGACATACTTCCAGTTCACAAACCATTTTTAGATTCAGCACTCCAGTTCTTAAACCAGCATAGTCAGCCCAGTTCAAAACAGTGTTAGGTTACCTTCCAGTAACACAAACCAGCTTTATAGTCAACCCCTCCTGTTCAATTATTGTAAGACAGCAAAACTGACACTCAGAAAGTTTATGATTATAATGCATTTGATTTTCAGCTGAATGTAAATCCTAAAAGAATAGGGGACATTTTTTGAAAGAATTACAGTTTCCAGCAATGGGCAATTCAAAAACATATATTTTTTTTCAGTATAGATACACTTTAACAGTCTGTTTTTCTGGGTATGATTAAAAGGGGAGTGGCTTGGGTACGCTACTAGCTCCACCCCCTGTCCGTGAAAAAAAAAATTGGGGTGCCAGGAATATTTGCCCTCTTGTCTGTAAAAATGTTAAATTAGGTTGGCAACCCTGCTGATAGAGATTTGTTTTTATCAGGACTACAGAAGCTCCAAACAACTCTCACTATTCTGTGTTAAAGAGCAACTATACTGAAAAAAAACTTTGCAATCAACTTTATTTATAGAAGCCCTTAATCTTGAGGTGTGTGTTTTGCATGCTTCCTTTAATCCATTACTTCTTTTGCTCAGGCTAAGTATCCCTCTTTCATCTTAACTGGCAACCCTTCCTTTTGACATGACTTTCTGAGAAGTCAGCATGAGCCAGCACTGGAGGGAATTTCACACCAGTGCAATTGTGACACATCAACTTTCAGTTACAGCAAAACTGAACACAGCAAAGTATTTATGAATATATGGCATTTGGATGACAGCTGAATGTATATCTAAAAGAAATAGGTAACGACTAAAAGATATTGTCCCATTACGGGCATGTGGGTGGGGGGGGGGGGGGTTCTGGGGCCTGAATCCCCCTCTGCCTGCTTAGTGCTGTCTGCTATTTTACTTTTCCTGGAGCCCATAGACTTTTACATAGATTGCTACATTGAAATTGAGCTATGAGTGAGAAGCACGCTTTTTTTTTTTGTTTCCAAAGTGAATCTAGTTGCCCTTGTGATTGACAGTTGCTAGAGAATTGTATTAACATAACCCTCAGTATACACATATACTAACTTACGTACTATATCTATAAAATATATATATAATATAAGGAATGTTGTTCCATATATTCTTTATACAATATATCAATGCACCCATATATGTCGACTTCCTCTGCTGTATTAGTGGACGTTATATGGAATTTTTCCTTCTTGCTTGATAGGTCCCGATACTGACCTATCAGCAATTTCACTAATTAATTTTTCGCCCAGACGACCATGCATGGAAATATCAGTTGGTTGGGCTGAAATTCTGCTTGTTGTGTCCCCTGCCTTAGGAGCATGCCAACCCCCCAAATAAAATTTGCCCTTATGGTTGTCCTGCTGAAAGTCCATGAACTGAGTAGGAGTCTCTCTCCAGTATCTGTCTCTTCTTCCTTTCCTCCTGGGATGTCTGGTAAGTCGCTTTGAAGCTCTCTCCCTCCCCCCCCTCCTTTCCCTCTCGGATCCCTCGGCGCTGCCATCATGGTTTTAAAAGGAAAAAATATGCACACGGTAGGGGACAAACCCCCCAATCCTAACACTGACATCTTTAAATCGAGTCTTGGGCCCTCTGAAGACCAGCAGCCACATCCATATGATGGCAGACTTTCAGCCAATCACAGACGTGGCTGACTGTCCCCGCCTCCTCTGCTCTTCCATTCCCGAATAAACAGAAGATGCAGAGTCTGAGGGAGCGAGGGTAGTAATTACTACATTCTGGCCCGATTTTAAAGATATAAATTAACGTTTAGAGGGGTTTTTTTTCGTTTGGGGTGGAGATACAAAATAATCTGTATGGCTAACTGTGATGAGAACATGGCAAGTAGAAAATATATATGTTGTTATTATTATTGATCTATATATAATAAAATATTGGATGTATTTGGGGTCACTGTCGCTATTCGTAAAGTTAAACCACATTGGTCGGACCTGTCAGTGGAGCCTGTAGTGATCATGTGCAGTAAATTTCTGAACCCTTCATTCCTGGCTACTTCTAAATTAATTGAAGAATGGAGTAAAGGCTAGACACCTTTCTCAATGAATGCAGTAAAGAAATATTTCAGAATAGTTTTCTGAGTTAACTATTCCTTTAAAGGGTATCTCCACTGATAAGTCACCTGGTTTGTAGGATAGCTATGTGTTAAGGTGGAAATGTACCTGCAGTATCCTGTGTCTTGACAGTAGTTTAGAAGAAATCCAATGAGTTTCCCCAAACCGCTGTGGATGGTGCATCCGCCCATGTCATGACTGCCTGCATGGAAATGTCCGACGCTCGTTTTCCTTGATGCATGCGCAGAAACGTGAGAGGATCCGTCGGGACTGCTGTCTGTGGATCTGACTGGTTGGTCGATTACACACACACACACACACACACATTTTCAAGCTACGAGTTTCACCTGATTAATGGAGGAATAATCACATGACCATCACAGCAGCTTGCTATCAGGTACTATCTTTGCTCTCTCCCACTCCCTCCCATACCAGAATTGCCTCATATTCCCCATCCCCTATGAAATCAAGCATTGATCAATTTTTCAACCATCCCTCTCAGAGTTAGACCAAAAAAACTCTTTATTAAAAACACAAAGTTCCCCTACTTTACGTAGTGTGGGAAGAGTGTTTAACTTTTCTCTCACTGTCTCTCTCTGCATGATCAGCTGTAAAATGAACTTAAGAGAGTCAGGGAGGAAAGGATTTCTTACTGCAAGCCATGTGGGTGTGTCTGCTACCATGATGATGCAAATTGAGTGACAGCACTCTCAGTAGAGGGGAAGACACACCCCAGGAACCTGCACAACTTTCCCATGCTGCTGCAATCAAACGAAAGGGAATTCTGGGGAAAAAGTAGGGGGAGGGTTGGTGGATTGTACTTTACATTAACCCCCCCCCCAAAATGCTTTTTCCTCAGTGGAGATACCCTTTAATTATTTTGCAAGCAAGCAATCGCTATCAATTACAATTACAGGTGCTGCTGCCGGTTTGGCCCCATCTGGTGCTTCCGGAAAAACGGAAAAGGCACCGAACAGCAGCAGCAGAGAGCCGTGGGAACGGGGCTGGTAAGTATACTTACAAGCCTCGCAGAACGGTTGTTAACTTTGGGAAGGTTTTGCGGGGGTTTCTATTACAGTTCTTTTATGTAAATCATAGCAAGATTATTAAGTTTGTTTTTCAACATTTTTACGATATAAAACTGGTTTTGTATAATCTCTTTTCTGAGGGTATTCATAGAGAGTACTCTATATCATTTGGAGTTTATACACAGATTATATTTTTACAAACTTTCTGCAGTTATAGTCTGGCAAAGCTGTATTCTGTATATATTATTTACTCAAAACATTATGTAAATGTATGTAGTTAAAGTATAACCTTCTCTTGGTAACGTCTTTCAAAGAAAGCCATTTATCTTCCTCAGTTTTGCTTATCTGGATATTTGCATTTCTGTATCATATGGTTCTAAAGAAAAAAAAAAATTGCTGTACTAAATTGTACATGTCCAACCTTTTACAGAACTAAAAATGGATCTAAGAATATAGTGAAGGTTTTTTTCTAAAATATAGTCGTTCTTTAATCCTTAACATCTTTTTGCCCTTAACCCTTCGTGTTCTTTAAATTAGTATAGTATTGCCATTGTCTGCCCCAAAGCAATGCTTAAGAATATCTCCCACATTTAGAAATGGTAATTAGGGACAGTTTGCGACCTTTTTTTGGACATTCCCACTTTTATAACAGCCATTGCCACTTTTCTAAGGTCACTCCCACTTTGTTCTGGCCTACAACCCATTTTAAAGGGCATCTATAGTAAAAAAAAACACTTTGCCCCATTGCAAATTTAAATCATGTACTCTCTGTGCTCACCTTTCTCCTACTTCTGTCGATGACCTGTTTCCCAGGGGTCGATCCTCTCTGCAGCAAAGAGAGTTAATATAGTAAGTATATATGCCCTTTAAAGACCTCTTTCCCATTTTACATTGTTGCCGTGACATTTACAATGTATGATGTGGTTAAAATAGCAAAACAGACTAATAAACTGAAGGCTCTGCTAATGAACTGAAGACACTGGTTAATGAACTAGAGGACTAACAATCCTTTCTAATGAACTGGAGGATGACAACACTGTCCTAATAAAATGGAGCACCGAATAACACTGTAATAAACTTAGGACCAAATAACACTGTGTAATAACTGATTAGCTGAACACCTAATGAACTGGAGGGATGACTAACACTAATCTGGAGGCTAACATGTGTAATATACTGGAGGGCTGGCAGCATTGTAATGAACTGCAGGTCTGACAACACTAAAATGAACTGGAGGGCTGAAAACCTAATGAACGGGAGGGCTGACAACACTGGGTAATGTACTGTGCTGACAACATTAATGAACTGGAGTGCTGACTACGGTAATGAACTGAGGGATGACTAACACTAATGAACTGGAGGTCTGACAACACTAAAATGAACTGGAGGGCTGAAAACACTAATGAACGGGAGGGCTGACACACTGTGTAATGTACTGAGGCTGGCAGCATTGTAATGAACTGAAGGTCTGACAACACTAAAATGAACTGGAGGGCTTAAAGCATTAATGAACGGGGAGGGCTGACAACACTGGGCATGTATGGAGAGCTTGACAACATTAATGAACTGGAGGCTGAACTAACACTTAATGTAATGGGAGGCAACACTGTGTAATGTCACTGGAGGGCTGGCAGCATTGTATGAACTGAGGGCTGAAGCACTAATGAGCGGGAGGCTGACAACACGTGGTAATGTACTGGAGGCTGACAACATTATGAACGAGGGCTGACTAATACAGTAATGTACTGGAGGGCTGACAACACTATTGAACGGAGGGCTGACTAACACTGGTGAAATAACTGGAGGGCGACAACAGTGTGTAATGGACTGGAGGGCTGAATAATACTGTAATGAAGTGGGGGGCGACTACACAATGTGCTAGAGGGCTGCACAACACTAATGAACCGAGGGCTGACACCACTAATGAACTGGAGGGCTGCCTAAAACTGATGAACTGGAGCCTGATAACACTGTATTGAAATGGAGAGCTGACAACAGTGTGTAATGAAGTGGGGGGGCTGACAACACTGTAATGAACTGGAGGGCTGACTAACATTGTGGTAATGAACTGGAGAGCTGGCAAACACTGAAATGAACTGGTGGGCTGAAAACACTAATGAGCTGGAGCCTGACAACATTTGGGTAATGCCCTGGAGGGCTGACACACACTAATGAACTGGAGGGCTGACTAACAGTAATGTACTGAGAGGATGACAACACTGTAATGAACTGGAGGGCTGACAAGTGTGAATGACACTAGAGGGCTGAATAATACTGTAATGAGTGGGGGGCTGACTAACACAGTAATGTACTAGAAGGGCTGACAACACTGTAATGAACTGAGGGCTGACACAATAATGAACTGGAGGGTGCCTAAACTAATGAACTGGAGACTGACAACACTTTAATGAACTGGAAGCCGACAAACAGTGTAATGACCTGGGGGCTGACTACACATAACTGAGGGGTACTAACTAATGAACTGGAGGCTGACAAAACTGTTAATGACTGAGGGCTGACAAAACTTCTAATGACTTGGAGCACCCAAATAACACTGTAATGAACTGGAGGGCTGACAACTGTGTTTAATGGAACTGGGAGGCTGACACAGTGTGTAATGAACTAGAGGGCTGAATAATACTGTAATGAAGTGGGGGCTGACAACACAGTAATGTACTAGAGGCGGATAACACTGAGAACACTAATGAAGTGGGAGGCTGACACACTGTAATGAACTGGAGGTGTAACTGTCTATGAACTGAGGGCTGCAAACTTAATGAACTGGAGGGCTGACCAAACTGTCTAAAACTGCAGGGCTGTAACACCAATGAACTGGAGGGTTGACTAACACTAATCAAACTGGAGGGCTGACTAACATGTGTAATGAACTGGAGGGCTGACAACACAGGCTGAAAGGCTGGTTTTAAACATATTCCGTGGAGGGATGATAGTTTTAAACTAATAACTAACACTGTGTAACTGTGGTTCCATACTTCTTTCAGTTTCCTTTAAAGTGCGCCCAGACGTCAGACAAAGTAATAAACAGAATATGCCTGTGCTGCTTCTATACTTTGCCAGTCTGGGCAGAACTTTATAGGAAGCCAAACAGAACACTGTATGGGGTCTGAACAGTCTCAAAAGGAAACACACTGCTCCCACCACCCCACATAAATTTTCAGATTGTCAGCCACTTTTAACATTTATTATGTGCTGCCTTACTAGTTAATGTTAAACCGGACAGGCTGTGCTCCCGACCCCATAAACTGACCCACTGGTGTCCATACCTGTACTCCCAAACAGAAAGTGGATCCTTATCCTTTGCTCCTCATGACTGTCCCTCTGTACCTGTCACTCCTACTTCACCAGAGTTTAAAGCATCAGGAGAGGTCCCTGTCTGTAAGTCATGACTTACGTTCTGCTGTATCAGTATAAATAAGGTTTTTTTTGTTTGTTTTTTAAAGAAAAATTTACTTTTTTTTTAAAAAAACTTAACTCGAGTCATACCCGACCCTGCTGTGAGGGACACCTTAGAAATCCAGGACTTTGCTTAAAAACCTAAGAAAATCCTGGACAGCGGGACACAGGTGAATCTGTCATTGTCCCGACATCCGGGACAGTTTGGAGGTAGTAACTTACCTGCAAACATTCTCCGATCCACTTTATGACCACCATAGTAAACGTTGCAGGTAAGAACCACGGATTGCAATTTACTAATGGCCAACATTCGTACAAAAGACTTAACCCCGATTACTCACAACTGCTTTTTTTTAACGGGTTATTTGTAAAAGACAATTTATGTTTCTAAATGCAGGAGTACTGGGTAGATTCTCAGGTGCACAGAGCAAGTGTATACCCTGTAAAGACAGCATATAAGTGATTCCTAGACCACAAAAGGGTACACTTTGTTTAGATAAGAACTAAAATAGAACTTGGGTTAATAGGAGACAACATCATATCTTTTCTAGTATTGAGCAACACCTTCCAGGGATCTATATTTCAGCAGCTGTGAAAAAGCTTCTAGAAAAAACCAATATTCACAAATGTTTTCTAGACCACATCTTGATCTGCAATTATACTTAAATGTGTGATTATGTAAATGTTAGTACGTATTAACCTGACAAACACCTACAACACCCTTTTCCAATCAAACATTTTTTTTAATGATAGCGTCAAAATATTACAGCCACTGAGGGCACTTGAGTAAATGTTGAATGATTTCAGGTTACTACTATGAGCTGATACACTTAATTATCCCTTATCCCTTATATATATAAATATATTTATATATCCATGGGAGATTGCATGAGTTTTTAGGAGCTACCAATGTGTGGGGTATATTGATATTACACACGGAGAGGTGTATATTATGTTGGGTACTATCTCACTAGTAAACCATTTAATGGCCATCAGCAAAATGTATATAAAATTTCAAGCACTGCTATGTAACTGCAGTGCTAGCAAATCTGATAAAGTAGTTTTGTTCAGTCATTGTAAACTGCACCTGTGCAAAATACTGTATATCAAAAATGTAATTTAAGCACCTCAGTGTCATCTGCTTGATGCAGGTGCCTATGTTCATGCTTCATCTTTGTGCCGTAACTTTTGGACTTTTAAATATGATATATTTAAAATTTATATATATATTATATATAATATATTATAATCTTCATAGGTGATTGCATTGAGTTTTTAGGTAGAGCTACCATTATGGTGGGGGGTAATAGGATATTACACATAGGAAAGGTGTATATGTACAGTATGTGTGTACTATCTCCTGTTACATTTAAATGACCATCATAAATGTATATCAAATTTAGCACCACTTATATTAACACAAAATATACAAAATACATAAACTTACTTACAGAGCGAGATCCCTATTTCAAAATGGATGGTCAAATGGCAGCTTAAACCACACCCTCTATCTGCTCCATACGAAAGGAAGTATATCCAAAAAAAGTTTCTGTCTTTACACAGGATTGATGTGTATTATAATGGCATATACACCAAGCACCTTATATACAGTACCTTATATACCTCCAGCCTGCAGGTGGTGTCAGTGAGTAATAAATACAAGACTCCCTGCTCTTATGGTACGGAGGAGAGGAAAGTGAAGTGATTGTGATGTGTGCTTTGGATTGATATTGACTGCAATAAGATCCTGTGCATAAGACCTGTGTATAACATCCGTTACCCATTTGTTGACAGGACAATTTACCTTATTGGATACAAACTCTGAGGCAACAGCTAAGTGTACACCATCTTACAAGGACACCCAATTATACAGGCCTGGTCAAATATATGAACCCCTGATTACTGCACATGTTATGTGGGAACCTGTTATGTGCACTGTCTTGCTTTTGTGCCCAGACCACTAGATAACCCACTGTGTGCCATGCTACCCTAATCCTTCCATAAATCAGTGATCTGGTACAATTGGTGGCAGTGGTGCTGGGTAATACCATTTATTCTCCCTGTTTTTCGTGTATATTTGTTCTCTGTATTACGCTGTGGAGGCTGCTTACTGATAGTATTGATTTAAATCCTCCTGTCCTGTACCTGCAGATGAAATTCCCAATTAGACTCAGACTCAGTTAGCTCTACCAGGCCCAATGGCCAAACCTTTTTTAAATCTGATCCATTTGATGGGGTAACTAGAGAGTGGACTGATTGGCTAGAACAATTTGAATTTGCAGCCACTATTAATGGTTGAGATAAAGGTGCTCGCTTGCAAGTCCTTAGCCTTTTGCTTAGTGGTAAAGCCAGGCGTATACCAAGGATTTCTGTAATACTGAAATAATAACAGTTATCGGTTATTAAAAAATTGCTCTGAAGCAACTTAGATCTGTATAAGAGTATATAAAGGATAAATCCTTTCTTTAGGTAAACTGGGAATGAGAATTTTGGATTACATTAGATTATCAGGCATGCTATTACAATAACATGATGCTGTGAGGTTTACCTTCTGTTATAATATATGAGGTACCATAACCACTTGCCATGGTGAATACTAATAATTATTAACCTACCATGTTTAGTTTCAACCACACAGTGTAGCAGGATTGCCTGGGTCATACTCTCAGACCTCAGATTATACTATTTGGTTCCTCTGGAAGCTGGTGACTGTCTGAGTAACATTAAAATATACCTGTGTAAAGATTCTATATCCACTATATGCACACAGAGCAAACATACACACACATAATTTTCCTTCCAATGGGCACAATTTTTGCTAGTATAGGAGAATCACACAAAAAAATCAATACAAAAATCTACTATATTCCCTGTGCATTTGTAGCCTTAGGTTGCAAAGAAGAAATATTTTGGCTGATATAACTGCTGAATAATAATGGAAATAGAGGAGCATGTGATCACTGATCCCAGTGCACGGAAATGGTCCACTTGTCCTATGCCCATAGCCATAGGCATATGATATGCCACTGACACCAACACAAGGCACAGATTGTCAGCCATAATACCCAAACATCAGTCATTTTCGGACACATCCTGAACAACAGTAACCTTAAGTCTTAAAGGCCATAAGGGCATGTCCACCCCAAAGTTAAACCCTAAACTCTAAATCATATTTTCTAGAGAACCCAGAAGTGCATGTGAAGTAAGTTTCTTAGCCCAACTGAAGCCACATACAGAGAAGCGATATTGACTGTAATGACTAGCGCGTCTATCTGGATTGTTGGACGCAGATTTATAGACACTGGCAATTTTTTTTTTACCCTCTTAAGGGGAATGTGGTCTCCAAACAAGTTAAGTTTAAATGGAAAGGCCAGTTCCTACCTTTAAAAACGAGCCATCAACCACCTCTCTACGTACTCCACAGCCCAAGATATCAGAAATGACTGACCAGAAGTTAATGGGTGGGAGGCTTACTGTGACATTCCTGAGGCTTCTCCCTGCACAGTGCCGCCGGATGCACAGCCTCAGACTCCCTCAGTGTGTGGAGGAGACAGGAAGTCCCCTACTCCTCTCTGCTGTGTGAAGTCCTGACGAGAAGGTAAGGGATCTACAGCCCTCTCTTCTCACTGTGTGAAAACACCTGCTGCCAGATCACATACAAAAATGTAATATCTTCAAAACTATGCAAATAAAATGGAAATAAATTGCAAAAAATTCTCAGGGGAGCAATTCCTATCAATTTACCTCAATTACCTAAAGTCATTTGTGGTTGGACCACAGTTCCCTTTAATACACCAGCCCCTATGGGTACTTTCTCACAGCTTACCTGACCTGCTCGAACTGTAGAGGAACCTGCCATACATTTTAGGAAGGGATGAGATGTCCCACTTTCAGTCTCGAAAAAACTTGTACTTGGTGCACCTAGAACAACATATTTACAACTATTTTGCATTTTATAATTTAAAGGAGAACTAAACTTTTTTTTTTTATCTCTTAATGTGAATCTTTCTTCACAGGACATCTAATAACTAAGTCGCATTTACGTACATGAAAAAAGGTGAATTTGTGTAACATGTTGTTTCGTACTGTCTTTTTTCATGTAGTCAACGCCTTGTGAGCATTGCACCAATTGGCGCCACACCCCTGTATTCACTGTCTCCATACATCTGGAGGCCCTGATAAGACTTTGAAAGTTGTTATTACCCTGCAGCTTATTTCCCAGCCTGCATGAGTGGAAAAGTTTTATCAGGAACATACTATATAGCTCTGGTGGCTTAGTAGACTAACTACTAACTAATACTAATCCATTGCGTTACAGGTTCAAATCTCCAAATTTACTTTAAAGGAAATGTCACACCAAAAAACAATACAATCCTACTGCTAGATCACAAAAAGTTGAAGCGTTAACGCTCACTTCCATGTCTTTGGTTCCAGAGATAAGTAGAAAACCTTTTGCCTTCTCTTCAGTCATGGGCCTCCCCTCCCTGTCCCCACTGGCAACATGCATGCATGCCTGATTTTCCAATACTTTTCCTAGCAGTAAACACTTCCAATGTTCAGTAAATATGACAGCGGGAGCTGGTACAGATTGAGTTTTGCAGTGTGATTACTGATACATTAGTTATAGATCAATTTTTTTTGCTCACTTGTCATTAAGGGTTATGTCCACCCCTTCTGGGTCCTTTTGCTATAACATAGGTATGGTCCCCCCACCCAACCGCCATATATTTTTTTCAGAAAGTGCACAGATATTTACTTACTTACATCTCTCCCTCCGCCGCACTCTCCGGCCCTCTGCTTGAAAGCGGGGGCGGCACTGGCAGCCGCGTCTCGTTGGGCTGTGAGAGGCAGCCAATCAGGAACACGGCTGCCGGATGTTTAAAACCGCCAGGGAGAGTGGTAGTAAGTAAAAATCTGTGCCATTTCTTTAAAAACTATTATGGCAGTTGGGGCTGGGGGACCTATACCTATATTATAGCCAAGGGATTTTGACAGCTAAGGGGGAGAGACACAAACGGGAGGGGAGAGGGAGGGGGGGAGGACTCTCCTGCGGCTGCCTCAAACCTTGTCGATGTTGAGGCAGACACAGGATCAGTCATTCAATACAGGGCTCCTACACTGCAGTTTCCTGGATTTGGAGGGGCATAAAAAGGAGAACCATTGGAGCAAAATTAAGGTAAGCGTTGTTTAAACTACGAGGTGGGGCCAGTAGTGGAGTAAATTGTTTGTTTTGGGGTGGACAATGCCCTTAATGAATATGCATTTAGTGGCGTTGTGTGATGGCCAGTACTGTAAAGGGTGGGTCTTTCATTAAAAAAAGCATAAACAGAAAATACATTTGTCAGCATATACTCTTGGAACCATAGTACAATAAACTGAGAGTTTGTCTCAATTTACTATTAGTTGTTTTTTTTGGCTGAATATTTCCTTTAATTTACTTTTCTTTCTTCATAAGTACAGAATATTTTTTAGGGACATAATGTTGGAAGTGTTTGGAATTGCAACACACTATAAATTTCTGTTCTGTGTCTGAAAGACAGGATCTGTATAACGATTGGTTTTTCAGCATTAGCAAAGACATGTTGGACACAGCTTGTTGATTAGTGTTTGGTCTATTAGGACCTACTTACTTAACACTAGGATACCAGTTTTTGTTGTATGGCACTTGATTTTAGCCATACACACCTGTTAATGGATTTGAAGGTCCATCCGACATGCAACCGTTATTCGCCCTGCCAACGTTCCCACACTGTTTCCAGTTCCGATTATGTTGTAACGGCTAATGGTTTGCAAATGTATCATGATCCCAAAATGATCAGGCCTAATGACTAATTTATGACCACTTTATTTTTGCTTAGTTTCTTAGTTTATAGGAAGCAATTATCATCCATGGTTTTCAACAGGAATAGAGAAACGCTAATAAAAAAAAGCAGAAAGATTTTTTGGCACTTAATGTATTACTCCATTTTGACTTATTGTAAATGGCATATATATATATGTGGTAGTCTGCAGCTTCTTAACCAATGCCACTGTCATCCAGCCTCAGTAATCCCTCAGCAAGGAACTAAATCCTGTCAGCCCCCCATTGCAGCTATGGCATGTCCATGCCCAATGGGTTTTCCCTGCCCAGGCGTTCATCCTTGGTCTCTCCACCGATGGTTGTCGTTTCCATTGTGTTGAGCTACAACCCCAGGTAAAGGATGTGGAACCTGAAGCATTTTGTACCTGTTTTAAAGATGGGGGGGGGTGGGGGAAGATGAACATTATTTGACTGTTGGAAATTTTAATCAAATAACTAGTTTCCAAATAAATTCCTAATGCACAAAAAAATTTAGGGTTAACTTGTGAATTATCAGTAGCAGGATTTTTTTCTTAAAATGCCTAGAAATATTTAGGAAACGTAGGTGTCATATTAAGTTTTTAAAATCACTTAACCATGGAAAGTACCTGGGCAGGGTGGTAGGGGATTATATATCATTCCTTCATACCATATCGGTTCGTTTAAGGAGCGCAGTGCCAAAGAACCACTTTGGTCACGTACTGTTTTACATCTGCCAGTCTTCCCTCCTGGCTTTCAGGGGTTTTTCTTTATATAGGAAATACAGTTTTTCTTATGCTCATTTAGGGCAAGGCCAACACTTCCATGAGCATTAAGAAGCATGCGATTGCCCGCATTCCATTATGAAAATGTTTGATTGCGAAAAAAAATGGTGCTTGGATGCGCTTCCAAAATGGAAACATGCTCTGCGCATTCGGAAATCGCAGGCTAACTTTTGCGTTCCTGTGATTTTCGTTATATTTAAAATTGCATGCGCAACCACCAAAGTTTTGGCCTACTCTTAACACGTACGTTGGTGTATCCCACACCTTAACTCCCTTTTGTTGGGTCCTCACTCATCATCCCCTCTGCGCTGTCCCAGCAAGCACTTTTAATCAATCAAACTGAATAGGCGAGTCCTACGCACGAATTCAACTGCAAAATTTCTCATTTATTTTAGTGCAACATTTTCAGATTGACCAGATCATGCTCCAATGACTGGTCGCTAAAACATGCACTGTTATGAGAGTTTCTTAATTACTGGGGTCCTCATCAGTTTATTCAATGTATTCTAATATGGGAGCAGTGTTCTCCCTAGATTCTTTTAGCCGGGTGGCCCACCCTGCCTACTTTATTCATGCCACCCGGCTGGAAAAAAATTCTTGAGAGAACACTTGTGATTTAAAAAACTTTAGATGTATGTTTAATAGGTGTAGCCATAGTCAGTCAAAAATCTACTCCTGCCAAAACTGCTCAATCCTCCAGACCCCTTTTTTACAACCTGCAAGATTATTTTAGCACGTTAACGTAGCTAATTTTCCAGATCTCCAAGCACAAAGGGTGTCACAATGTGCTTGTGCTGCTATAAAATTCATGGGTGACCTGCAGAGGTGGACTAACTACAACTCCCTGCATTCTACAAAACCCGGAATCTGGGAGTTATAGTTTTCAAACCCTAGTGGGACCAAGTTAGACATCCCTGACCTATATAATGAGCATGATGCCAGTCCACATTTTCCCCTTCCACAAATTTCCCTTCCTCCGTCCTACCCACCACCCGGCTACGTTTTCAGCCACCGACGGACAGGAAAAGAATTCTGGGGAGAATCACTGTGGAGTGAATTAAATAAATCATAACACTTTCCGCCCCAGGAACATTTCATTTATAAAAAATTTAAATGTTCCACCCCCCCACAACGCACCTTTGGGGGTAAGATAGTAAACCCTACCCACCCCCAACCGCCGCGATATTTTCTTTTAAAATTGCCCCCGATTTCTACTTACCATCCTTCTTTCCCTGTCCTCATCCGGCAGTGGAAATGAATGGTTAATAATTCCTTCCTCCCTCCTTTAGTGACAGCTTGTTCCCCAATAAAAGGTCGCTCCTCCCCCTTACCTCCATGTCTTTTTTCTCCTGTGTAGTGACGGATCGTATATCTCTCCCTCTTCAAAATTACAGCCAGCTGCAATGCCTCTCTCAGCTGAAGGCCGCTCCCCCCTGTCAAGAGCCAGGGAACTGCAAGGTCTAGCGTTGTACCGTGACTTCCGCATCCTGGAATCGAATCCGGAAGTACGTGCGTACGACGGCGCGCGATGACTACGTCATCGCGCGGGAGAATTTTACAAAACCGCAGTTGCACCCAGCGTACATCTGATCTAAAAAAAACGAGGGTTGGTACTGGCTGATCGCTCACTCCAGGTTGTCATCAGTAATCCTGTTAGTCCCCCAGAATTCACGCTGCCTTGGTGTCTTTCTGTCTATTTCTGTTCGTATCTACAGGACATTGTGGTATACAAAATGTACATTGTTTTAATGGCATAACCTCTACAAGTTGTTTGTGTTATTATGTCTCTTTCAGTTTATGGACAATGAATTCCTCAAAAAGACCAGATCAAGGTCAAAGGGGGTGAGCAACGTTAAGGAGGAGCTGGATTAAAGGTGAAGAAAACGAGAACTTAATAAAACTTTTTCTGTTTGTGTTTAAGGATCTCCAGCAAACAAGGGAGTCTACAATTAAATCCAGAACAAAAGAGTGTGTTCCTCTGCAGAACTGGGAAAAATTTGCAGAGAATGCATTAAACATCCTCAACTGTAACACAGCAAATCCACACAGCCATGAAAGCTGTATGGACTCTTCTATGAGACATTGATCATCAAAAGTCTCAGAGGTTACCATGGAAAAGTTAACAAATATGTTTTAAAGATAATGGCCATTCACACGCCAACACCTCTAGAAATCCCAGATCAGAGGAAGAATCTGAAGGAAGTATTATCACCATACAAGCTGTCAGATTAGCTACACCGAGATTCAATCATAATAACATTGATTATCTGATTACAAGATGAAGGAACCTAAACTACAAAGTGGATAAAACTTTAGAACCAATAAAGGATCTTATTTTGGAGATCAAATGAAAAATCTTCAAAAATTTTTTGTGCATTCACTATAACAAATAATCAAGAGCGAAATGGGCAAAACCAGACAAGAGTTCATATTCCTTAAATATTCAAAAAATGTTCCCTTCCTAAAGAGGATCAAAATCTGGGACGAGTCCTAAGGTTGATACGCTTGGCAAAGACAACAGTAGAATGGCATTGGCAGCAGAGGATGGAAACATCATTGAGAACCCATGGAGCGGAAGGAGGATGCAGCTATGAAAAGGTCATATCTTGTCCTCAGACGCAGCAATTAGACCTGCTTAGCTAGCACGAATCTAGCTCGAGCAAGTAGATTCCTGGATAAAGGAACTTGCAGAAAAAGCTATATCTGAATGAGTACTATAGAGAGATTAACACCAATGTTACAAGACTTTAAAATAATCAAACGATTTAGAGCAGAAGATCCTTAGATGTTATAGAAGTTGAGTTCAAAAGCAATGGCAAGCCACGTTTGCACGTCGTGCCTTAGGTTAAGACAATGGGAAATTGGATCACATGTCAAAGCCGGGTCTAACAAAAGTTCCGGAAGGAGACCTTATGTTTTGGGTCTCACTTGACGACATTATAGAAAAAGACCTCGGCGGCAAAAAAGGCTCTGCCAGTATCAAAAAAATAGAAGAGAAATCCACCTACTTCATCCCATATGAACATTTAGGCAATCTAAACAGTATATGGCCCAGAAGATTAAACCGCAAAGACAGTCTGGCAAGACTGAACAAGATCGGCAGCCGGATTGGGAGGAAAGAATTCACAATTATTTACTGTGACCCGAGTGAGTACTTACCTCTCTTACTTACCTCTTACTTACCTCACTGAACTTGGGAGCCTTTCCTGGGGGCTGCTGTCCATAAAAAAAGCCTCATTCCTTGGCACTGCAGTGTTTGGAAATTACAACTCCCAGCTACTAAAGCATGCAGTGAGTTGTAGTTTCCAAAACATCTGGAGTGCTAAGGAATGAGGCTTTTTTATAGACAAAGCAGAGTTCCCACTCAGTAATAGCCATACTGGATTTGGCTATTACTGTATGGGACTACTGCTGTCCATTTAAAGGGCAAATAAGTACAGTATTAAAAGGCAGTAGTGGTCATAATTTCAACCCTCGGCTTATACTCGAGTCAATCATGTTTTCTTACTTTTTGAGGTAAAAATGGGTACCTCGGCTTATACTCGAGTATAGGTACTCAATTTTCAGAAAATGTATAGAGTTAAGTAAATGCGGTTCTCTAAATTAGTATGTCTGTTAAAACAATTTTTGAAAAAAGAGGTCTTAAGATGTTTATTAGAACTAGGGCTGATAGGAATGTCTATGGGAAGATAATGTTCTAATCTTTGCTGATACCACAAATGCTGTTGTAAATAAATGGTCAGTTTGTTTATTTTGCTTCAGACAGAAAAGTATAATTCACTCTAATACAGAGAATATATTTCAAGGAATACTATATGTCAGGAAAGTGTGTAGTGACTTGGTAAGAATGGGTTAACTATTGGTATTAGTTCTTAGGACCAATAAAAATACCTTTCCAACCTGGAACAGTCCTATTGTTTATATTACGATTAGTGAAGCATGGAACCAGGTCTCCTTTTCTAGACAATGTGGAGCCGAACCGTGCATCTGGAATTCTCTACAGCTAGGGGTCTGGTGGGGACTAAGAGGTCATTGTAAGAACAGTCATACATGTAAAATAAATGTATTTCGGTAATGGAATGTGTAAGATAGAAACCAATATTATATTCATAAATGGAACAGAAGGCCCTTCAATATGACACCCAACATGGAGCCCTTATTCCCTTGCCAAGGCGAGTTATTAATATCTTGGGAAATATGGATTACACACAGGTCATGTTTCGTATTGGAGGAATTGATAATTAATACAGGAGAGGAATATGTGGTCAATATCCCAGTACAATGTACATATCTACATTTATATGGAATCTGCCTAACTGAGGGGGAATGAATGCTTTTGGCTAGTTGTAAATTTGGACATTCCTGGACACTCCCACCTCATGAGGAGGGTGTAGTTTCATCAAATAGTTTAAAAAGCCTTGTAGCCCAAATAATGCTGTTCATACTTTGGGGACATGCTAAAAACGTGTGTATGGACCCAATGTTTCTTCCTGCCCCAGGACACAGGACTTCTTCTAGTGAGTAGGGTCTGTGAATGTGGTCAATATCCCAGTACAATGTACATATCTACATTTATATGGAATCTGCCTAACTGAGGGGGAATGAATGCTTTTGGCTAGTTGTAAATTTGGACATTCCTGGACACTCCCACCTCATGAGGAGGGTGTAGTTTCATCAAATAGTTTAAAAAGCCTTGTAGCCCAAATAATGCTGTTCATACTTTGGGGACATGCTAAAAACGTGTGTATGGACCCAATGTTTCTTCCTGCCCCAGGACACAGGACTTCTTCTAGTGAGTAGGGTCTGTGAATATTTTTATCCTTTTTATTTTATATAACTGTTGTACTTATTGTATGTCATTTTATTGTAACACCATTTTATTTTATTTTTGTATTATATGCACTGTCCACCTTTTGGAATATTAAATCTAAAATTTAATAAGTTTTGTCTTTGATGCTCTAAAAGAAGCCTCTGATAAGTTTATATGTGTTTGAATGGAATGTGCAGTGTAAATGCTAATTAACTCTGTGACTGCTTGTGAAGGACTGATGCTAATTAACCAGTTAGTTGCTAAGTGATGGTGTAGTGTTAACCATTTAGCTGCCAGGACAGGGGTTTGCATAGTCAGTAAGAGTCAAGAGTGGGTTTTTGGGGCGTCTTTAAGGCCGTAACTTAAAGTGGTGGCAGCGAATACCGATTAATTAGTCAGATCACGTGCCCAGCGAACTGGCGTTCGTGACACTATACTTAAAATTTAACTTTATAAAATGGAAAGTACCTGGGACAGGGAAGTTGGATTAATTATTCCTACCTCACAATATCATTTAGTTAAGGAGCTACAGCACTTAGGGCTAGGTCCCACTATCACGCACAGCCGCGCATACAGGATTTTTCAATGCACTTCTGTGCGTGATACTCCGTGTGCGCTGCGTTCCGGGCCAAATAATGTTATTGGAACGCATGCGATATGCACGAAAATTTGTGCACACATGCGAACCAATAACGGACCGGACCGCAGCGCACACAGTGGGACCTACCCAGTAGCATTGCACTGGCAATGCGAACCAGAAGCGTGAACAGAGCGCAGTAGTGGGACCAAGCTCTAACAATTTTCATTTGCCAGGTTAATGTTGGACTAGTTCTTTATTAAATATTGCGCTGAAGCCAGGAGGAAGACTGGCAGAATCTGTTTTCTTTGGGCTGTTGCTCCTCAAAGAAACAATATTGGAAGGTAGGAATTTCCAGGCCTATATCCCTGTCCCCAAGTACTTTTCATGTTAAATGTATTTATAAAAACTTACGGTAATACACACGATAGTTATCCTTTCAGTTACATGTATAACATTTTTACATATTTATACACATTCTAATGTATAGTTCTATAAATAAAAAGAAATAATGGAAAGAAATTTGTCAAAACTATAGTACAAAATTCAGAGAATTGTCATGGGCGCTGCTTCCTGAAAGCTTTGGGGTTCTTTTCTCTTTTCTGTTCCTTTTCTTGTCGCAACTGAAAAATAATAATACATGCAATAAGTTAAGCATCCAGTAATTAAAATTTTGTTCAATCTGCTGAAATTTTGAGTCAAAACTGTGGTTTTTTGGTAAAAATGTAATGGAATTTTGATTATTGAAATTGTGCGCCAAACCGTCCACTGCTCCACTGATGGAACAAATCCATGGTAGGTAAGATTCAATGTTGATTAGCGGAAGGTGATGCATTTGGAGTTTTAACATTTTTGTCCTACTGTAAATAAGCCTTGCTTATTTAGTGCAACTCTGATGGAAAAGGATCAACGGTTCTATAATAGCAGCAAACAGTGCCAGGTGGCCATAAAGAGGAGTATAGAATCAAGGGATAAGGCCAGGTTTGGATTATACAGTGCAGTTTTTTGTTTTTTTTTAAAAGGACATCTTGGAACTAGAGAGGGTACAGAGAAGGGAAACTAAATGATTAATGGAGGAGCTTGACTATAAACATAGGGTATATAAGTTATTCACACTGGGGAAGAAGCACTTGCATGGGGTTATGATTAGTTTATACAAATACTTTTGTACAGTAAACTATCATATTAGCTTACACATGGGCATCCCTTAGGCTGAGGCCCCACTACAACGCACCAAATCACGCATGCAATTGGAAGTAGTCCCTGCCTATGGTGCACCACACTAAATATTGACCAGGCCTGTGTATTGTTTGTCCTTGCCAGTTGGTGTACACTTATCTGGTAATTGTCAGAGTTTGTATCCAACAAGGTAACTTGTCCTTCCAGCAGGTGGTAACAGGTTCCTACACACAGGACCTTGTATTGTAGATAATCAGGAGATCACACTGTACAAGGGATCACACCTCTCCATACACAGACTGTTTAAGGGATCAAACCAAACACATCAGTCCTGACATGAGCACACCATCACACACTTCTATCTCCTTTCAATTTCTCCTCTCTTCCTTGTCATAGAGAGCAGGGCTGTCTTGTCTCTTATTACTCACTGACATCCCCTGCAGGCTGGAGGTGGTATATAAGGAGCCTTGGTGTATATTTCCATTACAGTATCACTGATAAGCAGGGTTGCCAACCGTCCGTAAATTCACGGACAGTCCGTAAAAATGTGCATAAAATGCAGTCTGTCCGTGAAGTCCGCGATTTTTAATAGCTGTCCGTAAAAAAACTTTTACGTCAGTACTGTCACTGTCACTTTAACTAGCCGAGGAACCAGGAAGCTGCCCTTAAATAACACTGGCAGAATGAATGCAGCCAGAACTCCTCCCCCTGCACATGTTTTATGGCCCTCATTGGCTCTAGGAAAGCCGGGTGTTTGGGGGAGGCGTGGCCGTTTGAGTCCTCGTGGAGACAGGGGACAGAGATCCGTTCTGTTCCTAATTGTAACTTCACACTATGTTTGAAATGTGAAGTTGTCAGAGACTGCTAGTAAGGTCAGTGCTAGAAATCTTATCTGTGTCCCAGGTGGAATCAGCCTGTGCTAGTGTACTGCCTGTAGCGAACTGCCTCAAACCATTCTATTGAATTGTTGCTGGGTCCTAGTGACCCACTATTGATAAAAATCACTGTCAGTCCTCCAGTTATAAAACACTGTCTGTCTTCCAGTTATAAAACACTGTCTGTCAGTCCTCCAGTTATAAAACACACTGTTGGTCAGTCCTCCAGTTAAAATCCACTGTCTGTCAGTCCTCCAGTTAT
Source organism: Hymenochirus boettgeri (assembly GCA_019447015.1). Taxonomy (NCBI): domain Eukaryota; kingdom Metazoa; phylum Chordata; class Amphibia; order Anura; family Pipidae; genus Hymenochirus; species Hymenochirus boettgeri. The sequence continues at coordinate 70,399,673 of CM033474.1, read as the reverse complement.
AAAACACTGTTGGTCAGTCCTTCAGTTAAAATCCACTGTCTGTCAGTCCTTCAGTTAAAATCCACTGGCTGTCAGTCCTTCAGTTAAAATCCACTGGCTGTCAGTCCTCCAGTTAAAATCCACTGTCGGTCATCTAGTTTAAATCCACTGTCTTTCAGTCCTCCAATTCAAAAAATAGTGTCTGTCAGTTCTCCAGTTCACAATCCAGTGTCTGTCAGCCCTCCTGTTCAAAACCATGGTCTGTCAGTCCTCCTGTTCAACAATCAGTGTCTGTTAACCCTCCAGGTCTGTCAGCTCTCCTGTTTAGAAAACTGTATCTTTCAACCCTCCAGTTCAATACCGGTGTCTGTCAGCCCCCCTGTTCAAAAAACAGTGTCTGTCAGTTCTCCTTTTCAAAAACCAAACCATTGTTAAATCAGTCCTCCTGTTCTTAAACCAGCTTTATAGTCAGCCCTTTATTTAAAAATCAGTGTTAAGACATACTTCCAGTTCACAAACCATTTTTAGATTCAGCACTCCAGTTCTTAAACCAGCATTAGTCAGCCCAGTTCAAAAACAGTGTTAGGTTAACCTTCCAGTACACAAACCAGCTTTATAGTCAACCCTCCTGTTCAATTAGTGTAAGACAGCAAAACTGAACTCAGAAGAGTTTATGATGATAATGCATTTGATTTTCAGCTGAAATGTAAATCTAAAAGAATAGGGGACATATTTTGAAAGAATTACAGTTTCCAGCAATGGGCAATTCAAAAACATATATTTTTTTCAGTATAGATACACTTTAACAGTCTGTTTTCTCTAGGGTAATGATTAAAAGGGGAGTGGCTTGGGTACGCTACTAGCTCCACCCCCTGTCCGTGAAAAAAAAATTGGGTGTCCAGGAATATTTGCCCTCTTGTCTGTAAAAATGTTTAAATTAGGTTGGCAACCCTGCTGATAAGAGATTTGTTTTTATCAGGACTACAGAAGCTCCAAACATCTCTCACTATTCTGTGTTAAAGAGCAACTATACTGAAAAAAAAACTTTGCATCAACTTTATTTATAGAAGCCCTTAATCTGAGGTGTGTGTGTTGCATGCTTCCTTTAATCCAGTACTTCTTTTGCTCAGGCTAAGTATCCCTCTTTCACTCTTAACTGGCAACTCCTTCCTTTTGACATGACTTTCTGAGAAGTCAAGCATGAGCCAGCACTGGGAGGGGGAATTTCACACCATGCAATTGTGACACATCAACTTTCAGTTACAGCAAAACTGAACACAGCAAAAGTATTTATGATAATATGGCATTTGGATGACAGCTGAAATGTATATCTAAAAGAAATAGGTAACAGACTAAAAAGATATTGTCCCATTACAGGGGCATGTTGGGGGGGGGGGGGGGGTTCTGGGGCCTGGAATCCCCCCCTTCTGCCTGCTTAGTGCTGTCTGCTAGTTTACTTTTCCTGGAGCCCATAGACTTTTACATAGATTGCTACATTGTAAATTGAGCTATGAGTGAGAAGCAGCATTTTTTATTTTTGTTTCAAAAGTGGATCTAGTTTGCCCTTGTGATTGACAGTTGCATAGAGAATTGTATTAACATTAACCCTGCAGTATACACAGTATACAGTACTTACTGTACCTATATATATATATATATATATATTGTATATACACAGGAATGATTGTTCCATATATTCTTTATACAGAATGATCAATGCACCCATATATGGTCGACTTCCTCTGCTGTAGTAGGGGGACCGTTAATGGAAATTTTCCGTCTTGCTTGATAGGTCCCGATACTGACCTATCAGCAGTTTCACTAATTAATTTTCGCCCAGACTGACCGATGCATGGAAATATCAGTTGGTTGGGCTGAAAATTCTGCTTGTGTGTACCCTGCCTTAGAGAGCATGCCAACCCCCAAAATAAAATTTGCCCCTTATGGTTGTCCTGCTGAAAGTCCATGAAACTGAGTAGGAGTCTCTCTCCAGTATCTGTCTCTTCCATGTCCTCCTGGAGGAGTCTGGTATGCGCTTTGAAGCTCTCTCCCCCCTCCTTTCCTCTGGATCCCTCGGCGCTGCCATCATGGTTTTAAAAGGAAAAAAATATGCACACACTGTAGGGGACAACCCCCCCAATCCTAACACTGACATCTTTAAAATCGCGTCTTGGTTCCCTCTGAAGACCAGCAGCCACATCCATGATTGGCAGACTTTCAGCCAATCACAGACGTGGCTGACTGTCCCGCCTCCTCTGCTCTTCCATTCCCGGAATAAACAGAAGATGCAGAGTCCGAGGGAGCGAGGGTAGTAATTACTACATTTCTGGCCCGATTTTAAAGATATAAATATAACGTTTAGAGGGGTTTTTTTCGATTTGGGGTGGAGATACAAAATAATCTGTATTGGCTAACTGTGATGATGAACATGGCAAGTAGAAAATATATATGTTGTTATTATTATTTGATCTATATATAATAAAATATATGGATGTATTTGGTCACGTGCGCTATTCGTAAAGTTAAACCACAAGTGGTCGGGACCTGTCAGTGGAGCCTGTAGTGGATCATGTGCAATGTAAATTTCTGAACCTTCATTCCTGGCTACTTCTAAATTAATTGAATAATGGGAGTAAAGGCATAGCTACCTTTCTTCAATGAATGCAGTAAAGAAATAGTTCAGAATAGTTTCTGAGTTAACTATTCCTTTAAAGGGTATCTCCACTGATAAAAGTCACCTGGGTTGTAATGATAGATATGTGTAAGGTGGAAATGTACCTGCAGTATCCTGTGTCTTTCAGCAGTAGTTTAGAAGAAATCCAATGAGTTTCCCCCAGAACGCTGTGGATGGTGCAGGTCCGCCCACTGTCAGTGACTGCCTGCATGGGAAATGTCCGACGCGCGTTTTCCTTGAGTGCATGCGCAGAACGTGAGAGGATCCGTCGGGACTGCTGTCTGTGTGATCTGACTGGTTGGTCGATTACACACACACACACACACACACACTTTTCAAGCTACTGAGTTCACTGATTAATGGAGGAATAATCACATGACCATCACAGCAGCTTGCTATCAGGTACTATCTTTTGCTCTCTCCCACTCCCTCCCATACCAGATTGCCTCATATTCCCAGCATCCCCTATGAAATCAAGCATTGATCAATTTTTCAACCATCCCTCTCAGAGTTAGACACAAAAAAACTCTTTATTAAAAACAACAAAGTTCCCCCTACTTACAGTAGTGTGGGAAGAGTGTTTTAACTTTTTCTCCACTGTCTCTCTCTGCATGATCAGCTGTAAAAATGAACTTAAGAGAGTCAGGGAGGAAAGGATTTCTTACTGCAGCCAAGTGGGTGTGTCTGCTACCATGATGATGCAAATTGAGTGACAGCACTCTCAGTAGAGGGGAAGACACACCCCCAGGAACCTGCACAACTTTCCCATGCTGCTGCAATCAAACGAAAGGGAATTCTGGGGGGAAAAAGGTAGGGGGAGGGTTGGGGGATGGTGTACTTTACAATAACCCCCCCCCCAAAATGCTTTTTCCTCAGTGGAGATACCCTTTAATTATTTTGCAAGCAAGCAATCGTCTATCAATTACAATTACAGGTGCTGCTGCCGGTTTGGCCCCATCTGGTGCTTCCGGAAAACGGGAAAAGGCACCGAACAGCAGCAGCAGAGAGCCGTGGGAACGAGGGCTGGTAAGTATACTTACAAGCCTCGCAGAACGGTTTTAACTTTTGGGAGGTTTTGCGGGGTGTTCTATTACAGTTCTTTTATTGTAAATCATAGCAAGATTATTAAAGTTTGTTTTTCAACATTTTTACATGATAAAACTGGTTTTGTATAATCTCTTTTCTGAGGTATTCATAGAGAGTACTCTATATCATTTGGAGTTTATACACAGATTATATTTTTACAAACTTTCTGCAGTTATATGTCTGGCAAGAGCTGTATTCTGTATATATATTTACTCAAAACAATATATGTAAATGTATGTAGTTAAAGTATACCTTCTCTTGGTAACGTCTTTCAAAGAAAGCCATGTCATCTTCCTCAGTTTTGCTTATGCTGGATATTTGCATTTCTGTATCATATGGTTCTAAAGAAAAGAAAAAATTGCTGTTACTAAATTGTACATGTCATAACCTTTTTACGAGAACTAACATGGATCTAAGAATATAGTGAAGTGTTTTTTTCTAAAATATAGTCGTTCTTTAATCCTTAACATCTTTTTGCCCTTAACCCTTCGTGTTCTTTAAATTATTATAGTATTGCCATTGTCTGCCCAAAGCAATGCTTAAGAATATCTCCCAACATTTAGAAATGGTAATTAGGGACAAGTTGCAGACATTTTTTTGGACATTCCCACTTTTATAAAGCCATTGCCACTTTTCTAAGGTCACTCCCACTTTGTTCTGGCTACACCCATTTTAAAGGGCATCTATAGTAAAAAAAAACACTTTGCCCCATTGCAAAGTTAAAATCATGTACTCTGTGCTACCTTTCTCCTACTTCTGTCAGTGACTCTGTTTTTCCAGGGTGTCAGATCTCTCTGCAGCAAAAGAGAGTTAATATAGTATAGTATATATGCCCTTTAAAGAACCCTATTCCCATTTTACATTGTTGCCTGTGACATTTACAATGTATGATGTGGTTAAAATAGCAAAAACAGACTAATAAACTGAAGGCTCTGGCTAATGAACTGAAGGACACTGGTTAATGAACTAGAGGACTAACAATCCTTTCTAATGAACTGGAGGGATGACAACACTGTCTAATAAAATGGAGCACCGAATAACACTGTAATAAACTTGAGGACCAAATAACACTGTGTAATAAACTGGATTAGCTGACAACACTAATGAACTGGAGGGATGACTAACACTAATGAACTGGAGGGCTAACACTGTGTAATATACTGGAGGGCTGGCAGCATTGTAATGAACTGCAGGTCTGACAACACTAAAATGAACTGGAGGGCTGAAAACACTAATGAACGGGAGGGCTGACAACACTGGGTAATGTACTGGAGGGCTGACAACATTAATGAACTGGAGGGCTGACTAACGGTAATGAACTGGAGGGATGACTAACACTAATGAACTGGAGGTCTGACAACACTAAAATGAACTGGAGGGCTGAAAACACTAATGAACGGGAGGGCTGACAACACTGTGTAATGTACTGGAGGGCTGGCAGCATTGTAATGAACTGAAGGTCTGACAACACTAAAATGAACTGGAGGGCTGAAAGCATTAATGAACGGGAGGGCTGACAACACTGGGCAATGTACTGGAGAGCTGACAACATTAATGAACTGGAGGGCTGACTAACACAGTAATGTAATGGAGGGCTAACACTGTGTAATGTACTGGAGGGCTGGCAGCATTGTAATGAACTGGAGGGCTGAAAGCACTAATGAGCGGGAGGGCTGACAACACTGGGTAATGTACTGGAGGGCTGACAACATTAATGAACTGGAGGGCTGACTAATACAGTAATGTACTGGAGGGCTGACAACACTATTGAACTGGAGGGCTGACTAACACTGTGAAATGAACTGGAGGGCTGACAACAGTGTGTAATGGACTGGAGGGCTGAATAATACTGTAATGAAGTGGGGGGCTGACTAACACAATGTGCTAGAGGGCTGACAACACTAATGAACCGGAGGGCTGACACCACTAATGAACTGGAGGGCTGCCTAAAACTGATGAACTGGAGGACTGATAACACTGTATTGAAATGGAGAGCTGACAACAGTGTGTAATGAAGTGGGGGGCTGACAACACTGTAATGAACTGGAGGGCTGACTAACATTGTGTAATGAACTGGAGAGCTGGCAACACTGAAATGAACTGGTGGGCTGAAAACACTAATGAGCTGGAGGGCTGACAACATTGGGTAATGCACTGGAGGGCTGACAACACTAATGAACTGGAGGGCTGACTAACACAGTAATGTACTGGAGGGATGACAACACTGTAATGAACTGGAGGGCTGACAACAGTGTGTAATGAACTAGAGGGCTGAATAATACTGTAATGAAGTGGGGGGCTGACTAACACAGTAATGTACTAGAGGGCTGACAACACTGTAATGAACTGGAGGGCTGACAACAATAATGAACTGGAGGGCTGCCTAAAACTAATGAACTGGAGGACTGACAACACTTTAATGAACTGGAGAGCCGACAACAGTGTAATGAACTGGAGGGCTGACTAACACTAATGAACTGGAGGGCTGACTAACTAATGAACTGGAGGGCTGACAAAACTGTCTAATGAACTGGAGGGCTGACAAAACTGTCTAATGAACTGGAGCACCAAATAACACTGTAATGAACTGGAGGGCTGACAACTGTGTTTAATGAACTGGAGGGCTGACAACAGTGTGTAATGAACTAGAGGGCTGAATAATACTGTAATGAAGTGGGGGGCTGACTAACACAGTAATGTACTAGAGGGCGGATAACACTGATGAACACTAATGAAGTGGGAGGCTGACAACACTGTAATGAACTGGAGGGTTGATAACTGTCTAATGAACTGGAGGGCTGACAAAACTGTAATGAACTGGAGGGCTGACAAAACTGTCTAATGAACTGCAGGGCTGTAACACCAATGAACTGGAGGGTTGACTAACACTAATAAACTGGAGGGCTGACTAACACTGTGTAATGAACTGGAGGGCTGACAACACAGGCTGAAAGGCTGGTTTAACATATTCCAGTGGAGGGATGATAGTTTTAAACTAATAACTAACACTGTGTAACTGTGGTTCCATACTTCTTTCAGTTTCCTTTAAAGTGCTGCCCAGACTGTCAGACAAAGTAATAAACAGAATATGCTGTGCTGCTTCTATTACTTTGCCAGTCTGGGCAGAACTTTATAGGAAGCCAAAACAGAACACTGTATGGGGTCTGACAGGTCTCAAAAGGAAACAAACTGCTCCCACCACCCACACACATACATTTTCCAGATTGTCAGCCACTGTTTAACATTTAATTATGTGCTGCCTTACTAGTTAATGTTAAACCGTGACAGGCTGTGTCTCCCAGACCCCATACACTGACCACTGGTGTCCATACCTGTACTCCCAAACAGAAAGTGGATCCTTATCCTTTGCTCCTCATGACTGTCCCTCTGTACCTGTCACTCCTACTTCACCAGAGTTAAAGCATCAGGAGAGGTCCCTGTCTGTAAGTCAATGACTTACGTTCTGCTGTATCAGGTATAAATAAAGGTTTTTTTTGTTTGTTTTTTTAAAGAAAAATTTTACTTTTTTTTTAAAAAAACTTAACTCAGAGTCATACCCGACACTGCTGTGAGGGACACTTAGAAATCCAGGACTTTGCTTAAAAACCAGGAAGAAAATCCTGGACAGCGGGACACAGGTGGAAATCTGTCAATGTCCCGGACAATCCGGGACAGTTGGGAGGTAGTAACTTACCTGCAACATTCTCCGATCCACTTTATGACCACCATAGTAAACGTTGCAGGTAAGAACCACTGGATTGCAAGTTACTAATGGCCAACATTAGTACAAAAGACTTAAGCCCGATGACTCACAACTGCTTTTTTTAAACTGGGTTATTTGTAAAAGACAAATTTATGTTCTAAATGCAGGAAGTACTGGGTAGATTCTGCAGGTGCACAGAGCAAGTGTATACCATGTAAAGACAATCAAATATAAGTGATATCCTAGACCACAAAAGGGTACACTTATTTTTAGATAAGAACTAATAATAGAACTTGGGTTAATAGGGAGACAACATATGATCTTTTCTAGTATTGAGCAACACCTTCCAGGGATCTATATTTCAGCAGCTGTGAAAAAGCTTCTAGAAACCAATATTCAAAATGTTTTCTAGACAACATCTTGATCTGCAATATGACTTAAATGTGTTTATTACTGTAAATGTTAGTACGTTATTAACCTGACAAACACCTACAACCCCTTTTCCAATCAACATTTTTTTTATGATAGCGTCAAAATATATACAGCCACTAGAGGGCACTTGATGTAAATGTTGAATGATTTCAGGTTACTACTATGAGCTGATACACTTAAATTATCCCTTATCCCTTATATTATATAAATATATTTATATATCCATGGGAGATTGCATTGAGTTTTTAGGAGCTACCAATGTGGTGGGGGGTATATGATATTACACACAGGAGAGGTGTATATGTATGTGTGTACTATCTCACTATTACCATTTAATGGCCATCAGCAAATGTATATAAAATTTAGCACTGACTTATGTAACTGCAGTGCTAGCAAATCTGATAAAGTAGTTTGTTCAGTCATTGTAAACTGCACCTGTGAAAAATACTGTATATCAAAAATGTAATTTAGCACCTCAGTGTCATCTGCTTGATGCAGGTGCCTAGTTCATGCTTCATCTTTGTGCCGTTAACTTTTGGACTTAATTAAATATGATATATTTAAAATTTTATATATATATATATATAAATATATTTATATCTTCATAGGTGATTGCATTGAGTTTTTAGGAGCTACCAATATGGTGGGGGGTATAGGATATTACACATAGGAAAGGTGTATATGTACAGTATGTGTGTACTATCTCACTGTTACCATTTAAATGACCATCAGTAAATGTATATCAAATTTAGCACCAACTTATATTAACACAAAATATACAAAATACATAAACTTACTTACAGAGCTGAGATCCCTATTTCAAAATGGAATGGTCAAATGGCAGCTTAAACCACACCCCTGTATCTGCTCCATACGAAAGGAAGTATAATCCAAAAAAAGTTTCTGTCTTTTACACAGGATATGATGTGTATTATAATGGACATATACACCAAGGCACCTTATATACAGTACCTTATATACCTCCAGCCTGCAGGTGGTGTCAGTGAGTAATAAAATACAAGACATCCCTGCTCTCTATGGTAGGAGGAGAGAAAGTGAAAGTGGATTGTGATGTGTGCTTTGGATTGATATTGACTGCAAGATAAGATCCTGTGCATAAGATCCTGTGTATAACATCCTGTTACCATTTGTTGAGAGGACAATTTACCTTATTGGATACAAACTCTGAGGCAACAGCTAAGTGTACACCATCTTACAAGGACACACAATATACAGGCCTGGTCAATATATGAACCCCTGATTACTGCACATGTTATGTGGGAACCTGTTTATGTGCACTGTCTGCTTTGTGCCAGACCACTAGAGTAACCCACTGTGTGCCATGCTACCCATAATCCTTCCATAAATCAGTGATCTGGTACAAATTGGTGGCAGTGGTGCTGGTAATACCATTTATTCTCCCTGTTTTCGTTGTATATTTGTTCTCTGTATTACGCTATGGAGGCTGCTACTGATAGTATTGATTTAAATCCTCCTGTCCATGTACCTGCAGATGAAATTCCCCAATTAGACTCAGACTCAGTAGCTCTACCAGGCCCAATTGCCAAACCTATTTTTAAATCTGATCCATTTGATGGGGTAACTAGAGAGTGGACTGATTGGCTAGAACAATTTGAATTTGCAGCCACTATTAATGGTTGAGATAAAGGTGCTCGCTTGCAAGTCCTTAGCCTTTTGCTTAGTGGTAAAGCCAGGCAGGTATACCAAGGATTTACTGTAATACTGAAATAAAAAGCAGTTATCGGTTATTAAAAATTGCTCTGAAGCAACTTAGATCTGTATAAGAGTATATAAAGGATAAATCCATTTCTTTAGGTAAACTGGGAATGAGAAATGTTTGGATATACATTAGATTATCAGGGCAATGCTATTACAATAACATGATGCTGTGAGGTACCTTCTGTTATAATATATGAGGTACCATAACCACTTGCCATGGTGAATACTAATAAGTATTAACCTACCATGTTTAGTTTCAACCACACAGTGTAGCAGGATTGCCTGGGTCTACTCTCAGACCTGCAGGATTATACTATTTGGTTCCTCTGGAAGCTGGTGACTGTCTGAGTAACAGTTTAAAATATACCTGTGTAAAGATTCTATATCCACTATATGCACACATAGCAAAACATACACACACATAATTTCCAATGGGCACAATTTTGCTAGTATAAAGGATAATCACACAAAAAAAATCAATACAAATAATCTACAGTATATTCCCTGTGCATTTTAATAGCCCTTAGGTTTGCAAAGAAGAATTATTTATGGCTGATATTGAACTGCTGATAATGAATATGGAAATAGAGGAGCATGTGATCAGCTGATCCCAGTGCCAGACGGAAGATGGTCCACTTGTCCGTATGCCCATATGCATAGGCAATTGATATGCCACTGACACCAACACAAGGCACAAGATTGTCAGCCATAATCACCCAAACATCAGTCATTTATCGGACACTCCTGAACAACAGTAACCTTAAGTCTGTAAAGGCCATAAAGGGCATGTCCACCCCCAAAGTTAAACCCTAAACTCTAAATCAGATTTTCTTAGAGAACCCAGAAGTGCATGTGAAGTAAGTTCTTAGCCCAACTGAAGCCACAATACAGAGAAGCGATATTGACTGTAATGACTAGCGCGTCTATCTGGATTGTTGGACGCAGATTTATAGCACTGGCAATTTTTTTTTACCTCTTAAAGGGGAAATGTGGTCTCCAAACAAGTTAAGTTTAAATGAAAGGCCAGTTTCCTACCTTTAAAACGAGCCATCAACCACCTCTCTAGGTACTCCACAGCCCAAGATATACAGAAATGACTGACCAGAAAGTTAATGGGTGGGAGGCTTACTTGTGACATTCCTGAGGCTTCTCCTGCACAGTGCCGCCGGCGAGCACAGCCTCAGACTCCCTCAGTGTGTGAGGGAGACAGGAAGTCCCTACTCCTCTCTGCTGTGTGAAGTCCTGACAGAGAAGGTAAGGGAATCTACAGCCCTTCTCTTTCACTGTGTGAAAACAGCCTGCTGCCAGATCACATACAAAAATGTAAATATCTTCAAAACTATGCAAAATAAAAATGGAAATAAATTGCAAAAATTCTCAGGGGAGCAATTCCTATCAATTTACCTCAATTTACCTAAAGTCATTTTTGGACCACAGTTCCCCTTTAATACACAAGCCCCTATGGGTACATTTCTCACAGCTTACCTGTACCTGCTCGAACTGTAGAGGAACTGCCATACATTTTTAGGAATGGATGAGATGTCCCACTTTCAGTCTCGAAAAAACTTGTACTTGGTGCACCTAGAACAACATATTTACAACTATTTTGCATATTTTATAAAGTTTAAAGGAGAACTAAACTTTTTTTTTTTACTCTTAATGTGAAATCTTTCTTCACAAGGACATCTATAACTAAGTCGCATTTACGTACATGAAAGAAGTGAATTTTGTAACATGTTGTTGCCAGTACATGTCTTTTTTCATGTAGTCAAACAGCATTGTGAGCATGTGCACCAATTGGCCACACCCCTGTATTCACTGTCTCCATACCATCTGGAGGCCCCTGATAAGACTTTGAAAGTTGTTATTACCCTGCAGCTTATTTCCCAGCCTGCATGAGTGGAAAAGTTTATCAGGAACAATACTATATAGCTCTGGTGGCTTAGTAGACTAACTACTAACTAATACATAATCCATTGCGTTACAGGTTCAAATCTCCAAATTTACTTTAAAGGAAATGTTCACCCAAAAAACAACTACAATCCTACTGCTAGATCACAAAAAGTTAGAAGCGTTAACGCTCAACTTCCCATGTGCTTTGGTTCCAGAGATAAGTAGAAAACCTTTTGCCTTCTTTCAGTCATGGTGCCTCCCCTCCCTGTCCCCACTGGCAACATGCATGCATGCCTGATTTTCCAATACTTTTCCTAGCAGTAAAAACACCTTCCAATGTTCAGTAAATATGACAGCGGGGAGCTGGTACAGATTGAGTTTTGCAGTGTGATTTACTGATACAAGTAGTATATAAGATCAATTTTTTTGCTCACTTGTCATTAAAGGGTATGTCCACCCCTTCTGGGTCCTTTTGCTATAACATAGGTATAGGTCCCCCAGCCCCAACCGCCATAATAGTTTTTTCAGAAAGTGCACAGATATTTACTTACCTTACCTCTCTCCTCCGCCGCACTCTCCCGGCCCTCTGCTTGCAAGCAGGGGCGGCACTGGCAGCCGCGTCTCTGATTGGCTGAGAGGCAGCCAATCAGGAACACGGCTGCCGGATGTTTAAACCGCCAGGGGAGAGTGGTAAGGTAAGTAAAAATCTGTGCACTTTCTTTAAAAACTATTATGGCAGTTGGGGCTGGGGGACCTATACCTATATTATAGCCAAGGGATTTTGAGCTAGGGGGAGAGACAGCAAAACGGGAGGGAGAGGGAGGGGGGGAGGACTCTCCTGCGCATGCCTCAAACCTTGTCGAGGTTGAGGCAGACACAGGAGCAGGATCAGTCATACAGGGCTCCTACACTGCAGTTTCCTGGATTTTGGAGGGGCATAAAAGGAGAACCATTTGGAGCAGAAATTTAAGGTAAGGCTTGTTTTAAACTACAGAGTGGGGCCAGTAGTGGATTAAATTTTAGTTTTGGGGGTGGACATGCCCTTTAATGAATATGCATTTAGTGCTGTTGTGTGATTGGCCAGTAATGTAAAGGGGTGGGTCTTTCATTAAAAAAAGCATAAACAGAAAATACATTTGTCAGCATATATCTCTGGAACCATAGTACATAGAAACGTGAGAGTTGTCTCAATTTAATATTAGTTGTTTTTTGGCTGAATATTTCCTTTAATTTACTTTTCTTTCTTCATAAGTAATGAATATTTTTTAGGGACAGGAATGTTGGAAGTGTTTGGAATTGCAAACACACTATAAATTTCTGTTCTGTGTCTGAAAGAGACAGGATCTGTAATACGATTGGTTTTCAGCATTAGCAAAGAAACAGGTGAGACACAGCTTGTTGAATTAGTGTTAATGTCTATTAGGACCTACTACTTAACACTAGGATACCAGTTTTTGTTGTATGGCACTTGATTTAGCCATACACATGTTAAATGGATTTGAAGGTCCATCCGACATGCACCGGTTATCCCTGCCAACGTTCCCACAATGTTTCCAGTTCCGATTATGGTTGTACGGCTTATGGTTTGCAAATGTAATAATGATCCCAAAATGATCAGGCTAATGACTAATTTATGACCAGCTTTATTTTAGCTTAGTTCTTAGTTTTATAGGAAGGCAATTATCATCCATGGGTTTCAACAGGAATAGAGAAACGATAATAAAAAAAAGCAAGAAAGATTTTTGCACTTTATGTATTACTCCATTGTGACTTATTGTAAATGGCATATATATATATGGTGGTAGTTTGGCAGCTTCTTACCTATGCCACTGTCATCCAGCCTCATGTATCCCTCAGCAAGAGAACTAAATCCTGTCAAGCCCCCCATTGCAGCATATGGAATGTCATGCCCAATGGGTTTTCCCTGGGCCAGGCGTTCATCCTTGGTCTCCACGATGGTGTCGTGTCCATATGCTGGTTGACTACAACCACAGGTAAAGGAACTGTGGAAGCCTGAACATTTTGTACCTGTTTTAAAGATTGGGGGAAAGATGAACATTATTTGACATGTGGAAAATTTATATCAAATTAAACTAGTTTCCAAATAAAGTTAATGCACAAAAAAGATTTAGGGTTAAACTTGTGACATTATCATTAGCAGGATTTTTTTCTTGAAAATGCCTAAGAAATATTTAAGGAGAACTATGGTGCATATTAAGTTTTTTAAAAGCACTTAAAATGGAAAGTACCTGGGCAGGGTGGTAGGGATATATGATAATTCCTTCATACCAATATCGTTTCGTTTAGGAGCGCCAGTGCAAAGAAACCACTTTGTGCACGTACTGTTTTACATCTGCCAGTCTTCCTCCTGGCTTCAGGGGTTTCTTTAATATAGGAAATCAGTTTTCTTAATGCTCATTTAGGGCAAGGCCACACTTAATGAGCATTAAGAAATGCATGCGATTGCCCCAGTTCCATTATGAAAATGTATGTGATTGCTGAAAAAAATGGTGATTGGATGCGCTTCCAAAATGGAAACAGCTGCGCATCGGAAATCGCAGGAACTTTTGCGTTCCTGTGATTTCCGTTATATTAAAAATTGCATGCGCAAACTCACCAAAGTTTGGCCTAGTCTTAACACTACGTTAGGTGTATCCCACACCTGTAACTCCCTTTTGTTGGGTCTCACTCATCTCCCCTCTGCGCTGGTCCCAGCAGCAATTTAAGCAATCAAACTGAATAGGAGAGTCTACGCAGTAATCAACTGCAAAAATTCTTCATTTATTTTAGTGCAACATGTTTCAGATTGACCAAGATCCATGCTTGCTAATTCTCAAAGAAATGATATTGGGAGCAGTGTTCTCCCTAGAGTCTTTTAGCCGGGTGGCCCACCCGGCTACTTTTTCATGCCACCCGGCTGGAAAAAAAATTCTTGAGAGAACACTTGTGATTTAAAAGAATTTAGATGTAGGTTTAATAGGTGTGCCAATAGGTCAGTAAAAACTCCTGCCAAAACTGCTCAGTCCAGACCCCTTTTTTACACCTGCAAGATTATTTTAGCACGTTAACTAGCTTTTCCAAGATCTCCAAGGCCACAAAAGGGTGTCACATGTGCTTGTGCTGCTATATTACATGGGTTACCTGCAGATGTTGACGAACTACAACTCCCTGCATTCTACAACCACGGAATGCTGGGAGTTATAGTTTTCAAACACCTAGTGGGACCAAAGTTAGACATCCCTGACCTATATAATGAGCATGATGCAGTGCACATTTTCCCTTACCACCAAATTTCCTCGTCCTACCCCACCCGGCTACTTTTTCATGCCACCCGGCAGGAAAAAAATTCTGGGGAGAACACTGTGGAGGTTGAAATAATCAATACAACTTTCCTGCCCCAGGAACATTTCATTTATAAAAAATTAAATGTCCACCCCCCCAAAACCAACTTTGGGGGTAAGATAGGTAAACCCTACCCACCCCCAACCGCCGCAATATTTCTTTTAAAAAGTCCCCCGATTTCTACTTACACAGCCTTCTTTCCCTGGTCCTCATCCGGCAGTGGAAGTGAATGGTTAATTCCTCCCTCCGGATGAGTGACAGGCTTGTTCCCCAATAAAAAGGTCTGCTCCTCCCCCTTACCTCCATGTCTTTTTCTCCTGTGTAGTGACGGATCGTATCTCTCCCCCTCTTCAAAAATTACATGCCAGCTGCAATGCTCTCTCTCAGCTGAAGGCCGCTCCCCCTGTAATAGCAGGGAACGGCAAGGTCTAGCGTGGACCGGGACTTCCGCATCCTGGAATAGGAATCCGGAAGTAGCGTGCGTACGAACGGCGCGCGATGATGACGTCATCGCGCGGGAGATTTAAAAAACCGGCAGTGCACCCGAGCGTACAGCTGATCTAAAAAAAACAGGAAGGGTTGGTACTGCTGATCGCTCACTCCAGGTTGTCATCAGTAATCCTGTTAGTCAACCAGAATCACGCTGCCTTGGTGTCTTTCTGTCTATATGCTGTGAGTAGCATACAGGACATTGTGTATACAAAATGTACATTGTTTTAATGGCATAACCTATACAAGTGTTTGGTTGATTATGTCTCTTTCAGTGTTGGACAATGAATTCATCAAAAAGACACAGATCAAGGTCAAGGGGGTGAGCAACGTTAAGGAGAGAGCTGGATTAAAGGTGAAGTAAAACAGAAACTTAATAAAACTTTTCTGTTTGTGTTTAAGATCTCCAGAAACAAGGGAGTCTACAAGTAAATCCAGAACAAAAGAGTGTGTTCTCTGCAGAACTGGGGAAAAAGTTATGCAGAGAATGCATTAATCCATCCTCAACTGTAACACAAGAGCAAATCCACACAGCCATGAAAGCTGTATTGGACTCTTCTATGGAGACAATGATATCAAAAGTCTCAGAGGTTACCATGGAAAAGGTAACAAATATGTTTAAAGAATATTTATTGCATTAACAAGCCAACACCTATAGAAAATCCCAGATCAGAGGAAGAATCTGAAGGGGAAGTATTATCACCAGACGAAGCTGCAGATGAGGCTACAGCAGAGGATGTCAATCAGAATACAATTGATTATCTGATTACAAGGATGAAGGAAACACTACATATAGTGGATAAAACTGTAGAACCAATAAAGGATCTTATGTTTGGAGATCAAATGGAAAAATCTTCAAAATTTTTTGTGCATTCACATATAACAGAATTAATAAAGAGCGAATGGCAAAACCCAGACAAGAGGTTCAATATTCCATTAAATATTCAAAAAATGTATCCCTTTCCTAAAGAGGAATCAAAATCTTGGGACGAAGTCCCTAAGGTTGATACAGCTATGGCAAAGACAACAAGGAGAATGGCATTGGCTACAGAGGATGGAACATCATTGAGAGACCCAATGGAGCGGAAGGAGGATGCAGCTATGAAAAGGTCATATCTGTCCTCAGGAGCAGCAATTAGACCTGCTATAGCTATCACGAGTCTAGCTCGAGCAAGTAGATTCTGGATAAAGGAACTTGAAGAAGCTATAGCTGAAGGAGTATCTAGAGAAGAGATGACAAAAATGTTACAAGACTTTAAAATATCAAACGATTTTATAGCAGAAGCATCCTTAGATGTTATAAAGTTGAGTTCAAAAGCAATGGGCCAAGCCACAGTTGCACGTCGTGCCTTATGGTTAAGACAATGGAAAGTGGATAACATGTCAAAGCAGGGTCTAACAAAAGTTCCGTTTGAAGGAGACCTACTGTTTGGGTCATCACTGGACGACATTATAGAAAAGAACTCGGCAAAAAAGGCTCTGCCAGTAATCAAAAGAAATAGAAGAGAAATACCAACTACTTCAGCCAATATGACATTTAGGCAATCTAAACAGTATAGGCCAGGAAGATTAAACACGCAAAGACAGTCATGGAAGACTGAACAATCTCTTTTTCGTGACACCAAAACGAACAGAGAAGGAGGAAGAGCATTATGACAGAATGCACCGTCACGAATTAGGAGGAAGGTTACACCAGTTTGTGATGGAATGGAAAAAATCAAAGCCGATGCATGGGTAGTTCAAACATTATCAAAGGGCTACAGTATAGAATTCATACAAAAACCTCAAGGGAAAGTAATAGAATCACCAGTGCCAAAACATGTACAAACAAGAAAGCAACTGTACAACATTATACAAGATCTTCTAATACAGGGAGTAATAGAGAGAGTTCCAAAGCGAGAAGAGAAAATGGGGATATATTCACCTCTCTTTTTACGCAGGAAGAAAGAAGGAGATTACAGAGCAATATTGGATCTGAGATACTTAAACTCTTTCATAAGAAAAACAAAGTTCAAGATGGAGACACTCAAGTCTATAACATTACAGATTCACAAGCAAGACTGGATGGCAAAAATCGATCTGAAGAGTGCATATCACCACATACCAATCATACACAGTCACAAGAAGTATCTCAGGTTAATTACAATAGGTCAGCACTTTCAATACAAATGCTTACCGTTTGGTCTAACCTCATCTCCAAGAGTGTTTACAAAGACACTAGCACCAATAATAGCTCACCTAAGATTACAGAAAATGGAAGTGTACGCCTACCTAGACGATATACTAGTCAAGGCAAAGAATCAAACGACACTTCAAGGAAACCTAAAGAAGATAAATTCTTGCTTAAACCGTCTGGGTTGGCTGATAAATCAGGAAAAATCCTGTCTCATACCAAGTCAACAGATTCAGTTTCTGGGAATGTTGATAAATTCAGTCAAATTGCAAATATCTCTACCAACTGTCAAGAAGCAAGAGATAAAGAAAGAGATGAAACAATTCATCAAATATCCCTGTTCAACGGCACAGATATGTCAAAAAATATTAGGGAAGTTAGTGTCAACCACAGAAGCCGTAAAGTGGTCAATGTTACACCTCAGACCCCTACAATTATTATTACTGAAACAATGGAACACACTAATGGATCCAAAAAAATAATATTATATCCTATACTGAAGGAAAGATGAAGTGGTGGACGAAAGACAAGAATTTTGTCCCGAAAGAAATCTATACTTTCTTTGGACCACAATTACTGTGGATGCGAGCCCAA
Source organism: Hymenochirus boettgeri (assembly GCA_019447015.1). Classification (NCBI taxonomy): domain Eukaryota; kingdom Metazoa; phylum Chordata; class Amphibia; order Anura; family Pipidae; genus Hymenochirus; species Hymenochirus boettgeri. The sequence goes on along the minus strand of CM033474.1, from coordinate 70,381,568 downwards.
CGGGTTGGGGTGCAGTATGCAAGCATCAAACAAAACAAGGTGGTATGGAAAAACAGGAGAATGAAACATCAAAACCAGAGAGAAATGAGATCTGTGTATTTGGCGATAAAAGCATTCAAGCTGTCGATACAAGGACAAGCAGTCCAAATTCAGTCCGACAACATGGCTGTAGTAAGCTACATAAACAAACAGGTGGAACAAGGAGTATGAATCTTTGGGAACAAGTTTCAGAATCCTGAACTGGGCAGAGAAGTACTTGAAAGAGATCCGGGCTATCCATATTCCCGGGGAACAAAACAAAGAAGAGACTGGTTGAGCAGAACACGAACTCAACCCGGGGAATGGAGTCTGAATCAGTCTATCTTCAACCAGATAACAGAAATATGGGGGATACCAAGATCGACCTCATGGCAACCCGACACAATACGAAACCCAGAAATATTGTCATGGTTCCCAGACAGGGTGGCAGTAGGACAAGCTTTTCGATTTCTTGGTCGAACCAGATGTTGTACATTTTTCCTCCTATCCCTATGATACAGAGGGTTCTCAGGAAAATAGAGAGAGGACAGAGCGAGATAATTATAATCTACCCTGGTGGCCGAGGAGACCATGGTTTGCGTGGGCACAATCAATAGCCCAATACCCACCAATAAAGTTGCCGACGATACCACATCGCTAACTCAAGGAGAAGTAGATACACCAGAAATACACAAACTAAAACTGACGGCATGGAAATGAAGTCAGTCCCATGAGAAAAGGGATGGGGATTATCCACAGAAGTGATACAACCTTAATGTCATCAAGGAAAGATTCAACTAAAAAATCTTATTACAAAACATGGGAGAAGTTCCAACTATGGTGTGACACAAAAACCATACAGCCAAAGTCAGTACAAATTGAACAACTTTTACAGTTTCTTACAAGAAGGATTACAAAAAAACTTAAGTTTCATCAACTTTAAAAAGACAGGTATCAGCATTGTCAGCAGTATAAACAAAAAATGGGCATCAGACCCACTAATGATAAGATTTTTTCAGGGGAATTAAGCTATTAATCCGCCAGTAAAACCAAGTCCACAATGGGATCTGCCTACGGTATTGAGTATGCTGAAAAGTAAGACGTTTGAATCATCAGAGTCAATAACTATAAAGAACCTACGCTAAAAACACTGTTTTTGATAGCAAATAACGTCAGGAGAGAGGTTTCGGAAATAAATGCATTGATAGCTTCTCACCATACTTGGTCTTTAGCGAAGAAAATGTAACACTAAGACCAGACATAAAATTTATCCGAAAGTCATATCTCAATTTCATATGAATAAGACATTCGTCCTACCATATAACAACAAACGGAAGCAGACTGCCCTAGATGTAGAAGAACAATAAAACAATATCTACAGAGAACTCAAGAGTTCAGAAGTCTGATTCACTAATAGGTTATTTATCAAGGAGAAAGAAAAGGACTCACACCCTCAAAGCAGACATTTGTCAGCATGGTTAACAAGACCATAAGACAAGATATAAAATGGCAGAGTTAAGTGAAACCTGACAGAGTGACGGCACACTCAACAAGGGCAGTATCTACTTCATGGGCTTCTCAGCGGAAGTATCACAACGACATCTGTAATGCGGCAGCATGGTCGAACACTACAACTTTATTAAAACATTATAAGTGGATGTTATGAATAAGGCAAAGTCTGAGTTTGTTCTAAAATATTAGAATCAGATACTAGTGTTGATTAAATAAGTTTTCTTTGTTTAATCGGTGTCCCCTCCCCTTTTTTTATTATGAACTGCTTTAAAATCAACCATTCATCCACTGCCGGATGAGGACCAGGGAAAATGGAAATCAAAATTACGTACCGATTTTCTTTCCTGGTCTGAAAGACGGCAGTGGAAGGGGTTTTCCCCCCCCAAAAATATATATTGAGATACATAGGGCCACACCAGTCGTCAAAACATGGAGGTAAGGGGAGGAGCAGACCTTTTTATTGGGGAACAAGCCTGTCACTATCCGGAGGGAGGAATTAACCATTCACTTCCACTGCGTCTTCTTTCAGACCAGGAAAAGAAAATCTCGGTAAGTAATTTTGATTTTCCATTTTTTTGCAAGCAGGGGCCGGACCTCAGCCAATCACAGACGCGGCTGACGTCACTAAAAATGCAGAAGGAGAAAAGGCTACGTAAGTACGGATCAGGGGGGATTTTTTAAGAAGTTTTGGGGCGATTGAGGGCAGGCAGGTGTTACTTACCTTACCTCCAAAGGATTTCACGCTCCAGACCTTGATGAAGACGCGGAATCAGCATGGAACAGATGCCTCACAGACAGCTTGGAGTCTTCAGTTTCCTGGACTTTAATTTCCATTTCTGTAGCTAAATTTGAAAACACACTAAGTAGCAATGCCAGGTTGTGAACAGACCAGTGAAGGCATTCAGAATTGCAGCAGTACTGGTATGTTACTCTCAACACTTACTAGCCTGGAATCAACTATGTAGGCTGCCATTAGATGTATCTTTTGTTCATCCCTTTTGGTATATCATAGTTTAGCTATGTCTGGCTTAAGAGAAGCATTGCCACCTCTTAAGCTAGGTACACACAGTAACGATTTCTGAAAGATGACAGACAGGATCTGCAAGATCCTGTCTGCCATCTTTCAAGATCTGACATACACACAGCCCGAGCGCTCTCCTCTATGGGAGAACGCTCGGGACTGTTGTTTTCCATCGGCCGCGCTAGACTCCCTCATAGGAGTCTAGCGCGGCCGATGGAATTTTCGGGCCTTTCCCGAACGAGTCGTAACGGCCGACCCGATCGTTCGCGGCCGCGCGCTCGTTCGGGAACGAACTTAACACAGTAACGATAAGCCCCGATCGGGCTTATCTTAGCGTGTGTGTACCCACTTTACAATACAATACAATACCATTTGTAGTGGGCTTTTCCTCCTTCTAAAAAGACTCAAAGCGCATGGCTAAGTACCATTTATTTAAATGCATGCTGTACAGCTACAATGAAAACAAATGAGGTACAGATATTTCAGCCCAACTGATCTTTTGTTTCAGGCTCAGCCATTGTTCACCAACATCCCCAATCAGGAGCAATCAGTTTTGTTTGAAATTAAAATAGACTTTTGAGCTGGTACACACTGCCCAAAATCTGTTCCAATAAACCCCAATAGTCTAGGCAATTGATTGGGCTGAAATATCATACCGTTTACCAGCCCTAAGGGCACGGCCACAATGCGATTTCGTGTGCGATTCTGCTACATTTATAGGAAATTTTGGTCGGTCGGCCCAACAAAATCTGCTAGTTTGTACCACTTTATTTGCTCAAAAACACTAGTTTACTAAATACTAGACACCATACAGGCATATGAAGGTCTGTCCGACAAAAAATGTAAATTTAATTTCAACATTAACTAATCCTTTGTTAATGTTGGTTTAATGATATCTTACATTTGGTGCAGTGATATGAGCCAGCACTGCTGTGTTCATCAGCAAAGTGTTTGCACCTGCAGCGAATTGCACGAGATCCATTCAGTGGAACATAATGGAATGACTTGCATGGACATTTACTCACTTTACAGGGCAAAAGTATGGGTCTTTCCTTAGGAAGTTCCTTAAAATCAGTTTTGTGCTGTTTATATCTGAAACACAAAAGGATGTTTAAAATTTAATTTACCATATATGTCCCTAGTGAGTCAATGTTATATCTACATACAAGGTTGCATGAACACTACTTGAAACACAATTACCAATCTAACTTGGGTTTGGCATTTCAACAGTTTGTGTAGGCCAATCTTACGAAAAATGGTGTATCAGGCCCAATGGCAAAAAAAATGTATTGTACGATCCTATGACCCGGATTTGTTAGTGTATGGGCCCCATAAAAAGATTGAACTAGATGGATGTTGTAAGGATCTTACCTGCCGCGCTCCCTCGCCGTTCCGGGACTGGTGATGGCGCCGGACGTCGGCGTCGTGACGTCACCACGTCTGGACGCCAATCGGCGCAAAGATTCAAATAGGCACTCGCAGAGGGAGCGAGTGCCTATTCGTAGACCTCGCTACCAGACTGTCAGGTTGTCAGTCTGTAGCGTTCCTTACCTGACATGGTCCAGCCTTGTATCCCAGCATTTCTCCAGTATGTATCCTGCATTGTATCCAGCATTGATACCTGCCATTGTTTCAACTCCATTGTTCCAGTCATTGTACCGCATGTAGTACCAGTCATTGTACCAGCATTGTATCCAGTCATTGTATCCAGCATTACATCCAGCCATTGTTTGAACTCCATTGTTCCAGTCATTGATCCAGCATACATCCAGCCATTGTTTCAACTCCATGTGTCCAGTCATTGTAATCCAGCATTACATCCAGCCATTGTTTCAACTCCATTGTTCCAGTCATGTATCCAGCATTACATCCAGCCCTTGTTTTCAACTCCATTGTTCCAGTCATTGTATCAACATTTATCCAGCCATTGGTTCAACTCATTGTTCCAGCCATTGTATCCAGCATTGTCCAGCCATTGTATCCAGCATTGTTCCAACTCCATTGTTCCAGCCATTGTTTCCTGCTCCTGTTGTGAATCCTGCCCTACAGTCTAACTCTCCTAAAGGTACAGTGAACCTTGTCCCTTCGGGACTCAATTCATTACAGTATGAATAGGCCAGGAAGTACCTGAGGAAGCTGCGGCAAGTTAGGCAAGACTCTTCAGACTATTTCCCTCGCATGGATGCCCTTGAGCACTAGCAGAATCAACTAGCTCAATTTCTGGACTCCATTTCTGCTCGGTTATCCCCGGGCCCTGTTAGCAGCCTTTTGGCAGGGCCTGTCTGATCGTATCAAGGACGAGCTTCCCACAATGTTGGAGGAAATTATTTCCATGTGTATACGGATGGATACTCGTATCAGGGAAAGGCAAGCCGAAAAATCCAATAATCGTCCTGTTCCTCCCAAATTTGTTCCTCGTCCTCAGAGGACCGGGCCTTTGACAGCTGCTCCGCATCGGAGGAACCCATGCAGATTGGGGGTACAACAATTTCTGCTGAAGAAAAAACTTAAGGAGAGGACTCATGGGCTCTGCCGTACTGTGCGCCCAGGGGCACTTCGCTAAAGTTTGCCCTTCCAAGCCGGGAAATTGACAACCCTAGACCTGAAAAGGAGTCTTCTTTAGGTAAATTCAAATCCCTTTCCACAAGAATTCACTCAAATCATTTCTGCCAGCAACCCTCATTTTCAAATCTCAAACCTTCTCTACCCAAGCCTTCCTAGACTCTGGAGCAGCCGGTAATTTTATTGATGCCACCTTTGCTTCTCTTCTAGGCATTCCATTATTTTCCCTACCTCATCCCCTCCGAGTGCTGGCTATGACGATCAACCTTATCAACAGAATTTATTTCAAATCTTCTGAGAAATTCTTCTTCAAATTGGCTGTCTTCATCGTGAATCAATTTCCTTCTTGGTTATCAAAGCCCCACAACCCCTCTTATTCTAGGACTCCCTTGGCTTCAACTTCATAACCCCATCATCAACTGGACTAACAATGAACTTGTCCTTTGGAGTCCATCCTGCTTTTCCAAGATGTCTTTTCCATCCCAAACCTTTGTTCCTCTGTTCCTGTGCAAACAAAAATCTTAATTTTCGCCTCATCAGTACCTCGACTTTAAGGATGTCTTCGACAAAAATATGTGAAATTTGCCTCCCCACCAACCCTATGATTGTCCCATTGATTTGATGACCGGTACCCGCTCCACCCCCGAGGTCGCACCTATCCTTTATCTCCTGCTGAAACCACCTTGGAAGATTACATCAAAGAGAACCTGTCTCGGGGCTTCATCAGACCCTCCACTTCGCTGCCAGTGCTGGCTTCTTTTTTGTGAAAAGAAAGACGGAGGGCTACGTCCATGCATCGACTATCGTGGCCTCAATAAAATCACTATCAAGAACCTCTATCCTCTACCTCTCATCTTGAACTCTTTGACCAATTAAAAGGGGCTAAAGTATTCTCCAAGCTGATCTCCGTGGAGCCTTAATTGGATGCATCCAGGAAGGAGATGAATGGAAAACGGCCTTCATACCAGAACTGGACATTATAATATTGGTGATGCCTTCGGTTTCGTTAATGCTCCAGCAGTTTTTCCAAGAATTTGTCAATGACATTTTTCGAGATCTCTTAGGTATTTCAGTAGTAGTTTACTTGGATAACATCTTATCTTCTCTCAAGATCTTTCTTCTCATCGTTGCCATGTAGGTCAAGTCTTGTCCCGACTACGAGCCAACCAACTGTACGCTAAACTGGAGAAATGTCTCTTTGAATGCCGCAATACTTTTCTGGCTATCTGGTTTCGGCTCAAGGCTTCAAGATGGATCCAACCCAGTCTCAGCTATTCTAACTGGACTTTTTCCCATTGGCACTAAGGGCTATCCAACGATTCCTTGGTTTTGCCAATTATTATAGGCAATTTATTAAAGGGTTTTCTTCCATCATTGCTCCCATCTTAGCCCTTATCAGGAAAGGAGGTAAACCCAGAATCTGGTCTCGGCCGCCTTTAGAAGCCTTCAAGAAATTAAATATTTCTTTTTCTTCAGCCCCCAGTACTTCTGCACCCCGACCACTAGTCTGCCATTCATCATGGAGGTTGACGCCTCTAATATTGAGAGCGGTGCCGTCCTTTCCCAAAGGCAAATGAGAGAGGTAAACTCCACCCATGGTGCATTCTTCTCTAAGAAATTTCTTCCCAATGAACTAAATTATGACATTGGAAATCGTGAACTTCTAGCTATCAAACTCGCACTAGAAGAATGGTGACACTTGCTGGAAAGAGGCCCATACATCCTATCCCCACCATCCTCACCGATCACAAAAATCTTGGACATACAAAAACCTAAAGAGATTGAATCCTTGTCAAGCCCTTTCGTCCTGAATAAAAAAGCCGACGCCTCTCCAGGTCTTTTCTTGCAGCCGATTCTACTGATAAAGATAAAGGCCCCATCATTCCCTCTAAAGATCCTAGCCACTGTTACCCCTCAACTTTGCCATTGGATTCTATCTGCTTCAGGATTCTGCTTCTGCTGCCTTACTCCCTAATAAGACCTTTGTTCCCCTCTCCCTTCGGAAAGAAATATTACAACGAACTCATGAGTCCAAAACAGGCCGGTTCACCTGGCATCCACAAGACTTTCAATCTTCTAATCGTTCTGTATGGTGGCCCTCATGAGAGCAGATGTCAAAAACTTTGCGCGCCTGTTTCTTTTTGTGCTACTTCCAAAACTTCTCATACTCTTCTTGTGGACCTCCTTCAACCTCTGCCGATCCTTCCCACCATGACCCACTTTTCATGGACTTTATTTGTGAACTACCTTTTTCTAAGAAAATACAGTCATCGGGTTACTGTAGACCGCTTTAGCAAAATGGCTCCATTTTGTTCCCTCCTAAGTTGCCCTCCTCTGCTGAACTTGTTCAATGTTCATTTCCCATATTTGCGCCTGCATGGATTACCAGTTGAAATAGTGTCCGATTGAGGAACCCAATCATCTCCAAATTCTGGGGGCACTTTGTAAGTTATTGGAATTTAAACTTAAATTTTGAGTCAGTCTAAAGTCTCAGTCTAAAGGACCCGCAGAACGCACCAATGTCTGGAACAATTCTTTGATGCTACATTTCTTATTCTCAAGACAATGGACTGATCTTCTACCATGGGCGGTATTTGCCCATAACAATACCGTCCACTCTTCTACCGGAAAATCTCCCTTTTTTCTGTGTTTTTGGTTTGAACCCCCAAAGGGTTTCCACAGGATTTTTTTCTTCTGGACCAGTTCCTGCAACTAACACAACTAGTAGCAGAAATTTCAGCCATTGGCAGGCTACAAAAAACTGTCTTGAGAATCTGCCCTTGTACAAAAAGATGCAGATGTAGACAAAGACGTAAACCTCATTATATCGGTGGGAGATAAAGTTTGGTTATCATCAACTCACATTAATCTACGTGTTCTTTCTCCTAAATTGGGTCCTAAATTTTTTGGCCCATTTCCTATATTAGAATTGGTTTGTCCTACGGCTGTACGACTTCAATTGCCCCCCATCATGAGAATCCCTAATGTTTTCCATGTCTCTTAATCAAGCCGGTGGTAACTGAATCGATTTTCTTCTCCTCTTCGTCACTGATCCTATATATGATCAACGGTCAACAAGAATTTGAGGTGAGAAAGTCTTGTATTCTAGATTCGTCAGGAGTTCTCTTAAATATTTGGTCTATTGGAAAGGATTGGACCAGAAGAAAGGTCCTGGGTAAACATTCTGATTTACATGCCACTCGTAATCAATCCTTTCATAGAAGATTTTCCTGACAAACCTGCTTCAATGGTCCTGAGGCCCCCTGTGGAAGGGGGGGTACTGTAAGGATCTTACCTGCCGCGCTCCCTCGCCGTTCCGGGACTGGTGATGGCGCCGGACGTCGGCGTCGTGACGTCACCACGTCTGGACGCCAATCGGCGCAAAGATTCAAATAGGCACTCGCAGAGGGAGTGAGTGCCTATTTGTAGACCTCGCTACCAGACTGTCAGGTTGTCAGTCTGTAGCGTTCCTTACCTGACATTGGATCCAGCCTTGTATCCAGCATTTCTCCAGTCATTGTATCCTGCATTGGATCCAGCATTGGATCCAGCATTGTATCCTGCCATTGTTTCAACTCCATTGTTCCAGTCATTGTACCCAGCATTGTATCCAGTCATTGTACCCAGCATTGTATCCAGTCATTGTATCCAGCATTACATCCAGCCATGTTTGAACTCCATTGTTCCAGTTCCTTTATCCAGCATTTACATCCATCCATTTGTTTCAACTCCACTTGTTTTCCAGTCATTGTATCCAGCATTACATCCACCATTGTTTCAACTCCATTGTTCCAGTCATTGTATCCAGCATTACATCCAGCCATTGTTTCAACTCCATTGTTCCAGTCATTGTATCCAACATTGTATCAGCCATTGTTCAACTCCTGTTCCAGCCATTGTATCCAGCATTGTTCCAGCCATTGTATCCAGCATTGTTCCAACTCCATTGTTCCAGCCATTGTTTCCTGCTCCTGTTGAATCCTGCCCTACAGTCTTAACCTCCTCCTAAAAGGTACAGTGAACCTTGTCCCTTCGGGACTCAATTCATTACTAATGAATAGGCCTGGAAGTACCTGAGGAAGCTGCGCAAGTTTGGGCAAGACTCTTCAGACTATTTCCCTCCGCATGGATGCCCTTGCACTAGCAGAATCAACTAGCTCAATTTCTGGACTCCATTTCTGCTCGGTTCCCGGCCCTGTTGCAGCCTTTTGGCAGGGCCTGTCGGATCGTATCAAGGACGAGCTCCCACAATGTTGGGAGGAAATTATTTCCATGTGTATACGGATGGATACTCGTATCAGGAAAGGCAAGCCAAAATCCATAATCGTCCTGTTCCTCCCAAATTTGTTCCTCGTCCTCAAGGACCGGCCTTTGACAGTGCTCCCGCCATCGAGAACCCATGCAGATTGGGGGTACACACATTTCTGCTGAAGAAAAACTTAGGAGGAGGACTCATGGCTCTGCCTGTACTGTGCCGCCCAGGGGCACTTCGCTAAAGTTTGCCCTTCCAAGCCGGAAATTGACAACCCTAGACCTGAATAAGGAGTCTCTTTAGGTAATTCAAATCTCCTTTCCACAAGAATTCACTCAAATCATTTCTGCCAGCAACCCTCATTTTCAAATTCAAACCTTCTCTACCAAGCCTCCCTAGACTCTGGAGCAGCCGGTAATTTTATTGATGCCACTTTGCTTCTCTTCTAGGCATTCCATTATTTTCCCTACCTCATCCCCTCCGAGTGCTGGCTATTGACGATCAACCATTATCAACAGAATTTATTTCAATATCTTTTGCAGAAATTCTTTTCAAATTGGCTGTCTTCATCGTGAATCAATTTCCTTCTTGGTTATACAAGCCCCACAACCCCTCTTATTAGGACTCCCTTGGCTTCAACTTCATAACCCCATCATCAACTGGACTAACAATGAACTTGTCTCTTGGAGTCCATCCTGCTTTTCCAGATGTCTTTTCCATCCCAAACCTCTTGTTCCTCTGTTTCCTGTGAACAAAAATCTTAATTTTCTGCCCTCATCAGTACCTCGACTTTAAGGATGTCTTCGACAAAAAATCTGCTGAAATTCTGCCTCCCCACCAACCCTATGATTGTCCCATTGATTTGATGACCGTACCGCTCCACCCCGCTCCGGGTCGCACCTATCCTCTTATCTCCTGCTGAAACCACCTCTATGGAAATTACATCAAAGAGAACCTGTCTCGGGGCTTCATCAGACCCTCCACTTCGCCTGCCAGTGCTGGCTTCTTTTTTGTGGAAAAGAAAGACGGAGGGCTACTCCATGCATCGACTATCGTGGCCTCAATAAAATCACTATCAAGAACCTCTATCCTCTACCTCTCATCTCTGAACCTTTGACCAATTAAAAGGGGCTAAAGTATTCTCCAAGCTTGATCTCCGTGGAGCCTATATCTGATCGCATCCAGGAAGGAGATGAATGGAAACGGCCTTCAATACCAGAACTGGACTTATGAATCTGGTGATGCCCTTCGTTTCTGTAATGCTCCAGCAGTTTCCAAGAATTTGTCAATGACATTTTTCGAGATCTCTTAGGTATTTCAGTAGTAGTTTACTTGGATAACATCTTAATCTTCTCTCAAGATCTTTCTTCTCATCGTTGCCATGTAGGTCAAGTCTTGTCCCGACTACGAGCCAACCAACTGTACGCAAACTGGAGAAATGTCTCTTTGAATGCCCGCAAGTACCTTTTCTGGCTATCTGGTTTCGGCTCAAGGCTTCAAGATGATCCAACCAAAGTCTCAGCTATCTCAACTGGACTCTTCCCATTGGCACTAAGGCTTCCAACGATTCCTTGGTTTCCAATTATATAGGCAATTTATTAAAGGGTTTTCTTCCATCATTGCTCCCATCTTAGCCCTTATCAGGAAAGGAGTAAACCCAGAATCTGGTCTCCCGGCCGCCTTAGAACCTTCAAGAAATTAAAATATTCTTTTCTTCAGCCCCAGTACTTCTGCACCCCGACCCTGTCCTGCCATTCATCATGGAGGTTGACGCCTCTAATATTGGAGCAGGTGCCGTCCTTTCCCAAAGCAAATCGAGAGAGGTCCTCCACCCATGTGCATTCTCTCTAAGAAATTTCTCCCCATGAACTAAATTATGACATTGGAAATCGTGAACTTCTAGCTATCAAACTCCGACTAGAAGAATGGTGACACTTGCTGAAAGAGGCCAGTACATCCTATCACCATCCTCACCGATCACAAAAATCTTGAATACATCCAAAACCTAAAGAGATGAATCCTTGTCAAGCCCTTTTCCTGAATAAAAAAGCCGACGCCCTCTCTAGGTCTTTTCTTGCAGCCGATTCTACTGATAAAGATAAAGGCCCCATCATTCCTCCTCAAAGATCCTAGCCACTGTTACCCCTCAACTTTGCCATTGGATTCTATCTCTCAGGATTTGCTTCTGCTGCCTTACTCCCTAATAAGACCTTTGTTCCCCTCTCCCTTCGGAAAGAATATACACTGACTCATGAGTCCAAACAGGCCGGTCACCCTGGCATCCACAAGACTTTCAATCTTCTTAATCGTTCTGTATGGTGGCCTCCATGAGAGCAGATGTCAAAACTTTGTCGCCGCCTGTTCTGTTTGTGCTACTTCCAAAACTTCTCATACTCTTCCTTGTGGACTCCTTCAACCTCTGCCGATTCCTTCCCTACCATGGACCCACTTTTCTATGGACTTTATTTGTGAACTCCCTTTTTCTAAGAAAAATACAGTCATCTGGGTTACTGTAGACCGCTTTAGCAAAATGGCTCATTTTGTTCCCCTTCCTAAGTTGCCCTCCTCTGCTGAACTTGTTCAATTGTTCATTTCCCATATTTGCCGCCTGCATGGATTACCAGTTGAAATAGTGTCCGATTGAGGAACCCAATTCATCTCCAAATTCTGGCGGGCACTTTGTAAGTTACTTGGAATTAAACTTAAATTTTAGTCAGTCTAAAGTCTCAGTCTAAAGGACCCGCAGAACGCACCAACCAATGTCTGGAACAATTCCTTTGATGCTACATTTCTTATTCTCAAGACAATTGGACTGATTTCTACCATGGGCGGTATTTGCCCATAACAATACCGTCCACTCTTCTACCGGAAAATCTCCTTTTTTCTGTGTTTTTGGTTTGAACCCCAAAGGGTTCCCACGGATTTTTTTTTCTCTGGACCAGTTCCTGCAACTAACACACTAGTAGCAGAAATTTCAGCCATCTGGCAGGCTACAAAAAACTGTCTTGAGAAATCTGCCCTGTACAAAAGACTAGCTGCTGATAGACAAAGACGTAAACCTCCATTATATTCGGTGGGAGATAAAGTTTGGTTATCATCAACTCACATTAATCTACGTGTTCTTTCTCCTAAATTGGGTCCTAAATTTATTGGCCCATTTCCTATATTAGAATTGGTTTGTCCTACGGCTGTACGACTTCAATTGCCCACCATCATGAGAATCCCTAATGTTTTCCATGTCTCTCTAATCAAGCCGGTGGTACTGAATCGATTTTCTTCTCCTCTTCAGTCACCTGATCCTATAATGATCAACGGTCAACAAGAATTTGAGGTTGAGAAAGTCTTGGATTCTAGATTCGTCAGGAGTTCTCTTAAATATTCGGTCCATTGGAAAGGATTTGGACCAGAAGAAAGGTCCTGGGTTAAACATTCTGATTTACATGCACTCCAGTTAATCAAATCCTTTCATAGAAGATTTCCTGACAAACCTGCTTCAAGTGGTCCTGAGGCCCCCTGTGGAAGGGGGGGTACTGTAAGGATCTTACCTGCCACGCTCCCTCGCCGTTCCGGGACTGGTGACATCGCCGGACATCTGCGTCATGACGTCACCCTGTCCGGACGCCGATCGGCGCGAAGATTCAAATAGGCACTCGCAGAGGGAGTGAGTGCCTATTTGTAGACCTCGCTACCAGACTGTAGCGTTCCTTACCTGACATTGGATCCAGCCTTGTATCCAGCATTTCTCCAGTCATTGTATCCTGCATTGGATCCAGCATTGGATCCAGCATTGTATCCTGCCATTGTTTCAACTCCATTGTTCCAGTCATTGTCCCACAGTTGTTATCCAGTCATTGTCCCAGCATGTATCCGTCATTGTATCCAGCATTACTCCAGCCATTTTTTCAACTCCATTGTTCCAGTCATTGTATCCAGCCATTGTTTCAACTCCTCATTGTTCCAGTCATTGTATCACAGCTTACATCCAGCCATTGTTTTCAACTCCATTGTTCCAGTCATTGTATCCAGCATTACATCCAGCCATTGCTTCACCTTGTAAGAAGTCACTTCTTTGTTTGTCTACTTTAACCTTTCAGTTCGACAGAATAAATTGACTAAGTGCTTCTTTTAGTTACTAAACAATTTATTAACATTTTATTAAGGCTGATATTCACAACATATAAACAGAATAACACATCTGATCTAAACAGGATAACACATCTGACTTATATTGGTTAATGTTAACTTACACATTATCTTTAGATGTTCTTTTCAGGCATCCTCTTCTCCACAGTAGAAATTGGTGTTTTTCCTATTATATCACACTATACTTTTACATCATACTACGTGAGCATTAAAGCACGCCCATGAGCTATTCCTACTGCCAACTCATAAGTCCTAAACCAGTTTTGACCAGAAAACTTCATCACAAGTTATCCACCCCTTCTGCTGGTTTCTTTTCAACCAAGCTTTCATCTCCTTATAAGCACATATCTTTGTATAAGCAATGTACGCATGTCCCATTAATGCAGCCTCAAATTACACCATCTGGTTTGCATCTGTTCTTTGTAAAGGCTTGGGGCCCATGCATGTAGGGGTGGTATCAGATTTCTTATCTGGTCATTTTGGGGCTGGACCCAGGAGAGCAAAACTAAGTAAAAGTGAACATTCTTTAATAACTAGTTTAACTAAGACAATATTAACCCTTTCTTACACAACTCCATTGTTCCAGTCATTGTATCCAGCATTACATCCAGCCATTGTTTCAACTCCATTGGTTCAGTCATTGTATCCAGCATTACATCCAGCCATTGTTTCAACTCCATTGTTCCAGTCATTGTATCCAGCATTGTATCCAGCCATTGTTTCAACTCCATTGTTCCAGCCATTATATCCAGCATTGTTCCAACTCCATTGTTCCAGCCATTGTTTCCTGCTCCTGTTGAATCCTGCCCTACAGTCTGAACTCCTCCTAAAAGGTACAGTGAACCTTGTCCCTTCGGCACTCAATTCATTACAGATGTGTGTCTTTTGAAAGGACAATTATACTCGCCTACCCCTCGTTCCTCCTTTTCGGTTCTGCTAGATGGATACATTTGCAGCTGAAGGGTAGCATGGAACAACACATGTATAAAGGTAAAAATAATTTAACTTTTTGGAAAGTATAGATAAAATATCTGTAATAATATTTTTGCGAACAGAATCAAATATAATAATTTAATTAAATGACAATTATACTCATCCATTCCTGAACAGTACCCAGGGTGAGGACCTAAAACGGTACATCCTCAACTTTACAGAAGTTCTGCAAAACTAACTTGAAGACTCCTGCTGCACTGCAGTCCAATCCTCCTCCCTGCCACTGTAAGTGACAGCTTGCAAGCCCAGCTCTGCAAAGAGGCATGTCTTCCCATTGGCTGCCTTGCGGACTGTGACTGACAGTGGGGAGGATCCGACAACAGCATGGCAGTGGTCACTTAGTCAATGATGTAATTAAAAAAAAAACACTTGCTCTACATATTTATAAGAGTCTACATGTGGATATGGTAGCCTATGTAATTATTACTAAAATATAAAAAAGCAAGATTTTAGTTAAGGCTTGTGCCCCACATATGTAGTTTTACCTATGGTTACAAAAGCACGGTGTCTCCGGACCAACAAGCTTGCAATCCATGCCACTCGGAGATCTCCAGCTGACATACAATCGATTTTGCAGGCGCATTGGAAGCACAGTTTTCTTATATTCCTCATATTCTTCAGGAGTAAATAGTTTGCCGCCATCATCTTCCCCCACGATTCTTCCAAATTGAATTACCAATAATATTAAAACCAGGAGAACCATTCAGATCTCTGCATTGTGTTAACAAGACTCATTGTTTCTGCCTTTCAATTTTTTTCAGTAATTAAATATAAAGATAAGCTATTGTGCATGCATTTATATTTTAGTTTCCTTCCAGACAGGCAGCCATGTTAAATCTGAACTAATTCATAATAATCAATAAAGATTTTAATCCAGGTCCTAGTTGATACACTATGTCATAATAAAAGAAACATCATTTACAAACAGGTATAAGGCAGCAAGAGGTATATTACATTACTAAATACAGTAATAATGTTAATGAGGTTGCTTTTCAACCACAAGCTGTACCACGAAGATACAATACCCAAAATAGAAAATAATTTAGATACAGAGGCAAAGAAATGTGAAGTTAAGGGCACGGCCACACTGCGCCGAAATCGCACACGATTGTGTGTGCGATTCTGCTGAGTTTGAGCATGCAATTTCTTCATTTGAGATACGAAATTGCATGCGATTGTGCTTTAAAATGGTGATCGCATGCGAATGCCTATCGCAAACAATTGCAATCGCATGCACATTTGCTGTGTTAAAAAAATCGCATGTGCAATTGCAAAAAAATAAATAAACTAATAAACGTAAAAAAATCATGAGTTAAGTTGGGTACTCACAATGATAAAGAGACAATCCCATTGTTTTGTCTTTTTTCGGTAATTTGTGTAGCTGCAAAGTGACTGTTTTCCATACCAACAAACGTTCAGTATCGGAAACAGTCATTACAGACCTGATGGGATTTACTGAATATTGGAAATGTTTATGGATAGGTTTTGATGGCAACAAGCTACCACTGTTGGCACAGTGATTTATTGGGGCCAATGGAAAATCTCTGTTGGATCGTTACTGGCACTCTATTGTGCATGTATATGGCCCAAACAGACTTTATACAGACTATATACCGTACTTCATACGAAATGATTGTTCTGTTGTATGGTGGATTCTTGAAACTCATGACCCGATTCCATCAGAATCGGGTTGCATGTGTATGGGCACCTTAAGAAACTACAAATAATCAGGGAGATTCAATAAATGTTCTTATTGTTTAAAATGGTGCTAATTTTGCCCCAACCAATCAGAACTTATGTAACATTTGAAAGCTAACATCTGATTGGTTGAGGCAAAATTAGCACCATTATAAACGATAAAAACTTTTATTGAATAACCCCCAATACCTTTTGGGAAGTTATCTTACCCAAAAGTTGATATTTTTGGGTTAGGTTCTCCATTAAATGATTCCTCTTAGCAATGACGTCTTGAACTAAAGTGTTTTTCGTATTTTTCGTTACGGTCTGTTGCGTTCAAAAAGCACACTGTTGCATGCGTTTCTGTTTGTTAACGCATCCGTTTTCCATAGAAATATATGAAAAACGGATTGTGAATAAAGGGACAGAAATGCACATTAAAACACACTACATTCTGTCCATTTTTGTTTGTTATGCTGCGGTCACACTAGCAATGCATATGAAAAGCCTGATAGCAGTGCAGTGCATTTCATGCATGTTTCCGTGCATTTAATCTGCGATGTTACAAATATTTTGTTATTGGAAAGCATGCAATCCCACCAAAAATGATCGCATGCCCTCTGATAAGACATGGCAGTTGGGGTCTGTCACATTTAAAAGCACTGTAATGCAATTATCCCACGTGATCGAAAGAACCTGAGAATTGTGCCAGTTTGACCTACACCTAAACAGTGCAAATTTCTGTATGTTTAACTTTGGGCTGCTGTGAAAATTTCAGTATATTGTAAAGTTTAAAGGGTCACTATACTATATACCATACTGAAAGAACTTTACATTTTCTGAAACTACAATTTGAGATAAGTAAAATGGTGGTACTCGCATATTTATCTGTGCTTGCTTTGTCATTAAATTATTAATGTTTAGTAAATACTCCTAATTCCCCCCACCCTTACTTACTGTCTTCATGTAGTGGCTGGCATGGGTCAAATATAATTTCTGATTCTGGAGTGACAGGTCTTTCTTTGTAAATGCTGTGATTTCAAATGATGATTTCTCAATCTACAGCTCAGATTTAAAATCTGCAGTTTTGAATCAATGGGAATTTGTGAAAATTTTTTTTTTTTTTTTTTTAGAGTAAAACAAACTTTTTTGTGATATTGTAAATAGAATTGTATGTTGTATTTTTGCGATCCAATTGCGATGTGCACAACGCATGCCAGTGGTGGGCAATGTAGCAGAACACAGTGGGGGGGGGGCAAATTGGTGCGGATCGCATGCATTACGATTAAGGGCTTTTAACCAAATTGCCAGCGCAGCGTACACAGAAATGCATTGCCAAATGGCAATGTGTTTCTTGTGCATTGCAGTGGGGTCTCCGTCTTTAAAGGGGAAGTTCAGTGCAAATACATGTACTTTTCAGAAAAAAGAGCTGTATTTTTTCATCCCAATGACCTTAACCTGCCAATTCAGCATTGTGTCTGTGTATAAATAAATGTTTATGAAATACAAGACTCATAGTTGCCAACATTCTCAAAAAAATTCTAGGGACACATTTTTAAAATTGTTGTGTGCCACCACAAGTTTAGCCCCTCTCCAACTTTCAGTTCACGCTCACTTTTAATGGAAAGATAGACAGAAAGACAGTAATAGACAGACGCACAGAAATAGCTAGGAAGAGATAGACCAACAGAGATAGAGAGAGACACATAGGGAGAAAGAGACAGCTAGAGGGACAGACAGACGCTAGAAAGACAGATAGTTAGATGAATGACAGCTATAGGAACAGACAGAGCTAGAGAAACAGAGATAGATAGATAGATGATAGATAGATAGATAGATAGATAGATGATAGATAGATAGATAGCAGAGTTAGATAGATAGATAGCAGAGTTAGATAGATAGATAGATAGATAGATAGCAGAGTTAGATAGATAGATAGATAGATAGATAGATAAGATAGATAGATAGATAGATAGATAGATAGATCATGATAGATAGATAGATAGATAGCAGAGTTAGAAGATAGATAGATAGATAGCAGAGTTAGATAGTAGTAGATAGATAGCAGGTTAGATAGATAGATAGATAGATAGATAGCAGAGTTAGATAGATAGTAGATAGATAGATTAGATAGTAGATAGATAGATAGATAGATAGATAGATAGATAGATAGATATAGATAGATAGATAGATAGCAGAGTTAGATAGATAGATAGATAGATAGATAGATAGATAGATAGATAGCAGAGTTAGATAGATAGCAGAGTTAGATAGATAGATAGATAGATAGATAGATAGATAGATAGATAGATAGATAGATAGCAAGGTTAGATAGATAGATAGACAGATAGCAGAGTTAGATAGATAGATAGCAGAGTTAGATAGATAGATAGATAGATAGCAGAGTTAGATAGATAGAAAGCAGATAGATAGATAGATAGATAGATAGCAGAGTTGTTAGATAGATAGATAGATAGATAGATAGATAGATAGATAGCAGAGTGTTAGTTAGATAGATAGATAGATAGAAGATAGATAGATAAGATAGAAGATAGCAGAGTTAGATAGATGAAGATAGATAGCTAGAGATCGATAGATAGATAGATAGATAGATAGATAGATAGATAGATAGATGTAGATAGATAGATAGATAGCAGAGTTAGAGTAGATAGATAGATAGATATATAGATAGCGAGGTAGTTAGATAGATAGATAGATAGATAGATAGATAGATAGATAGCAGAGTTAGATAGATAGATGAGATAGATAGATAGTAGATAGATAGATAGATAGATAGATAGATAGATAGATATGATAGATAGATGATAGATCGATAGATAGATAGATGATAGATAGATAGATGCAGAGTTAGATAGATAGACATACAGATAGATAGAACTAGATAGGCATACAGAGCTAAAGTAACACAGGCAGAGATAGATCACAAACCTCAATTGTGTTCAGGGCAGAGAGATCAACAGGACTGCACTTCCCCTCCCCTTCCTAACGTGCACACAGAACGTGAGACTGACTGTAATTCGATCTCTCACCTGCGGAGGAGGAGAGGATCTGAAAGTAGTGAACATTGAGGGGAAGGCTTTAAATTCAAAACCACATGCACGCTGCTTGTCCAGATCGGGACATTTACCGGGACATCAGAAGATCGGGGCGTGGATTTTGTTGAACCATGCAAAATGGGCTTTGGGGGCCCATTCTTAAAGCCGGGGGGGGGGGGACTTTGGATGGGGGACTGGGGGGGGGGGACTGTCCGGGTTAATCCGGGGGGGGGGAAGGGACTGTTGGCAACTATGCAGACTTCCTGTTTGCTGGATCCCTATTAGAGACCGTTATGGTCTAAATAGCACCTAGGTTTATTCAGTTGCTCAGTAGAGATCTGAGCATGTTTGACCCATCCAACAGCCAATCAGTAGAAATTACTTTTAGGAACATTCCAAGGATGTGGTGCATCCTGGGAAGAAGAAGGATCGTTAGAACCTGGAATGTCAGCTCACTAATGTCAACAGCAGGGAATAGCAAGGGGTATGAAATCAACTGATTTTTTAAAATGGAAGAGAATATGTAGAATAACTAGGTATGCATTACACAAACTAACAATTTAACAAATATTGATAATTTCCACTGAACTGTCCCTTTAAGAAACTCTATATCAATTCAGATTTCTGAGATCCGTTTTCTGACCAGTTCAGAGACTGTGAGTTTTATTAGTGACTTTGTTTATAATATTTGTCATTTTTATTTGCTAAACATAAACTCTTTATGACCTATGGAGCAGTTAACCCAGTAAAAGGCAAAAAAAAAATCACATAGGAAAGTTAGTATAACTTGCACCAGAAAGTTGAATGTAATAATTCAAAACAGTAACCAAGCAACCCAAGTGAAACACCCATTCATTTAGGATTTAAATGAAAACACCATTTTTTCTATACTTATCTCACCTTTTGTATTCTACATATTCATCAATCGCCTGAGCACCCCCCTGGAACTGCAGTCTCTCCATTACTACCTGTCAGCTGCAGCTTGGAAACCAGAAGTTTTCTGTCTAGTTCCTGTAGTGCAGGAGGTGATGTCACTGCACCATGTGACAGCCTTAATCAGAGGGCTGAAACAAGAGCCATAGACAAGAAGGGAGGAAAGTAGAGGGGGAGCAGAAACCAACCAGGAATGCGAACACTGGCTTAGATGCTAAGCAATGCTTTGAGGGAGAGGGACTGAGAGAGGGAGTGTAATTTAATGCCGGCTAGAGGCATAGGGAGGAACCATAACTACAACATTTCAATATAGCTGCTCACCTGTAAATTCTATTTAAAAAATGAATGTATTGTGAAGAGCCAAATTCCTGTTCTTTCTATTTATTCTTTTTCTTCTGTTTTATTCTTCCACTATTTTAGACTGTATCTCCTCCCACAGTTTCTGAGCTGGAGACATGAAATTCGGTACAGTCTTGCGGGGCATATAGGAGAAGTGTGATATCTTCTAGCTAAGGAATCTGCGGAAGCGTTACGGCTTTATCTGCAAATTTCTGGACGTTTTTTCCCATAGACTATAATGGTAACAATCCTCAAATGTGGATATTTCAAAACAGTTTGTTTCATGGTCATAAATACAAATGGTGATACCCCCAACCCCCCACACAGACACAGGTACACCCACCTACTGACCTACTTTTCCATTTCCATGGAAGCTTTATTTAAAGGGTAACTATAGTCAAAAAACTAATTTTGATTAATCATCCATAAAATTTAGTTAGTATGCTTGCAAAAACACAAACCCCCAACCTCACATTCCAACCTGTTTCAGGTACACACACCTACTGACCTACCCTTTGTTTTTTTAGCCCCAAACCCGACACAGGTAAACACTTACTTACCTATCCCTCCATTACTGTTGCAGTCATACTTAAAGGGTAACTAAAGTCAAAAAAATAAATTTTGACCAATCATCAAAAAAGTTTGTTTTTTTTTAACCCCCAACCCGACACACACCTACTGATCTACTTTTCCCTGGTCCTGCACGGCAGGTGAATACATAGGGTTAATTTCCCTATCTCACTTGCGTGCAGGAAAGCTTAAAAGCTCCTCCCTCCCCCCTCCTCCTTACGTTAATTTTTCCTGCTTGTGTGCAGGTAGGATCGCGGCTCCCCCCGCTAATACGCCGGAGGTCTCTCCTCTCTTTCCTCACGGCAAGTCCTGCACCAATCATTCATGAGAGGGCAGGAGGGGGTTTTTCATCAAGCTTGTACCCCAGGTGTCACGGCTCACTTCACGAAGGGGCGGGGCTTAATGACGTCATCGCGCCGGCGCGAATTTAAACAGCCTAGCGCGCAGAAAATCTTCCCTGCAAAGTCAGTATTTCAGTGGAAGACAAACACGCTGTTTTTTTCTACTTACTGCCTGTCTTCAACAAATTAGCTTGCCTGTTGCTGTAAGTAGAGTTGGACTCCAGACCTCAGAGGTTCACAGAGTTCACTCTTGTGCCCTCTGTCAAAAATTGTCTGCTCATCTAATTGAAATTATTTTTTTCTGTTTGCAGTACTGCCATGAGCTCCTCCAAACGCTACAGGTCTGAGTCCAGGGGGTGAGTCTTTATAAAAGAGAGTGGTACTTCAACAAAGCTGTACTTAGAATTTTCTGATGTACTGTTCATATGTCTTTCAGTTCTTCCCCGGATTCAAGGGACCGTTCGTCTTATTCCCGGAAGTCCAAGAAAAACGAGTGTGCATTGTGCTACAGTTTCGCTGTTCAGGGAAAAAATCTATGTGAAGACTGTTTGGCAGATAAACGGCCTCCGCCTACTTTGGAACAAATAGCCGAGGTGGTTAAAAGTATTATGCAGTCCAATGCAGAGGTAGTATGCAACAAAAATGTGGAACCAGCACCAGAAAAGGTATTAGCCGCAACAAGTGGCGAACCATCAGGGATTCCAACCTACCAGCTTCACAGGAGTATCAATGATGAAAATTCAGACAGTGATGCAATGGGCGATGATTCAGTACTATCCCCCATATTCAATCAAGACACTATGGATCACCTTATTGCCAAAATGAGAACATCTCTGAAAATTCCGTCAATAGTTACCCATACAAATGAAGAAGACCTTATGTTTGGGGGCAATGTACAGTCTAACCTTAATTTTCATTTCCATCCACAAATTCAAAGTGTCATTCGCAAAGAATGGGAATCTCCAGATAGGAAATATGGTCTCTCTCAAAATTTCCTCAGTCTTTATCCTTTTTGTCCTGAAGAGGTCAAAATCCTGGAAGATCCTCCCAAAGTCGATACAGCGATAGCCAAGATGGCTAAGAAAGTTGCTCTGGCCACAGAAGACTCTACCTCTCTTCGAGATCCAATAGATAGAAAGGAAGAGACGGCGCTCAAAAGAGCGTTCTCTACAGCAGGTATTGCTATGAGACCATCCATAGCCATTACTAACCTAGCGAGAGCTAACCGTATGTGGCTACAGGAGCTGGAGCAAGCCATCAAAACCGGTACAAAGAAAGAGGATATTCTTTCTTCGCTACAGGATATAAAGCTAGCAAATGATTACATGGCCGAAGCCTCTATGGACTCTGTAAAATTGGTCGCTAACTCCATGGGTCACGCAATTATAGCCAGGCGCACACTGTGGTTAAAACAGTGGCGTGCAGATACGCAGTCCAAACAAGGACTGGCAGTTATTCCTTTTGAAGGTAAGCTTCTATTCGGCTCGAAGCTGGAAGATCTGATAGAGAAGAATTCGGCCAAGAAGAGCCTTCCACAGTCTTTCAAAAATCAAAGACCGGGGACCTCATCCCAAAGAAATATGGGGTTTCGCGAAGCCAGACAGTACAGACCTGGCAGACCTTCTTCGCAGAGACCTTTTTGGTCCAGCTCTAATCAGAATGCGCAACATTCCTTTCGTGGGGCTAGAGGAGCTAAGTCAAGAGGCAGACCCTTATGACTATGTTCAGAGGATTGGTGTGGGAGGTCGTCTGAGTTACTTCAGCCACATATGGGGAGACAGTATTTCAGACAAATGGGTGCTAAAGACCATCAGATTGGGTCTTCGGTTAGAATTCTCGGTCACCCCAAATTCAAACAGGTTTCTAAAGTCCAGAGTTCCTTTCTCATTGGAAGCCAAAGCTCTGATGCTACAAGAGCTGCAAAGGCTCAAGAGGGAGAAGATAATAGAACCTGTCAATCCAAAGAGTCAAATGAAAGGAATTTACTCTTGGATTTTCCTAAGAAGAAAGAAGTCAGGAGAAGCCAGACTGATCCTGGATCTTCGATATCTGAATACTTTTCTACAACAAGAAAAGTTCAAAATGGAGACGTTGAAATCTATATCTCAGCAGATAAACCACCTAGACTGGATGGCCAAGATAGACTTGCACAGTGCTTACCTACACATCCCATTTTTTAAACCCCACAGAAAATATCTAAGGTTCTGCATACTGGGTCAACACTGGCAATATACAGCTCTTCCTTTCGGGCTAACTTCAGCCCCTCGTGTATTCACCAAAATACTTGTTCCACTAATAGCAAAATTAAGAGTCCAGGGGGTTCAGGTATTCGCCTATCTGGACGACATTCTGGTAAAAGCAAGGAGCAAGTCGCTACTGAAAGAACATCTACAGATTACGGTGAATTGTTTAGAAGAGCATGGCTGGATCATCAACACAGAGAAGTCGTGCCTACAGCCATCTCAGAATATAATATACCTGGGGGTGGTTCTAGATTCTCTGGAACAACAGATCTATATCACAGAAGAGAGGAAACTCGACATCATCAGCAGAATAAAGAACCTGGTAAAGTTTCCATTTTCAACAGCATTAGACTGTCAACAAGTCATAGGGAAACTGGTCTCTTCGACGGAGTCTGTGAAGTGGGCCATGCTACACCTCAGAAGTCTACAGATAAATCTGTTACAACAGTGGAAAACATCGGAGAATCCTCATCAACTAATTTTTCTCCCCACAGTACTGAGGGAAGAGCTGAAGTGGTGGCTAAATCCAGCCAATTTCAAGCCAGTATCTATAGCCCTTTCCAGCAAGATCATAATTACTACAGACGCGAGCCCAGTGGGCTGGGGAGCAATCTGTCAGGGGAAAAAAGTCCAGGATACATGGACCTTGATTCAGAGAGAGAGGTCTCAGAACATGAGGGAGCTGCTAGCAGTGTGGCTAGCAATGAAGGCCTTCTATTCTCGAATCTCAAAGAAGTCACTGGTGATACTGTCGGACAATTCGTCTGTAGTATCATACATAAACAAGAGTGGAGGAACACGCAGCAAGAGTTTGTGGGATATGACGAAAACCATTCTGACTTGGGCAGAACACAACTTGATGAGCATCCAAGCGATTCATATCCCAGGGACAACAAACAAATTAGCAGATTATCTCAGCCGGAATTTATTCCATCCGAACGAGTGGAGTCTGGATATAAAAGTATTCAACAGGATATGCCAGTACTGGGGCACTCCGTCCATAGACTTGATGGCATCGAGAAAGAACCACAAGCTGCCGAAATATTGCTCCTGGACCCAGGACAGTCAGGCTTGGGCAGTGAATGCTTTCTCCATTTCCTGGAAGTTCCCCCTGGTCTATGTGTTTCCACCATTCCCTATAATCATGAAAACGCTGAAGAAAATTCAGGAAGAGAAAGTATTAGCTATAGTTATCCTTCCCTGGTGGCCAAGGAGACTCTGGTTTCCGTGGGCGCAAACTCTAGCCATTCAACCTCCACTCCATCTACATCAAACCCAGAACCTTCTGTCTCAAGGCCCGTTCAAACACCAAAATCTTCAGAAACTGAACCTCAAGGCTTGGTTGTTGAAAGGGAAGCAATGATAAAAAAGGGCATGGCCAGTAAAACGGTAGATACTCTTCTAGCGTCAAGAAAACCTGTTACATCGAAAAGATACTACAAAATATGGGACGTTTTTTCTACCTGGTGTCTGGCAAAAGGGCTAACACCTTTAGAGGCTTCCACAGAAAATCTACTAGATTTTCTTCAAGATGGGTTAGAAAAAAAGCTGAGTCTCTACACATTAAAGAACCAGGTGTCAGCAATCTCAGCAATTAGACAAATCAAGTATGCATTTGACCCTCTGGTGATAAGGTTCTTCAAAGGAGTCCAACATCTTTTTCCCAAAAGAAAATCCAAAGTTCCTCCATGGGACCTTCAGTTAGTACTAAAACATCTGGGAAAGAGTCCTTTCGAACCTCTAAGTGAGTCAAGTTTGAAAAATCTTACTCTTAAGACGTTATTTCTGGTGGCCATAACCTCTGCCAAAAGAGTAGGGGAAATTCGAGCACTTAGAGTGTCTCCCCCCTTTCTGACTTTTTTGAACGATAAAGTCATGCTCAGACCAGATCCAGCATTTTCAGCTAAAGTCATAGATGAGAGACATCTCAATGATGACATAGTTCTACCATTCTTCAAAGAAACCAAGGAAGATGGTAATGAGAGGGTAAACCCTCTTGATGTGGGCAGAGCGTTGGAAACATACAAAGAACGAACGCAGCCGTTTCGTAAGACAGATGCTCTGTTTATCTTCTTTGAAGGGAAGAATAAAGGAGAACAGCCGTCTAAAGCTACGATAGCCTCATGGCTCAAAGCAATTATAAGGCAAGCATATCTTGACAATATGGCAGTACAATGTCCAGAGAGAATAACTGCACACTCCACCAGGGCAGTTTCCACCTCATGGGCCTTTTCGGCAAGGGTGCCTCTGGAAGATATATGTAAAGCGGCCACCTGGTCGTCCTCAGACACTTTTCTGAGACACTATAGATTAGATGTATTGTCTCAAACTCAGTCGCAATTCGGTAGTAAGATTATCGAAGCGGCAATAAATAAAACTTGATATATTGTTAAAATTGAATCCCGCCCCTCTTCTGATTATTTCTGGCTTGTTAAATCCCTATGTATTCACCTGCCGTGCAGGACCAGGGAAAATAGAAAATTTACTTCATACTCACCGTAATTTTCTTTTCCTGGTCCAGGCACGGCAGGGGAATACACCCTCCCCTCTAACTGTGTAAGCAGTAAAAATTGACGTAAGGAGGAGGGGGGAGGGAGGAGCTTTTAAGCTTTCTGACGCAAGTGAGATAGGGAAATTAACCCTATGTATTCCCCTGCCGTGCCTGGACCAGGAAAAGAAAATTACGGTGAGTATGAAGTAAATTTTCTATTATCCATTACTGTGGCAGCCATTTGTAAAGGGTAACTAAAATAAAAAAAATAATTTTTGATTAATAATCCAGTTTGTTTTATTAAATTCCAACCTGTTTCAGGTACACACGCCTACTTACCTACCCTTCCATATCCATGGCAGCCACAAAAAAAAACATTGACCAATCATCAACAAAGTTTGTTTTTTTTAACCCCCAACCTGACCCAGGTGCACACAACTACTGACTTGCCCTTCCATTTCTGTGACAGCATACTTAAAGGCTAACTAAAGTCAGAAAAACTAATTTTAACCAATCACCAACAAAGTTTTTTTTTTTTAACATATGAAGTTTGATTGTAGAAAAACGCACTCCATTAGACTTTTAACTCAGTTTATTCGTGACATGCTTGCGTGCACAACATTTCAGGGTCTTCCCCCCTTCCTCAGGTGCATAAATACAACACACGTAGCACCAAATTAAATACATGTGCCCCTACCCCTTCCCTTTGTTTTTTTAACCCCTGACCTCACCTTCACAGGTTGCCACTGGAATTCTCTTCCATGTTAGATGTTAGAGACCTTGTGCTCCTCCACCTTCTGTATGAGAATGCCCCACAGATGAGAATGTAGGAGCTGTCTTCCTGTCCAAAAGGTTGCAGCCTCCGGGAGGGATGGTGACATGCACAGGGGAGCCCTTTCCCCCCCTCCACCCGATCCCTCCCTGGCTGGAATTCATGTAGCGTTAATTCCTTTAGGTATCTTGCAGGCCATGCTCTCCCACCCCCAACCGCTATATTTGCGCTTAAAAATCTTTCCAAACTCCACTTACAGATACTCGCCTCCATGGCATTTGTATTGATGGCAGCCACGGCTGTAATTGGCTGCCTGCTTGTAGTTCCGGCAGGCAGGGGAGCCGGACCACAACGACACTGGAACAAGGAGCTGTCAGTAGTGTTTTAAAAAATATAGAATTTGGGGGTGGGAGGGCATGGCCTACAATATATCAAATGTCAAAAGTTATTTCAGAGGGTGAAGATGCCCTTTAAAGGACAACAATCCCTTTCCCACCCTCTCTCTCTGGTGAAGACCCAAATCATTAGGTCTTTACCCCCTGGGTTTAGCCTGTATAATGCGTATGAAGCTTTAATACTTTCCTTCGTGTGGCCCCCTCGATCCACCCCCCATTTGGCCAAGGGCCAGACCACCAATAGTGGAGAGAGGTAGGCACATGAAGATAAGTATTAAAAGTTTGTTCTGATTATACAGGCCAAACCCAGGGGTGATGACCTAATTGTTTAGGCCCTCACCCTAGGATCAACTGGCCAAGAAAAGAAGAGGAGCCATGTTGAAGTAAGTATAAGTGTGCTTTAAATTTTATATCCTAATAGTTTTTTTTATCATAAAGTGTATATAGGTGGTATTCAGTTAAAGGGAATGTTCAGTGGAAAATATCAATATTTAAAAAATTATTAGTTTATATTATGCATACCTAGTTATTATAGATTCTTTTCCATTTTGAAAAAGCAGTTACATTTGTACCCCTTTCTATTCCCTGCTGTTGACATTAGTGAGCTGCTATTTCAGGTTCTAACGGTCCTTTTTCTTCCCAGGATGCACCACATCTTTGGAATGTTCCTAAAAGTAATTTCTACTGATTGGCTGTTGGATGGGTCAACTGAATCAACCCAGGCACTGGGTCAAGGGCAAGGCAATAATGGTCTCTATTAGGGGTCCTGCAAACAGGAAGTTAGTATTTCGGAAGCATTTATTTATACACAGACACAATGTTGAATGGGCAGGTTAAGGTCATTGGGAAGGGAAAATACTGCTCTTTTTTCTTATAAGCATATGTATTTGCACTGAACTTCCCCTTTAAACTGAACTTTCGGAAAGATTACTAGCGAACCTTCTTCAAGAACCAAGCCACTAGGGAAACTTCTTCAAGAACCAAACCTCAAGTAGTCCAGTTGATCTACTGTATCTGAATGCCACAGATATACCATGACCTGGATAAATGTGAACCTTCACAAGCACCATAAAGTGTACTTTAAGTGGTGTAGTTGCAGAACCAAAAGTAGTAAATGCAAAAAAAATTAAGTAATTAAGTAATTGGCCCAAGACTGACTAACTCTGTAAACACAGGCCAATCTCTTGGCTCAATTTACCAAAAAAAATTGTGGTGGGTGGATCAGGCCAACATATTGCCCATTGCCCAACATAAGCCATCTGATCATGCTTTTTTCAATGAGCTTTATGAATGACTGGGGCATAATTACAGCATAATAACAAGTATGAGCACATTAATTCCATACAGACTATTAATCGGCTGCACTATTTACAATTTTTGAGGATGCACTTTTTACAATCCCATAAGTCTGGCTCAGGTCTCAAGTCCAGAAGTCTTATGGATTAGAACCAAAAGTTCCACAAGTTATACAGGCATATGGTCTCCAGATTTCTGTTTTCACATTATTCGCTGGGTTTTGATTTAGAAATATTTATAAAATCGGACATAATAGAGATCTGCAGTAATTTTGTTTACCCATTATGGATCTAATGTGGGCAATGTGTATACAACCTGGCAGTCCAGTTATAGCACCTAAACCACTGGCAGCAATATAGTACCAACCATATTATAGAAGATGGATAGCGCCATTTTAGCCACCATTTAAAGCATGGGGAATTAAGAAATGTTTGAACAGCCATTATAACTTAAAGAGGAACTGTGGTCCAAAAATGACTTTAGGTAAATTAATAGGAATTTCTCTCCTGAGAGTTTTTGCAATTATTTCCATTGTTTATTTTACATAGTTTTGAAGATATTTACATTTTTGTGTGTGATATGGCTGCAGCATCACCAGGTCCCCTGCACTTCCTGCTCTGAAACCTGTCAGTAAATCTGCCCTGTGTCTCCTCCCCTTTTGCAGCCCCCCTGGTCCCTTCCACTCATGGACCCCATGGTCCCTCCAGTTGCAGGCCCCCCTTGGCCCATTCCCTTACAGCCCTGTGTGGCCCTGCCCACTCACAGGTGTCATGGCCCCGCCCACTCGCGGAGTGCCGTGGCCCGCCAACTCGCGGGTGTCTAAGCCGCCCCCCGAAAACTCTGTGGAAACAGCCTTTTGAGGCAGAGTGAGAACTCTGTTTTCACATAGTGAGAGAGAAGGGCTGTAGATTCCCGTATCTTCTCTGCAGCTGCAGGTCCTTCACACAGCAGAGAGGAGGAGGGACTTCCTGTCACACTGAGGGAGTCTGAGGCTGCGCTCGCTGGCAGCACTGTGCAGGAGAAGCCTTAGGAATGTCACATGTCAGCCTCCCACCCATTAACTTTCTGGTCAGTCATTTCTGTATATCTTGGGCTGTGGAGCACGTAGAGAGGTGGTTGATGGCTCGTTTTAAAGGTAGGAAACTGGCCTTTCATTTAAACTCAACTTGTTTGGAGACCTCCGTTCCCCTTTAAGATTTCTTCTCATTTGAAAAGAAACAACCTAAAGAATGAATGTCACATTAAACCTAACACATTACAAAGTACACATTGTTTTGTGACAATGGTCAGTATTATTTTTATTGCCAAGCAAATGCCAAGGACATTAGTCATTCATTATAAGGCACAACAATGCTTACTGTTTTAAAACCAATAGTTAACACTGTTTAGCTAAGGTAATCAATAAAGAAACACTGTGATTTATCAGAATTCCACAGCACCTGCAACATTACTATTTTAGCAGTTGGGGAATGCTTTAATAAGGATTTGTCTTTTTTGTTCCTACTTGACAGTGTAAAGATACATTCCCTCCACCCAACACACACACAAAAAAACCTTAATAAGCAGTTATTCTAGCTACCTGCTGAGCAATAACATTCCATGCAGAAAATGGTAAACCATTCCCCACCTTGGAATTTAAAAAAGCCTGTAAGCACTGTTTACACAATGCTAGTGTAGGCCAAATACTGTGGCCAATCTGCTCAAGAAGCATTCAAAAGAACAGCATGTGAGCACAAACATTGGTAAAGGCATCAATAAATGTGTTTTCTTTACCTTGATTGTACCCAGCTCATGGACACCATGTACTAGATATACTAGTGTTTTCTGTACAAAAGATTTGTTAAATTGCCAATAATGTTAGAAGGCCATGTTCACTCCTCATATGAAAGATTCCATTTAGGCAAATCACACCCCAAAACCACAAGAGTTACAAAGCTGACAGGTGTAGAATTAGCCTGTTAAATAGCAAAATGTTCTTCTCATTCTTTCTGCCTCTCAAAAGGTTTCTACCTCCTCTGCAAGCTATTTTACAGGCTTGCACATGTCATGACAGACAGATACTAACTGAAAGAACCAGTAAGCAGAGGCAACTGATTATCATGCAGAATTTTAGGATAATTATACATGCCCCAGCTAACTATGGCAGTTTTGGGGTTTGGGGGAGGTGATTTACCTAGATACATTTACCTAGATACATGCCGGGAGTTCAGTGCGGCGGAGGAAAGAGGGAAGGTAAATAATGTTTGGGGCACTTTCTAAAATAATAAATATAGCGGTTGGGGCTGGGGGGACAGGGGAAATTTTATATATAAAGGGTTGTATGCTAGGGGGAGGGAATCCTAATCGAGAGGGAGGGGGAGAAGGGCTGCAGTACGCATGCCAAACTTCTCCCGGAGGCCAGATAGGAGGCAGAGTCCTATATGGACTCTGCTATCCTCCTGGTGGGCAGTTTTTGGGACTTGGGGGGGGGGCGACTACCAGAGGACAATCTGGAGGTGGGATGTGAGGTAAGGATTTTATTTCACTACATGATGGGGCTTTTACTGGGGGGGATTATAGTTTTGGGGGTGGACATGCCCTTTAAGCGGTGGAGTTGTCCATTAAGCATGGTACACATCATGCAATATTTCCTCCGAACCGACCATTCAGCTCTTCCAACCAGTCGGCCAGGAGGAAGAATTGTTGGTTGTGGAAAAAATGGCTGCGGCTGACAGTTTGCTGCAACAGCAAATGGGTTTCAGACATGTCTGATTGTTTGTTCCTCCGGTTCGGACAAACAGTCGGTCATGTCCGAAATACCATGCAATTATTTTGGCCAATCGACCGAAACACCATTGGTCGATCAGCCCGAAATATTGCACAGTGTGTACCATGCTTTAAATGGCTTCTTCTCACTTGGCTTTAAATGCACATGTTGAAGATAAAGTGCATCTTTCCTTTTTAGAGCAGAGCTCACTTTAAAACAAAGTGCTCCTAAATTGCATTGTGATGACAATTATACAAATGAATGTAAAGCTTGACAGAAGTTTAAACAAAGCATTCCTAACAAAGATCAATGCTCTAGGGCTGCTTTCAATGGTAAATGGGTAACTTTAATGGTGGGGTGAATATGCCACACTGGGCTACTAATAAGGAAAACCATATCCTCTTCAGAGGGTGACCGTTTTAGAAATTGCTACATACCAATTTTCACAAGTAACTATTTGCCAAGTGGACATATGAACTAATTAGCAAAATTTTTTTCTAATCTCAAATTACAAATAAAGTTCCAAAGTTGTTTTAACAAATTGTTAAAAAGCCTATCTGAAACTGTATTAACTTGCGACACACAGGAGTGCCTTGAAAATGCATTCCAACAATGTGGAGGACCTAAACTTTATTTGTCAAGTATACACACAGATAACCACTGCAACGTATCTACAGTTATGCTGACAAGTAGTGCAAATAAATACATTCTTTGGGTCACACTTTCAAAAAAAAAAAATTTAGCTCAAACAAAGTTTCTATGTAGCAAAATATAATATACAGAATATACTTTATATTATAGGTTCTAATAAATTGTTTTTTTTAATTTACAGCACTAAGATTATAATCTAGAACAACAAAGTAAATTTTTAATACACACACAGCTAAAAAAACATGTAATAGTTGGGAAAAATAAAATACTATAAATGTATGGCCAATATTCTCTGGATTGCATCAGCGCTGCTTAGAACACTGCAGATTTCTTAGCAAATGAAATAAAGCATTGCCTTAACTAAAAAATACCAGTTGAGAACTTTAATTTGCAATGTTCCTGGAGTTCTCAAAAAATCCTTGAAATGATGCTCCCCTGCTATCTTCTGTTCCCGGGCGTGTTCACACGTTTACTTGTAGATAGTGGGATAAGATTCCCTGTCGTGCTGTTGGTGCTGTTACTAGATGAACCGTTCACTACAAAGTAGTCAATTTTGTTCTCTAGTTTCCCAAGGCGCTGCAGAATGTCATCTAAAAGTACAGCAATTGTTCTCTTCAAATCCGCTGTGTTTAAGGGAGGAGGAAAAAAATAAATAGTTTGCTGCAAAAGTATTCAAATATAATCATTTGTTTACATTACTATAAAATGATAATTGCCATATAAGTGGGCATACTCTGTGGCAAGGTTTAAAGGGCATATCCCACCCCCAACCGCTAAGTCCGTTTGTTCAAAAATGCTTCAGAACTCTACTTACAATCTATCGATCCCCCGGTGCTCTGATCTCAGCCCTCTGCTTGCTGGAACTGCAAGCAGGGGCCGGATTGGCAACCGCGTCTTTAATTGGATGAGGGGCAGCTGCCGCAATACAGAATGCCTGGGGAACGAAGGAGTGTAAGTAGGTTTCTGCAGCTTTTTTAAACAAATGGACTTAGCAGTTGGGGGTGGAATAGGGTACCCTACCATATCGTAAGTGGTAGGGCACCCGGCAGCAAAGAGGGCAGGGAGGAGGGGAAAGGGCTTCACTGCACATGCTACTGTCCTCTCAAAGGAGGAGGACGCCCCACTACACAGTGGGGCCAGTATGGCGTTTAAATTTTAATTTTGGGGGTGGACATGCTCTTTAAGAATAAGTGTATTTTGAGCAATTCATACAAAAATCTTGGGAGGTTTTTCCTTTATAATTTCCTTTACAATGGTGTTCATCCCACTCACAGATTTCTTGTTAACTGTGATTATAAAGAAATCAACAATGTGCATGTGCTGGGGACCAAAAAGAATGCACAACTTAACCACCAACTTTCATGTAATAAAAGGTTTACACTCCAGCAAAATTTAAAGCCAAGACAGTCAGGGCCGGCATTTGGGCAGGGGACCCCCAATTGCACAGGACCCCTATAGACTTCAGGCCCCCCCCAGAAAATACCCAATGCCAGTGGTTGTACTGCCACACCAAAACTCTGGAGCTCAGCTGGGTCCATATAGTGGTGCTTTTTTGGCCAGGGCCCCTTTTTGCCTAGAACCGACACTGAGTACATGAGTGTCATAGACAATGAACGTCCACGGTCGGCATTATGGTTGGTTAGGACATATGGAGAATTACCCTCTGTTGGCATCGGCTCCCTTTAGTTTAAAGTATAGAGCCGATACAGTCAGCCCATGTATGGCCGCATGGCCGACCAATCCCCATACAGAGTATGGGCGAACGTTCGGTTCCGTGTGTGCGGTTCCCTTCACAATGTACTGACAGGTATCAAATGTGATCTGTCGGCACATTGCGATGGAAATCGCATGTGTATGGCCACATTTAAATTTGTTCTGTTAAAGGGTATCTCCACTGAGGAAAAAGCATTTTTTTTTTTGGTTTATTTTAAAGTACACAATCCCCCAACCCTCCCCCTACCTTTTTTTTCAGAATTCCCCTTCATTTGTTTGCAGCAGCATGGGAAAGTTGTACTAGCTCCTGGGGTGTGTCTTCTCCTGTGCTGGGAGTGCTGTCACTCAATGTGCATCATCATGGTAGCAGACACACCCACTTGGCTGCAGTAAAGAAATCCTTTCCTCACTGACTCTCTTAAGTTCATTTTTACAGCTGATCATGCAGAGAGAGACAGGGGAGTAAAAGTTAAAACCCTCTTTCCACAATACTGTCACAAAGGCAGGGGTACTTGTGTTGTTTTCAATAAAGATTTTTTTTGTGTCTAAAGCTAGGTACACACAGTCCAGATTTCTGAAAGATGACAGACAGGATCTGCAAGCGAGCGTTCTCCCTATGAGAACTGATGGAAATTTTCGACCTTTCCCGAACGCGCTCGTTCGGGAAACGAACGTACACATAACGATAAAGCCCCGATACCGTCGGATCCGACGGTATCGGGGCTTTATCGTTACTGTGTGTATCCAGCTTAACTCTGAGAGGGGTGGTTGAAAAAGTGATTAATTTTATAGGAGATGCTGGGAATATGAGGCAGATGTGAGAGGGTGTATTGGGAGAGAGAAGAAGGTAGTACCTGATTACTCCTCCGTTAATTAGTGAACTCAGCAATCTACTGTGACGGTCATGTGATTATTCCTCCATTAATCAGTGTGTGTGTGTGCGTGCTTGTGCGATTGACCAACCAGTTGGATCACACAGACAGCAGTCCAGACGGATCCTCACACATTCTGCGCATGCACTAAAGGAACATGTGCGTCGGATATTTCCCAAGCAGGCAGTCACTGAAATTGGGCAGACCTGCACCATCTACAGCGTTCAGGGAGAAACTCATTGGATTTCTTCCAAAACTAGAGATACCCTTTAAAATCAGTACTGCTCTGACCTGATGAAGAGGGTATAGCCCCTTTTTTGTCAACTAAATAAACTGTTAGGCTGAGGCTACACTACAATTCCCTTATTAGTGTGCATGCGAATCGCACTAAAAATGGTGATCACCTGCGCTCTGATAAGCAGATCGCAGTGCAGTGGACACCAACGTAGGTAATTTGGAGAGCCCTATAGCCCAAAACTATTGTGCGCTATTAACAGTTTGATCGGATTGTGCTTAAAAGCTCTCTAGTGTGGCCTAGCCCTTAGTTCTCAGGAGAAGTACTTTTTTACTATACATGGAGAGTAGAAGACAGCTGGGGAACAAAAGATAACTCAGAATTTCTCTTTACCAATGGATCAGGGATCAAGGTAAGTATTGCGAATCGAGGGGTGTTGGTTAATTTGGCTTTATACAAATTTTGGTTTTACAACACAATACATTCGTTCTAGGGCACCATTACTTATATTTGTAAGTTTTTTAGCAATATTTTTTGTCTGGGAAAAACCTCTTGAAGTTATTCTTTAACAATCTAAAGTAATGCACATTCAACTTACCATATCCTGCCATGGCGCCATTTCCACCATTCACTAGATCTTTGTTCTCCTCAGCCAAAGCTTTGACATATCTTCTGCTCAGTTCTAATATTTGATCTCTGAGCTCTGTACTACTCTGGTGTCTTGGATACTGAAATGTGTAGCGGAGCAGCATTAGTCCCCAAATGAATCCAAAGGCAAGCAGTAATATGCTCAGTTTCTGCGACACAGACTTTCTGGAGAATGTTAAGAACATGTTATTTTACACTCTGTTTTTGCATAGACCAAGAATCTGCTGTGCTCCCAGATTTTAAAATACACGGAGACTAATCTTGCAGTTAGACGTCTGTATGCAGCTCATCCTAGAAAAGCATTTCATCTTGCCTGTCGCTGTTCCTTTGATACCTAACAAAATGGATAACAATGATTAAATCTTACTGACTGGTATTTAGAGGTTTAAGAATGAGATCTATGCTGGTTCCCATCATCTAATTAATGATTATTCATAGATATTTTTTTTTCATTACATTTTGATTTTATGAATTCAAACTTGACCCTTTTTGTGACCAACTACCAATCAATAAACAATCAGTCGTCTGATGTCACTGTGATTGCAATCAGCAAAAAATGGCTGACCCGTCTGGCTGAAAATCTTCAGGTCCAATTGAACTGAATACCACAGATCTAACATTCAAATAGTTGCTGCAAGAAAATAGCACAGGCACCACTTATTAAATCAGCCCCTTGTTAATACTTATTTGTAGAGAAATTGACATTTACTATAATAACTGTACAAGAAAAAGAAAATGTCAACTGCAGGCCACCTACTGTATTGTGGTTGGTTGGAGCTGCAAATAAGGACTGTCTTTTACACATAGGCAGACTTCTTCCCTATACTACCCAACCCCCAACATATTTACCAATTTATATACAGATGGGTACCATAACCTGTAATTAATGTGTCACAGACAGTATTTGGGCCAATATCTATTGTTCTGTGTTATTTAAATATGCAGGATTGGCTACAATTTACCAGTAAGATGAGCCATTAGGGCTGAAATATTTACATGAGTGTACCAGCCCTAAGACGTTGGAATTGAAAAGAAAGTGCTTGAGATGAAATCTATACTGCACTGCAAAGAAAGAAGATTAGGAGAGGTTGGAATAACTACATTTACACCTATACTAATATACAGGTACATGGTTTTAAAAATGTTGAGTTTTACATTATACTTGCCCTGTATAGAAGTCAGGCCATGAAAATAAAACATTTCTATTGAAGAATGCGCTACTTGACACTAAATGCAAAATCTTGCTTAACTAATCCCTGTCTATTAAAACAAGAGCGCCCCTGTAACCATTTGCTATTCTTCTCTGTAATGCAACAGCAAGTAAATTCGGCAAAGTATAATCAGACGGATTTCTGTTCTAACCAGTTAACAAGTGACAATAACCTCACTCAGGTTCAATCATTGCTCCATTCATTGCTCCATGCTGGGCTTTTCTTATAGGCGAGAGATTAAAGACTTTTACTTTTACAGTTCAGGCTCTATAATTGGAAATCCTCACAGGGAGTTTAATAGTAAGCTGTCTGCTAGTGTGCAAGGGATTTCATAAACCGCAGGTATCAGGATCTTCTCAGGTTAGATTAATCATTCCATAAGAATAATTTTTGTACTGTGTAACTATGAGTTTATCTCCCTAAATTTTCTCCTATTACTTCCAGTAGTACTTTATTTATTGCTAGCATTAGTATTTTAAAAAGTCTTATACACAAAGTTATCACCACAACCTTTCCCAATACTATTACAATCAATATCTGTGGCAACCATGCTGTGAAGATCAATAATAAACTAGGAGTAAACAGTAAACAGTTTATAAGCTTATTTTTACAATGACTAATGCTGGCAATACATTACTAAGACATTAGAAAGATTTGGTGTTCGTTTGTCGGAAAGTGAGTATGTAATGTATGGGCTGCTTAAAAGTGGTCATACAGAGGTAAGAATCCTAAAGGTGCCCATACACTGTATACTCACTTTCTGATGTTACTGCCCCATTTGTGTGCATGACTGTTAGTTTTTTGCAATTGACTCAAGATCGCAAAATTAATGGGCCAGGTAGGAACATCAGAAGGTTAAAAAAAGGCAGGTTGACAATCTTCTATAGACATTCTATGAATTTGATGAACGAATAGCAAATCTATATAATGTCTTAATAGTGTATGACCGGCATAAGTATCCCAGGTAGATTTTCCTATCTGCTTGTGACCTCCTATGTCAGTAGTTAGTTCTCTCCTTTTAGGTATAGGTGTATTGATAGTGATCAAAATAGTGTAGCAGCTGTATATGGGAACATCAGCCCGGATTTACCAAATCATGCCAGAATTGGCCATTTAATCACTGTGTAATTCCATAGATAAAACTTCCTCTGTAACCTGAAACACTTCTATACCTTGTGATATTTCCTGTTTTACAAAAAATACTTTCAATTAAAAAACACCACGCATGGTTAGGGTTTGTGCATTTTGGAAATTAGGTTGAAGAATTGAGGCCAAAGGATACAATCACTACAGACCTGTGTAAAGCACTTCCAACTATTCAAACCAATACAACGGCACTTAAATTATTTTGTTTTATTTAAGTTTTAAATATCTGATTCAGTTTGTCCAGTATGACCAAGGCTGTAACTGTCTCACAGGCCATTTTGAACTACACACTGAATCTATTAAAAAGGATTCAAAGAAATATAATACTGAATACTAATTTGTATATTTATATTTGCATTTACAATGCAAGTCAAGTGTACTGTAAATCAGAGGACACCAACATTGCATAATCATCACACTTCTCTTTTTAGAGAAGTTTTAACCAGTGCCACATATGCAACTGCTCACATTTGCTTATAAATTTGTGGTCCGTGCAGGGAGTAAGCCAAAACTAAAGGCATTCAATTTGTAAACAGCATAAAAAGGCCAAAACTGTAATGAGTTTTCTAACCATCATCCGTGGCAACATTGCCACATTGCTACATTGCTACCAGTTTAAAAATGTTACTACTACACACCTTTCAGTAAATAAACCGGGAATTCATTGGGGTCTTCTTGTAATGGAAACTTAAAATAGCATTAGCTTGATTGTCTGCAGATTTGCCATACAAGTACGGACTGGGTTATGGACCAAAGTCTATTGAAAACATACCCCATCAACAAAAGTAATTCCTTGGAAATAGTTGTTTGATTGCAGTTACATGCAGATCACTGTATAGGAATGGCTGATTTTACAGACGTATTACCACAATAATTACTGAAAGAGAAATAGGGAACCAGTGGCCCTTCAGGTGTCTGAAAACTACAACCGCTAGCATTCATTGGCTGCAGAGTGCTCCTAGGTGGATGTTGGAAGTTGTAGTTTTTGCCTATTCCATTGACAAATCCTTTCTTAACTGTGCCATTTCAATATATTCATTGGCTGGGAACACACCACCAATTTTAGGCCTGACCAATATTGCTGTTTATCGGTCGGTTGGCCCAAAAATTGGATGTTATATTTGCCGATCATGTGGTTCCCTATGGACCACACATCAGTTGTGGGAAACAGTCACCCGTGACAAAAGATTAACTGGTGTGATATTGATCTGTCTGTCAAAAAACAATGATTGGGCAAGGTGGAAAATTTTCCGTTAACCCCCAACTTCCAGAACCTATTTCAAACCAAAATTTACAGAAGATCAGTGGGGCAATGAGGGAAATTACGATCAAATTTACAATACCTTTCAGTGTTCTCCCCAGAATTTTTTTCCTGCCAGGTGGCATGAAAAAGTAGCCGGGTGGGGTAGGACGAGGAAATTTGGTGGTAAGGGAAAATGTGCACTGCATCATGCTCATTATATAGGTCAGGGATGTCTAACTTTGGTCCCACTAGGTGTTTGAAAACTATAACTCCCAGCATTCCGTGGTTGTAGAATGCAGGGAGTTGTAGTTCGTCAACATCTGCAGGTAACCCATGTAATATAGCAGAAATCCAGCAGCTTGTTCAGATAATATATTTTATTCCACACATCGATAAAACAGAAAGCAAGTGTACATCAGATCCATAGCCTTACGCGTTTCGAGCCGACTGCTCTTACTCATAGGCTTTACCCGGGACACCATTAAACAGTCTTTTAAGCTGTTACAAATCCCTCCCCCTCTGTTACCTTCTCTCGTAACAAACTACGGAGGGAGAGAATGATTAAAGAAACTCGCTCACGTTGATTAAAAGAAAATTAACCCTATATCTTCTAGATCCCTACTGGACCTACCATTGTTATATATAACCACTGTTCACATATTATAGGTGCTATAAACATATTATACGTGTTTTTTATCATACTATCTGTGAGATAAAAAATCTTATACCAAGAAGAACCATTCATAATCTCTAAGTGAAAACTACATATATATTATTAAAACCTCTAATTGAAACAGTGCACTTCTACCAATATTCAATTCACCTCCTTATCACAATAAATACATATGGGAAAGATACATATAGAGTAAATACATAAAACTCTGTTCATAATACATGAGTAATTGTGTACACCGAATACATCATTCTGTGTACACATTATACAGTACCATAGATAGATAAATAAATAAATTACTAAATAGATAAATATATAAATAGATAACTGGGTATATTTATAGGTCGTAGTACCACCATTTATATTAATATATAAAACATAAATAGACTATATAATAAATAAATACACGGGTATATTGGTCTATAAATAGATATATAAATACACCGATATATGCATATATCCGGATATTCCTACTAATGAACATCCGGATATAACACTAAGGTGGATAAAAATTTCAATACCGAACATACTCTAAACATGTGTAAACCTACATACCAATAGCACACATAAAACTAGAGTCATCCTTTATATATAAGAGCCTTTGTATATATACTAATCATATGATATGAACAAGTATCTACATACATATCTGACTAAAGTATATTCTATCCAACGATTAAATACCAAGTGCAATTATAATTATATAAAGCAAGAGATATCACAGATAGAATTGATTCCTAGTGGTGTTCTGGTCTCTAACATATAAATCCATTTCATTTCACATTTAAGCAAGATATTAAGCCCTAAGACAGCTTGGAGATGCTAACGCATATGAAACACTCTCCAAAGATCCTACTAATACCTATAAAGGGGAACTCAGTAAAATTGTGGAGGAGGGTATACGAATAGGTGTTATCAATGTTAAAATGAAGGAATTTTTGATTCCTTCTCATCCAGTTATACCGGTGTTTCATCATTTACCTAAAATACACAAAGACGATTTTCCTCCAAAAGGACGTCCCATAGTAGCCGGTATCGGGTCCCTAAATGAAGGACTATCCGAATTGATAGATTATATACTACAGCCTTTCGTAAAACGTCTTTTTTCATATATAAAGGATACTACAGACATCATTAACGAATTAGAATGTGTAAAATGGAAGGGACAGTATAATCTGGTTACTACGGATGTAGTGTCATTGTACTCCTGCATACCCCATGAATGGGGATTACAAGCTGTGAATTACCACTTATCCATGTATAGTACCTACTCTAAAGAATGGGTTATTTTTATTTTAGAAGCGGTTCAATATCTCTTAACACATAACTATTTTAAGTTTAATGGTACCTGTTATAGGCAACTACGTGGAGCTTCGATGGGGGCAAAATTTGCCCCCACATATGCTAATTTATTTTTAGGGTGGTGGGAGGAGACATGTCTCTTCCGCCACCCTGAATTTCAGGTCTCAAGTCAGCAGGTTATTTTGTACCGAAGATATATAGATGATCTGATATGGATATGGCTGGGATCTAAAGAGAATTTTGAGCACTGGCTATCAAAACTCAATGATAACATATATAATATTAGATTTACATCAGAATTTGGAGGAGAATCCATTAATTTTTTGGACGTAACTATAAAAACAAAAGGTAATAAATTGATCACTAGTGACTTCCGAAAACCCACTGCAAAAAATACCATCTTACATGCGAATTCATGTCATCCATCTCAAAGTATTAAAGCTATACCTTTTGGCCAATTTAGGAGGCTGAGACGGAATTGCTCCACTGAGGAGGCTTTCCAAGAGGCGGCTGAGTCTATGAAATCTAGACTGAAGATGAGGGGTTACAATAGTCAGCTTCTAGATAGTGCCTGTAATAAAGCAATGGAGATGGATAGGAAGATGACTATGAAGAGTGTTTCAAAATGTAATAACTTTAGAAATAAAAAAGAAGAGAAAGATATATATTT
Organism: Hymenochirus boettgeri; assembly: GCA_019447015.1. Lineage (NCBI taxonomy): Eukaryota > Metazoa > Chordata > Amphibia > Anura > Pipidae > Hymenochirus > Hymenochirus boettgeri. The sequence continues at coordinate 70,339,844 of CM033474.1, read as the reverse complement.
CATCACTCGATATAGTCCACAATATAACGATATAGTGAAAATTATAAAAAGATACCTACCGATACTTAATCAAGACTTAATTTTGAAAGAAGTGTTACAGGAAGGATATAAGTTTGTCCCTAGGAGAGCTAGATCCCTTAGAGATATTTTATCTCCAAGCGTCTATACTAATCAAAGTCAGAAAGATAATGTATGGTTACAGTTTAAAGGATGCTTTTCATGTGGGTCATTAAGATGTAAAACCTGTGTACACCTCAAAAAAGGACAAAAGTTCAATAGTTCAATAACAAGAAAAAGATATAATATTGAGTCTTATATAAACTGCAATACTCAGTTTGTTGTATATCTTATTACATGTAAGAGCTGTGAAATTCAGTATGTGGGATGCACAACGAGACCTCTTAAAAATAGGATTAGAGAACATCTTAGGGATGTGGAAACAGGACGTCTACATAGCCCAGTAGCTAAACACTTTATACAATGTAACGGGGGTGACACGAAGCAGTTTCAAGTACAAGGTATTCAAGCCATTAGGTCTGACCCCAGAAGAAGAGATAGGACTAATATCTTGCTTAAATGTGAAATGAAATGGATTTATATGTTAGAGACCAGAACACCACTAGGAATCAATTCTATCTGTGATATCTCTTGCTTTATATAATTATAATTGCACTTGGTATTTAATCGTTGGATAGAATATACTTTAGTCAGATATGTATGTAGATACTTGTTCATATTCATATGAGTAGTATATATACAAAGGCTCTTATATATAAAGGATGACTCTAGTTTTATGTGTGCTATTGGTATGTAGGTTTACACATGTTTAGAGTATGTTCGGTATTGAAATTTTTATCCACCTTAGTGTTATATCCGGATGTTCATTAGTAGGAATATCCGGATATATGCATATATCGGTGTATTTATATATCTATTTATAGACCAATATACCCGTGTATTTATTTATATATGTCTATTTAGTGTTTTATATATTAATATAAATGGTGGTACTACGACCTATAAATATACCCAGTTATCTATTTATATATTTATCTATTTAGTAATTTATTTATTTATCTATCTATGGTACTGTATAAGTGTACACAGAATGATGTATTCGGTGTACACAATTACTCATGTATATATGAACAGAGTGTTATTGTATTTACTCTATATGTATCTTTCCCATATGTATTTATTGTGATAAGGAGGTGAATTGAATATTGGTAGAAGTGCACTGTTTCAATTAGAGGTTTTAATAATATATATGTAGTTTTCACTTAGAGATTATGAATGGTTCTTCTTGGTAATAAGATTTTTTATCTCACAGATAGTATGATAAAAAACACGTATAATATGTTTATAGCACCTATAATATGTGAACAGTGGTTATATATAACAATGGTAGGTCCAGTAGGGATCTAGAAGATATAGGGTTAATTTTCTTTTAATCAACGTGAGCGAGTTTCTTTAATCATTCTCTCCCTCCGTAGTTTGTTACGAGAGAAGGTAACAGAGGGGGAGGGATTTGTAACAGCTTAAAAGACTGTTTAATGGTGTCCCGGGTAAAGCCTATGAGTAAGAGCAGTCGGCTCGAAACGCGTAAGGCTATGGATCTGATGTACACTTGCTTTCTGTTTTATCGATGTGTGGAATAAAATATATTATCTGAACAAGCTGCTGGATTTTTGTTGACCGGAGTGCGCGGCCGTTTTGTACATATCTGATGCCTATTGGTAATTGGGACTAAGCGAAGGGTCCGGGGCATGCAGCACCTGGGCCACCCAGGAATACGGGTGAGTGTATTTGACAAGACGTGTTTTTTCATCTGGAGTAACGAATCTGAGGATTGTCCTCTGTGAGTGACTCGGGGCATTTGCACCTGAGTCACCCGACTTACTAAGTAAGTCCACATATGTTAATCAATGTGAATAAGAATATACAATTTAAACCACGATCAGAATTTATGTGTATAAGCACCGTTAAAGTGCTATATTTTAGAAATCCAGTTACTAGAGTATAAACTGATACATGTAATATAGCAGCACAAGCACATGTGACACCCTTTTGTGGCCTTGGAGATCTTGGAAAAGCTAGTTAACGTGCTAAAATAATCTTGCAGGTGTAAAAAAGGGGTCTGGACTGAGCAGTTTTGGCAGGAGTTTTTACTGACCTATTGGTACACCTATTAAACCTACATCTAAATTCTTTTAAATCACAAGTGTTCTCTCAAGAATTTTTTTTCCAGCCGGGTGGCATGAAAAAGTAGCCGGGTGGGCCACCCGGCTAAAAGACTCTAGGGAGAACACTGCCTTTCACCAATCGTGAATACGATCGGAAAACCATCATGCTCTGCATGGCTAGCTTAAGAGAATGAAAGCCACACATTTCTGCATTTGTTATTCTGAGTGATTATTACCACTATAAAATAGGATAATGTAGTACTAAGTGTTAAGATTTATTTCTCAAGCTAATGTTGAATAAATAAAATGTTACTCTCTGTGCTTGCCCCATAGCAATACATTTAATGATTTCAAACGTGTGGCTCTCCAGATGTTTTGAAAACCACAGTTCCCAGCATTCCCTCGAGGCATACCAAAGCCAGGAAATGCTGAGAGTAGTTTTTACACATCTGGAGGGCTGCAAATTTGAGAACCATGATCTACACGATTATCTAATGATTGCAAAACACTTCCAAAAAATACAAAGCAGCAATGCCTACAATTATAGAAATGGGATTGCCTTTAAATGGCTGTATTTATCCAGGCTTAAGGCATTCTCATTTGTCATCAGGTCTTGTAACCTATAGAGAAAATAGAAAGGTAACACTATGTGAACCCAGGGAGATCAGACAGGTTGTGTGCAGATCAGTCCTGCTGCCTGCATTTACAGAGGGAGGGGGGTCTAATGTCAGCCCAGTTGGTGGACAAATAAATCCAATGGGGACTGGTTACCTGATCCCTCCTGAATGCACAGTCTGGTGTCTTGATCTGGGTGTTGCCTTCAGACTGCCCCTTTCTGACATGTCTGCGAGTCTGTTTCTAATCTCCAGAGCACATTCTGCTCCCAACCTCTCTCACTGCAGGATTCACAATGACAAGTGCACCCCAGCAGAGGCCAACATCCTGAGCAGGCAAGATAGAACACAGCAGCTGATTGGTTTTACTTTACCACTACGAATGTTCGGCAAACTAGGATTGGTCAACTATAGCCACATACCCCTTGTTCAGAGACACGCCTCTGGGCTTCCTGTTTCTGACTGGGAATGTGGAACTTTCCTGATACAGTCCCTGTTATTGTTTGTAAACACTGTTAAATTATGATCCAATAAAATCACTGATACTTCACAGGCTGGTTGGCTTAATTAAGTATACAGAACATTTCTATTTAATTGTATTTTTTGGTTTGTTTGTAAATATAGGAAGGAGCTGCCATACTGCGTTCCACTGAAAGAATGTGTATATCTGTGCTGCAGGTTTTGAAACTCAGTAATTTTGCTATGGAAATGGAAGACAACTTTTAAATTTCATAATTAATCCTGAGTAAATATGTATACTGTATTTGTACACACATACAGTTATTCACACACACAGAGACTGGCACTTACACTCAGTCATTCACACACAAAGCAGTTCACACGCACACACAGTCATTCACATACACACACACACACAGAGCACTGGCAACACTAGCGCTTTTATCATGCGCTTCCGATCACGATTTGCGATCTGTTTGTGCATCACAGTGAATGCCAATGTGGGTAGACACATTGCATGTGCTACGATCTGTTTTCAGAGCACTCAAACAGACAGTCCAGTCCCCCCTTAAGACCAGGGTAATTTTTGTATGCCTAGTCCAGGATGAATCCACCTTTGTGCTTCAAAAAGAGGATGAATCCTGTAATAGAGAATGTCTGGAATCCCTAGCTGTAAGACGACCCTGAAATCAGTGCAGTCTTCATCACGCTTCATTTCATTAAAAGTCAGAGCTGTGACACTGATGGTGAAAAATCTTTGTATGCAGTGCATATGGATAGGCACAAAAGCTGACAAACTACTGCAGTTTAAAAACAGCTGATGGCTGTACCAGTCCTGAATATCAGCAAGCCCTCTAAGGGCTGGACCTATCCAGGCCACTACTGTATGCAGTGGAAGACCTACCACCCTAACAACCCACAAAGGTAAGAGGGGGCAGTAGGGGGGCCCGGGGAGGTGAGAGGCCCGCACCAAAGGTCTACGATCAGCTGTTTTTAAGCAGCTGATCATGTGTATGAAGTATCAAACATAAAGAATCATACCGAAACTTCCCGTTAACTTCTGGCTCCCTCTGATATGGGTTACACTGCCTCACCCAAAATTGGGGCCAAATAAGCACCATTTTAAATGAAAAGAACTTTTATTGAATCTCCCTGTAAATGTGCAATACATTATATCCCTATAAATACCCATAAAAGACCCACTACATTTATGGGTATTTATAGGGATATAGGGAGTTATTCAATAAAAGTTCTTATCGTTTAAAATGGTGCTAATTTTGCCCCAACCAATCAGATGTTAGCTTTCAAATGTTACATAAGTTCTGATTGGTTGGGGCAAAATTAGCACCATTTTAAACGATAAGAACTTTTATTGAATCTCCCTGATAGTGTATTATATATAGAGAAATGTTGCAAGGGCACTCACAGGTCTTGTTAACAATTTCTTGCAACATTTCTCTACATTCTCTACTCTGAAGTGCACCCAGGCGTATGACTGTTGGAATGGAGTGCTGATCCAAAATGGAGGGTGCTCGTGAGTAAGGGCATCGGCCAGGACACCACCAATAATTATAAAGTTCAAAAAGAGTCACGGCACTCCAATTGTCCAAAATATAATGTGTCTTTATTCCAAGCACATCATATGGTGCATCACAATATGCAACGTTTCGAGGATCTAGTCCTCTTTCTCAAGCAGATGCAAACAAATGAAAATTGTATAACAAAACAAGGTTCTGCCTTAAATCAGGTAAGACAGGAAGTGACATGCATAACACACATAGTATACCCCATACATGTTACATCGTCATAAGAGCATCCTGTAATATAACATAATAACCTTTATACTGAATGTCTATCTCCCATTTCGGTAGGCTAAAAGGAGATTTTTATCAAAGACAAACAGACCCTGAATATTTACAAAAACAAATGTAAATCGTAATCACGATTAAGACCCATAGTGTGTAGTGAGTCCAGCTTATGGACCCACCACACCTCTCGTCTCTTAAGTTTTAGTTCCCGGTCCCCCCCTCTTCGTGGCACGGAGACCGATTCCAAAACCAGAAACTTTAATTGTTTCTCTGAATGACCCATTCTGATAAAGTGTTCAGAAACAGGTAGTCTCATATTACCAGTTCTAATGGACGACCGATGCTGTGAGATCGTACTCTTCACAGGTTGGGTCGTCTCACCAATGTACAGAAGTCCGCATGGACACATAATACAGTAAACCGCAAATCTCGTATTACAAGTATAATAATCCTGTAATTTCCATTCTCGTGATGTACGAGGATGTACAAAAGTGTGACATTTAAATACACAAACACATTGTGCGCATGACCTGCACGGGAACATACCCCTAGTAAAGGTTTTAGCTCTACCAACAGGGTCGTCAGAGTGAACCAGTTGCCTGGATAACGTGTTCCCTCTCTTATATGAAATCAGGGGGGGCAATCGGAAAGCCTCAATTTCCGGATATGCCTGTTTCAATAAATGCCAGTGTCGTTTCACAATATTGTTGATCATTGAACTATTGGGTAACAAAGGGAATTCTTGAATCACTAGTCTGGTCCCTTTTACTAGGTATTTCGGATAGAGTCCTAGATCTATGTAAAGCTTCATCTAAGACATGGGTAGGGTACTTGCGTTGTACAAATTACCATGGTATATAGTCCACTTTTATTGAGGCTAATTCGGCAAGCCTCAATCCCTTCAGCGTGGGGTATTGAAGTATACAGGCTACCAATGTAACCAAAATTAAATTGTCATGGTCTTCAACCTGAAGAGCTGACAATCTTTGCAAAAAATGGTATGTATCACGTATGTAAGTGGTACACGTACGCCTTTTTTATCTCAAGGCCCCACCGGACAGGGAGGAGGGGAGGATTACGACACCAGAGGAGACACACAACGACAGACTCGAGCAGGGAAACGCAGGGGTCAGAGTCACAAACCTCGGTAATTAATTTGTCTGGATGTGAGTTAACTGATACGGAGGAATTGTTATTGAACAAGGGTCTGGGATTTAGTCCATCAGAAGATTTGGACAAATTTCAATTGGATATCGATTTATATGCATTGTTTAGGAGACTACGTCTAAAGGTACACTGGTCTTTAAAGAGTGAACAAAAGACACAGCTAGAGACTCAGTCATTTACACCTAGGGATTTTCAAATGACATCTAAAAGCAAGTTTTGTCCACCCACGACATACTTTGGTGTGGAAACATTTATTAACCATGTCAAATCTGATTTATTGAATGTTGACTTTAATACGCGTAATTTCACTTTACGTTGGAATATGTGTCGGGCGGAATACAAGGCCCTTCAGGACTTGAAGAATCGCCATGATATTGTTATTAAGCCCTCCGATAAGGGGGGCGCAATTGTCGTGATGAACATTGAGGACTATGAAGGAGAGATATATTCCCAATTATCGGATGTTTCCATATATTCTAAGTTAGCCCACGACCCTGTGTGGGGTATTAAGAGGAATATTGATGTGGTGTTGAATAAATGTGTGACTAGTGGTGTCATTACAGAGGAATTGAAAAGGACATTGTTAGTTGAGCATCCTGTGACACCAGTTCTGTACACCTTGCCCAAGGTGCATAAGAACCCTGTCCATCCCCCGGGTCATCCGATTGTATCGGGTATGAACTCTTTGTTCTGCCCATCAGCGATCTTATTGGACAGGGTTCTTGCACCATTGGTACGAGGTGCAGACTCTTACATACGTGATACATACCATTTTTTGCAAAGATTGTCAGCTCTTCAGGTTGAAGACCATGACAATTTAATTTTGGTTACCTTTGACATTGGTAGCCTGTATACTTCAATACCCCACGCTGAAGGGATTGAGGTGTGCCGAATTAGCCTCAATAAAAGTGGACTATATACCATGGTTCAGATTGAATTTTTCATCTGTTTACTTGAATTCATACTATATAACTCCTACTTTAGATTCAAATCTGAATTCTATGCCCAGTTGAGGGGTACCGCGATGGGATCCAATGTTGCCCCGTCATATGCTAATACCTTCATGAACCATCTGGAGGAACAACACATCTTCAGTTCTGGGGCCTTCACCGGGCATTGTATTGTCTGGTGGAGGTTCATTGATGATGTGTTTGCATTGTGGCGGGGTGACATTGGATCCTTAAATGAATTCTACCAACCTTGAACCAGATACACCCTACTATTAAATTTACCATGACATTTGATAAATTCAGGATATCATTTTTTGATATGTGGATTATTAATAATAATGGCTTCTCCACTGAGTTATTTTGTAAACCTACGGATAGAAACCAAATATTACGGTTTGATAGTTGTCATCCTGCACACATCAAGAGAAGTTTACCCATTAGTCGATTTTCCAGGGTGCAAAGAATAGTGACCAATGATGACAAGAGGAGAGAACAATTAAAACATATGTATGAGAAATTTGTACAACGCAAGTACCCTACCCATGTCTTAGATGAAGCTTTACATAGATCTAAGACTCTATCCGAAATACCTAGTAAAAGGGACCAGACTAGTGATTCAAGAATTCCCTTTGTTACCCAATATGGTAATATTAGTTCAATGATCAACAATATTGTGAAACGACACTGGCATTTATTGAAACAGGCATATCCGGAAATTGAGGCTTTCCGATTGCCCCCCCTGATTTCATATAAGAGAGGGAACACGTTATCCAGGCAACTGGTTCACTCTGACGACCCGGTTGGTAGAGCTAAAACCTTACTAGGGGTATGTTCCCGTGCAGGTCATGCGCACAAGTGTTTGTGTATTAAATGTCAACTTTGTACAATCCTCGTACATCACGAGAATGGAAATTACAGGATTATTATACTTGTAATACGAGATTGCGGTTTACTGTATTATGTGTCCATGCGGACTTCTGTACATTGGTGAGACGACCCAACCTGTGAAGAGTAGGATCTCACAGCATCGGTCGTCCATTAGAACTGGTAATATGAGACTACCCGTTTCTGAACACTTTATCAGAATGGGTCATTCAGAGAAACAATTGAAGTTTCTGGTTTTGGAATCGGTCCCCGTGCCACGAAGAGGGGGGGACCGGGAACTAAAACTTAAGAGACGAGAGGTGTGGTGGGTCCATAAGCTGGACTCACTACACCCTATGGGTCTTAATCGTGATTACGATTTACATTTGTTTTTGTAAATATTCAGGGTCTGTTTGTCTTTGATAAAAATATCCTTTTAGCCTACCGAAATGGGAGATAGACATTCAGTATAAAGATTATTATGTTATATTACAGGATGCTCTTATGACGATGTAACATGTATGGGGTATACTATGTGTGTTATGCATGTCACTTCCTGTCTTACCTGATTTAAGGCGGAACCTTGTTTTGTTATACAATTTTCATTTGTTTGCATCTGCTTGAGAAAGAGGACTAGATCCTCGAAACGTCGCATATTGTGATGCACCATATGATGTGCTTGGAATAAAGACACATTATATTTTGGACAATTGGAGTGCTGTGACTCTTTTTGAACTTTATATATATATATATACATATATGTGTGTGTAGTTCAGTGCTTTTATATATATCCACGGCCGTTTCTAGCCATCTTGGTGCCCTAGCGTGATAAGATCGCAGTCCCATCGCACTTAAAATTACAGTATTGTGGCCTAGCCCTCCAAGAGTATTGGCATTAACACTTTTAGTGCCAGCACTTTCCCAGAGTATTGTCGTTGACACTGAAGTGCCCGTTCTTTTCCCCAGAGTATTGCGCTTTCAGTGCCAGCAGAGTATTACCTTTAACACTTTCAGCTGCCAGCATTGGCTTGATATACAGTATGTACCTGCTTTCCATGTCTCCTCCACTGAATTGTTCTCTCCTCACCTACTCTAAGTGATGGAGAGTTGAGTGTAAGGAAGAAAGAGGCAGGGATAGGGATCTCATGGCTGCTAGTCACAAGGGCCACTGTTATAAAGTCTGCAGCAGCTTTTACTTGCCCTTTTAGAACAGCTCTCCCCAGTACTATTAGCTGAGCTCATCCTCCCCCTCCTCCCTTCACCTTCTGTTCATTTGCAACATTGTTTCCAAGTAGAGGTAGCTGAGTTCAGGCTCTCTACTCATTACAATGTTGCAAATTACAGCAGCAGAACAATGAGAGCAGGTCTAAAGGTTCGTACACACATGCGATCGTGGGCTTCATATACCTTAAATATACACTTAATTTGGTTCCATACAAAATGATGGAACCTACAGAGCCTTATATTGCACACCGACTATTTTGAAGTAGCATTAAAGACAACATACAAACATATATATATGCCACCATTATCACTTTATTAATGCCCCCTCTCAATCTGTGTGTATCACATCAAAAAGTAAAACTGAGTACTGTGATACTTTTAATGGACTAACAGTTTATTTTAGTAGACAAGCTTTTGAGGGATCAACCCTCTTCCTCAGGTCAGAGCAGTTCTCAGTACAGAGCAGTACTCTCTGAACGATCGGGCATGTGGCCAGGGCAATCTTGCCCTGGCAAGATTGGTGATAGCTATTGGAGGTCTCATGGCGGAACTGGCCACAGAAAAAGCTCTTTTTAAAGCTGTTTCCTCCTTGCGGTCCATGGGGTCGCGAAGTGATGTAGCGCCTTCTGCGGCCAATGCGATTTTCCTAGCCATCTTAGCAATTGGGGTGTCGATCTTTGGGGCTTGCTCAAGTTGTTTCATATCATCTTCCAGAAATGGATATGTTTTGGAGATTTTGGGAAATTGCAAATTTCTTATCCAGGTTCTTCCATTCAGATGAGATGATTTCTTGGATTTGACAATGGAAATGGAAAACCGGCTGTTCACTGGGCTTCTTTTTGAACATCAGATTCTCTGGAGATGGAATTGGTTGTTCTGGTGAAATATGAAGTATTGATCTCATCTTTAAGATTATTTGGTCTAATGCTTCTTGTGAAAATAATTCAGTTTGATATGAAGTTGAGGGACCTTTGTCCGTGGCATCTTCTGTGTTTACTAGCTCCCCAGGTTCTCTGAAAGAATTTGAATTCTCAGCACGACTAGTCTCAGGAATATTAGCTGAGATCTGGGCCATGGCTATATTCACTGCCTGCTGGGTTGGATAGCAGAGATGTTTGCATAATATCCTTCACTATGTCTGATATCTGTTGGAATGTAGGAGCATTAGCCTTTTCCTCAATGCAGTCCAGACATAGGTTTTTTTCCCCTTGCAGCGTATTGTTTACACAAAGCACATTCTGTCTTATTAGACTTGTGGGATCTGTGTTCGGGTTCATGCCTGTTCGGAGAGGGGCTAAATCGATAAAAGAGATAACATCCATAGTAATTACTATCAACAAGTACATGCAACATATGTGATGTACTGTAAGATAGGCCTCTTTATACAACATCCTGCTCGCCCCCTGGATCCAGAGCTTTGTCTTTTAGAAGACATGGCAGACACTGTAGGAGACACAACAAGTCATGAGATCAAGCTCATATATATGTTGGCAGACTATTAGAGGCCTGCACCAACTGAATCCATACTTACAGCTTTAGGAAAAAAGGATTCAAGCAGTAGCAGTAGCTGTTAGCAGCATCAGGAAAGCAGAACAGATTAGGCGGCAGAGCGTGCAGGTGAAGCCGGCATTTAAAAATGAAAACCAGAAGTGGCGTTTCCCGACTTCCGGTTTGGTATCCGAGTGAACTAACTGTCCGCTATTCTCTGTAGTTGGCCTGCTCAGACATCACACAAGTGCTTAGTCTTATACAATAGTGGGGAGAGGCAAAGACCCACTAAGGAAGATGGGGGGGAGATTTTTTTGTGCTAGGGCTGCTGAGGCTGTGTATGTATGATGAAATGTGAGGACAGGAAAAGAGACATGGGGGGGGAGGAGTCGGTCCAATTTATTGGCTAACAAAACCTCATGTGAGGACCAGGGGAGGTTAACCCATTGATTCCCACTGCCGTGGAAGAGACCAGGGAAAATGTTGGGGAACAGGAAGATGTGTCAACTTCCTCCTTATCACAGATTTGCGTTAAGTAATGTATTCTTTTAATTTTGTGTGGTCTCCCCTACATAGAGGAGACCACAGGGGCACTTCAGTATGTAAATGACTAATGTGGAATGACATGTATAATAGCCTCTTATGTCATACATTTTCTACTGTAGGGATATGTAAATTGCATTCCTTTAATGGCTGCATTGCAATGTACGCACCCCAAACAGGCAGGGACATTTTTAGGCATAGGCCACCTAGGCAAAGTGCTAGGGCACCTATGTTAAACCAGGGTGCCCAGTGTTTTTCCTAACATCTCCCTGCCGGCTTTTACCTGCTGTGTTAGAACTGCTCTCCTTGTTCTGCTGTAATTTGTAAGATTGTAGTGAGTAGAGAGCCTGAACTCAGCTCAATCTACTTGGAAACAATGTTACAAATTAACTGACTGTGAAGGAAGGAGGGGAGGATGAGCTCAGCTAATAGTACTGAGGAGAGCAGTTTAAAGGGACACTAAACTGAAAGAAATGACTTGCCTTTATCCATTTCTATATTTTTAGTGCTTCCAGGAACTTGATGCCTTTTTGCTCTCAGAGCTCCCTGTCACTAGATCTCCTCATGTCCTGTTCCTCTCACTCCTAGTTAGTATGCATGTCTCCTCTCTATGTATCCACCCCCTCCCGAAATTGAGGCACAGCAAGAGTGTGGAGCAAGTGCAGTGTTGATGATCTGTGCCCTCATATAGCCAATAGCATTAACCCAGTGATTTTGTTTTATAGTGAATGTGAAAGTAAAACTGCTTTGCTATGGGAAGGTAAGCAGCACTGGCAGCTGTTATCACTGCTTGAATCAAATAAGATTTTCTTTTAGCTGTAGGAGTTTGAAGGTGTATGTGTGTTTGTGTGTGGGGGGAGGAGACTTTGTAATTGATTAGTTAAAGGGCAAGTCCACCCCCAAAACTATAATTTCACCTGAAGAAGGGGGTATCCCCCTGAAACGTTGTGTTACGTGTGATGTGTGGTTCACAATAGATTGACTTATTTTTTGGAGTGCAACCCTCAGTTTCTTACTTTCTGTGATATTGCTAGTTCCCAAGGGAAGAACCCACGAGGTGTCTGCACCCACAAGTTGGAAAGAGTGCAGCTCCACCATCGTTTACCTGTTATACAAATATAAACCCTGGAAAGACTATGTTACTATTGGTGATATGGACCACATTTATATACAAATATAAACCCTGGAAAGACTGTGTTACTATTGGTGATATGAATGACATTTATATACAAATATAAACCCTGGAAAGACTATGTTACTATTGGTGATATGAACCACATTTATATACAAATATAAACCCTTGAAAGACTATATTACTATTGGTGATATGAATCACATTTATATACAAATATAAACCCTGGAAAGACTGTTACTATTGGTGATATGAACCACATTTATATACAAATAAAACCCTGGAAAGACTATGTTACAATTGGTGATATGAATCACATTTATATACAAATATAAACCCTGGAAAGACTATGTTACTATTGGTGATATGAACCACATTTATATACAAATATCCACCCTGGAAAGACTATGTTACTATTGGTGATATGAATCACATTTATATACAAATATCAACCCTGGAAAGACTATGTTGATGATATGAACCACATGTATATACAAATATAAACCCTGTAAAGACTATGTTACTATTGGTGATATGAATGACATTTATATACAAATATAAACCCTGGAAAGACTATGTTACTATTGGTGATATGAACCACATTTATATACAAATATAAACCCTGGAAACACTATGTTACTATTGGTGATATGAATCACATTTGTGGTTATTGTCATGCTAAGAAATTTAAAGCAAAGCCTCCTGGAATGTGACCATGTCCCCAGATATTACTGTCACGGCCACACCCCCAAACATCATTTTAATACACAGAGTATTCTGAGGAAGTAGTGTGCGCTTCTATTACCTTTTTGTATGTGCTATAGCTTGAAGTCCAGACATAGAGGACTAACAGAGGCTGCACCTACAACTACAGTGGCAAGTTGCCATAGGAGTGCCCAGGCCCAAACCAATTTGTATAAATTATATAAGTGTTTAATAAATTAATATATTTATTTTCACTTTTTATTATACTATGGATTTTTTTTTTTAATTATTATTATTATTAGGTTTGGCACAGGATATACAGTTACATATTTAATAATTAACAGGTGTTTTTTATTCATACCTGCTACCCACTCTTTAAAAGAGAGGGTCATTTACTAAAATATAGTTGGCAGAGTTTTGCTGTCACAAGGACCTTGACAAACACCAATATATACTAAACAAATGTGTTGTATTGCGTTGTCTCTCTTGTAATTCTATTGTCCTTCTAACCTCACCCATTTTTTCACCAAACTGATTTCTTTGTACTTCCCCCATCTCATCCTTTCATTTGTTGAATGTTAACTGTAGAAAAGTCTCTTAGCAACTTGTAAAGGCACAAGTCGTTTAACAATGGCTTTCAGCCCTTTCTCTGTGTTTCTATTGTCACACCCTGCTTTTCATAAACATATCAGGCCCAATTTTAAATGGAAATTATTCCGACACCTTAAAGGGAAACTAAAGTCTCCAGACAACATTGTCCCAATAGACAGATCACATTCACAAACATACAAAAAGCTGTGTCTCACCTCTCCCTTTGCTGTGGCCATTGGGTGATTTATGAAAATAACCTGTGAGTACTAGGGGTCAGCTCCCACAATCCACCTTAGCTGGGTAAACCCCCAGCTAAGTGTCTGCGTACAGGCACATGCTCCATAAAGCTCAACAGATCAAAACAAGGAAGTTGCAGCCTTGCTTCCTAGAAGCCGACAACCAATCACATTACAGCACAGAGATCCTCCCTCTCCATGATACAGAACAGGGATTTCAGTTTTTTATTTTCAAACACATTCAAGGCTCCTGTGCTAACAATGATATAATCCTTTGCTTTTCATACAAAAAGAAAATTAATCTTTGCAGTGTATTTCATAGATAGCGTGGATGTAAGAAACAGAATACTTACATTTCAGCAATATATAAAAAAAGTAAGTGTGGGGAATAGAACCTGCAACTTGTACATTTACCCTGTCTTGCTAAAAGCAGAAGTCTTACCTCTAGGCTAAGAGGGACACTATATAAACCATTGGTACATGTAGAATATTGTAGTAGGAACATAATGGAAACAAAAACTAAAGATACATTGGGGGAATCAAACTCATAACCTTCTGAACTGTATGTGTCTAAACCTGGCATCTTACAAGGTGAACCACCGCCAAATAAGCTTATAGCCTTGGAACATTTAGAAGCTTTATCTTTTGCATGGAATATAATAGAAAAAAAAAAGGTTTAGCTGGGATATTGAACTTGTGATCTTCTGAACTGTATGTGTCTAAACCTGGCGTCTTACAAGGTGAGCCACCACTGCACAAGCTGAATGTCAGGGTACAATTAGAAGCTTTATCTTTCTCATGGAATATAATAGAAACAAAAAAGCTACATCTGGGGTATTGAACTTGTGACCTTCTGAACTGTGTATCTTTTAAATCTGGTGCCTTACCTGGTGAGCCAACACAGAATAAGCAGAGAGTCCAGCTACATTTGGAAGCTTTATCTTTTGTTAGGAAAAGAATAATAAGAAAAATGGAATATGGAACCCCTGATAACTTAGAAAGCTGCTTGTTACCCTGCAGTTTATTTTCTAGCAACTCACACTGACTGGTAAATAAACTGCAGGGTAACAAGCAGCTTTAAAAGTCTTATCAGGGACTTCCATATTGGTGTGTAGACATCTGTATAGAAAACACTTTGTGCATAGAGACAGTGAATACTGGGGTCAGGGGGCGTGGTTCTTTGATGACTTCATGGGCTGTGGGTTGTACTGGCAACAACATGGAAGTCTTCTTATTTACAGAATCTATTTCTCACATATACTAAATGCAATGTACCACAGAAGAACCTTACAATGTATAGGTGTTCTGGGAAGAAAAACTTTCACATTAGGTTTTTGAAAATTTAAGTTTAGTTCTCCTTTAAGATGGCCATACACACGAACGATAATGGGTAAATCCCGTCGGGACTCGACTGATCGGAGTGCTAACAAACTACTGTAGTCGGCATTCCAAACAGTCAGGAATGAAGGAAAATTTCCGTTAGTCGGTATCGGCTCTCTTTACTTTAAATAGAGGGAGCTGATCCGATCGTACTGTGTATGGTCACATGGCTAGAAATTGCATGTGTATGGCCACCTTTAGAGTTAAAATGATTAAATACAGCTCCTGTAACAGACTGCAATAATCAATACATGGCCATTCTAAGGTTTAAATCTTTCTCTATTCTTTCTGTGCTTATAAAGCAAGGTTCACCCAACATAATTTTGCCCTTATACTAATGGTAGGATATTACGGTAAACTGACAGTTGATATGTTGGCCGGACCTTGCAAGCAAAGCAATTGACCACTGTGGAGGCCAAAGTGCTAAAAAGTTTTATTTGCATGACACGAAATACATGTTGACCTATAGTTCTAACCATATAAACATTAAAGGGTATGTCCACCCTTCTAAAAATTTTTTTACTTAACATTCCCCCTGTCCCCCCAGCCCCAACGGCTCTATTAGTATCATCAGAAAATGCCCCAAACTTTACTTACCTTCCCTCTTTCCTCCTCCGCGCTGCCAGGCCCTCTGCTTGCGAAAAAATGCAAGCAGAGGGGCGGGACCGGCAGTCGCGTCTGTGATTGGCTGAGCGGCAGCCAATCACGGACACGGCTGCCGGGAGTTCAGTGCGGCGGAGGAAAGAGGGAAGGGGCTGGGGGGACAGGGGGAATGTTAGGTAAAAATATTTTTACACTAGGGGGAGGGAATCCTAATCGGGAGGGGGAGGGAAAGGGAGAAGGGCTGCAGTACGCATGCCAAACTTCTCCCGGAGGCCAGATAGGAGGCAGAGTCCTATATGGACTCTGCTATCCTCCTGGTGGGCAGTTTTTGGGACTTTGGGGGGGGACTACAGGAGAACCATATGGAGCTGGGATTTGAGGTAAGGATTAAACTACACTACACAATGGCCAGTAGTGGGGGGATTATAGTTTTGGGGGTGGACATGCCCTTTAAGAATTTGGGGAGCAATTAATTCTTGGTCACAAACGTTTGGTTGGCTGCTGGTGTTGATCACAACCAATGATCCTACTGGGAACAATTGCAAGGATGCCAGGTGTTGAACCTGCCATCACACCGATTTGCTGGTAATGACTGATTGAACATTAAATGGACATATTGTCGGGTCAGTACAGTATGGACAGCATAAAACACCAAGGTATCCCACCTCTCCCGGCAGGTCTGGTAGTCTCCCTGATTGTGTGTGTCTCCTGCACACCCTCAACACCAAGGGGAACTCCTGGATTCCAGTGATGAATGGCGAAACTCCCAAGAGAGGAGGGACCAGGGAGACTACAGCAATAAAAGACCTGACAGGGAGATTGGGAAACATGGTGTGTGTATTAACATGTCTGGCAGCAGTAGGAGGGGTTGTACAAACAGGGAAGGGTGTGTGGTGGTGTTTGCTACAGTAGGATGAAATTTAGACAATCTGTTACTATTTTCTGGCCTATATTGTCCATTCAGATTTCAAGGCAATGAATTAAGATTATCATATCTGAAGCACAATATATGCCTGTGTGTACATGGCCTAAATCATATTATTCTGTAAAGGAAGCTTTGTAAAGGGGGCAACAATCCCGATTGAATAATATATCCGTCAGACGATATAAGAGATAAGAGGAGCACACTACACCCATGGTTCAAATAGTTAGGGCTAGGCCACACTAGTGCGATTGCACATGCGGTTTCAAAATGTGTGAATTATTTAAAAAGTTACAATTTACAATGAGTTTTGTTTTGCGCATCCCTTTATGTTTTTGTAACGCATGCGTTCGCCATTTTTGCATTATCACATGCTTTAACATAGCGAATCGCAAACACATGCACAATCGCACCGGCGCGGTGCAGTGTGGCCTTGCCCTTATTGTGCAAACAACATATACATTTCGGGAGGCACCTATCCCCATCCTCAGGTATATGTTTGTATGTATGTATGTATAGTTTATTTGTAAAGCGCCACTTGGGGACGCAGCGCTGTACAGTCATAAAATACCATAAAGTCATACAAGGTTGATAAATTCATAGATAGTTCAGTACATAAATATATAAAATATATAAATAGAAGTGCTAGAGCTTTGCCACAAGAAAAAAGGAGGTCCCTGCCCCATAGAGCTTACAATCTAGTTAGGTGAGTAACATACAGATACAATGGAGTGGGTAGTGAAGTGCCAGAGTGAGATGTATCCAGTGCAAATAAAACAATCACAGACTGTGTTGGTTTCCAAATAGGTAGGATGTACAGCTAGATTTAAACCTGCTGATTGAGGTTTCTTGACATAAAGAGAGGGGAATAGAATTCCAGAGGATGGGAGCCGCAAAAGAGAAAGGTTTAAGGCGAGAAGAAGCAGTACGAGTGGAGGGGTCTGTACAAGAGCTGGTTCTGCGATGAGCGGAGGGTACGGGCAGGAACATATGGGGACACTAGAGAAGAAATATAAGAAGGAGCAGCAGAGTGAAGGGCTTTAAGGGCTAGGCCACGCTGCAGCGTTTTTTGTGAGTTTGCGCATGCCTTTTTTTGAAAACGCGGCAATGCGGAAAACGCGTGTTTTCTGGTGCGTTGCGATTTGTGTTAGCAATTTTAAAAAAGCAATCACATGCGTTTTTCAATACTTAATTAAAAAACGCATGCACAAATGCAACGAAATCGCACATGAAATCGAATGTGATTCCGTGTGCGATTGCGTTTGCGTTGCAGTGTGGCCGTGCCCTAAAAGGATTTTGTATACAATGCGCTGGTCAACGGGGAGCCAGGTTGTCCGTTAGAGGAGATTTGGGATCTGGTTTATTAGAGAGCGAAATAATACGTGTGGCAGAGTTAAGTATAGACTGAAGGGGAGAGAGGTGGGAAGCAGGAAGACCAGAAAGTAGTAGGTTGCAATAATCCAGGCGCGATAGAATGAGAGCATGCATAAGCATAGCAGTGGTCGGGAGAGAAAGAAACCTGCAGAAATGGAAATTATCAATATTTGTTAAATCGTTAGTTTGTGTAATGCACACTTAGTTATTCTACATATTATCTCCCATTTTGAAAAATCAGTTGATTTCATACCCTTTGCTGTTCCCTGCTGTTGACATTAGTGAGCTGACATTTCAGGTTCTAAGGGTCCTTCTTCTTCCCAGGATGCACCACATCCTTGGAATGTTCCTAATAGTTGTTTCTACTGATTGGCTGTTGGATGGGTCAAACATGCTCAGATCTCTACTGAGCAACTGAATCAACCCAGGCGCTGGGTCAAGGGCAAAACCATAACGGTCTCTACTAGGGGTCCAGCAAACAGGAATTCTGTATTTTGGTTGCAATTATTTATACACAGACAAAATGCTGAATTGGCAGATTAAGGTCATTGGGATGAAATAATACTGCTCTTTCTTCTGAAAAGTACATGTATTTGCACTGAACTTCCCCTTTAAGCTAGCCAATCATGGCTTTAATAAGATGCATAATGGGGCAAATGACCAATAACTCCCATTTAACAGACAATGAGACCCAAACATTACTAACACAGGTTTCTATATCAACCAAAAAAACCTTTCTAACAATTATGCCCCTCCCCTGTCCAATCACCGCCCCTTTTCTCAAACCCCTCCCACCATCGCCGCCTTATGTACCGCGGGAAAGAGCCGTGCCCGCCATTTTGAGAGGTTGGTAGAAGAGATGTGGAGAGGCATCGCTGGGACAGTCTGGAGAGATTAGAAGATTAGTTCACGAAGGAAGAGAGCCCGAAAAGAGAGCAAGTTGCCGAGGACAGAAACGGACACCTCGTCCATTACCACCCCGTCCGCTGTTTCCCCTGGTCGTGTTCCTATAGAGACGCCACAATGAGCGACGTGGAGGGAAGAGTAAGTGTTCGGTTCTACAGGTCGCTGTCTGGGGGAATGTGAAGCCGTGTTACAAGGATCCCTAGCCCGGATCTTTATTCAGGGTGTTTGCGAAGGTTTCGTGTCTGTGCTTGGGTTGGTTCTGTGTGGCACAAAATGGCCGCCGGTCTCGCTACGATTGTCCGTGTGAGGTGTGTACAGTCTCCCCGGGTAAGGACACCGCGAGGCTGGAAGGAAAGAGCAGCGCGGGGATTTCATGGTTTTTTAACGAGCGTTTACATTTCATTGTCTAGTCGTTTAGTCCCTCCCCTTGATGTCTAACCTTGGTATTTCAGATGTAAAAAAAAAGTACGACTCCCAGCATGCCTTTCTACTACTGATACCGAGGCATATTGTGAGTTTCCGAAACAACTGACGTGCCAGTAAGGGTTCATGGCTATGGCAGATTTGTCCCTCAAACCCATTCTGTGCAAATTTGTAGTGGTCTGTAATAACACTGCCCTGTTCGCCCACTAACTGTTCTTTACACGCGGGAACTGGAGGTTCTGTGGCTTTGCCTATTCTTGAACCTAAAGATCGATGGATTTGGTTTCCAGCTTGTAACCACGTGCTATGGAAACTGTTAAAAAGGGTAGTTAAAGGTCATTTCATTCCTAATGATTGTTCTGGGCGGGGTTGTAATTTCTAACACTGAAGGTTTCTTTTAAGTCTGATTGTCTTTGGTTTTGGTTTTAGTAGTGCTTCCTTTGATGTTCCTGGTTACCCCGTTTTGAGTATTTTATAGGTATTCATGTTAGCTCTGTAGGGACGTATTTTTATTTGTATGTTGTTGCAGCTCTGGGAACCTATTGTTCATGCACTACAGGAAGTGGAGCACACCTAATTGCAAAGAAATTGGAAGCCATGTTTTGCACACTGCGGCATGAGTAGCTCTTATTGTATAGATGGGGAAATAATGCAATTGTGTATATAAATCCCCAAGTAAATAAAATTATTTGATTGTGTAAATTACAAAAAGGATCTTGTAGGAAATGTGCTTTCCACTTTAACACCAGTTTAATTTTCAGAGTGTTGTGGAACTTGTGGTGTGCTGGAATTGGGCAATTGACATTTATCTGGTTTTTTTTTTTTATGTTTGGGGTTAATACTGGATGCTATTTTTGCCACATTCCACTTGAACAACTTTAGTTAACTACGGTCCAATTTAATAAAATGGCACGGTTGGAGTGCTGGCTCTACGGGTGCTTGAAGAGTACAACTGGGGAACTGCTTCCCTGTCCCTAGTCTAAAGTCTTGTATACACACTGACAATCTAGTATTTTCAGGCTCCTGTGACTGTTAATACATACAGGGTATTCCAGTTGCGCAGCTCCTACAGGAAAGCTGTTGTGGGACACCCTACTAAGGGTGGTGCTCCTGGTGGAAAAAAAATACAATTGACAAACACAAGAGTTCATATTTCCCCACCAAAGTTCACCAAAACTGGCACAGTTAAGCTGCCAAAATTTAACTTTATTTAGCCATACAGAAAATAAACCCCCAAACCAAACAAACCACGTATACTAAACCCAACCAAACTGGTCGTCTCCACATGTAAATCTGTCCTGTGACCGTTAAGCACGCCATCCTGCTGGGTCAGTAAACTGTATCTAGGAAAGATGGCATTTGTTCTGTGCAGTGGTAATATTGTTCCAAACTTTTATCTAATCTATGCACTCGTGCTTTTCTACTCGATCTGTTTGAATTGTGATAGAAGGGTTGTCTAAATTGATTATATTACAGGTTGTGTGCACACCTTCTTAATCTTTATCCTAAACCAGTAACACTAAAAAGCACAAAGATCTGATTATATGGAACTCGTTTTACCTCCCTGTGATATCTTTCAGGCAATAAATGCAGGGAAATCTTGCTTTACTATCTTTGGTGTGGCCCCACGCTATAGTTTTTTAGCGGCTTTGTTTATGCGTTATTTTGAAACGTGTTGCTGACTTTTGCATGAAACCTCTAAAGGTGCCAATATTGGGCAAATCGGTTGGATCAGCAGTGGTTTATTAAAGGTGCCCATACATCTATAAGATTTTACTTACCCGACCGAGCGCTCACACGACGTTCCTTCGAGCTTGCAGGAACCGCTTCTCCCGATCTTACATTCGACCGACATGCGATCGCAAAAAATGAATGGGAGTTTCGATCACATGTCGGTCGAATGTAAGATCGGGAGAAGCGGTTCCGGCAGCATCGATGAACATCGCGTGAGCGCTCGGTCGGGTAAGTAAAATCTTATAGATGTATGGATGTCTTAAGACCTGGAAGTGGTCAGGAATTTTCAGTGCTGCTGCGGTGGATAGCGCGAAAGGTAAGTTTAACTTAGTCCCTGGCTCCTGAGCTATTGATTTGAAGAACGGGAGGTAAGGTATAGATCCTTTACATCCCAGTGTTTAATAGGTTATAAAGGAATAGTTCACTTTTTATGTGAACAATTCCTTTGTGTCAATGAGTGCAAAGCATTAAGCCTTCCGTGTACCTAGCTGCCCCTAAGCTTTTCTAGCTTAAGAAGGTTTAAGGTAGCTGTTCTAGAAATGGCATGTCATTTTATGTATTTAAATTGTCATGTTGTAAAACTCAAGATTAATTGTCTGACAAGGTTTCTTCTTGATATTTTAAACCTGCATTTTTAGTTAAAGCTGATGTATAGATTTAAGGTTTTATGGTATTTGTATTGGATTATAAAATAAAATTATAACCAGTGCTGAAGTGAAGGGTGAGGTTGACCTAATCCACTTTAATATAATTTCCCATCTGTATTTGGTGATACACAATAGGTGAATGTGACATTTTATTTGTACTCTATTGGCAGAATAATAGTAGTTTGAATTAATATTGGTTCTGAGGCTTAAGTGCTTCTGGCAATAGACTTTTAAATGTGGCATGGACAACCCCTTAACAGCATTTTGCTAGAAATGACTTGCTGAGTCAGTCTTAAATAATTGGATGTTTATGCAGTATTTAAACTGGCTCAATTGACATGGGGTAGCTCAAATTGCATTGGGAATTTTGAAATACTGTTGCCTTCCAATCTCAAGGGTAGGTTAGGTATAGTGGAGACAGGAAGCTGTTAGAGTATGGTGAAACAGCAGGAGTTATAGCAACAGCCTTGATATAAAAACAGGAAGTTAAACACCATGTGTATTGTAAACCATTTTTTACAACAATCTCTTCCAATACAACAGAGTATAATAATGCTTTGTTCAAAGGAAAACTAAATGAATATTTTTAAGTTGGGGCAACAATCCAGTTCAATGGATTACTGTCCTAAACTTTTCAGTTTGAGTTGATAAATTAACAGACTTTTTTTTTTTTTTTTTTTTTTTTTTTACCAAACTCTGCCAGTAGTCCCGTTGCTTTCATTGTCCATGGGAAGCTGGTAAATGTGCAGTCCCTCTGCTGCTAGCCCATTAGAGGTATGGGGTTTTTGACACAGCCGGCTATCTGTTCCTCACGTGCTGTTGGTAATACCACCTATAATACTTTTTTAGCTTTACTCCTTTATCTGACCTTAATGACACTAGGGCAATTTCCCCACTTAAGTGCTAACTTATAATAATTTTAGGTTAGGCCAAAAAAGTAAACGGGTGTTTTTCCCCAGTGAAACCATGCCAAATCCTTTCAGAGTTTGGCTTTAAAATGGTTTGTATTCTTAACCTGCTGGCTATATATAATTTGGAACTTCTGTTCCTGATTCCAGCAGGGTATTAGTCCCGATATGCTTTTATATACTAAATGTTGTTTTTTCATTAAGGTTAATGTTCGGGAAGAAATGGAAGAGTTTTTTCCAAGAATATTGAAGAAAAGGCAAGATAAAAGAAGGCTAATGAAAAGTTTAAAGATCAGAAAAATTCAATTGAATGGGGAAAAAAATTTGAACAGAAGATTGGTCAGATAGAAGCACTTGAATTTTTATAATGCTTTTAATGAATTATTTGAATTGGGGAAGAATACACGAAGGTGAAAATGAGAAAAAAAATGAAGATTGAAGAAAAGTGTAAAGCAAGAGTGACGTAGAATTAAAAGAATCTGGAAGAATGAATGGGTCCTGGGTTAAGTAAATGTATGGTTTATGTTCCAGTGTCTGTATGATCAAGTAAAAACTTTGCATGATATATAAGAATCTGGACATTTGCTTAAAATAGGGTACAGATTTAGGGCAAATGTATTAATGTGTTGTATGCAGGTGTTAGGAGGGTGAAAAGCAAAGTATAATCTAACCACTTGTTTTCCAGGTTTGAGTTTTGTGCTCTGTATTAAGGGCTAGGCATTTTTCTGAAATTGCTCATTTTTAAATATAATGTACTCTTAGGAATCCCGATCACGTACAAAGTCACCTAGTGAAAGTGCTCCCCGTGCAAAGTCTGAAAGCAGGTCCAGATCACGCAGTGCATCAAGGGCCTCCAAGCGCTCAGAATCTCGCTCTCGTTCCAGGTCCAAGTCGAGGTAATTCTCACTTTTTCTTTAGTATTTCCTTCTACAAGAAGTTGTTTTTTACTGCACCTATCCTATCTCCCTTAATGACTTGTCATTTAATACATAGTAATGTTAATGTTTTTAATGTGGTAATGCATTGCTAGGCAAGTCACTGGGGCTTTTTTTTTTGATGAACTACAGGGCCTTATTTCCAGGCATCTCAAACGGACTTAAATAGAACATTATTTGACATAGATGCCTCTTAATTAATCTTGTATGTATTACATTTATTATTTGCACACCCTGAAACTACAAGGCTTTCCATACAATGCTAGGTTATGGCTTAGTAGATTACCAGAGTTCATTAAATAACAATTGGTCTGATAAGGCTGTATGTCCTGTAAGTCTATAGCTTCTAGATGGTACCAGATGTTCTCAAAATATTTTCCTTTTTATTTTTTTTTTTAGATCAAGATCTAGGAGGCATTCACATAGACGTTATTCACGCTCAAGGTCCCGGTCACACTCGCGCAAGAGACGATCAAAGAGCAGATCATACACACCTGAATATAGGAGACGAAGGAGTCGCAGTCACTCTCCAATGTCAAACCGTAGAAGGCACAATGGCAGCAGAGTAGGTTACCTCTTCATTCCTCACTTGTAAATGTTTGGCAGTTCTTGAATTGTTTTATAACAATTTTTTTTTTCTGTAGGCAAATCCAGACCCAAACACCTGTGTTGGAGTCTTTGGCCTAAGTTTATACACAACTGAGAGAGACATAAGAGAAGTATTTTCTCGTTATGGTCCCCTTAGTGGAGTCAATGTAGTCTATGATCAACGAACAGGACGTTCTAGAGGGTTTGCATTCGTCTACTTTGAGCGAATTGAAGATTCCAGAGAGGTAATTGTTGCATAATTTTCTTGTACCCTTCGTGTAAAGTACATTGCTGTTCTCGGCAGAATAAAGTCTGTATGGCTAGAGTGGGAGCATTATACCATTGTGTTCAATGCTGTAGGTCTGTCACTAGGTGTAATTCTCCCATTGTTTTAGTGAAGATAATTTGCTTTTTAAAATGTTCAACTGTTAGTTCTAAAACTTGCAGGGCTGTTGATGCTACCAAAGTAGTTTGCAAAATTTCTGGGTGTTTTGCACACACTGGGCATACTGTTCTTCTATCTGTTTTTTGCAGGATAAATAGCAACTGTTACGTTTTTTGACAAGTGACAATAAAAACCTAGTTTAACTTTTGAACAATATCCTATATTATACTAGTTTTCTTATTTGAAACATGTTATAAAATGCATATGTAAAAGCTCACGTGCTAATTGAATGTCCATGTTTAAGGCAATGGAGCATGCCAATGGAATGGAACTTGATGGTAGAAGAATACGTGTAGACTATTCCATCACAAAGAGAGCACACACCCCTACTCCAGGAATTTACATGGGAAGACCTACTCAGTAAGTGATTTTACCAGTTTTAGAGGAATTATTTAAAATGCATATACTGTTTCCTGCAAGCTGACCATGTCTGGTTTTGATGTATCAAATTAACATAAAATCAGGAATGCACTCAAATCTAGTTTTGTGACTTATGTACATATTTTGGGGTTTCCCTCTTCATCAGGTCAAACTCAAATGTGTACATTTGTCACCATAAAACCAGCAGGAACCAGATGTGAGTGTGAGTGTGTTCCTTGTATATAAAGTTGATGCAAATGCAGTTTGTGGTAACAGCATCACCCCAATAGTAAGTGAGAACGTAAAATTGTTTAAAGGGTAACTGGTCTCCAAACATTTAAAGCCTAGGATGATGTACCTAGCTTCTCTAGTTCTTAAGGGCATGTCAAGTCAAAACTCTTAATATAAATGCAGAACACCCACCCCAGTTTGGCATTAGAGAAGAAATGCCAAAGATGCCCCTGAAGACTTACCTGACCTGGTCTCTTGCTGCCCCTCCTTTGTGACTGACACTCTGCTTCCTGCTTACGGCTGTCAGTGCAGAGGCTCATGTTTACAAAAAAAGGGGGGGGGGGAGGCAGTGCTCTTTATAATGCAAAACTGGGGTTTGGTGGGTGCTTTGCACTTGTGCTTTAAAGGACATATCCAGTCAAAAAAAACTAAGTATGCTGTAAAGAAATTTAAGTTTAGTTGGAAGTTGCAGCTTCAAAAAAAAACTTGGCTTTTTTTTTGTCCCTCCATTCACACACTGACAGACCTCCCCCCTTCAAAGTTGCTGACCTCTCGATTCTATATAGTTTAATGTGTAGCTCTGCCCTCCAATTTCCTGGTTCCTCCAGCTTCATTGGTCTTAAAGTTAATCTCTGTTGGTTCCAAGTGATTGTGCCCTCGCCACGTGTGCGTGATCTCTCGCAGTGTGTGCAACAAGATGTGTGCGCAGACGTTGTGCTTGTGCTTTTTTTTTTTTTTTTTTTTTTTAAGCTGCAGCTTGCAACTAAATTTTGCCTTCTTAATCTAGAATTGAATACATGTAAGTAGCACTGACTTGCATGTGTTGCTGCATGTCTTCAATTCAGCACACATTTTGTTTAGGAGCAGTATCCCCCCTCCCTCTTTTAACAACTCCCCACTTCCACCTGACCTGACATTTTTTCCCACAAACTGTCAAGCCAACACATAGCATACAGCATTCCAACTGTCCAAACTATCACCATTCTAGCTACAGTAAAACAGTTTGAGGACAAGGAACTTGATTGACAGCTGAAATATATAAGAAGTTGTAGATTGGATATCTAAAGAAATAGGGGGCAGATCAACAAAAAAATGATAGTGGTGGTTTGGAAGAATTATAGTTTCCAGTTATGGTCAATTTGAAATAACCTATTTTTGGTATAGATGCCCTTTAAGTTAGGCTTGTAAAGTTACTCATTTAGGGTAAACAAGTGTGACTTGCATGATGTGCTGTATAAGTGTCTTTAAAGGACAACTATACTGGTAAAAGGTATCCAATCCAACCAGAATAAAGGTAAAGCAGTGTAACACACCTATCTTTTTAATCCTGCGTTATAAAAAAACAGGCGTTAAAGATCCTTGAAGAAAGCATTCCTCTGGGCTAACTCTTGGCCTGTCCTGTTCAGTCGCAGACAGAAATTTAAATAAGAATGTGGATTGGTCAGCTGCTGTGACCTCGCTCCCCCTCCTTCATGCTTTTTCTGTCTGCCTAGTGTCACTGCTTTGCTTGCAGCGCTCGGCTGTTTTTTTGGGGGGTTTTTAGGTTTAAAACTTTATTGCCCGACCTAGTACCTTGGCTTATTTCAAGCTGCCAATACATCAGTATGGTGTTATTTCCATACGTTTACACGCCCACGTAGTCTGACCCATACGCCCACGCACTCTGACCCATACGCCGTACAACATTTTTTTTTTTCTGTTAACTTATTGCAATAGAGCAGCTCTGCTCACAGCACCTCCGAAGCCTTATTGCCAGAACCACAAATTCCTTCTCACTAGCGCAGATCCTCCGCTCTGCAGTATGCCGGCTCGCACTATTTGTGCAGCTCCATGTATTTTGGTAAACCTCAGATGGCGTAAATTATGTCAGGAGGTCGATAAGGAGGAGGGAACATAGGGCATTTTGATTGATGTTTTTCCCGTGAGCCGGAGTTCCACAAGGCATTTGTTTGAAGTAAGATTACTGGGGAATCTTAATTTTTTTTTTTTTTTTTTTTTTTTATGAAAATAAAGGCAGAGGGAAGGTTTGGGAACGGAGAACATATATAACTGCAGAAAGAACCTAAATCTGGACTATAATTGTTCTTTAAAGCAGTAGGATATAACTGGCATGAGGGGAGGAGCAACGGTGCTGGTGGTCATAGCTCACAGTGGTATCTGGAATAACAACCCTTTATACTGTTAACATAGATTGCAGCTAGAAGCATTATCTTGGAGTATTTTTAAAGGTAGGAATGTGCTCCTTTTTAATAAAGGGCACTTATATAGACACCCTTTAAAGGACAATTTTACTCAAACAATCCTAGTTATAATGAAACTATAGTTCTCCAATAAAGTAAGAATATGGCAAACATCCACAGATAGTGTTAATTGGTAAATCTGCCTTAACCAGCTATTGATATACAAAAATGTACAAGTACTTGCTTTTTCATTGGTGTCTAAAGGATAAATATTGCCTCAATGCATTTTCTTTTAGTTGCTTTAAAACGAGTAAAGGTATGCAGCCCTCCCCATACATTTATTTACAGATTTCGAGCCTCTCTACCTTCAATTAGCAATGCTGTGAAGGGGGTGTGATGATTGTCTGCCTCTAATTGTCACTCAAAGCTAGCATGTGAACTCCTCCACCCACCCAGCTTAATTAAGTAGGCTGTATTATAGCAATTTCACGTTTGCTTGACTGGCGGAGGAGAGAGGCAACACATTCCGACCAGACAATGACAAATGATATGTTAATCATGGCCCTGGGCAGTCTAGGAGGCGGGCTGTTAGCACTCATCTTTGCTGTGTGATATCTAAGGGAGGGCAGCACGGCTGTAAATGTGAGTAAGTGATTTCAGCTGCAGGAAGTTTGGACATGTAGTGGGAGTGATGTTGGTTTTTTTTTTATTTCTTTTTATTGTTGTCCTTTAATATTATGATGGAAGCATTAATACTGTCACCAGGGTGTCTCATCCGCCTATGATTTACAACTGTGGCTCATGGTGCATGCTAGGGGTACATTTGAGGTTAAACTAATTATCTTTTCATTTTAACTTTTTAAACAATTCTTTCCATTTAACTTTAGAGACCTAGCATATAACCTATTAGGCTATAGTAACGCCCCCACATAATGGTGTGTTAGCATCATAATTATTTGAACGTTTGAGTGCTTCTCCCTTTCAATATTACAAAGGGCCTCTGATAGTTGTGGGTATCAAAGTACATATAGTAAACATGCTTTCTAATAGTGCTAGCACATATAACCTTTGTGTAATTGGGTAATAAAGGTAAAGAATGCATTTAAAGTGACACTAATCTACTTATAAGGGTATCTGTTCTAAAATAGATTTTAGAATGAATATTGGAATAAATTGGCTTTTTTCCAGTCCAGAGGCACACATCTGGACATAGAATGTGCAAAAATAAGAAACAATGGCCTGGATAACTGAACTTAAATCCCTAAGGACCCAATGTAGTTTCTTGGACATGGAAGGGGATGTGCCATCACTGCAAGTTTAAATCTAAATATTCCCGGCAGCTATGTACATTATTGAGCAATGTAAGCCATGTTAGAGGGCAGCATGCTTGCAAATTGTGGCATGGGGGTTACCTGCTGCTTTCTATCAAAGTTAAAGGGCAACTGTGGTCTCAAAACAAGTTAGGGTTAAACGAAAGCCTGCAGTATTTCCTTTAAAAGGAGTAGACCATCGCATCTCTGGCTGGAGCCTGTGAGAAACTACATTGGGGTGAATGTTCAAACTTCCTCCTTCCAGTAGTTTGAGTGACATCAACTGACTTATGCCCCGCCTGTCCGCCCCGGGGGAGAAGCATGCTCAGTTAGACTTAATGCTGGGGAAATCAGGAAGTACCTAGGGAAAAAGACAGTTGAGGAGGAGTGCCTATTAATGCAGGCTGAGGCTGGTCACATAACTGAAAACGGGAAGTATTCAAGACGGAATTTATTTTATTTTTTTTCTTACTAGTTTGGAAGAATTAAGACCAGTTATCCTTTTAAATGCTTTGAAAATAAAAATATAAAATTTTATGTATAAATATCTGTTTTGCAATTTGGTGAACTTGCACACACCATGGTTTTCAAAGATCTTCACAATGATACACCCATACATGGTGTGTCTGCACACTCCAGGTTAGAAAGAAGTTGCCACGTGGATTATCTTTAAAAGTCCTTACTTTATTAACATATATACGCAAACTAAGCCACAGCGTTATGCGTTTCGAACTTCCATTAGCTCTTAGTCATAGGCCTATGACTTAAAGCTAATGGAAGCTCGAAAGGTGTAACTGGCTTTGTTTGCGTATATATGTTAATAAAGTAAGGACTTTTAAAGATAATCCACATGGCAACTTTCTAACCGGAGTGCGCCGAAACACCCTGTATAGGAGCATCGATGTGAGCGGACATAAGCGAATGGTTCGGGGCAGACTGCACCCCGACCACCTCGAAGGAGTGGTGAGTAGGATTGAGAGTCACTGTTTATCGCTGCATGAGCATATAAAGGAAGCGAAGGGTCCGGGGTTGGCTACACCCGAACCACCAGTTTTATTAAGATAATTGTGTTGGAAATTTGGCACAATGATTTAAATGGTATGCAGTATAGGAGAATGGACGCAGCACAGGATTCAAGGCTGTTTTTTCTATAATTTAGTGATCTTCACAATGGTTAAACTTGTAAAATTAATTTTATTAGAATGGTAAATACTGTCTTCTAATAGAAATACGCTGTAGAAAATACAAAGTCATTAACGATGATTGTTTTTTTTTTTTATTTAGTGGTGGTGGTGGCGGTGGTGGAAGCAGCGGTGGTGGTGGTGGTGGTGGTGGTGGTGGTAGTAGTGGTGGAGGTGGTGGTGGAGGCAGCGGTGGCAGACGTCGTGACTCTTACTATGACCGAGGCTATGACAGAGGCTATGACAGATATGAGGAATATGACTACAGATACAGGTACATTTCTTGTATTTTTACAGCAACTTTCAATGCTTCAATGTTCTAAATGTATGTCTAAAACCCCCTTTATTGCGATAGTTGGGCCAAACTTAAAATAACAGCCTATTTTGTGTGGAAAATGCTAACCTATGCGGCAGCTCAAGCAATAATTTGGCCACAAATACACCTAACTTTACATATTTTACCAAACTCACTTTTAAGAATGTTGTTTGACTCTTGGATCTTTTAGCATATTGTGTTTGTGCGCCTACTAACATCCTTGACTTTGTTAGCAGGAGACGCTCCCCATCACCCTATTACAGTCGGTACAGATCTAGGTCTCGGTCGCGTTCTTACAGCCCAAGTAAGTATCGATAAATATTTTAAAATTTAATTTTTTAAGTTGCAAATGTAGACGCTGCAGTTTTTTAGTCTTGGCCTGTAATGCTTGTATTGTAGTGCTTTTAGACTGAAATGTTATGTTCAGACTGGTGTAAGGACCAACATTATTAAAATAAAACACCAGCATATCTTCATTCACATGGTACCTGGTTAAAGTTAAAGGGCATGTCCATCCCCCAAAACTATAATATAACCCACTACAGGCCCCACTAGTTTAAAATAAACCTTACATCTCTGCTCCTTATGGTTCTCCTGCTATGCCTTTTCAAAGTCTAGGAAACTGAAGAGTCCAAGCTGTCAGTGAGGCATCTGGTCCTTGTTTTTTCATCCTCAAGGGCTGTGACCTGCAGAGTCTTCACCTCCCCACCACCATTTGGATCCATCCAATGCCATTGTTGCACCTATCGTGTTATCCTTTGGGGGTAAAATAGGTAACCCTTGCCCGCCCCCAACCGCCGCAATAAATATATTTTTTTTAAAAACAGATCTGTACTTCCTTCTCTCCAGCGTTTCCAGTGACATCAGCTGCGTCTGATTGGCTGCCTTGGCCAATCAGACATGGCCGACTATCCGGCCACTGCTTGCAAGCAGGCGGTCAGATCGAATTGCTGCAGAAAGAAGGCTTTAAAGGACAATTGTACTCACCTTCCCTCTGCTCCTCATTGTGCATTAGCTTTTACCCAGGGTGAGGACCTGAACCGCTAGGTCCTCACCCCTGGGTTCGCGTAACTTACTGCAGAGTCTCGGAGCAACAAGCGTGCCTTCCTATTGGCCTCGTCGCTGGGGAGGAGGGGGCGGAGCCTACCAGAGCAGCGTTGCTCTGAGACTCTGCAGTAAGTTACGCGAACCCATGGGTGAGGACCTAGCGGTTCAGGTCCTCACCCTGGGTAAAAGCTAATGCACAAAGAAGAGTGGAGGGAAGGTGAGTATAATTGTCCAAGTAGAAACATGGGGATTTTTAAAAAAAATTTTTTGCAGCAGTTGGAGGTGGGTAGGTGTTAACTACCATACCCCCAACATTTTTAGGGGGTGGACATGCCCCCCCTGAATGTTCGGAATGATTCCATTGGCTGTTGTGTACCCAGCCTAATATTATATAGCAATGGGCATATATTTTTTTAAAAACATAAAGAACTTGCATAATCACTTCAGTGGTTTTGTAAATTTATTTTTTTCTTGGTCAGGCTGCAAAGGACCTTTGTGTTAATAATTAAATTAGAAAGCGGTCACTGGATCCCAATCCAGACTACCCTCCAATTTGAGTAATTGGCCTTGGCACTTTCCTTAAAATAAATGATCCCTGGGTGAGAAGATGCTGTTCTATATTAATTTTATATACCTTGCGACTAGACTGCTCCCAATTCAGTTCATATTTGATTCTTCACCTTTTGACAAATATAATGTTGATCTTAATATGTAATGTATAGGGCATAATCAATTAATTGTTTTCCTTCTTCTTACAGGGCGTTACTGAAAGGCTAAAAGCGGACTTTTTTTAAAAAAAATCCTGTTCACTTTCTTTTGTCCTAGCTTTTTAAGTGACTGCATTTTTGTCCTTTTCAGTGAATTCTGTTGTATTGCTCTAGTTTTAAGCAGATTATCAAACCATGAAACTTGTTCCCAGGTTTAATATTTTGACTGTTTTCAAGAGACTGTTCCCTAGAATTTTTTTTAAGATCTGCAGATTTTCAAGATCGTTCCTATTCCAAACTTATACATTTTCATAAGGCTTTTCTTTGAACAAGCAGTTCATTTAATTGTAAGATCAACTTTTTTTTGTGCAGATAGTAAAGATGTGTACAATAAAAATATTGGAAGACAATGACTGGCTTGTTTCTCTTATAGTAGTTTATTTTAAAATCTTACTTACAACATGCCCTTTAAGTAACCACAGCTGCATTTTAGCTGGGGTAGTCTTTGTTCTAGGAGTTGGGGCAGAGCCATGCTTACTCTTGATGCACATCCTACCTACTTTGCATATCTAACACTACACGGTCATGGGGGAATTGGCTGGGTTGAACTTAGATATAGTATGTGCTCAGGGACTGTAGGGAGGGATGGTCCTCTTCAAGGGGTGTGCGTAATTAAGAGAAATAGTATGCCAGAGGAGTACATTACTGAAAGAGAGAGGGTATGACTTCCTCTGCATTGTTTCCCTTTGAGGCAGACTTCTTGGTTTTATAACCTGATCATGTACTTTTCTGATGAATATTTTATCCGCATAGTGCACTGTATACTAAACCTCTTATTCAAGCCAGAGATTGAAAATACCTCCTACAATACATTAGTGGTATCTACCCACTTCCAGCTATGTGACCATTTTTTCCATAATTCATTCAAAAAATCCTCTAAAAAGTTACCACATATGGAGAGCTGCATCCAGAATTCTGCATGAAAGACTTAGATTTAGGGACTGGCCACACTGTGCCGCAAGTGCGATCACACGCTATTGCGTGTGCAGTTATGCTGCGTTTGCGCATGCAATTTCTTGGTTTGAGAAACAAATCGCAGGAGATTGCGCTTTAAATGGTGATCGCATGGGATTGGGTATCGCAATCGCATGTGCTGCCACGATCGCTGTTCTGAAAAAAAATCACATACGCAATTGTGAAAAACGTAAGTGTTGCCTTGGCCTAGTGTTTGTTTTGTGTTTTTTTTGGGTTTTTTTTGAATTAGAGAAGGTAAGATTTCGATTTCCCATGTGTCCTGAATTAAATGGTACATTATTTTATAATGTACAGCACTGCATACCCAAGTGGCGCGTCGTAAATACAATTGTACATACATGGCCACTAAAACCTGAAAGAACCAATGCATATTAAGAATAAAAGCAGGAGGACGGGCATCTCATAGCTGTAAAACATCACTTTATTAGAACATAGTCACAACAAATATCATAATGAAAAGTCCGGTGTGCAAACGAAAGGAGAGGTGGAGGGGAAAGCCAGCCTGATGCGTTTCGTGACAACTTCACTTCGTAACTTTGAGGAAGTGACGTTACCAAATCGTCAGGCTGCCTTTCCCCTCCACCTCTCCTTCGTTTGGACATCTGACTTTTCATAACTATGATATTTGTTAATGTTCTAATAAAGTAAAGTTTTACAGCTATGAGATGCCTGTCCTGCTTTTATTCTTCATATTGGACCGCTGTGTCGTTTTGGTAGTAAGCTAAAAAACTACCACTGGATAATTTAAAGCTCAGTGTCTGCTGTTTGTGGGGTAAGGGGATTACACTCCCAGCTGCTACCTTATTTCTCTTATCAATGCATATTACAGGGGGTGGAAAATCTAACTGCCCTGTACTTTGAACACTTGAATACCCCCATAATCTGTTTGAAATCTACACATTTCTAGCTACATGCTTGTGAAGGTTCTTATTCAACCAGGTCATGGTATATCTGTTGTATTCAATTAGATCAACTGCACTTGAAATGTAGTTCTTGAAGACGTTTCGCTAGTCATCCGACTGGCTTTCTCAATTCAGAATGACTTGCATCTTAAGGATAAAGGACATACCTTTGAAGATTGTAATGTTAACATATTGGCGAAGGAACGTGACTGGTTCAAGAGAGGTGTTAAGGAGGCCATTTATGTGAAAATAAAGAAACCAAGCCTAAATAGAGGTGGGGGGGTTCGACACCAACTGTCTGCCATGTACAATGCTGTTTTAACACCTTACTCTGGGCGTTCCTATAACACCTCTTAGCCACTATCCAATCACACCCTTAACACCTGGCTGTGATATGCTAATTGGGATTTTCCAGGGTACATAATTGCCACAGATTCTTGTACAAGTCATTCTGAATTGAGAAAGCCAGTCGGATGACTAGCAAAACGTCTTCAAGAACTACATTTCAAGTCCAGTTGATCTAATTGAATACAACAGATATTTCTAGCTACACAACGGTGCCATGCTTTAATTTATATGTCGAATTTTGGATACATTGTCTGTAGTACATCTGGCGTTAAGAATATTTTTGAAAGGAGCGACTTAGAAATATTAACTTATCCTAACCACTAAATATCACTCATGTCCTGAAGCAAATGGTATGACATGTGGGTGCACTCAGAGGCATGGCTAGCAAATAGCCCCAAATGTACCCAGGGCATATCTTGGGGGCTTTGCTATAAGGGCAACTATACATATTTTTTTTCCCCCAGGTGTTAAAGAACATCTAATGATATTGTGAATATATAACCCTATTAAATTCTTTAGGGTAGAAGCCAAAGATGTCTCACAAGGTGCTGCGTTAGATTCCCTATACAGGGGATAGGCTGCAGTCAAGGAAAATAAACAGTCACAAAAGTTCTCTCTGCTGTGCATAGGGAGAATGCTTGGGATTGTGTATCCTAATCTTTGTTTAAAAATACAGTGAACTGCAAGATCCTGTCATTTTTCAATGTGTTACTTGCCTTCCTAAAAGTTCACATATGCGATCGCCGGTGCCAACCCGCGATGCATGGTGTATGATCGGGGGTTTTGGCTGATAATTGTGCCATGTATGGGCACCTTGACTGAAATGGCTGTTTGGTCTGGGCGGATCTTCAAATGAGCAGCTGTTTCGACTGGGAAAGCGTCCATACACTGCATGATTGTCTGAAATGGCCGATATACATCGTGCGTCGCAGGTCGGCACCTGCCATTGCATGTGTGCATGAACCTTGGGTAATCCAAAAAAATTTTACACATACATATCTGAAAGCTCTAGAACAGGTCAATCCAGCTCCACATTTTTGTAATATCTCAATCCAATGCATCAATGACAAACTTCGAATGAGAGTGGAATTGAAGACCTGTTTATTTACAAATAAGACTGACAGTAGGAAAAGGATGTAAGGTGTGAAAAAAAAGATGGTAATCTGTAAAAGCTCAATTGCAATTTACAGGTAGATTTAATTAAAGTTCCTTTCTTAAAAATTGTGCTAATTCTGCCCCAACCAATCAGATTTTATTTAACATATAAAGCTAACATCTGATTAGTTGGGGCAAAACTAGCACCATTTTTAATAAGAACTTTTATTGAAGCTCCCTGTGTTACCATCTCCACTGCGATTTTCACAATCTGATATCAGAGCCCATGCGATTTGCCCAAAAAAATTATCACATGCACCTCAAAAATGGATTGCTGAGCACATAATGTGGCAACACATTGTAAAGAACTTCCCACAGGATATTTACTCAATGGATCACAAAAGTGTTTGGAAGAGT
Organism: Hymenochirus boettgeri; assembly: GCA_019447015.1. Taxonomy (NCBI): domain Eukaryota; kingdom Metazoa; phylum Chordata; class Amphibia; order Anura; family Pipidae; genus Hymenochirus; species Hymenochirus boettgeri. The sequence continues at coordinate 70,303,886 of CM033474.1, read as the reverse complement.
GAGATCCGCTAGTGTATCCAATCCCTAAATGAGTAATGTTTTAAATATATACCAAGCCTTGCTGTTTATTTTACTTTGAGTCCCTTAAAGGCAGAGATACAGTGCAAGATTAAAGCAAAAATGTACAGTTTTCTCTTCCCAACTGCCCCAATTGTTTTTTTAGATCTATCAATTATTTCCGGTCACATTAATGTTTTTCCCTAATCTTAATTTTTGGTTGTGGCTTGTTAAGATTCTCACACTGTTGTACCCCCTTTAGCAGCAGCAACAACTTTAATCAAATGCTTAGACTAGGTACACTTGGTATATTTCAACCCGACTATTGCACAACAGATCAACATATCGGGTTGAAATATCTTGCAAAAGTATTCAAAATTTTCATCCGATTTGGACGAACCTTCAACAAACATTGGACAATTGTGGAGAAATCTGTACCACCGATATTTCGATTCAACTTGTCAGAATTGAATGAGTTGAAATATCTGCTTATCTGGCCTTACAGCAAGCAAGAGATCAGTCATTATTCAGTAAACCTTCGAATGACCGAATGCGAGAATCCTTGAACGGTCAAGGATTCTCGCGTTCGGTCGTTCGAGTTTTACTGCCCACCATTTGAGACTACCGTGACTTTGGAAAACGAACTAGTCTGAATCCAGACTACTTCGGATAGTTCAAGTTCGCCCGAACCCATAAAATTCAGCCCAAACTCTGGTTAGGGTCCATCACTACAGATCACACATAAAAATGTCAATATCTTCAAAACTATTTAAAAAAACAATGAAATTAAATTGCAAAAACTCAATTTACCTAAGTGATTTTTGGACCACAGTTACCCTTTAAAGAACACAATTTTAAAATCTGCAACAGCCGCTCTATAGACCATGGTTTCTCCTCAGAATTTTGGTAGTGGAATATTTTCACTGGTATATAACATACAATTTTGTTAATTTGTAAATATATATTCTAAAAAAATGTCAACACAGAATGTAGTGTAACATTACGCTACATTGATTTGAAAATGATATTATTAATGTTCTTAGCTCCTCTGTTGTCTTTCTCGTTCCCCTTCTGGGCTTTCTAAGCACACCAATAATATGGGTAATTACACTCACCTCAACGGGCCAGTTCGCTTCACTTTCCCTACCCCCGGCTACCTTCCATAAAGATACTCGCCTCAACTTCTTATCTTTACCCGCGTGCCCGGCGCTTCGTCGTAACTATTCCATATTATGTGTAGTAGGGGCACCGCATATATCCACGTCTTCACACTCCTTCCCTGCCTGCTTTCGTCCCATATCGCCCCGCTCATAAGGTTCTCCTGTAGTCCCCCCCCCAAGTCCGGCCAAAACTACTGCCCCCAGGAGGCTAGCAGAGTCCATATCGTACTCTGCCTCCTACCTGGCCCTCCGGGAGAAGTTTGGCATGCGTACTGCAGCCCTTCTCCCCCTCCCTCCCTCTCCTGATTCCCTCCCCCTAGCGTAAAATGTTTAATATAGAATATTCCCCAAGGGCTCCCAGCCCCAACCGCTAGATTTGTATCTTTAGAAAGCTCCCCAAACCCCTCTTTCCTCCGGCGAAGTGAGCTGCCGGCAGCCGCATCCGTGATTGGCTGCCACTCAGCCAATCACAGACGCAGCTGCCGGTCCCGCCCCTCTGCTTGCATTTTCTCGCGGAGGAAAGAGGGGAGGTAAGTAGAGTTTGGGGGGCTTTCTAAAGATACAAATCTAGCGGTTGGGGCTGGGAGCCCTTGGGGAATCTTCTATAAAAAAAATTTATTTTGGGTGGACATACCCTTTAAGTCCAGCATTAAAGGGCATGTCCATCCCCAACTAAAATTTGCCCCACTGTGTAGTCCTTTCTCTTCTGCTCCTTTGTTGTCCTGCAGGACCTGATGAAAGTCCCAAAAAATAGTTTTAGACAATCACAAACTGTCCCTTTCGTCCCCTTCTGCTGTTCCGTTCCCAGAAGTAGCAGAAGAGGCCATGACCGAGGGAGTGAAGGTGGCTAAGTACATTACTGGGCTAATTTGTTAACCTAGCATTTAGGGTTGTTTTTTGAGAATTGGGGGTGGAAATACCCTTTTAAGAATACAGGTTGCAAAAAATTAGCATTTTCAAGTGCGCCACAATCTGAAAACGTTTGAGAACCACTGATAAAGAAACGCTAAGCCTTGATACATTACTGCAAGTAGGTTAAATGGACAGTAGAGTGGAACAGATTACATGCCTATGTATTATTATTATTTCTGTATTTTAGAGCTGCCAGGAATTTGGTCCCTTTCTGTTCCCAGTGCTTCCTTACACCTTATCTACTCATGTCCTATTCCACTCCTAGTTAAAGGAGAACTAAACCCATTTTATTTTACACTCCAGAATCTGAACACATACCCTCTAAAAACACCAATAGACTGAACGATAGCAATACAGTAAATAACATTAAAGTAAATGTAACCCCCCTGAACAACTGGATGAAATAACTATGTGTATGTACAGTGACTGGCCACACCCCTCAGCTCAGTCACATGCTCCCTTTCTCTAATCTGTCCTAAAAAAGGATTGGCTAGAGGCTACTAATGGGTGTGACCAAGTGTACCAACTGTAAAGAGTTTCTGCAGTATCTTTGGACTGAGCATGTGTAAAGAACACAATGGTCAGTGACCACACTGGGTGATAAAACACAAACCCCTACCTAGAAAGGTAAATATCCTAACAACCATATCAAAATGACAGGTGAGACAGATTACTGCTTTTATATTAAAATGCTCTTCCTTCTGAAAGAGTGTTGTTCTGAGGCTTTAGTTGTCCTTTAATATACGTCCGCCCTCTCTCTGTGCTCAACCGCTCCCAGAATTTTGACACAGCTAGAATAAGCAGGGATGTGCAGTAGAGATGGGCTGTGTTTGAGAACAGTGAGCAGTGAGTACAGATCACTGTATATTTACAGCCATAAAATATGACCACGGTGCAATATACGGAAACCACGCGGTATAGTGCTTCTGTACAATATCAACCATACAATACTGCCACAGTCTTTAATGGGCATGTTCAACCCTCAAATAAAAAGTATACAAGGTAAATCACCCCACAAAACCCCAAAATACAAAGGTGACAGATGTTGGGCTAATCTTTTGTGCAGCAATATGATGCTCTTTCCCTTCCCAATGCCGCTCAGTTTCCACCTTCTCTTCAAGTTCTCCAAGCTTTTTTTTTTTTTTTTAATAAGCTTTCACATGCTCAGAGGAGGCAGTTAGGGAAATGACTTCAGTCCTTTTCTGTGATGTCATCTGTTACCCCCCATGACTGACAGCTGTTAACTGGAAGAACCTAGAAGCAGAAAAAGAGGCAATAGAACATCAGGCAGCATTTCAGGTTAGGCATAAAGCTTTTTGCAGTTTTGAGGTTTGGGGGTCATTTACCTATTTCTAATTTTATTTGAGGGATGAACTTGTCCTTTAGACTATGGCCATTGGCATGAAAGAACCACTGGCTGTAAAGTACAGATAATGAAAAGGCAGGATGGAAAGTGTCAGGAGATAAACCTGATGGAATTAACCCTTCAGTCTAAATTTATTATAGGATATTGGCTTTGCCTAAGCTTTTCATCTTAGAGAGTTGTTATATATGTTATTTGGATATGATGGAATAAGTGCCTGGTAGCCCAGTTTAGATGTATATGGATATCTCTAACTAGGCTAAACTAGGCTTACTTTTAGTGGCATTTCCAGATGTTTTACCACTAGGAAGATACAGCATGCAGCATATTTATAGCTACGTAGCTGGTAAAATGGACTATAGACAGTTATCTACTTTTTCTCACATCTACAGAACATTATTATATTGATATTGATTGATTGCGCTCTCCTTTTCCAATCACATTAACTATGTTGCTAAAACCTTTTTTCTTCGTAACATTGCAACAATCCGTAGATTCCTTTCTCTTCCAGCTATTGCTATGCTTATCCATGCTCTCATCCTATCACGCTTAGACTATTGTTACCTTCTGCTTTCTGGTCTTTCTGCTTCCCATTTTTCTCCACTTCAGTCCATACTTAACTCTGCCGCATTGTCTTGTTCTCTAACAATCGGGAAATTAAATCTCCTCTGCGCCGCACATCTACTTGGCTCCCCATTAAACAATGCATTATCTACAAAATACTTCTCTTAACATTTAAATCCCTTCGCTCTGCTGCTCCTTCTTATATTTCTTCTTTAGTGTCCCCATATGTCCCTGCCCATACCCTCCACTCATCAAAGAACTATCTCTTATATAGACCCCCCACTCACACTGCACCCTCTCGTCTTAAACCTTTTTCTCTTGTGGCTCCCGTCCTCTGGAATTCTATTCCCCTCTGTATCTGTATGTTACCCACCTAAGTATATTGTAAGCTCTACGGAGCAGGCACCGCTTTCCTCATGTTACATGTTTCCAGCACTTGTATATTTTATGATGCTCAATCTTATTTATATATTTATGTATTTATTTACTGTCCTCCATGTCAGACTTTTTGTATTCTATATTGTACAGCGCTGCTTCCCCTAGTGGCGCTATATAAATAAACATATACATACATACTAAGGGTCTCTATCAAATTAACCCAATGTGCTTCAACACCCTTTTTAACAGACACTATCTATCCAAATGTTACATTTGCCAAAAATACTGAACTGCCTGGGTGCCCACCATAAAATTTATTTATGGCCCACCTTGTATCGTCCGGCTGAAAATATTATATGATATATATATATATATATACATATAATGGTAATTGGATTCAACGCACTCCCAGGTCTATTCATCCAAATCTTTTATTGTGTTCAATACAACATAGTGTAGGCAACGTTTCGGTAACCTTTCTAGGTCCTTTCTCAAGCCAAGTTGGCTTGAGAAAGGGACCTAGAAAGGTACCGAACGTTGCCTACACTATGTGTATGAACACAAAAAAGATTTGGTTGAATAAGACCTGGGAGTGCGTTGAATCCAATTAACATTATTTATGATTGATAACCTCAACAGCACCTAGGCTTCTAAAGAGGGTGGTGAATTGAGTGCCTGGACTATTGCAAGATTTTATATATAAAATAAATATATATATATATATTTTGTAGAAGACAGTCCAACTCTGAGTATCTATTTTATACCAACCAACTTGTTTGAAATTTAAGGCATAGTAGTATAAATCATGATGTTACATACCCTTTAAAGGGCATGTCCACCCCCAAAACAAAATTGAACCCCTTACTGGCCACATCAAGTAGTTTAAAAACAATCTTACCTACATTCCTGCTCAAAATAGTTCCCCTGCTGTGCCCCTCCAAAGTCCAGGAAAACTGCTGTGTAGGAGCAGTGTGGTGACTCATGCTGTGCTGAGATATCCTCAACCTCATCAAGGTTGAGGCATGCTCAGTGCAGCCCTCCCTGCCTCTCAGCCAATCACGGACGCGGCTGCCGGTCCCGCCCCTGCTTTCAATTCCATGCAGCAGAGGGCTGAACACTGCAGCGGAGGAGAGAGGGCAGGTAAGTAAGACGGGGGACTTTCAACAATTATATAATGCGGTTGGGGCTGGGGGAGCATGCCCTACCACATATCAAAAGTTAAATTTCGGGGTGGACATGCCCTTTAAGCTAAATAAATAAAAATATGCAAAAATAAGAACCTAGACGCTTATTAGTGTTTTCTGTTAAGTTATGAGCACTTAAGCGAAAATACAAAATTCAGTTTCCTAATGAAAGGATAACTAGAGCTTGGACAATATTATTGGTAAAAAGATATATTTTGTATTTTATATTTAAGGAATACTCTTTTACAGTAGCATCTGGGAATTCCCATTCCTGGAACTCTCCAGGTTGAAAATAAAGCTATTAGCGCATTAGTTATCCTTCTCGGGTTACCAACTACAAAGAAACCTGAAGAAATGGCAGCCAGGAAGTAGTGTCACTTAAATGAGCAGGAAATAATGTATGGTCTTATTAGTATTGTTTCATGTATGTATTAGGAGGGTTAAGTTCTAAAATAACTATGTCTTCAGAAATCGAAGACATTGGGTGGTCAAACCATCCTTATAAAACCACTAATAATACCCCCAATAAGATTTTATCAATCATTCTCGTCTGTTATGAGCATTTAGGATTGCTGTGTCTTTTATCAATGCCATGGGTGAATCGCGAAGCAGAGTGAAAATATTTTTCTGTCATGGACAAGAAAGGACTCAAGATGGCGCTGGAGCTTCACCACATTTTCTGCATTCATCTCCATAAAGAACTTCTATCAAAAAACTGCGAAAAAAATCTCCTATATAGTGAACACACTAAAAACAACCTAATATAAACAAAATAAAAATATTCTGAGCTGATTTAAGAGACATTGTTTAAGAGCAAAACCCATGTATACAAGGTTCGTTATAAGATTTTTTTCAATCCAGACCATATTTCAACTAGAACAAACAGACAAATTACTATTACTTTTAGTAGAAGTTTTGAGGAGTGGGAAAAAGAAAACCCAATGATAACTAATGTGGCATGAGGGAAATCCTATAAACTAATATCAATTCATCTTTCAGTAAAAACCTGATAACATTACATTGCATTACATTAACTGATAATATTCTGAAAATACAAATGGTGATCTCATCTCACTAAACAAGGCATTCCCTAAAGCAGGGATTCCCAAACGGTGTGCCTCCCAGCATTCCTCAACTACAGAGGGAGGGGGAATGTTGGGAGTTGTCGTTTTCAAACATCTGGAGGCACACAGTTTGAGATTCCCTGCTCTAAAAACTGCTCAGTCTTTGGGACGAAATGTATTAATGAAAAGATTATTGAGAAGAAAAAGAAAAAGAAAAAACACAAAATCAGAAAATTATTCCAAGCCACATAGTTTAAAATTGTTTTCAATCCCCTAAAACACCAGATAAAACAAAGTGTTCATATTAAAAAATGCACCTAGACAAAACAGCAGTCTAGAACAAGTTGACCAAATTAATTGTACAAATGTTGAAAACATTTTGCAAAGATGAATGAACGCAGTATGTCACAAACAATTCTAGATCGCTGAGCTGAATAGTTAGTCTTATCAAAAAATACGGGACATAATTCGCTAGAAACTCACCAGAAGAGGGCATATAAAGCTTTTTAAAAAATCAACTTCAAACTCTCCCCAAATATCAAAAACTATCTCAGGAAAACACAAATCCAGCCGTGTAAAATAAGAACTTCAGAAACTCACGTAATTAAATCAGCCAATAGAAACATAGATTCCAGCATCAGACCTTAAGGCTAAACTATAAATTTGTGGCTGTCTAGAGAATAAAGCACAAAACACCTGTAGTTTCACAATCTAACAGAATGGGTAGTTTATAAACAAACGTAACCTTCTCAACTGTAACCACTAGCAATGGAAATGGCATAACAAACATAAAGGAAAGCAAAACAAGTTAGCAATGAAAATAAAGAAGACAATAAACTACTTAATAAAACATGGAATACTACAACAACAAATAACTGACTGTTGCCAAACAAGGAGATTGTTTACATTTTTCTATAGACATACACAACTATATTTTAAACATTGATATGCAAAGTCTCATTTTGGATTAATTAATATTATTTATATTAAGGATTGTAATCCTGAACCTTTAAAGAATACCTGTTTCCACCCCCAGTCTTCCACATTACTTCAGAAATACAGAAACAAACTCAATTACAATAGAAGGAAATATGAAAATATTCAACTTTACATTATGAATTTATTTTGGAACTATAAGGGATTCTAAAGCTTTGATTTTGAAAAGAGGACACGGAGAAACAATTCTTCTATTTAGGTTAATAAAGTTTTATTATTACATTTAAATCTGGCAACTTTTCAACCCTCCTGTGGAGGTATTGATCAGACAATATATATATTAGGATAAATGAATATTTGTAGTCATTGCTTTTTAAATATGCACCATGGGGGGTTTACTCCCAATACTGCAATGATGGGGCATCTTGAAGCAATTAAAAAGATCTTTCTCTGTGTGACAAGCAGATATCCATAGAGAGAGCAAAAGAAGAAAATACAATCTGATTGCAATATTTAGATCTAGTTAAACAAAATAAAATTAAACCCAGTGATCTACAGCACGTACTTGGATAAGAAATTACAATTTTAATTAGTTCTATAAATTAAAAAAAGGCCTCCATTCCCTTTTTAAAAGATGGAAACATTCATTGAAAATCATAGATATGTCTTCTTTAAACAGAAAAAGAAAATAAGGCAAAATAACCTGGTTGCCTTAAAATGCTTAATTTTTATAAATATTTACAGAATTATATGATAAGAAAAAGGGGGTTAAACAGGTTAAAAAAAAGGTTTTTTTTAACCTGTTTAAATATAGTATATCCATCAGACAGATACATGCTTTGAGGTTAATTAAGAATCAAATAATTCACAATGCTTTATCCAAATATATCGCTATAAGCTATTCATATATGTTCTATCTATTTTATTTAAAAAGCAAAGTTTATCAATAATTATTCTTCACTTCAATAACGCTGTCAATCCAAATGGAAAGAAACATCAAATGGATAAGAAAAAAAGTAACTTATTTATTACTACTCAAAACTTTTTATTTTACAATGAATAGGATATTTTACCTGCTTAAATTGTTCTAATAACACAATGAAATCTTTAAAAAAACAACATGATTTTATAACAACAAAACAATAAAAGCAACAATTATAGAAAAAGAAGGAACTATGGAAAGTCAGCTCATTTCTACTAAATCACCTAGATTGCAATTAAATAATTTAAACGATAGACAGGCAGATTATCTCAGTGTATAATAAGTGGAGGAAAGACTTCTGGGTAGTCTCCATGTTACCATGGTAGCCCTTAAGGAAATGCTATACCTTTTTGAAGCACACCAAGTATAAATTAGCTGCAAGAAAAATATAATTGATTCAAAAACAACTAAAGATCTAGAAGAAAAACAACTGTATATATGCATCTATATATATGAAATCATATATTTATTCAATCACACAATATATATGAGTTGCTCTCATATTACAGTTTGTTTTATAATTTAAAGAAATAAATCAATATTGAACAATCGAAACAAGATTCCTAGATTGTTTTTAGAAATAATTAATTGAACCAATTCAGCTACATGGGCCTGAGATACATCACTTTCTGTAAACTATATTAAAGCAAGAAACAATATAACCAATATAAATGTATTTAAAGGAAATATTCACATAACAAACAACTTCAGTCATATTTATAGACCATGAAAAGTTAATTAAAACATGTTGCCTCTCATGTTTCTGTGAGCTCTGGTTTCTGAGATATTTGCAGAAAAGTGTATGCTGTTTATAATGAAAGCCGCACCCCTTTTTACTACTGGCCAATCACACTTCAGCATAATTACATATTCATTAATGTAAAAAGTGAACACAAACAATGTTGATCTTTAAATACAACTTCTATCAGTAAATAAAAAACTTCACCACGAACTTTGACAGTTTCTCTACTAAAACATTTGGCTCATTTGGCAAAAGAGGGGCGTAAACCAAATTTTAATACAACAGCATTTTCTGCAAATATCTCATGAACCATAGCTGCAGGAATATGAGAAACAACTCTGTGTAATTAACTCTCCATGGTCTATAGGAATAAAGTTGTTTTTAAGTGAAGGTTTCCTTTAAAGATTACATATTTTCCATACCAATTTCTTATTTATTTTTTTTTTTTAAAGAAAAATAGACAAACATGCAATAATTATCTCCAAATGTGTTTCACAATGGGAACTTAATATTAAATAAATAGTTGGAATTGACACAATGACGGAATATCCCAAATGTACACAGCAGAGAGTATTTATTAAGGGATGAACTGGGTTTAAATTTGATTTCAACTAAAAATTTAGAAAAAAAGTTAGAATATTGAACATTTCAACTATTTAGAAACAAAATTTGGCCAAACAATGCCAAGCATTTGACTAATAAATGTATATGGCTACTATATAAAGTAGCAATATAGCTCGATTTAAACTTTCCATTATTTTTTTTATAGAGGGCTGCAAGAAAATCTTCAGGGGAAATAACATTCATAGTCAGAGACTATCACCAGTGTATCACTGGTTATTTATTTGATCTCTTTACAAAAATACACCTTACAATGACTTGAAAAACTCTCTAAAGTAAACAGTCCAATCAATTTCTTCACTCCTTGCTCCTCCCCTGAGCACAAAGGGATATAATGTTCCTGATTCGTGAACTACTGTCACTTCCTGTGTGAAGCCCACTGAGCATTTTTGAGCTATAATACAAGAAGGGGAAGATACCACAGGATCTGCCTATTGAGAAGAAAGATAAAACGAGGTAAGATCAGCTTCTTGGTTGTAACTCTGTAAATGTTAGCCTATACAATTATTATTACAATTCCCCAATGATGAGTTGAGATTATGTTCATCAGCTTCTGAGAGTGTTAAAATGTTACGTGTTCAGTGAGTTTAATTAAATCGCCATACACACGTGCGATCATGGGAGCAGACCCACGATGCATGATGCGTATGAATGTCAGTTTCAGCCAACTATTGTTTTGTGTATGGGTACTTCATTGGCTGAATGGACATTTGGTCCTTGTTGATGATCTACCTCAACAAGGCATGAATGAATGTCCGTTTCAGCTGAAACAAGGCAAAAGGGATTTTTATACTCATTGTGCGTGGAGGGTCAGCCCCATGATCGCGTGTGTGTATTAGGCTTTAAAATGGGAGGCCTAAGAAGAATCCATGAGCTCCCTAAGAATTATTTTTGGCTACTGTTTTTGAATAACATGATAGAATAATACTAGCCATACACAAAATAAGTTGTGCTTGACTGCTTTTTATTACAATCTTATTCAATCGGAAGTTTATTTAAGCTATTGACTGTCAGTTGCAAATGGATCAATTGCAACAGGCAAATAAATTAGCACAACTAATATATATTATCCAATATGACAGATCAAGGTTCCATACCAATTACTTTTGGTCAGCAGAATGGAGTTAACAATGAATAAAATGACTGATTCATTAAAAAAATTAAAGTATGTATGGTTACCTTAAAGGAGAATAAAAAAAATTAACTTTTTTCTTTCTTTCCCTGTGTTCTATAATTCCCCACAACCCCCAGAGTGTCTTCAGTTTTTTCAGATTCCCTCTCTGTCCTGAGATACACAAGTTAGAAGAATACGTGATTACATTCCTCTACTCCTACTTGTACTATCAATCTAATCCCTGTGACATGATCCTCTTCCCTGCTCAAGTCCCTCCCTCCTCCCTACTATGTAATAAACATAGAGATCTGAGCATTAGTAGGGGGAGAGATAGCTTTGATGGCAGAGATAAGGCTGCACTTGACCCCCCTTCTTGATAGACTTCACTGATTGATGATGGGTCACAAAGAGTGAGAACTTTATTTAAGCAGGACATGGAGAGATCCGTGTTTCCAGGACAGCTTGCTTTCTATTGGCCCTTGTGCATGGGTGTGTTTTTCAGGATGTTGAACTTTTAACTCCTACTGCACATGATAAGCTTGTCAGCTAGCCGGAGTTGAGACATGGAGGAGGTAACAGAGGGGAGGAGGAAGGGGGGAGTGCTGACAGAGAGATCTGACACCATGGAAAAACAAAGTCACTGACAGAGGTAGGATGAAGGCAGCACAGAGTACATGAATTTAACATTTCAATGTGTTTTTTTCACTATAGATGCCCTTTAAGAAAGTTCTCTCTATCCTTTTGTAGATCGACAGCTTACGTCACGCATACTCTAGGGGGCTGATGCAATAAAGTTTGCCCATGCTATTTATTTGATGCAATCAATCAGCTTTTTACTGGGTTACTGCAGTTAGATGACATCTGATGGTTGCTGCATATTACTAGCATGGGCAAACGTTTGCAACTTTTATTGCATCAACCCCTTTGTGAGGTATAATTGAAACTTTAATAGAGCAAAATTATTGCCAAGCAGAAGAGGTTTGTTTAGTGTTAAAGGAAACAGGACAAATTAATAATAGAAACAAATTTAACAAGATGCTATTTAGGTATCTGTGTAAATGTAAATGGTTGTCATTCTAACTGGCATATAAATAGAGATCCAACAATGTGTATATACTCTTTTCTGAATTTTGCTGAATAAAATGGTAATTTTGGTAATTTATGTATCTTTATCTCACTGCTCTATTAGTATCATTTTTCTTCCTATACAACATATTTGTGACAAAAAATTTTTACTGCAACAGAAGTGAGTCTGGATAGATATATTAACCCTCAGGGTGAAGGATTTAGAAGAATTTGCTTTGATGTCACGTGCTGGGGTATGTGTTTAATTGCACAAAACTATTGAGATGCTTAACTCACACCATTGCCCTCAGTAGATACTCTGCATCCCCAAATGATGGGGGCACAGGAAACAGAAGGAAATCGTTTATGTTTCTCCATGGTTAATATATTGACATACCTCAGATGAACAGACTTCCAAAAAGATGTTTGAAAAGATAAGAGTAAGACAAAACTGAAAGTCCTGTCAAAATCATCCTGTCAAATGTAAAACAGGATGGAATCAACAAACAGAGGATGATTGGATGACAACTTTAAGGGAAGTAAGAAGGAAATCGTGACAGGAAGTAGAGGGCTGGAAACTGGCATCACAATAAAGAAAAGAAAGGAAATGTTTTAATTAGGGACATAAACTTTGGACAGTTGGAAAATCTTACATGGTTATGTCTGCTTGGAACACCACTTTAACACTTACTTCCTGGAAATAAGCCCTAATGTAACACAATGCAAGTCTCCATTTTTAAGTAAGAGTCAACCAATCAATTCTTCCCCATCTAAAACCAATGTATCACTTTGCACCATGCTTGTACTTCTCCTAAACTCTACCTCAGACATAAAAACTAGCGCTCCACCACTGGGTTTAGAAGCACGGTCAAGAAATCAGGTTCCAGATACAGACTTTGCTATTAATGGAGGTTTTCAATGTAGAGACAGGTTCTGATAAGCTATTTAGAGATAACTGGAGAAAAGCTTTCACATTAAGGGGGAAACAGAACATTTTAAAAAGTCTTGTGTTTTTATCAAAGAAATGTTATCTCTTATGAAAGAAAATATTCTACACAGTCATGCGCACCCTCTAATAAAGGCTGGGTGCAGATATATAAGAGAACATTTCATTAACTATAAACAAACTAGGAAATAAACCTTTTCTCTTTACTGCCTATTTCTGATATTCATCTTGACATCTCTATTATTACATTAGTAAAATTAGTTATGTCCCTCTAAATCCAACAATATCCACAGAAACAGATTTCGCAATTGGAAAATAATCTTTGGTCAGGAGGTTGGACTGTGCAACATATGTCAGTACAACAAAAATAAAATTATTTCCCATAAATACCTAAAAAAAGTAACATCATGCCTTCCTGCAAAGCCAAAGCACTGTTAGCAGCCAGCAAACAAAATCTCTTTCTCTCTTGTTTTTTCACACCTCCTGCTGGATACTTTGTTGTTGACTGTATCAAACGATGTCATGTGTTTTGGCTACAAAATGTTGAAAATGGGGCACTTACCAGTCAAAGCCTCTTTGTGATGTTGGTACTTTTATTTAAGCGAGTACAATCAGAAAGTTTCCCCAATGAAAAAAGTATCCAGCACAAGCGGTAAAAGGTAAGAGGAACCTAGAAGCAGACTACAAAAATCCAGTAAAGCTTTGCAGTACGGATTTTAATTGTATACTTTACTCTTCCTTTTCTATTTATTTTAAAAATTAGAACTGTTTTTGACACAAATAGAACTGTGAATCACAAATGGTAAAACGATTGTATGGTAATTATAGTCTTGTAATTTTAAAATCAGTGGTGGGGAAGATACTGGAAAGTTTGTTATGGAATCATATTCTAGTTTATGTCTCAACGATTGACTTTACAAGCAGTAATCAACATGGGTTTATGAAGAAGAATTTTTTTCAAACAAGCTTGTTTGGTGTTTATTAGGAAGTGAGTAGGAATATGGACTTTGGTCTAGCAGTAGATGTGGTATACTTAGATTTTGCTAAGGCTTTTGATACTGTCACATGTGTGATTGATAGAGAATGGGTTGATAGATTGTATACAGGGTTCTGCAATGGGGTCATTTCTATTCATCTTTTAACCAATGAAGTGGATATTGAAAACAAGTTCTCAGTGTTTGCTGATGACAAAACTATGTAGGTCATTGAAAACTATTGTGCAATTGTAGACAGATCTAGAAAAAATATCAGAATGGGCAGCAGAGTAATAAATTAAATTTAATGTTGATACATTAGGGAATACATTTGGGGTTTTAAATTCCTTTTGCTTCTTATAAATGGGGCTGTCTTATAAAGTGAATCTCTTTTGCAAAAGGAACTGGTGGTTCTACTTGATAACAGACTTAACTGTATTGCCAGGTGACAACAATAAGAGCTAGCAAGGTATTGCCTTGTATAAAAGGGGTTTAGATTCAAGGGAGAGCAATTATATGTTCTCTCTATACAAAGACAAAAAATGACATCTTGGAACTGGAGAGGATTCAGAGAAGGGAAACTTGTCTATGAAGACAAATTTGACATGTTTGGATTATTTATAGAAAAGGCACTTACATAGGGATAAGATCACTTTATGCACAAACATTAATGAGCTGTACAAAAAAAAGTTTTCTGCATTGTCCAGCAATAGATTATATTATTGAGAAAAAATTTTTTTTTTAAAAAATAAAAATGGCTAAACTGTGGCATTGTCTTCCGGTAGAAGCAGTAATGGCAGGTTCATTGCATAGTTTAATACAGCACTGGAGGAATTCTATATACTATATATAGAATATTTTGTGACTGGTATTAATAAATTAACAGGTCTATGTAAGAAAAGTTCTAATTGTTTAAAATGGTGCTAATTTTGCCCCAAACAACAATGTACCATTAAAAAGCTAAAATCTGATTTGTTGGGGCAGCATTTTTAACAATAAGAACTTTTAATACAAAACCTGTATGTTTCTTTTACAAGCTTTGTAAATATTGGGCAGTGTAAAAAGTTTGAACTGGATAAAGCCTGTCTTTATACAATTTAAACTACTATGTAAATAGAAATATAATAGATATCTCACCAGCTACAAACTGCCACCCTACCAGGAGATATCTCAGAATTAAATGACATTAACACCTATTTCCAAATTAATAATTTTTCATAGTTGTAGACAGTGTCAGACTGTCCCAGCCTCCCGCAGGTTTATAGGGGAATCCCCCTTGCGGGCTCACAGCCCATTCATCCAAGAAAACTGCTAACATTTAAATACAGAGCCAAAGGGACAGTAGGAAATGCATTTTAATAACCAATAGGAGTCAGTAGGAGTAAGATATGTAAATAAGTGATTATAGAGATGTGAAATGTTACATGGGTCCCTGGTCTTAGATTTCCTAGTGGGCTGTAACACCCGAGCCCGACACTGTTTGCAGACTCCTTACAGAAACTACAAAAGACATGCTGCCACTGAAAACAGATTTGTTTTAGCACTAACGGAAGAACAACAGTTTTCTTTATATGCACAACGTTTTATCTTGAAAACAGCAGAATTAAACTTGCCGTATCCTGTTGGAAATTAAAACCTTGTGCAAATTCATGGGGAAATTAGACACCTAATTACTGTTCAACAGGTGATACCTACAACAAATTATATTTAAGATATGGAATGCATCACATTTATTCTAAAACCCTATCAGAAGAAACAGATTAAAGGCAAGTCCACTTCTCAAGTAAAACATTTCACATAAGTAATCCCCCGCCCCATGTCCAAACCTGAAATAGTTAGAAATCTGAGAGATGTAAGATTAGCCTGGAATTCTGCCTGATGTTCTGCTCTCTTTCTTCTTCCTTGTTCTTCCCATTAGCAGCTGTCAATCGTGGATGTAACAGGTGACATTCCAAAAGAGGGAAGGAGAAACATTTTGCTTCATAACAGGTTAGTTCTTCATCTGCCAGCTTTCTGTTTGTAATTGTGGTTTTGGGTATTGGGCTGATTTACCTATATATATCCAATTTTTCTATGGGGGGGGGGGTTACAAGCCCTTTAACTTAAAATGACTGTATTTGCTTGATGAAATGACTAAACCTTGTTATGTTAATAAAGAAACAAGTAATAATATAGTTAAACATGTTTTCCTTTTTTTTACAATCTTTGTGATAACAAAATAAAAACATAAGTAAGAAATCAGAATGTGGACTTTAATTCAGAAGCCGTTTGTGATTTCACCTTCTTATGTGGCCTTGAATCAGGGACACGTCTTTGAACTGTTTTTTGTGTTTCATGTGGATTCTCCTCTTACTGAGTCTGTCTCTACTCCAATAACAGAAGTGAAGAGGTCAGCATTTGTACAGTGAATTGGGAACGTTATTTTTGCACAACAGATAATAAAAGAAATGAAACCCATTATTGTGCACAAAATAAGGTTGCTTTACTTGGCTTTGTTTCTCTGCATTTGGGGGAGAGCTCTTTAAAAACCCATTGTTGCCAAATCCTTAGCAGATATCTGAAAAACATCACATGAAGCTTCTTGCGAAATATGTTCAACCCTGCAGAAGTGATTACTTTGTTTACATCAGCATCCCAGTGCCTTGAATCAGTGAGGATTCCTGGTCATTTAAACACATTACAAGTCTCTCAGAAAAAAGCCCATCTAGGCTACCCCTTGAAAGTAGTGAAACTAGTTAACACTGTTCCCCTTTAATGAGCTCTGGTTCATCTGCAGCGGTAGTCTGTGGAAGTAAGACTTATGGGGCCCATACACAAACAAATCCCAGAGGTACGATCCTATAGAATCCTACGAGAATATCATACAATTGCCGGTTCGTGCATGAAGGATCATAAGATGGTCATACTTTTTTTTTATTATCGGGCCAATGGGAACATTTTTAGCGATCGATCATACGACCGGGAATTTGTTTGTGTATGGTCCCCATTAGGTTACGTTCACACGTTATTCTTGAGCGGTTCCATATGTTTGTCACTAGAGAAACTCTACATGTAGCATTCCTCTATCGGCAACTGTCAGGGAACTGCTCAGGAAACTTTTAGTGATCAGCATTTATGTTCATCTGAGTGTAGCTTTAAAGAGTCTTAAAGAGCCTTAAATAAATGCTTCCGAAATACTGACCCCTAGTAGAGACCCTTATGGTTTTGCCCTTGACCCAGCACCTGGGTTAATTCAGTTGCTCAGTAGAGATCTGAGCATCTTTGACCCATCCAATAGCCAATCAGTAGAAAGTACTGTTAGGAACATTCCAAGGTAGTGTGCCTTCTGGGAAGAAGAAGGACCATTAGAACCTGAAATGTCAGCTCAGAATGTCAACAGCAGGGAATAGCAAGGGGTATAAATTCAACTAATTTTTCAAAATGGAGAAGAATTTGTAGAATAATTAGGTATGCATAATGTTACCTAAGAATTCTAAAAATAATTTTCCACTGAACTTTCCCTTTAAGCTGGCCATTTATTGTGTAAATGTTAAAGCTGATTCTGATGAACATCTAATCAAGTGCTTAATCTTCCTGCCCAGCAGAGATTACTGTAACGTCTATCGTAAAGTGGAATGGGAACATTGTAGGAATGTCGCAGGTTGTGTATGGGAACCTCAAGCCTAAATCATATTCACTGCATGGAGACCACAAACCTCTTGCATGTAATACTTCTCAAGCTGGGGGTGGCACAATGTGGCTGGCAGGCATGGGGGGGGGGAGGGGAAATCAATATTGCCAGGGTGGAATGTCTTTTCTAAAGTTTCTGAATAAATGGGATTAGGGGTCTTTTCATTGAATCACCTTAAACTATTTGTTTGTATTTTCTATAGAATGATTTATACATTTAAATTGTGCCTGTTTGAGTGCTCCGTGTGATTCTATCTTCTGTACTGAGCTGCTGATTGAGGACTTTCCATACAAGAGAACTGACCTTGAATGTGGGCCTTCATTTTCCAAAGACTCACAACTCACAGAACCCCCACTATTTGAAGCTGTGTTCGCACATGCAGACGACCAGGTTAGGCATTCTGATGTAAGAAACTATTCATTTCCTTTCAGTAGCTCTTATAATGTTTGTATGCTCACATTTCAAATACACAAAGTATTTTTCTTTGCAATTTACATTACTATACTACTTTCTTTCATCTCATTGTTTTTTAAATCATACTTTGCAGGTCTGTCGGAGATAATGCTTAATTGGTGCATTAGTGAAATTCATGAAGAATTATGAGGAATAATAAGCCAGACGGAGCTCCATTAAACCCTATTCGAACATTCCTCCTATTTAATGTAGGAAGTATGAAGGGGCTGTGAGGCTAAAGCCCAGTCAAACAAATGTTTTTCAATAGCTAATAAGGTATTGTGATCAATACAGCAAATACCATCATAACATTAATAAATCTGTAACCTGTCCATACACATATGAGATATTAGATTTGACATCTATAATGTTTGGCAGTTTCACCTCTCGACATTCTCTGTCCTGATCCATTCATTCTGCGATAAAAATGCTTGTGAAAATGATTGAAACGTTTGTACCAATGTTATTCAAACATCGCGGGAATGACAGGAGATCATTTTCTAGTCTATGGTCGGCATTTAAGACTTAAACTTTACTTGGTAGTTGGAAATGCATTTTCCACTGAGGTCGCATGTCAACCTTATTAATTGTCCATTTTAAAAAACAAAGAGCTCTACCGAACAATTGCCATGAGAAGCATAGACACCAATCCCAACAGCAAAGAGAGAGAAAGGAAGAAGCCAAGAGATGCTCTCCCATTTACTGCAGTGATTCCCTGTGCCTCCACACCTTCTGTTCCCAGAATAGTAAAATTATTCTTTCAGTGCACTTTTTGTTGACCAGTTTTTCTTTTAGCTTAAATTTTCTGATTGATAAACTGCCCTGATGGGTTTTGGTCAATGGAACAAGCTAATAATGACCTGATTGAAAGTCATTGGCCATTTGTACTATTGGCCCATGTGTGGCTAGCCTTAAACCCATTTACAATTTGATCTGTTAATGTTCCAGGTAATTGCCTAGGCACTAATGTATGGACAGCAGACCCTTGTCCTGGAAAGGGCATGGCGTGGGCAGTGTATGGAGAAGGCCTGTTGGGCATGTCACAATGTGTCTGGGGTGGGAAAGATATTATAGTTTCTACCCACATTTTGTTCCACTCACACAAATATGTCTTCCAATCAAATGCAGATTTGCAATTTAGTGGAAGTTTATGAATGTTAGTGGCCCTGTGTCTTCCATGACCGTTAATTACCGTACAAAGTGTAACACATTTTTTCAGGTATTAGTAAGAATTCAATTCTGTAACTAGAAAGGGAAAGTTTAAGTAGTAACTTTGAATTTGGCTTGAAAGACCGCATTTTGGAATGGAATGTGTGTGTTTGTGCTGCAGATTTTAAAACCCAATAATGCCAATGATGAGGACATTGTTGGTGTTTACTTACCCTTTAAATATGGCTGTCACATGAATTAAAGGCAGGTCAGTTGGTGTGTGTACTCGTGTCAAGTTGGGGAAAAAAAACTAACTTTTTTGATGATTGGTCAAAATGTTTTTTTTTACTATACTTACCCTTTAAATATGATTGCCACATGAATGAATGCGTACCTCAGTTGGTGTATGTACCTGTGTCAGGTTGGAAGTTAAAAAAACAAACTTTTTTGATTATTGATAAAAAATTATTTTTGACTATAGTTACCCTTTAAGTATGTCTGCCACAGAAATGGAAGAGTAGGTCAGTAGGTATGTGTACCTGTGCCAGGTTGGGGGTTAAAAAAACTAACTTTTTTGATGATTGGTCAAAATTAGTTTTTTGACTTTAGTTACCCTTTAAGTATGGCTGCCACAGTAATGAATAAGTAGATCAGTATGTGTGTGTACCTGGATCTGGTTGAGGGGGTATGTCTTTTTTTGTGTTTACAACCATAAAACTATCTTTTATTGAGGAAAAATCTAAATTAGTTTTTTAGACTTTACCCTTTAAGTATGGCTGCCAAACGAATAAAGGGTAGGTCAGTAGGTGTGTGTACCTGTTTGAGGTTGGGGGTATATGTTTTTGCATGTATGACCATATAACTAACTTTTACTGATGATTGATCAAAATTATATTTTTGAGTAGTTACCCTTTAAGTATGGCTTCCATGGGAATGGAAAGGTAGGTCAGTAGGTAGGTGTACCTGTGTCTGTGTGGGGGGTTGGGGGTATCAGTATTTGAAACAAACTGTTTTGAAATATCCACATTTGAGGATTGTTACCATTATAGTCTATGGGAGAAAATGTCCCGATAACGCCGTAACGCTTCCGCAGATTCCTTAGCTAGAAGATAGCACACTTCTCCTATATGGCCCGCAAGTCTGTACCGAATTTCATGTCTCTAGCTCAAAAACTGTGGGAGGAGATACAGTCCAAAAAAGCGGAAAAACAAAATGGAAGAAGAAAAAGAAGAAGAAACAAAAAAGCCAAATTAATGAGAGGCCTCCAAAATCGTCACCAGTCTGTTTGTATTTTTCACATTTCTATTACTATTAAAATAATCTCCATCTAGGAAATAAAAGTACAAGTTGTTTTTAAGCAAATTAATAACATCATTTCGGGAAAATAACAAATGTTTGGCAGTAACAAATGAAAACAATGCTGAGGCAATAGATTGCAGTTTAAACTCTGAGACCACATTGATATATTCATGTTCAAGCCTTGAGCTTCTTCTATAAACATCACTAATAAATATATCACATGACATTGCTGCAATGTTTTCCTTTATTGCCTTATTTCCTAGTTATTTTACTTCTGTATCAGTAGCAAAGACATTAAATCTCCCTCATCCTCAATGAATCAATGGATTCCACCCACTGCACTCTCAAGGCCATAATAATAATAGAGACTGTGGGGAAATATTCTCTGGTTGGGAGCAGCAGGATGGCTGCATCATCAGTTGGATGCGCTACTCATTGGATAAAATCATTGTTATTTTAATAGCATATTAGTAACATAAATAACAAGGAGGTACATGAACATATAAAAAACAAGAAGCTGAGGGTCGCACTCCAAATAACAAGTCAATTTATTGTGAACCACACATCACACATAACACAATGTTTCGGGGGATACCCCCTTCTTCATCGCCTGAAGAAGGGGGTATCCCCCTGAAACGTTGTGTTCACAATAAATTGACTTATTATTTGGAGTGCAACCCTCAGCTTCTTGTTTTCTGTGATATTGCTGGTTCCCAAGGGAAGAATCCACGAGGTGTCTGCACCCACAAGTTGGAAAGAGTACATATAGAACCTGACCAAGCCTCTGAGGAAATGGTGAGCCACAAAACGTGTCAGGCTGGTGGCCCCTATAGGGGTTCTATATGGTCATGTACCTCCTTGGTATTCATGTATGTTACTGAAATAAAGATGATTTTTTTCCTTGCCAGAGAGTAGCACATCCCACTATCTTTTGATATATATGCACATTTACTCTATTGGATCTGGAGGTACCACGTAACGTGCATTGAAATGTTCGTCCCTACGAGATCCCAGAATACGCACATAGGTTTTCTTTTTTCTAATTTGATCAAGTCAGTCAAAATTATTGACACATGTATGACCTGCCTAAAACTATGAACTTAGGGCCATAGTTATAAAGGCACGGTGTAGGTTTTTAGCGATACCACACCTTTCATGGGCTTTAATTTATGATCGCTATTGTAAATCTACAATAGCCATCGTAAATGTAAAATGGCGATCATAAATGTACACTAGCATGATAGAAGATTTGCGATCCCCCATAAAATACCATTGCGGTAGTTCACGATCGTGGCCATACATTGATGCCCACGGTTGTACAGTAATGAAATTCTGCATTATTGCAAACTTGCGATACTGTGCATATTTCATTATGGCCCTTAAAGGAATAGTTCACTCGAAAAGGGAACTATTCCTTTAATGTATTGATTGAAGACAGGGAGGTTAATGAGCTATGTCTCACCTTCCATTGTTCAACCAATTAACCAGGAGTGATGGACGAAGAAAGAAAATATTTAACTTACACATGATCCTCCGCTGCAGAAGTGAATATTCCTGACCACTTCCTGTTCAGAGTAACTAAAGTGTGCATTATCGTGCATGCGCACTATAGTTACTTTGAACCAGGAAGCGGTTGGGACCTGTCAATGCTGCAGCAGGGGATCGCGTGTAAGGTAAATATCTTCTTTCTTGGTCCATTGCTCCTGCTTAATTGATTGAAGAACGGAAGGTAAAGTATAACTGCCTTAACCTCCCGGTCTTCAATCAATACATTAAAGGAATAGTTAATTTTTTGAGTAAAATATTCCTTTAATATGAATAAACATAGTTGAATAAAGATATACGTCCATCTAATCACCCTTTATATCCTACTTATTAATTTTACTTAACAGTTGATCCAGAGGAAGGGAAAAAAACCAGCAAGAAAGGGGGGGGGGAACTGTCAATCGTAAAGGATCCCATGACCAACAAAACCTATATGTATTAATACCAGTGATTCTCAATATTTTTCAATTTAAAATTTTATCTAGCCCACTTTAAAAGATATTTAAAGGGTATGTCCTCCCTAAAAACTATAATTTGATATAATGTAGCTCCCCCCTCCCAACCCAGACCACATGGTCTGTTTGTAAAAAAAAAGTAAAGTCTCCAATGTAACTTCTGGGAACAGAGTTGCATTGGGGGCTTGGCCGGCAGTCACGTCTGTGATTGGCTAAGAGTCAGCCAATCACAGGCGCGGTTGCCAGCTATTGACTTGGCAGAGGGAACCCAGTCCGTAAATAGATTTACTTTTTTACAAACTGAACATTCTGTTCGGGTTGGGAGGGGGAGAACTACATTATATTAAAAGGGTTTAATGCTCGAAGTTGAGCACAATGGATCTGGATGGAGGGAGGAAGAGGGGAATAGGCTGCCCTGCACATGCCTGCATACCTCTGGGAGGCAAGAGAAGAGGCAGAAACCTTTACACAGATAGACAGCTCCTACTCTTCCCTTTCCTGGACTTAACACAGACACTGCAGAGGAACCATTTGGAACAGAGATGTAAAGTATGGATTTTTTGCAATGTACAGTGGGGCCAGCATGGGGTTAAATTTTAGTTTTGGGAGTAGACATGCCTTTTATTGAATTTGCCATTACCACTTGCTGGAAGTCCCCAGTATCACCGTTCTCACTGTAAAGAAACCTTTCCTAACCTGAAGATTTTTTCCTGTCCTCTGATGTGACCTATGATTAGTGAACTATGAACCAGAGAATTTATTATATGGACAATTAATATATTTGCATAAAATAATCATATCCCCACCTCTCCTGTGTAAACAGTCCTACATTTTCTAATATGTTTGCATAGGGAAATAGGATCAATGCAAAAGTCAATGGGACATTTTTGTTTTGTTTTGCTATGCTACATAGATGAAAATAAAATGTTTTCCACATACTAATGCATGGCAGTAGTGGTCGGTTTTATTTTGTCATTTTCTCTTGTCTGTGAGTCTCTGTGAGGATTAATGTATCTCCAGTTATGAATGGGTTCATTCCTGTTGGCAGGGGGTGTCATTGTAGAGAAGGTCTCAGCTCTGCTGTCCCTTGCTGGGTTAATGCTGTTTCGCAAGCCTCAACGCGAAGAGAATGAGCAGTCGGAGTGGATTATGTAATAAGAGGAACAAAGGTTTCCCTATGCTAATAATCTGCAAAAACCAATCAGATATTAGCTTTTTACTGGGTTACTGCAGTTAGATTACATCTGATTGGTTGCTGCAGGTAAATAGCATTGGCAAATCTTTACAACTCTTATTACATGTCTATTGTTTACATGACTGAATGATGTAAAGAGGCAAGGTGGGGAGATGCTTTCCCTGCATCCAAGAAAGATAGCTGCAACGCTGCATGAATGAATTCTGCCATCACAAGGTTAGGTCTTGAAAAGAAAGAACTGTTAAGGGCTAGCACTAATCCTAATGCTGGCCATACATTATTCCACTTTCCTCCGGACATTAAAAACATAATGTTGATCACAAAGTGAACATGCCAGGCAAAAAAGAATCAGTCCAGGAACATCAGCAGTTAATACTCAACATTACAATATATTACAGCATTAGTGTAGAATTGAACGGTGAATGGATATTGTAGTCCACCAGAGGGAGCCTTGCTATAGTGTCTATCAATGTAGAACTTGAGTATTTGGCTACATACAGTCTCTTCTGTATCTTTCTAACTCCCTGTATAATATAAACATTATATTTCAAAACTTAATTATATGTATATATCATGCATGCTGTAGAGTGGTGGCTGCCATGAGTGGTGGAGGCTGGTAGCATTTGGGCACATTTAGAAAAAAGGTCCAATGCCTCATTTATAAACACTGTCTTGTCTTTTGTGTTTATAGTTATACTTGTGAAGTTATCTCTGGCCACATCTCTGCTTGTTATGGTTCTCCTGCAGTGCCTGTCCAAAGTCCAAGAAAGTGAAGAGAAGGAGGTGTCAGTGAGTCATCTGGTCCCCGCTATTTCCTTAACCTCAGTAAGAAAGTGACATGCGCATGGAAGTCCTTTTCCACCCCCACCCTCCCACCATCTGGATCCATCCTCTGCAGTCATGGCACTTCATGTAAAACCCTTTGGCCATAAAGTAGGTACCCCCTGCCCACCCCCAAATGCTGAAATATTTCTTTAAAATGCTCAGATCACTACTTACAGACCCTTCTCTCCCACAGTGTCTTCAATAACAGCAGCCGTGTCTGTGATTGGCTGCCGGTCCGGCTCCTGCTTGCAACTTCCGGAAGTAGGGAGGCGGATAAGAGACAACGCGGGAGAGAAGGGGCTGTAATAGCGATCTGAGTATATTTTTAAAGAAATAAAACGGCGGTTGTGGGTGGGTAAGGGTGACCTACCTTATGGGAAAACTTAATTTTTAGGGTGAACATGCCCTTTAAGTAACATGTTCACAGAAAATAGTGTTAGTGATACATCCAGGGAGATTCAATAAAAGTTCTTATCATTTAAAATGGTGCTAATTTTGCCCCAACCAATCAGATCTTATTTAATCTGATTGGTTGGGGCAAAATTAGCACCATTTTAAACGATAAGAACTTTTATCGAATAACCCTGATCATGTCTTTGGATGGCTGTACACAACTGTTCTGGCATGTAAGAGATCAGTAGACCTTATTAAGGTTATAACAGCCACCTTTATCCAGTAATTTAGTAAACTGAGAATTCCTGTATTTTATACTTGAATTAAAGTTGAGAACAAAATGACTTCTGACACGGGAAAGTTATAATTAAAGTCCTGTGCTCAGTCATGTATTACTATGATCTCACATTATTCTTGGATTTTACGTATGATTCATCTTTTTTTTTCTTTTTACTGGAAAAAAGGGCAAACTGGGCATCAAGCCCAGTTTGATGCCCATTGATAACCTGCAGGGACAGAGCCAGACTGGCACTACACACAGGTCTTTGACGCCTTCATTTGCAGGAAACCCAGTGGTGAGGACATAGTGGTTTAGTCCTTACCCTGGGCACTATTCGGGGAGGGGGTGGGTTTTGGGGTTAATTCTGGTATAGTTCTTCTTTAATAAAGGAGGAATATAGATACACAGACACATGTACATGCTAAAACACTAAACACACACATGCAGTACAGACATAGATACATATACAGAACACAGTTAATCAAGATACACATTGTACACATTTAGTACACAAATATACAGTAGATACGGGCACAACTAATGAAATATTTCTACCATCGCTGGGCATAAACATATTGTGATCCTTCAGCTAAAACAGCAGAAGTATGACAAACGGCTTCTAAATAAGAAGGGCAAGCTATCATACATGGGCTATGAGCTCTTATAAAGTGCAGCGTATTTAAAACAGGATGTGGCACTTTCCTGTCTTAGAATCTACTAATGAGAACTTTGTACTTGGTATTACATCATGTGGAATAGTTAGTGCTTTGTATTTGCAAGGTTTGTTCTGCTTTGGGATAACAATATCATGCACACTTTGAACTTCTATATGAGCAAAGAGCAAGGTATGCTTATCTTACAGTAAACTCTACTTTGTAAGGGACATAAGGCTGTTGACCCAAGTGTAGTTTTATTACTTTGTAGCAGCTACTATGATATTTTCAATTTTCCTGACTGTATTTTACAGGCTACAAATGACAGATTTCCTCCTCTTACAGACTGCAAACAAGTACAGGCAGTTAGAATATAGAAGAGTCGGAGAGTTAAGGTGCCATACACTACTTTACTACATTAGACAGATGTCCAATCTCTCATAAGACAAATGTCCAATCTATCTAGAACTGCCTATCCCGTTCTTTCATACAATCAATTTGAGATCACAAAACGAGTAGGAACATCTCAAGATAAAAACCGCTGCTTGTAAAATGTGGTCTTTAGACGTTAGATAGATATCTCAAATCTATCTAATGTCTGCCTAGTGTATGGCCAGCTTTAAGATCCATTGGTGCCCTAAGCTCGATATCTTTTATGCGTTGTTTAATATGCAGGGTCAGAGATCTCTCTCTGGCTGTGATTGGTGAATATGTTTTCCTCGTAATTGAGGAAGAATGAAATATAAAATATAAATGACCTGTAGGAATTCTAGAATGGCTGACTTACAGATGTATTCCCACTGATCACATTTTGCAGGCTTTTCAAGAGTGTGTCAAATTCATATACTCAGTGAATTCTTAAGTCCCCTCAAGTAACTGCTGGTTGAATAGCCCCTGACCTCTCTGTAATCAAGTCTGAGCAGGCAAAAAAATTGTCACTAGAACTCACTATAGTATCCTTCCAGACTCATTAAGGGCTCGTTCACACCAGGAACAGACAAAAACGCAACTAAAAAAAGCAGTGCGTTGAGTGATGTTTTAATATGTTTTTGTATCCATTACTGACCATTTGCATGTGCGTTATTATCCATTTTGACGAGTTTTTGACCACATTTTTCAAATTTAAAGGAGCAGGACCAAAAAACACTCGTCACTTCCTGGGAATGTGTGAGTTTCAGGAGCTGTTGGAGAGTGAGTTAGCAGATAATGTTGTGGAGAGAGATCTTGCAATTTTCTGGTGATTTTATTATTCTTCACCGTGTTTCCTATAGCCCGCGGACCGGAAATGACATCACAGGAACTCCCAGGCATCCTTTTCGAAATATTGACAGAAACGCCGTTCGGTCGGCTCTGATGACTGATTTCAGCTAACTGAGCACCCATACACTAAACAATCATCAACTGAAACATCCATTCGTTATACATTGCAGGTTTCCCCCACGATCACACATGTGTTTGTGTGATCGTGGGGATTATGTATTTCCTAAAGGCATGTATTTGCCTTTAGGAAATACATAATACCTGGCACACAAGGTTCAATCAGGACCCAATATCTCCTTCAGAGAGACTACTGATAAATAAATCTGTTGGATTGAAATTAAAATGGTGCTGAGGATATTTCTGCACAACAATCACGTAGCATATTGTATAGCAAAGATTGACCAAAATATCACACCAGGTAGTCGATTGGTTTGAAATATTGTCCTGTGTGTACCTAGCCCAAGGGTTTTAATTACATGCTTATAATCATAAAAATGAATCAAATGAAGGTAACTGCTTGGATGCATTTTCTTGGGGAAAGTATCTCCCAGACCTTTGCATTGGATTAGTACACAGTTTAACAGGTTTTTGCTTAACATTTATAAGGCATTTCAGGCTTCCTTACTCCAAGTGGCAATCGGAAATATCCCGGTATCAACTCCAACTTTGTGTATCAATACCAGTATAGATACAACTAAAACAAGCAACCACAGAAAAAATGAATGAAAAAGAGTGGTCAAAGGTTTTTTTATTTGATTTGGTCCTGTGGATAGAGTGTACAATGCCAATCTGAATTAAAAACTATGTGCAAAAAAACGATTCCTTAACTGGAAGATAAAAAAATAGGAAGTATAGTAATTTGTCTCTTTTCAGGAATTGGATTCAGTATGACACCTGGGATTCTGGGGGACCCACATGGACTCATTAAAGGGGAACTAAACACAAAATCCAGAGGAAAAAAGTTCCTATTTTGTAAGACACTTACCTTTGTTCTTTTTTCAAGGACATTACAAAGTCCTCTTCTTTGGCCAGTAGTCTACAATGCATCCCGGGCACGTACATATTAACTCCCATTTTGTTCAACTGTGAAGGAACCAATGACAGAGAAGGAACTAGCCCTTCAGAGGCTTCCCTTTTACGATATGCCTTTCACTATGTGCCAGCCTTGCAGGTGACTGGAGTTGAGATAAGGATCTTAAGAAATATTAACTTTTGGTAATGTTAAGGCATTAATTTTCTTTTGATACTTTATCTGGTTCAGTTCTGTTTCCTTCTACATGTTATTTTACTATCCAGTCCTGTGTGGATTCCTTTATCCCTCTGTGGCCTGCAACAGGCCATGCCATAGTAATTTCTCGGTAATTTGCAAATAAATAGCACCATCAAACATTTGCCCCTCTTATGTCCTCTGATGATGAAATGGTCTTCTCAGGATTCCATAATTCTGATGGAATTATATAGTTGTATTGATCAATACCAGAATATTGTAATACACACTGTATATCTGCTGTAGGATGCCGACAGCATTTTATTTAATGACCTCAATATTCTCATGGCTGTTTAATTTTTCACATATCAGCTTTAGACTGACAGGTGTAAGATGTTTAGTGTTGTTTACTTTAAAACAATGTGATTCAGAGAAATGTTTGCTTAGCGAGCTTCCTCCTCTCTAATCATTTACCTTCTGTTGTGAAAACAAGTTGTAAAAATCTTTTGTCACTATTTTTACAGAGAAAACGCATTTAATGAGAGATTATGGTGGAGCACTAGCCTGATGTTCGCTGCATCCTGCTTGTTCTTGAATATATTAGTTCTTTCTTTCTCTGGTTCTTTCACCAGTGAGCTAAAACATTTTGTCCTTTTAGCGGATAATTGCATTGGTTTTACTATAAATGCTATAAAATCAGAAAATCTGGAGCCCCTGTATTCTATCTGGTAAGCCAAACTGAGAAGATATAAACATGGCAGCTTGAGTCCCCATATGTAGCGATCACTGGTCTTTGCTTTCTGCCCAAATCTTCAACCTGAAACAACAAAAATCCAGAGTGCATTGGGCCCATACAATGACAGCAGAATTCACTGGCCCTATACAATGACAGCAGAATTCACTGGCCCTATACAATGACAGCAAAGTTTAATAGGTGTATATAGTGACAGCAGAATTCACTGGCCATATTCCCTTTTATGGGGCTGTATTGGAGGTGTAAACATGTTAGTTTTGTCAAGCCAAAAATATAATTGGCAGGGGTTTTTCTCCTTGTCCCCAGAGCTCCCAAAGACCTAAACAGGCCAATAAGCTGTGGAAAAGCTCATTCTGCAGAAGGGTAGAGAAGCCTACTAAATAATGAATTAAACTTTTGGCTACAGCGATTCTATTATTCAGTGGCAGAGGGAGGGCACATAAAAATAAAATTGCAAACTTCCTGAAGACAGTCCTTTCTGAACATTGAGTTTTAAAAAATGTTGTGTCTTTAGTAACCTTTAACTTGTTTTCTTTAAAGTAGTTTTAAAACATTAATATTTAAAATGACAAGGTTAGAAAATATTGTGACTTGGCCAACCCCCTAGAAGAGCCTGTTCCCTTTGTTCTATCCTGTTTTTCTCTCAGTAGATCCTATGGATATTTTCAGCCAGTTTTTTTCAGTCCTAATTATACGCCCAGCTACATTGTCTTCTCCTGTTAAAAGAGTTGTAAGTATTTATTTATAAGTATTGTACATATTAAAATCATTTTAATTAAATCCCAATGTTTTTTTAGTACTAATGGTACTAATGGTGTTATATTGCATTATTTGATTCCTATAGGGCATTACCTGATTCCTATAGGGCATTACCTGATTCTTATAGGGCATTACCTGATTCTTATAGGGCATTACCTGATTCCTATAGGGCATTACCTGATTCCTATAGGGCATTACCTGATTCCTATAGGGCATTACCTGATTGTGAAATTTCCAGCAGGGTTTTAACAAACTGAATTGACATTTTATGGAGCCACAAGAGAGCAATGTCTTCCGGCACTGCCACCCTTATTCGCTGCCCAAATTTCCAACCTGGCTTATGGGCATGGTGCCCCTGTTGACTTTTACAGAATATGCATGCTACTGCCACAGACATAAACAAGTTGCAGCACATACATGAAATATACAACTGAGGGTCGCACTCCAAAATAATATTCAATTTATTGTAAACCACACATCACACATAACACAACAGTTCAGGGGGTTACATGCCTCCTTCTTCAGGTGATCATCTTTACACATTGAAAGACACATTCACACACATCACTGCACACACGCACTCCTACATTAATTTATACATATATTTATGGTAACATTCATTTGTTAAAATGCCAAACCACATCCACATTAATTAAATATGAAAATGTTACCCTTAAAATCGTTAATCACTGGCAGCAAAACCTCTTGCTGCTCCCCACGGCAGCTCAACACCAACACTGTGGTAACTGTAAGTGCTTGGCAGGAGATTGAATCTCCTGCTCCCATCTGAACATTGTTCTTGCCAATGAGCTGCAACTATTTACTGTGCAATGGCATATGGTGCAGCAGGAAGCCCCACATGGTCACGTTTTACAGAGCTGTTTCTCAGATGACTACAGCAGGAACAGAAGGCCCTCTGGGTATTTACCCAATACCCCGCTAGAGAGGTCTGACCCTGTGAACAGCTCAGATGCAAATGTAATAGTTACCATACATGTATGTAATAATAAACAGCCACATTTACACACCATCACTAAGTAATCCATTTATTGTGTTTCCTGGTTGAAATATATTTTCAATGATTACCTTAAAAATACTAGGGGGACAAAAATAAAAATAAAAAAAGTAAAATATATATATACACATGTTGTGGTAAAATCCAATCAACAGTCTGTTACCTAAAGGGCATGTCCCCCCCTACCTGCATAAGAGATAGTAAGTATTGATAGAATCATTTTTGCTAAAGGTAAGTAAAGTGAAATGTGTATATTTGGGGGGGGGGCTGAGCTGCTGTTAAAAGTAAAAAAATAAAAAGGTGGGGGTGGACATGCCCTTTAAACATATCTCCCAGTAATCAGGGCATTAGAAAAACTGTATCCCCTAACAAATCAGGGATATCTCAGAATTATAGGCGCCCAGCTTCAATAAGAATGTAGTGTAGTTATTAGGACAGTATTGCTGTACAGAGCACATTGGAGAATAAGCACATTCAGAAAAGTAAATTTTTCTATACGATATACAGGGCAGTGGGATACAGGCTGCAATTCAACCCACACTAATGTGTTTGCACCCATGTTTAATATGTTTTACTGCAGTACTGTGCATAGGGATAAGATTGAAATAAACTTGCTAGTAGAGATTGCAGCTCCCGTGTTTTTACGGGATATTTGAGTGTAATTAAAGGGCTACACATGACACCTTATCTTTAGTAGTTTTACCTACTTAACTCGCCCCTTTAACTGGGAAAGCCTTAAGCAATTTCAGGCACAAATTTGTTTTGTTTTCTACTTTATGATTTTTTTAATCATAGAAATTATCTGTTTATTATTTGCACATTGCCTTTTAAATGGTGTGCAACATCCAAACATGGATCCCTAATAAGAATTATAAGGTTAGAGCATCACAGCCTGGCTCAGTCTACAAAGTAAGTCATTTCTTAGCACTCATAGTTTCAGTCCTATACCTGAATGTCATAGTGTGTGAAAAGAGACAGTGATGGATGGAGCAGAACAGATAAACAAGAGCAGAACAGAGACCCAAATAAAAGAGAGACCCAATGCAATGGGAAGAAGAACTGGAGAAAGGTAGGGAATGGATGCAGGAGAATAAGGCTTATAATAGAAGGTGGATATTTTTAGGATGGAATTAACAGGGGGTAGGGATGCAAAATGAAATGAGTAATGTGGGGGGGGGGGTTGAGAATGAAACAAAGAATACCGTAAGTACACACAGAGATAGCAGAACAAAATCAATAAAATGTATGGGTCAGGAATGGAGGTAAAGAAGTAAAACAACATGAATGAATGAGCAGAAGGATAAGGAAGATTGACTACAATCAAGGAAATAATTACACAACAATGAATACAGGTAAGTGTTTGTAAGCACAAATAAGCAGCAATACCATTTTCTTTCCTTTATTAAGGTCCCGTCAAATGTGATTCAAAATATCACTGTAGCTCAATGATAATGTAAGTTAGCTGCTTTATTGGGCCTGAGGGAAGTGAATATGTAGTGGAGACACGATCTGCTCCTAGGAAGATGGGTACATCTGTGCGGATACATTCATAGACATTGATGAGATCAGTATGGAGAGAGACTAGAGAAAGTTGGATTAGAATAGTGGAAATAAGGGAGTCTCAGAGAAGATGAAAGTGCAAAGGAATAAAGAACTAAATGGTGGAAATGCATAAAATATTGAAGAACAGCGAGAAGGGAAATAGACAGGGTGATGTAGAGAGAACAGGAGCTACAAGAAAAATGTACAATAAGGGGAAGGTGAAGGATATTATCTACGTGGTTTCCAAGTAGGTTCCCCATGTCTGTCTGTGTCTAAGTGCATCTGTGAGTGTCTTAATGTCCCAATTTACATATAAAGTAAAGAATTTAATTTCTGTGTTTCTGTGTAGCGAACATGAATTTAAAGATTTCCCCTATGCTGCCATTGTGATGCATCCTTTTCATAGATTTTAGCAACCTAGCAGACTTTAGGAAACAGGTCCAATACCACCTTAATGCCATAATACTCCCAACTATAGACCTGTATAACTACTTTAGTACAGCAGCCAAATGCTTGACACTCCACAAATATTCTTAATCACCATTCACCTTTGGTGGTGGGTTTAGCCTCTGGTGAGCTATGATTGGACCTTAAACATTATGAATATAAATGCAAACAGGAGTAAGTAGCCTATAAACCATCCTAACTTGAAGTTGGATCCTTAGTTGAGATTATGCCTCCACTACCCATGCATGGTTGAATATATTGTAAATTATATTTCACTTGATAAACCTTAAATAGACCTCAGCCAAACTGTTTCCTACATGGTTAGACCTTGTTAAATGTATATAGTATAATGGCATTTTATAGTCCTTGTGTTACTTTATGGCATCTATACTGAAACAAATGTTGTTAAATTGCTCATTATTGGAAACTACCATTATTTCCAGCTATCATTTCTTTAGAAATTCAGTCTGAATCATCTTACATATCTGTTAAACAGATTTTTATCATAAACTGTTCTGATGTATACAGTTTTGCTTTAACTGTAATGATGACAGTTGGTGTGTGTGAATTGCATGGTGGGAAATTCCTTCTCCCAGTGCTGGCTGATAGGGCTTACTAAGCATGCTTGACTTCTACGAAAGTCATGTCACATAGGAGGAGGAGTTGGTTGGTAGAAATTATGTTTAATTCATTTAGATTCTGAAATGTTTCTTTACAGTGAAAATGATAAAACTGGCAAGTCCATTGGATAGTTTCAAGAGAGGGCTGGATAAGTTTTTAAAACTAAAACATGTTGAGAATTACTGGTATTAATACATATACTGTAGTTATGGTTGGTACAGGGATACTATATAATATTTAGAATTACTGGTATTAATACACATACTGTAGTTTGGGTTGATTGCTCCCCTCCCCCACCCCCAGTCGGTGGGATTTTTTTTTCTCCCTAAAGCTGGGTACACACATTACAGATTTCTGAAAGATGACAGACAGGATCTGCAAGATCCTGTCTGCCATCTTTCAAAGATCTGCATACACACAGTCCCGAGCATTCTCCCTATACACATCATAGGCAGAACGCTCGGGACTGTGTGTTTCCATCGGCCGCATTAGACTCATCTATAGGGAGTCTAGCGCGGCCGATGGAAATTTTTGGTCATTCCGAAGATCGGTCGGCTTACACAATCGTTCTGCGGCCGTGTGCCGTTACTATGTGTACCCAGCTTTACTCTGGAGGAACTGTTAGGTTGGATTAATGGGTAGGCTATAAAGTTTGGACTAGATGGAGGTATGTCTTTATTTAACTAGATGTTATTATGTAAACATTTAATAAACAAATAGCTATAAAAGTTCCCCCATGTCAAATTTTGTCACATTAAGATCCACATCTGTTAATTCTGTAAATAAGAATGTTTTTGCAATTTTGAGTTAGCAACCACAAGCAGCAGTTGTGGCCCTAACAGGAAAAGGGACCTCATGACCTAAACTTAGATGGCAAAGGGTTCCACAAAACTGTAATACATCCCTGGTAATGTCACTATATAATGTAAGTTATTCCTTACTTAATTTAAACAGTTTCTTACATTATCCTGTTAATATTGAAGATATTTATATGTAATTAATGATCTTTGGCTTTAGAATGTATTCTTTGTTAAAAGGGAAAAATAAATTATTTTTTAAGATTATTAAAGGCTGTATCTTTCAGGCTACCAGCATTTAGTTTTATTACATTAAATTACAAGTTGCAATAAATCTAGATAAATACTATTTGCACTGATTTATAATGAGTTTTAATAATGATTTAAATGAGAACTATAGTGCTGCTAAAGTCCTTCTGCTGTACACAGGGTTGAAACCTAAAATAATTAATTGTAGCTCCCTGGTCCTAACTGGCTTTACCATAGATAGCTTTACATCTGATTGGTTGCTTCAGATTAATAGCACAGACAAAAATTTGGATCTCTAATTACATAAGCGACTGTATGTCCAACGTCTTTAAGAAACAAAGGGAAATGCAAAAGGGTGGTATCGCCCCAAACCTGAGCAAAATTCATGCTACCCAGTGTAATATTTTGGTATAGTTATAAGATATAGTTCAGAACAATTAAAGTTAATATTAAAGCTTCTTAACTAGATATAATACATCCTTAGGGAACTACGTTCATTTTTATTCAGGCCACTGTTTCTTATTTTCTCAGATTCCCTCTTGTCCAGAAACGTGCCACTTTATAAAAAAAAAAGGCTGATGTAATTCCAATATGCAAAAAGCGTAGTTGTTCACAGCCGGGTAATTACAGGCCTGTAAGTTTAACTTTAGTGGTGGGGAAGATACTGGAAAGTTTGATACAGGAATATATTCTAGAGTATGTTTCTAGAACTGACCTTATAAGTAGTAATCAACATGGATTTATGGGTAACAGATCTTGTCAAACAAACTTGCTTGTCTTTTATGAGGAAGTGAGTAGGAATTTGGACTACTTTTATTTGCGAAGGCATTGATAGTCAACATGTACATGGATAGCCAACAATGTTATCCTAACACAAAACTTTGTCGACCATTAAAAATTTCAGAGGATGTGCAATCGTTGCAGGGGGATCTAGATAGATTGTCACATTGGGCTGCTTAGTGGCAGATGATATTCAATGTTAATAAATGTAGGATGATGCATTTTGGCCTTAAAAATCCTTGTGCTGCTTATACTATAAATGGCTCTGTGTTAAGTGAATCCCTGTTGGAAAGGGATCTTGGACTTTTAGTGGATAACCAACTTAAATGTAGCAAGCAGTGCCAGGCGGCAACAGCTAGAGTCAGCATGGTATTGTTTTGTATAAAGAGGGGTATGGAGAAAAATGGAAATGGAAAGGATTCAGAGAAAGGGAAATTAAGTTAATAAGGGGAATGGGGGAGCTTGAATATGAAGACAGATTGGATAAGTTACAATTAGGCATACTAGAGAGAGGGCTCTTGCGGGGGGATATGATACCTGTGTATGAATACATTTATGGGCCACACAATAAAGAAACTGGATGAGTTTTTCAAAAGATATTGCAAAAGACACCCACACAGCCAGCGCATCCTATTTAATATAGTGATTGTGGCATTTTTATCTGCCACAACATAAAGCCAGCAATTAGCTGGTGTTAGAGTCCCACAAGGGTTAACGGTCCTTATCACCAGGTAGCCATATCTCCCCATAACACTAACAAACTTAACATTTTTTCTGAGTTCGATTCCACCCTTGGACTAATCTGCAAGGAGTTTGTATGTTCTCCCCATGCTTGCGTGGGTTTCCTCCGGGCACTCCAGTTTCCCCCACAATCAGAGAGACATACTGATAGGTTGTATGTGTCAAATAAATGTGCTTAGATTGTAAGCTCTTCGGGGCAGGGCTTGATGTGAATGTACACATGTAA
This sequence comes from Hymenochirus boettgeri, assembly GCA_019447015.1. Lineage (NCBI taxonomy): Eukaryota > Metazoa > Chordata > Amphibia > Anura > Pipidae > Hymenochirus > Hymenochirus boettgeri. Next base: position 70,267,569 of record CM033474.1, on the reverse strand, counting down.
TTGTAAAGTGCTATGGAAGATGTTGGCGCTATATAAATCCATAATAATAATAATGTTGCCAGACCAATTTATTTTACATGAGATTTTCTGTGAGACACTGGTTAAAGTATAAGCATATTAAAAGTCACCCTGGACTGGAGTTCTGTGACTGTATAATAGAAGTCAGCCTGAAGCCTTGTACTTTTACATGGTGACAGAACACCTTGGGGATTATGTATACAATAGAGGGTGCATTTTTCACTATGTATCGGGATTTAAAGGGGAATTAATGATAGCCAAGATGATTCCCTGTATAATGAAGACCTTCTTTAGACCTCTCTGAAATTCAAGATCATGCCTGACTGTGTCAAACTATTTTTTAACAAATGTATGGGGGTAACTTTAACTCACATGGAGGTACTAGAGCATATTCCTACCTCTCTGTCTGCAGTAAATCTGGTTATTTAAACAAAGGCAATTTAAGACGGGGGTTACAGGTGCCAAGATTTGCCCCCTTTCTGCTTTAACCTGCAACTCTGGCACCTTTGGCTGAGTACACACTAGGGGACTATTTGTCCCGACCGAGCGTTCGCCACGAGCGAGCGCTCAGCCCGGGACAAATGTCTGTCGGTTGCAGCAATAGTGGCTGTGGCTGACAGTTCATGCGACTGATTGTGTGGTCTCATAGAGAGCTACACAATCGTCCGTTATTTATCAACATGTTTGGATGAACGGGTGTCTGTCATGGCTACAGACGAAAGCAGCACAGATTTTTCGGCCCAATTGACCAACACGGAAGTATTCGATTGGGCCGAAAAATCTGCCCATGTGTACCCAGCCTTAAGGAATCAGAAAGTATAAAGGGTGTCAGAGTGAAAGGGGATCAGTTCAATGATTGCCAAGATACAGGAATGAACAGTGTGTGGCTTTAAATGAGGGTGCAGCTAAATGTTGGTGTTTCACTGAGCTCACCACTGTCCATAATATACCTTTCAGGAATCCCTCCTTAGGAAATTCTTCACTAGCCCCTGGTATAATTACTGGTGAACGCTCGCTCTCACTGATGGTTCTGCTCCCTGCATAATGAAGCACCATGTCACAACGCAAATGTGATAACTAGATTGTAAGCTCGACTGGGCAGGGACCTCCTTTCCTCTTGTGGCAAGGCTCTAGCACTTCTATTTATAGAACTTATATATTTATGTACTGAACTATCTATGAATTTGCCCCCCTTGTATGACTTTTTGGTATTTCGTTATTGTACAGCGATGCTTCCCCAAGTAGCCCTTTATAAATAAATTATACATACTATACATACATGTATCATAACATACATGGATCATAGCATTGTAATTTTGGATGTGTAGGCAGCAAACCCGTCCACATCATAATCCCATTGAAAACCTGTAGTTAGTTTTTTATTGAAGTTGGACAATTAGAAGCCCACAGATCATGATGAATTCCTAGGACTAACAAGGCAAGAATGGACCATCATCAGTCAGCATTTGGGCCAGAAGCAGCATAGCAGAGTGAAGTGAATGGAGGAAGTTATAAAGAAGAAGGGTCAACACTGTCTATCTATCCGTCTGTCTATCTATCCCTCAGTCTGTCTATCTAAATATCTATCAGTCTATCTATCCTTTTGTCTATTTATCAATCTCCTTGTCTGTCTGTCTATCCCTGTCTGTCTTTCTATCTATACCTCTGTCTGTCTATCAATCCATCAATCTGTCTGTGTCTATCTGTCTGTCTAGCTATCTACCGTATCTATCCCTCTGTCTTTCTATCTATCAATCTGTCTGTGTCTATCGATCTATCCCTCTATCTATCTATCTATCTATCTATCTATCTATCTATCTATCTATCTATCCTTTTGTCTTTCTATCTATCTCTCCGTTTGTCTTTCTAACTATACCGCTCTCTGTCTGTCTGTCTGTCTGTCTGTCTGTCTACCATTACATCTCTGTCTGTCTGTCTGTTAATCTATCTTTACATCTCTGTCTGTCTGTCTGGCTATCTATCTTTACATCTCTGTCTGTCTGGCTGGCTATCTATCTTTACATCTCTGTCTGTCTGTCCATCTAGCTATCTATCTTTACATCTCTGTCTGTCTGTCCATCTAGCTATCTATCTTTTACATCTCTGTCTGTCTGTCCATCTAGCTATCTATCTTTACATCTCTGTCTGTCTGTCCATCTAGCTATCTATCTTTACATCTCTGTCTGTCTGTCCATCTAGCTATCTATCTTTACATCTCTGCCTTTCTAGAATATTAAGATATATAATAAAAGCTATACATGCCGACTGACTGTTCTGACAATCACCTGGGATGATCATTTTTGATTGATATGAGATTGCAAAGTGATCAGTCCAGGAAGAAAACCTTGCAGTAAAATTGGCAGGTTGATTATTCTGCCCATTATTTGAAGATGTGACATGGGGCAGTGTATGGCCACTACAAGCTAGATACAATACAATAACATATCCTAGCTATAATAATAGTAATATCACTGCCACCAATGCTGTGATGTTCTAACTTTTTTACTGATTATACTGTTTAGATATTGACTATACTTTCCTTAAGTGGCCCAATCGATGAAGTACTCTCTATTCAGGTTTTACCATTGCGTTGGAGGCTCTTTAATTAATTAGCACTACAGTAAGCATAAGTACAAAAGGAATACATCAAGATCCACTGCAAATACAAACACAGATTGCTATTACTCTCAGGGATCACAAAAAAGACTGTTCCCATCTAGCACTGCATTATACATTGAGGAGGACATGCAATAAATGTTGTTAGAGTTCAGCCATGCTAGTTACCCACACACGCACTCCCGTGATTCTAGAACATTGCACATGTCATTGCGTGACGTTATTGCATTGGGGGAGTGTGAGTGAGTGAGTAGTGGGGATTGAGCACCCACAAGAAAAGAGCATTAGATATCACACAAAATAGAGGCGCAATATCTAACTTTGTTTCTTGCATAGTAGTAGCTGAATATGGTGCAGCCCCTATAAAAAGAGCATTAAAGCCATGCTACCTGATATTGCACCTCCCTGTTTATAGCAATGGTTTAAGTGGCCACCATAATAACAAATCAAACCCAAGGCTTGATAAAATGCAGATTACGTTGTATTATTACTTTGTGATAAAAAAACAAAACACATAAAAGGCAAATGTGAAAGGGAAACACAAACTCTTTTCACAACTCCTGGTATACATTTCTGGGTATCCAGTGTGCAAGCTCAAGTAGTCTGTATGTTCCAAATATGATGCTCCATCCCATCAGGATATCTACACTTGTAATATGTTTGTTGTGGAGCATAAAGAGATGACACAGATCTGTAGCCATGAAAAGTTAATGCTACATGTTTCGGACTCACATGTCCCTTTTTCACAGCTCCCTGTTTTCGTTACATTAGAATCATCTGACTGCCCGTTATTTTCCTCCCCTTTGCTACCCTCTCTCATTTCTCAAAAATGAAGCTCTTCCCCTTCCCTCTGAATCTCCATAGGTTTCTGCCTCCTCTTCAAGCTCTCCAAGCTTTTTTTACAAGCATTTACATGCTCAGAGGAGGCAGCTAGGCGAATAGCATCAGTCATTGGCTGCAATGTCATATGTTACATCCATGACTGACAGCTGCTAACCAGAAGAACCAGGAAGCAGAAAGGGAGGTAACAGGACATCGTTCAGCATTTCAGATTAAACTTATATATCTCATCTTTCTAACAATTACAATTTTAGAGTGATTAATCTATATACAATTTTTAACTTGAGGGGTGAACTTGCCCAGTCACGCTTCTTCCTTCTGCAATCCTTCTGGCCGTTAGCTTTAATGGTGATGTCACAGATAATGACCTATGCTATTTTATTCTATACAGCTTCATATTCTGCAGCGCTGTACAATTATGTAATCCATTCACATCAAGCATATAAAACAATAAGTCATTAAATAAAACTTACCAAGTTAAGCTAAACCGTTCCAACGTTTTCAGATCAAAATAAAGCCACTTGAATAATGTTTATTAGATGTCATCAACCGTAGACAATTGGCTAGTTCAGTTACGTGGTTATGCGTATTCTTTACTTAATGGGTTGTTAAATGTCTAATGTGGTGCTGAGAGTTTGTAAATGGAACATTTGCTAGAATTACATATTTCTAAAAGGAATTGTTGTTAAAATAACAATTTGTTTATTATAAACAAAGTGTAACAATGGCAATCAAATGAATGAATAATAGCCCATTCCTGGGGTCAATAAAATATTTTACAGTCCTCAAGCAGGTACACCCCAGCACACCTCCTTTGGCACGGCCTCCAATTGATAGGTGCAATCCTCCCAGCCCTCCACCTCAAGGGCCACAGCAATACGGCAAAAGCAACAAAGTTGGAGGAGCACACTATTTCATTTCCAGTGTTTTATTTAGGAAAAAAAACATACAACGTTTCGGGGGATGTGACTTCCCCTTCCTCAGGTATAACCGTGTGCACACCCTTTCCACCTTATATACCCTTAGTCCCACCCACTTGTGATGTGGCATCAGTGATAATAATCATCAATTACATAGTAATATTAAGTTTAAAATCATTAATATGTGAGTACATAACACACCATCATTCTCTGTAAAACATACACATTAAAATCAATAAAATATACATTTCCATGTTGCATGGTAGCAATGTCAGCATCCTTTGGAGTAAATGCTGGACATGTACCTCAAGAGATTTCTCAACAAGGTGGGGTGTCAGGGCATCATAAATTACAAGTCTGGAATTTGTGTCAATACTTTTTTCTGGATAAGAAATAAGCAATAAATTCAGTAGATTTAAAGGGAGGACAAGTATCTCTTTAATGACCTTGAAAGTACAACTGAAAATAGCACCTTAGTGATATGTATCTTCATAGGTGGGAGTGTCACCTATGGAAAACTTTTTCAGCCAGGGATTAAAGTTTACATCCTGGTAGGTATACTATACCCTGAGGTACAATTTCCGCTATTATGTACTCTTTAGCAATGCATTGGTTATTTAAATGAGAACAATAATGGTCCCTTGGTTTTGTGAATATGTTTCTTTATCCTACTTCAGAGAAACATCATATTGGCCTCTCTTTTATGCTGTTATTATATATATGTCCTGGAGGCAGCCTTTCTAATGCAAGGTACAGTCTCTTTTATCTAACCAGAAGTATCATTTTCAGTGTTTCTGTGGCACCTTCAAGCAAAGACAAAATCAGAAAGTCAACTTATGTCTTTGTATGATAGATAGATAGATAGATAGATAGATAGATAGATAGATAGATAGATAGATAGATGGATAGATAGATGATAGATAGATGGATAGATAGCTATGTGATAGATAGATAGATAGATAGATAGATAGATAGATAGATAGATAGATAGATAGATAGATAGATAGATAGATAGATAGGTGGACAGATAGATAGATGGCTAGATTTCCCCAGTGGGAATAACATTTTAAAACGAATGCAGCATTGCTGAATTAAAAAAACACCTTGCCTTGTTTATTCATTTACCTAAATACTTCTCTTATTTCTTGCTCCTCACTCCCCATATATCACCCACATGTTGCCAAATGTAAAGACCCTATTTTAAAGTGGAACCTTTCCACCCCAACCGTCATTATTAGAGGGTCAATCCTAACTCCTTGACTGGCAAGATTAGGGTCCCATTGCTTTAGGTTGAAAATGATAAGCTGTATTTAGATTTGATATTCATTAAGGCTAATGGTTTAATTTCCTTCCCTATCCATTAGGGTTTTCATTTTTGCCACCCTTTCTCACGTGATTCAATTAGCACATTTGCTGTCAATATTATGTTGAATCAAGATGTTTCGTGACTCACACATTACTATGGCTGACACGGTCTGCATAGCATATGTGCATATTTAATGAATTCAGCCATTTTGACCATTAAAAACTGCCATGTAGATTTCACCATTGGCCATACAATGGCAGATCAATTCAGTGTTTGTGGCCATTCATAAAAGAAATGATCTTGGAAACATCCACATCAACAGTACCTCATTGTAGCATACAGCGTTCTGGTGCAGTCATCTATGGGTATTTTGGACAAATATAGGGGACATTTACAAAAAACAAACTTAAAATGTAATTTTAAATTAAACTTCACCACAGGATTAAGGCAAATGTGACAAATATCAGTTCTAGATATTACAAACAAAATAGATTTTTTATGAGACTTTTATTTATTTATACCAATAATTTATTGTATTCACTTTCAACAGTAACCCCTGAACCTGATGGGCAGACAGACACTCCTGGAACTTAGATAATTACTAATCATAATCTAATGAAACTTCTTACTTTGTTTCGCAATTAATTCCCCCCTTTTTTGTTATGATTCCTGAAACTGAAATGACTTTTTGTAAACCCCTTGTTTTATTTTCAAACAGGAAATATGGATTTATATTTGTTACTTATGACCAATCTAAAATTAGTGAAAGATTTGGCAATCATTTTTAGTAAGAACTTGGCTCAACACATTTCTTCTTACAGGAGATAAACACATTCCATGACTGCAAATAGTCCTTCTTGCACAACTTATTGTATTTTGGGTTCTGTTGGATTTGCATTTAAAGATCTTTTAAATATCACTTAGACATACAGTATGTTCAAAAATGATTTCTGGTAGAGGGGAGCCTGGTACTAAGAAGCTGATATGAAGACATTGGTAAAGAGAAGACCGTGTTCCTATTTAATTAAGGTAGGATGAGTGTCTAACTTTTTCCCATAATGAGTAATAATATTGTGTTCCAATAAGTAAAACTGTTTTGTATTCTAGCCAAGATAAGATTCTAGCAACTTGGGGTTTTAAGAAGTAGAAAGCTACCTAGATCCAACGGGTGGGAGTAGAGATGACATACGTCTTGTAAAAGACTGCCTAATTTAATTTTTTACCTATAACCATTCTTTAAAGGGGAACTGTGGTCCAAAAATGACTTTAGGTAAATTGAGGTACATTGATAGGAATTGCTCACCTGAGAATTTTTGCAATTTATTTCCATTGGTTATGTTCCTTAGTTTTGAAGATATTTACATTTTTGTGTGTGATATGGCAACAGCATCACCAGGTCCCCTGTACTTCCTGCTTCCTGCTCTGAAACTATCAGTCAATTTGTCCTGTGTCTCCTCCTCCCCTTTGCAGCCCCCCTGGTCCCTCCCACTCATGGACCCTATGGTACCTCCAGTTGCAGGCCCCTAATGACCCATTATCTTACAGCCCCATGTGGCCTGCCCACTTGCGGGTGCCTAAGCCCCGCCCACCCACGGGTGCCTAAGCCCCACCCACGAGTGGGTGCCTAATCCCCGCCCACTCATGGGTGCCTAAGCCCCACCCACCCACTCACGGTGCCTAAGCCCCACCCACTCACAGGTGCCGTGGGTTACTCAGGACTTCACACAGCAGAGAGGAGGAGGGACTTCCTGTCTCCCTCACACACTGAGGGAGTCTGAGGCTGTGCTCGCCGGCGGCACTGTGCAGGAGAAGACTTAGTAATGTCACATGTCAGCCTCCCACCCATTAACTTTCTGGTCAGTCATTTCTGTATATCTTGGGCTGTGGAGCACGTAGAGAGGGGGCTGATGGCTCATTTTAAAGGTAGGAAACTGGCCTTTCATTTAAACTTAAACTTGTTTGGAGACCACAGTTCCCCTTTAAAGAAAGCTAACATAATTAATATGGGGCTCATGTGTCTTATTTCCCAGCATTCTAGTCTTGCACAGTTTAGTTACTGACCGATTATGCTTCATATACATGCTCAGTCCTGAGCTACTTCATCAACTAGTCAGAGCAGGTCACCTCTCATTGGAAGTCTATCTAAACTTGTTACAGACCAGTACAGGCAAGGAAGCATTTAACTGAGGTCAGGAGGCATGGCCAGAAAGTACACATAGTCACAAGGTTATTTTAAACCATTCTGGTAAAAGTCAGGTAGCCCTATGACAGACAGACTTATCGCTGCAACTTAAACTAGAAGGGGAAAAAATGCATCTTTTTTTTTTTGCCACAGTCCTTCTTCCAGGGTGCCACCTCCTCCCCTGTTCACCAGTCAGCCAATGAAAAAGCACTCTGTCAGTAGTGTGTGTTCTCATTCAGCTGGCCTGAGGGATTGTGCATAGTGATGAAGAACACGCCCCATGAAGAACACGCTCTCGTACAGGCAAGGCTGAGGCAGGAGAACAGGACTGCTCTCTTACTTCTAAATGAAAATGCAGCAGATAGTCTGTTCCAGGGCTGCTTCATTATTATTATTTTTTTGCTTTGGGGATTCACGATTTCTTGCTTTAGTTCTAATTTGACTGACTTTATAGAAGTGAAGACATCTTGGATAAAAAGTAGTACCTTTTATTGGCTAACTAAAATGATTGAAAATGCAAGCTTTCGAAGCACTAGGCTTCTTCCTCAGGCATGATATATTTATATCCAAGATGTCTTCACTTTCATCTATGGCTAACACGGTACAATTCTCCACTACTGACTTTATAGAAGAAAGCGACTTCTCTGAATGAAACCTGCACAGATAGCAGTCATTAAATAAATAAGATTCTCTATATAGAATTTGGGTTATTCTAACACTCTCAAGATATATTATGGATTGTAGAAACCCATCCTGTATTATCCACTGATGGAAGCGAAGACATTCTAGAAATAAAGTGATAGCTTTAATTGGCAAACTCAAATGATTGAAAATGTAAACTTTCCAAACCTATAAAACAGAGGTGCAAAAATGCTGTTAATTTGACTCCACCAATGAGATGGTAACTTTTTACTGGTCTACAGCAGAAAGAAAACATTTGAAAACCTTTGATTGGTTGCATAGGCATAATGTTGCACCTCCTATTGAATAAGCCCCATAGGATCCTTCTTCAGGTATTATACAATGCTGAACGTGGCACAGCACACCGTTGTAAATCTGTAAGGGCATCGGTTATTAAAATGGCATTGACGTAAAACTGTCCAACCTTTACTATTTCGTATAAAAAGATTCTTAGTATTCCAGACCTCTGCATTATTAGTTATTTTAACTTAGGGAGCCATTTGAGGTAAGGAACTGTACCACAAGAATTTACAAACTTTCTGTGCAACACCACAGACATTCGCAGGGCAGCCCAGAAGTTAGTGTGTAAGTGATACTGAGAGAGCATGTTATTCCCTGAACACTGTTTCCTCTAATGTGACCAAACAAGTCATGGGATTTTATTCTGTTCAGTTCCTGACAAGAATATGACTGGGTGCAGCCCTGCCGTGAGATTATCCTCCCTGTAACATGTTCTATACTGGTTCACTCACCTTAGAGCTTATTAGGAAAAGTGACTGTATGTAAAAGACACAGTACTGCTCCCAATAACTTTTGCAGCAGCTCACAAACTGTAAGATTTCTCAGTTAGACGATGCACACAAATAAGTATATGTGCATATGTAAGTGAGGAGATGTGTACGTATGTAAGTGAGGAGATGTGTGCGTATATAAGTGGGGAGATGTGTGCGTATATAAGTGAGGAGATGTGTACGTATGTAAGTGAGGAGATGTGTGCGTATATAAGTAAGGAGATGTGTGCATATATAAGTGAGGAGATGCATGTATAAGTGAGGAGATGTGTGTGTATATAAGTGAGTAGATGCATGTATAAGTGAGGAGATATGTGTGTATATAAGTGAGTAGATGCATGTATATACAGTAAGTGAGGAGATGCCTGTTTATACAATAAATGAGGAAATGCGTGTTTAAAAGTAAGGAGATTAATGTATATACAGTGAGAAGATGCATGTTTATAAGTGAGGAGATGCATGTATATACAGTAAGTGAGAAGATGCATGTTTATACAGTAAGTGAGAAGATGCATGTTTATACAGTAAGTGAGGAGATGCATGTATATACAGATTAATGTATATACAGTGAATGTATATACAGTGAGAAGATGCATGTTTATAAGTGAGGAGATGCATAAGTGAGGAGATGCATGTATATACAGTAAGTGAGAAGATGCATGTTTATACAGTAAGTGAGAAGATGCATGTTTATACAGTAAGTGAGGAGATGCATGTATATACAGTAAGTGAGAAGATGCATATTTATACAGTAAGTGAGAAGATGCATGTTTATACAGTAAGTGAGGAGATGCATGTATATACAGTAAGTGAGGAGATGCATGTTTATACAGTAAGTGAGGAGATGCATGTTTATAAGTGAGAAGATGCATGTTTATACAGTAAGTGAGGAGATGCATGTATATACAGTAAGTGAGAAGATGCATGTATATACAGTAAGTGAGGAGATGCATGTTTATACAGTAAATGAGTAGATGCATGTTTATACAGTAAGGAGATGCATGTTTATACAGTAAGTGAGGAGATGCATGTATATACAGTGAGGAGATGCATGTATATACAGTAAGTGAGAAGATGCATGTATATACATTGAGGAGATGCATGTTTATACAGTAAATGAGGAGATGCATGTATATACAGTAAGCGAGGAGATGCATGTATATACAGTAATGAGGAGATGCATGTATATACAGTGAGGAGATGCAGGTTTATACAGTAAGTAAGGAGATGCATGTTTATAAGTGAGGAGATGCATGTATATACAGTTAGTGAGAAGATGCATGTATATACAGTAAGTGAGCAGATGCATGTATATACAGTAAGTGAGGAGATGCATGTTTATAAGTGAGGAGATGCATGTATATACAGTAAGTGAGGAGATGCATGTATACAGTAAGTGAGGATGCATGTATATACAGTAAGGGAGGAGATGCATGTTTATACAGTAAGTGAGCAGATACATGCATATATAGTAAGTGAGGAGATGCATGTTTATACAGTAAGTGAGGAGATGCATGTATATACAGTAAGTGAGGAGATGCATGTTTATAAGTGAGGAGATGCATGTTTATACAGTAAGTGAGGAGATGCATGTATATACAGTAAGTGAGGAGATGCATGTTTATACAGTAAGTGAGGAGATGCATGTATATACAGAAAGTGAGGAGATGCATGTATATAAATGAGGAGATGCATGTTTATACAGTAAGTGAGGAGATGCACGTATATAAGTGAGGAGATGCATGTATATACAATAAGTGAGGAGATGCATGTATATAAGTGAGGAGATGCATGTATATACAGTAAGTGAGGAGATGCATGTATATACAGTAAGTGAGGAGATGCATGTATATAAAGTAAGTGAGGAGATGCATGTTTATACAGTAAGTGAGGAGATGCACGTATATAAGTGAGGGAGCATGCAGTTATACAGTAAGTGAGAGAGAGATGCATGTGTATACAGTAAGTGAGGAGAGCATGTATATACCGTAAGTGAGGAGATTGCATGTTATACAGTAAGTGAGGAGATGCATGTATATACAGTAAGTGAGGAGATGCATGTATATAATTGAGGAGATGCATGTTTATACAATAAGTGAGGAGATGCATGTATATACAGTAAGTGAGGAGATGCATGTATATAAGTGAGGAGATGCATGTTTATACAGTAAGTGAGGAGATGCATGTATATACAGTAAGTGAGGAGATGCATGTATATAATTGAGGAGATGCATGTTTATACAATAAGTGAGGAGATGCATGTATATACAGTAAATGAGGAGATGCATGTTTATAAGTTAGGAGATGTATGTATATACAATAAATAAGGAAATGCATGTTTAAAAGTAAGGAGATTAATGTATATACAGTAAATGAGGAAATGCATGTATATAAGTGAGGAGATTAATGTATTTACAGTAAATGAGGAGATTCATGTATATAAGTAAGGAGATGCATGTATATACAGTAAATGAGAAGATGCAAGTTTATAAAGTAAGGAGAGTTATTGGGGGTTTTACTGTTATTTTTGGGGGGTTTCCAAATCGTTTTGAAGATATATCTGTTGTATTCAGTTAGATCAACTAGACTTAAAGTTTAGTTCTTGAAGACTTTTCGTTAGTCATCCGACTGGCCTTTTCAATTCAGAATGACTTGTACAAGAATCTGTGGCAATTATGTTCCCTGGAAAATCCCACTTAGCATATCACAGCCAGGTGTTAATGACATTATGAATGCATGGTGTGATTGCATTGTGGCTAAAGGTGGCCATACATCTATGAGATTTTACTTACCCGGCCGGAACCGCTTCTCCCGATCTAACATTCGACCGACATGCGATCGCAAAATCCCATTCATTTTGCGATCGCATGTCGGTCAAATATAAGATCGGGAGAAGCGGTTCCGGCAGCATCGATGAACATCGCGTGATCGCTCGGTTGGGTAAGTAAAATCTCATAGATGTATGGCCACCTTAAGAGTTGTTATAGGAACGCCCAGGGTAAGGCAACAAAACAGCATTGTACATGGAAGACAGTTGGTGTCGAACACCCCCACCTGTATTCAGGCTTGGTTTCTTTATTTTCCCATGGCCTCTTTGACACCTCTCTTGAACCAGTCCTGTTCCTTTAAAAGGATGTTGACATTACAATCTTCAAAGGTATGTTCTTTTTCCTTAAGATGCAGGTACACGGCTGACAGGAGGAAGAACATGGTCATCCAATATGTAGCAGGGGTCTCCGAGAAATGAAGAAGAATTTTCACACCGTATCCCTGTCTGCTTTAAACCAAACACACTGAGGCAGCAATTGGTAAATCCGAAAGACCCAATACCGAAACACAAGAAAAGCGACATTATACACACTGTTGCAGTGCAGTGAAGAGTGCTCTGATTTGTATGTGGGAGAGACCAAACAGCAACTGCACCAACGTATGGTGCAGCATAGAAGAGTCAATTCCTCGGGTCAGGACTCCGCCGTGTACCTCAGGACATACCTTTGAAGATTGTAATGTCAACATCCTTTCATAGGGACAGGACTAGTTCAAGAGAGGTGTCAAGGGGGCCATTTATGTGAAAATAAAGAAACCAAGCCTGAATAGAGGTAGTGGGGTTCGACACCAACTGTCAGCCATGTACAATGATGTTTTGATGCCTTACCCTGGGCGTTCCTATAACACCTCTTAGCCACAATGCAATCACGCCTTGCACACCATGCAATCATGCCTTGCATATTAATACATATACTGTAGTTCTGGTTGGTACAGGGATACTATATAATATTGAAAATTACTGGTATTAATACATATACTGTAGTTCTGGTTGATCCAAGGATACTGTATAATATTGCGAATTACCGGTATTAATACATGTACTGTAGTTCTGGTTGATTGAGGGATACTTTCCGATTGCCGTTTTGGGTCAGGAAGGAATTTCCCCCCTTTTTTAGCTGGTTTCTTTTGCCTTCCTCTGGATCAACTGTAGGGTAGGGTTAAAAAGGAGGGTGAAAAGGTTGGACTTGATGGAGGTATGTTTTTATTCAACCTCAGTTACTATGTATACTACGTAAAATGGGAGGCCGGAGTACTGTCTCCAACTTCCCTGAATAATTAAAATTTTAAAGGGCATGTCCACCCCCAAAACTATAATCCCCCCAACTACTGGCCCCATCATGTAGTGTAGTTTAATCCTTACCTCACATCCCAGCTCCATATGGTTCTCCTGTAATCCCCCCCCAAAGTCCCAAAAACTGCCCACCAGGAGGATAGCAGTGTCCATATAGGGCCGGGAGCGCGGCGGAGGAAAGAGGGGAGGTAAGTAGAGTTTGGGGAGCTTTCTAAACATATAAATATAGCGGTTGGGGCTGGGCTGGCAGGGGAATCTTATATTAAAAAATGAATTTTAGGGTGGACATACCCTTTAAGTTTCATAACTTAGTTTTTCTCTATAGTTGCCCTTTAATAATCCATAAATGATCTTGTAATACTTCTCAGACTTAGTATGTGTTGTTAGACTGTTTCCTCAGTTTTGTGTGATTAATATATAGATATGGGTAGGTTGATATGGGTATTTACTAGGCTGCTGTTATCATGGTATTGCATTAGGTAAATCCTGTTGGTTTCCTGACATTTTCGCCTAATTTTCTTTTAAGATATTTAGGATACTAATATAGAGTTTGGGGTTTCTAGTAGGAAACTGGTAGCTTTGTTTGTTTCCTAAATATGATTGGATCTTTACCAACCAGAGTCTGAGGGCAGTGCTTAACCTTACATAATCACTCAATAGCGATATTGGGTGGATTCTTGCTACATAGTCACTAAATATAGCATTGTAGCAAAAAAGTATAGACCACAATTTTAAGATGAACCAAACTGTTGCATTTCAATCCACCAGCATTTCCGAGAAATGTATTAAAATTTAAAAAAAAACTCAGCTGTCACCTACAGCTGGTAAGTGTTTGGTGTGGATCAATGATATTTCTTTCATATATATATTTAATTCAATAATAATTTACAAATAATTATTGTAAACAAGTCATGTACCCAAGTCCAACATATAGTATACAGTATATATTACACTAAGGACTAGCCAGCTAACTAAATAAACACTCCAGCAATATGGTGCCAGATCTCCAGTAATAACCCCTCCAATATGAACAGACATCTCTTGCTGTCTGGCAAAGGTTTCATAAGCACTTTACAGACAATTACTACTTTCACAAGAAGACAAGTCTTCATACAGCACAGATATTAAATGGTCTTTGGAAAAGAAATAGGAAATAATACAAATGTACAAAGCCAGGACAGGAGAAAGAGTGATTCACTTTCTGTTCAACTACTTCCCATCATAGATTCAGGTAAATAAGATTCGAGGAACGATCACTGTTCTCAGTGGTGACTAAGATCCCTGGCGTTCATTCTGCCTCATGCAAAAAAATAAAAGGGGTCACTAAAGAACTACCCAGAATGAGCAATCGTCAGAAACATGGTCATCAAATAACAAAGCTGAAATAGAAAGGAATCGACATCACAGAAAGTGATTAATAAGTTATTTTTACAAAAAAACAATCTCTTCAGAGGTTCTTTTCATAGGTTTAAAGATAGAATTGTAAATTCTCTCAGTACTGAAAGATAAATCATAAATCTATTGTTTAAAGGGGAAGCTCAGCACAAATTTATGTGGTATCAAGAAAGAAAGGTATTTTCTTATTTCAATGACCATAAACATAATAAATATTGAAAGGAAGTTTGCATTCTGGGAAGAGCAAGGAAAGTTGTACAACATGAAATGGCAGCTCATTTCTGACCACAGCGAAACATAGCGAAGGGTCTTCAAAAATGTTACATTTTTAAAAGATTTTTTTTTTTTTTAAAACAAAGACAATAGGTAGCAGTATCTGGGAGTATTATACAGTAGATCGTTTATTTAAATAATAATGTTTTGGGTTTTTTTACCATCGCAAAATATGTTGAGAAGATATGCTTAGGCTGGAGATGTCTATCTGCGTGACGGCGTTTTGCTATGAGCAGCTAAGCAGAAACTGGTAAATGTAAAATAGAGCACCGATAGCTTGTATTTAAACCATTTATTATTAGACAGCTTAGCTAGAGAGATTCTAATTAGACAAACTGACTGATGAAGTAACGAGAGTCTTTAACCAATGTTCCCAAATTTTTATTGGCTGTGTCTGTTGATATATATAAATATTCTGTGCAAATTCAACATTGCATTTTGCACAATGTATTAGGTCAGATATGTTTGCAGCTTTTATAACCTGTGTGCACAGGTTTGCCAGATTTTGCACATGTGCAAACTAATCACTATCACCAGTGCACATTTAAAAAATATATATATGTTAAAGGAGAACTAAAGCTAAAATGTTAATAATCTCAAAAAGATTCTAGATTTCCAAACTAGATATGGTAAACCGTAGCTTAATTCAATTTTAAATAGAGATATTAAGGTGATTTTAAAGGGAAGTCCTATTTATCAGCAAGATGCTTTACTATGATGTATTTTCTGCATTCTGCTGTTACAAATATTACTTTTTCCCAGGTAACCCTTAATGAGGAAATGATATAGTGCTTGCTGATGTGGGAGATTGAATAAAAGGAGGCCCCGAGCTGGGAAAGAATCAGAGAAAAACATCTTTTGTCTCAGATATGTGTGATTAAAGCTGCAGCCATGTGAGTCATACTGCTGAGGCTGCTCAGTTGTGTCATACATCCTCTTTACATGTACATAGTAGGTTTGTGTTTTGATTTAGCTAGGCTTGAATACAGTATGAGTGGACGCCTCATTAAAGGAACCAGTAAGAGATCAGTAGAAAGAAGGCAGGATATGAGGAAATCTTGTCAAACTCAGCTGGTTGAACAAAGCCTCATTTCCAACACCGATATGCAGAGCAAAACAATAGGGGCAGCAGACTGCTGGGGGCCCAGTGAGGTGCTGGCTGCAAATATCACTTACTCATTTGCAGCCAGTCCCAGCAGCAGCCACCACTCCCCCTGCCCAGACCCCACAGAAGGCTATGTTTGTAAACCCGGGAAAAAAGGAAGGGGGGCACTTTGTTTTTTTGCTGGGGGCCCAGTGGTGCAAAGTTACGCCTATTACTGGAACTGCTCTACTTCTTTGTCATTACTTTCACATACAAACACTAAGAGACTCTGCCCATAGCCCTTTAATTTGTAATTTATTCCTGCAAGTACATGTGACCTTACTGTGAATCCCTTTTTTGTCTTTAGGGCTGTATGTTTTTAACACCGAATATTTGGATAGCATTAAAAGTTTCAAACAAAAACATTGCAATTGTTATATTAAATTGCTTAGGTTGGTGCATATGTAATCTTGGTAAATGACATATATATTCTATAATTAAATTGTAATATACATTTATAAAATTAGCAATGAGTTACCCAGAGTCCAGTTTCTATGGGAAGATCTCTTTCTGGAGAGATATATCACATTTGTGGCTTGGGGTAAATTCTGGATTGCTTGTGGCAGGTGCAAAAGTGACTTTTGCAATACCCACAGCCAAGGGGTTAAAGTTGCGCTAACCGACTTTATGTTTGCAGCACTGAAGCTCTGTGTAAACTTTTCTATCCAAAACAAATATAAAATGTCCTATGGCTTATACAGCGGTCAGTTTGGATATATAGACTGTATGATTTGCATAGAGACCACAGGCCACATTGGGGTCAATCAATTTTTGGGCCCATACAAGAAAATCCCTGATCTGAACCTCTAGAAAACTCAATAGCTGAACTGTCCTATCCCGTTTTCCATCTTGTTTGGTGAACATAAATATAAAGCCCACCCATCAGCAGGTTGAGTTTGGGATAAAATAAATGGGAGGGCAGAAACTATAAATTTCCTCAATTTACATTTAGAAAATTTGGACTGTCTACTATAATTTTTGTTTGCTGCCTACTTTTACATTGTGATTGAGAAAATATGAATGAAATATGATCGTTAGGAAAGAATATTGTATGCGTGTGTACAGTTTTAACATGCACTGGCGCTCAGGACAAATTCTGAATACAACATGTTGTTGCTCATTTTGATGCAAAATTGGCTACAAATCTGATTGTGTACCCAGCTCAAAATACATTTTCCAGTAATTAAACTGGTGACTGTCATAATAGCAGGGTTTAGGGAGAGTAGCTTAATTTTAGACAAAAATTAACAAACCTTAATACAACACATCATATAATTAAAAAAGATACATTTTAATTATACGTGAAAATAACATAATAATAAAATTGGAAATCTTACCATTATTAAAGGGCATGTCCATCCCCAAAACTATAATGTAACCCACTAATGGCCCCACTGTGTTGTGCATAAAAATCCTTACCTTACATCCCTGCTCCAAAAAGCTGCCCTGCTATGCCCCTCCAAAATCCCCAAAACTGCCCACCAGGAGCCTGGCAGAGTCCATATAGGACTGCCTCCTGTCTCTCCTCCGGGAGAATTTTGCCATACGCGCTGCAGCCCTCCCTCCCTCTCCCACCCATTTTCATCTATCTCCCCCTAGTGTAATTCCCTTTTCATATATTGTAGGGCTTCCTCCCCCAGCCCCAACCGCAATATTATTATTTTCAGAAAGTCCCCAGAACTCTACTTATCTTCCCTCTCTCCTCCGGTGTTCTGAACTACCGGCAACCGCGTTCCATAATTAGCTGCCTCTCAGCCAATCACGAACGAGGCTGCTGGTTCGGCCCCCTGCTTGCAGTTTCATGCAAGCAGCGGGCCGGGACAGTGCGACGGAGGATAGAGGGAAGGTAAGTAACGATCGGGGGAATTTAAAATGTATATAATAAAAAACACTCTAGTATCACCGGACTAGAGTATTCTCTCTCTATTTTGTTTCTTGTTTTGCAAATTAGTTCCTTGAATAATATACAGTTTTTGTTGTATTTTTGATGAACAACTACACAGTAAAAATTAACTTACAACTTACAAAGTACCTGGGGCAGGGATGTAGGATTGATTATTCCTACCACTCAATATAATTTTGTTGAGGAGCAGCAGCACATACAGTTCTCATCTGCCAGGTTGCTGGCACTCACAGAAATGATATTGGGAGGTAAGAATTACAAATCCTCCACGTACTTTTCATTTTAATATGCACTATAGTTCTCCTTTAAACCAAGGAACCCAAATCTCAATTTGTTATAAACCCTTAACTCCCTAAACAATGACGTATAAGACAGCTTCTCTTCCAAAGTAACTGGAAGGACATTGAAACACATTTTTGTTTTGTTACAATAATTAAAAAAAAAATTTAAAAATAGCTGAAGATGTGTTTAATTATGACAAAAGAACTTCTTATCAATCTCATGTCAAATACTGGTCAAACACTTTTTTAGATATTATAGCATGTTTGGTTTTAATGTCTAACACTGCAGACATTCTTACTCAGTAGACAAGGCAGCTAAAAAGCTTAAGGAGAAGTGGGCCAAAAGGAGCATAAAGTCCTCCACTGAGCATAAAAATGGAGTAGAGCCTTCTTATAACAATCTTATTTCTTGCAGTGTAATGCTATATGAATAGCATTGCCCACAAAATCTAAAAAACAAGAATTTCTTACTCCCAGGTTCCCCAATTTTTGCTCCTTTGGTCACACCTTACTCTAAGCAATCTAGCTGCCTTGTCTATTGTGCTTCCCAAGTCTTACCCTATAGAGCCATTGAATCTGTATCTTGCACTGATGAGATATAACAAGATCAAAACATGTCAGGGGTGAAACTACCACCTTGACGTTAGTAGGGCCTGCCACAAGCCCATCATTTCTGCAGCGACCAGACGTTTTTAAACAGCTGATCGCACATATTAAGGAAACATATGTACGATCAGTTGTTTAAAGGACCGGACCCGAACTTTCAGATTGGTTCCAAAAATTCGGGTCGGTCTTTTATAAAGCTGATTGCATGTATGTTTCCTTCATATGCACGATCAGCTGTTTAAAAACGCCAAGTCACTGAAGAGATTGTGGAGGGAGGGGTCGGGGGCCTGGCCTCCAATCTCGCAGGGCGGCCCGAGTCCCTTCAGGCATGTCATGTCTGCAGGTCAGATGATTGGCTCAATACCATAGGCTGTATTGCATGTTAATAAGCCAGTGCTTCTGGACACATGCATTAGCCATAGGACATAAAGGAGAATTTTGCATTTCTCCGCCCCTTACTCTGGGGAACCTGGGAGTAAGAAATGACTTCTGGTTTCTTAGATTTTGTGGGCAATGCTATTCATATAGCATGAGACTGCAAGATACCTTCTGTTATAAGAAGGCTCTGCTCCATTTTGACGTTTTTACTTGTGACGCTCCCACAATGTTTCTTTGTTACACCCTTTCCCCTTGGGCAGCATTATCCTGGGGATGGCAGTTTGATTCCCAGAATATCATGGGCCAATTGTGCGTGTCCACCTGTGTAGGGGTTGAAGGAGCCTTACTATGGATGGAAATTATCCTGCATCTGCATGCGATTCTCTCCCCCTGCTGTAGTATACAGTCACTTCTCTGAGTGTTGACAGATCCAACCTATATGAACTATCCGACCTATGTAAACACATTCCTGCAGGATTTGAGCAAAATGTTCTAGCCTGTCAGTGCCTAAAATTACTTTCTATGGAGAAAACATTTTCTCTTCAGGTGACAACACTGGTATTTTAGTGTCCTGCTATTGATACAGTGCAATACACCTTGTATTGTGTTACTTGTTCTATACAAGGTTTGGGTAGAACAATGACATAACTATTAAAAAAATCTTTGTATGTGAAATCTGTATCTTACCACCACAGTATATATTAGGCAGGGTCTATCTTACCACCACAGTATATATTAGGCCACAGTATATATTAGCAGGCTTTATATTACCACCACAGTATATAATAGGCAGGGTCTATCTTACCATCACAGTATATATTAGGCAGGGTTTATATTACCACCACAGTATATATTAGGAATGGTCTACCTACAACCACTTTATATAATAGGCAGGGTCTATCTTATCACCACAGTTTAAATTAGGTAGGGTCTGTTATACCGCAACAGTATATATTAGGCAGGGTTTATATTACCACCACAGTATATATTAGGCAGGGTTTATTTTTTATTTATTTATTTTTAGGCATAGGCCACCTAGATAAAGAGCTAGGATGCCTATGTTAAACCAGGGTGCCCAGTGTTCTTACTAGCATCTCCCTGTCAGCTTTTACTTGCTGTTTTAGAACTGATCTCCTTGTTCAGCTGTAATGTGTAACATTGTAGTGAGTAGAGAACCTGAACTCAGCTCCCTCTACTTGGAAACAATGTTACAAATGAACTGAAGGTGAAGGAAGGAGGGGGGAGGATGAGCTCAGCTAAAAGAACTGAGGAGAGCAGTTCTAAAATGGCAAGTAAAAGCTGCTGCAGACATATATACATGCCTACGTGGTACAGTGTGCACCTCTTACCAACTACTAAAGCGGTCCCACTATAAAGAAACATCCACAGCAGCAGTGACAGAAGTCTCAGAAGGAATCGAGTGGGGAAACCCAGCTGCAACAGTTTGGCCGGCCCACTGACTATATTTTGGTGTGACTTAAGTAATCGGCCCAAATGTCCCGACATGTCCGATAAAACTTTTGTCTGACTTGACAAAGTTCTGATCAACATTGAAGCCCAGAAATATTACCAACTGTGCAACCCGATCAACATCTCGTCCGTTTTGCTGGTGTGTAACTAGCTTTACATATTAAACTGGGAGCTGCAGTTAAAAGGAGCGAATGATTTCAGTGTAACCCATACAAACCACTGTACTGCTTGTAGAAGATCAGGACCTTCAGCTTTTGTTACAAAAAATTTGGCCGACCGATTCACGGCACTTTCGGTCGACCAGCCAAAAATATTGGCTGGTGTGGGCCGGGCGGCCATGATCGCCAAAGATCATTCGTCCTGATCGGCCGAAAAAATGATTGGGCAGGTTGGAAAATTCCAATCTATCGTGCGGTTCCCTATGGGGTCGATCGATCAATCGCAAATTCGTCCGTGACCGAATTCGTCGCTCGGTCTGGACAAAAAGTCCCTCCATGTGTACCCAGCCTAAGGAACTAAATCAGGTGCAAATTACTACAGATCTGCTGCATTGATCTGCTGCATAGGTGCAGTGTTTAATAATGCTAATAATTGAAAACACTTTGGAATTCATGCACACAATGTAAGAAGAAACCACCCAGAGCACCCCACAGATCAAAGAATGTGGATTTAAGAGCTGTGTAATACTGTGCGGTTTAGCTCCTAGAAATCACAATATGCATATACTTAAGCTTGATTAATGATGGATTAGAAGTCATCAAGGAACTCTAGTCCCCTGTAAAATCCAGATTATAGGCAGTGACAGTGTGTTTTATACTGGTAACAGGATTCCAGAGGAAGGTAATGATATCACACTTTGCTTCTGTTCTGTATCTTAGCCATACATTCTCAGATCTAGTTTTTTTTTCCTCTCACCCCTTCCTCAGTCTTCTACTTTCTTCCCTTCACACCCCCCCCCAAACTCCCCCTTTCATTCTGTTTCATTCTTTCCTGCTATTCACTTCTATACCCTTCCCCTCTCCCATTTCCTTTCCCCATTATCTTCACGGTTTCCTGCTCTCCCCTTTTCACTTCTTTCTCAAGGCCACAAACAGCCCATGTTCCCTGACTTTACCGCAGCTGCTTATCTCTCTTGTGTCTGTGTATAATATTATTATGATTATTATATGGAAGTTCCTGTAGCAGAAAAAGAGATTCCTTCGGATTATATAGATATGGGAGGGATATTTTCTACACACTGGTAATTAATTAATTAGAGCCTTCTAGCACTCTATTATCCTTCTTAAGGTGGTGCAAAGATCATAGTACATGCTATAATGGAGCAGTGGAAACTGGTAGCATTCTCAGATGTTGTATCCTTCACCCTGTTCTCACATTGAGGATGAGAATGTGTGCAAATTTTGCTAAAAGAAGCCTACAGGCTTTGTGAAGTGTAATAAAGATTAACACTTTAACAGAAGCCACCCAACAGCTTTGTCCCCAATCAAGAGTCCTTCAAACTATATATTACCCTTTCAGAGTGTCACCTTCTTTAGTATGGAGAGCACAAGTAAATAGTAGTGAATCCTGTATGACAAGTATTTATCCTAAAGGTTTTCTGGTAGTTCATGATTGGTTATTTTAGATGAATTTCAGGTTTCTGGGGGGTGTATTTGTGTGTGTGTGGAATGTGTGTTCTTATTAAAAATTATATTTAATGTAACATAACAAGACTCACTGAAAAATATTGAAAACACTGTCAGTTTTGAAAACGCAACTTTTTAAAGGGCAAGTTCAGTGCAAATACATATACTTTTAAGCAAAAAGAGTATTTTCCCATCCTAATGACCTTAACCTGTCCATTCAGCAATTTGGCTGTGCATAAGTAAATGCTTCCGAAATACTGACTTCCTGTTTGCAGGACCCCTAATAGAGACTGTTATGGTCTTGCCCTTGACCCAGCGCCTGGGTTGATTCAGTTGCTCAGTAGAGATCTGAGCATGTTTGACCCATCATACAGCCAATCAGTAGAAATTAATGTTAGGAACATTCCATGTTAGTGTGAATTCTGGGAAAAAGGACTATTACAGAACCTGAAATGTCACCTCACTAATGTCAATAGCAGGTAATAGCAAGGGTTATAAATTCAACTGATTTTTCAAAATGGAAGATAATATGTAGAATAACTAGTTATACATAATATAAACTATGAATTTTACAAAAATAACGATGTTTTCCACTAAACTTTCCCTTTAAGATTTAAAAATGTTATCCTAATTCATTCCCATGGTATACAAATTGAGTTAAAGGCATAGTAGATTAGCAGTAGTTTATATAGCAGAATGGTTTGCAAGGGGACAAATACAGGTTACAGTAAAGGAACTACAGTAGCTGTTAATTTGATAGTTTGCACACCCTGACAACCATAGGATGCAAAAGAAATGTATTTCCCAACATATAATACAGAACATTGTACCAACAACAAAATCAACAAGTCTCTGATAAAAAGGGGATGCAATCTAAAAGGTTATTAGATTTTACAAACTAATGCCGGCCACACAATTTTTATGATGATTGACATTATGCCCTTAATGTCAATCACAAATAACTGTCCATCCAGAAAGTGTGGCGGAAACGTCGGCAGGTAAAATCACCATTCTCCTCAACATTACAATTAATTGGACAATTGAACATCCAATTGACATAATGTTGTGTAAGTACATTTAGTCACTATCCAAATCAATGTCAAAAATGTATATTAGCACTTTATTGGTTAATAAAATAATATTTATTTAGATATAATAAATGTAGTCTATGAAATGGAATAACCGTACTATTATGTAAGTTTACATGTTTTATTCTAGTTTTATTTATAACATCCAGGGTCCAGTGTGACTGGGAATCACTTAACTGCTTGATAGTAGGTTCTATTTACGTTTTAAAGCCTTTGTTTTCTATGTTTCATGTTCTGTTCTGTTTACAATTTACGTTTTTCTTTTTGCCTTGACCTTCTGTAGCCTGATGGAGATCATTCCATTGAGAGATTAATAACAGCAAACATATTAGTCCCTGAGGAAATTAAGTCCCGTGCAGTTAGTGATTCCTTTTAGTGAATTAAAATATGAAGCAGTTAAGCAGACGAGCAGGTTCTTACTATACGGTATATATGAATAGCATTAGCAGTAATGATACTCTGTGCAAAACTGCCACAATTTGTAGAATTATAGGGATCTAAGGGATTAACCACTCCCATCTTCTGTACCCATGGTGCGAACCTAAAACACAATAGGCAGTGGTCCAACCCAGAGGATGTGATCTACAATAAGGATGCACATGGTTCACCACCCAAAGGAGAGTATATTTTGTTTTTTGGGTATATTCCATTTCTTTCTATAGTTACCTTTTATAGCAAACAGGCTACTGCCACATCTAAGGGAGTTGAAGTAGTTGTACCAACTTAAGCTCAGTACACTCAGTACCGATAAAGGCCTGAACCGTTGGTTCCTGCAGGATTGTACACATGTATCAATTAAAGGATAAGTGCACTGTAAAATCAAGTTATGTTCATTTGGAAGCTTTTTTACCTATGTCCCTCCAGAGCCAAGCTTTGTGCCTTGAAAGTTGCTGACATCTTGTTACTGGTTTGCTGAATGTTAAGCTCCGCCCCTCTGAGATTTCCTCTGCTTTCTCCTGCTTGAGCCTCAAACAGTAATGCCTGTGAGTTCCGTGCACTCTCCTGCTTGAGCCTCAAACAGAAATGCCTGTGTGTTCCATGCACGTGCACGGAACTCACAGGCATTACTGTTTGAGGCTCAAGCAGGAGAAAGCAGAGGAAATCTCAGAGGGGCGGAGCTTAACATTCAGCAAACCAGTAACAAGATAATTAAAACTTACATACAGGTAAATCACCCCTCAAAACCTTAAACGGTAAAAGTTTGAAATCTGAAATATATAAGTCTAACCTGAAATCCCGCACAATGTCCTGTTGCCCCTGTTTCTGCTTCCTGGTTCTTCCAGTTAGTAGCTGTCAGTTATGGATTTGACAGTTGACATCACAGCCAATGCCTGAATGTTAATCTCCTATCTGCCACTTCTGAGCATGCCCAGGCTCAGTAAAGGCTCAGTACAAGTTTCTAAATTGCTCAGTTTCCATGACACATCCAGAAGCATAGCAGGCATACAGTAATGAATTTATAAGACAAACTATGATTTATCAACACATTTTAAAGAGGCCATTATTTCTAAAAGATGTTGTTATGAGGGTGGAGTTGTCCTTTAAAGCTGCAGCTTCCAAATGAACATAACTTGATTTTACAGTGCACTTATCCTTTAAAACTATCGTTCTAGAGGCGGACAATAGTTTGCTGCCGACATCAGGAACAGTCAGTAAGGACCAGTCACTGTCTGCTCCTTGGAATGTAGTATAGGGAGACAACTGATTGGCAGGTGTTTGAAAGGGCACCAAAAAATCTTCCCCATATGCAAGCATCCATGTATATTCTGTCAGGTTTCCTGAATTGCTGGCCAATCCTAGCTCCACTTACTGATTCAAGCAGCTTACAAGAAAAATGCTGAACTTGGTAACCAGGTCCACCATTGTTTTTTTTTTTTAACATCATAACATAGTAACTGAGGTTGAATAAAGACATACATCCATCATGTCCAACATTTTCACCCTCCTTTTTAACGCTACCTAACAGTTGATTAAGTTTTTATGTTTATGGGACAAACCAATATTGGCCTGAAATACTGGGAAATGATAAAATACTTTCAACACATTTGGGAGAAATAGCATGATCATTTTAATAAACTTTGCATGGGAGACGCAGACTCGGCTTGTTCAAAGTACTAAATTAGGAACGTTGTTTTGAAATAGACAGCCCCATTTTACCAGACGGATCCAGTTCATGTTGTAAACACATCGCTGTTTGCATTTTTGTCCCCAATAGCACAATTTCAGAATAATGATAGAAAATAGGAAAATACAAAGAAAAAGCACAAAAAAACCACATGGTAAACCATTGCATATTTTATTTGGTGCAGGTTTTGTTTTGTAATATGAATTTTGCCAGACACAAATGGGCAGATTCAGTCCGGCTCGATATTGACCGACTTACAAATCGGTAACCAGACAGTCAGGAATTAAAAAGGGGCACAGTTGATATTTAAGCCTGACTAATCACTCTGCAGATTAAAATACTCACAATCAGACATGATTTTTCAGCCAGGACCATTGCTAAATGTCTTCCTGTTTAAGACTTTGCAGTAGAAAACCTATGTAGCCAGCCCACCTGAATGAATATTTCCCATCTGATGATCTGACAATCTAAAACCATTTTGCATGGCTCAATCTGCAAGTAAAGGAGAACCTCTGATCTAGTGTGAAGTAATATTATTTATACCCCTAAGTTATTCAGCATAACAAAGTATTCCTTGGCTTAGATTTTTTTTTTTTTTGCAGAGACTTTGTAAAAAACTGCAAGTGCAGAAACCAAAGCTCTCCAAGTACAGGTATTATGTTATCCATGTATTTAGATATTAGTTAGTATCAAAATTCAATAATTAAATCTAAGGGATAAAAAGACCAGCGGCTTTACCTCCTGACAGTCCCCATCATGGTCCATTCATTTTGCAATAGAATGATGACTGCAAAATAATCTGGCAGGGTGGTTATTTGAAGGTTGCGGTAACATCTGGAGGAAGTTTCCTAGTGTACGTATGGACAGCATTAGGCATGAAAACGTCTTCCTTTAGTTCTTCCTGCAGACCAATGAAAAAGGTGCTGTGCAGGATGTGCTTAAAGGGTATGTCCATCCCTAATAAAAACGTTTGATACTTTATTCCACAAAACCCCCAGTTATGTTTTGCTTAAAATGTGTAATAATGCTCCTATGGAAAGAAATTATACTTAAAACCTCCATGATCCACCGCCGCAGCTCTCTGCTTCTCAGGGTCGTTTCTAGGCATAGACCACTTAGGCAAAGAACTAGGGCACCCAGTGTTCTCCTTAGCATTTCCCTGTCTGCTTTTAGAACTGATCTCTATGTTCAGCTGCTTTAATTTGCAACATTGTAGTGAGTAGAGAGCCTGAACTCCGCTACCTCTACTTGTTGCAAATGGACTGAAGGTGAAGGAAGGAGGGGGAGGATGAGCTCAGCTAAAAGAACTGAGGAGAGCAATTAAAAGCTGCTGCAGACTTTTTAACAGTGCCCCCTTTGACTAGCAGCCATGAGATCACTATCCCTGCCTTTCTTCCTTCCACCCAACACTCCAATTAGAACTTAGAGGAGACACGGAAAGCAGGTACATAATGTATATCATGTCAATGCTGGCAGCTGGAAAGGGTTAAAGGTGATATACTCTGCTGGCACTGAAAGTATTAATGGCAATACTGAAGGTTTAAAGGCAGTACTCTGGGGAAAGTGCTGGCTTTGAAAATGTTAAAGGGCAAGTCCACCCCCAAAACTATAATTTAACTCACTACTGGCCCCACTCTGTAGTGCACAAAAATCCTTATCTTACATCCCAGCTCCAAATGGTTCTCCTGTAATGTGTGTCCAAAGTCCCAAATGTTTCATGCAAGCAGAGGACCATGTACGTTGGAGGAGAGAGGTAAGGTAAGTAATGATCAGGGGAGTTTCTGAAAAGAGTAATATGGCGGTTGGGGCTGGGGAAGGAGTTAGAAGTTAGGAATTTTCAGACTGGGGTTACCTTGACGTGGTTGGAAGGCTTTTCATTCATGTGATCACAGTAATGTATACTAAAACCCCTTTGTTTATAAAGTATGCCAGTGTGCAGATAATGATATTGTATGGGGCCTAGGAATGTGCATTGATAATCTTTTCTATGTTTGTATACATCCACTTATGGTGAATGACCTTCCAATTGGTATTTCATTGGTGACCAGTGACGATGCGTACACACAAACGTACATGTACATGCTGCCTGCCCCACCTGGTACAGCGTGCACCTCTTACCAACTACTAAAGCGGTCCCTATAAAGCAATACTATCTAACAAGAGACATTTAAAGAGGAATATTAATGTATGTATTTATAGTCTGCTCATATTACAAAGTGCACATCAACTCATATTTAACTCATACACACAAACTATAATTATGTCTTTATGGTTGTAGAGGGAACTGCGATCGCACTTTCGGTTGGTCAGCCGAAAGTATCTCCTGGTCACCTTGATCATCTGTATCGGAAAATCCCGATCGATCGTGCGGTTCCCTATGGGACCGCACGGCCGATCGTTCACAAATTCGGCCATGGCTGAATTTGCTGCGACCGACCCTCCCACAGATACTCCCCTAAACATTTGTGCAATTGCAAGAAACATTTTTCTTGGTATATTGGGTGTCCCTTGAGTTTGGAGGCGGGAGGCAGGCCCTAACTCTAAAATTGGTAATGTTGATTGCAAAGCTAAGTATATCACAAGGTAGGAAATCACTTCCTGGCCCAATGTTACGATTGACTAGACATTCAAATCAAAATAAAGCTGGGCCAGTGCATGGCATCAAGTGGTGTGCGTTAAAGCAGACAGATAAATGGTAGATACTGATGAAGTAGTTAATAGCCATGAAATTCCACAAGCTTAAAAAGGGTATTCATACCCCCAAATTAACCATAAACACCAGCTTGCAAAAGTAAAAATCAGCACAGAAATTGACTTACCCACCTTCGTTACCTCTGACTCTGCTGTTACTTTTGGGAACAGAAGAGCAGTAGGGCCAGACCGGCAGCCGCATCAGTGATTGGCTGAGGGAGCCGAGGGAACAAGGTCGCGTAAGTATTTTGTTGTTGGTTTTAAACTTTAAAAGGGTATCTCCACCTGGACTTTGGGGATTTCAGTTTTATTGAAGAACAGGAGGCATATGCAAAGTACAAAGTGCATCGGGACCTGTCAGAAGAACAGTGAAGGAGCGCAAGTTCTGTATCTTCTTTCCTGCAGGTTTTATTGAAGAATGGGAGGTAAGACATAGCTCTTTAACCTGCTGCTCTTCAATAAAACTGAAATTCCCAGTCAACTGCTCCAGTGGAGATACCCTTTAAGGCTGGTGTTTAGGGTTGGAGGAGGTTCCCCTACATTATATCAGCTTTTATTTAAAAAAAAAAAACTTTAATGCAGTGCCAAGGGAGGGGGGAGAGCTTCCCTGTGCATGCCAGAGTCCTCAAGGAGGACAAGGAAGAGGCAGGCACCGGATTACACTCAAAAAAGCTCCTTTTATGGACTTTCAGCAGGCACTGCAGGACAACCATAAGGAGCAGAGGAGAAAGGTAGGGAATTTTTAAAGGGAATGTCCACCCCTCCACACACAAATCTTTACCTGCTACAAAAAACCCCAAAAGCAGGACTTTGTTATGTTTAAAAAATAGCAGTCAGGCCAATCACTGACTGCTATTCTCAGAGCAGTCTCCACTGCGGCTGCTCAAGAACACAGCAGCCGCAGTGGAGCGAGGAGCTTGTAAGTATAACAACTCTGGCTGGAGCAGATTTGGTAATTTTAAACATAACGAGGTCCTGCTTTTGGGGTTTTTTGTAGCAGGTTAAGATTTTTGTGTAGAGGGGTGGACAGTATTTGATATTTGACTCCCACCACCCTTTAGATCACAAGCTGGGGGTCATCAGAACCCTGCAACACAGAGCTGAGAACATCCCCACTAGCACAGAGGCGAAGGCTAAAGAAATGAAACATCTCAGAGGAGCCCTTAAAACTTGTGGATATCCAGACTGGGCCTTTGTCAAAAGAAGCAGAAGGAAAGAAAAGAACACGAATACCAACAGTGAAGGGGAAATGCAAGACAGGAGGAAGAACACGGTCATCCCATATGTAGCAAGGGTCTCCGAGAAATTAAGAAGAATTTTCAAAAAACACTGTATCCCTGTCTGCTTTAAACTGTGCAAAACGCTGAGGCAGCAACTGGTACATCCGAAAGACCCAATACCGAAACACAAGAAAAGCGACATCATATACGCAGTGCAGTGCAGTGAAGAATGCTCTGATTTGTATGTGGGGGAGACCAAACAACAACTGCATCAACGTATGGCCCAGCACAGAAGAGCCAATTCCTCGGGTCAGGACTCAGCCGTGTACCTGCATCTTAAGGATAAAGGACATACCTTTGAAGATTGTAATGTTAACATATTGGCAAAGGAACGTGACTGGTTCAAGAGAGGTGTTAAGGAGGCCATTTATGTGAAAATAAAGAAACCAAGCCTAAATAGAGGTGGGGGGTTCGACACCATCTGTCTGCCATGTACAATGCTGTTTTGACACCTTACTCTGGGCGTTCCTATAACACCTCTTAGCCACTATCTAATCACGCCCTTAACACTTGGCTGTGATATGCTAATTGGGATTTTCCAGGGTACATAATTGCCACAGATTCTTGTACAAGTCATTCTGAATTGAGAAAGCCAGTCGGATGATTAGCGAAACGTCTTCAAGAACTAAACTTCAAGTCCAGTTGATCTAATTGAATACAACAGATATACACAGTGTAGCAAAATATAGTTGGGTGCTTGGACATGCCTTTAAAGGGCACGTCCACCCTTTAAATAAACTTTTAATATGTTATAGGTATTGCTCCCCCAGCCCCAACCAGAACGGCGGAGGATAGAGGGAAGGTAAGTTAAGATCGAGGGACTTTATGCAAATAATATTATTGCAGTTGGGGCTGGGGGAGCAATACCTATAACATATTAAAAGGGATTTACACTAGGGTGAGGGAGACCAAAATGGGAGGGAGAGGGGGAGGGCTGCCCAGAGCATGCCACAAACCTCTCAAAGGAAGCCTCAGAGGAGGAAACAATTTCCCTCTCTGCTAGGCTCCTGGTGGTCAGTTTTCTGGACTTTGGAGGGGCATTGCAGGGTAACCATTTGGATCTGGGATGTAAGGTAAGGATTTTTCTACACTACAGAGTGGGGCCAGTAGTGGGTTAAATTATACTTTTGGGGGTGGACATGCCCTTTAAGTGTTTTTTTTTTAACAAGTCACAATGTAAATGTATTTACAGTTTTGTGCAATAAGCTTCATGAATCTCTTATTTTTGGTTGCACTCTGTGACTGCCTATATAAGTTGATGCAGAACTGAAGGAACTGCAGAGACCCAATGTCTGGCACTGATGCCATGTGTGGGAGCACAGCAGGTGTAATCTGATCCTGCTATGATTAAAGGGCATGTCCAACCCTCAAAACTATAATTTAACCCACTACTGGCCCCACTGTGTAGTGTAGTAAAATCCTTACCTTACATCTCTGCTCCAAATGGCTGCCCTGCAATGTCCCTCCAAAGTCCAAAAAAGTGACCACCAGGAGCCTGGCCGGGAGAATTATGCCATACGCACTGCAGCCCTCCCCCCTTCTCTCTCCCTCCCCCTAGCTCAAATCCCCTTTTCTGTAGTGTAGGGCTCCCTCCCCCAACCACTAGTTATTTTAAGCAAAACTCTCCCGATCTATACTTGCATTGCCTGTTTCCCCCAACATTCAGAACAGCCAAAAGCCGTGAGGCAGCCAATCACAGATGTGGCTGACGGTTTGGCCCCCTGCTTGCAGTTTCATGCAAGCAGAGGGCCGGGACTAAACATCGGGGGAAAGAGGCAATGTAAGTATAGATCGGGGGAGTTTTGATTCAAATAACTATATCGGTTGAGGTTGGGGGAGGGAGCCCTACACTACAGAAAAGTTTCAAAAAACGGGTGGACGTGCCCTTTAATGTTTTGACTTTATTGGTGCATTGGGATTTCATGCTTTGATTATAAATTGCATAATTGTATTTATCCAGTGATTTGTTTATTATAAGGGATTATTTTACTATGGGTGATTGTTTTTTTTTCTGTGGACATTAAGAAAAGCTGAATGAACATCTATTTTAACACCCCAGCACATAGTACCTGTCTGGGTTGCTTACCTGGTGGTAAGTAACACAGAAATATTGGCTCTCAACCCGGGGGGGGGGGGGGCAGGTCTGGTACAGGGTGGAGCATTTATCTGTCCCCAGAACTGGACATGCCCCCACAAAGCTGGGTCTGTCTGTTAATTTAGATTGGGTCTGTCCTGGTTAAAACAGAACAGCTGGGGTATGTAACATTAACACAACTGTAACCAATACTTTTAACCAAAATATCACACTAGGCATCAATCGATTAAAAAAGTTTGTCCCATATGTACCTGGCCTTAGTTTACTCATTCACATCTGGTCCTGCTCCATAGAGCTCACACATCAACTGGGTACACATTGTATAACAACATTTCAGTACCTGTGTCTAGGGAGCCCCATGTGTCGGGAGAGTCCAGTGTTCACTTCACCTTGGTCACAAAATCCATCTCCTCCACGGCATTCAACAATCTGAAAATAGAAAAAGAACCAGGCGGGCTACCGGACTCCAACTATTCCAATAAAGATGAAGTTTTAACTACTGCTTGGAGTCCTGTTTTCGAACTGGGTACACATTTTCTGTGATTTTCCAGCACGTGAGATTTAGAAGAATGGCAATCGGACGAATCTTGGCCGTCCGCAAAAAACAGCAGCTTTACAATGCCGAACGGCCTATACATGGAAATATTGGTCTGTCTGCCTGAAAAATTGCATGGTGTGTACCCAGTGTCCTATAACACAAACACAGGATATCAGTGTATTTTGTTTAATAACAACAAAAAAAGTGTTTAAAGGGCATGTCCACCCCGAAATTTAACTTTTGATATGTGGTAGGGCATGCTCCCCCAGCCCCAACCGCATTAATATAATTGTTAGAAAGTCCCCCGATTCTTACTTACCTGCCCTCTCTCCCCTGCTGCAGTGTTCAGGCCCTCTGCTTGCATGGAATTGAAAGCAGGGGGCGGGACCGGCAGCCGCGTCCGTGATTGGCTGAGAGGCAGGGAGGGCTGCACTGAGCATGCCTCAACCTTGATGAGGTTGAGGAAGTCTCAGGCACAGCATGAGTCACACACTGCTCCTACACAGCAGTTTCCTGGACTTTGGAGGGGCACAGCAGGGGAACTATTTTGAGCAGGAATGTAAGGTAAGGATTGTTTTAAACTACTTGATGTGGCCAGTAAGGGGTTACATTTTAGTTTTGGGGGTGGACATGTCCTTTAAAAAAATGGCTTCTTAAAGGGCAAGTCCAGCCCCCCCTAAACGGTAATAGTTTGAAATGTGAAATATATAAGTCTAACCGGAAATCCTACACAATGTCCTGTTTCCCGTTTCTTCCAGTTAGTAACGGTCAGTTATGGATTTGACAGTTGACATCACAGCCAATGACTGAATGCTAATCCCCTAGCTGCCTCTGAGCATGCCCAGGTTCAGTACAGGTTTCTAAATTGCTCAGTTTCCATGAGGCATCCAGAAGCATAGCAGGCATACAGTAATGAATTCATAGGACAAACTATGATATATCAACATATTTTAAAGAGACCATTCTTTCTAAAAGATGTTCTTATGAGGGTGGAGTTGTCCTTCAAATGCACACCCAATTCTCACATGAACAGACAAAGAACATAATATTTAAATATATGAAGCACATCACTTTGGCGGAACACTAAACTTGTATTTTTTACCACACTCCATATCTTTCTATTATTCACAGGGAGGTGAGAACGCTTGTTCCCACCTCCCTGTGAATAATAGAACGCCCGGGGGACACTGGAACTTACCTTTCTGCTGCTCCACTCGCAGTTCCTTCCGCACGGACAGCCGCGCTGCCCGACCAAGCATGCACGCCATTACAAAAGATAAAAAATACCAGTTTAGTGTTCCTTTAAGGTTAGATACAGTATTGAATATACTGGTAATATAAATAAGTTTCCAGTAAAAAAGACCCATTATGTAATCTTTGGCAATATTTTTAAAGGAAAAGCCCACTTTAATCTGCCTACCTGTCCAATGATGTCACAGCCATTTTCTAATAGGTGTTTCTGGCTTTCCTGAGCATGCTAAGTTTGCGCAAGCTCCTAATTAGTTATGAAAGTAACATTTTGTAAGTTTTCCATTGCAACGTCTGTCTGCAAATGGGCTGATTGGGGATTTGTGTAATAAACTGGTCGGTAGATTATTGTTGGTAGGGTGGACATGGCCTTTAAAATGAGATTTGTAATATGCTCTCCACACGATAAAGGTTATAGCATTCACACAATCTTTAAACACCTTACAGTTCTTTCATGAGATTTGTATTTTTTTCTGCACTTCTTTGTTGTGCAAAAAATTAAAACTCCATTGGGGACCGATACATTTTAATGCACATGGCAACAACATGTCAAGGCTGCCTGGAGCATGGTACATTCTAAGGGTTAAAACTGCACCAATAAGCTGCACCACTGATGCATTAATAAGATGGAAACAACACGATACATCAAGAAATGTTACCTTCACAAATGGCTTTATTCTAATTTTCAAATAGAGATGAATTATTGTTAAGCATTCAGTAATCTATACTTTCATTTATTATATTTATCACTAAAAATACAGGTCCTGCAACCTTGAATGCCACAGCATTCTTTAGCAACTTATAATATCCTTAACAATTAACACTTACAGTCATTACAACATTTGTAATTTTAATATGCAATCCAGTCTTAAAATATCTTTAAATTATTAACTTAAAATTTCTGTGTGATCGTTTTATATTTAGATCATCTTGTTAGATAAAACAATTAACCGTTGAATGAAAAATCAATTTTTAATTCTTTTTATAAATATATATACAGGTTCCACCTGTACCTTAAGTTCAGGAAGCAGGCACTGATGTAAAATGTATACATGTAATTGTAAAGCGCTACAGAAGATGTTAGTGCTATATAAATCCACAATAATACACTAATCTGCTGTTATCAGGGAGACTCCCTGAACTTTAGGTACAGGTGGGAGGTCTATATTTATAAAAGAATTAAAAATTGATTTTTCATTCAACATTTAATTGTTTTATCTAACAAGATGATCCATAGGGTTAAGGCCACACTACACATAAATCACAAGCGTTACTGTCCTCTTGGTCTGCAGTCCGCCCAATGTTGCCCCATCAGAGCGCATGGGATTCGCAAAAAGATTGTGACCAGCATGTGTTCTGAAAACAGATTCCAGCGTATGCAATGTGGCCACTGCATATTTCACGTGCAAACGGATTGCAAAACTCGATTGTAAGCTCATGAGAAACGCAATAGTGTGGCCTAGCCCTTACTCCCTAAAATTATATTCAACCTCCCTGAAATTTATTTTTTATTTAGGATGAGAACAGTGCAACAATTCCACAGCAAATTGGAGGAGAGTGAGTGACAGGAGCACTCATGTAGGTTATAGGAGGCTCTCATCTCCAGAGATAAGCTTGGGGGATCATCAGCATTCTCGCTCTAAGCAAGGTAATGATGGCACTTGAGAGTGTACTAGAGTCTGGACCAGGGATACTGATTTGTTTTTCTAATTGTTAAGTAGATGTATCAGAAATTACATTCTTGCATGGCTGCTTTTTTTTGGTGGAGCAAGGTGTACCTCACTGAATAAGTTTTTGCAGGTGTGGTTATGTTAATACAATTATTTTATAAATGTTATATAAATGTGATTGTTAACTAATGTGATTCTTTCATAATTATGATTATCTTATTAATATGGTCTTCTACCTCTTTGCTAATGTGATTTTTTAAACTGATTATCTGAATTTGACCACTCACCACTCCCTAATGTGACCACCCAGGAAAGTACAAGTAGACATCCTACCTTCCTTAGGTAATGGAATTTTTATTTTTAAAAAATCCTTCCAGTTGTCCTTTAACCTACGTAGACTAGTTGGACTGTGTATAAAAGCGATCATGGAATTTACATATACAGTTGATGTAAAGTCTAAACCACAGCTCTAAAGATTCAATAATTTGTTTGTCACAAAGAGTTGTTTTTCCTATTTAAGGAGAAATCAGGTGTGTGCGCTCATGTTCTACCAGCAGAACGAACAGACAACCCTCAAAAAGAGCTTTGATGGGGAGAGGTGTGCTTACTAACGATGTACTGTCCTCTTTCTCTGAACTGACAGAGCAAAGCAAGTTCGGCAAAGGTAAGTTAACACATACAGGTGTTAACTTTAATAGAAGTCTGTCTTCAATTTGTTCAACATAAAGTAACTATGTAACATGCAGATGCCCCCATACATGTTTTTGTATGCAAAGCATAAAACATATATTTTAGGATCAACACACGGTTTATTAACAGTCCAGCTTTATTTATATATGCACACAAATCCCAAGAGTACTAAAGCTGCACTAATTATTTACTAGAGAGATCACCATTTGAGTTGTGTTTTCATGGTAATCGCCTTACTGCAATTAACTAGTCATTTTTAGGTGTATGATGTGTTGGGTACATATGGGCCACATGGCCTCTGTGCACATGTACATTGTTGCATGTCTATAGTATATAGTATAGTATATATATAATAGTATCGGTACAGAAAGCACTCCAGTTTCCTTTTTACCATCTGCCTGGGTGCAACTTTAAATTTAATATCATCCACTCGAAATCGAATGCACTCACAGGTCTTTTCTTATCCATAGTATTTATTTGCTCATGTTGCATTGTTGACGCATTTCAGCTCACACACGAGCCGTCCTCAGAACCACTTGTACATGGTTCTGAGGGCGGCTCCTGTGCGAGCTGAAACGCGTCAACAATGCAACATGAACGAATAATATTTCTATATTTAATGGATAAAAAGACTTGAGTGCATTCAATTTTCGAGTGGAATTATATATATATATTATATATAAATATATATATATATATATATATATATATATACTGGAATGGTGGTGCTGACTATCACCCCTCACCTGTATATATATATATATATATATACACATAAATACATACATATACATATATATACATATACTACATTACCTACATATATATACATATACACATATATACATATATACACATATACATATATATACATATATATACATATACATATATACATATACATACATACATACATACATATATATACATATATATATATATACACACACACACACACACACATACATACCCACACACACATTACACAAAATACACCAGCACTCAACTACACATACAATTATAAATTAAATGGGTAAAACAATTAGACATGTATGCACGCAACGAAGGGTATTCACCTGCACTGAGGTTCAAATGGATACCTTTAGTTATATTGTTGGTACAAACATACATTACACAAAAGACTCCAGCACTCTACACATACAATTATAAATTTGGACTTCAGTGCAGGTGAATACCCTTCATTGCTTGCATACATGTCTATTCTTCTTTACCCAATATTTATAATTGTATGTGTAGTTGAGTGGTGAAGTATTTTGTGTAATGTATAAATTGCCGGTCCTCCATTGCACCGCACCTGAAAGTTTTGAATAAAGGTTTGAGCCAATCCTATCCTTGATATATACTCCTTGCGCACTCCTCCTCACTTCAAACGCCCGGGTGCCAAATCGGAACAACTTGTAAGTTAGTAAGACACTAACAGAAATACAATTAAAAAAAAATAATTGTGCCCTGGGTCTGGTGGATATATATATATGTATATTATATATTTTTATTATTTAAAATTTGTATTTCTGTTAGTGTCTTACTAACTTACTTAGCGGGAGAGGATGTGGGTTCACAAAACTAAGTGACTTATAAATAGCGTGGAGTATACACTTCCTACCCACGCCCCACCTAGCATCAGCCCACCACTCCCTGTCTGGACCACCCAGGCAATGGCTATTTTGGAGCAAGGCTTAGCCGTTAACATGACAGCTCTTAAATTTACATTGTTGAAAAGAGGATGGTTATGGTGATCCTTTTAAATCTGCTATGTTTTGGTATCCTGTGAGACTAGTCAACATGCATACAAGATTCTGCCAGCTGAATTGTTCACAAACTGATCGCTTCTACTGACAATACTACATGTGTAGCAGCTCGCAACATTTGTAATCCATCCTTACAGATAAAGGAATTATGTCACAAGCAACGCATGGCAGCTTCTGCAGGTTTGCTGCCCACTAACCGTTATCTTATGTGTGTATGGGGCTTTACCCTTTCGCCATGTCATTATTACCCTACAAATCATATCAGTTTAGAAGTAACCCTAGTAGTCACTGTTTCAAAATCGTACTAACTTTCTTTCAGGGATACAAGATTATCAGTCAGTTTTCAATTAACTCTGCATTCCACCTTGCACTTTTGTTTATATTTAAAGGTAATGTCCACCCCAAAAATCAACTTTTCACATATTGTAGTACCGGGGTGCCCCTCCTGAAATGCCGTGGCCGTTTCTCAAAAAACGATTTCTGTAAAAATTATTACCTGTTGAAGTTCTGCAGCCTAAGGCCGTCTCTCTGCCCAAGCTCTGTCAATCTGCTTACGTAATTAACTCTGCGCGCTCCTAGTCTTGCACTTCTACCTGGCCGGCCATCGGATGAAAGTATTTTGCTCCCGCCCACATGATTACGTCAGTGCCGCAATGTAAACAAACACACGTGGCTACCTGCTGAAATCCAAATGGACTAGATGCAGAGTCGTGTTTGCTGCACTGTGATTGGCTGGCCGGTTAACACATGGTACCATCCAAGTACCGGATTGGTGGAAGTCAGTAGAGCTGTCATTGGTTGATTCAGAGCTGGCCGCGATTGGTCAATTCGCGGCCAGCAATGTAAATCCAAATCTCTGAG
The DNA here is from genome assembly GCA_019447015.1 of Hymenochirus boettgeri. Lineage (NCBI taxonomy): Eukaryota > Metazoa > Chordata > Amphibia > Anura > Pipidae > Hymenochirus > Hymenochirus boettgeri. Next base: position 70,228,965 of record CM033474.1, on the reverse strand, counting down.
TTTTTTAACCAGACGCGTCACTGGAAGGGAGGGGGAGCGGATTCTTCCTGGTGCTGTGAGGTGTGCTCCTATGCGCAGGACAAAATTCTCCCGGAGGCTGAGGAGGGGGAAGACACTAAGTAGGCTATCTAAGCCTCCTAGTGTCTGTTTTTTATAAGTTCTGTGCAGACTTCCTAAGGATCCTGATTGAATTAAGAGACAGGTAGAATCATTTTAAAGAGCACAATGTGGCCAATTACTGTTAAAATTATAGTTTTGGGGTGGACATGCCCCTTTAAGCTACTTTTATAACCTTGTAAGATTTTTAATTAGTCTCCTTTCATGGCCTGACCTCCTAACAAAAGAAGATACTGAAGGATTGCGTGCAGTCGACCAAAATGTTCTAGCAACTTTTTTTACCATATTATCACAATACCATGCATTAAACCCATACTTGCAGACAGTCATCTTTTATATTTTTAATTATGGATCAACAGATCCTGGGCCTCCAGACATACCCTGAGCTGCAATACCTCTGGTAAATTTGGGACCAATGAAGTGCCCATATACCTTTCCATCTTACCAGAACATTTGGAAAGAAAATACCAAGATTTTGCCTTAAGACCGTCTTGCCAAATCGGAACAACTTGTAAGTTAGTAAGACACTAACGAAACAAATTAAAAAAAAAATAATTGTGCCCTGGGTCTGGTGGATATAATAATGTATATATATATATTTTTTATATTTAAAATTTGTATTTCTGTTAGTGTCTTACTAACTTACTTAGCGGGAGAGGATGTGGTTCACAAAACTAAGTGACTTATAATAGCAGTGGAGTATACACTTCTACCCACCCCCACCTAGCATCAGCCCACCACTCCTGTCTGGACCACCCAGGCAATGGCTATTTTGGAGCAAGGCTTAGCCGTTAACATGACAAGCTCTTAAAATTTACATGTTGAAAAGAGGATGGTTATGGTGATCCTTTTAAATCTGCTATGTTTTTGGTATCCTGTGAGACTAGTCAACATGCATCCAAGATTCTGCCAGCTGAATTGTTCACAAAACGGATCGCTTCTACTGACAATACTACATGTGTAGCAGCTCGCAACATTTGTAATCCATCCTTACAGATAAAGGAATTAGGTCACAAGCAACGCATGGCAGCTTCTGCAGGTTTGCTGCCCACTACCGTTATCTTATGTGTGTATGGGGGCTTTACCCTTTCGCCATGTCAATATTACCCTACAAATCATATCAGTTTAGAAGTAACCCTAGTATCACTGTTTCAAAATCGTACAACTTCTTTCAGGGATACAAGATTTCAGTCAGTTTCAATTAACTCTGCATTCCACCTTGCACTTTTAGTTTATTTAAAGGTATGTCCACCCCAAAAATCAACTTTTCACATATTGTAGTACCGGGGTGCCCCTCCTGAAATGCCGTGGCCGTTTCTCAAAAAACGATTTCTGTAAAAGTTATTACCTGTTGAAGTTCTGCAGCCTAAGGCCGTCTCCTCTGCCCAACAGCTGTCAATCTGCTTACGTAATTAAGCTCTGCGCCTCCTAGTCTTGCACACTCTACCTGGCCGGCCTCGGATGAGTATTTTGCTCCGCCCACATGATTACGTCATGCCGCAATGTAACAAACACACGTGGCTACTGCTGAAATCCAAATGGACTAGATCAGATCGTTTTTGCTGCACTGTGATTGGCTGGCCGGTTAACACATGGTACCTCCAAGTACCGGATTGGTGAAGTCAGTAGAGCTGTCATTGGTTGATTCAGAGCTGGCCGCGATTGGTCAATTCGCGGCCAGCATGTAAATCCAAATCTCTGAGTTTTTTTAACCAGACGCGTCACTGGAAGGGAGGGGGAGCGGATTCCGTTCCTGGTGCTGTATTGTGCTCCTATGCGCAGACAAAATCTCCCGGAGGCTGAGGAGGGGAAGACACTAAGTAGCTATCTAAGCTCCCTAGTGTCTGTTTTTTATAAGTTCTGTGCAGACTTCCTAAGGATCCGATTGAATTAAGAGACAGGTAGGAATCATTTTAAAGAGCACATGTGGGCAATTACTGTTAAAATTATAGTTTTGGGGGTGGACATGCCCTTTAAGCTACTTTTTTAACTGTAAAGATTTTTAATTAGTCTCCTTTCATGGCCTGCCCTCCTAACAAAGAAGATACTGAAGGTTGCGTGCAGTCGACCAAAATTTCTAGCAACTATTTTTTACCATATTATCACAATACCATGCATTAAACCCATACTTGCAACAATCATCTTTTATATTTTTAATTATGGATCAACAGATCCTGGGCCCTCCAGACATACCCTGAGCTGCAATACCTCTGGTAAAATTTGGGACCAATGAATGCCCATATACCTTTCCATCTTACCAGAACATTTGGAAGAAATACCAAGATTTTGCCCTTAAAGACCGTCTTGCAGCCCATTATACGTAAGAGTGGCCCAGGATCCGGACCACTATCAGACCTGGCAGACAAGGAGAAAGATAACTAACTTCCATATATAAGTATATATCTATCCACACATATAATTATACCACACACCACACACACCTTTATTTTTAATTAACAACCTGACCTGCTCTATTTTACATGTGTGGGCGAATTAACATTTAAATCTGTTGGGACTCCCAGGCCCTAGTCTCATTACCTCTTCCCTTGACAAACCGAAGCAGAAGGCCTTGGTGGCTGCTCCAATCCTAAGGAATGGGAACAGTATTTACGGTCAGTTATACCCAGATCTTTAGACCTGATGCATCCCAAGAATATTGCAGTGATCCAATTTTCTTTTCTTCCCATCCTGATCTGTTTTAGGAAATGTGCACAAAGTGTCACCATTTCGGGGAAAACTGACTCGTCCTCAAACAGAAAACCCCCTTGCCTTGTGGTAGAGGGAATACTAGTTTGTTTTAGCAGAATGCCCTATAGAAATCTAATGCAAAGGCTGTTTGAAATAGTATTGCTTCAAATAGGATGTGCATATAACTTTATAAACTTTATATGTAATATTCAAATATTTACACAGCCAAGAGACCGGAAGTCTATTATGAATAAATAGGAACCTCTTTTCCATCCCGCCAACATCCGAAGTATGGCAAATTCTTTAGACACTTCTTGCAAGTTAAACATTCTAAACAAGAAGAATAATGCAGATAAATACCTAGCCACTGTTAGGCAGCATGCCACTATTCCTCTGCACCAGTAAATATGCCATAGTGGCAGGTAATCGTCTTTCATGGCTACTATGCCTCCTTCAAATCAGATATGCTAGCCACTCATGCCAAGTCTGCTGATAAAAGACCACATTGAATGAAAACTGAATTAGTTACCAGTTCCATCACTGTTGGAAACGAGGCTGCATTAATAACTTGGCATTGACCGACACTGCCTTCCTGCCCATTCAACATTTTGTCTGTGTAAAAAAAAATGCAGCCGAAATACTGACTCCTGTTTGCTGGACCCCTAATAGAGACTGTTATGTTTTGCCTTTGACCCGTACCTGGTTGATTCAGTTGCTCAGTAGAGATCTGAGCATGTTTGACCCATCCAACAGCCAATCAGTAGAAATTACTGTTAGGAACATTCCAAGGAAGTGGTGCATCCGGAAGAAGGACTGTTGAACCTGAAATGGCAGCTCACTAATGTCAACAGCAGGGAACAGCAAAGGGTATGAAGTCAACTGATTTTTTAAAATGGAAGGGAATATGTAGAATAGCTAGTTATGCATAATACAACCAAAATACACCACATCCTTGGAATGTTCCGGACAGTTATTTCTACTGGCTGTTGGATGGGTCAAACATGCTCAGATCTCTACTGAGCAACAGAATCAACCCAGATGCTGGGTCAAGGGCAAAACTATAACAGCCTCTAAAAAGGGGTCCTGCAAACAGGATTTTGTTGTGTTTGCGCCTGCGGTTTTCTTCATTAGGTATAGGAAAACCACATGCGATTAAAAGGCGGAACACAATGGCAATCACAACGCACCTGAAACGCGCGTTTTCAGTGCGTTGCCAATGATCTGAAAAAAACGCAATCACTGCGCAAACGCAGAAAAGCAGTGTGGCCTAGCCCTTTGGCAATACTCTGGGAATGTCTGGCACTGAAAATATTAATAGGAAAGTCTGCTGGCACTGAAGGGTCCGGTAATACTCTCTGCTGCACTGAAGTGTTAATGGCAATACTCTGGGGATGTGCTGGCACTGAAATTATAAGTAGGAAAAGTCTGCTGGCACTGAAGAGTTAATGGCAATCTCTGGAGAAGTGCTGGCAGTAAAAGTGTTAATGCCAATACTCTTGAAAGGATAGGCCACACTGCCACTTTTAAGTGCGATGGGATCGCAATCTGATCATGCTAGGGCACCAGGATGGCTAGAAACGGCCGTGAGTCTAAAAATGAGCTGAACAGCTCAAAATAGTAGCATGAGATGGAACATCCATAGGTAGACTCATGTCTACAAAGTAATAAACCATTGACAAACACCTCGTCCTGCTGCCAAAACAAACTCTTTTGAAATGTCATCATTGATCATGAGGGAAAGACAAATGGTGGATGAGTCTGTAGTTGCCCTTTTCTTTTTGGGGGACTAACCTCAAAGGAGTGACACATATTTAGGAAAGGGGAACCGCCATCCTTCCCAATGATACCTCTTTCATGAGTTTTTTCCCATACCATGGGGCCATCAGCCAATGCTCCCCCAAATTTAGGAAAGAGTATGTTTTTTCTGAGCCTGAAAGGGGATCCAGAACCACCTGCAAAACCTGACCCCATCAAACTAGCTTCACGTCTTTACATGTCTATATATTTTCCTGCCCATATTTTTTCCCAATCTCAAAATCCAAATGAATGCCCAACGAACCAGTTTTGCATATATTCTCCCTGCCAGCTCTAGATTCCTGAATAGATAACCAACACACTTGCTGATTGTTTCCAGGTAAAACATTGGACATATTACCTGATGATTACGTCCAATGTCTGACAAGCGCTCTCTGACATCCTTCAACTTCTCTGCACGGCTAACCTGAAACTGGGGACTAATTGCTAGAAGTTAACTGTGCTGCAATGGAGCAATATGTTACTTTGAAAACACTACTGTCCCTCCCTAGAGCCTCCCCTTTGCTCCTCTTGTGTATCAATGGAAGGGTTTACAGTATCCTGCACCGGCCTAACCTTGTCTCAGATATATCTGTTCTATTCAATGAAATCAACTGGACTGAAATGTAGTTCTTGAAGACGTTTCGCTAGTCATCCGACTGGCTTTCTCAATTCAGCTACCCCAGCTACAGTCTGGAGAGCACATAAGGGACTCCTAGTAATGGTAGAGGGATATTTTGAACTTATTAAAACTTATCTGAGACAAGCTTGTGAAGGTTCCATGCATCCAGTCATGGTATATCTGTTGTATTCAATTAGATCAACTGGACTTGAAATGTAGTTCTTGAAGACGTTTCGCTAGTCATCCGACTGGCTTTCTCAATTCAGAATGACTTGTACAAGAATCTGTGCAATTATGTACCCTGGAATCCCAATTAGCATATCACAGCCAGGTGTTAAGGGTGTGATTGGATAGTGGCTAAGAGGTGTTAAGGAACGCCCAGAGTAAGGTTGTCAAAACAGCATTGTACATGGCAACAGTTGGTGTCGAACCCCCCCCCTCTATTTAGGCTTGGTTTCTTTATTTTCACATAAATGGCCTCCTTAACACCTCTCTTGAACCAGTCACGTTCTCTTCGCCAATATGTTAACATTACAATCTTCAAAGGTATGTCCTTTATCTTAAGATGCAGGTACACGGCTGAGTCCTGACCGAGGAATTGGCTCTTCTGTGCTGGGCCATACGTTGATGGTTGCTGTTTGGTCTCCCCCACATATAAATCAGAGCATTCTTCTTACTGCACTGCACTGATATATGATGTCGCTTTTCTTGTGTTTTGGTATTGGGTCTTTGATGTACCAATGCTGCCTCATGTGTTGTTGCGGTTTAAAGCAGACAGGGATAACGATGTTTTTTTGAAAATTCTTCTTAATTTCTCGGAGACCCCTGCTACATGGGATGACCATGTTCTTCCTCCTGTCTTGCTTTCCCTTCACTGTTGGTATTTGTGTTCTTTTTTTTTCCTTCCTTCTTTTGACAAAGGCCCAGTCTGATAAAAGGACATACCTTTGAAGATTGTAATGTTAACATATTGGCGAAGGAACGTGACTGGTTCAAGAGAGGTGTTAAGGAGCCATTTATGTGAAAATAAAGAAACCAAGCCTAAATAGAGGTGGGGGGGGTTCGACACCAACTGTCTGCCATGTACAATGCTGTTTTAACACCTTACTCTGGGCGTTCCTATAACACCTCTTAGCCACTATCCAATCACACCCCTTAACACCTGGCTGTGATATGCTAATTGGGATTTTCCAGGGTAAATAATTGCCACAGATTCTTGTCAAGTCATTTCTGAATTGAGAAAGCCAGTGGATGACTAGCAAAACGTCTTCAAGAACTACATTTCAAGTCCAGTTGATCTAATTGAATACAACAGATATACACTGACCTGGATGCATGAGAACCTTCACAAGCTTGTCTCAGATAAGTTTTAATAAGTTCAAAATATCCCCTCTACCATTACTAGGAGTCCCTTATTGTGCTCTCCAGACTGTAGCTGGGGTGTACTCCCCACTGGCTGGTAGCCGAGCAAGAAGTCAATGAAGGCTGGAATCGGATCTCTCTAGAGCCTCTCTGTGCTCTGTTCTGTCAGGTACTGCCTCCAGGTCTGTTGTTCTCCCTCTAGGCATCAGTTATCTGCTCTGTACTTCTGTCTCTGATTCCCTGATGTTTTTTGCGAAACTGAGAGTGATGTCATCGCGGCTCCTGGTTCCTATTGCCGTCCCTACCAACATGGCGGCTCCTGTCGCAATGCAGCAGCCATCTTGGTTTCCGCTTGAGGTCTCCAAAGATACACAAAGGCTGCGGCCTACATCTGAATTGGGCCCAACCGAGGTAGGATGGCTCTTCGTTCTAACCTTCCCAGCTCCCACAGCGCCACACCCAATTACTGGTGCACGCAAAACATCTTGGAACTTTGAAGGGTCTCTTCTATGAAGTCTTCTCCTCTTATTATTCTTGCACTGCAGATGGACTCAGAATGCCTTCTCTCTTCTTGTGCCAACAACAACTGGACTTGGACTCACGTCCAACACTCTGTTGGACGTGACCTTTCTATTACCTGTGCTCCTGTCCCTGTCACTTCTTCTCCATACTTACAGGCATAGGTGAGTATCCTCTGCCAGTAAACTGACCAGAATTATTTTCCATGTCTACTGAAGCTTCCCTCATTACCCTCAGATAGCTGTTCCTAAGATAAGCACCATAATTGAAGTTTTTAAAAATTGGCCAAGTCCCTTTACTCAATCCCACTCCTTTTTACATCCCAACCAATCCCAACGGCGCTAGCATCAAAATAATACTCTCTTCATTAGCCCATAAGCCCGAGGCCTGCCTCCAGCCCATCGCTGTTGCCAGGCTGTTCATTCAGGTAGCAGAATAAATTATAACTTGTAGATGTGGTAGTTCAATGATTATATATATGGTCTATAGAAGTCAAAATAATATTTTACAACATCTTTTCCAATTTATTCCATTTACCATTGCGCAAATATAAAAGTACCATAAATATGCTTTTAATGAACCAAATGGGTTCCTGGTGCTCAATGATTAGGCTTAGATCCCACAGCACCTTCTACTTGGTCAGTCCCCATCCTACTCTTTAACTAAACGGCTGACTCATATTTAGCATAACATGACCGATATTGCCGAAACTCACAGTTAGGCCAGAAATGTCCAGAAAAAAATCCTCCTACAGTTCCTGTAATATACAGCTGTCTTCCTCCTATTGTTTTTCTAGTTAAATAAAGTTGATGCACAGATAAGGTGGGGGTCACATGATAGATAGAACTGAAAGCACACGATGACAGAAGTTTAGAGCTGGGGCACAGCCATGTTGAGTGTGGCATATCACACAAAGTCACATAAGATCCTGTACGAGTTTCTCTCTGCAACCATTTCCAAAATGAACAAGAATTGAGTAAAATTGAGGCTGGTACAAATGTCCTAGTATAAGCGACTTATGCACTGTAGTGACCATACTAGTTTAGTACATTTTCCTGAACAACACACATTGAATTTTAAGAACCTATTACCAACCTTAAACAAACAAAAAACATATTGGAATGCCATCGGGGTATAAGTTCTCTCGAGGGAAAGAAAGTGTAAAAAATCAATTTACATGAATTTAAGTCTATCATATACATTTCTCGTTTTCCTCTTTCTGCAACATTAGGGCAAAATAGCCATGCCATGGACCCCTTGGACATACACATGACTTTTTTGCAAAATCTACTGGAATATGCTCTTAAAATTTGCAATGGTTCACAAATAATACCAAACATGCTACCCTCCCTATACTCATAGAGGGACAATAGTTGTGTGGCCCACTCATACTCTGTTATTAGCCACCTTTAAGAGGTGTCCACCCTAAAATGTTTTTTTAATTAAGATTCCCCGTCCCCCCCAGCCCCAACCGCTATATTATATTTTGAAAAAGTGCCCCAAACTCTACTTACCTTCCTTCTTTCCTCCGCCTGCGCTGCCGGCCCTCTGCTTGCGAGAAATGCAAGCAGAGGGGCGGACTGGCAGTCGTGTCTGTTGATTGGCTGAGCGGCAGCCAATCCACGACCGGCTGCTGGGAGTGCATTTCGGCGGGGAAAGAGGGAATGTAAGTAAAGTTTGGGGAGCTTTCTAACAATATAATATAGCGGTTGGGGCTGGGGGACAGGGGGAATCTTATAGTTAAAGGGTTTTAAACGCTAGGGGGAGGAATCCTGAGAGGGAGGGAGATGAGGGGAGAAGGGCGGCAGTACGCATGCCAAACTTCTCCCGGAGGCCAGGTAGTAGGCACACAGCAATCTAACCAAACACTAACCACACAGCAATCTAACCAAACACTAATCACACAGCAATCTAACCAAACACTAACCACAACACAGCAATCTAACCAAACCCTGACCACACAGCTAACTAACCAAACCCTGACCAATAGCAATCAAACAAAACCCTGACCACATAACAATCTAACCTAACCCTGACCACACAGCAATCTAACCAACCCTGAACCACATACGCAACTAACCAAACACGGACCACACGGCCACTCTAACAAAAACAAAAATCGACCACAAGCAATCTAACCAAATCCTGACCATACGTATCTATAACTATGGAAACCAGACACTGCTGCTGATCCTATACCTAACCACACGGCAATCAACCAAATTCAATCTACCAAACACTAACCACACGGCAATCTAACCAAAAAACACTGACCACACACGGCAATCTAACCAAACAATGACCACACGGCAATTTAACCAACCCTGACCACAGCACCGCAATCTAACCAAACTACCACACGGCAATCTAACCAACACAAACCACAGCATTAACCAACCTAAACACCCAGCAATCTAACCAACACTAACACACAGCAATCTAAACCAAACATACCACACAGCAATCTAACCAAATCCTGACTCACATAGCTATCTAACCAAACACTTACCACATGAAATCTAACCAAACACTAACCACAACGCCAATCTAATCAAATCCTGACCACACGGCAATCTAACCAAACACTACCACACAAGCAATCTAACCAACCCTAACCACACAGCAATTAACCAAACACTAGCCACACACAGCAATTTAACCAAACACTAGCCACACAGCAATCTAACCAACCGCAATCTATCCAAACACTAAACCACACAGCAAATCTAACCACAAACACAATCTAACCAAACCATGACCACACGCAAACTAACCAAACACTGACCATAGCAATCAAACCAACCTGACCACATAACATCTAACCTAACCTGACCACACAGCAATCTAACAAACCCTGACCACATAGCAATCTAACCAAACACTGACCACATAGTAATCTAACCAAACACTGACCACAAAGCAATCTAACCAAACCCTGACCATACAGCAATCTTATACTATGGAAACCAGACGAATGCTGCATGGTACTAGCCTTTATTGTCTGCATCGGAGGTTAAATTGCAGGTGGTTTTTGTAGTCTGTCTGCAATTTCCTTGCTGTCTTCATATTTGTCGTACAAGTTTATAGGTTTTCTCCCCAAAATGATTTGCAATTGCTTGTGAAGATTCTCATTCATCAGGTCATGTTATATCTATTGTGTTAGATCAACTGGACTTAAAGTTTAGTACTTGAAGACATTCACTAGTCATCCATTTTTCAAGCAAATTTTAGGCCCACCGGTAGGAATCCCTGGTATACTGTCAATGTACACTTTATATAATATATCCTTACTGTCCCCCAACTACCTAACCATGGGCCTCTACTGTCTCCTACTACCTACCCATGGGGCCTCTAATGTCCTTCAGAATATACATTTTAATCACCCACTGTACAAACTTGCATTATGGGAGACAGTAAAGTTAGAATGAGCAGGTCCATAACAGAGGATTATGGAAAGCAACAGGTGGAGCTGTAGTGAAAATCCACATCTTTATATGGGTGTAGATATGTATGCTATATTTGGAAACTACAACTCCCAGCATTCCCTGTCTGCACTCTGCTGTTGTACAATGCTTGCAGTTTTAAATGTCAATCATCTGGGGTCCACATACCTACTGTAGTAATAGCTGAACCTCATCAAGTGGTAGATTATTATTATTATCACTAGAGTCATCCACATCCCATAGATCAATATGCCAAAGGGTTTACAAAGACCAATGACATCACATCATCTGTTCCCATGCGACACTTGCTCTGGTCTCAATGCATAGGTGCAGGTCCAGATTAAGTTTGTTACTGTGTGCTATGGGAAATTGTTTTTTGCTGGCTCTGACCTCTGCAAGGTGGTCAGAATTTTAACCCCCTGCCTTTCCAGTCACTCCAGCATTAACGGCTTTTACCAAGTGATCTCTGCAAATCTACCCTGGCTAGGGTTTTCCAGATCTAGTGAAAATCAGAGGACACCTATTAAAATCACATGCAGCAAGCTGACTCAGCAGTATGCAGTTTTAATGCAATCATTGCAGCCCTGCTACCGCATTTATTAAGAGCGTCTACAATCAGCAGGTGATCTGGAAAGCCTACCCTGGCACTACAAGAGTTCATAGCTCTCCATATTTCTATCCACAATGGCATCCTGTATAACATACTAAGTACATTACAGCTGTTGATACAAACCCCAGCTGAAACAGGCTGGGAGCTTTTACATCTAGATATATGCATACCTCCCAACTGTGATGTCCCCGATTTGTGGGCTAAGGTCCCCTTTTCTCTGCGCATTGTCTCAACCGGCAGTGTCAGGTTTAAATAAGTTTGTTTTAAAAAAAATCTGAAGTTCCATTTTTTTTTAAAAGAAAACTTTATTTATACCTGACACGGTCAGCCAGTAGTACTCTTTGTGGAGCCCAGCACAGGAAGAAACTTCACTACTGCTGAGGCCTTCAGTACTAAGGTGATGTCGGTATGTGGGTTGGGAGATACTGTAACTGTTTATATTTACTATAGAAAAGCAGCACATAGTTACATGTTAAACAGTGACAGTCTGGTGAAATGATTGGTGGTGGGGGCTCTAGTTAATTGGCCAGGTAGTCTGCTCTCCATTCATTAGGCTGTGTAGGCAGCCCTCCGGTTATTACCCAGTGTTAGACAGCCCTCCATCATTAGCCTGTGTAGTCAGCCCTCCAGTTTTATACCCAGTGTTAGACAGCCCTCCAGTTCATTAGCCATGTTAGTCAGCCCTCCAGTTCATTAGGCGTGTTGAACAGCCCTCCAGTTCATTAGCTGGAGTTAGTCGCCTCCAGTTTCATTAGGCAGTTAGACAACCCTCCAGTTCATTAGCTGGAGTTAGTCAGCCCTCCAGTTCATTAGGCAGTTAGACAGCCCCCAGTTCATTAGCCAGTGCAGTCAGCCCCCAATTCATCCAGTGTCAGCCCTCCAATTCATTAGCCTTTGTAGTCAGCCCTCCAGTTTATTACCCAGTGTTAGACAGCCCTCTAGTTCATTAGCCAGTATAAGTCAGCCCTCCAGTTCATCGCCTGGTGTTAGTCAGCCCTCCAGTTCATTAGGCAGTGTTAGACAGCCCTCCAGTTCATTAGCCGTATAAGTCAGCCCTCCAGTTTATTACCCTTAGTTTAGACAGCCCTCTAGTTCATTAGCCAGTATAAGTCAGCCCTCCATTCATCACCTGGTGTTAGTCACCCTCCAGTTCATTAGGCAGTGTTAGACAGCCCTCCTTCATTAGGCATGTTAGCCCTCCTTCATTATGCCAGTGTAGTCAGCCCAACATTCATTTGCCAGTGTAGTCAGCCCTCCGGTTCATTAGCCAGTGTTAGTCAGCCCTCCAATTATTAGCCTTGTGTAGTCCACCCTCCAGTTTATTACCCAGTATTAGTCACCCTCCAGTTCATTAGCTGTGTGTTAGTCAGCCCTCTAGTTCATTAGCCAGTGTGCTTGTTTTATTTGTAACAAAAAACAATCCGAATATTACTTACTATTCTTCATTCCCTGTGTTCTGTATGCTGGCAGCCACGTGATTGCCTCTGAGCCAATCACGAAGCAGCTGCCGGTCCGGCACCCTTCTTGCAGTTCCAGCAAGCAGAGGGCTGAGATTACAGGCCGGGGGAATTAAGGCATTTAAGTAAGTTAGGATAGTTGTTTTTTTTTTTTTATCAATAAACATAGTGGTGGGGGTGGGATAGGGGACAATACAACATATAAAAAATATTTTGAGGGTGGACATGCCCTTATTAAAGCAATCAATAATTATTAGTAAGTCACCCAACATACCATATCTCCAATAATAAATGTCGAAGTATGTATTGGACCTACATTAATTTTTTGCAGATATACGCATTTGGTGAATATAAGGGGGTAAATGTGGGATAACAACTTAAGAGTTAGCAAAATCTGCCAGTAGAATTTTTGAGTTATATAATTTTATAAATGTTTATGACATCTAGGTTCTCAATTGTCTACAATTTTTAGTTTATGCTATGTTGATGTTGCCATATCAAACCAACCAATTACTGGGAAAATGTTACCACCACAAAAAACTGCAATAATTGTAATTTAACTATGCAATATTTGTTATATAATATGCAATATTTGTATTGGTTTGTAAAATGTATACATTTTCAAAATAAATTTGTTTTGAGGTCATTTCTAGATGTATAATATAATTATGCAATGGATAAAAATTTTACAATATTACCGTACCGTATATACTCGAGTATAAGCCGGTTTTAGGCTTAAAATTAGCCTGAATCCCGACCTCGGCTTTACTCGGGTCACAGTAAATAACTGTGATCATTCTCCGGCTGCCGATCGCTATGTACAAGATAACTTAATTAGAAGCAGTGTTTTCCGCCTAGGCACTCACGCTGATCTGCAGGATGACTGTCCATACGCGGCACATGTCTCACTGCCCCGCCGATTAGTGATGTCACTACTCGGCGCCAGGCATGAGACAGGCGTTGCGTAATGGACGTCATCTGCAGATCAGCGCTGAGTGCCAGGCAGAACACTTGCTTCTAATGTAATTTATCTTGTACATAGAGATCGTCAGCCGATTGGGAGGAAAGAATTCACAATTATTTACTGTGACCCGAGTGAGTACTTACCTCTCTTACTTACCTCTTACTTACCTCACTGAACTTGGGAGCCTTTCCTGGGGGCTGCTGTCCATAAAAAAAGCCTCATCCTTGGCACTGCAGTGTTTGGAAATTACAACTCCCAGCTACTAAAGCATGCAGTGAGTTGTAGTTTCCAAAACATCTGGAGTGCTAAGAATGAGGCTTTTTTTATAGACAAAGCAGAGTTCCCACCAGTAATAGCCATACTGGATTGGCTATTCTGTATGGGACTACTGCTGTCCATTTAAAGGGCAAATGTACAGTATTAAAAGGCAGTAGTGTCATAATTTCAACCCTCGGCTTATACTCCAGTCAATCATGTTTTTCTTCTTCTTTTTTTGAGGTAAAAATGGGTAACCTCGTCTTACTCGGTCGCTTATACTCGAGTATAGGTACTCAATTTTCAGAAAATGTATAGAGTTAAGTAAATGCGGTTCTCTAAATTAGTATGTCTGTTAAAAACTTTTTGAAAAAAGAGGTCTTAAGATGTTTTATTAGAACTAGGGCTGATAGGAATGTCTATGGGAAGATAATGTTCTAATCTTTGCTGATACCACAAATGCTGTTGTAAATAAATGGTCAGTTTGTTATTTTGCTTCAGACAGAAAAGTATAATTCACTCTAATACAGAGATATATTTCAAGGAATACTATATGTCAGGAAAGTGGTGTAGTGACTTGGTAAGAATGGGTTAACTATTGGTATTAGTTCTTAGGACCAATAAAAATACCTTTCCAACCTGGAACAGTCCTATTGTTTATATTACGATTAGTGAAGCATGGAACCAGGTCTCCTTTTCTAGACAATGTGGAGCCGAACCGTGCATCTGGAATTCTCTACAGCTAGGGGTCTGGTGGGGACTAAAGGTCATTGTAAGGCAGTCTACATGTAAAATAAATGTATTTCGGTAATGGAATGTGTAAGATGAAACCAATATTATATTCATAAATGGAACGAAGGCCCTTCAATATGACACCCAAATGGAGCCCTTATTCCCCTTGCCAAGGCGAGTTATTAATATCTTGGGAAATATGGATTACACACAGTCATGTTTCGTATTGGAGGATTGATAATTATACAGGAGAGGAATATGTGGTCAATATCCCAGTACAATGTACATACTACATTTATTGATCTGCCTAACTGAGGGGGATGAATGCTTTTGGCTATTGTAATTTGGACATTCCTGACCCTCCCACCTCATGAGAGGGTGGTAGTTCAATCAAATAGTTAAAAAGCCTTGTAGCCCAAATAATGCTGTTCATACTTTGGGGACAGCTAAAAACGTGTGTATGGACCCAATGTTTCTTCCTGCCCCAGGACACACAGGACTTCTTCTAGTGAGTAGGTCTGTATTATTTTTATCCTTTTTATTTTATATACTGTTTGTAACTTATTGTATGTCATTTTATTGTAACAACACATTTTATTTTATTTTTGTATTATATGCACTGTCCACCTTTTGAATATTAATCTAAAATTTAATAAGTTTTGTCTTGATGCTCTAAAAGAAGCCTCTGATAAGTTTAATGTGTTTGAATGGAAGTGGCAGTGTAAATGCCTAATTAACTCTGTGACTGCTTGTGAAGGACTGAGCTAATTAACCAGTTAGTTGCTAGAGTGAATGGTGTAGTGTTAACCATTTAGCTGCCAGGACGGGGTTTGCATATCAGTAAGAGTCAAGAGTGGGTTTTTTGGGCGTCTTTAAGGCCGAACTTAAAGTGGTGGCACGAATACCGATTAATTAGTCAGATCACGTGCCCACGAACTGGCGTTCGTGACACTATACTTAAAATTTACTTTATAAAATGGAAGTACCTGGGACAGGGAAGTTGGATTAATTATTCCTACCTCACAATATCATTAGTTAAGGAGCTACAGCACTTGGGCTAGGTCCCACTATCACGCACAGAGCCGCGCATACAGGATTTTTCAATGCACTTCTGTGCGTGATACTCCGTGTGCGCTGCTTCCGGGCCATAATGTTATTGGAACGCATGCGATATGCACGAAATTTTGGTGCACACATGCGAACCAATAACGGACCGGACCGCAGCACACAGTGGGACCTACCCAGTAGCATTGCACTGGCAATGCGAACCAGAACGGGAACAGAGCGCAGTAAGTGGACCAGCTCTAACAATTTCATTTGCCAGGTTAATGTTGGACTAGTTCTTTATTAAATTGCGCTGAAGCCAGAGGAAGACTGGCAGAATCTGTTTTCTTTGGGCTGTTGCTCCTCAAAGAAACAATATTGGAAGGTAGGAATTTCCAGGCCTTATCCCTGTCCCCAAGTACTTTTCATGGTTAAATGTATTTATAAAAACTTACGGTAATACACACATAGTTACCTTTCAGTTACATGTATAAACATTTTTTACATATTTATACCATTCTAATGTATAGTTCTATAAATAAAAGAAATAATGGAAGAAATTTGTCAAAACTATAGTACAAAATTCAGAGAATTGTCATGGGCGCTGCTTCCTGAAAGCTTTGGGGTTCTTTCTCTTTTCTGTTCCTTTTCTTGTCGCAACTGAAAAATTAATACATGCATAAGTTAAGCATCCAGTAAATTAAAATTTTGTTCAATCTGCTGAATTTGGGAGTCAAACTGTGGTTTTTTTGGTAAAAATGTAATGGAATTTTGATTATGAAATTGTGCGCCAAACCGTCCCTGCTCCACTGATGGAACAAATCCATGGTGATAGATTCAATGTTGATTACGGAAGGTGATGCATTTGGAGTTTTAACATTTTTGTCCTACTGTAAATAAGCCTGCTTTATTTAGTGCAACTCTGATGGAAAAGGATCAACGGTTCTATAAGCACAAACGTGCCAGGTGGCCATAAAGAGTAATAGAATCGGGAAAGGCCAGGTTTGGATTATACAGTGCAGTTTTTTTTGTTTTTTTTTAAAAGGACACTTGGAACTAGAGAGGGTACAGAGAAGGAACTAATGATTAATGGAGGAGCTTGACTATAAACATGGGTATTAAGTTATTCACCATGGAAAAGCACTTGCATGGGGTTTTTTAGTTTATACAAATACTTTTGTACAGTAAACTATCATATTAGCTTATACATGGGCATCCCTTAGGCTGACCCACTACAAACGCACCCAAATCACGCATGCAATGGAAGTAGTCCCTGCCTATGGTGCACCAACTAAATATTGACCAGCCTGTGTATTGTGTGTCCTTGCCAGTTGGTGTACCTTATCTGGTAATTGTCGAGTTTGTATCCAACAAGGTAACTTGTCCTTCCAGCAGGTGGTACAGGTTTCCTACACACAGGACCTTGTATTGTAGATAATCAGGAGATCACACTGTACAAGGGATCACACTCTCCATACACAGACTGTTTAAGGGATCAAACCAAACACATCAGTCCCTGACATGAGCACACCATCACACACTTCTATCTCCTTTCAATTTCTCCTCTCTTCCTTGTCATAGAGAGCAGGGCTGTCTTGTCTCTATTCTCACTGACATCCCTGCAGCTGGAGGTGGTATATAAGGGCCTTGGTGTATATTTCCATTACAGTATCACGATAAGCAGGGTTGCCAACCGTCCGTAATTTCACGAACAGTCCGTAAAAATGTGCATAAAATGCAGTCTGTCCGTGAAGTCCGCGATTTTTTAATAGCTTTCCCGTAAAAAAACTTTTACGTCAGTACTGTCACTGTCCACTTTAACTAGCCGAGGAACCAGGAAGCTGCCCTAAAATACACTGGCCAGAATGAATGCAGCCAAACTCCTCCCCCTGCACATGTTTTATGGCCCTCATTGGCTCTAGAAAGCCGGGTGTTTGGGGGAGGCGTGGCCGTTTGAGTCCTCGGGAGACAGGGGACAGAGATCCGTTCTGTTCCTAATTGTAACTTCACACTATGTTGAAATGTGAAGTTGTCAGAGACTGCTAGTAAGGTCTGCTCTAGAATCTATCTGTGTCCCGGTGGAATCAGCCTGTGCTAGTTGTACTGCCTGTAGCGAACTGCCTCAAACCATTCTATTGAATTGTTGCTGGTCCTAGTGACCCACTATTGATAAAATCACTGTCGTCCTCCAGTTATAAAACACTGTCTGTCTTCCAGTTATAAAACCTGTCTGTCAGTCCTCCAGTTATAAAACACACTGTTGTCGTCCTCCCATTTAAACCACTGTCTGTCAGTCCTCCAGTTTATAAACACTGTTGGTCAGTCCTTCAGTTAAAATCCACTGTCTGTCAGTCCTTCAGTTAAATCCCTGCTGTCAGTCCTCGTAAATCCTGGTGCAGTCCTCCGTTAAAATCACTGTCGTCATCTAGTTAAATCCACTGTCTTTCATCCCTCCATTCAAAAATAGTGTCTGTCAGTTCTCCAGTTCACAATCCAGTGTCTGTCAGCCCTCCTGTTCAAAACCATGGTCTGTCAGTCCTCCTTTTTCAACAATCTTGTCTGTTAACCCTCCAGGTCTGCAGCTCTCCTGTTTAGAAAACTGTATCTTCAACCTCCAGTTCAATACCGGTGTCTGTCACCCCCCTGTTCAAAAAACAGTGTCTGTCAGTTTCTCCTTTTCAAAAACCAACCATTGTTAAATCAATTCCCCTTTCTTAAACCAGCTTTATAGTCAGCCTTTATTTAAAAATCAGTGTTAGACATACTTCCAGTTCACAAACCATTTTTAGATTCAGCACTCCAGTTCTTAAACCAGCATAGTCAGCCCAGTTCAAAACAGTGTTAGGTTAACCTTCCAGTAACACAAACCAGCTTTATAGTCAACCCCTCCTGTTCAATTATTGTAAGACAGCAAAACTGACACTCAGAAAGTTTATGATTATAATGCATTTGATTTTCAGCTGAATGTAAATCTAAAAGAATAGGGACATTTTTTGAAAGAATTACAGTTTCCAGCAATGGGCAATTCAAAAACATATATTTTTTTTCAGTATAGATACACTTTAACAGTCTGTTTCTTCTAGGGTATGATTAAAAGGGGAGTGGCTTGGGTACGCTACTAGCTCCACCCCCTGTCCGTGAAAAAAAAAATTGGGGTCCAGGAATATTTGCCCTCTTGTCTGTAAAAATGTTAAATTAGGTTGGCAACCCTGCTGATAGAGATTTGTTTTTATCAGGACTACAGAAGCTCCAAACAACTCTCACATTCTGTGTTAAAGAGCAACTATACTGAAAAAAAAACTTTGCAATCAACTTTATTTATGAAGCCCTTAACTTGAGGTGTGTGTTTGCATGCTTCCTTTAATCCATTACTTCTTTTGCTCAGCTAAGTATCCCTCTTTCACTCTTAACTGGCAACCCTTCCTTTTGACATGACTTTCTGAGAAGTCAGCATGAGCCAGCACTGGAGGGGAATTTCACACCAGGCAATTGTACACATCAACTTTCAGTTACAGCAAAACTGAACACAGCAAAGTATTTATGAATATAGGCATTTGGATGACAGCTGATATTATATCTAAAGAAATAGGTAACAGACTAAAAGATATTGTCCCATTACGGCCATGTGGGGGGGGGGGGGGGGGTTCTGGGGCCTGGAATCCCCCTCTGCCTGCTTAGTGCTGTCTGCTATTTTACTTTTCCTGGAGCCCATAGACTTTTACATAGATTGCTACATTGAAATTGAGCTATGAGTGAAAGCAGCATTTTTTATTTTTGTTTCAAAGTGATCTAGTTTGCCCTTGTGATGACAGTTGCTAGAGAATTGTATTAACATAACCCTGCAGTATACACAGTATACTAACTTACGTACTATATTATATAATATATATATATATATAAGGAATGTTGTTCCATATATTCTTTATACAATATATCAATGCACCCATATATGTCGACTTCCTCTGCTGTATTAGGGACCGTTATGTGGAATTTTTCCTTCTTGCTTGATAGGTCCCGTACTGACCTATCAGCAATTTCACTAATTAATTTTCGCCCAGACGGACCGATGCATGGAAATATCAGTTGGTTGGGCTGAAATTCTGCTTGTGTGTCCCCCTGCCTTAGGAGCATGCCAACCCCCCAAATAAAATTTGCCCCTTATGGTTGTCCTGCTGAAAGTCCATGAACTGAGTAGGAGTCTCTCTCCAGTATCTGTCTCTTCTCTTTCCTCCTGGGATTCTGGTAAGTGCGCTTTGAAGCTCTCTCCCTCCCCCCTCCTTTCCTCTGGATCCCTCGGCGCTGCCACATGGTTTTAAAAGGAAAAAATATGCACACGGTAGGGGACAACCCCCCAATCCTAACACTGACATCTTTAAATCGAGTCTTGGCCTCTGAAACCAGCAGCCACATCCATTGATGGCAGACTTTCAGCCAATCACAGACGTGGCTGACTGTCCCGCCTCCTCTGCTCTTCCATTCCCGAATACACGAAGATGCAGAGTCTGAGGGAGCGAGGGTAGTAATTACTACATTTCTGGCCCGATTTTAAAGATATAAATAACGTTTAGAGGGGTTTTTTTTCGATTTGGGGTGGAGATACAAAATAATCTGTATGGCTAACTGGATGAGAACATGGCAAGTAGAAAATATATATGTTGTTATTATTATTTGATCTATATATAATAAAATATTGGATGTATTTGGTCACTGCGCTATTCGTAAAGTTAAACCACATTGGTCGGACCTGTCAGTGGAGCCTGTAGTGATCATGTGCAAGTAAATTTCTGACCCTTCATTCCTGGCTACTTCTAAATTAATTGAAGAATGGAGTAAAGGCTAGAACCTTTCTCAATGAATGCAGTAAAGAAATAGTTTCAGAATAGTTTTCTGAGTTAACTATTCCTTTAAAGGGTATCTCCACTGATAAGTCACCTGGGTTTGTAGGATAGCATGTGTAAGGTGGAAATGTACCTGCAGTATCCTGTGTCTTTGACAGTAGTTAGAAGAATCCATGAGTTTCCCCAGAACCGCGTGGATGTGCATGTCCGCCCATGTCATGACTGCCTGCTGGGAAATGTCCGACGCCGTTTTCCTTGATGCCATGCGCAGAAACGTGAGAGGATCCGTCGGGACTGCTGTCTGTGTGATCTGACTGGTTGTCGATTACACACACACACACCACACACACATTTTCAAGCTACTGAGTTCACTGATTAATGGAGGAATAATCACATGACCATCACAGCAGCTTGCTATCAGGTACTATCTTTGCTCTCTCCCACTCCCTCCCATACCAGATTGCCTCATATTCCCCATCCCCTATGAATCAAGCATTGATCAATTTTTCAACCATCCTCTCAGAGTTAGACCAAAAAAACTCTTTATTAAAAACACAAAGTTCCCCTACTTACAGTAGTGTGGGAAGAGTGTTTTAACTTTTCTCCACTGTCTCTCTCTGCATGATCAGCTGTAAAATGAACTTAAGAGAGCAGGGAGGAAAGGATTTCTTACTGCAAGCCATTGGGTGTGTCTGCTACCATGAGGATGCAAATTGAGTGACAGCACTCTCAGTAGAGGGGAAGACACACCCCAGGAACCTGCACAACTTTCCCATGCTGCTGCAATCAAACGAAAGGGAATTCTGGGGGGAAAAAGGTAGGGGGAGGGTTGGGGATTGTACTTTACATAACCCCCCCCCCAAAATGCTTTTTCCTCAGTGGAGATACCCTTTAATTATTTTGCAAGCAAGCAATCGTCTATCAATTACAATTACAGGTGCTGCTGCCGGTTTGGCCCCATCTGGTGCTTCCGGAAAAACGGAAAGGCACCAACAGCAGCAGCAGAGAGCCGTGGGAACGGGGGCTGGTAAGTATACTTACAAGCCTCGCAGAACGGTTTTAACTTTGGGAGGTTTTGCGGGGTTTCTATTACAGTTTCTTTTATGTAAATCATAGCAAGATTATTAAAGTTTGTTTTTCAACATTTTTACGATTAAAACTGGTTTTGTATAATCTCTTTCTGAGGGTATTCATAGAGAGTACTCTATACTCATTTGGAGTTTATACACAGATTATTTTTTACAAACTTTCTGCAGTATATATGTCTGGCAAAGCTGTATTCTGTATATATATTTACTCAAAACATTATGTAAATGTATGTAGTTAAAGTATACCTCTCTTGGTACCGTCTTTCAAAGAAAGCCATTATCTTCCTCAGTTTTGCTTATCTGGATATTTGCATTTCTGTATCATATGGTTCTAAAGAAAAGAAAAAAATTGCTGTTACTAAATTGTACCATGTCAAACCTTTTACAGAACTAAAAATGGATCTAAGAATATAGTGAAGTGTTTTTTTCTAAAATATAGTCGTTCTTTAATCCTTAACATCTTTTTGCCCTTAACCCTTCGTGTTCTTTAAATTATATAGTATTGCCATTGTCTGCCCCAAAGCAATGCTTAAGAATATCTCCCAACATTTAGAAATGGTAATTAGGACAGTTGCGACCATTTTTTTGGACATTCCCACTTTTATAACAGCATTGCCACTTTTCTAAGGTCACTCCCACTTTGTTCTGGCCTACAACCCATTTTAAAGGGCATCTATGTAAAAAAAAACACTTTGCCCCATTGCAAATTTAAATCATGTACTCCTGTGCTCCCTTTCCTCTACTTCTGTCGTGACCTGTTTCCCAGGGTGTCGATCTCTCTGCAGCAAAGAGAGTTAATATAGTAAGTATATATGCCCTTTAAAGAACCTCTATTCCCATTTTACATTGTGCCGGTGACATTTACAATGTATGATGTGGTTAAAATAGCAAAACAACTAATAAACTGAAGGCTCTGGCTAATGACTGAAGGACACTGGTTAATGAACTAGAGGACTAACAATCCTTTCTAATGAACTGGAGGATGACAACACTGTCTAATAAACTGGAGCACCGAATAACACTGTAATAAACTTAGGACCAAATAACACTGTGTAATAAACTGATTAGCTGAACACCTAATGAACTGGAGGGATGACTAACACTAATAACTGGAGGGCTAACACTGTGTAATATACTGGAGGGCTGGCAGCATTGTAATGAACTGCAGGTCTGACAACACTAAAATGAACTGGAGGGCTGAAACACACTAATGAACGGAGGGCTGACAACACTGGGTAATGTACTGGCTGACAACATTAATGAACTGGAGGTGCTGACTAACGGTAATGAACTGAGGGATGACTAACACTAATGAACTGGAGGTCTGACAACACTAAAATGAACTGGAGGGCTGAAAACACTAATGAACGGGAGGGCTGACACACTGTGTAATGTACTGGAGGCTCAGCATTGTAATGAACTGAAGGTCTGACAACACTAAAATGAACTGGAGGGCTTAAAGCATTAATGACGGGGAGGGCTGACAACACTGGGCATGTACTGGAGAGCTGACAACATTAATGAACTGGAGGGCTGGACTAACACAATGTAATGGAGGTCAACACTGTGTAATGTCCTGGAGGGCTGGCAGCATTGTATGAACTGGAGGGCTGAAGCACTAATGAGCGGAGGGCTGACAACACTGGTAATGTACTGGAGGCTGACAACATTATGAACTGAGGGCTGACTAATACAGTAATGTCTGGAGGGCTGACAACACTATTGAACGGGAGGGCTGACTAACACTGTGTGAAATAACTGGAGGGCGACAACAGTGTGTAATGGACTGGAGGGCTGAATAATACTGTAATGAAGTGGGGGGCTGACTACACAATGTGCTAGAGGGCTGACAACACTAATGAACCGGAGGGCTGACACCACTAATGAACTGGAGGGCTGCCTAAAACTGATGAACTGGAGCCTGATAACACTTATTGAAATGGAGAGCTGACAACAGTGTGTAATGAAGTGGGGGGCTGACAACACTGTAATGAACTGGAGGGCTGACTACATTGTGTAATGAACTGGAGAGCTGGCAAACACATGAAATGAACTGGTGGGCTGAAAACACTAATGAGCTGGGCCTGACAACATTGGTAATGCCCTGGAGGGCTGACACACACTAATGAACTGGAGGGCTGACTAACAGTATGTACTGAGAGGGATGACAACACTGAATGAACTGGAGGGCTGACACAGTGTGAATGACACTAGAGGGCTGAATAATACTGTAATGAAGTGGGGGGCTGACTAACACAGTAATGTACTAGAAGGGCTGACAACACTGTAATGAACTGAGGGCTGACACAATAATGAACTGGAGGGTGCTAAAACTAATGAACTGGAGACTGACAACACTTTAATGAACTGGAAGCCGACAACAGTGTAATGACCTGGGGGCTGACTAACCACATAACTGAGGGGGCTACTAACTAATGAACTGGAGGGCTGACAAAACTGTTATGACTTGGAGGGCTGACAAAACTTCTAATGACTTGGAGCACCCAAATAACACGTAATGAAACTGGAGGGCTGACAACTGTGTGTTAATGGAACTGGGAGGCTGACACAGTGTGTAATGAACTAGAGGGCTGAATAATACTGTAATGAAGTGGGCTGACAACACAGTAATGTACTAGAGGCGGATAACACTGAAACACTAATGAAGTGGGAGGCTGACACACTGTAATGAACTGAGGTGTAACTGTTATGAACTGAGGGCTGCAAACTTAATGAACTGGAGGGCTGACTAAACTGTCTAAAACTGCAGGGCTGTAACACCAATGAACTGGAGGGTTGACTAACACTAATAAACTGGAGGGCTGACTAACATGTGTAATGAACTGGAGGGCTGACAACACAGGCTGAAAGGCTGGTTTTAAACATATTCCGTGGAGGGATGATAGTTTTAAACTAATAACTAACACTGTGTAACTTGTGGTTCCATACTTCTTTCAGTTTCCTTTAAAGTTGCGCCCAGACTGTCAGCAAAGTAATAAACAGAATATGCCCTGTGCTGCTTCTATACTTTGCCAGTCTGGGCAGAACTTTATAGGAAGCCAAACAGAACACTGTATGGGGTCTGAACAGTCTCAAAAGGAACACACTGCTCCCACCACCCCCACATACAATTTTCAGATTGTCAGCCTTTTAACATTTATTATGTGCTGCCTTACTAGTTAATGTTAAACCGGACAGGCTGTGTCTCCCGACCCCATAAACTGACCCACTGGTGTCCATACCTGTACTCCCAAACAGAAAGTGGATCCTTATCCTTTGCTCCTCATGACTGTCCCTCTGTACCTGTCACTCCTACTTCACCATGAGTTTTAAAGCACAGGAGAGGTCCCTGTCTGTAAGTCATGACTTACGTTTCTGCTGTATCAGTATATAAATAAGGTTTTTTTTGTTTTGTTTTTTAAAGAAAAATTTACTTTTTTTTTAAAAAACTTAACTCGAGTCATACCCGACCACTGCTGTGAGGGACCTTAGAAATCCAGGACTTTGCTTAAAAACCAAGAAAATCCTGGACAGCGGGACACAGGTGAAATCTGTCAATTTCCCGACAATCCGGGACAGTTTGGAGGTAGTAACTTACCTGCAACATTCTCCGATCCACTTTATGACCACCATAGTAAACGTTGCAGGTAAGAACACGGATTGCAATGTTACTAATGGCCAACATTCTACAAAAGACTTAAGCCCCGATTACTCACAACTGCTTTTTTTAAGCGGGTTATTTGTAAAAGACCAATTATGTTTCTAAATGCAGGAGTACTGGGTAGATTCTCAGGTGCACAGAGCACGTGTATACCACATGTAACAGACACATATAAGTGATATCCTAGACCAACAAAAGGGTACACTTTTTTAGATAAGAACTAAAATAGAACTTGGGTTAATAGGAGACAACATCTGATCTTTTCTAGTATTGAGCAACACCTTCCAGGGATCTATATTTCAGCAGCTGTGAAAAAGCTTCTAGAAAAAACCAATATTCACAAATGTTTTCTAGACCAACATCTTGATCTGCAATTATGACTTAAATGTGTGATTATGTAAATGTTAGTACGTATTAACCTGACAAACACCTACAACACCTTTTCCAATCAAACATTTTTTTTAATGATAGCGTCAAAATATATACAGCCACTGAGGGCACTTGAGTAAATGTTGAATGATTTCAGGTTACTACTATAGCTGATACACTTAAATTATCCCTTATCCCTTATTATTATAAATATATTTATATATCCATGGGAGATTGCATGAGTTTTTAGGAGCTACCAATGTGTGGGGTATATTGATATTACACACGGAGAGGTGTTATGTATGTTGTGGTACTATCTCACTATACATTTAATGGCCATCAGCAAATGTATATAAAATTTCAAGCACTGCTATGTAACTGCAGTGCTAGCAAATCTGATAAAGTAGTTTTGTTCAGTCATTGTAAACTGCACCTGTGAAAATACTGTATATCAAAAATGTAATTTAACACCTCAGTGTCATCTGCTTGATGCAGGTGCCTATTCATGCTTCATCTTTGTGCCGTAACTTTTGGACTTTTAAATATGATATATTTAAAATTTATATATATATTATATATAATATCATTATAATCTTCATAGGTGATTGCATTGAGTTTTTAGGTAGAGCTACCAATGGTGGGGGGTATAGGATATTACACATAGGAAAGGTGTATATGTACAGTATGTGTGTACTATCTCCCTGTTACATTTAAATGACCATCATAATGTATATCAAATTTAGCACCACTATATTAACACAAAATATACAAAATACATAAACTTACTTACAGAGCGAGATCCCTATTTCAAAATGGATGGTCAAATGGCACTTAAACCACACCCTCTATCTGCTCCATACGAAAGGAAGTATAATCCAAAAAAAGTTTCTGTCTTTACACAGGATTGATGTGTAATTATATGGACATATACACCAAGCACCTTTATACAGTACCTTATATACCTCCAGCCTGCAGGTGGTGTCAGTGAGTAATAAAATACAGACTCCCTGCTCTTATGGTACGGAGGAGAGAAAGTGAATGTGATTGTGATGTGTGCTTTGGATTGATATTGACGCAATAAGATCCTGTGCATAAGACTGTGTATAAACATCCGTTACCCATTTGTTGAGAGGACAATTTACCTTATTGGATACAAACTCTGAGGCAACAGCTAAGTGTACACCATCTTACAAGGACACCCAATTATCAGGCCTGGTCAATATATGAACCCCTGATTACTGCACATGTTATGTGGGAACCTGTTATGTGCACTGTCTTGCTTTTGTGCCCAGACCATAGATACACCCACTGTGTGCCATGCTACCCTAATCCTTCCATAAATCAGTGATCTGGTACAATTGTGGCAGTGGTGCTGGTAATACCATTTATTCTCCCTGTTTTTCGTTGTATATTTGTTCTCTGTAATTACGCTGTGGAGGCTGCTTACTGATAGTATTGATTTAAATCCTCCTGTCCTGTACTGCAGATGAAATTCCCAATTAGACTCAGACTCATTAGCTCTACCAGCCCAATCCAAACCTTTTTTTAAATCTGATCCATTTGATGGGGTAACTAGAGAGTGGACTGATTGGCTAGAACAATTTGAATTTGCAGCCACTATTAATGGTTGAGATAAAGGTGCTCGCTTGCAAGTCCTTAGCCTTTTGCTTAGTGGTAAAGCCAGGCGTATACCAAGGATTTCTGTAATACTGAAATAATAAAGCAGTTATCGGTTATTAAAAAATTGCTCGAAGCAACTTAGATCTGTATAAGAGTATATAAAGGATAAATCCATTTCTTTAGGTAAACTGGGAATGAGAATTTTTGGATAACATTAATTATCATGGCAATGCTATTACAATAACATGATTGCTGGAGGTTACCTTCTGTTTATAATATATGAGGTACCATAACCACTTGCCATGGTGAATACTAATAATATTAACCTACCATGTTTAGTTTCAACCACACATGTAGCAGGATTGCCTGGGTCCTACTCTCAGACCTCAGATTATACTATTTGGTTCCTCTGGAAAGCTGGGACTGTCTGAGTAACATTTTAAAATATACCTGTGAAAGATTCTATATCCACTATTGCACACATGAGCAAACATACACACACATAATTTTCCTTCCAATGGGCACAATTTTTGCTAGTATAGGAGAATCACACAAAAAAATCAATACAAATAATCTACTATATTCCCTGTGCATTTTAAGCCCTTAGGTTGCAAAGAAGAAATATTTTGGCTGATATAACTGCTGAATAATAATGGAAATAGAGGAGCATGTGATCAGCTGATCCCAGTGCCACGGAAGATGGTGCCACTTGTCCTATGCCCATAGCCATAGGCATTGATATGCCACTGACACCAACACAAGGCACAGATTGTCAGCCATAATACCCAAACATCAGTCATTTCTCGGACCTCCTAACAACAGTAACCTTAAGTCTGTAAAGGCCATAAGGGCATGTCCACCCCCAAAGTTAAACCCTAAACTCTAAATCATATTTTCGTAGAGAACCCAGAAGTGCATGTGAAGTAAGTTCTTAGCCCAACTGAAGCCACATTACAGAGAAGCGATATTGACTGTAATGACTAGCGCGTCTATCTGGATTGTTGGACGCAGATTTATAGAACTGGCAATTTTTTTTTTACCTCTTAAGGGGAATGTGGTCTCCAAACAAGTTAAGTTTAAATGAAAGGCCAGTTTCTACCTTTAAAACGACCATCAACCACCTCCTCTACGTACTCCACAGCCCAAGATATCAGAAATGACTGACCAGAAGTTAATGGGTGGGAGGCTTACTGTGACATTCCTGAGGCTTTCCTGCACAGTGCCCGCCGGAGCCACAGCCTCAGACTCCTCAGTGTGTGAGGAGACAGGAAGTCCCCTACTCCTCTCTGCTGTGTGAAGTCCTGACAGAGAAGGTAAGGGAATCTACAGCCCTCTCTTCTCACTGTGTGAAAACTGCCTGCTGCCAGATCACATACAAAAATGTAATATCTTCAAAACTATGCAAATAAAATGGAAATAAATTGCAAAAAATTCTCAGGGGAGCACTTCCTATCAATTTACCTCAATTTACCTAAAGTCATTTGTGTGGACCACAGTTCCCTTTAATTACACAGCCCCTATGGGTACTTTCTCACAGCTTACCTGACCTGCTCGAACTGTAGAGGAACCTGGCCATACATTTTTAGGAAGGGATGAGATGTCCCACTTTCAGTCTCGAAAAAACTGTACTTGGTGCACCTAGAACAACATATTTACAACTATTTTGCATTTTATAATTTAAAGGAGAACTAAACTTTTTTTTTTTACTCTTAATGTGGAATCTTTCTTCACAGGACATCTATAACTAAGTCGCATTTACGTACATGAAAAAGTGAATTTTGTAACATGTTGTTTCACGTACATGTCTTTTTTCATGTAGTCAACAGCCATTGTGAGCATTTGCACCATTGGCCCACACCCCTGTATTCACTGTCTCCATACATCTTGGAGGCCCCTGATAAGACTTTGAAAGTTGTTATTACCCTGCAGCTTATTTCCCAGCCTGCATGAGTGGAAAAGTTTTATCAGGAACATACTATATAGCTCTGGTGGCTTAGTAGACTAACTACTAACTAATACAATCCATTGCGTTACAGGTTCAAATCTCCAAATTTACTTTAAAGGAAATGTTCACACCAAAAAACAATACAATCCTACTGCTAGATCACAAAAAGTTGAAGCGTTAACGCTCACTTCCCATGTCTTTGGTTCCAGAGATAAGTAGAAAACCTTTTGCCTTCTCTTCACAGTCATGGCCTCCCCTCCCTGTCCCCACTGGCAACATGCATGCATGCCTGATTTTCCAATACTTTTCCTAGCAGTAAACCACTTCCAATGTTCAGTAAATATGACAGCGGGAGCTGGTACAGATTGAGTTTTGCAGTGTGATTACTGATACATTAGTATATAAGATCAATTTTTTTTGCTCACTGTCATTAAGGGTTATGTCCACCCCTTCTGGGTCCTTTTGCTATAACATAGGTATAGGTCCCCCGCACCCAACCGCCATATAGTTTTTTTCAGAAAGTGCACAGATATTTACTTACTTACCTCTCCTCCGCCGCACTCTCCCGGCCCTCTGCTTGCAAAGCAGGGGGCGGCACTGGCAGCCGCGTCTCGTTGGCTGTGAGAGGCAGCCAATCAGGAACACGGCTGCCGGATGTTTAAAACCGCCAGGGAGAGTGGTAGTAAGTAAAAATCTGTGCCCATTTCTTTAAAAACTATTATGGCAGTTGGGGCTGGGGGACCTATACCTATATTATAGCCAAGGGATTTTGACGGCTAGGGGGAGAGACACAAACGGGAGGGGAGAGGGAGGGGGGAGGACTCTCCTGCGCTGCCTCAAACCTTGTCGATGTTGAGGCAGACACAGGATCAGGTCATTCAATACAGGCTCCTACACTGCAGTTTCCTGGATTTGGAGGGGCATAAAAAGGAGAACCATTGGAGCAAATTTAAGGTAAGCGTTGTTAAACTACGAGGTGGGGCCGTAGTGGAGTAAATGTTTGTTTTGGGGGTGGCAATGCCCTTTAATGAATATGCATTTAGTGGCGTGTGTGTGATTGGCCAGTATGTAAAGGGTGGGTCTTTCATTAAAAAAAGCATAAACAGAAAATACATTTGTCAGCATATCTCTTGGAACCATAGTACAATAAACTGAGAGTTGTCTCAATTTACTATTAGTTGTTTTTTTTGGCTGAATATTTCCTTTAATTTACTTTTCTTTCTTCATAAGTACTGAATATTTTTTAGGGACATAATGTTGGAAGTGTTTGGAATTGCAACACACTATAAATTTCTGTTCTGTGTCTGAAAGACAGGATCTGTATAACGATTGGTTTTTCAGCATTAGCAAAGACATGTTGGACACAGCTTGTTGATTAGTGTTTGGTCTATTAGGACCTACTTACTTAACACTAGGATACCAGTTTTTGTTGTATGGCACTTGATTTTAGCCATACACACGTGTTAATGGATTTGAAGGTCCATCCGACATGCAACCGTTATTCGCCTGCCAACGTTCCCACACTGTTTCCAGTTCCGATTATGTTGTAACGGCTAATGGTTTGCAAATGTATCATGATCCCAAAATGATCAGGCCTAATGACTAATTTATGACCACTTTATTTTAGCTTAGTTTCTTAGTTTATAGGAAGCAATTATCATCCATGGTTTTCAACAGGAATAGAGAAACGCTAATAAAAAAAAGCAAGAAAGATTTTTTGGCACTTTAATCGTATTACTCCATTTTGACTTTTGTAAATGGCATATATATATATGGTGGTAGTCTTGCAGCTTCTTACTAATGCCACTGTCATCCAGCCTCAGTAAATCCCGTCAGCAAGGAACTAAATCCTGTCAGCCCCCCATTGCAGCATATGGAATGTCCATGCCCAATGGGTTTTCCCCTTGCCAGGCGTTCATCACTTGGTCTCTCCACCCGTTGGTGTCGTTTCCATATGTGTTGACTACAACCCAGGTAAAGGATGTGGAAGCCTGAACATTTTGTACCTGTTTTGAAAAGATGGGGGGGGGGGGGGAAGATGACACATTATTTGACTGTGGAAATTTTAATCAATAACTAGTTTCCAAATAAAGTTCTAAATGCACAAAAAAATTTAGGTTAAACTTGTGAATTATCAGTAGCAGGATTTTTTTCCTTAAAATGCCTAGAAATATTTAAGGAAGACGTATGGTGCATATTAAGTTTTTAAAACACTTAAATGGAAAGTACCTGGGCAGGGTGGTAGGGATTATATGATATTCCTTCATACATATCGGTTTCGTTTAGGAGCGCCAGTGCAAGAACCACGTTTGGTGTCACGTACTGTTTTTCATCTGCCAGTCTTCGCCTCCTGGCTTTCAGGGGTTTTCTTTAATACTAGAAATTTCAGTTTTTCTTATGCTCAATTTAGGGCAACGCCAAACACTTCATGAGCATTAAGACATGCATGCGATTGCCCGCATTCCATTATGAAAGTGTATGTGATTGCTGAAAAAAAATGGGCATTGGATTGCGCTTCCAAAATGGAAACACCTGCGCATCGGAAATCGCAGGAACTTTGCGTTCCTGTGATTTCCGTTATAATAATTAAAATTGCATGCGCAACCACCAAAAGTTTTTGGCCTACGTCTTAACACTACGTTGGTGTATCCCACACCTTAACTCCCTTTTGTTGGGTCTCACTCATCACCCCTCTGCGCGTCCCAGCAAGCATTTTAACAATCAACTGAATAGGCGAGTCCTACGCCGAAATCAACTGCAAAAATTTTCATTTATTTTATGCACATGTTTCAGATTGACCAATCAGTCCAATGTCCATTGTCCTATTAGGTTCTAATTCTGTGTCTTCCATTCGTTTATTAAATGCTATTCTCAAAATTATGGGAGCGTGTTCTCCCTAGATGTCTTTTAGCCGGTGGCCCACCCGGCCTACTTTTTCATGCCACCCGCTGGAAAAAAATTCTTGAGAGAACACTTGTGATTTAAAAGAACTTTAGTGTATGGTTTAATAGGTGTAGCCATAGTCAGTCAAAAATCACTCCTGCCAAAACCTGCTCATACTCCATCCAGACCCCTTTTTTACACCTGCAAGATTATTTTAGCACGTTAACGTAGCTACTTTTTCCAGATCTCCAATGCACAAAGGGTGTCACAATGTGCTTTGTGCCTGCTATAAAATTCATGGGTGACCTGCAGAGGTGGACTAACTACAACTCCCTGCATTCTACAAAACCCGGAATCTGGGAGTTATAGTTTTCAAACCCTAGTGGGACCAAGTTAGACATCCCTGACCTATATAATGAGCATGATGCCAGTCCACATTTTCCCCTTCCACAAATTTCCCTTCCTCCGTCCTACCCACCACCCGGCTACGTTTTCAGCCACCGACGGACAGGAAAAGAATTCTGGGGAGAATCACTGTGGAGTGAATTAAATAAATCATAACACTTTCCGCCCCAGGAACATTTCATTTATAAAAAATTTAAATGTTCCACCCCCCCACAACGCACCTTTGGGGGTAAGATAGTAAACCCTACCCACCCCCAACCGCCGCGATATTTTCTTTTAAAATTGCCCCCGATTTCTACTTACCATCCTTCTTTCCCTGTCCTCATCCGGCAGTGGAAATGAATGGTTAATAATTCCTTCCTCCCTCCTTTAGTGACAGCTTGTTCCCCAATAAAAGGTCGCTCCTCCCCCTTACCTCCATGTCTTTTTTCTCCTGTGTAGTGACGGATCGTATATCTCTCCCTCTTCAAAATTACAGCCAGCTGCAATGCCTCTCTCAGCTGAAGGCCGCTCCCCCCTGTCAAGAGCCAGGGAACTGCAAGGTCTAGCGTTGTACCGTGACTTCCGCATCCTGGAATCGAATCCGGAAGTACGTGCGTACGACGGCGCGCGATGACTACGTCATCGCGCGGGAGAATTTTACAAAACCGCAGTTGCACCCAGCGTACATCTGATCTAAAAAAAACGAGGGTTGGTACTGGCTGATCGCTCACTCCAGGTTGTCATCAGTAATCCTGTTAGTCCCCCAGAATTCACGCTGCCTTGGTGTCTTTCTGTCTATTTCTGTTCGTATCTACAGGACATTGTGGTATACAAAATGTACATTGTTTTAATGGCATAACCTCTACAAGTTGTTTGTGTTATTATGTCTCTTTCAGTTTATGGACAATGAATTCCTCAAAAAGACCAGATCAAGGTCAAAGGGGGTGAGCAACGTTAAGGAGGAGCTGGATTAAAGGTGAAGAAAACGAGAACTTAATAAAACTTTTTCTGTTTGTGTTTAAGGATCTCCAGCAAACAAGGGAGTCTACAATTAAATCCAGAACAAAAGAGTGTGTTCCTCTGCAGAACTGGGAAAAATTTGCAGAGAATGCATTAAACATCCTCAACTGTAACACAGCAAATCCACACAGCCATGAAAGCTGTATGGACTCTTCTATGAGACATTGATCATCAAAAGTCTCAGAGGTTACCATGGAAAAGTTAACAAATATGTTTTAAAGATAATGGCCATTCACACGCCAACACCTCTAGAAATCCCAGATCAGAGGAAGAATCTGAAGGAAGTATTATCACCATACAAGCTGTCAGATTAGCTACACCGAGATTCAATCATAATAACATTGATTATCTGATTACAAGATGAAGGAACCTAAACTACAAAGTGGATAAAACTTTAGAACCAATAAAGGATCTTATTTTGGAGATCAAATGAAAAATCTTCAAAAATTTTTTGTGCATTCACTATAACAAATAATCAAGAGCGAAATGGGCAAAACCAGACAAGAGTTCATATTCCTTAAATATTCAAAAAATGTTCCCTTCCTAAAGAGGATCAAAATCTGGGACGAGTCCTAAGGTTGATACGCTTGGCAAAGACAACAGTAGAATGGCATTGGCAGCAGAGGATGGAAACATCATTGAGAACCCATGGAGCGGAAGGAGGATGCAGCTATGAAAAGGTCATATCTTGTCCTCAGACGCAGCAATTAGACCTGCTTAGCTAGCACGAATCTAGCTCGAGCAAGTAGATTCCTGGATAAAGGAACTTGCAGAAAAAGCTATATCTGAATGAGTACTATAGAGAGATTAACACCAATGTTACAAGACTTTAAAATAATCAAACGATTTAGAGCAGAAGATCCTTAGATGTTATAGAAGTTGAGTTCAAAAGCAATGGCAAGCCACGTTTGCACGTCGTGCCTTAGGTTAAGACAATGGGAAATTGGATCACATGTCAAAGCCGGGTCTAACAAAAGTTCCGGAAGGAGACCTTATGTTTTGGGTCTCACTTGACGACATTATAGAAAAAGACCTCGGCGGCAAAAAAGGCTCTGCCAGTATCAAAAAAATAGAAGAGAAATCCACCTACTTCATCCCATATGAACATTTAGGCAATCTAAACAGTATATGGCCCAGAAGATTAAACCGCAAAGACAGTCTGGCAAGACTGAACAACATAACAATCTAACCTAACCCTGACCACACAGCAATCTAACCAAACCCTGACCACATAGCAATCTAACCAAACACTGACCACACGGCAATCTAACCAAACACTGAACGAGACACCAGAACGTCGATGACATCACAGTTACATTACTAGAGTGCCACAGATGAGTGATGTCATCAGCCCCTGAAAAGGTAGAGCGAACGGCGATTAAGTATAAATGCTATTCAGAAACACCTCCAGTTTCATTTGGGGTGTGTTGCCGACACGGTTCAGTTCATTCAATGCGGGCTCGACCTCAGAGGGTTACATACACAGTGTTGTGTCAGCCGCCTCGCCGTTCAATTATTATTTTCCAACCACTCCAGTTCATTTTATTGTTGTCCGACCTCCATGTTCATTATTTTAGTCTCCCTCCAGTTCATATACGTTAGTCCAGCAGCCCTCAGTCATTAACTGTTGTCAGCCCCCTTACAATTACCCAAGTGTTTGGCAGCCTCCATTCATTAGTGTTTTCAGCCCTCCATTCATTTTTAGTGTTGTCAGACCTGCAGTTCAGTTAAATGGCTGCCAGCCCTCCGTATATTACCAGTGTTATCCTCCATTTCAGTAGGTTAGTCATCCTCCATGTTCAGTTATGTTTGCAGCTAATCCAGGTTTTATTACACAGTGTATATTTGGTCCTCGAAGTTTATTACAGAGTTTATAATGCCGGGATGCTCCAGTTTTATTAGACGTGTTTGTCAATCCTCCATTCATGAGAAAGGAAATTGGTTAGTCACCTCTATGTTCGATTAACCATGTCTTCTTCATTAGCCAGAATCCTTCAGGTTGTATTAGTCTGTTGTGCATTTAAAATTGTGGTTGCAGATTTTCAAGATCATCACATATGTAAACTATTCGACAGGGGGCAGCACAATGTAAAAATGGGAAATAGGTTTCTTTAAAAGAGGCACATATATACTATAATCACTATAAATAACTCTCTTTGCTGGCAAGAGATCTGACAACCAGGGCTGGAAAAACTCATTCACTGACAGAAGGTAGGGAGAAAGGTAAGCACAGAGTACATGATTTAACTTTTGCATGGGGCCAAAGTGTTTTTTTTTACTATAGATGCCCCTTTAAAAATGGGTGTAGCCAACAAAAGTGGGGTGAAACCTTAGAAAAGTGGCATGGTGCTTTATATAAAAGTGGGAATGTCCAAAAAATGGATCTTGCAACTTTCCCGTAATTACCATTTCTAAATGATTGGTGGAGATCTCTTTTAAGCATTGCTTTTGGGGGCAGACAACTGCAATACTATGAATAATTTACAAGAACACGAAGGGGTTAAGGGCAAAAGATGTTAAGGATTACAGACGCCTATATTTTAGAAAAAACACTTCACTATATTCTTAGAGTCCATTTTTAGTTCCGTAAAAAGAGGTTTATGACATGGTACAATTTAGTAACAGCAGAATTTTTTCTTTATCTTAAGACCATAATACAGATGCATATCCAGCAATAAGCAAAACTGAGGAAGTGACATGGCTGTCTTTGAAAGACGTTACCAAGAGAAGGTTACTTTAACTACATACATTACATATATTGTTTTTGCGTAAATATATAAACAGAATTCCGTCTTGCCAACTAATAACTGCAGAAAGTTGTAAAAATATAATCTGTGTATAACAACTCCAAAGGTATAGAGTAACCCTCTATATGATACCCCTACCTCGAAAGAGTTCGATCAAACCGTTATTAAATCAGTAAAATGTTGAAAAAACAAACTTTAATAATCTTGCTATGATTTACATACAAGAACTGTAATAGAACCCCCCAAACCTCCCACAAAGTTAACACCGTTCTGCGCGGCTTGTTAAGTATACTTACCGCCCTGTTCCCCACGGCTCTCTGCTTGCTGCTGTTCGTGTCCTTTTCCCGTTTTCTCTCCGGAAGCCAAGAAGTGGGGCCAACCGGCAGCAGCACCTGGAATTGTATTGATAGACGATTGCTTGCTTGCAAAATATTAAAGGGTATCTCCACTGAGAAAAAGCATTTTTTTGGGGGGGGGGGGTTATTGTAAGTACAACCATCCCACCAACCCTCCCCCTACCTTTTTCCCCCCAAATTCTTCCCTTTCCGTTTGATTGCAGCAGCATGGGAAAAGTTGTTTCAGTTCCTGGGGTTGGTGTCTTTCCCCCTCTACTTGAGTAGTGCTGTCACTCCAATTGCATCATCATGGTAGCAGACAACACCCACTTGCTGGCTGCAGTAAAGAAATCCTTTCCCTCCTCTGCTCTCTTAATTTCATTTTTACAGCTGATCATGGCAGACGAGAGACATTGAGAAAAGTTAAACACTCTTCCCACACTACGTAGTAGGGGAACTTTGTGTTTTTTAATAAAGAGTTGTTTTTGGTGGCTACTCGGAGAGGATGGTTGAAAAATTGATCAATGCTTGATTTCATAGGGGATGCTTGGGAATATGAGGCAATCTGGTAGATGGGATGGAGTGGGAGAGAGAATAAGAATAGTACCTGATAGCAAGCTCTGGTGATGTCATATGTGATTATTCCTCCTTAATCAGTGAACTCAGTACTTGAACATGTGTGGTGTGTGTGTGTTGTGTGTGAATCGACACCATCAGATCACACCGAAGCAGTCCGACTGATCCCTCTCACGTTCTGCTGCTGCATCTCAAGTAAACGCGCGTCGACATTTCCCATGCACGGCATTTCAGCTGACAGGGCGGACCGCAGCCATCCCACAGCGTTCTGGGGAAACTCATTGGATTCTTCTAAACTACTGCTGCAAAGACACAGAATACTGCAGTAACATTTCCACCTGTACACATACTAATCACTATCAGTTACAACCCAGGTGACTTATCAGTGGAGATAAAACCTTTAAAGGAATAGTTTAACTCAAACTATTCTGAACTTTTCTTTACGCATCATTGAAGAAAGGTAGCTATGCCTTTACTTCCCATTACTCATTAATTTAGGAATAGCCAGAATGAAGTTCAGAAATTTACTTGCAAATGATCCACTACAGGCTCCACCTGACGGTCCCGACCAACTTGTGGTTTAACTTTACGATAGCGCACGTGACCAAATCATCCATATATTTTATTATAATAGACAATATAATAACACATATATATTTTCTACTTCCCATGTCACATCCAGTTAGCCAATACAATTATTTTGTATCTCCACCCCAACGAAACAAAACCCCTCTTAAACGTTATATTTTATATCTTTAAATCGTGGCCATAAATGTTAGTACTTACTAACCCTCGCTCCCTCGACTCTGCATCTTTCTGTTTATTCCGGAGATGGAAGAGCATAGGAGCGGGACAGTCAGCCACTTCTGTGCTTGTGCTGAAAAGGTTCTGCCAATCATGGATGGTGGCTGCTGGTCTTCAGAGGAACCGAAACTCGATTTTCAAAAGATGCAGTGTTAGGAGTGGGGGGGTTGTCCCCTACAAGTGTGGATGGCATATTTTTTTCCTTTTAAACTAACCATGATGGCAGCGCCGATGGGTCCAGAGGAAAGGATGGGGGAGAGAGCTTCAAAGCGCATTACCATACTCCTCCAGAGAGACATGGAAGATGACAGAAATACTGGAGAGAGACTCCTACTCTCAGTTTCATGGCACTTTTCAGCATGACACACCATAAGGGGGGCAAAGTTTTATTTTGGGGGTTGGCATGCTCTCTAAGGCGGGTACACACAAGCAGATTTGTTCAGCCCAACCAAACTGATATTTTCCATGCATCGTTCGTCTTGGGGCCGAAAATTCATTATTGAAACTGCTGATAGGTCAGTATCGGTGACCTACGCAAGCAAGACGGAAAATTTCCATTAAACGTCCCCCTAACTACAGCAGAGAAGTCTAGACCATATATGGGGGCATTGACATTCTGTATAAGAATATAGGAACAATCATTCCTGAATAAATATATATATATATATATATATAGGTACAGTAAGTAACTGTATACGTGTATACTCAGGGTTATGTTAATACAATTCTCTATGCAACGTCATCACAAGGGCGAACTAATCCACTTTTGAACAAAATAAAAAATATGCTGCTTCTCCTCATAGCTCAATTTCAATGTAGTCAATCATAAAAATTAAAAGTCTATGGGCTCCAGTGAAAAGTAAACTAGCAGCACAGCACTAAGCAGCAGAAGGGGGGGTTGCCAGGCCCCAGAACCCCCCCCCCCCCCGCCCCACATGCCCCTGTAATGGGACAATATCTTTTAGAGTCGTTACCTTATTTCTTTAGATATCATTTCCTCAGCATGTCATCCAAATGCCATATTTCTAATCTAATTTTTACCTTTTTCTGTGGTTCTTTTTTCTTTTGTAAACTTGAACTAGTTTGTTCATATTATGTTAAATTCCTTTTTTTCTCCCCGTGCTTTTTTGCTCTTTTATCTTCTTTTTTTCGATTGTAAAGAAGGTTGCTCATTAGAGTAGAGATACTTTTAGTTTCTACTTTTATTACTGGTTAAAAACTTTTTATGCTTAACTACTTTTACACACCTCAATTAGTTCTTATTTTTTATTAGTTTTGTGAAGTTTTTTTTTTTTTTACTATTTTCTTCGTTACTTCTTAGTTGCTGTGTCACGATTAGTTGTGTAACTTGACGACTTCTGTAGTCTGTCAACAAATCTGCCAGATGGTGATTCCCCCTCCAATCTGGCTTTTACCTAAAGATCATTCAAACAGGAGTTTGTTTAACAGGAAAGAGGGCAAATATTCTGGACAAACAATTTTTTCAGACTAGGAGGTGGCTAGTACGAACCAATGCACCACACGTTACTCGTACTAGAGAAACAGACTGTTAAAGTGAATAAAAAAATGTTGATGCACGTCTGACTGTTTTCTTCAAGGTCCTATCGTTTTAGAACTTCTAACCGGAATAGTGCAAGATGATTTGACTCCTCTGAGTAGTTTCCTGATCACAAAAAACAGGGTCTACTTATAAGTGGTTGGACTAATGTAAACTAACCTTTGTTACAATGACTACATGCTGGTAAGATATAGTAGTGCCTGACCCCAAATGGTTTTTTCACGTGAAGGCTGGAGCAGTATGTCGTTACCCAGGCTGCCCATTTTTAATCATTACGGCTGAGTATAAACACTGGTAAAGACAAGACTGAAAAAATTTGTTTTTTGAATGATAGCTGGAACTGAATCTAAAAGTCCTATTCTTTGATTTACATTTCGCTGATCAATGACACTATCTAAGAACTCGTTCGAGTTACAGTTTTTCTGTTAAACAGGAATCTGCCAGACCGTAGGGGGTTGATTATTGTTTGTTTCAGATGCTGTGAACAGGTAGACTGACACATGTTTTGCAGACGGGCTTGACTAATGCCTGATTAGGAACGGGAGACTGACTAAACATGGTTTTTGTACATGGAGACTGCTACAGCGTGGATTTTAACTAAGGGTGACTAAGCGTAACAGTGGACTTATTTTAAACTGGTTGAAAGGAGCAATGACAGACACTTTCAGGGGCTGCAGAACCGGTTTTACTGCAGGTCTGAACCGTACAGGATTTTTAAACAGGAAGGAAGCTTAGGGTTACAGACATGGATTGTTGTAACTGAGGACTGACCAACCATGGGTATTGCGATGAAGGCTGACAGACAAGTGGATTGTGAGAGAAGACATTTTTTTGAAGTCGTGAAGAAGGGATTAAACTAGATGAACCGACGTGGATTTAACGAAGTGTGGATTTTAATGACGACTGAAAAGAATACTGGAGACGAAGGACACGGGATTTATCGAGCTGCGTGTGTTTTATAACTGGGCTGGACGTGTTTATAACGAGCAGACAGTGTTTTAATAACTGGGAGGACTGACAGTGGATTTTGTATCAATAGTGGTCACTAGGACCCTAACAATCCCTCCAAATAGAATGGTTTGAGCAGTTTCTGCTAAGCAGTACACTATCACATGCTGATTCCACCTGGGACACGATAAGATTTCAGCACTGACCTTACTACCAGTCTCTGACAGACAAACTTTCACATTGCAACTAGTGTGAGTTACAATTAGTACAGAACGGACTCTGTCCCGCTGTCTCCACCGAGACTCAAAACGGCCACGCTCCCCCAAACACACCGACGCTTTCCTAGGCCAATGAGGGCCATAAAACATGTGCAGGGGGAGGAGTCTCGGTTGCATTCATTCTGCCAGTGTTATTTAAGGGCAGCTTCCTTGTTCCCCTCGGCTATTTAAAGTGACAGTGACAGTACGTGAGTAAAAGTTTTTTAACGGACCCTATAAAAATCGCGACTTCACACCGGACAGCCTGCATTTATGCACTTTTAACGGACTGTCGTGAATTTACTGTGGGGCACGAAAAAATTGTTGCAACCCTGCTTATCAGTGATCTGTAATGAAATCTACACGCAGAGCTCCTTATATACCACCCCTCCACCTGCAGGGATGTCAGTAGTAATAAGAGAACAAGACAGCCCCTGCTCCTCTATGACAAGGAAGAGAGTGAGACAATGAAAGGAGATAGAAGTGTGTGATGTGTGCTCATGTCTAGGACTGATGTGTTTTGGTTTGATCCCTAAAACAGTCCTGTGTTGGAGAGGTGTATCCCTTGTACAGTTGATCTCCTATTATCTACAATACAAGGTCCTGTGTGGTATGGAACCTGTTTACACCTGCTGTAATGACAAAGTTACCACCCTACTTGTTGGATACAAACTCGAATTACCAGATAAGTGTAAACCAACTGGCAGGACACAAACAATACACAGGCCTGGTCAATATTTAGTGTGTGCACCATAGCAGGACTACTTTCCAATTGCAAATGCGTGATTTGGTGCGTTGAGTGGGCGTCAGGCCTAAGGGATGCCCATGTATAAGCTAATATGGATAGTTTTACTGTACAAAGTATTTGATAAACTAATCATAACCCCATGCAAGTGCTTCTTTCTTCCCCAGTGGTGGGAATAACTTATATACCCTTGTTTATAGTCAAGCTCCTCCAATTAATCATTATTTTCCTTCATCTGTACCCTCTCAGTTTCCAAGCATGTCCTTTTATTTAACAAAACAAACAAACAAACTGCACTGTATTCAAACCTTGGCCTTAAAAATAAATAAAATTATATAAAACAAGAATAAAGGGCGCTACTGGAGCTTTCCGAGCTTCTTCCATGCCTACCCGTAATTATTTTGAACGCCAACTCAATGCGATATATTAATTATAAAATGTTAAAAATTTAAATAAATATACAATAATAATAATAACAAAAAGACATTAAAATTTCAATACAATTGCTGCTATATATGTGGAGTGTCCATAATTCGTATTTATCATCACCCTTTTCTAAAATCAAATTAAAAATAACAATTCTGATATTCTATTACAAAATAAATATAAAAAATAAATAACTTAAAAATTAGTATCATTTAATCTACAAATAAAAATAAATAAAAAAAATAAAAACAATTAAACTTTAAAACAAAAACCAAAAAACAAAAAAAAATCAAAAAATAAAAAATTATATAATTATCCTCTTCAATTCCTCTCCTACACTCACCCTACTTCTCTTCCCCTTTACTGCATATATACTCTCCCCTCTACCCCTCCTTCCTCTCCTCTGCTCTTCCCCTCCGTTCCTCTTCCCCCCCCCCCCCTCCCCATCCCCCCCCTCCCCCTCTCTCCCCCTATGTCCCTCCCTCCCCTCTCCCTCTCCTCGCCCTTCCTCCCTCGCTCCTTCTCCCTTTCCCCCCCCCCCCTCCCCCTTCCCTTCCTCCCCCTCCTCTTTCCCCCGCCTATCCTCCCTCTCGCCCCCTCCCACTCCCTCCTCCTCTCCCCCCTTCTCCTCTTTCCCCACTCCCCCCTTCCTCCCTCCCCCTCTCATCCCCCTTTCCTCCCTCCATCCTCTCCCCCCTCCCACCCTCCTCCCCTTACTTCCTCATCCCTCCCCCCCCTCCCCCCCTTCTGCGACCCTTCTCTCCTCCTCTCTCTGCCCCTCCCTTCCTTCCTTTCCTCCCACTCCCCTCCCAACTCCTACGCCCCTCTCCTCCCCCATTTCCCTCTCTCCCCTCTACCCCTCCCCCCTCCCCCTCCCTCCTCTACTCCCTCACTCCCCCTCTTCCCCCCCCACCCCTCGTTCTCTCCCCCTCCCCGCCTCCTTCTTCTCCCCTTCCTTCTTCCACCACCCTGCCCCCCCTCCCCCTCCTTCTCCCCTCTTCTCTCTCCGCCTCCTCTTGGTGCCTCCCTTCCCCCTCCTTCTCTCTCCCTTCCCTCCCCCCCTGCTTCCCCCCCTCCCCCCCTCCCTCCTTCCATCCCCCCCTCCTCTGGGGGGCGGGGCGGTCTCCCTTCCCACCCCCCCCCCTCCGCTCTTCCCACTCTCCTCCTCCCCCCCCGTCTCCCCCCCTCCTCAACTCTCCCCTCTTCCCTCCCCCCCTTCCTCCCCCCCCCTTCCCTGCTTGCCCCTCCGCCCCCCTCCCTGCTTCGTCTTCCCCCTGTCCCTCCTCCCTACCCCCCTCCCCCCCCTCCTCCCCTTCCCCCTGCCTCCCTCCTTTTAAAAAAACAAACCCCCAAATCCACCTCCTGTCACTTCAAACCGCCGTTACTCCCTTGATTCTATACTCCTCTTTATGGCCACCTGGCACTGTTTGCTGCTATTATAGAACGTTGATCCTTTTCCATCAGAGTTGCACTAAATAAGCAAGCTTATTTATAGTAGGACAAAAATGTTAAAACTCCAAATGCATCACCTTCCGCTAATAACATTGAATCTTACTCTACCATGGATTTGTTCCATCAGTGGGCAGTGGACGGTTTGGCGCACAATTTCAATAATCAAAATTCCATACATTTTACCAAAAACCACAGTTTTGACTCAAATTTCAGCAGATTGCAAAAATTAATTACTGGACTATAGAGGGACAAAACTCATGAGAAATGTTTATGCATGTTTGTGATCATCTATAAAATCAATGGAAATAATTTCAAAAAATGTTAACTTAATAGATGCACATCTTAACTTATTGCATGTATTATTATTTTCAGTTGCGACAAGAAAAGGACAGAAAAGAGAAAGAACCCCAAAGCTTTCAGGAAGCAGCGCCCATGACAATTCTCTGAATTTTGTACTATAGTTTTGACAAATTTCTTCCATTATTTCTTTTTATATTATAGAACTATACATTAGAATGTGTA
This sequence comes from Hymenochirus boettgeri, assembly GCA_019447015.1. Classification (NCBI taxonomy): domain Eukaryota; kingdom Metazoa; phylum Chordata; class Amphibia; order Anura; family Pipidae; genus Hymenochirus; species Hymenochirus boettgeri. The sequence continues at coordinate 70,185,177 of CM033474.1, read as the reverse complement.
TAAATATGTAAAAAATGTTATACAGTAACTGAAAGGATAACTATCGTGTGTATTACCGTAAGTTTTTATAAATACATTTAACATGAAAAGTACTTGGGGACAGGATATAGCCTGGAAATTCCTACCTTCCATATTGTTTCTTTGAGGAGCAACAGCCCAAAGAAAACAGATTCTGCCAGTCTTCCTCTGGCTTCAGCGCAATTTTAATAAGAACTAGTCCAACATTAACCTGGCAAATGAAATTGTTAGAGCTTGGTCCCACTACTGCGCTCTGTTCCCGCTGGCTGTTCGCATTGCCAGTGCAATGCTACTGGGTAGGTCCCACTGTGTGCGCGCGGTCCGGTCTATTGGTTCGCATGTGTGCACCACATTTTCGTGCATATCGCATGCGTTCCAATAACATTTTTGGCCCGGAACGCAGCGCACCGGAGTATCACGCACAGAAGTGCATTGAAAAATCCTGTATGCGCGGCTGTGCGTGATAGTGGGGACCTAGCCCTAGTGCTGTAGCTCCTTAACTAATGATATTGTGAGGTAGGAATATATTAATCCAACTCCCTGTCCCAGGTACTTTCCATTTTATAAAGTAAATTTTAAGTAAGTGTCACGAACGCCAGTTCTGCTGGGCACGTGATCTGACTAATTAATCGGTATTCGCTGCCACCACTTTAAGTTACGGCCTTAAAGACGCCCCAAAACCCACTCTTGACTCTTACTGACTATGCAAACCCCTGTCCTGGCAGCTAAATGGTTAACACTACACCATTCACTCAGCAACTAACTGCGTTAATTAGCATCAGTCCTTCACAAGCAGTCACAGAGTTAATTAGCATTTACACTGCACACTCCATTCAAACACATATAAACTTATCAGAGGCTTACGGTCTTTAGAGCATCAAAGAAAACTTATTACATTTTAGATTTAATAATTCCAAAAGGTGGACAGTGCATAATACAAAAATAAAATAAAATGGTTGTTAAATAAAATGACATACAATAAGTACAACATTATATAAAATAAAAAGATAAAAATATTCACAGAGACCACTCACTAGAAGAAGTCCTGTGTCCTGGGGGCAGAGAAACATTGGGTCCATACACACGTTCTTAGCAGTCCCCAAAGTATGAACAGCATTATTGGGCTACAAGGCTTTTTAACTATTTGTTGAACTACCCCTCCTCATGAGGTGGGAGTGTCAGGAATGTCCAAATTACGACTAGCAAAAGCATTCATCCCCCTCAGTTAGGCAGATTCATATAAATGTAGATATGTACAGTTGTACTTGGATATTGACTCACATTTCCTCTCCTGTATAATTATCAATCCTCCAATACGACAACATGACTGTGTGTATCCACTATTTCCAAGATATTAATAACTCGCTTGGCAAGGGAATAGAGGGCTCCATATTGGGTGTCATATTGAAGGGCCTTCTGTTCCATTTGAAATGTAATATTGGTTTCTATCTTACATATTCCATACCGAAATACATTTATTTACATGTATAACTGTCTTAAATGACCTTTAGTCCCCACCAGACCCCTAGCTGTAGAGAATTCCAGATGCACGGTTCGGCTCCACATTGTCTAGAAAAGGAGACCTGGTTCCATGCTTCACTAATCGTAATATAAACAATAGGACTGTTCCAGGTGTGGAAAGGTATTTTTATTGGTCCTAAGAACTATACCAATAGTTAACCCATTCTTACCAAGTCACTACACACTTTCCTGACATATAGTATTCTTGAAATATATCTCTGTATTAGAGTGAATTATACTTTTCTGTCTGAAGCAAAATAAACAAACTGACCATTTATTTACAACAGCATTTGTGGTATCAGCAAAGATTAGAACATTATCTTCCCATAGACATTCCTATCAGCCCTAGTTCTAATAAACATCTTAAGACCTCTTTTTTCAAAAATTGTTTTAACACGACATACTAATTTGAGAACCGCATTTACTTAACATCTATACATTTTCTGAAAATTGAGTACCTATACTCGAGTTATACAAAAGCCGACGGTTACCCATTTTTACCCAATTAACAAAAGTAAAAACATGATTGACTCGAGTATAAGCCGAGGGTGAAATTATGACCACTACTGCCTTTTAATACTGTACTATTTGCCCTTTAAATGGACAGCAGTAGTCCCATACAGTAATAGCCAAATCCAGTATGGCTATTACTGAGTGGGAACTCTGCTTTGTCTATAAAAAAGCCTCATTTCCTTAGCACTCCAGATGTTTTGGAAACTAAACAACTCACTGCATGCTTTAGTAGCTGGGAGTTGTAATTTCCAAACACTGCAGTGCCAAGGATGAGGCTTTTTTTATGGACAGCAGCCCCAGGAAAGGCTCCCAAGTTCAGTGAGGTAAGTAAGAGGTAAGTAAAGAGGTAAGTACTCACTCGGGTCACAGTAAATAATTGTGAATTCTTTCCTCCCAATCGGCTGCCGATCTCTATGTACAAGATAACTACATTAGAAGCAAGTGTTCTGCGGCTGGCACTCGCGTGATCTGCAGGATACGTCCATTCGCAACGCCTGTCTCATGCCTGGCGCCGAGTAGTGACATCACTACTCGGCGCCGGGCAGTGAGAAGGTGCCGCGTATGGACGTCATCCTGCAGATCAGCGTGAGTGCCAGGCGGAACACTCTTCTAATTTAAGTTATCTTGTACATAGCGATCGGCAGCCGGAGAATTCACAGTTATTTACTGTGACCCGAGTATAAGCCGAGGTCGGGATTTCAGGCTAATTTTAAAGCCTAAAACCTCGGCTTATACTCGAGTATATACGGTACGGTAAATTTGTAAAATTTTTATCCATTTGCATAATTATATTATCATCTAGAAATGACCTCAAAAACAAATTTATTTTGAAAATGTATACATTTTACAAAACCAATACAAATATTGCATATTTATATAACAAAATTGCATAGTTAAATTACAATTATTGCAGTTTTATTGTGGTGGTCAACATTTTCCCAGTAATTGGTTGGTTTGATATGGCAACATCAACATAGCATAAACTAAAAATTGTGACAATTGAGAACCTAGATGTCAATAAACATTTATAAAATTATATAACTCAAAAATTCTACTGGCAGATTTTGCTAACTCTTAAGTTGTTATTCCCCCATTTACCCCCTTATATTCACCAATGCGTATATCTGCAAAAAAATTAATGTAGGTCCATATACATACTTCCGACATTATTATTTGGAGTATATGGTATGTTGGGGTGACTTACTATATAATTATTGATTGCTTTAATAAGGGCATGTCCACCCTCAAAATATTTTTTATATGTTGTATTGCTCCCTATCCCACCCCCAACCACTATGTATTATTGATAAAAAAAAAAAAACAACTATCCTAACTTTACTTAAATGCCTTAATTCCCCCGGCACTGTAATCTCAGCCCTCTGCTTGCTGGAACTGCAAGAGGGTGCCGGACCGGCAGCTGCTTTCGTGATTGGCTCAGAGGCAATCCCACTGGCTGCCAGCATTACAGACACAGGGAATGAAGAATAGTAAGTAATATTCGGATTGTTTTTTGTTACAAATAAAACATAGCACACTGCTAATGAACTAGAGGGCTGACTAACACAGCTAATGAACTGGAGGGTGACTAATACTGGGTAATAACGGAGGGTTGACTACACGGCTAATAAATTGGAGGGCTGACAACGCTGGCTAATGAACTGAGGGCTGACTACACTGGCAAATGAATTGTTGGGCTGACTACACTGGCTATGAAACTGGAGGGCTAACACTGCCATGAAACTGGAGGGCTGTCTAACACTGCCTAATGAACTGGAGGGCTGACTAACACCAGGTGATGAACTGGAGGGCTGACTTATACTGGCTAATGAACTAGAGGGCTGTCTAACACTGGGTAATAAACTGGAGGGCTGACTTATACTGGCTAATGAACTGGAGGGCTGTCTAACACTGCCTAATGAACTGGAGGGCTGACTAACACCAGGCGATGAACTGGAGGGCTGACATACTGGCTAATGAACTAGAGGGCTGTCTAAACACTGGGTAATAAACTGGAGGGCTGACTACACAGGCTAATGAATTGGAGGGCTGACACTGGCTAATGAATTGGAGGGCTGACTGCACTGGTCTAATGAACTGGGGGCTGTCTAACTGCCTAATGAACTGGAGGGCTGACTAACTCCAGCTAATGAATGGAGGGTTGTCTAACTGCCTAATGAACTGGAGGGCTGACTACTCCAGCTAATAAGAACTGGAGGGCTGTCTAACACTGCCTAATGAACTGGAGGGCTGACTAACATGGCTAATGAACTGGAGGGCTGTCTAACACTGGGTAATAAACTGGAGGGCTGACTACACAGGCTAATGAATTGGAGGGCTGTCTAACACTGGGTAATAACCTGGAGGGCTGCCTACACAGCCTAATGAATTGGAGAGCAGACTCCACTGGCTAATTAACTAGAGCCCCCACCACCACTCATTTCACCAGACTGTCACTGTTTAACATGTAACTATGTGCTGCTTTTCTAGTTAATATTAAACAGTTCAGTATCTCCAACCCACATACCTGACATCACCTTACGTACTGAAGGCCTCAGCAGTAGTGAAGTTTCTTCCTGTGCTGGGCTCCACAAAGAGTACTACTGGCTGACCGTGTCAGGTATAAATAAGTTTTCTTTTAAAAAAAAATGGAACTTCAGATTTTTTTTAAAACAAACTTTATTTAAACCTGACACTGCCGGTTGAGACAATGCGCAGAGAAAAGGGGACTTAGCCACAAATCGGGGACACTCACAGTTGGGAGGTATGCATATATCTAGATGTAAAAGCTCCCAGCCTGTTTCAGCTGGGTTTGTATCAAACAGCTGTAATGTACTTAGTATGTTATACAGGATGCCATTGTGGATAGAAATATGGAGAGCTATGAACTCTTGTAGTGCCAGGGTCAGGCTTTCCAGATCACCTGCTGATTGTAGGACGCTCTTAATAAATGCGAGTAGCAGGGCTGCATGATTGCATTAAAACTGCATACTGCTGAGTCAGCTTGCTGCATGTGATTTTAATAGGTGTCCTCTGATTTTCACTGATCTGGAAACCCTAGCCAGGGTAGATTTGCAGAGATCACTTGGTAAAAAGCCGTTAATGCTGGAGTGACTGGAAAGGCAGGGGGTTAAAATTCTGACCACCTTGCAGAGGTCAGAGCCAGCAAAATAACAATTTCCCATAGCACACAGTAACAAACTTCAATCTGGACCTGCACCTATGCATGAGACCAGAGCAAGTGTCTGCATGGGAACAGATGATGTGATTTCATTGGTCTTTGTAAACCCTTCTGGCCATATTGATCTATGGGATGTGGATGACTCTAGTGATAATAATAATAATCTACCACTTGATGAGGTTCAGCTATTACTACAGTAGGTATGTGGACCTCCAGATGATTGACATTTAAAACTCCCAAGCATTGTACAACAGCAGAGTGCAGACAGGGAATGCTGGGAGTTGTAGTTTCCAAAATATAGCATACATATCTACACCCATATAAAGATGTGGATTTTTCACTACAGCTCCACCTGTTGCTTTCCCATAATCCTCTGTTATGGTACCTGCTCATTCTAACCTTTACTGTCTCCCATAATGCAAGTTTGTACAGTGGGTGATTAAAATGTATATTCTGCAGGACATTAGAGGCCCATGGGTAGGTAGTAGGAGACAGTAGAGGCCCATGGTTAGGTAGTTGGGGACAGTAAGGATATATTATATAAAGTGTACATTGACAGTATACCAGGGATCTCCTACCGGTGGGCCTAAATTTGCTTGAAAAATGGATGACTAGTGAAATGTCTTCAAGTACTAAACTTTAAGTCCAGTTGATCTAACACAATAGATATACCATGACCTGGATGAATGAGAATCTTCCAAGCATATGCAAATCATTTTGGGGAGAAAACCCTTAAACTTGTACGACAATATGAAGACAGCAAGGAAATTGGCAGACTACAAAAACCACCTGCAATTTAACCTCCGATGCAGACAATAAAGGCTAGTACCATGCAGCATTCGTCTGGTTTCCATAGTTATAATTGCTGTATGGTCAGGGTTTGGTTAGATTGCTTTGTGGTCAGTTGTTTGGTTAGATTACTATGTGGTCAGTGTTGGTTAGATTGCTATGTGGTCAGGGTTTGGTTAGATTGCTGTGTGGTCAGGGTTAGGTTAGATTGTTATGTGGTCAGGGTTTGGTTTGATTGCTATTGGCCTCATGTTTGGTTAGTTTGCTGTGTGGTCATGGTTGGTTAGATTGCTGTGTTTGTGGTTAGATTGCTGTGTGGTTTAGTGTTTGGATAGATTGCGGTTTGGTTAGATTGCTGTGTGGCTAGTGTTTGGTTAAATTGCTGTGTGGCTAGTGTTTGGTTAAATTGCTGTGTGGTTAGGTTTGGTTAGATTGCTGTGTGGTTAGTGTTTGGTTAGTTGGTGTGGTCATGGGTTCGGTTAGATGCCGTGTGGTCAGGATTTGATTAGATTGCCGTGTGGTTAGTGTTTGGTTAGATTTCCATGTGGTAAGTGTTTGGTTAGATAGCTATGTGGTCAGGATTTGGTTAGATTGCTGTGTGGTTAGTGTTTGGTTAGATTGCTGTGTGTTTAGTGTTTGGTTAGATTGCTGTGTGTTTAGTGTTTGGTTAGATTGCTGTGTGTTTAGTGTTTGGTTAGATTGCCGTGTGGTTAGTGTTTGGTTAGATTGCCGTTGTGGTCAGGGTTTGGTTAAATTGCCGTGTGGTCATTGTTTGGTTAGATTGCCGTGTGGTCAGTGTTTGGTTAGATTGCCGTGTGGTTAGTGTTTGGTTAGATTGAAGTTTGGTTAGATTGCCGTGTGGTTAGGCTAGTATCATGCAGCATGTGTCTGGTTTCCATAGTTATAGATTACTGTATGGTCAGGATTTGGTTAGATTGTTTGGTGGCTAACCAAACACTGACCACACGGCAATCTAACCAAACACTGACCACAAAGCAATCTAACCAAATCCTGACCATACAGTAATCTATAACTATGGAAACCAGACACATGCTGCATGATACTAGCCTAACCACACGGCAATCTAACCAAACTTCAATCTAACCAAACACTAACCACACGGCAATCTAACCAAACACTGACCACACTTCACCAAAAAACAGACTAATAGTAAGATTGCAGACAAACTCTCAACGTTTCTAATGTTACTATTGAGTTCCAGATATATCTGACACAATGTCTTTTCTGTTATGCTTTTTTTTATGAAAGGAAACCCCCCCTTATACAGTACTGGTGCCACTCCACACACGCACATAAATCATATTCCATTAAAGAGGACATGGCCACCCCAAAACTAAAATTCTAAATAATCCCATTGTACCCCACTCTGTAGTTTAAAAACAAGCCTTACCTTAAATTCTGCTCCAAATGGTTCTCCTTTTTATTGCCCTGGTCCTCAAAAATCCAGAAACTGCAGTGTAGGAGCCCCTGTAATACTGATCCTGCTCCTGTGTCTGCCTCAACCCGACAAGGTTTGAGGCATGCGCGGAGAGTCCTCCCCCCCTCCCTCTCCCTCCCGTTTTGCTGTCTCTCCCCCTAGCTCAAAATCCCTTGGCTATATATAGGTATAGGTCCCCCAGCCCCACTGCCATAGTTTTTAAAGAAAGTGCACAGATTTTACTTACTTACCCCCTCTCCCCCTGGCGGTTTTTAAACATCCGGCAGCCGTGTTCCTGATTGGCTGCCTCCAGTCACAGTCCAACGAGACGCGGCTGCCAGTGCCCCCCCCTTTTCAAGCAGAGGGCCGGGAGAGTGCGGCGGAGGAGAAGGTAAGTAGTAAATATCTGTGCACTTTCTGAAAAAAACTATTAGGCGGTTGGGGGTGGGGGACCTATACCTATGTTTATAGCAAAAAGGACCCAGAAGGGGTGGAAACCCTTAATGACAAGTGAGCAAAAAAATTGATCTTATATATACTGTATCAGTAAATCACACTGCAAAACTCAATCTGTACCAGCTCCCGCTGTCATATTTATCGAACATTGGAAGGTGTTTACTGCTAGGAAAAGTATTGGAAAATCAGGCATGCATGCATGTTGCCAGTGGGGACAGGGAGGGGAGGCCCATGACTGAAAGAAGGCAAAAGGTTTTCTACTTATTCTCTGGAACCAAAGCATGGGAAGTGAGCGTTAACGCTTCAACTTTTTGTGATCTAGCATAGGATTGTAGTTGTTTTTTGGTGTGAACATTTCCTTTAAAGTAAATTTGGAGATTTGAACCTGTAACGCAATGGATTAGTATTAGTTGTAGTTAGTTTCTATAAGCCACCAGAGCTATATAGTATGGTTCCTGATAAAACTTTTCCACTCATGCAGGTGGGAAATAAGCTGCAGGGTAATAAACAACTTTCAAAGTCTTTCAGGGGCCTCCAAGTGTATGGAGACAGTGAATACAGGGGTGTGGGCCAATTGTCAATGCTCACATGCGTTTGACTACATGAAAAAAGACATGTACGGCAACAACATGTTACAACAATTCACTTCTTTCATGTACGTAAATGCGACTTAGTTTATAGATGTCCTTGTGAAGAAAGATTCACATTAAGAGTAAAAAAAAAAAAGTTTATGTTCTCCTTTAAACTTTATAAAATGCAAAATAGTTGTAAATATGTTGTTCTAGGTGCACCAAGTACAAGTTTTTTCGAGACTGAAAGTGGGACATCTCATCCATTCCTACAATGTATGGCGGTTCCTCTACAGTTCGAGCAGGTCAGGTAAGGCTTGTGAGAAATGTACCCATAGGGGGCTTGGTATTAAAGGGAACTGTGGTCCAAAAAATGACTTTAGGTAATTGAGGTAAATTGATAGGAATGCTCCCCTGAGAATTTTTTGCAATTTATTTCCATTTTTATTTGCTATGTTTTGAAGATATTACATTTTGTATGTGATCTGGCAGCAGGACTTTTCACACAGTGAAAGAGAGGGCTGTAGATTCCCTTACCTTCTCTTCAGGACTTCACACAGCAGGAGGAGTAGGGGACTTCCTGTCTCCCTCACACACTGAGGAGTCTGAGGCTGTGCTCACCGGCGGGCACTGTGCAGGAGAAGCCTCAGGAATGTCACAGATAAGCCTCCCAACCCATTAACTTTTGGTCAGTCATTCTCTGTATATTTGGGCTGTGGAGTACTAGAGAGGTGGTTGATGGTCGTTTTAAAGTAGAAACTGGCCTTTCATTTAAACTTAACTGTTTGGAGACCACATTTCCCTTTAAGAGGTAAAAAAAAAATTGCCAGTGCTATAAATCTGCGTCCAACATCCAGATAGACGCGCTAAGTCATTACAGTCAATATCGCTTCTCTGTAATGTGGCTTCAGTTGGGCTAAGAAACTTACTTCACAGCACTTCTGGGTTCTCTAGAAATATGATTTAGAGTTTAGGGTTTAACTTTGGGTGGTGGACATGCCCTTATGGCCTTTAAGACTTAAGGTTACTGTTGTTAGGATGGTCCGATAAATGACTGATGTTTGGGTGATTATGGCTGACAATCTGTGCCTTGTGTTGGTGTCAGTGGCATATCATTGCCTATGCATATGGGCATACGGACAAATGGACCATCTTCCGTCTGCACTGGGATCAGCTGATCACATGCTCCTCTATTTCATATTCATTTCAGCAGTTCAAATATCAGCCATAAATATTTTCTTCTTGCAACCTAAGGGCTATTAAATGCACAGGGAATATACTGTACGATTTTTGTATTGATTTTTTTGTGTGATTATCCCTTTATACTTAGCACTTGTGCCCATTGGAAAGATTTGTGTGTTATGTTTTTGCTCTGTGTGCATTAGTGGATATAGACATTTACCAGGTATTTTTTTAAACTGTTCTCAGACCGTCCCAGCTTCCAGAGGAACCAAATAGTATAATCCTGGCAGGTCTGAGAGTAGTAACCCAGGCAATCCTGCTACACTGTGTGGTTGAAACTAAACATGGTAGTTAATAATCTATTAGTCATTCACCATGGCAAGTGGTTATGGTACCTCATATATTAAACAGAAGGTAAACCTCACAGCATCATGTTATTGTAATAGCATTGCCACTGATAATTAATGTTATCCAAACATTTCTCATTCCCAGTTTACCTAAAGAAATGGATTTATCCTTTATAACTCTTATACAGATCTAAGTTGCTTCAGAGCAATTTTTTAATAACCGATAACGCTTTTTATTTCAGTATTACAGAATCCTTGGTATACCCTGGCTTTACCACAAGCAAAAGGCTAAGGACTTGCAAGCGAGCACCTTTATCTCAACCATTAATAGTGGCTGCAAATTCAAATTGTTTCTAGCCAATCAGTCCACTCTCTAGTTACCCCATCAAATGGATCAGATTTAAAAATAGGTTTGGCAATTGCCTGGTAGAGCTACTAGTCTGAGCCTAATTGGGGAATTTCATCTGCAGGTACATGGACAGGAGGATTTAAATCATACTTATATCAGTACAGCCTCCACAGCGTAATACAGAGAACAAATATACACGAAAAACAGGGAGAATAAATGGTATTACCCAGCACCACTGCCACAATTGTACCAGATCACTGATTTATGAAGGATTATGGGTAGCATGGCACACAGTGGGTACATCTAGGTCTGGCACAAAGCAGACAGTAGTCCATAACAGGTTCCCACATAACATGTGCAGTAATCAGGGGTTCATATATTGACCAGGGCCTGTATATTGTGTGTCCTTGTAAGATGGTGTACACTTAGCTGTTGCCTCAGAGTTTGTATCCAATAAGGTAAATTGTCCTTCAACAAATGGTAACATTATTATACACAGGATCTTATGCACAGGATCTTATTTGCAGTCAATATCAATCCAAAGCACACATCACAATCCACTTCACTTTCCTCTCCTCCGTACCATAGAGAGAGGAGTCTGTATTTTATTACTCACTGACACCCCTGCAGGCTGGAGGTATATAAGGTACTGTATAGAATGTGCCTTGGTGTATATGTCCATTATAATACACATCAGTATCCTGTGTAAAGACAGAAACTTTTTTTGGATTATACTTCCTTTCGATATGGAGCAGATACCAGGGGTGGTGGTTTAAGCTGCCATTTGACCATTCCATTTTGAAATAGGGATCTCAGCTCTGTAAGTAAGTTTATGATTGTTGTTCTTTTGTGTTATTAAGTGTGTGCAAATTTGATATACATTTACTGATGGTCATTAAATGGTAACAGTGAGTATAGTACCACATACTGTACATATACACCTTTCCTATGTGTAATATCCTATACCCCCCCCACCATATTGGTAGCTCCTAAACTCAATTGCAATCACCTATGAAGATTTTTTATATAATATATATATATATTTATATGCTATACTTTAATTAGTCCAAAAGTTAACGGCACAAAGATGAAGCATGAACTAGGCACCTGCATCAAGCAGATGACACTGAGGTGCTAAATTAACTTTTTGATATACAGTATTTTGTCCACCGGTGCAGTTTACAATGACTGAACAAAATACTTTATCAGATTTGCTAGCACTGCAGTTACATAAGTCTTGCTAACTTTTATATTACATTTTGCTGATGGCCATTAAATTTGACTAGTGAGATAGTACCACACGAATAATAACACCTCTCCTGGTGTAATATCAATATACCCCCCCACATTGGTAGCTCCTAAAAACTCAATGCAATCTCCCATGGATATATAAAATATTTTATATAATAAAGGGATAAGGGATAATTAGTGTATCAGCTCATAGTAGTAACCTGAAATCATTCAACATTTACATCAAGTCCCTCTAGTGGCTGTAATATTTTGACGCTATCATAAAAAAAATGTTGATTGGAAAAGGGTTTGTAGGTGTTTGTCAGGTTAATAACGTACTAACATTTACAGAATAAACAATTTAAGTATATATTGCGATCAAGATGTGGTCTAGAAAACATTTTGAATATTGGTTTACCTAGAAGCTTTTTCACAGCTGCTGAAATATAGATCCTGGAAGGTGTTGCTCAATACTAGAAAAGATATTGTTGTCTCCCTATTAACCCAAGTTCTATTATTAGTTCTTATCAAAAATAGGACCCTTTTGTGGTCTAGGATATCACTTATATGTGATTGTTTTACATGGTATTACACTTGCTCTGTGCACCTGCAGAATCTACCCAGTACTTCCTGCATTTAGAACATAAATTGGTCTTTTACAAATAACCCCGTTTAAAAAAAGCAGTTGTGAGTAATCGGGCTTAAGTCTTTTGTACTATGTTGGCCATTAGTAACTTGCAATCCAGTGGTTCTACCTGCAACGTTTACTATGGTGGTCGATAAAGTGGATCGGAGAATGTTGCAGGTAAGTTACTACCTCCCAAACTGTCCCGGATGTCCGGGACATTGACAGATTTCCACCTGTGTCCCGCTGTCCAGGATTTTCTTCTGTTGGTTTTTAAGCAAAGTTCCGGATTTCTAAGTGTCCCTCACAGCAGTGTCGGGTATGACTCTTAGTTAAGTTTTTTAAAAAAAAGTAAATTTTTCTTTAAAAAAACAAACAAAAAAAACCTTTATTTATACTGATACAGCAGAACGTAAGTCATTGACTTACAGACAGGGACCTCTGCCTGCTTCTTTAACAAACTGGTGAAGTAGGAGTGACAGGTACAGAGGGACAGTCATGAGGAGCAAAGGATAAGGATCCACTTTTGTTTGGGAGTACAGGTTATGGACACCAGTGGGTCAGTTGTAATTGGGTTCGGAGACCAGCCTGTCCCGTTTTAACATTACAGTAAGGCAGCACATAATAAAATGTTAAACAGTGGCTGACAATCTGAAAATGTATGTGTGGTGGTGGGGAGCAGTGTGTTTCCTTTTGAACCTGTTCAGACCCCATACAGTGTTCTGTTTGGCTTCCTATAAAGTTCTGCCCAGACGGCAAAGTAAGAAGCAGCACAGCATATTCTGTTTATTACTTTGTCTGACAGTCTGGGCCACACTTTAAAGGAAACTGAAAGAAGTATGGAACCAAACAGTTACACAGTGTTAGTTATTAGTTTAAAACTATCATCCCTCCACTGGAATATGTTTAAACCAGCTTTCAGCCTGTGTTGTCAGCCCTCCAGTTCATTACACATTGTTAGTCAGCCTCCAGTTTATAGTGTTAGTCAACCCTCCAGTTCATTGGTGTTACAGCCCTGCAGTTTTAGAGACAGTTTGTCAGCCCTCCAGTTCATTAGTTTGTCAGCCCTCAGTTCATGAGACAGTTATCAACCTCCAGTTCATTACAGTGTTGTCAGCCTCCCACTTCATTAGTGTTCATCAGTGTTATCCGCCTCTAGTACATTACTGTGTTAGTCAGCCCCCCACTTCATTACAGTATTATTCAGCCCTCTAGTTCATTACACATGTGTCAGCCCTCCAGTTCCATTAAACCAGTTGTCAGCCCTCCAGTTCATTACAGTGTTATTTGGGTGCTCCAGTCATTAGACAGTTTTTGTCAAGCCCTCAGTTCTTAACGTTTTGTCAGCCCTCAGTTCATTAGTTAGTCAGCCCTCCAGTTCATTAGTGTAGTCAGCCCTCCAGTTCATTACACTGTTGTCGGCTCTCCAGTTCATTAAAGTGTTGTCAGTCTCCAGTTCATTAGTTTAGGCAGCCCCCCAGTTCATATGTGTTGTCAGCCCTCAGTTCATTACAGTGTTGTCAGCCCTTCTAGTACATTACTGTGTTAGTCAGCCCCCACTCATTACAGTATTATTCAGCCCTCTAGTTCATTCAACACCTGTTGTCAGCCCTCCAGTTCATTACAGTGTTGTCATCCCTCCAGTACATTACTGTTAGTCAGCCCTCCAGTTCATTAGTGTTGTCAGCCCTCCAGTGGCATTACCCAATGTTGTCAGCCCTCCAGCTCATTAGTGTTTTCAGCCCACCAGTTCATTTCAGTGTTGCCAGCTCTCCAGTTCATTACCACAATTGAGTCAGCCCTCCAGTTCATTACAGTGTTGTCAGCCCCCCACTTCATTACACACTGTTGTCAGCTCTCCATTTCAATAAGTGTTATCAGGTCCTCCAGTTCATCAGTTTTAGGCAGCCCTCCCAGTTCATTAGTGGTGTCAGCCTCCGGTTCATTAGTGTTGTCAGCCCTCTAGCACATGTGTTAGTCGCCCCCCACTTCATTACAGTATTATTCAGCCCTCCAGTCCATTACACACTGTTGTCAGCCCTCCAGTCATTTCATTCACAGGTGTTAGTCAGCCCTCCAGTTCAATAGTGGTTGTCAGCCCTCCAGTACATTACTGTATTAGTCAGCCCTCCGTTCATAATGTTGTCAGCCCTCCAGTACATTACCACAGTGTTGTCAGCCCTCCCGCTCATTAGTGCTTTCAGCCCTCCAGTTATCAATGCTGCCAGCCCTCCAGTACATTACACAGTGTTGCCCCCATTACATTACTGTTTTATCAGCCCTCCAGTTCATTAATGTTGTCAGCTCTCCAGTACATGCCCAGTGTTGTCAGCCCTCCCGTTCATTAATGCTTTCAGACCCCTCCAGTTCATTTTAGTGTTGTCCGACCTTCAGTTCATACAATGCTGCCGAGCCTCAGTACATTACACAGTGTTGTTCAGCCCTCCCGTTCATTAGTGTTTTCAGCCCTCCAGTTCATTTTAGTGTTGTCAGACCTCCAGTTCATTAGTTTAGTCATCCCTCAGTTCATTACCGTTAGTCAGCCCTCCAGTTCATTATGTTGTCAGCCCTCCAGTACATTACCCAGTGTTGTCAGCCCTCCCGTTCATTAGTGTTTTCAGCCCTCCAGTTCATTTTAGTGTTGTCAGACCTGCAGTTCATTACAATGCTGCCAGCCCTCCAGTATATTACACAGTGTTAGCCCTCCAGTTTCAGTAGGTTAGTCATCCCTCCAGTTCATTAGTGTTTCAGCTAATCCAGTTTATTACACAGTGTTATTTGGTCCTCAAGTTTATTACAAGTGTTATGGTGCTCCATTTTATTAGACAGTGTTGTCATCCCTCCAGTTCATTAGAAAGGATTGTTAGTCCTCTAGTTCATTAACCAGTGTCCTTCAGTTCATTAGCCAGAGCCTTCAGTTTATTAGTCTGTTTTGCTATTTTAACACACATCATACATTGTAAATGTCACAGGCACAATGTAAAATGGGAATGGGTTCTTTAAAGGCATATATACTTATACTATAAATAACTCTCTTTGCTGCAGAGAGATCTGACACCCTGGAAAAACAGAGTCACTGACAGAAGTAGGAGAAAGGTAGCACAGAGTACATGATTTTAACTTTGCAATGGGGCAAAGTGTTTTTTTTTACTATAGATGCCCTTTAAAATGGGTGTAGCCAGAACAAAGTGGGAGTGACCTTAGAAAAGTGGCAATGGCTTTATAAAAGTGGGAATGTCCAAAAAAAAGGTCTGCAACTTGTCCCTAATTACCATTTCTAAATGTTGGGAGATTCTTAAGCATTGCTTTGGGGCAGACAATGGCAATACTATAATAATTTAAAGAACACAAGGGGTTAAGGGCAAAAAGATGTTAAGGATTAAGAACGACTATATTTTAGAAAAAACACTTCACTATATTCTTAGATCCATTTTTAGTTCTCGTAAAAAGGTTATGACATGTACAATTTAGTAACAGCAATTTTTTTCTTTTCTTTAGAACCATATGATACAGAAATGCAAATATCCAGCATAAGCAAAACTGAGGAAGATGACATGGCTTTCTTTGAAAGACGTTACCAAGAGAAGGTATACTTTAACTACATACATTTACATATATTGTTTTGAGTAAATATATAACAGAATACAGCTCTTGCCAGACATATAACTGCAGAAAGTTTGTAAAATATAATCTGTGTATACAACTCCAAATGATATAGAGTACTCTCTATGAATACCTCAGAAAGAGTTATACAAAACCAGTTTTAATCAGTAAAAATGTTGAAAAACAAACTTTAATAATCTTGCTATGATTTACAATAAAAGAACTGTAATAGAACCCCCCAAACCTCCTCCCAAAGTTAAACCGTTCTGCGAGGCTTGTAAGTATACTTACCGCCCGTTCCCACGGCTCTCTGCTGCTGCTGTTCGGTGCCTTTTCCCGTTTTCCGGAAGCCAGATGGGGCCAAACCGGCAGCAGCACCTGTAATTGTAATTGATAGACGATTGCTTGCTTGCAAATAATTAAAGGGTATCTCCACTGAGGAAAAAGCATTTTGGGGGGGGGGTTATGTAAAGTACAACCATCCCCCAACCCTCCCCCTACCTTTTTCCCCCCAGAATTCCCTTTCGTTTGATTGCAGCAGCATGGGAAAGTTGTGCAGGTTCCTGGGGTGGTGTCTTCCCCTCTACTGAAGTGCTGTCACTCAATTTGCATCATCATGGTAGCAGACACACCCACTTGCTGCTGCAGTAAGAAATCCTTTCCTCCCTGCTCTCTTAAGTTCATTTTACAGCTGATCATGCAGAGAGAGACAGTGGAGAAAAAGTTAAACACTCTTCCCACACTACTGTAGTAGGGGAACTTTGTGTTTTTAATAAAGAGTTTTTTTGTGTCTAACTCTGAAGGGATGGTTGAAAAATTGATCAATGCTTGATTTCATAGGGGATGCTGGGAATATGAGGCAATCTGGTATGGGAGGGAGTGGGAAGAGAGCAAAGAATAGTACCTGATAGCAAGCTCTGCGTGTGATGGTCATGTGATTATTCCTCATTAATCAGTGAACTCAGTAGCTTGAAAAGTGTGTGTGTGTGTGTGTGTGTAATCGACACAACCAGTCAGATCACACAGACAGCAGTCCCGACGGATCCTCTCACGTTCTGCTGCGCATGCAATCAAGAAACGCGCGTCGACATTTCCCATGCAGGCATCACTGACAGTGGCGGACCTGCACCATCCACAGCGTTCTGGGGAAACTCATTGGATTTCTTCTAAACTACTGCTCAAAGACACAGGATACTGCAGGTACATTTCCACCTTACACATAGCTCTACCTTACAAACCCAGGTGACTTATCAGTGGAGATACCCTTTAAAGGAATAGTTAACTCAGAAAACTATTCTGAACTATTTCTTTACTGCTCATTGAGAAAGGTAGCTATGCCTTTACTCCCATTCTTCAATTAATTTAGAAGTAGCCAGGAATGAAGGTTCAAAATTTACATTGCACATGATCCACTACAGGCTCCACTGACAGGTCCCGACCACTTGTGGTTTAACTTTACGAATAGCGCACGTGACCAAATACATCCATATATTTATTATATATAGACAATAATAATAACAACATATATATTTTCTACTTGCCATGTCACATCACAGTTAGCCAATCAGATTATTTTGTATCTCCACCCCAAATCGAAAAAAAACCCCTCTAAACGTTAATTTATATCTTTAAAATCGGGCCAAAATGTAGTAATTACTACCCTCGCTCCCTCAGACTCTGCATCTTCTGTTTATTCCGGGAATGGAAGAGCAGAGGAGGCGGGACAGTCAGCCACGTCTGTGATTGGCTGAAAGTTCTGCCAATCATGGATGTGGCTGCTGGTCTTCAGAGGGACCAAGACTCGATTTTAAAAGAGTCAGTGTTAGGATTGGGGGGTTTGTCCCCTACAGTGTGTGCATATTTTTTCCTTTAAAACCATGATGGCAGCGCCGAGGGATCCAGAGGAAAGGAGGGGGGAGAGAGCTTCAAAGCGCATACCAGACTCCTCAGGAGGACATGGAAGAGACAGATACTGGAGAGAGACTCCTACTCAGTTTCATGGACTTTCAGCAGGACAACCATAAGGGGCAAATTTTATTTTGGGGGTTGGCATGCTCTCTAAGGCAGGGTACACACAAGCAGAATTTCAGCCCAACCAACTGATATTTCCATGCATCGTCAGTCTGGGCGAAAATTAATTAGTGAAATTGCTGATAGGTCAGTATCGGGACCTATCAAGCAAGAAGCGGAAAATTTCCATTAACGGTCCCCCTACTACAGCAGAGGAAGTCGACATATATGGGGCATTGATCATTCTGTATAAGAATATATGGAACAATCATTCCTATATATATATATATATATATATATAGGTACAGTAAGTACTGTATACGTGTATACTGCAGGGTTAATGTTAATACAATTCTCTATGCAACTGTCATCACAAGGGCAAACTAGATCCACTTTTGAAACAAAAAAAAAAATGCTGCTTCTCACTCATAGCTCAATTTCAATGTAGCAATCTATATGTAAAAGTCTATGGGCTCCAGGAAAATAAACTAGCAGACAGCACTAAGCAGGCAGAAGGGGGGGATCCAGGCCCCAGAACCCCCCCCCCCCCCCCCACATGCCCCTGTAATGGGACAATACTTTTTAGTGCTGTTACCTATTTCTTTTAGATATACATTTCAGCTGTCATCCAAATGCCATATTCTCATAAATACTTTTGCTGTGGTTCAGTTTTTTGCTGTAACTGAAAGTTGATGTGTCACAATTGCATGGTGTGAAATTCCCCCTCCAGTGCTGGCTCATGCTTGACTTCTCAGAAAGTCATGTCAAAAGGAAGGATTGCCAGTTAAGAGTGAAAGAGGGATACTTAGCCTGGAGCAAAAGAAGTACTGGATTAAAGGAAGCATGCAACACACACACACTCAAGTTAAGGGCTTCTATAAATAAAGTTGATTGCAAGTTTTTTTTCAGTATAGTTGCTCTTTAACAGAATAGTGAGAGTTGTTTGGAGCTTCTGTAGTCCTGATAAAAACAAATCTCTTAGCAGCAGGTTGCCAACCTAATTTAATCATTTTTACAGACAAGAGGGCAAATATTCCTGGACACCCAATTTTTTTTTCACGGACAGGGGGTGGAGCTAGTAGCGTAACCCAAGCCACTCCCTTTAATCTACCCTAGAGAAAACAGACTGTTAAAGTGTATCTATACTGAAAAAAAAATATGTTTTTGAATTGCCGCTGCTGGAAACTGTATTCTTTCAAAAATAGGTCCCTATTCTTTTAGATTACATTTCAGCTGAAAATCAAATGCATTATCATCATAAACTCTTCTGAGTTCAGTTTTGCTGTCTTACACTAATTGAACAGGAGGGTTGACTATAAAGCTGGTTTTGTGTACTGGAAGGTAACCTAACACTGTTTTGAACTGGCTGACTATGCTGGTTTAAGAACTGGAGTGCTGAATCTAAAAATGGTTTGTGAACTGGAAGTATGTCTTACACTGATTTTTAAATAAAGGGCTGACTATAAAGCTGGTTTAAGAACAGGAGGAACTGATTTAACAATGGTTGGTTTTTGAAAAGGAGAACTGACAGACACTGTTTTTTGAACAGGGGGCTGACAGACACCGGTATTGAACTGGAGGTTGAAAGATACAGTTTTCTAAACAGGAGAGCTGCAGACCTGAGGGTTAACAGACACTGATTGTTGAACAGGAGGACTGACAGACCATGTTTTGACAGGAGGGCTGACAGACACTGGATTGTGAACTGGAGAGACTGACAGACACTATTTTTTGAATGGAGGACTGAAAGACAGTGGATTAACTAGATGACGACAGTGGATTTTAACTGGAGGACTGACAGCCCAGTGGATTTAGAACTGAACTGAGACTGACAGACAGTGGATTTTAACTGAAGGACTGACCAACAGTGTAATGGAGACTGACAGACAGTGGATTTTAACTGGAGGACTGACCAACAGTGTGTTTATAACTGGAGGACGACAGACAGTGTTTATAAACTGGAAGACAGACAGTGTTTTATAACTGGAGGACTGACAGTGATTTTATCAATAGTGGTCACTAGGACCCAGCAACAACTTCAATAGAATGGTTTGAGGCAGTTCGCTACAGGCAGTACACTAGCACAGGCTGATTCCACCTGGGACACAGATAAGATTTCTAGCATGACCTTACTAGCAGTCTCTGACAACAACTTCACATTTCAACTAGTGTGAAGTTACAATTAGGACAGAACGGATCTCTGTCCCTGTCTCCGAGGACTCAACGGCCACGCCTCCCCCAAACACCCGGCTTTCCTAGAGCCAATGAGGGCCATAAAACATGTGCAGGGGGAGGAGTTCTGGCTGCATTCATTCTGCCAGTTGTTATTTAAGGGCAGCTTCCTGGTTCCTCGGCTAGTTAAAGTGACAGTGACAGTACTGACGAAAAGTTTTTTACGGACGCTATATAAAATCGCGGACTTCACGGACAGACTGCATTTTATGCACATTTTTACGGACTGTCGTGAATTTACGGACGGTTGGCAACCCTGCTTATCAGTGATACTGTAATGGAAATATACACCAAGGCTCCTTATATACCACCTCCAGCTGCAGGGATGTCAGTGAGTAATAGAGACAAGACAGCCCTGCTCTCTATGACAAGGAAGAGAGGAGAAATGAAAGGAGATAGAAGTGTGTGATGGTGTGCTCATGTCGAGGACTGATGTGTTTGGTTTGATCCCTTAAACAGTCTGTGTATGGAGAGGTGTGATCCCTTGTACAGTGTGATCTCCTGATTATCTACAATACAAGGTCCTGTGTGTAGGAAACCTGTTACCACCTGCTGGAAGGACAAGTTACCTTGTTGGATACAAACTCGACAATTACCAGATAAGGGTACACCAACTGGCAAGGACAAACAATACACAGGCTGGTCAATATTTAGTGTGGGTGCACCATAGGCAGGACTACTTCCAATTGCATGCGTGATTTGGTGCGTTGAGTGGGGCTCAGCCTAAGGGATGCCCATGTATAAGCTAATATGATAGTTTACTGTACAAAAGTATTTGTATAAACTAATCATAACCCCATGCAAGTGCTTCTTCTTCCCCAGTGTGAATAACTTATATACCCTATGTTTATAGTCAAGCTCCTCCATTAATCATTTAGTTCCTTCTCTGTACCCTCTCTAGTTCCAAGATGTCCTTTTAAAAAAAAAACAAAAAACTGCACTGTATAATCCAAACCTGGCCTTATCCCTTGATTCTATACTCCTCTTTTTGCCACCTGCACTGTTGCTGCTATTATAGAACCGTTGATCCTTTTCCATCAGAGTTGCACTAAATAAGCCAAGGCTTAATTTCAGTAGACAAAAATGTTAAAACTCCAAATGCATCACCTTCCGCTAATCAACATGAATCTTATCTACCATGGATTTGTCCAATCAGTGGAGCAGTGGACGGTTTGGCGCACAATTTCAATAATCAAAATTCCATTACATTTTACCAAAAAACCACAGTTTGACTCAAAACTTTCAGCAATTTAAACAAAATTTTAATTACTGGATGCTTAACTTATTGCATGTATTATTTTTTTGTGCGACAAGAAAAGGACAGAAAAGAGAAAAGACCCCAAAGCTTTCAGGAAGCAGCGCCCATGACAATTCTCTGAATTTTGTACTATAGTTTTGACAAATTTCTTCATTATTTCTTTTTATTTATAGAACTATACATTAGAATGTGTATAAATATGTAAAAAATGTTTATACAGTAACTGAAAGGATAACTATCGTGTGTATTACCGTAAGTTTTTATAAATACATTAACCATGAAAAGTACTTGGGGACAGGGATAAGGCCTGGAAATTCCTACCTTCCAATATTGTTTCTTTGAGGAGCACAGCCAAAGAAAACAGATTCTGCCAGTCTTCCTCTGGCTTCAGCGCCATTTAATAAAGAACTAGTCCAACATTAACCTGGCAAATGAAATTGTTAGAGCTGGTCCCACTACTGCGCTCTGTTCACGCTTCTGGTTCTGTTCGCATTGCCAGCAATGCTACTGGGTAGGTCCCACTTGTGCGCTGCGGTCCGTCCGTTATTGGTTCGCATGTGTGCACAAATTTTCGTGCATACGCATGCGTTCCAATAACATTATTTGGCCCGGAACCGCAGCGCACACGGAGTATCACGCACAAGAGTCATTGAAAAATCCTGTATGCGCGGCTGTGTCGTGATAGTGGGACCTAGCCCTAAGTGCTGTAGCTCCTTAACTAAATGATATTGTGAGGTAGGAATAATTAATCCAACTTCCCTGTCCCAGGTACTTTCCATTTTATAAAGTTAATTTTAAGTATAGTGTCACGAACGCCAGTTCGCTGGGCACGTGATCTGACTAATTAATCGGTATTCGCTGCCACCACTTTAAGTTACGGCCTTAAAGACGCCCCAAAAACCCACTCTTGACTCTTACTGACTATGCAAACCCCTGTCCTGGCAGCTAAATGGTTAACACTACACCATTCACTCTAGCAACTAACTGGTTAATTAGCATCAGTCCTTCACAAGCAGTCACAGAGTTAATTAGCATTTACACTGCACATTCCATTCAAACACATATAAACTTATCAGAGGCTTCTTTTATTGAGAGCATCAAAGACAAAACTTATTAAATTTTAGATTTAATATTCCAAAATGGACAGTGCATATAATACAAAAATAAAATAAAATGTGTTACAATAAAATGACATACAATATTACAACAGTTATATAAAATAAAAAGGTAAAAATATTCACAGACCTACTCACTAGAAGAAGTCCTGTGTTCCTGGGGCAGGAAGAAAATTGGGTCCATACACACGTTTTAGCTGTCCCCAAAGTATGAACAGCATTATTTGGGCTACAAGGCTTTTTAACTATTTGATGAAACTACACCCCTCCTCATGAGGTGGGAGTGTCCAGGAATGTCCAAATTTACAACTAGCCAAAAGCATTCATCCCCCTCAGTTAGGCAGATTCCATATAATGTAGATATGTACATTGTACTGGGATATTGACCACATATTCCTCTCCTGTATATAATTATCAAGTCCTCCAATACGAACATGACTGTGTGTAATCCATATTTCCCAAGATATTAATAACTCGCCTTGGCAGGGGAATAAGGGCTCCATTTGGGTGTCATATTGAAGGGCCTTCTGTTCCATTTATGAAATATATTGGTTTCTATCTTACACATTCCATTACCGAAATACATTTATTTTACATGTATGAACTGTTCTTACAATGACCTTTAGTCCCCACCAGACCCCTAGCTGTAGAGAATTCCAGATGCACGGTTCGGCTCCACATTGTCTAGAAAAGGAGACCTGGTTCCATGCTTCACTAATCGTTAAATAACAATAGGACTGTTCCAGGTTGGAAAGGTATTTTTTTGGTCCTAAGAACTAATACCAATAGTTAACCCATTTCTTACCAAGTCACTACACACATCTTTCCTGACATATAGTATTCCTTGAAATATATTCTGTATTAGAGTGAATTATACTTTTCTGTCTGAAGCAAAATAACAAACTGACCATTTATTTACAACGCATTTGTGGTAAGTCACAAAGATTAGAACATTATCTTCCCTAGACATTCCTATCAGCCCTAGTTCTAATAAACATCTTAAGACCTTCTTTTTCAAAAATTGTTTTAACAGACATACTAATTTAGAGAACCGCATTTCTTAACTCTATACATTTTCTGAAAATTGAGTACCTATACTCGAGTATAAGCCGACGAGTATAAGCCGAGTAACCCATTTTACCTCAAAAAAGTAAGAAACATGATTGACTCGGTATAACCGAGGGTGAAATTATGACCACTACTGCCTTTTAAATACTGTATATTTGCCCTTTAAATGGACAGCAGTAGTCCCATACAGTAATAGCCAAATCCAGTATGGCTATTACTGATGGGAACTCTGCTTTGTCTATAAAAAAACCTCATTCCTTAGCACTCCAGATGTTTTGGAAACTACAAACCACTGCATGCTTTAGTAGCTGGGAGTTGTAATTTCCAACACTGCAGTGCCAAGGAATGAGCTTTTTTTATGGACCAGCCCCCAGGAAAGGCTCCCAAGTTCAGTGAGGGTAAGTAAGAGTAAGTAAGAGAGGTAAGTACTCACTCGGGTCACAGTAAATAATTGTGAATTCTTTCCTCCCAATCGGCTGCCGATTCTCTATGTACAAGATAACTTACATTAGAAGCAAGTGTTCTGCCTGGCACTCAGCGCTGATCTGCAGATGACGTCCATTACGCAACGCCTGTCTCATGCCTGGCGCCGAGTAGTGACATCACACTCGGCGCCGGGCAGTGAGACAGGTCGCGTATGGACGTCATCCTGCAGATCAGCGCTGAGTGCCAGGCGGAAACCACTTGCTTCTAATTAAGTTATCTTGTACATAGCGATCGGCAGGCCGGAGAATTCCACGTTATTTACTGTGACCCGAGTATAAGCCGAGGTCGGGATTCAGGCTAATTTTAAAGCCTAAAACCTCGGCTTATACTCGAGTATATACGGTACGGTAATATTGTAAAATTTTTATCCATTTGCATAATTATATTATACATCTAGAAATGACCTCAAAACAAATTTATTTTGAAAATGTATACATTTTAACAAAACCAATACAAATATTGCATATTTATATAACAAATATTGCATAGTTAAATTACAATTATTGCAGTTTTATTGTGGTGGTCACATTTTCCCAGTAATTGGTTGGTTTGATATGGCAACATCAACATAGCATAAACTAAAAATTGTAGACAATTGAGAACCTAGATGTCATAAACATTTATAAATTATATAACTCAAAAATTCTACTGGCAGATTTTGCTAACTCTTAAGTTGTTATTCCCACATTTACCCCTTATATTCACCAATGCGTATATCTGCAAAAAATTAAATGTAGGTCCATATACATACTTCCGACATTTATTATTGGAGATATGGTATGTTGGGTGACTTACTAATAATTATTGTTGCTTTATAAGGGCATGTCCACCCTCAAAATATTTTTTATATGTTGTATTGCTCCCTATCCCACCCCAACCACTATGTTTATTTGATAAAAAAAAAAAAACAACTATCCTAACTTTACTTAAATGCCTTAATTCCCCCGGCACTGTAATCTCAGCCCTCTGCTTGCTGGAACTGCAAGAAGGGTGCCGGACCGGCAGCTGCTTTCGTGATTGGCTCAGAGGCAATCACCACGTGGCTGCCAGCATTACAGAACACAGGGAATGAAGAATAGTAAGTAATATTCGGATTGTTTTTTGTTACAAATAAACATAGCACACTGGCTAATGAACTAGAGGGCTGACTAACACCAGCTAATGAACTGGAGGGTTGACTAATACTGGGTAATAAACTGGAGGGTTGACTACACAGGCTAATAAATTGGAGGGCTGACTAACACTGGCTAATGAACTGGAGGGCTGACTACACTGGCAAATGAATTGTTGGGCTGACTACACTGGCTAATGAACTGGAGGGCTAACACTGCCTAATGAACTGGAGGGCTGTCTAACACTGCCTAATGAACTGGAGGGCTGACTAACACCAGGTGATGAACTGGAGGGCTGACTTATACTGGCTAATGAACTAGAGGGCTGTCTAACACTGGGTAATAAACTGGAGGGCTGACTTATACTGGCTAATGAACTGGAGGGCTGTCTAACACTGCCTAATGAACTGGAGGGCTGACTAACACCAGGCGATGAACTGGAGGGCTGATTATACTGGCTAATGAACTAGAGGGCTTCTAACACTGGTAATAAACTGGAGGGCTGACTACACAGGCTAATTTGGAGGGCTGACACTGGCTAATGAATTGGAGGGCTGACTGCACTGGCTAATGAACTGGAGGCTGTCTAACTGCCTAATGAACTGGAGGGCTGACTAACTCCAGCTAATGAACTGGAGGGTTGTCTAACTGCCTAATGAACTGGAGGGCTGACTAACTCCAGCTAATGAACTGGAGGGCTGTCTAACACTGCCTAATGAACTGGAGGGCTGACTAACACTGGCTAATGAACTGGAGGGCTGTCTAACACTGGGTAATAAACTGGAGGGCTGACTACACAGGCTAATGAATTGGAGGGCTGTCTAACACTGGGTAATAACCTGAGGGCTGCCTACACAGCCTAATGAATTGGAGAGCAGACTACACTGGCTAATTAACTAGAGCCCCCACCACCACTCATTTCACCAGACTGTCACTGTTTAACATGTAACTATGTGCTGCTTTTCTAGTATAATATTAAACAGTTACAGTATCTCCCAACCCACATACCTGACATCACCTTACGTACTGAAGGCCTCAGCAGTAGTGAAGTTTCTTCCTGTGCTGGGCTCCACAAAGAGTACTACTGGCTGACCGTGTCAGGTATAAATAAGTTTTCTTTTAAAAAAAAATGGAACTTCAGATTTTTTTTAAAACAAACTTTATTTAAACCTGACACTGCCGGTTGAGACAATCGCAGAGAAAAGGGGACTTAGCCACAAATCGGGGGACACTCACAGTTGGGAGGTATGCATATATCTAGATGTAAAAGCTCCCAGCCTGTTTTCAGCTGGGTTTGTTATCAACAGCTGTAATGTACTTAGTATGTTATACAGGATGCCATTGTGGATAGAAATATGGAGAGCTATGAATCTTGTAGTGCCAGGGTCAGGCTTTCCAGATCACCTGCTGATTGTAGGACGCTCTTAATAAATGCAGTAGCAGGGCTGCATGATTGCATTAAAACTGCATTACTGCTGAGTCAGCCTTGCTGCATGTGATTTAATAGGTGTCCTCTGATTTTCACTGATCTGGAAACCCTAGCCAGGGTAGATTTTGCAGAGATCACTTGGTAAAAAGCGTTAATGCTGGAGTACTGGAAAGGCAGGGGGTTAAAATTCTGACCACCTTGCAGAGGTCAGAGCCAGCAAAATAACAATTTCCCATAGCACACAGTAACAAACTTCAATCTGGACCTGCACCTATGCATGAGACCAGAGCAAGTGTCTGCATGGGAACAGATGATGTGATTTCATTGGTCTTTGTAAACCCTTCTGGCATATTGATCTATGGGATGTGGATGACTCTAGTGATAATAATAATAATCTACCACTTGATGAGGTTCAGCTATTACTACAGTAGGTATGTGGACCTCCAGATGATTGACATTTAAAACTGCCAAGCATTGTACAACACGCAGAGTGCAGACAGGAATGCTGGGAGTTGTAGTTTCCAAAATATAGCATACATATCTACACCCATATAAAGATGTGGATTTTCACTACAGCTCCACCTGTTGCTTTCCCATAATCCTCTGTTATGGTACCTGCTCATTCTAACCTTTACTGTCTCCCATAATGCAAGTTTGTACAGTGGGTGATTAAAATGTATATTCTGCAGGACATTAGAGGCCCATGGGTAGGTAGTAGGAGACAGTAGAGGCCCATGGTTAGGTAGTTGGGGACAGTAAGGATATATTATATAAAGTGTACATTGACAGTATACCAGGGATCTCCTACCGGTGGGCCTAAATTTGCTTGAAAAATGGATGACTAGTGAAATGTCTTCAAGTACTAAACTTTAAGTCCAGTTGATCTAACACAATAGATATACCATGACCTGGATGAATGAGAATCTTCACAAGCATATTGCAAATCATTTTGGGGAGAAAACCCTTAAACTTGTATGACAATATGAAGACAGCAAGGAAATTGGCAGACTACAAAAACCACCTGCAATTTAACCTCCGATGCAGACAATAAAGGCTAGTACCATGCAGCATTCGTCTGGTTTCCATAGTTATAGATTGCTGTATGGTCAGGGTTTGGTTAGATTGCTTTGTGGTCAGTGTTTGGTTAGATTACTATGTGGTCAGTGTTTGGTTAGATTGCTATGTGGTCAGGGTTTGGTTAGATTGCTGTGTGGTCAGGGTTAGGTTAGATTGTTATGTGGTCAGGGTTTGGTTTGATTGCTATTGGTCAGTGTTTGGTTAGTTTGCTGTGTGGTCATGGTTTGGTTAGATTGCTGTGTTGTGGTATAGATTGCGGTGTGGTTATGTTTGGATAGATTGCGGTTTGGTTAGATTGCTGTGTGGCTAGTGTTTGTTAAATTGCTGTGTGGCTAGTGTTTGGTTAAATTGCTGTGTGGTTAGGGTTTGGTTAGATTGCTGTGTGGTTAGTGTTTGGTTAGATTGCCGTGTGGTCAGGATTTGATTAGATTGCCGTGTGGTTAGTGTTTGGTTAGATTTCCATGTGGTAAGTGTTTGGTTAGATAGCTATGTGGTCAGGATTTGGTTAGATTGCTGTGTGGTTAGTGTTTGGTTAGATTGCTGTGTGTTAGTGTTTGGTTAGATTGCTGTGGTGTTTAGTGTTTGGTTAGATTGCTGTGTGTTTAGTGTTTGGTTAGATTGCCGTGTGGTTAGTGTTGGTTAGATTGCCGTGTGGTCATGGTTAGTTTGTGTAAATTGCCGTGTGGTCAGTGTTTGGTTAGATTGCCAGTGTTAGTCAGTGTTTTTGGTTTAGGCAATCTAACCAAACAATGACCACACGGCAATTTAACCAAACCCTGACCACACGGCAATCTAACCAAACACTAACCACACGGCAATCTAACCAACGAGACACCAGAACGTCGATGACATCACAGTTACATTACTAGAGTGCCACAGATGAGTGATGTCATCAGCCCCTGAAAAGGTAGAGCGAACGGCGATTAAGTATAAATGCTATTCAGAAACAGCCTCCAGTATGCATTTGGGTGGTGTTGTCCGACCTTCAGTTCATTCAATGCTGGCCGACGCCTCCAGGAGGTTACAGGTAACAGTGTTGTGTCAGCCCTCCCGTTCATTATGTTTTTCAGACCACCTCCAGTTCATTTTATGTTGTCAGACCTCCAGTTCATTAGTGTTTAGTCTATCCCCCAGTTCAATACGTTAGTCCCAGCGGCCTCCAGTGCATTATGTTGTCAGCCCCCGATACAATTACCCACGTGTTTGCCAGCCTCCGTTCATTAAGTGTTTTCAGCCCTCCATTTCATTTTTAGTGTTGTAGACCTGCAGTTCAGTTAACAATGCTGCCAGCCCGTCCAGTATTTACCCAGTGTTTCGCCTCCATTTCATAGTGTTAGTCACCTCCATGTTCATATGTTTGTCAGCTAATCCAGGTTTATTACACAAGTGGCTTTATTTGGTCCTCAGTTGTATTACACAGGTTTATTAAAAGTCGGAATCTCCATTTATTAAACATGTTGTTGTCAATCCTCGCCATTACATGTAGAAAGGAATTGTTTAGTCCTCTAGTTCATTAACCATGTCTTCGTTCAATATAGTCCAAACCTTCGAGGTTGTATTAGTCTGTTGTTGTATTTTAAAATGTGGTCATGATTTTCAACAAATCATACATATGTAAACTTCGGACAGGCAGAACAATGAAATAAAAATGGGAATAGGTGTTCTTTAAATAGAGGCAATATATACTGATAAACACTATATAACTCCCTTTGCTGCAAGAGATCTGACACCGGACTGAAAAACTCGAAGTCACTGACAGAAGGGTAGGAGAAAAGGTAGCACAGAGTAGCATGATTTAACTTTTGCATGGGGCCAAAGTATTTTTTTTTTACTATAGATGCCCCTTTAAAAAAATGGGTGTAGCCAAACAAAAGTGGGGTGACCCTTAGAAAATGGCATGTGCTTTATAAAAAGTGGGAATGTCCAAAAAAAGGGTCCTGCAACTTGTCCCCGAATTACCATTTCTAAATGATTGGGTAGATAGTTTTTAAGCATTGCTTTGGGGGCAGACAATGCAATACTATGAATAATTTACAGAACACTAGGGGTTAAAGGGCAAAAGATGTTAAGGATTACAGAACGCCATATTTTTAGAAAAAAACACTTCACTATATTCTTAGAGTCCATGTTATAGTTCCGTAAAAAGAGGTTATGACATGGTACAATTTTAGTAACAGCAGCATTTTTTTCTTTATCTTTAAGACCATAATACAGAATGCATATCCAGCAATAAGCAAACTGAGGAAATGACATGGCCTGTCTTTGAAAGACGTTACCAAAGAGAAGGTAATACTTAACTAGCAACATTACATATATTGTTTTTGGATAAATATATATACAGAATATCCTCTTGGCCAAACATATAACTGCAAAGTTTGTATAAAATATAATCTGTGTATAAACTAACTCCAAATGTATAGAGTACCTCTTATGATACCCTACTCAGACAAGAGTTGAACAAACCGTTATTAAATCTAGTAAAATGTTGAAAAAACAAACTTTAATATCTTGCTATGCATTTACAATAAAGAACTGTAATAGAACCCCCCATCAAACCTCCCACAAAGTTAAACCGTCTGCGCGGCTTGTTAAGTATACTTACCGCCCTCGTTCCCACGGCTCTTGCTGCTGCGTTCGTTGTCCTTTTCCCGTTTTCCTCCGGAAGCCACGCAAGTGGGGCCAACCGCAGCAGCACCCTGGAATTGTATTGATAGACGATTGCTTGCTTGCAAATAAATTAAAGGGTATCTCCACTGAGGAAAAAGCATTTTTTTGGGGGGGGGGGGTTATTGTAAGTACACCATCCCACAACCCTCCCCCTACCTTTTTCCCCCCAAATTCTCCTTTCGTTTGATTGCAGCAGCATGGGAAAGTTTTCAGTGTTCCTGGGGGTGGTGTCTCTTCCCCCTCTACTTGAGTAGTGCTGTCACTCCAATTGCATCAATCATGGTAGCAGTACAACACCCACATTGCGGTGCGTAAAGAAATCCTTGTCCCTCCTGCCCTCTTAATTTCATTTTTACAGCTGATCATCAGCGAGAGACATTGGAGAAAAAGTTAAAACACTCTTCCCACACTACGTAGTAGGGGAACTTTGTGTTTTTAATAAAGAGTTGTTGTTTGTGTGCTACTCGGAGAGGTGGTTGAAAAATTATCAATGCTGATTTCATAGGGGAATGCTGGAATATGAGGCAATCTGGTAATGGGATGGAGTGGGAGAGAGAATGAAAGATAGTACTGAATAGGCAAGCTTCTAGGTGATGTCAATGTTGATTATTCCTCCTTAAATCAGTGAACTCAGTACTTGAAATTGTGTGGTGTGTGTGTGTTTGTGTGTTAATCGACACCAGTCAGATCACACAGCACAGCAGTCCGACTGATCCTCTCCACGTTCTGCGCATGCAGCTCAAGATAAACGCGCGTCGTACATTTCCATGCACGGCATCTTCAGCTGACATGGGCGGACCTGCACACATCCACAGCGTTCTGTGGGGAAACTCATTGGATTCTTCTAAACTACTGCTGAAAGACACAGGATACTGCGGTACATTTTCCACCTGACACATACATCACTAATAGCTTACAACCAGGTGACTTTTATCAGTGGAGATAACCTTTAAAGGATAGTTTACTCGAAACTATTCTGAACTATTTCTTTACTGCATCATTGAGAAAGGTACTATGCCTTTACTTCCCATTCTCATTAATTTAGGAAGTACCAGAAATGAAGTTAATAAATTTACTTGCAAATGTATCCACTACAGCTCCACTGACGGTCCCGACCAACTTGTGGGTTAACTTCGAATAGCGCACTATGACCAAATACATCCATATATTTTATTATATATAGATCAAATAATAATAACAACATATATATTTTCTACTTCCATGTCCATCACAGTTAGCCAATCAGATTATTTTGTATCTCCACCCCAAACGAAACAAAACCCCTCTTAAACGTTAACTTTATATCTTTAAATCGTGCCAGAAATGTAGTACTTACTACCCTCGCTCCCTCAGACTCTGCATCTTTCTGTTTATCCGGGATGGAAGAGCAAGGAGGGGACAGTCAGCCACTTCTGTGTTTGCTGAAAAAATTCTGCCATCATGGATGTGGCTGCTGGCTTCAGAGGACCGAGAAACTTCGATTTTCAAAGAGCAGTGTTAGGATGGGGGTTTGTCCCCTAACAGTGTGGTGTCATATTTTTTTCCTTGTAAACTCATTATGGCAGCGCCGATGGGGTCCGATGGAAAGGAGGGGGAGAGAGCTTCAAAGCGCTTACCAACTCCTCCAGGAGACATGGAAGATGACAGATACTGGAGAGAGACTCTACTCTAGTTTCAGGCCTTTTTCAGCATGACAACCATAAGGGGGGCAAATTTTTATTTTGGGGGTGGCATGCCTCTCTAAGGCGGGTACACACAAGCAGATTATGTTCAGTCCCAACCAACTGATATTTTCCATGCATCGGTCCGTCTTGGGCGAAAATTCAATTAGTGAAACGTGCTGATAGGTCAGTATCGGGACCTAGCCAAGTCAAGACGGAAAATTTCCATTAAACGGTCCCCTACTACGCAGAGTGAATGTCAGACCATATATGGGGGCATTGACATTCCTGTATCAAGAATATAGGAACAATCATTCCTTGATACTATATATATATATATATATATAGGTACAGTAAGGTAACTGTATACGGTGTATACTGCAGGGTTTACTGTTAATACAATTCCTCTATGCCAACGTCATCACAAGGGCGAACATAGTCCACTTTTGAACAAAATAAAAAATGCTGCTTCTCCTCATAGCTCAATTTCAATGTAGCAATCATAAAACTATGTAAGTCCTATGGGCTCCAGGAAAAGTTAAACTAGCAGACAGCACAAGCAGCAGAAGGGGGGGGTATGCCAGCCTCCAGAACCCCCCCCCCCCCCCCCATCATGCCCCTAGTAATGTGCAATATCTTTTAGGTTCGTTACCTTATTTCTGTTTAGATATACATTTCAGCATGTCATCCCAAATGCCATATTTCTAAACTATTTTTTTTTACCTTTTTCTTGGTTATTTTTTGTTTTTGTAAACTTAACTAGTTTGTTCATTGCATGTTGAAATCCTTTCTCTCTTTTTTTGGTTTTTTACTTCTTTTTTTTTGATCTTCAAGAGATTGACTTTAGTAAAGAGGTACTTTTGTTTTGAGCTTTTTTTTAAAAGAATTACTGTGATTAGACTTTTATGCTTACTACTTCTATCACTCTCAATTAGTTTTAATTTTTTTTACTTTTTTTGATGGCAAGTTTTTTTTTTTTTTTACTTATTCTTTCTTTAGTACTTTTTGATGTGCTGCTGTCAGATAGTGGAGTTGTGTACTGAACGAGTTTGTGTCTGATAAAACAATCTAGCCAGTGGTGAAATTCCACCTCCAGTGCTTTGTGACTCTAAAGATATGTCAAAAAGGGTTTCATTTAAGAGTAAAGAGGGACATACTGACAAACAATTTTTTTTAGGACGGGTGTAGATGTAAGCCCAAGCACCCCGAATCGTACCTAAAAAGCAGCTTCTTAATGTTATACTAAAAATATGTTGATGCCAGTGTGGAATGTTTTCTTCAAGTCCTATCTTTAGATCATTTCTAGCGAAATCAGAATGATTATGGAGCTACCTTCTGTTCAGTCCTGTCTAAAATGAACATTCTTATCAGCAGCGGTTTGTGCAACCTAAGGTGAAACTAACCTGTTGTTACGAATGACTGACTACTGTGGCTTAAAAAGTGATGCCTGGACCCAAAATGTTTTTTCAGTGACAGCTGGACTAGTATGTCGTTACAAGGCTGCCCATTTTTAAATACGGCTGAGTATAAACCTGTGTTAAGTTAACATGGAGGACTGATTAACATAGTATGTGTTTTTGAATTGCCATTAGCTGGAACTGATCCAAAAGCACCGTATTTTTAGAACAGTGGTTCAGCTGAATCAAGCACGTATATAAGAACTTTCGAGATCAGTTTTCTTTACAACTAGATCTGAACTAGGGGGTGGACTTATTGTTTTTTGACTGTACTGTGAACAGGTTAACTGACATCCATGTTTTGCAGAGGGCTGAACAAGCCCTGTTGTAACTGGGAGTCTGAACAAACTATTTTTTGGAATGAGGACTGCTAACAACGTGGATTTAAATAGGCATGACTAACGTAACAGTGGACTTATTTAAACTGGGTTTTAACAGGACATGACAGAACACTTTTTGCAGGGTGAAGAACTTTATACTGAGGTGCCGACAGGTTTTTAAACGTGAGAGTGAACTAGGGTTAACGACACTGGATTGTTGTACATGAGGACTGACCAACCATGGTGTTTGAGAGTGAAGGCTGACAGACAACTGGATTGTGAAGGACGAGCTTTTTTTTAAGGGCGCTGAAGACGGGATTAAACTGAGCCGAGGATACTGAGGTGAACATGGTTTTACTGAACTGCACAGTTTTAACGGAGAACGCGACACGGGATTTATACGAGACTGCAACGTTGTTTATAACGAGGCGACGACGTTATAACGAGCAGACGTGTTTTAATAACTGGAGGACTGACAGTGATTTTTATCATAGTGGTCACTAGGACCCTAGCAACCCTCCAAATAGAATTGGTTTGAGCAGTTTCTGCTACAAGCAGTACCTATCACATGGCTGATTCCACCTGGGACACAGATAAGATTTCGTAGCACTGACCTTACTACCACAGTCTCTGACAACAATTTCACATTGCAACTAGTGTGAGTTACAATTAGGACAGACGGACGTCTGTCCCGCTGTCTCCAGAGACTCACAACGGCCACGCCTCCCCCCAAACACACCCGAGCTTATCCTCTAGAGCCAATGAGGGCCATAAAACATGTGCAGGGGGAGGAGTTCTCGCTAGCATTCATTCTGCCTAGTGTGTTATTTAAGGGCGCTTTCCTGGTTCCCCCTCGGCTAGTTTAAACGTGACAGTGACAGTACGGAGCGAAAAGTTTTTTTAAACGGACTCGTAATAAAAATCGCGACTTTCAACCGGACAGACCTGCATTTATGCACCGTTTTACGGACTGTCCGTGAATTTACGTGCGCCACAAGAAAAAAATGTTGGCAACCCTGCTTATCAGTGATCCTGTAATGTAAATATACAACCAGAGCTCCTTATATACCACCCCTCCAGCCTGCAGGATGTTCAGTAGTAATAAGAGAACAAGACAGCCCCTGCTCCCTCTATGAAAGGAAGAGATGAGACAATGAAAGGAGAATAGAATGTGTGTGTGTGTGCTCATGGTCGAGGACTGATGTGTTTTGGTTTGATCCCTTAAAAACAGTCTGTGTTGGAGAGGTGTGATCCCTTGTACAGTGTGATCTCCTGATTATCCTACAATACAAGGTCCTGTTGGTAGAACCTGTTTACCACCTGCTGTAATGACAAAGTTACCACACCTCCTTGTTGATCAAACTCGAACATTACCAGATAAGTGTACACCCGAACGGCAAGGACAAACAATACACAGGCCTGGTCCAATATTTAGTGTGTGCACCATAGGCAGGACTACTTCCAATTGCAAATGGTGATTTGGTGCGTTGTAGTGGGGCTCAGCCTAAGGGATGCCCATGTATAAGCAATATGGATAGTTTTTACTGTACAAAGTATTTTGTATAAACTAATCATAACCCCCCATGCAAGTGCTTCTTTTCTTCCCCAGTGGTGGGAATAACTTATAATACCCCTTGTTTATAGTCAAGCTCCTCCAATTATCATTTATTTTCTTCTCTGTACCCTCTCTAGTTCCAAGATGTCCTTTTATTAACAAAAAAAAAAAACTGCACTGTATTCAAACCTTGGCCTTAAAAATAAATAAAATTATATAAAACAAGAATAAAGGGCGCTACTGGAGCTTTCCGAGCTTCTTCCATGCCTACCCGTAATTATTTTGAACGCCAACTCAATGCGATATATTAATTATAAAATGTTAAAAATTTAAATAAATATACAATAATAATAATAACAAAAAGACATTAAAATTTCAATACAATTGCTGCTATATATGTGGAGTGTCCATAATTCGTATTTATCATCACCCTTTTCTAAAATCAAATTAAAAATAACAATTCTGATATTCTATTACAAAATAAATATAAAAAATAAATAACTTAAAAATTAGTATCATTTAATCTACAAATAAAAATAAATAAAAAAAATAAAAACAATTAAACTTTAAAACAAAAACCAAAAAACAAAAAAAAATCAAAAAATAAAAAATTATATAATTATCCTCTTCAATTCCTCTCCTACACTCACCCTACTTCTCTTCCCCTTTACTGCATATATACTCTCCCCTCTACCCCTCCTTCCTCTCCTCTGCTCTTCCCCTCCGTTCCTCTTCCCCCCCCCCCCCTCCCCATCCCCCCCCTCCCCCTCTCTCCCCCTATGTCCCTCCCTCCCCTCTCCCTCTCCTCGCCCTTCCTCCCTCGCTCCTTCTCCCTTTCCCCCCCCCCCCTCCCCCTTCCCTTCCTCCCCCTCCTCTTTCCCCCGCCTATCCTCCCTCTCGCCCCCTCCCACTCCCTCCTCCTCTCCCCCCTTCTCCTCTTTCCCCACTCCCCCCTTCCTCCCTCCCCCTCTCATCCCCCTTTCCTCCCTCCATCCTCTCCCCCCTCCCACCCTCCTCCCCTTACTTCCTCATCCCTCCCCCCCCTCCCCCCCTTCTGCGACCCTTCTCTCCTCCTCTCTCTGCCCCTCCCTTCCTTCCTTTCCTCCCACTCCCCTCCCAACTCCTACGCCCCTCTCCTCCCCCATTTCCCTCTCTCCCCTCTACCCCTCCCCCCTCCCCCTCCCTCCTCTACTCCCTCACTCCCCCTCTTCCCCCCCCACCCCTCGTTCTCTCCCCCTCCCCGCCTCCTTCTTCTCCCCTTCCTTCTTCCACCACCCTGCCCCCCCTCCCCCTCCTTCTCCCCTCTTCTCTCTCCGCCTCCTCTTGGTGCCTCCCTTCCCCCTCCTTCTCTCTCCCTTCCCTCCCCCCCTGCTTCCCCCCCTCCCCCCCTCCCTCCTTCCATCCCCCCCTCCTCTGGGGGGCGGGGCGGTCTCCCTTCCCACCCCCCCCCCTCCGCTCTTCCCACTCTCCTCCTCCCCCCCCGTCTCCCCCCCTCCTCAACTCTCCCCTCTTCCCTCCCCCCCTTCCTCCCCCCCCCTTCCCTGCTTGCCCCTCCGCCCCCCTCCCTGCTTCGTCTTCCCCCTGTCCCTCCTCCCTACCCCCCTCCCCCCCCTCCTCCCCTTCCCCCTGCCTCCCTCCTTTTAAAAAAAAAACACCTCCCCCTATCCTACCCTCTGATTATCCATCCGGCCTTACTCCCTTGATTCTATACTCCTCTTTATGGCCACCTGGCACTGTTTGCTGCTATTATAGAACGTTGATCCTTTTCCATCAGAGTTGCACTAAATAAGCAAGCTTATTTATAGTAGGACAAAAATGTTAAAACTCCAAATGCATCACCTTCCGCAATAACATTGAATCTTACTCTACCATGGATTTGTTCCATCAGTGGGCAGTGGACGGTTTGGCGCACAATTTCAATAATCAAAATTCCATACATTTTACCAAAAACCACAGTTTTGACTCAAATTTCAGCAGATTGCAAAAATTAATTACTGGACTATAGAGGGACAAAACTCATGAGAAATGTTTATGCATGTTTGTGATCATCTATAAAATCAATGGAAATAATTTCAAAAAATGTTAACTTAATAGATGCACGATGCTTAACTTATGCATGTGATTATTATTTTCAGTTGCGACAAGAAAAGGACAGAAAAGAGAAAGAACCCCAAAGCTTTCAGGAAGCAGCGCCCATGACAATTCTCTGAATTTTGTACTATAGTTTTGACAAATTTCTTCCATTATTCTTTTTATTTATAGAACTATACATTAGAATGTGTATAAATATGTAAAAAATGTTATACATGTAACTGAAAGGATAACTATCGTGTGTATTACCGTAAGTTTTTATAAATACATTTAACATGAAAAGTACTTGGGGACAGGGATATGCCTGGAAATTCCTACCTTCCAATATTGTTTCTTTGAGGAGCAACAGCCCAAAGAAAACAGATTCTGCCAGTCTTCCTCTGGCTTCAGCGCAATTTTTATAAGAACTAGTCCAACATTAACCTGGCAATGAAATTGTTAGAGCTTGGTCCACTACTGCGCTCTGTTCCCGCTGGCTGTTCGCATTGCCAGTGCAATGCTACTGGGTAGGTCCCACTGTGTGCGCGCGGTCCGTCTATTGGTTCGCATGTGTGCACCACATTTTCGTGCATATCGCATGCGTTCCAATAACATTTTTGGCCCGGAACGCAGCGCACCGGAGTATCACGCACAGAAGTGCATTGAAAAATCCTGTATGCGCGGCTGTGCGTGATAGTGGGGACCTAGCCCTAGTGCTGTAGCTCCTTAACTAATGATATTGTGAGGTAGGAAAATTAATCCAACTCCCTGTCCCAGGTACTTTCCATTTTATAAAGTAAATTTTAAGTAAGTGTCACGAACGCCAGTTCTGCTGGGCACGTGATCTGACTAATTAATCGGTATTCGCTGCCACCACTTTAAGTTTACGGCCTTAAAGACGCCCCAAAACCCACTCTTGACTCTTACTGACTATGCAAACCCCTGTCCTGGCAGCTAAATGGTTAACACTACACCATTCACTCAGCAACTAACTGCGTTAATTAGCATCAGTCCTTCACAAGCAGTCACAGAGTTAATTAGCATTTACACTGCACACTCCATTCAAACACATATAAACTTATCAGAGGCTTACGTCTTTTGAGCATCAAACGAAAAACTTATTACATTTTAGATTTAATATTCCAAAAGGTGGACAGTGCATAATACAAAAATAAAATAGAAATGGTGTTAAATAAAATGACATACAATAACGTACAAACAGTTATATAAAATAAAAAGATAAAAATATTCACAGAGACCCACTCACTAGAAGAAGTCCTGTGTCCTGGGGGCAGGATGAAACATTGGGTCCATACACACGTTTTAGCAGTCCCCAAAGTATGAACAGCATTATTGGGCTACAAGGCTTTTAACTATTTGATTGAACTACCCCTCCTCATGAGGTGGGAGTGTCAGGAATGTCCAAATTACGACTAGCAAAAGCATTCATCCCCCTCAGTTAGGCAGATTCATATAAATGTAGATATGTACATTGTACTGGATATTGACTCACATTTCCTCTCCTGTATAATTATCAATCCTCCAATACGAACATGACTGTGTGTATCCATATTTCCCAAGATATTAATACTCGCTTGGCAAGGGAAAGGGCTCCATTTGGGTGTCATATTGAAGGGCCTTCTGTTCCATTCCTGAAATTAATATTGGTTTCTATCTTACATATTCCATACCGAAATACATTTATTTACATGTATAACTGTCTTAAATGACCTTTAGTCCCCACCAGACCCCTAGCTGTAGAGAATTCCAGATGCACGGTTCGGCTCCACATTGTCTAGAAAAGGAGACCTGGTTCCATGCTTCACTAATCGTAATATAAACAATAGGACTGTTCCAGGGTGGAAAGGTATTTTTATTGGTCCTAAGAACTATACCAATAGTTAACCCATTCTTACCAAGTCACTACACACTTTCCTGACATTATAGTATTCCTTGAAATATATCTCTGTATTAGAGTGAATTATACTTTTCTGTCTGAAGCAAAATAAACAAACTGACCATTTATTTACAACAGCATTTGTGGTATCAGCAAAGATTAGAACATTATCTTCCCATAGACATTCCTATCAGCCCTAGTTCTAATAAACATCTTAAGACCTCTTTTTTCAAAAATTGTTTTAACACGACATACTAATTTAGAGAACCGCATTTACTTAACTCTATACATTTTCTGAAAATTGAGTACCTATACTCGAGTTAACAAAAGCCGACGGTACCCATTTTTACCCAAGTTAACAAAAGTAAAAACATGATTGACTCGAGTATAAGCCGAGGGTGAAATTATGACACTACTGCCTTTTTAATACTGTACTTATTTGCCCTTTAAATGGACAGCAGTAGTCCCATACAGTAATAGCCAAATCCAGTATGGCTATTACTGAGTGGGAACTCTGCTTTGTCTATAAAAAAGCCTCATTGTCCTTAGCACTCCAGATGTTTTGGAAACTAAACACTCACTGCATGCTTTAGTAGCTGGGAGTTGTAATTTCCAAACACTGCAGTGCCAAGGATGAGGCTTTTTTTATGGACAGCAGCCCCCAGGAAAGGCTCCCAAGTTCAGTGAGGTAAGTAAGAGGTAAGTAAAGAGGTAAGTACTCACTCGGGTCACAGTAAATAATTGTGAATTCTTTCCTCCCAATCGGCTGCCGATCTCTATGTACAAGATAACTACATTAGAAGCAAGTGTTCTGCTCTGGCACTCGCGTGATCTGCAGGATGACGTCCATTACGCAACGCCTGTCTCATGCCTGGCGCCGAGTAGTGACATCACTACTCGGCGCCGGGCAGTGAGAAGGTGCCGCGTATGGACGTCATCCTGCAGATCAGCGCTGAGTGCCAGGCGGAAACACTCTTCTAATTTAAGTTATCTTGTACATAGCGATCGGCAGCCGGAGAATTCACAGTTATTTACTGTGACCCGAGTATAAGCCGAGGTCGGGATTTCAGGCTAATTTTAAAGCCTGAAAACCTCGGCTTTACTCGAGTATATACGGTACGGTAAATTTGTAAAATTTTTATCCATTTGCATAATTATATTATCATCTAGAAATGACCTCAAAAACAAATTTATTTTGAAAATGTATACATTTTACAAAACCAATACAAATATGCATATTTATATACAAAATTGCATAGTTAAATTACAATTATTGCAGTTTTATTGTGGGTGGTCAACATTTTCCCAGTAATTGGTTGGTTTGATATGGCAACATCAACATAGCATAAACTAAAAATTGTGACAATTGAGAACCTAGATGTCAATAAACATTTATAAATTATTAACTCAAAAATTCTACTGGCAGATTTTGCTAACTCTTAAGTTGTTATCCCACCATTTACCCCCTTATATTCACCAATGCGTATATCTGCAAAAAATTAATGTAGGTCCATATACATACTTCCGACATTATTATTTGGAGTATATGGTATGTTGGGTGACTTACTATATAATTATTGATTGCTTTAATAAGGGCATGTCACCCTCAAAATATTTTTTATATGTTGTATTGCTCCCTATCCCACCCCCAACCACTATGTTTATTGATAAAAAAAAAAAAACAACTATCCTAACTTTACTTAAATGCCTTAATTCCCCCGGCACTGTAATCTCAGCCCTCTGCTTGCTGGAACTGCAAGAAGGGTGCCGGACCGGCAGCTGCTTTCGTGATTGGTCAGAGGCAATCCCACTGGCTGCCAGCATTACAGACACAGGGAATGAAGAATAGTAAGTAATATTCGGATTGTTTTTTGTTACAAATAAACATAGCACACTGGCTAATGAACTAGAGGGCTGACTAACACAGCTAATGAACTGGAGGGTGACTAATACTGGGTAATAACGGAGGGTTGACTACACAGGCTAATAAATGGAGGGCTGACAACACGGCTAATGAACTGGAGGGCTGACTACACTGGCAAATGAATTGTTGGGCTGACTAACTGGCTATGAAACTGGAGGCTAACACTGCCATGAACTGGAGGGCTGTCTAACACTGCCTAATGAACTGGAGGGTCTGACTAACACCAGGTGATGAACTGGAGGGCTGACTTATACTGGCTAATGAACTAGAGGGCTGTCTAACACTGGGTAATAAAACGGAGGGCTGACTTATACTGGCTAATGAACTGGAGGGCTGTCTAACACTTGCCTAATGAACTGGAGGGCTGACTAACAACCAGGCGATGAACTGGAGGGCTGACTATACTGGCTAATGAACTAGAGGGCTGTCTAAACACTGGGTAATAAACTGGAGGGCTGACTACACAGGCTAATGAATTGGAGGGCTGACACTGGCTAATGAATTGGAGGCTGACTGCACTGGTCTAATGAACTGGGGGCTGTCTAACTGCCTAATGAACTGGAGGGCTGACTAACTCCAGCTAATGAATGGAGGGTTGTCTAACTGCCTAATGAACTGGAGGGCTGACTACTCCAGCTAATAAGAACTGGAGGG
Organism: Hymenochirus boettgeri; assembly: GCA_019447015.1. Taxonomy (NCBI): domain Eukaryota; kingdom Metazoa; phylum Chordata; class Amphibia; order Anura; family Pipidae; genus Hymenochirus; species Hymenochirus boettgeri. The sequence goes on along the minus strand of CM033474.1, from coordinate 70,143,367 downwards.
CTGTCTAACACTGCCTAATGAACTGGAGGGCTGACTAACATGGCTAATGAACTGGAGGGCTGTCTAACACTGGGTAATAAACTGGAGGGCTGACTACACAGGCTAATGAATTGGAGGGCTGTCTAACACTGGGTAATAACCTGGAGGGCTGCCTACACAGCCTAATGAATTGGAGAGCAGACTCCACTGGCTAATTAACTAGAGCCCCCCACCACCACTCATTTCACCAGACTGTCACTGTTTAACATGTAACTATGTGCTGCTTTTCTAGTTAATATTAAACAGTTCAGTATCTCCAACCCACATACCTGACATCACCTTACGTACTGAAGGCCTCAGCAGTAGTGAAGTTTCTTCCTGTGCTGGGCTCCACAAAGAGTACTACTGGCTGACCGTGTCAGGTATAAATAAAGTTTTCTTTTAAAAAAAAATGGAACTTCAGATTTTTTTTTAAAACAAACTTTATTTAAACCTGACACTGCCGGTTGAGACAATGCGCAGAGAAAAGGGGACTTAGCCACAAATCGGGGACACTCACAGTTGGGAGGTATGCATATATCTAGATGTAAAAGCTCCCAGCCTGTTTTCAGCTGGGTTTGTTATCAACAGCTGTAATGTACTTAGTATGTTATACAGGATGCCATTGTGGATAGAAATATGGAGAGCTATGAACTCTTGTAGTGCCAGGGTCAGGCTTTCCAGATCACCTGCTGATTGTAGGACGCTCTTAATAAATGCGAGTAGCAGGGCTGCATGATTGCATTAAAACTGCATACTGCTGAGTCAGCCTTGCTGCATGTGATTTTAATAGGTGTCCTCTGATTTTCACTGATCTGGAAAACCCTAGCCAGGGTAGATTTGCAGAGATCCTTGGTAAAAGCGTAATGCTGGAGTGACTGGAAAGGCAGGGGTTAAAATTCTGACCACCTTCAGAGGTCAGAGCCAGCAAAATAACAATTCCCATAGCACACAGTACAAACTTCAATCTGGACCTGCACCTATGCATGAGACCAGAGCAAGTGTCTGCATGGGAACAGATGATGTGATTTCATTGGTCTTTGTAAACCCTTCTGGCCATATTGATCTATGGGATGTGGATGACTCTAGTGATAATAATAATAATCTACCACTGATGAGGTTCAGCTATTACTACAGTAGGTATGTGGACCTCCAGATGATTGACATTTAAAACTCCCAACATTGTACAACAGCAGAGTGCAGACAGGGAATGCTGGGAGTTGTAGTTTCCAAAATATAGCATACATATCTACACCCATATAAAGATGTGGATTTTTCACTACAGCTCCACCTGTTGCTTTCCCATAATCCTCTGTTATGGTACCTGCTCATTCTAACCTTTACTGTCTCCCATAATGCAAGTTTGTACAGTGGGTGATTAAAATGTATATTCTGCAGGACATTAGAGGCCCATGGGTAGGTAGTAGGAGACAGTAGAGGCCCATGGTTAGGTAGTTGGGGACAGTAAGGATATATTATATAAAGTGTACATTGACAGTATACCAGGGATCTCCTACCGGTGGGCCTAAATTTGCTTGAAAAATGGATGACTAGTGAAATGTCTTCAAGTACTAAACTTTAAGTCCAGTTGATCTAACACAATAGATATACCATGACCTGGATGAATGAGAATCTTCACAAGCATATTGCAAATCATTTTGGGGAGAAAACCCTTAAACTTGTACTGACAATATGAAGACAGCAAGGAAATTGGCAGACTACAAAAACCACCTGCAATTTAACCTCCGATGCAGACAATAAAGGCTAGTACCATGCAGCATTCGTCTGGTTTCCATAGTTATAATTTGCTGTATGGTCAGGGTTTGGTTAGATTGCTTTGTGGTCAGTTGTTTGGTTAGATTACTATGTGGTCAGTGTTGGTTAGATTGCTATGTGGTCAGGGTTTGGTTAGATTGCTGTGTGGTCAGGGTTAGGTTAGATTGTTATGTGGTCAGGGTTTGGTTTGATTGCTATTGGCACTCATGTTTGGTTAGTTTGCTGTGTGGTCATGGTTGGTTAGATTGCTGTGTTTGTGGTTAGATTGTCTGTGTGGTTTAGTGTTTGGATAGATTGCGGTTTGGTTAGATTGCTGTGTGGCTAGTGTTTGGTTAAATTGCTGTGTGGCTAGTGTTTGGTTAAATTGCTGTGTGGTTAGGGTTTGGTTAGATTGCTGTGTGGTTAGTGTTTGGTTAGATTGGTGTGGTCAGGGTTCGGTTAGATTGCCGTGTGGTCAGGATTTGATTAGATTGCCGTGTGGTTAGTGTTTGGTTAGATTTCCATGTGGTAAGTGTTTGGTTAGATAGCTATGTGGTCAGGATTTGGTTAGATTGCTGTGTGGTTAGTGTTTGGTTAGATTGCTGTGTGTTTAGTGTTTGGTTAGATTGCTGTGTGTTTAGTGTTTGTTTAGATTGCTGTGTTGCAATCTAACCAAACACTAACCACACGGCAATCTAACCAAACACTAAACACACAGCAATCTAACCAAACACTAAACGAGACACCAGAACGTCGATGACATCACAGTTACATTACTAGAGTGCCACAGATGAGTGATGTCATCAGCCCCTGAAAAGGTAGAGCGAACGGCGATTAAGTATAAATGCTATTCAGAAACACTCCAGTATTGGCAGTTTGGGGTGGTGTTCCGACAACGGGTTCAGTTCAGTGTCAATGCTGGGCCGAACCCTCCAGGGTCCAGGGGGTTACAAGGAAACAGTGTTGGTCAGCCGCCTCGCCGTTCAATTCATTATGTTTCAGACCACATCCAGATTCATTTTATTGTTGTTCGACCTCCATTTCATTAGTGTTAGTCTTCCCCCAGTTCATTACTGTTAGTCCCAGCAGGCCCTACCAGTTCCATTAATGTTGTCAGCCCGCCGTACAATTACCCACAGTGTTTGCCCAGCCTCCAGTTCATTAATGTGTTTTCAGCCCTCCAGTTCATTTTTAAGTGTTGTAGAGCCTGCAGTTCAGGTTAAAAATGGCTGCCAGCCCGTCCGTATATTACCCAGTGTTATCCCTCCATTTCATTAGTGTTAGTCATCCCTCCAGTTCAGTTATTGTTTGCAGCTAATCCAGGTTTATTACACAAGTGGCTATATTGGTCCTCGAGTTGATATTACAGAGGTGTTATTAAAAATGTCGGAGAAAATGCTCCAGTTTATTAAACAGTGTTTTGTCATCCCGGCCGTTACATGAGAAAAGGAAATTGGTTAGTCAACCTCTATTTCGAATTAACCAGTGTCCTTCGTTCAATATAGCCAGAGCCTTCGATGGGGTTGTATTAGGCTGTTGGGATTTAAAAATTAGGTGGAGTGTGCAGTGATTTGTACAAACCGAGCAAATCATCCATATGTAGAGGACTATTCGGACAGGGGGCAGCCAATGAAATAAAAAAAATGGGAAATATGGTTTCTTTAAAAGGGCACATATAATACTGATAATAAAACAACTATATTAACTCCCTTTGCTGCAGAGAGAGTCTGACAACCAGGGGAGCTGAAAAACTCCGAATTCACTGACAGAAGGGTAGGGAGAAAGGTAAGCACAGAGTAAGCATGATTTACTTTTGCATGGGGCCAAAGTATTTTTTTTTTTACTATAGATGCCCTTTAAAAATGGGTGTAGCCAGACAAGTGGGTGAAACCCTTAGAAAAGTGCATGGGCTTTATAAAAAGTGGGAATGTCCAAAAAAATGGGATCCTTGCAATCTTGTCCCCGAATTAACCATTTCTAAATGAATTGGTGTGGAGAATATTTCTTAAGCATTGCTTTTGTGGGCAGACAATGGCAATACTATGGAATAATTTACAGAACACGAGGGTTAAAGGGCAAAGATGTTAAGGATTACAGACGCCATATTTTAGAAAAAAACACTTCACTATATTCTTAGAGTCCATTTATTAGTTCTCGTACAAAAGAGGTTATGACATGGTACAATTTAGTAACAGCAGAATTTTTTTCTTTTCTTTAGACCATAATACAGATGCAATATCCAGCAATAAGCAAAACTGAGGAATGACATGGCCTGTCTTTAAAGACGTTACCAAGAGAAGGTAATACTTAAACTACAACATTACATATATTGTTTTTGCGATAAATATATAAACAGAATTCGCGTCTTGGTCCAAGACTAATAACTGCAGAAAGTTTTGTTAAAATATAATCTGTGTATACTAACTCCAAATGTATAGAGTACCTCTTATGAATACCTACTCAGACAAGAGTTGACAAAACCGTTTTAAATCTGTAAAATGTTGGAAAAACAAACTTTAATATCTTGCGATGCATTTACATAAAGAACTGTAATAGAACCCCCGCTAAACCTCCCAAAGTTAACACCGTCTGCGGGCTTGTTAAGTATACTTACCGCCCTGTTCCCACGGCTCTCTGCTTGCTGCTGTTCGTGTCCTTTTCCCCGTTTTCTCTCCGGAAGCCAAGAGTGGGGCCAACCGCAGCAGCACCCCTGTAATTGTAATTGATAGACGATTGCTTGCTTGCAAATAATTAAAGGGTATCTCCACTGAGTAAAAAGCATTTTTTGGGGGGGGGGGGGTTATGTAAGTACACCATCCCCAACCCTCCCCCTACCTTTTTTCCCCCCAAATTCGCCTTTCCGTTTGATTGCAGCAGCATGGGAAAAGTTTTTTCAGTGTTCCTGGGGGTGGTGTCTTTCCCCCTCTACTGAGAGTGCTGTCACTCTCAATTTGCCATCAATCATGGTAGCATACACACCCACATTGCGCTCAGTAAAGAAATCCTTGTCCCCCTCCTGCCTCTCTTAATTTCATTTTTACAGCTGATCATGCAGCGAGAGACATTGAGAAAAGTTAAACACTCTTCCCACACTACTGTAGTAGGGGAACTTTGTGTTTTTAATAAAGAGTTTTTTTGGTGCTACTCGCGAGAGGGTGGTTGAAAAATTGATCAATGCTGATTTCAATAGGGGATGCTTGGAATATGAGGCAATCTGGTAATGGGATGGAGTGGGAGAGAGAACAAGAATAGTACTGAATAGCAAGCTTCTGGTGATGGTCAATGTTGATTATTCCTCATTAATCAGTGAACTCAGTACTTGAAATGTGTGTGTGTGTGTGTTGTGTGTGAATCGACACACATCAGATCACACAGAAGCAGTCCGACTGATCCTCCTCCACGTTCTGCTGCATGCAGCTCAAGAAACGCGCGTCGACATTTCCATGCAGGCATCTCACTGACATTGGGCGGACCGCAGCCATCCACAGCGTTCTTGGGGAAACTCATTGGATTTCTTCTAAACTACTGCTAAAGACACAGATACTGCAGGTAACATTTCCACCTTACACAATCTAATCTACTATCATTACAAACCGGTGACTTATCAGTGGAGATAACCTTTAAAGGATAGTTTACTCGAGAACTATTCTGAACTTTTCTTTACTGCTGTCATTGAGAAAGGTACTATGTCCTTTACTCCCATTACTTCATTAATTTAGGAAGTACCATGAATGAAGTTCAAGTAAATTTACTTGCAACATGTATCCACTACAGGCCGCACTGACCGGTCCCGACCAACTTGTGGGTTTAACTTTCGATAGCGCACTGACCAAATCATCCATATATTTTATTATATATAGATCAATATTGAACAACATATATATTTTCTACTTCCCCATGTTCACATCCAGTTAGCCAATCAATTATTTTGTATCTCCACCCCAAATCGAAACACAAACCCCTCTTAAACTTATACTTTTATATCTTTAAATCGTTGGCCAGAAATGTAGTACTTACTAACCCTCGCTCCCTCAGACTCTGCACTCTTTCTGTTTATTCCGGAATGGAAGAGCAGAGGAGGCGGACAGTCAGCCACTTCTGTGTTGTGCTTGAAAAATCTGCCATCATGGATGTGGCTGCTGGCTTCAGAGGACCAAACTTCGATTTTAAAAGATGTCAGTGTTAGGAGTGGGGGTTTGTCCCCTAAAGTGTGGATGCATATTTTTTCCTTTTAAACAACATTATGGCAGCGCCGAGGCTCCAGAGGAAGGAGGGGGAGAGAGCTTCAAAGCGCTACCAACTCCTCCAGGGACATGGAAGATGACAGATACTGGAGAGAGACTCTACTCAGTTTCATGGACTTTTACAGCAGACACACCATAAGGGGCAAAATTTTTTATTTTGGGGGTTGGCATGCCTCTCTAAGGCGGGTACACACAAGCAGATTTGTTCAGCCCAACCAACTGATATTTTCCATGCATCGGTTCAGTCTGGGGCCGAAAATTCAATTAGTTGAAACGGCTGATAGGTCAGTATGGGACCTACAAGCAAGCAAGACGGAAAATTTCCATTAAACGGTCCCCCTCTACGCAGAGGAAGTCTAGACATATATGGGTGGCATTGATCATTCCTGTATCAAGAATATATGGAACAATCATTCCTTAATAATATATATATATATATATATATAGGTACAGTAAGTAACTGTATACTGGTGTATACTCAGGGTTTATGTTAATACAATTCCTCTATGCCAACTGTCATCACAAGGGCGACATAGATCCACTTTTGAACAAAAAAAAAATGCTGCTTCTCACTCCATAGCTCAATTTCAAATGTAGTCAATCTAATATGTAAAGTCTATGGGCTCCAGAAAATAAACTAGCAGACAGCACAAGCAGGCAGAAGGGGGGGGTGCCAGCCCCAGACCCCCCCCCCCCCCCCACATGCCCCTAGTAATGTGACAATATTTTTAGAGTCTGTTACCTATTTCTGTTTAGATATACATTTCCTAGCTGTCATCCCAAATGCATATTTACATATCTATTTTTTTTTACTTTTCTGTGGTTATTTTTTGCTTTTTAAACTAACCATTTGTTATTTGCAATGTAAATTCCTTTTCCCTCTGCTTTTTTTAGGTCCTTTCTTACTTCTTTTTTTCAAGTCTTAAAGATTGACTCTTGATAAAGGATACTTTTGTTTCCTACTTTTTAAATTACTGTTATTAGGACTTTTTGCTTTACTACTTTTACACACTACCTCATTAAGCTTCTATTTTTTACTTAAAGTTTTGTGAATTTTTTTTTTTTTACTATCTTTTAGTTACTTCTTTGATGTTGCTGTGTTACACGTGTGAAGTTGTTATTGAGAGCTTCTGTAGTCGATCAAAACAAATCCTAGCATGGCTGGTAATCCCACCTCCCAATGCTGGTCTCTTGACTCCAGAAGATATTAAACAAGAGTTTCCAGTTAAAGACAAGAGGGCTATTCTGGACAAACAGATTTTTTTTCAGGACTGGAGGTGGCTATATCGAAGCCAAGCACCACCGTTATCAGCTACCTAAGAAAAGCTCGTTAAGTTCATACTAAAAAAATATGTTTTGATTGCACGTGTGAATTATTTCTTCAATGTCCTATTCGTTTTGCTCATTCTAGCAGAATATGCAAGATGATTTCAGCTCCCTTCTGATTCAGTTGCCTGATTAACAAACGAACAGGTTGCTTATAGCAGCTGGTTTGGCCAACTGAATTAAACTATGTTTTAAATGACTGACACTGACTGGCAAATACTAGTGATCCTGACCCTAAAATGTTTTAGTGACAGGGTGGAAGTAGCGTTACACCTGTCTTTTTAACATTACAGGCTAGAGTAAAACGCTGGTAACAGACTATGGAGCTGAATAAATTATGTGGTTTTTGAATGCTATGCTGGAACTGTAATTCTTTAATGTCCCTATTTTTGAACAGTGTGCTGAAACAAGACAGTATCATAGAACTCGAGTTTGAAGTATACAGTTTTCTTCTACACAGGAAGTCTGAACCTAGGCGGGTGATATTCTGTTTGTTTAAGCATGCTGTTGAACAGGTAGGACTAACATACTGTTTTGCAGATAGGGCTGACAAGACCCTGGTTAGTAACTGGGAGTTACTGAACTAAACTATTTTTTGTAATGAAGTGATGCTACACATGATTTAAATAAGGTGACAAAGCGGTTTAAAACAGGTGGATTGATTTAATGGTTGTTTAAGGAGCATGACAGCACTTTTAACAGGTGAGACGTTTGTTACTGGAGGTGACCGATACCAGTTTTTAAACAGGTGAGAGGAAGACTTGTTAACACGACACGTGGATTGTTAACTGAAGGACTGACCAGACATGGTTATTGAAGAGTGAAGGGCTGACAGACAACTGGATTTGAGGAACACAGATTTTTTAATGGCGGCTGAAAAGAAGTGGATTTTACTAGATGACCGAGGAACTAGCTGATGGTTTTAATGACGACTGCCAACAGGTTAACGGAACGCAGGACACGTGATTATCTGGAGGTGCCAAATTTTTATAACAGGACGGACTTTAACGAACAGACAGTGCTTTTTAATAACTGGGAGGACTGACAGTGGATTTTTATCAATAGTGGTCCTTAGGACCCCTAGCAATTCCCTCCAAATAGAATGGTTTGAGCAGTTCTCTGACAGGCAGAACCTATCACATGCTGATTCCACCTGGGACAACGATAAGATTTCTAGCACTGACCTTACTACCCAGTCTCTGACAGACAAAACTTTCACATTCAACTAGTGTGAGTTACAATTAGGACAGACGGATCGTCTGTCCCGCCTGTCTCCACGAGACTCAAAACGGCCACGCCTCCCCCAAACACCCCGAGCTTTCCTCAGGCCAATGAGGGCCATAAAACATGTGCAGGGGGAGTGAGTTCTCGGCTAGCATTCATTCTGCCAGTGTTATTTAAGGGCGCTTCCTTGTTCCCCTCGGCTAGTTTAAAGTGACAGTGACAGTACGAGGTAAAAGTTTTTTAACGACCGTAATATAAAATCGCGACTTTTCACCGGACAGACCTGCATTTTATGCACCATTTTTACGGACTGTCGTGAATTTACGGCGTGCGTCACAGAAAATTGTTCAACCCTGCTTATCAGTGATCCTGTAATGAAATCTACACCAAGCTCCTTATATACCACCTCCAGCCTGCAGGGGATGTCAGTAGTAATAGAGAACAAGACAGCCCCTGCTCCCTCTATGACAAGGAAGAGAGTGAGACAACTGAAAGGAAATAGAATGTGTGTGGTGTGCTCATGTCGAGGACTGATGTGTTTTGGTTTGATCCCTTAAACATCCTGTGTATGGAGAGGTGTATCCCTTGTACAGTGTGATCTCCTATTAATCCTACAATACAAGGTCCTGTGTGGTAGGAACCTGTTACACCTGCTTGAAGACAAGTTACACCCCTCCTTGTTGGATACAAACTCGACATTACCAGATAAGGGTAAACCAACTGGCAGGACCAACAATACACAGGCCTGGTCAATATTTAGTGTGGTGCACCATAGGCAGGACTACTTCCAATTGCAAATGCGTGATTTGGTGCGTTGAGTGGGGCCGTCAGCCTAAGGGATGCCCATGTGTAAGGCAATATGGATAGTTTTTACTGTACAAAGTATTTTGATAAACTAATCATAACCCCCCATGCAAGTGCTTCTTTCTTCCCCAGTGGTGGGAATAACTTATAATACCCCTGTGTTTATAGTCAGCTCCTCCAATTAATCATTTATTTTACTTCATCTGTACCCTCTCTAGTTCCAAGTGGATCCTTTTATAAAAAAAAACAAAAACTGCACTGTATTCAAACCTTGGCCTTAAAAATAAATAAAATTATATAAAACAAGAATAAAGGGCGCTACTGGAGCTTTCCGAGCTTCTTCCATGCCTACCCGTAATTATTTTGAACGCCAACTCAATGCGATATATTAATTATAAAATGTTAAAAATTTAAATAAATATACAATAATAATAATAACAAAAAGACATTAAAATTTCAATACAATTGCTGCTATATATGTGGAGTGTCCATAATTCGTATTTATCATCACCCTTTTCTAAAATCAAATTAAAAATAACAATTCTGATATTCTATTACAAAATAAATATAAAAAATAAATAACTTAAAAATTAGTATCATTTAATCTACAAATAAAAATAAATAAAAAAAATAAAAACAATTAAACTTTAAAACAAAAACCAAAAAACAAAAAAAAATCAAAAAATAAAAAATTATATAATTATCCTCTTCAATTCCTCTCCTACACTCACCCTACTTCTCTTCCCCTTTACTGCATATATACTCTCCCCTCTACCCCTCCTTCCTCTCCTCTGCTCTTCCCCTCCGTTCCTCTTCCCCCCCCCCCCCTCCCCATCCCCCCCCTCCCCCTCTCTCCCCCTATGTCCCTCCCTCCCCTCTCCCTCTCCTCGCCCTTCCTCCCTCGCTCCTTCTCCCTTTCCCCCCCCCCCCTCCCCCTTCCCTTCCTCCCCCTCCTCTTTCCCCCGCCTATCCTCCCTCTCGCCCCCTCCCACTCCCTCCTCCTCTCCCCCCTTCTCCTCTTTCCCCACTCCCCCCTTCCTCCCTCCCCCTCTCATCCCCCTTTCCTCCCTCCATCCTCTCCCCCCTCCCACCCTCCTCCCCTTACTTCCTCATCCCTCCCCCCCCTCCCCCCCTTCTGCGACCCTTCTCTCCTCCTCTCTCTGCCCCTCCCTTCCTTCCTTTCCTCCCACTCCCCTCCCAACTCCTACGCCCCTCTCCTCCCCCATTTCCCTCTCTCCCCTCTACCCCTCCCCCCTCCCCCTCCCTCCTCTACTCCCTCACTCCCCCTCTTCCCCCCCCACCCCTCGTTCTCTCCCCCTCCCCGCCTCCTTCTTCTCCCCTTCCTTCTTCCACCACCCTGCCCCCCCTCCCCCTCCTTCTCCCCTCTTCTCTCTCCGCCTCCTCTTGGTGCCTCCCTTCCCCCTCCTTCTCTCTCCCTTCCCTCCCCCCCTGCTTCCCCCCCTCCCCCCCTCCCTCCTTCCATCCCCCCCTCCTCTGGGGGGCGGGGCGGTCTCCCTTCCCACCCCCCCCCCTCCGCTCTTCCCACTCTCCTCCTCCCCCCCCGTCTCCCCCCCTCCTCAACTCTCCCCTCTTCCCTCCCCCCCTTCCTCCCCCCCCCTTCCCTGCTTGCCCCTCCGCCCCCCTCCCTGCTTCGTCTTCCCCCTGTCCCTCCTCCCTACCCCCCTCCCCCCCCTCCTCCCCTTCCCCCTGCCTCCCTCCTTTTAAAAACAATTTCCCCCTAATGCTACCTCTGCCACTTCCAAATCCGGCCGTTATCCCTTGATTCTATACTCCTCTTTATGGCCACCTGGCACTGTTTGCTGCTATTATAGAACGTTGATCCTTTTCCATCAGAGTTGCACTAAATAAGCAAGCTTATTTATAGTAGGACAAAAATGTTAAAACTCCAAATGCATCACCTTCCGCAATAACATTGAATCTTACTCTACCATGGATTTGTTCCATCAGTGGGCAGTGGACGGTTTGGCGCACAATTTCAATAATCAAAATTCCATACATTTTACCAAAAACCACAGTTTTGACTCAAATTTCAGCAGATTGCAAAAATTAATTACTGGACTATAGAGGGACAAAACTCATGAGAAATGTTTATGCATGTTTGTGATCATCTATAAAATCAATGGAAATAATTTCAAAAAATGTTAACTTAATAGATGCACGATCTTAACTTATGCATGTATTATTATTTTCAGTTGCGACAAGAAAAGGAACAGAAAAGAGAAAAGAACCCCAAAGCTTTCAGGAAGCAGCGCCCATGACAATTCTCTGAATTTTGTACTATAGTTTTGACAAATTTCTTCCATTATTCTTTTTATTTATAGAACTATACATTAGAATGTGTATAAATATGTAAAAAATGTTATACATGTAACTGAAAGGATAACTATCGTGTGTATTACCGTAAGTTTTTATAAATACATTTAACATGAAAAGTACTTGGGGACAGGGATATGCCTGGAAATTCCTACCTTCCAATATTGTTTCTTTGAGGAGCAACAGCCCAAAGAAAACAGATTCTGCCAGTCTTCCTCTGGCTTCAGCGCAATCTTTTAATAAGAACTAGTCCAACATTAACCTGGCAATGAAATTGTTAGAGCTTGGTCCCACTACTGCGCTCTGTTCCCGCTGGCTGTTCGCATTGCCAGTGCAATGCTACTGGGTAGGTCCACTGTGTGCGCTGCGGTCCGGTTTATTGGTTCGCATGTGTGCACACATTTTCGTGCATATCGCATGCGTTCCAATAACATTTTTGGCCCGGAACGCAGCGCACGGAGTATCACGCACAGAAGTGCATTGAAAAATCCTGTATGCGCGGCTGTGCGTGATAGTGGGACCTAGCCCTAGTGCTGTAGCTCCTTAACTAATGATATTGTGAGGTAGGAATAATTAATCCAACTCCCTGTCCCAGGTACTTCCATTTTATAAAGTTAAATTTTAAGTAAGTGTACGAACGCCAGTTCTGCTGGGCACGTGATCTGACTAATTAATCGGTATTCGCTGCCACCACTTTAAGTTTACGGCCTTAAAGACGCCCCAAAACCCACTCTTGACTCTTACTGACTATGCAAACCCCGTCCTGGCAGCTAAATGGTTAACACTACACCATTCACTCAGCAACTAACTGTGTTAATTAGCATCAGTCCTTCACAAGCAGTCACAGAGTTAATTAGCATTTACACTGCACACTCCATTCAAACACATATAAACTTATCAGAGGCTACGTCTTTAGAGCATCAAACGAAAACTTATTACATTTTAGATTTAATAATTCCAAAAGGTGGACAGTGCATAATACAAAAATAAAATAAAATGGTGTTAAATAAAATGACATACAATACGTACAACATTATATAAAATAAAAAGATAAAAATATTCACAGAGACCCACTCACTAGAAGAAGTCCTGTGTCCTGGGGGCAGATGAAACATTGGGTCCATACACACGTTTTAGCAGTCCCCAAAGTATGAACAGCATTATTGGGCTACAAGGCTTTTTAACTATTTGTTGAACTACCCCTCCTCATGAGGTGGGAGTGTCAGGAATGTCCAAATTACGACTACAAAAGCATTCATTCCCCCTCAGTTAGGCAGATTCATATAAATGTAGATATGTACATTGTACTGGATATTGACTCACATTTCCTCTCCTGTATAATTATCAATCCTCCAATACGAAACATGACTGTGTGTATCCACTATTTCCCAAGATATTAATAACTCGCCTTGGCAAGGGAAGAGGGCTCCATATTGGGTGTCATATTGAAGGGCCTTCTGTTCCATTCCTAAATGTAATATTGGTTTCTATCTTACATATTCCATTACCGAAATACATTTATTTTACATGTATAAACTGTCTTAAATGACCTTTAGTCCCCACCAGACCCCTAGCTGTAGAGAATTCCAGATGCACGGTTCGGCTCCACATTGTCTAGAAAAGGAGACCTGGTTCCATGCTTCACTAATCGTAATATAAACAATAGGACTGTTCCAGGTGTGGAAAGGTATTTTTATTGGTCCTAAGAACTATACCAATAGTTAACCCATTCTTACCAAGTCACTACACACTTTCCTGACATATAGTATTCCTTGAAATATATCTCTGTATTAGAGTGAATTATACTTTTCTGTCTGAAGCAAAATAAACAAACTGACCATTTATTTACACACAGCATTTGTGGTATCAGCAAAGATTAGAACATTATCTTCCCATAGACATTCCTATCAGCCCTAGTTCTAATAAACATCTTAAGACCTCTTTTTTCAAAAATTGTTTTAAACGACATACTAATTTGAGGAAACCGCATTTACTTAACATCTATACATTTTCTGAAAATTGAGTACCTATACTCGAGTAACAAAAGCCGACGGTTACCCATTTTTACCAAGTTAACTAAAAGAAAAACATGATTGACTCGAGTATAAGCCGAGGGTGAAATTATGACCACTACTGCCTTTTTAATACTGTACTATTTGCCCTTTAAATGGACAGCAGTAGTCCCATACAGTAATAGCCAAATCCAGTATGGCTATTACTGAGTGGGAACTCTGCTTTGTCTATAAAAAAGCCTCATTTCCTTAGCACTCCAGATGTTTTGGAAACTAAACAACTCACTGCATGCTTTAGTAGCTGGGAGTTGTAATTTCCAAACACTGCAGTGCCAAGGATGAGGCTTTTTTTATGGACAGCAGCCCCAGGAAAGGCTCCCAAGTTCAGTGAGGTAAGTAAGAGGTAAGTAAAGAGGTAAGTACTCACTCGGGTCACAGTAAATAATTGTGAATTCTTTCCTCCCAATCGGCTGCCGATCTCTATGTACAAGATAACTACATTAGAAGCAAGTGTTCTGCGCTGGCACTCGCGTGATCTGCAGGATACGTCCATTCGCAACGCCTGTCTCATGCCTGGCGCCGAGTAGTGACATCACTACTCGGCGCCGGGCAGTGAGAAGGTGCCGCGTATGGACGTCATCCTGCAGATCAGCGCTGAGTGCCAGGCGGAACACTTCTTCTAATTTAAGTTATCTTGTACATAGCGATCGGCAGCCGGAGAATTCACAGTATTTACTGTGACCCGAGTATAAGCCGAGGTCGGGATTCAGGCTAATTTTAAAGCCTAAAACCTCGGCTTATACTCGAGTATTACGGTACGGTAAATTTGTAAAATTTTTATCCATTGCATAATTATATTATCATCTAGAAATGACCTCAAAAACAAATTTATTTTGAAAATGTATACATTTTACAAAACCAATACAAATATTGCATATTATATATAACAAAATTGCATAGTTAAATTACAATTATTGCAGTTTTATTGTGGTGGTCAACATTTTCCCAGTAATTGGTTGGTTTGATATGGCAACATCAACATAGCATAAACTAAAAATTGTGACAATGAGAACCTAGATGTCAATAAACATTTATAAATTATATAACTCAAAAATTCTACTGGCAGATTTTGCTAACTCTTAAGTTGTTATTCCCCCATTTACCCCTTATATTCACCAATGCGTATATCTGCAAAAAATTAAATGTAGGTCCATATACATACTTCCGACATTTATTATTTGGAGATATGGTATGTTGGGGTGACTTACTATATAATTATTGATTGCTTTAATAAGGGCATGTCCACCCTCAAAATATTTTTTATATGTTGTATTGCTCCCTATCCCACCCCCAACCACTATGTATTTTGATAAAAAAAAAAAACAACTATCCTAACTTTACTTAAATGCCTTAATTCCCCCGGCACTGTAATCTCAGCCCTCTGCTTGCTGGAACTGCAAGAAGGGTGCCGGACCGGCAGCTGCTTTCGTGATTGGCTCAGAGGCAATCCACGTGGCTGCCAGCATTACAGACACAGGGAATGAAGAATAGTAAGTAATATTCGGATTGTTTTTTGTTACAAATAAAACATAGCACACTGGCTAATGAAACTAGAGGGCTGACTAACACAGCTAATGAACTGGAGGGTGACTAATACTGGGTAATAACTGGAGGGTTGACTACACGGCTAATAAATTGGAGGGCTGACAACCGGCTAATGAACTGAGGGCTGACTACACTGGCAAATGAATTGTTGGGCTGACTAACTGGCTATGAAACTGGAGGGCTAACACTGCCATGAAACTGGAGGGCTGTCTAACACTGCCTAATGAACTGGAGGGCTGACTAACACCAGGTGATGAACTGGAGGGCTGACTTATACTGGCTAATGAACTAGAGGGCTGTCTAACACTGGTAATAAAACGGAGGGCTGACTTATACTGGCTAATGAACTGGAGGGCTGTCTAACACTGCCTAATGAACTGGAGGGCTGACTAACACCAGGCGATGAACTGGAGGGCTGACTTATACTGGCTAATGAACTAGAGGGCTGTCTAACACTGGGTAATAAACTGGAGGGCTGACTACACAGGCTAATGAATTGGAGGGCTGACACTGGCTAATGAATTGGAGGGCTGACTGCACTGGCTAATGAACTGGAGGGCTGTCTAACTGCCTAATGAACTGGAGGGCTGACTAACTCCAGCTAATGAACTGGAGGGTTGTCTAACTGCCTAATGAACTGGAGGGCTGACTAACTCCAGCTAATGAACTGGAGGGCTGTCTAACACTGCCTAATGAACTGGAGGGCTGACTAACACTGGCTAATGAACTGGAGGGCTGTCTAACACTGGGTAATAAACTGGAGGGCTGACTACACAGGCTAATGAATTGGAGGGCTGTCTAACACTGGGTAATAACCTGGAGGGCTGCCTACACAGCCTAATGAATTGGAGAGCAGACTCCACTGGCTAATTAACTAGAGCCCCCCACCACCACTCATTTCACCAGACTGTCACTGTTTAACATGTAACTATGTGCTGCTTTTCTAGTAATATTAAACAGTTCAGTATCTCCAACCCACATACCTGACATCACCTTACGTACTGAAGGCCTCAGCAGTAGTGAAGTTTCTTCCTGTGCTGGGCTCCACAAAGAGTACTACTGGCTGACCGTGTCAGGTATAAATAAGTTTTCTTTTAAAAAAAAAATGGAACTTCAGATTTTTTTTAAAACAAACTTTATTTAAACCTGACACTGCCGGTTGAGACAATGCGCAGGAGAAAAGGGGACTTAGCCACAAAATCGGGGACACTCACAGTTGGGAGGTATGCATATATCTAGATGTAAAAGCTCCCAGCCTGTTTTCAGCTGGGTTTGTATCAACAGCTGTAATGTACTTAGTATGTTATACAGGATGCCATTGTGGATAGAAATATGGAGAGCTATGAACTCTTGTAGTGCCAGGGTCAGGCTTTCCAGATCACCTGCTGATTGTAGGACGCTCTTAATAAATGCGAGTAGCAGGGCTGCATGATTGCATTAAAACTGCATACTGCTGAGTCAGCTTGCTGCATGTGATTTTAATAGGTGTCCTCTGATTTTCACTGATCTGGAAAACCCTAGCCAGGGTAGATTTTGCAGAGATCCTTGGTAAAAAGCGTTAATGCTGGAGTGACTGGAAAGGCAGGGGTTAAAATTCTGACCACCTTGCAGAGGTCAGAGCCAGCAAAATAAACAATTCCCATAGCACACAGTAACAAACTTCAATCTGGACCTGCACTATGCATAGACCAGAGCAAGTGTCTGCATGGGAACAGATGATGTGATTTCATTGGTCTTTGTAAACCCTTCTGCCATATTGATCTATGGGATGTGGATGACTCTAGTGATAATAATAATAATCTACCACTGATGAGGTTCAGCTATTACTACAGTATGGTATGTGGACCTCCAGATGATTGACATTTAAAACTCCCAACATTGTACAACAGCAGAGTGCAGACAGGGAATGCTGGGAGTTGTAGTTTCCAAAATATAGCATACATATCTACACCCATATAAAGATGTGGATTTTTCACTACAGCTCCACCTGTTGCTTTCCCATAATCCTCTGTTATGGTACCTGCTCATTCTAACCTTTACTGTCTCCCATAATGCAAGTTTGTACAGTGGGTGATTAAAATGTATATTCTGCAGGACATTAGAGGCCCATGGGTAGGTAGTAGGAGACAGTAGAGGCCCATGGTTAGGTAGTTGGGGACAGTAAGGATATATTATATAAAGTGTACATTGACAGTATACCAGGGATCTCCTACCGGTGGGCCTAAATTTGCTTGAAAAATGGATGACTAGTGAAATGTCTTCAAGTACTAAACTTTAAGTCCAGTTGATCTAACACAATAGATATACCATGACCTGGATGAATGAGAATCTTCCAAGCATATGCAAATCATTTTGGGGAGAAAACCCTTAAACTTGTACTGACAATATGAAGACAGCAAGGAAATTGGCAGACTACAAAAACCACCTGCAATTTAACCTCCGATGCAGACAATAAAGGCTAGTACCATGCAGCATTCGTCTGGTTTCCATAGTTATAATTTGCTGTATGGTCAGGGTTTGGTTAGATTGCTTTGTGGTCAGTTGTTTGGTTAGATTACTATGTGGTCAGTGTTGGTTAGATTGCTATGTGGTCAGGGTTTGGTTAGATTGCTGTGTGGTCAGGGTTAGGTTAGATTGTTATGTGGTCAGGGTTTGGTTTGATTGCTATTGGCCTCTGTTTGGTTAGTTTGCTGTGTGGTCATGGTTGGTTAGATTGCTGTGTTTGTGGTTAGATTGCTGTGTGGTTTAGTGTTTGGATAGATTGCGGTTTGGTTAGATTGCTGTGTGGCTAGTGTTTGGTTAAATTGCTGTGTGGCTAGTGTTTGGTTAAATTGCTGTGTGGTTAGGGTTTGGTTAGATTGCTGTGGTGGTTAGTGTTTGGTTAGTT
This sequence comes from Hymenochirus boettgeri, assembly GCA_019447015.1. Classification (NCBI taxonomy): domain Eukaryota; kingdom Metazoa; phylum Chordata; class Amphibia; order Anura; family Pipidae; genus Hymenochirus; species Hymenochirus boettgeri. The sequence goes on along the minus strand of CM033474.1, from coordinate 70,125,158 downwards.
GGTGTGGTCATGGGTTGGTTAGATGCCGTGTGGTCAGGATTTGATTAGATTGCCGTGTGGTTAGTGTTTGGTTAGATTTCCATGTGGTAGTGTTTGGTTAGATAGCTATGTGGTCAGGATTTGGTTAGATGCTTGTGTGGTTAGTGTTTGGTTGATTGCCCTGTGTGTCACACAGCAATCTAACCAAACACTAACCACACAGCAATCTAACCAAATCCTGACCACATAGCTATCTAACCAAACACTTACCACATGGAAATCTAACCAAACACTAACCACACGGCAATCTAACCAAATCCTGACCACACAGCAATCTAACCAAACACTAACCACACAGCAATCTAACCAAACCCTAACCACACAGCAATTTAACCAAACACTAGCCACACAGCAATTTAACCAACCTAGCCACACAGCATCTAACCAAACCGCAATCTACAAACACTACACACAACACAGCAATCTAACCACAAACACAGCAATCTAACAACAGAAGACCACACAGCAAACTAACCAAACACGTGACCAATAGCAATCAAACCAAACCCGACCACATAACAATCTAACCTACTACACTAACCCTGACCACACAGCAATCTAACCAACCCCCTGACCACATAGCATCTAACCAAACACTGCCACATAGTAATCTAACCAAACACCTGACCACAAAGCAATCTAACCAAACCCGACCATACAGCAATCTATAACTATGGAAACCAGACGAATGCTGCATGGTACTAGCCTTTATTGTCTGCATCGGAGGTTAAATTGCAGGTGGTTTTTGTATTGTCTGCCAATTTCCTTGCTGTCTTCATATTGTCGTACAAGTTTAAGGGTTTTCTCCCCAAAATGATTTGCAATATGCTTGTGAAGATTCTCATTCATCCAGGTCATGGTATATCTATGTGTGTAGATCAACTGGACTTAAAGTTTAGTACTTGAAGACTTTCACTAGTCATCCATTTTTCAAGCAAATTTAGGCCCACCGGTAGGAGATCCCTGGTATACTGTCAATGTACACTTTATATAATATATCCTTACTGTCCCCAACTACCTAACCATGGGCCTCTACTGTCTCCTACTACCTACCCATGGGCCTCTAATGTCCTGCAGAATATACATTTTAATCACCCACTGTACAAACTTGCATTATGGGAGACAGTAAGGTTAGAATGAGCAGGTACCATAACAGAGGATTATGGAAAGCAACAGGTGGAGCTGTAGTGAAAATCCACATCTTTATATGGGTGTAGATATGTATGCTATATTTTGGAAACTACAACTCCCAGCATTCCCTGTCTGCACTCTGCTGTTGTACAATGCTTGGCAGTTTTAAATGTCAATCATCTGGAGGTCCACATACCTACTGTAGTAATAGCTGACCTCATCAAGTGGTAGATTATTATTATTATCACTAGAGTCATCCACATCCCATAGATCAATATGGCAGAAGGGTTTACAAACCACACGGCAATCTAATCAAATCCTGACCACACGGCAATCTAACCAAACACTAACCACACAGCAATCTAACCAAACCCTAACCACACAGCAATTTAACCAAACACTAGCCACACAGCAATTTAACCAAACACTAGCCACACAGCAATCTAACCAAACCGCAATCTATCCAAACACTAACCACACAGCAATCTAACCACAACACAGCAATCTAACCAAACCATGACCACACAGCAAACTAACCAAACACTGACCAATAGCAATCAAACCAAACCCTGACCACATAACAATCTAACCTAACCCTGACCACACAGCAAATTAGGCAGTGTTAGTTAGCCCTTTCAGTTAATTAGTCAGTGTTAGTCAGCCCTTTCAGTTCATTTGGCAGTGTTCGTCAGCCCTCCAATTCATTAGCCAGTGTTAGACATAAGCCAGTTATAGTTCATAAGCCAGTGTTAGTCAGCCCTCCAGTTCATTAGCCAGTTTAGTCAGCCCTCCAGTTCATTAGCCAGTGTTAGTCAGCAGTCCAGTTTATTACCCAGTGTTAGACAGCCTTCCAATTAATTACCCAGTGTTAGACAGCCACCCAGTACATATTCATTAGCCAGTTTAGTCCGCCCTCCAGTTGATAAGCCATTGTTAGTCAGCTCTCCAGTTCATTAGCCAGTTTAGTCAGCCCTCCAGTTTATTAGCCACTGTTAATCAGCCCTCCAGATTATTACCCAGTGTTAGACAGCCCTCCAGTTCATTAGCCAGTGTTCTTCAGCCCTCCAGTTTATTACCCAGTGTTAGACAGCCCTCCAGTTCATTAGCCAGTGTTAGTCAGCCCTCCAGTTCATTAGCCAGTGTTAGTCAGCCCTCCAGTTCATTACACAGACAAATAGGATTGGTAGGGGGGGGAGGAGACGCAGGAACGAGACAGAGGGATCAGGACTCACAAGTGAGCCAATCACAAAGCAGCTGCCGTCCGGCACCCTTCTTGCAGTTCCAGCAAGCAGAGGGCTGAGATTACAGTGCCGGGGGAATTAAGGCATTTAAGTAAGTTAGGATAGTTGTTTTTTTTTTTTTATCAAATAAACATAGTGTTGGGGTGGGATAGGGACAATACAACATATAAAAATATTTTGAGGGTGGACATGCCCTTATTAAAGCAATCAATATTATATTAGTAAGTCACCCAACATACCATATCTCCAATAATAAATGTCGGAAGTATGTATATGGACCTACATTTAATTTTTTGCAGATATACGCCATTGGTGAATATAAGGGGGTAAATGTGAATAACAACTTAAGAGTTAGCAAAATCTGCCAGTAGAATTTTTGAGTTATATAATTTTATAAATGTTTATGACATCTAGGTTCTCAATTGTCTACAATTTTTAGTTTATGCTATGTTGATGTTGCCCATATCAAACCAACCAATTACTGGGAAAATGTGACCACCACAATAAAACTGCAATAATTGTAATTTAACTATGCAATATTTGTTATATAAATATGCATATTTGTATTGGTTTTGTAAAATGTATACATTTTCAAAATAAATTTGTTTTGAGGTCATTTCTAGATGTATAATATAATTATGCAAATGGATAAAAATTTTACATATTACCGTACCGTATATACTCGAGTATAAGCCGAGGTTTTAGGCTTTAAAATTAGCCTGAAATCCCGACCTCGGCTTATACTCGGGTCACAGTAAATACTGTGAATTCTCCGCTGCCGATCGCTATGTACAAGATAACTTAATTAGAAGCAAGTGTGTTCCGCCTGGCACTCAGCGCTGATCTGCAGGATGACGTCCATACGCGGCACCTGTCTCACTGCCCGCGCCGAGTAGTGATGTCACTACTCGGCGCCAGCAGTGAGACAGGCGTTGCGTAATGGACGTCATCCTGCAGATCAGCGCTGAGTGCCAGGCAAACACTTGCTTCTAATGTAAGTTATCTTGTCTAGGAAAGAGAAAATTCCTACTATGGGGAGAAAAGGAAAAAAATCGTAACGTGAGGTGCATCGTCATTGGCCGTAATCTGACGACCGCCTGAAATTCGTCGCGTCGTTCTTGGAAGGTGAACAAAAGTCCCGGTCCATGAATGTAAAGCACAACAAGAGCCCTAGGAAGCTAAATCATAAGTGCAAATTAACTACAGATCTGCTGCATTGACTGTCTGCAAATAGGTGCAAATGTAAATTAATAATAGTTGGCGGAATAATAAAATGGAAAACACTGGGAAAATTGGAATTCATGCAAACACAATTCAAAGAAGCAAGACCAACCGCAGAGCACCCCCAAAAGTCAAAAATGTGGGCTATTACGGAGACATGTTTACTGTGCGGTTTTAGCTCTAGAATCACAATACTCCATATACTTAAAGCTTGATTAATGATGGATTAGAAGTCAATCAAGGAACTCTAGTCCCCGTAAAATCCGTAGTTATAAAGGGCAGAGATGACAGTGTGTTTTATACTGGGGTGTAACGAGTGTGGATTCCAGAGGAGGTTCATGGGAGACAGCGGTCGGAGACATTATGGCTTCTGTTCTGCATCGTTAGCCCATACATTCCTCAGATTCAGGTTATGTTTTTGGATTTAAATTTTAAATTTTTCAACTCTCGGCCATCCCCCCGTCCTCAGGAAAGAAGCATGTCGTGTCGTACTTTCTTCACCTTCACAAAACCACACCACCAAGGCTCCCCCACTTGGTCCAGTCTGTATTCATTGCATTGTCCTGCTCATCACATAATCATATACCCTTCAACCCTCTCCCATTTCCTGTTCCTTGTCCCCCCATTAGTCGTTCACGGTTCCTGCCCTCGAGCTCCCTTTCACATCTTTCTCAAGGCCACAAACAACCCCATGTGTCCAGCTGACTTACCGCAGCTGGGGCTTAGGTCTCTCTTGGTGTCTGTAGAATACAATAGTTATTATGATTATGGATATGGAAGTTTCCGGGGTACAGAAAAAGAGTGCCTAATCCGGATTATATAGAATGATGGGAGGTGATAACTTTGGTCGGTACACACGTGTAATTAAGTTATTAACCTTCTAGCCCTCTAATGATCCTCTTATGTGGTGCCAGACGATCATAGTACATGCTATAAATGAGCAGTGAAGAAACTGGTACATTCTCAATGTATGTATCCTAATCACCCGTTCTCACATTGAGGAAAATTAGAATGGGGTGTTGCAATTATTGCTAAAGAATACCTACAAGGCTGTTGGGGTGAAGGTAAAATAAGATAATAACGAAACTTTAACAGAGAAGCCAGCAAACCCACGCAAGGAAGCGTAATATGTCCCCGCGGAGATCCAGATCGCTTACAAAACTATATCATATACCCTTGGTTCCAGAGTGTCAAGACAATTCCTGTTAGTATAGTAAGGCACCAATGTAATGGTAGAAATAGTGAAATCCTGATAAAATGACAGGGTAAAATATTAGGTCCTAAGAAAAGGTTTTCTGGTAGATATCATGATGTGTGTTATTTAATAGATGAATTTCATCAGGTTTCTGGGTGGTGTAAGATTTGTGGGGTGTGAAAAATGGAAAAGTGTGTTCTTATTAAAAAGAATTCATTTAATGTAGCAATAACAAGACTCCCTAGAAAAAATATTGAAAACCAATAGGTCAGTTTTGAAAAACGCAGAAACTTTTCAAAAAGGCAAGTTCAGTGAAAAACACAAACAAATACAATACGTTTTAAGCACACACGAGGTCTTTTCCCATCCAATACAGAATGACGCATTAAAAACATTATACCATTCACAAATTTTAAGGCTGTGCATAAGTACAAATGTGCTTCCGAATAACAATGAACGTCCTAAGTTTCAGGACGCCACCTAATAGAGAGCTAGATTTATGGTCTTGCCCTTGACCACAGAAAAAGCGCCTGGGTTGAGTTCAGGGGTTGCGGGACAGAGTGAGAGATCGAGACATATTTGAAAACCCATCCTACAGCAATCATTAGAAATTAAATGTGTAGGGGGGGGAGAAGGGGGAAAACATTGTCACGGAGTGTTGAGTGTGAGACAAGAGGGTCTGGAGAAGGACAAAGTGAAAGAAACAGAAAATTACGAGACACCAAGAAATGTGGTCAGGGGCCAGGGAAATCACGTAATGTCCAAACATAGGCGCAGTGGTAATAGAACAAAAGGGTTATAAAAATTTCAAACTGATAATAAGGTTCAAAAAGTGTAGAAAAAGAATAAATAGTAGGGTAAAATAACAGTTATAAAAATAATATAGAACGTATGAAGTTTTAATACAAAATAAAAAAGAAGGGGGGGAAGAAGGAAACGAATGTTTTATCCACTAAACTTGGGTCCCCTTAGGAACATTTTAAGAAATGTTATCCTAACAATGGGGAAAATCTGAAGTGCCCATGGGGTATAACGAAATTGTAGTTAACACAGGCATGGTGGGTGGAAGAGGGTGGTGCATAAGGTTTTAGTATAGGCAGAGATAGCTGCAAGGGGACAAATACAAGGGTAAAACATAAAAGAACTACAGTAGCATAAAGGTTAATTTGATAGTTTTTCACACCCTGCCCCCATAAGGAATGCGAGAAAGAAATTAGTTATACCCCCCACATATAAACATAACAAGAAACATTGGGTACCAAAACAAGCGAAAGTAACAACAATCTCTAGCAGTAAAAGGGGATGCATCTAGAAGTTTGAATTATTACAACAACATACAATGCGAAAGGCCACACCGATAGGTGTTTATGAAGGGGGTGGTCAAAATGACATTATGTGCCCTTAAGGTTGCGAATCAACCAAATAAACTAGATCGGCGATCCACAAGACGTGTGGCAGGAAACGTCAAAGGCCGGTAAAATCACATTCTCCTCAACATTACAAACATTATTGGACATTGAACATCCCATTGACAAATAATGTTGTGTGATACAGGTTAATAGTCACTATCCAAAGTCAATGTCAAAAATGTATATTAGCAGTTATTTGGTGTAATAAAATAATATTTATTTTAAGTATCATCCATGTAGTCTAGTGAAAGGTGGAAGAAACCAAGTACTATTATGTAAAATTATACAATGTAATTTTTAATTTCTGAGTGTTTAGTTATAACATCCATGGGTCAGTGTGACTGAAGGAATACAAACTTAACAATACTGCTTGCATAGTAGGTTCTATAATTTACATATATTTCAAAGAGCCTTTTGTGTATTCTATGTTTCATGTTCTGTTCAATCAATGTTAAATTGTACGTTTTCTTTTGCCTTGACCTTCTGTAGCCTGATGGGAGCTCCTAATACCACATTGTGAAGAGTTAATAACAGCAAACATATTAGTCCCTGAGGAAATTATTCCCGTTGCGTTAGTGCTTTCCTTTTTAGAGTGAATTAATTGAAGCAGTTTAAGCAGACGGCAGGTTCTTACTATACGGTATATACAAAATGAAAGTAAAAAACATTACAGCCGATAATTATAACATCTGGGTGAAAACAATGGGCACAATTTGTAAGCAATGGGGTGCTAAAAGAGATGCTGAAGGTGTATATACCCGGCACTCCCAAATCTCTGTAACCCATGGTGCGAGAAAACCTAAAACCATAGGCAGTGGTCCAAGGGCACCCGGGGATGATGAAGTACTCCAATAAGGGATGACACATGGTTCGACACACCCAAGATGAGGGAGTATATATTTTGTTTTGGTTGGGTCTATTCCATTCGTATTCTAAGTTACCTTTTATATCAAACAGGCCTACTGTGCCACAAAATACTACAAGAGAGTTTACAAATATTGTTACGCAACTTAAGCTCCTCAAAAACTCAGTAGAACAGCGCGGGAATAAGGCCTGAACCGTTGGTTCCTGCAGGATGTCACAATGTTATCAATTAAAGGAACATTAGCACTTAAATCAAGATTATGAAAAGGAGAGGAAAAAGAGGAAAGAAGAAAAAAGAGGGTTCATGAATTGGAAGCTTTTTGGGAATACCCATATGTACCCCGGCAATCAAGACCGAAGCGGTATTAGTGCCTAGCGATATTGCTTGACATCGTATTTTACTGGTAATAATTGCTGAATGTTAAGACTACGAACGCCCCTCTGAGATTTCCTTATTCCTCTGCTTCTACCGTGCTTGAGCCTCAAGACATAATGCCTGTAGGTTAAAAAAAAAAAAGAAAGGGGAAAATTGCCGTTGCAACACAATCATCCTAGCTTGTGAAAGCTCAACACACTCAAAGAAATAGCCAAAAAGTGTGTTCCGGGATAAGCCGTAGCCACTGAACTCACGGTGCCATAATAAAAAACTGTTTAGAGGCAAATCAAGGAAGCCGGAGAAATCAAGAGGAAAGGGTGCGCGGAGAGGGGCCGAGAGCTAACAATATTCAGCAAACACCAGTAACAAAAGAATTTACAAATTCAAACATGGTACATAGAAGCAGTCAACAAATCAATCACAAAACGCCCTCAAGAGAGACCTTAAGCGGGGTAAAAGATTTGAAAACGGAAATAAGATACGATCCTAACCGAGGTAAACCCGCGACAATGTCCATAGTTGCCCCAATTATTTGCTGCTTCCTGGTTACAAATAACTCCCTGTGGGTAGTATCTGGAATATCAGATTATGGATTTGAACGAGTGGTGACATCAAAAAACAAAGGAAAAGGAAGGCCAATGCACTAATGAGTTAACTCTGGCGCTCGGTCGGCGTGAAAACAAATACGAGGCATAAGCAGCACAGTGGCCATAAAGGCTCATACAAGAGTGTTCTAAATGTGCTCAGATTTCACATTACACATCCAGAGACAAGCAATAGCAAAGGACATACCGGGCAGAAGTTTAGTGGAAGGGACACTTAGATATTATCACACATTTTAAATAGGCCATTATGTCTAAAAGGATTTTTTATGAGGGTGGAGTTGTACCGCTGTTAAGAGAAAACTAGGGCAAGCATTCCAAAGTGAACAAATCAAAACTTTTGCATTTAATCACAGTGCACTTAATACCTTAAAACTTCGTTCTAGGGAGTGCGGACGATAATTTTTGCTGCCGCGCAGGGGGGTCATGGAACAGTCGTAAGGACCAGTCCCTTCTGCCTTGGAATGTAGTATAGGAGACACCTGATTGGCGGCAGTTGTTTGTACAACGTCCAAGAGGCCGAAAAACTCTGTCCCATAAAATCAAGGCATACCATGTATACTATCTGTTCAAAGGTATTTGTCACTTACACAATATGCGGCCAATCCTAGCTCCCACTTACGGGTGAAGTCCAATGCACGTGGTACAGAAAAATGCTGAACGGGTGTGGTAAAACCCAAAAGGTACCAACCATATGTTTATTTTAATTGTTTAAGGTAACATCATAACTAGGTGACAACGGCATAGAAAGGTGTTGAAGAAATAAGAAAGACATGAGCAGGTGCGCCTAAAGCAATAGTCACAAACATTTTCACACCCTCAGCAATATTATAACTAACTAAACCGAAATAAACAGTAATATGGGGGTAAGGGAGGGTTTTAATATTGTTAACATGGGACAAACCAATATTGGTGCCATGCAATACTGGAAATATAAAAGACTTATGCAACATTTGGGAAAATAGCATGATCATTTTAATAAACTTTGCATGGAGACGCAGACTCGGCTGTTCAAAGTACTAAAATTAGGAACGTTGTTTTGAAATAGACAGCCCCATTTTATCACCAGACGGATCCAGTTCACTGTTGTAAACCACCTCGCTGTTTGCATTTTGTGTCCCCAATAGCACAATTTCAGAATAATGATAGAAAATAGGAAAATACACAAGAAAAAGCACAAAACAACACAACATGATAAACCATTGCATATATTTATTTGGTGCAGGTTTTTTTTTGTAATATGAATTTTTGCCAGACACAAATGGGCAGATTCAGTCCGGTCTCGATATTGACCGACTTACAAATCGGTAACCAAGACAGTCAGGATAAAAAGGGGCACAGTTGATATTTAAGCCTGACTATCACTCTGCAGATTAAAAAAAATACTCACAATCAGACATGATTTTTCAGCCAGGACCATTGCTAAATGTCTTCCTGTTTAAGAACTTTGCAGTAGAAAACCTATGTAGCCAGCCCACCTGAAGAATATTTCCCATCTGATGTCTGACAATCTAAAACCATTTTGGCATGGCTCATCTGTGCAAGTAAAGGAGAACCTCTGATCTAGTGTGAAGTATATTATTATACCAACCTAAGTTATTCAGCATAACAAAGTATATCCTTGGCTTAGATTTTTTTTTTTTTTGCAGAGACTTTGTAAAAAACTGCAAGGGAGAAACCAAAGCTCCTCCAAGTACAGGTATTATGTTATCCATGTATTTAGATATTAGTTAGTATCAAATCAATAATTAAAATCTAAGGATAAAGACCAGCGGCTTTACCTCCTGACAGTCCCCATCATGGTCCATCTCATATTTTGCAATAGAATGATGACTGCAAGAAAATAATCTGGCAGGGTGGTTATTTGAGGTTGCGGTAACAATCTGGAGAAGTTTTCCTAGTGTACGTATGGACAGCATTAGGCATGAAAACTTCTTCCTTTAGTTCTTCCTGCAGACCAATAAAAAAGGTGCTGTGCAGATGTGCTTAAAGGGTATTGTCCATCCCTAATAAAAACGTTTTATACTTTATAATCCACAAAACCCCCAGTTATGTTTTTGCTTAAATGTGGTAATAAGCGCTCTATGGAAAGAAATTATCTTAAACAAAAACCTCCATGATCCACCGCCGCAGCTCTCTGCTTCTCAGGTGGTCTGTTTCTAGGCATAGACCACTTAGGCAAGAACTAGGGCACCCAGTGTCTCCTTAGCAGTTTCCACCTGTCTGACTTTTAGAACTTGATCTCTATGTTTCAGGCTGCTTTAATATTTGCAACATTGTGAAGTGAGTAAGAGACCTGAACTACCGCTCCTCTACTTGTTGCAAATGGACTTAAGGTGCAGGAAGGAGGGTGAGATGATGAGCTTCAGCTAAAAGAACTTGAGGAAAGCAATTAAAAGCTGCTACAGACTAAAATTTTTAAACCGGTGCCCCTTTGACTACAGCCAGATATCACTATCCCTGCCTTTCTTCCTTCCACACCGACCACTCCAATATAGAACTTAAGAGTGGAAGACACAAAGCAGGTACAAATAATTGTAATCTATGTAAGGCTAATCGGCAGCTGGAAAGGGTAAGGTGATATACTCTGCTGGCAACTGAAAGTATTAATGGCAATACTGAGGTTTAAAGGCAGTACTCTGGGGAAAGTGCTGGCTTTGAAAATGTTAAAGGGCAAGTCCACCCCCAAAACTATAATTTACTCACTACTGGCCCCCACTCTGTAGTGCACAAAATCCTTATCTTACATCCCACCTCCAATGGTTCTCCTGTATGTGTGTCCAAAGTCCCAATGTTTCATGCAAGCAAGGACCATGTACGTTGGAGGAGAGAGGTAAGGTAAGTAATGATCAGGGGAGTTTCTGAAAAGAGTAATATGGCGGTTGGGCTGGGGAAGGAGTTAGAAGTTAGGAATTTTCAGACTGGGGTGTACCTTACGTGGTTGGAAGGCTTTCATTCATGTGATCACGTAATGTATACTAAAACCCTTTGTTTATAAAGTATGCCAGTGTGCAGATAATGATATTGTATGGGGCCTAGGAATGTGCATTGATAATCTTTTTCTATGTTTGTATACATCCACTTATGTGAATGACCTTCCAATTGGTATTTCATTGGTGACCAGTGACGAGCGTAACACACAAACGTACATGTACATGCTGCCTGCCCAGCCTGTACAGCGTGCACCTCTTACCACACTACTAAAGCGGTCCCTAATAACAGCATACTATCTAACAAGAGACATTTAAAGAGGATATTAATGTATTTATTTATAGTCTGCTCTATTACAAAGTGCACATCAACTCATATTAACTCATACCACAAACTATAATTATGTCTTTATGGTTGTAGAGGGAACTGCGATCGCACTTTCGGTTGGTCCCGAAAGTATCTCCTGGTCACCTTGATCATCTGTATCGGAAAATCCCGATCGATGTGGGCGTTCCCTATGGACCGCACGGCCGATCGTTCACAAATTCGGCCATGGCTTGAATTTGCTGCGACCGACCCTCCCACAGATATACTCCCCTAAACATTTGTGCAATGCAAGAAACATTTTTCTTGGTATATTGGGGGTCCCTTGAGTTTGAGGCGGGAGGCAGGCCCTAACTCTAAATTGGTAATGTTGATTGCAAAGCTAAGTATATCACAAGGTAGGAAATCACTTCCTGGCCCAATGTTACGATTGACTAACATTCAAATCAAAATAAAGCTGGGGCCAGTGCATGGCATCAGGTGGTGTGCGTTAAAGCAGACAGATAAATGGTAGATACTGTGAAGTAGTTATAGCCATGAAATTCCACAACTTAAAAGGGTATTCATACCCCCAAATTAACCATAAACACCAGCTTGCAAAAGTAAAAATCAGCACAGAAATTGACTTACCCACCTTCGTTACCTCTGACTCTGCTGTTACTTTTGGAACAGAAGAGCAGGTGCAGACCGGCAGCCGCATCAGTGATTGGCTGAGGGACCGAGGGAACAAGGTCGCGTAAGTATTTTGTTGTTGGTTTTAACTTTAAAAGGGTATCTCCACCTGGACTTTGGGGATTTCAGTTTTATTGAAGAACAGAGGCATATGCAAAGTACAAAGTGCATCGGGACCTGTCAAGAAAACAGTGAAGGAGCGCAGTTCTGTATCTTCTTTCCTGCAGGTTTTATTGAAGAATGGAGGTAGCAATAGCTCTTTACCCTGCTGCTCTTCAATAAAACTGAAATTCCCAGTCAACTGCTCCAGTGGAGATACCCTTTAAGGCTGGTGTTTAGGTTTTGGAGGAGTTCCCCTACATTATATCAGCTTTTATTTAAAAAAAAAACTTTAATGCAGTGCCAAGGGAGGGGGAGGAGAGCTTCCCTGTGCATGCCAGAGTCCTCAGGAGGACAAGGAAGAGGCAGGCACCGGATTACACTCAAAAAGCTCCTTTTATGGACTTTCAGCGGCACTGCAGGACACCATAGAGAGCAGAGAAAGGTAGGAATTTTTAAAGGGAATGTCCACCCCTCCACACACAAATCTTTACCTGCTACAAAAAACCCCAAAGCAGGACTTTGTTATGTTTAAAATATCAGTCAGGCCCAATCACTGACTGCTATTCTCAGAGCAGTCTCCACTGCGGCTGCTCAAGAACAGCAGCAGCCGCATGTGAGCGAGGAAGCTTGTAGTATAACAACTCTGGCTGGAGCAGATTTGGTAATTTTAAACATAACGAGGTCCTGCTTTTGGGGTTTTTTGTAGCAGGTTAAGATTTTTGTGTAGAGGGGTGGACAGTAATTTGATATTTGACTCCCACCACCACTTTAGATCACAAGCTGGGGGTCATCAGAACCCCTCAACACAGAGCTGAGAACATCCCCACTAGCACAGGGGCGAAGGCTAAAGAAATGAACATCTCAGAGGAGCCCTTAAAACTTGTGGATATCCAGACTGGGCCTTTGTCAAAAGAAGCAAAGGAAGAAAAAAAACACGAATACCAACAGTGAAGGGGAAATGCAAGACAGGAGAAAACACGTCATCCCATATGGGGGAGAAATCAAGTTCCCGAAAAGTAAATTTTCAAAAAACACTGTATCCCTGCTGCTTTAAACTGGTGCAAAACGCTGAGGCAGCAACTGGTACATCCGAAAGACCAATACCGAAACACAGAAAAGCGACAAATCATATACGCAGGCAGTGCAGTGAAGAATGCTCTGATTTGTATGTGGGGGAGACCAACAACAACTGCATCAACGTATGGCCCAGCACAGAAGGCCAATTCCTCGGGTCAGGACTCAGCCGTGTACCTGCATCTTAAGGATAAAGGACATACCTTTGAGAATTGTAATGTTAACATATTGGCAAAGGAACGTGACTGGTTCAAGAGAGTGGTTTAAGGAGGCCATTTATGTGAAATAAGAAACCAAGCCTAAATAGAGGTGGGGGGTTGACACCATCTGTCTGCCATGTACAATGCTTTTTGACACCTTACTCTGGGCGTTCCTATAACACCTCTTAGCCACTATCTAATCACGCCCTTAACACTTGGCTGTGATATGCTAATTGGGATTTTCCAGGGTACATAATTGCCACAGATTCTTGTACAAGTCATTCTGAATTGAGAAACCAGTCGGATGTTAGCGAAACGTCTTCAAGAACTAAACTCAATCTCAGTCCAGTTGATCTAATTGAATACAACAATATACACATTGTAGCAAAATATTTGTGCTTGGACATGCCTTTAAAGGGCACGTCCACCCTTTAAATAACTTTTAATATGTTATGGTATTCTCCCCCAGCCCCAACCAAACGGGTGAGGATAGAGGGAAGGTAAGTTAAGATCGAGGGACTTTATGCAAATAATATTATTGCAGTTGGGGCTGGGGAGCAATACCTTAACATATTAAAAGGATTTACACTAGGTGGGGAGACCAAAATGGGAGGGAGAGGGGGAGGGCTGCCAGAGCATTCCACAACCTCTCAAGGAAGCCTCAGAGGAGGAAACACTTTCCCTCTCTGCTAGGCTCCTGGTGGTCAGTTTTCTGGACTTTGGAGGCATTGCAGGGTAACCATTTGGATCTGGGAGTAATAGGTAAGGATTTTTCTACACTACGAGTGGGGCCATATGGTGGTTAAATTATACTTTGGGGGGTGGACATGCCCTTTAAGTTTGTTTTTTTTTATAACAGTCACAATGTAAATTATTTACAGTTTTGTGCAATAAGCTTCATGAATCTCTTATTTTTGGTTGCACTCTGTGACTGCCTATATAAGTTGATGCAGAACTGAAGGAACTGCAGAGACCCAATGTCTGGCACTGATGCCATGTGTGGGAGCACAGCAGGTGTAATCTGATCCTGCTATGATTAAAGGGCATGTCGCAGACCCATCAAAACTATAATTTAACCCACTACTGGCCCCACTGTGTAGTGTAGTAAAATCCTTACCTTACATCTCTGCTCCAAATGGCTGCCCTGCAATGTCCCTCCAAAGTCCAAAAAAGTGACCACCAGGAGCCTGGCCGGAGAATTATCCATACCGCACTGCAGCCCCCCCCCCTTCTCTCTCCCTCCCCCTAGCTCAAATCCCCTTTTCTGTAGTGTAGGGCTCCCTCCCCCAACCACTAGTTATTTTAACAAAAACTCTCCCGATCTATACTTGCATTGCCTGTTTCCCCCAAACATTCAAACAGCCAAAAGCCGTGAGGCAGCCAATCACAGATGTGGCTGACGGTTTGGGCCCCCTGCTTGCAGTTTCATGCAAAGCAGAGGCCGGGACTAAACATCGGGGGAAAGAGGCAATGTAAAGTATAGATCGGGGGAGTTTTGATTCAAATAACTAATCGGTTGAGGTTGGGGGAGGGAGCCCTACACTACAGAAAAGTTCAAAAACGGGTGGACGTGCCCTTTAATGTTTTGACTTTATTGGTGCATTGGGATTTCATGCTTTGATTATAAATTGCAAATTGTATTTATCCAGTGATTTGTTTATTATAAGTGATTATTTTACTATGGTTGATTGTTTTTTTTCTGTGGACATTAAGAAAAGCTGAATGAACATCTATTTTAACACCCCAGCACATAGTACCTGTCGGGGGTTGCTTACCTGGTGGTAAGTAACACAGAATATATTGGCTCCAGACCGGGGGGGGGAGGGTCTGGGGTCGGTGAGTTAGCAGTACAGTTTGTCTTCCCCAGAACTGGAGCATGCCCCCAAAAGGCTGGGCTGGTCTGTTAATTTGATGGGGTGTCTGTCCTGGTTAAAACAGACAGCTGGGTATTGTAACATTAACAACGAACTTACCAATACTTTTAACAAAATATCACACTAGGCATCAATCGATTAAAAAAGTTTTGTCCCATATGTACCGGTGGCCTTAGTTTACTCATTCAACATCTGGTCCTGGCTCCATAGATGCTCACACATCAACTGGGTACACATGTTACAACATTTCAGTACCTTGTGCTAGGAGAGCCCCAATGTGTCGGAAGGATCCAAGTTTCCTTCACCTTGGTCACAAATCCATCTCCTCACAGCAAAGGCCATCACAATCCTAGAAAATACAAAAAACCTGCTCATACCGGTACTCCAATATAGTCCAATAAAGATGAATTTTTGAAACTACTGCTTGGAGTCCTGTTTTTCGAACTGGGTCAGCATTTTTCTTGGATGTTTCCAGCACGTGAGATTTAGAAAATGGCAATCGACGACTGCTTGCCGTCCGCAAAAAACAAGCTTTTACAAGTCCGAACGGGCCTATACATGGAAATAGTTGGTCTGTCTGCCTGAAAATTCATGGCATGGTGTGTACCCAGTGTTCCTATACACACAAACACAGGATATCAGTGTATTTTGTTTAATAACACACAAAAAAGTGTTTAAAGGGCACGTCCCAAGCCGAAATTTAACTTTGATTGGGTGAGGGCATGCTCCCCCAGCCCCAACCGCATTATAATAATTTGTTAGAAAGTCCCCCGCAATTCTTACTTACCTGCCCTCTCTCCCCTCTGCAGTGTTCAGAGCCCCTGCCCTTTGCATTAATGGGATAAAGCAGGGGGCGGGACCGGCAGCCGCGTCCGTGATGGCTGTAGGAGGCAGGGAGTGCTGCACTGAGCATGCCTCACCTTGATGAGGTTGAGGAAGTCTCAGGCACAGCATGATAGTCACACACTGCTCCTACACAGCATTTTCCTGGACTTTGGAGGGGCCACAGGGGAACTATTGTTGAGCGGGAATGTGAAGAAATAAGGAAGTTGTTTTAAAACAATACTTGATGTGGCAGTAAAGGGGTTACATTTTAGTTTTGTGGGGTGGACATGTCCTTTAAAAAAATGGCTTCTAAAGGGCAAGTCCAGCCCCCCCTAAACGGTAATAGTTGATTGAAATGTGAAATATAGTCTAACCGGAAATCCAACACAATGTCCTGTTCCCTTTGTTCTTCCAGTTTATAACGGTCAGTTATGGATTTGACAGTTGACATCAACAGCCAATGACTGAATGCTAATCCCAGCTGCCTGCTGAGCCATGCGCCAGGTTCAGTACAGGTTCTACAAATTGCTCATTTCCATGAGGCATCACAGAAGCATGCGCATACAGTAATGAATTCATAGGACAAACTATGATATATCAACATATTTTCAGAAGAGACCATTCTTCTAAAAGATGTTCTTATGAGGGTGGAGTTGTCCTTCAAATGCACACCAATTCTCACATGAACAGACACAAACGAACATAATATTTAATAGTATGAAGCACATCACTTTGGGGACGGAACACTAAACTTGGTATTTTTTAACCACACTCCATATCTTTCTATTATTCACAGGACGGAGTGAGAACGCTTTTTCCCACCTCCCTGTGTAATAATAGAACGCCACGGGGACACTGGAACTTACCTTTCTGCTGCTCCACTCGCAGTTCCTTCCGCACGGACAGCCGCGCTGCCCGACCAAGCAGCACGCCATACAAAAATAAAAAATACCATGTTTGTTTTCCTTTAAGTTAGATCAGTATTAAAAGTAAAAAAAGGGTATGACGAATATCAATAGAGTTTCCATAAAAAGACCCATTGTAATCTTTGGCATATTTTTAAAGGAAAAGCCCACTTTATCTGCCTACCTGTCCAATTGGTCACAACGTGCGCCATTTTCTAATAGGTTTTCTGGCTTTCCTGAGCATGCTAAGGTTTGCGCAAGCTCCTAATTATTATGAAATGTAACATTTGTAATTTTCCATTGCAACGCTGTCTGCAATGGGCTGATTGGGGGATTTGTGTAATAAACTGGTCGGTAGATTATTGTTGGTAGGGTGGACATGGCCTTTAAAATGAGATTTGTAATATGCGTCTCCACACGATAAGGTTATAGCTTCCCACAATCTTTAAAACCTTACAGTTCTTCATGAGATTTGTATTTTTTTCTGCACTTCTTTGTTGTGCAAAAAATTAAAACTCCATTGGGGACCGATACATTTTAATGCACATGGCAACACACATGTCAAGGCTGCCTGGAGCAGGTAATCTCAAGGGTTAAAACGCCACATAAGCTGCACCACTGAGCATTAATAAGATGGAAACACACGATACATCAAAATGTTACCATCACAAATGGCTTTATTCTAATTTTCAAATAAGATGAATATTGTTACGCATTCAGTAATCTATACTTTCATTTATAATTTATCACTAAAAATACAGGTCCTGCAACCTTGAATGCCACAGCATTCTTTAGCACTTATAATATCCTTAACAATTACCACTTACATGCATTACAAACATTTGTAATTTTAATAGCAATCCAGTCTAAAATATCTTTAAATTATTAACTTAAAATTTCTGTGTGATCGTTTTATATTTAGATCATCTTGTTAGATAAAACAATTAACCTTGAATGAAAATCAATTTTTAATTCTTTTTAAAATATATATTACGGTTCCACCTGTACCTTAATTTCAGGAAGCAGGCACTGATGAAAAGGTATACATGTAATTGTAAAGCGCTACAAAAGATGTTAGTGCTATATAATCCACAATAATATACTAATCTGCTGTTAATATCAGGGAGACTCCCTGAACTTTAGGTACAGGTGGGATGTCTATATTTATAAAATTAAAAATTGATTTTTCATTCAACAGTTAATTGTTTTATCTAACAAGATGATCCATAGGTTAAGGCCACACTACACATAAATCACAACAGTCGTTACTGTCCTCTTGGTCTGCAGTCCGCCCAATGTTGCCGCCATCATCAAACGCATGGGATTCGCAAAAAGATTGTGACCCATGTGTTCTGAAAACAGATTCCAGCGTATCGAATTTGGCCACTGCATATTTCACGTGCAACGGATTGCAAAACTCGATTGTACTCATGAGAAACGCAATAGTGTGGCCTAGCCTTTACTCCCTAAAATTATATTCAACCTCCCTGAAATTTATTTTTATTTAGGATAGAACAGTGCAACAATTCCACAGCAAATTGGAGGAGAGTGAGTGACAGGCACACCTTAGGTTATAGGAGGCTCTCATCTCCGAGATAAGCTTGGGGATCATCAGCATTCCTCTCTAAGCAAGGTATGATGGCACTTGAGAGTGTACTAGAGTCTGGACCAGGGATACTGATTTGTTTTTCTAATTGTTAAGTAGATGTATCAGAAATTACATTCTTGCATGGCTGCTTTTTTTTTGGTGGAGCAAGGTGTACCTCACTGAAATAAGTTTTTGCAGGGTGTGGTATATGTTAATACAATTATTTTATAAATGTTATATAAATGTGATTGTTAACTAATGTGATTCTTTCATAATTATGATTATCTTATTAATATGGTCTTCTACCTCTTTGCTAATGTGATTTTTTAAACTGATTATCTGAATTTGACCACTCACCACTCCCTAATGCGACCACCCAGGAAAGTACAAGTAGACATCCTACCTTCCTTAGGTAATGGAATTTTTATTTTTAAAAAATCCTTCCAGTTGTCCTTTAACCTACGTAGACTAGTTGGGACTGTGTATAAAAGCGATCATGGAATTTACATGATACAGTTGAATGTAAAGTCTAAACCACAGCTCTAAAGATTCAATAATTTGTTTAGTCACAAAGAGTTGTTTTTCCTATTTAAGGAGAAATCAGGTGTGTGCGCTCATGTTCTACCAGCAGAACGAACAGCAACCCTCAAAAAGAGCTTTGATGGGGAGAGGTGTGCTTACTAACGATGTACTGTCCTCTTTCTCTACTGACAGAGCAAAGCAAGTTCGGCAAAGGTAAGTTAACACATACAGGTGTTAACTTTAATAGAAGTCTGTCTTCAATTTGTTCCAACAAAGTAACTATGTAACATGCAGATGCCCCCATACATGTTTTTGTATGCAAAGCATAAAACATATATTTTAGGATCAACACACGGTTTATTAACAGTCCAGCTTTATTTATATATGCACACAAATCCCAAGAGTACTAAAGCTGCACTAATTATTTACTAGAGAGATCACCATTTGAGTTTGTGTTTTCATGGTAATCGCCTTACTGCAATTAACTAGTCATTTTTAGGTGTATGATGTGTTGGGTACATATGGGCCACATGGCCTCTGTGCACATGTACATTGTTGCATGTCTATAGTATATAGTATAGTATATATATAATAGTATCGGTACAGAAAGCACTCCAGTTTCCTTTTTACCATCTGCCTGGGTGCAACTTTAAATTTAATATCATCCACTCGAAATCGAATGCACTCACAGTCTTTTCTTATCCATAGTATTTATTTGCTCATGTTGCATTGTTGACGCATTTCAGCTCACACACGAGCCGTCCTCAGAACCACTTGTACATGGTTCTGAGGGCGGCTCCTGTGCGAGCTGAAACGCGTCAACAATGCAACATGAACGAATAAATATTTCTATATTTATGGATAAGAAAAGACTTGAGTGCATTCAATTTTCGAGTGGATTATATATATATATATATATATATATATATATTATATAATATATATATATATATATATATACTGGAATGGTGTGCTGACTATCACCCCTCACCTGTATATATATATATATATATATATACATACACATATACATACATATACATATATATACATATACATATATACATATATATACACATACATATACACATATATACACATACTATATACACATATATACACCTATATACATATATACACTATACTATCACACATATACACTATACATAAACATATACATATATACAATCATATAACATATACTTACATACATACATACTATATATACATATAATATATATATATTATATATATATATATATATTAATATCTATACTGCATACATGTCTAATTCTTTTACCCATTTAATTTATAATTGTATGTGTAGTTGAGTGCTATATATATATACACACACACACACACACACACACACACACACACACACATACATACCCACACACACATTACACAAAATACACCAGCACTCAACTACACATACAATTATAAATTTGGACTTCAGTGCAGGTGAATACCCTACATACAATTATAAATTAAATGGGTAAAAGAATTAGACATGTATGCACGCAACGAAGGGTATTCACCTGCACTGAGGTTCAAATGGATACCTTTAGTTATATTGTTGGTACAAACATACATTACACAAAAGACTCCAGCACTCTACACATACAATTATAAATATACATTACACAAAAGACTCCAGCACTCTACACATACAATTATAAATTTGGACTTCAGTGCAGGTGAATACCCTGGTGAATACCCTTCATTGCTTGCATACATGTCTAATTCTTTTACCCATTTAATTTATAATTGTATGTGTAGTTGAGTGGTGAAGTATTTTGTAACACATACAGGTGTTAACTTTAATAGAGTCTGTCTTCAATTTGTTCAACATAAAGTAACTATGTAACATGCAGATGCCCCCATACATGTTTTTGTATGCAAAGCATAAAACATATATTTTAGGATCAACACAACGGTTTTATTAACAGTCCAGCTTTATTATATATGCACACAAATCCCAAGAGTACTAAGCTGCACTAATTATTTACTAGAGAGATCACCATTTGAGTTTGTGTTTTCATGGTAATCGCCTTACTGCAATTAACTAGTCATTTTTAGGTGTATGATGTGTTGGGTACATATGGGCCACATGGCCTCTGTGCACATGTACATTGTTGCATGTCTATAGATATAGTATAGTATATATATAATAGTATCGGTACAGAAAGCACTCCAGTTTCCTTTTTACCATCTGCCTGGGTGCAACTTTAAATTTAATATCATCCACTCGAAATCGAATGCACTCAAGGTCTTTTTATCCATAGTATTTATTTGCTCATGTTGCATTGTTGACGCATTTCAGCTCACAACACGAGCCGTCCTCAGAAACCACTTGTACATGGTTCTGAGGGCGGCTCCTGTGCGAGCTGAAACGCGTCAACAATGCAACATGAACGAATAAATATTTCTAATGGAGAAAGAAAGACTGGAGGCAGCAACGAGTGGAGAGAAAATATAAGAATAAGAAAGAAGAATATATAATATATATAAACAAAACGGAAGGGGTGCTGACATCACCCCACCGAATGAATATAAAAAAATTACAACATAATACAAAAACAAAAGAACAAAAAAAAACAACAAATAACAATAACAAACAAGACACAAGACACAAAACAGAATAACAACACAGAACACAAAACAAAAAAACAAACAATACAAACAATAACACAGAAACATCATTACATACAACATAATACATAAAATAACTATATAATATAATAATATAATATAAATAAAATACACACACACCACACACCACACACACACACACATACATACCACACACACATTACACAAAAACACCAGCACTCAACTACACATACAATTATAAATTAAATGGGTAAAGAATTAGACATGTATGCACGCACGAAGGGTATTCACCTGCACTGAGGTTCAAATGGATACCTTTAGTATAGTGTTGGTACAAACATACATTACACAAAGACTCCAGCACTCTACACATACAATTATAAATTTGGACTTCAGTGCAGGTGAATACCCTTCATTGCTTGCATACATGTCTAATTCTTTTAACCAATTAATTATTAATTGTATGTGTAGTTGAGTGGTGAAGTATTTTGTGTAATGTATAAATTGCCGGTCCTCCATTGCACCGCACCTGAAAGTTTTGAATAAAGGTTTGAGCAGCATATCCTTGATATATACTCCTTGCGCACTCCTCCTCACTTCAAACGCCCGGGTGCCAAATCGGAACAACTTGTAAGTTAGTAAGACACTAACAGAAATACAAATTTTACTTATGGAAGGCCTGCCAACAACCCATCATTTCTGCAGCGCCAGACTTTTGTAAACACTGCTCGCACTATTAAGGAAACATGTACGTATTCATTGTTTAAAGGACCGACCCCGAACTTTCAGATTGGTCCAAAATTCGGGTCGTCTTTCATAAGCTGATTGCATGTATGTTTCCTTCAACGCACATCCATCTGTTTAAAACGCCAAGTCACGTGAGAGATTTGGAGGAGGGGTCGGGGGCCGTCCTCCAATCTCGCAGGGGCGGCCCGAGTCCCTTCAGGCATTCTGTCTGCAGGTCAGATGATGGCTCATACCATAGGCTGTATTGCATGTAATAGCCAGTGGTCTGACACATGCATGTCCATGGGACATAAAGGAGATTTTGCATTTCTCCGCCCCTTACTCTGGGGAACCTGGGAGTAAATGACTTCTGGTTTCTTAGATTTTGTGGCAATGCTATTCATATAGCATGACTGCAATACCTTCTGTTATAGAAGGGCTCTGCTCCATTTTGACGTTTTACTTGTGACGCTCCACAATGTTTCTTTTTTACACCCTTTCCCCTTGGGCAGCATTATCCTGGGATGGCAGTTGGATTCCCAGAATACTGGGCCATTGTGCGTGTCCACCTGTGTAGGGGTTGAAGGAGCCTTACTATGGATGGAATATCCTGCATCTGCAGCTGATGCTTCTCTCCCCCTGCTGTAGTATACAGTCACTTCTCTGAGTGTTGACAGATCCAACCTATGGAACTATCCGACCTATGTAAACACATTCCTGCAGGATTTGAGCAAAATGTTCTAGCCTGTCAGTGCCTAAATTACTTTCTATGGAGAAACATTTTCTCTTCTAGGTACAACACTGGTATTTTAGTGTCCTGCTATTGATACAGTGCAATACCACCTTGTATTGTTTACTTGTTCTATACAAGGTTTGGGTTAGCACATGACTAAACTATTAAAAAAATCTTTGTATGTGAAATCTGTATCTTACCACCACGTATATTTAGGCAGGGTCTATCTTACCACCACAGTATATATTAGGCCACATTATATATAGCAGGCTTTATATTACCACCACAGTATAAATATGGCAGGGTCTATCTTACCATCACAGTAAATATTAGGCAGGGTTTATATTACCACCACAGTATATATTGGAATGGTCTCACCTACAACCACTTTATATATGCAGGTCTATCTTATACCACAGTTTAAATTAGGTAGGGTCTGTTATACCGAAAAACAGTATATTATTAGGCAGGGTTTATATATAACCACCACAGTATATATTAGGCAGGGTTTATTTTTTATTTATTATTTTTAGGCATAGGCCACCTAAGAAAGAGCTAGGATGCCTATGTTAAACCAGGGTGCCCTGTGTTCTTACGGCATCTCCGCGCAGCTTTACTTGCTGTTTTAGAACTGATCTCCTTGTTCAGCTGTAATGTGTAACATTGTAGTGAGTAGAGCCTGAACTCAGCTCCCCTACTTGGAAACAAGGTTACAAATGAACTGAAGGTGAAGGAAGGAGGGGGGAGGATGAGCTCAGCTAAAAGAACTGAGGGAGCAGTTCTAAAATGGCAAGTAAAAGCTGCTGCAGACTATAATACAATGCCTACGTGTACAGTGTGCACCTCTTACCAACTACTAAAGCGGTCCCACTATAAAGAAACATCCACAGCAGCAGTGACAGAAGTCTCAGAGGAATCGAGTGGGGAAACCCAGCTGCAACAGTTTTGGCCGGCCCACTGACTATATTTGGTGTGACTTAAGTAATCGGCCCAAATGTCCCGACATGTCCGATAAAACTTTGTCTGACTTGACAAGTTCTGATCACATTGAAGCCCAGAAATATACCAACTTTGCAACCCGATCAACATCTCGTCCGTTTTGCTGGTGTGTTAACTAGCTTTACATATTAAACTGGGAGCTGCAGTTAAAAGGAGCGAATGATTTCAGTGTAACCCATACAAACCACTGTACTGCTTGTAGAAGATCAGGACCTTCAGCTTTTGTTACAAAAATTTGGCCGACCGATTCACGGCACTTCGCGTCGACCAGCCAAAAATATTGGCTGGTTGGGCCGGGCGGCCATGATCGCCCAAAGATCATTCGTCCTGATCGGCCGAAAAAATGTTGGGCAGTTGGAAAATTCCAATCTTCTTGTCGGTTTCCCTATGGGGTCGATCGATCAATCGCAAATTCGTCCGTGACCGAATTCGTCGCTCGGTCTGGACAAAAAGTCCCTCCATGTGTACCCAGCCTAGGAACTAAATCAGGTGCAAATACTACAGATCTGCTGCATTGATCTGCTTGCATAGGTGCAGTGTTTAATAATGCTAATATTGAAAACACTTTGGAATTCATGCACACAATGTAAGAAGAACCACCCAGAGCACCCCACAGATCAAAGAATGTGGATTTAAGAGCTGTGTATACTGTGCGGTTTAGCTCCTAGAAATCACAATATGCATATACTTAAGCTTGATTATGATGGATTAGAAGTCATCAAGGAACTCTAGTCCCCTGTAAAATCCAGATTATAGGCAGTGACAGTGTGTTTTATACTGGTAACGGATTCCAGAGGAAGGAATGATATCACACTTTGCTTCTGTTCTGTATCTTAGCCATACATTCATCAGATCTAGTTTTTTTTTTCCTCTCACCCCTTCCTCAGTCTTCTACTTCTTCCTTCACACCCCCCCCCCAAACTCCCCCTTTTCATTCTGTTTCATTCTTTCCTGCTATTCACTTCTATACCCTTCCCCCTCTCCCATTTCCTTTCCCCATTATCTTCACGGTTTCCTGCTCTCCCCTTTTCACTTCTTTCTCAAGGCACCAAACGCCCATGTTCCCTGACTTTACCGCAGCTGCTTATCTCTCTGTGTCTGTGATAATAATTATTATGATTATTATATGGAAGTTCCTGTAGCAGAAAAAGAGATTCCTTCGGATTATATAGATATGGGAGGGATATTTTCTACACACTGGTAATTAATTAATTAGAGCCTTCTAGCACTCCTATTATCCTTCTTAAGGTGGTGCAAAGATCATAGTACATGCTATAATGGAGCAGTGGAAACTGTGTAGCATTCTCAGATGTGTATCCTTCACCCTGTTCTCACATTGAGGATGAGAATGTGGTGCAAATTTTGCTAAAAGAAGCCTACAGGCTTTGTGAATGTAATAAAGATTAACACTTTAACAGAAGCCACCCAACACTTTGTCCCCAATCCAGAGTCCTTCAAACTTATATTACCCTTTCAGAGTGTCACCTTCTTTAGTATGGGAGCACAAGTAAATAGTAGTGAATCCTGTATGACAGTATTTATCCTAAGTTTTCGGTAGTCATGATTGGTTATTTTAGATGAATTTCAGGTTTCGGGGGTGTATTTGTGTGTGTGTGGAATGTGTGTTCTTATTAAAAATTTTTTAATGTAACATAACAAGACTCACTGAAAATATTGAAACACTGTCAGTTTTGAAAACGCAACTTTTTAAAGGGCAAGTTCAGTGCAAATACATATACTTTTAAGCAAAAAAGGATTTTCCCATCCTAATGACCTTAACCTGTCCATTCAGCAATTTGGCTGTGCATAAGTAAATGCTTCCGAAATCACTGACTTCCTGTTTGCAGGACCCCTAATAGACTGTTATGGTCTTGCCCTTACCCACGCGCCTGGGTTGATTCAGTTGCTCAGTAGAGATCTGAGCATGTTTGAACCCCTCATACAGCCAATCAGTAGATTATGTTAGGAACATTCCATGTTAGTGTGAATTCTGGGAAAAAGGACTATTACAGAACCTGAATGTCACCTCACTAATGTCCAATAGCAGGTAATAGCAAGGGTATAAATTCAACTGATTTTTCAAAATGGAAGATAATATGTAGAATAACTAGTTATACATAAATATAAACTATGAATTTTACAAAATAACGAATGTTTTCCACTAAACTTTCCCTTTAATTTAAAATGTGATCCTATCTCCATTCCCCATGGTATACAAATTGAGTTAAAGGCATAGTAGATTAGCAGTAGTTTATATAGCAGAATGGTTTGCAGGGGACAAATACAGGTTACAGTAAAGGAACTACAGTAGCTGTTAATTTGATAGTTTGCACACCCTGACAACCATAGGATGCAAAAGAAATGTATTTCCCAACATAATAACAGAACATTGTACCAACAACACAAATCACAAGTCTCTGATAAAAAGGGATGCAATCTAAGGTTATTAGATTTTACAAACTAATGCCGCCACACAATTTTTATGATGATTGACATTATGCCCTTAATGTCAATCACAAATAACTGTCCATCCAGAAAGTGTGGCGGAAACGTCGGCAGGTAAAATCACCATTCTCCTCAACATTACAATTAATTGGACAATTGAACATCCAATTGACATAAGTTGTGTAATTACATTTAGTCACTATCCAAATCAATGTCAAAATGTATATTAGCCACTTTATTGGTTAAAAAATAATATTTATTTTAATATAATAAATGTAGTCTATGAAATGGAATAACCGTACTATTATGTAAGGTTTTACATGTTTTTATTCTAGTTTTATTATAACATCCAGGGTCCAGTGTGACTGGGAATCATTAACTGCTTGATAGTAGGTTCTATTTACGTTTTTAAAGCCTTTGTTTTCTATGTTTTCATGTCTGTTCTGTTTACAATTTACGTTTTTCTTTTCCTTGACCTTCTGTAGCCTGATGGAGATCATTCCATTGAGAGATTAATAACAGCAAACATATTAGTCCCTGAGGAAATTAAGTCCCTGCAGTTTGATTCCTTTTAGTGAATTAAAATTGAAAGCAGTTAAGCAACGAGCAGGTTTCTTACTATACGTATATATAAATAGCATTAGCAGTAATGATACTCTGTGCAAAACTGCACAATTTGTAGAATTATAGGATCTAAGGGATTAACCACTCCCATCTTCTGTACCCATGGTGCGAACCTAAAACACATATGCAGTGGTCCACCCAGAGGATGTGATCTACAATAAGGATGCCATGGTTCACCACCCAAAGGAGAGTAATTTTTGTTTTTTTGGGTATATTCCATTTCTTTCTATAGTTACCTTTTTAGCAAACAGGCTACTGCCATCTAAGGGAGTTGAAGTAGTTTGTACCAACTTAAGCTCAGTACACTCAGTACCGATAAAGGCCTGAACCGTTGTTTCCTGCAGGATTGACACATGTATCAATTAAAGGATAAGTGCACTGTAAATCAAGTTATGTTCATTTGGAAGCTTTTTTACCTATGTCCCTCCAGAGCCAAGCTTTGTGCCTTGAAAGTTGCTGACATCTTGTTACTGGTTTGCTGAATGTTAAGCTCCGCCCCTCGAGATTTCCTCTGCTTTCTCTGCTGAGCCTCAACAGTAATGCCTGTGAGTTTCGTGCACTCTCCTGCTTGAGCCTCAAACGAAATGCCTGTGTTTTCCATGCACGTGCACGAACTCACAGGCATTACTGTTTGAGGCTCAAGCAGGAGAAAGCAGAGGAAATCTCAGAGGGCGGAGCTTACCATTCAGCAACCAGTAACAAGATAATAAAACTTACATACAGGTAAATCACCCTCAAAACCTTAAACGGTAAAAGTTTGAAATCTGAAAATATATAGTCTAACCTGAAATCCCGCACAATTTCCGTTGCCCCTGTTTCTGCTTCCTGGTTCTTCCATTTAGTAGCTGTCAGTTATGGATTTGACAGTTGACATCACAGCCAATGCCTGAATGTTAATCTCCTATCTGCCACTTCTGAGCATGCCCAGGCTCAGTAAAGGCCTCAGTACAAGTTTCTAAATTGCTCATTTCCATGACACATCCAGAAGCATAGCAGGCATACAGTAATGAATTTATAAGACAAACTAGATTTATCAACACATTTTAAAGAGCCATTATTTCTAAAAGATGTTGTTATGAGGTGGAGTTGTCCTTTAAAGCTGCAGCTTCCAAATGAACATAACTTGATTTTACAGTGCACTTATCCTTTAAAACTATCGTTCTAGAGCGGACAATGATTTGCTGCCGACATCAGGAACAGTCAGTAAGGACCAGTCACTGTCTGCTCCTTGGAATGTAGTATAGGGAGACAACTGATTGGCAGGTGTTGGAAAGGGCACCAAAAATCTTCCCAATATGCAAGCATCCATGTATATTCTGTCAGGTTTCCTGAATTGCTGGCCAATCCTAGCTCCACTACTGATTCAAGCAGCTTACACAAGAAAATGCTGAACTTGGTAACCAGTCCACCATTGTTTTTTTTTTTTAACATCATAACATAGTAACTGAGGTTGAATAAAGACATACATCCATCATGTCCAACATTTTCACCCTCCTTTTTAACGCTACCTAACAGTTGATTAAGTTTTTATTTTTATGGGACAAACCAATATTGGCCTGAAATACTGGGAATGATAAATACTTTCAACACATTTGGGAGAAATAGCATGATCATTTTAATAAACTTTGCATGGAGACGAGACTCGGCTGTTCAAAGTACTAAATTAGGAACGTTGTTTTGAAATAGACAGCCCCATTTACCAGACGGATCCAGTTCATGTTGTAAACACATCGCTGTTTGCATTTTTTGTCCCCAATAGCACAATTTCAGAATAATGATAGAAATAGGAAAATACAAAGAAAAAGCACAAAAAAACACATGGTAAACCATTGCATATTTTATTTGGTGCAGGTTTTGTTTTGTAATATGAATTTTGCCAGACACAAATGGGCAGATTCAGTCCGCTCGATATTGACCGACTTACAACGGTAACCAGACAGTCAGGAATTAAAAGGGGCACAGTTGATATTTAATCCTGACTAATCACTCTGCAGATTAAAATACTCACAATCAGACATGATTTTTCAGCCAGGACCATTGCTAAATGTCTTCCTGTTTAAGACTTTGCAGTAGAAAACCTATGTAGCCAGCCCACCTGAATGAATATTTCCCATCTGATATCTGACAATCTAAAACCATTTTGCATGGCTCAATCTGCAAGTAAAGGAGAACCTCTGATCTAGTGTGAAGTAATATTATTTATACCCCTAAGTTATTCAGCATAACAAAGTATTCCTGGCTTAGATTTTTTTTTTTTTGCAGAGACTTTGTAAAAAACTGCAAGTGCAGAAACCAAAGCTCTCCAAGTACAGGTATTATGTTATCCATGTATTTAGAATTAGTTAGTTCAAAATTCATAATTAAATCTAAGGGATAAAAAGACCAGCGGCTTTACCTCTGACAGTCCCCATCATGGTCCATCATTTTGCAATAGAATGATGACTGCAAAATATCTGGCAGGGTGGTTATTTTGAAGGTTGCGGTAACATCTGGAGAAGTTTCCTAGTGTACGTATGGACGCATTAGGCATGAAAACGTCTTCCTTTAGTTCTTCCTGCAGACCATAAAAAGGTGCTGTGCAGGATGTGCTTAAAGGGTATGTCCATCCCTAATAAAAACGTTTGATACTTATTCCACAAAACCCCCAGTTATGTTTTGCTTAAAATGTGTAATAATGCTCCTATGGAAAGAAATTTACTTAAAACCTCCATGATCCACCGCCGCCGCTCTCTGCTTCTCAGGGTCGTTTCTAGGCATAACCACTTAGGCAAAGAACTAGGGCACCCAGTGTTTCTCCTTAGCATTTCCCTGTCTGCTTTTAGAACTGATCTCTATGTTCAGCTGCTTTAATTTGCCCATGTAGTAGTAGAGAGCCTGAACTCCGCTACCTCTACTTGTTGCAAATGGACTGAAGGTGAAGGAAGGAGGGGGGGATGAGCTCAGCTAAAGAACTGAGGAGAGCATATAAAAGCTGCTGCAGACTTTTTAACAGTGCCCCCTTTGACTAGCAGCCATGAGATCACTATCCCTGCCTTTCTTCCTTCCACCCAACACTCCACATTAGAACTTAGAGGAGACACGGAAAGCAGTACATAATGTATATCAGTCAATGCTGGCAGCTGGAAAGGGTTAAAGGTGATATACTCTGCTGGCACTGAAAGTATTAATGGCAATACTGAAGGTTTAAAGGCAGTACTCTGGGAAAGTGCTGGCTTTGAAAATGTTAAAGGGCAAGTCCCACCCCAAAACTATAATTTAACTCACTACTGGCCCACTCTGTGTGCACAAAATCCTTATCTTACATCCCAGCTCCAATGGTTCTCCTGTAATGTGTGTCCAAAGTCCCAATGTTTCATGCAAGCAAGGACCATGTACGTTGGAGGAGAGAGGTAAGGTAAGTAATGATCAGGGGAGTTTCTGAAAAGAGTAATATGGCGGTTGGGCTGGGGAAGGAGTTAGAGTTAGGAATTTTTCAGACTGGGGTTACCTTGACGTGGTTGGAAGGCTTTTCATTCATGTGATCACAGTAATGTATACTAAAACCCTTTGTTTATAAAGTTGCCAGTGTGCAGATAATGATATGGTATGGGGCCTAGGAAGTGCATTGATAATCTTTTCTATGTTTGTATACTCCACTTATGGTGAATGACCTTCCAATTGGTATTTCATTGGTGACCAGTGACGATGCGTACACACAACGTACATGTACATGCTGCCTGCCCACCTGGTACAGCGTGCACCTCTTACCAACTACTAAAGCGGTCCCTATAAAGCAATACTATCTAACAAGAGACATTTAAAGAGGAATATTAATGTATTTATTTATGTCTGCTCATATTACAAAGTGCACTCAACTCATATTAAACTCATCACACAAACTATAATTATGTCTTTATGGTTGTAGGAACTGCGATCGCACTTTCGGTTGTCAGCCAAAGTATCTCCTGGTCACCTTGATCATCTGTATCGGAAAAATCCCGCGATCGTGCGGTTCCCTATGGGACCGCACGGCCGATCGTTCACAAATTCGGCCATGGCTGAATTTGCTGCGACCGACACCCTCCCACAGATACTCCCCTAAACATTTGTGCAATTGCAAGAAACATTTTTCTTGGTATATTGGGTCCCTTGAGTTTGGAGCGGGAGGCGGCCTAACTCTAAAATTGGTAATGTTGATTGCAAAGCTAATATATTCACAGGTAGGAAATCACTTCCTGGCCCAATGTTTACGATTGACTAGACATTCAAATCAATAAAGCTGGGCCAGTGCATGGCATCATTGTGTGCGTTAAAGCAACAGATAAATGGTAGATACTGATGAAGTAGTTAATAGCCATGAAATTCCACAACTTAAAAAGGGTATTCATACCCCCAAATTAACCATAAACACCAGCTTGCAAAAGTAAAAATCAGCACAGAAATTGACTTACCCACCTTCGTTACCTCTGACTCTGCTGTTACTTTTGGAACAGAAGAGCAGTAGGGCCAGACCGGCACCGCATCAGTGATTGGCTGAGGGAGCCGAGGGAACAAGGTCGCTTAAGTATTTTGTTGTTGGTTTTAATTTAAAAGGGTATCTCCACCTGGACTTTGGGGATTTCAGTTTTATTGAAGACAGGAGGCATATCCAAGTACAAAGTGCATCGGACCTGTCAGAAACCAGTGAAGGAGCGCAAGTTCTGTATCTTCTTTCCTGCAGGTTTTATTGAAGAATGGGAGGTAAACATAGCTCTTTACCCTGCTGCTCTTCAATAAAACTGAAATTCCCAGTCAACTGCTCCAGTGGAGATACCCTTTAAGGCTGGTGTTTAGGGTTGGAGGAGGTTCCCCTACATTATATCAGCTTTATTTAAAAAAAAAACTTTAATGCAGTGCCAAGGGAGGGGGGAGAGCTTCCCTGTGCATGCCAGTCCTCAAGGAGGAAGGAAGAGGCAGGCACCGGATTACACTCAAAAAAGCTCCTTTTATGGACTTTCAGCAGCACTGCAGGACACCATAAGAGCAGAAGAAAGGTAGGGAATTTTTAAAGGGAATGTCCACCCCTCCACACACAAATCTTACCTGCTACAAAAACCCCAAAAGCAGGACTTTGTTAGTTTAAAAAATAGCAGTCAGGCCAATCACTGACTGCTATTCTCAGAGCAGTCTCCACTGCGGCTGCTCAAGAACACGCACAGCCGCATGGAGCGAGGAGCTTGTAAGTATAACAACTCTGGCTGGAGCAGATTTGGTAATTTTTAAACATAACGAGGTCCTGCTTTTGGGGTTTTTTGTAGCAGTTTAAGATTTTTGTGTAGAGGGGTGGACAGTATTTGATATTTGACTCCCACCACCCACCCTTTAGATCACAAGCTGGGTGCATCAGAACCCTGCAACACAGAGCTGAGAACATCCCCACTAGCACAGAGGCAAGGCTAAAGAAATGAAACATCTCAGAGGAGCCCTTAAAACTTGTGGATATCCAGACTGGGCCTTTGTCAAAGAAGCAGAGGAAGAAAAGAACACGAATACCAACAGTAGAGGGGAAATGCAAACAGAGGAAGAACACGTCATCCCATATGTACAAGGGTCTCCGAAAATTAAGAAGAATTTTCAAAAAACACTGTTCCCTGTCTGCTTTAAACGTGTGCAAAACGCTGAGGCAGCAACTGGTAATCCGAAAGACCCAATACCGAAACCAAGAAAAGCGACATCATATACGCAGTGCAGTGCAGTGAAAATGCTCTGATTTGTATGTGGGGGAGACCAACACCAACTGCATCAACGTATGGCCCAGCACAGAAGAGCCAATTCCTCGGGTCGGACTCAGCCGTGTACCTGCATCTTAAGGATAAAGGACATACCTTTGAAATTTTAATGTTAACATATTGGCAAAGGAACGTGACTGGTTCAAGAGAGGTGTTAAGGAGGCCATTTATGTGAAATAAAGAAACCAAGCCTAAATGAGGTGGGGGGTTGACACCATCTGTCTGCCATGTACAATGCTGTTTTGACACCTTACTCTGGGCGTTCCTATAACACCTCTTAGCCACTATCTAATCACGCCCTTAACACTTGGCTGTGATATGCTAATTGGGATTTTCCAGGGTACATAATTGCCACATATTCTTGTACAAGTCATTCTGAATTGAGAAAGCCAGTCGGATGATTAGCGAAACGTCTTCAAGAACTAAACTTCAAGTCCATTTGATCTAATTGAATACAACAGATATACACGTATGTGCAAATATAGTTGGGTGCTTGGACATGCCTTTAAAGGGCACGTCACCCTTTAAATAACTTTTATATGTTATAGGTATTGCTCCCCCGCCCCAACCGAACGGGGAGGATAGAGGGAAGGTAAGTTAAGATCGAGGGACTTTATGCAAATAATATTATTGCAGTTGGGGCTGGGGAGCAATACCTAACATATTAAAGGGATTTACACTAGGGTGAGGAGACCAAAATGGGAGGAGAGGGGGAGGGCTGCCAAGCATGCCACAACCTCTCAAAGGAAGCCTCAGAGAGGAAAAATTTCCCTCTCTGCTAGGCTCCTGGTGGTCTTTTTCTGGACTTTGGAGGGGCATTGCAGGGTAACCATTTGGATCTGGGATGTAAGGTAAGGATTTTTCTACACTACAGAGTGGGCCATAGTGGGTTAAATTAATACTTTGGGGGTGGACATGCCCTTTAAGTGTTTTTTTTTTAACAAGTCACAATGTAATGTATTTACAGTTTTGTGCAATAAGCTTCATGAATCTCTTATTTTTGGTTGCACTCTGTGACTGCCTATATAAGTTGATGCAGAACTGAAGGAACTGCAGAGACCCAATGTCTGGCACTGATGCCATGGTGGGAGCACAGCAGGTGTAATCTGATCCTGCTATGATTAAAGGGCATGTCCAACCCTCAAAACTATAATTTACCCCCTACTGGCCCCACTGTGTAGTGTAGTAAAATCCTTACCTACATCTCTGCTCCAAATGGCTGCCCTGCAATGTCCCTCCAAAGTCCAAAAAAGTGACCACCAGGAGCCTGGCCGGAGAATTATGCCATACGCACTGCAGCCCCCCCCTTCTCTCTCCCTCCCCCTAGCTCAATCCCCTTTTTCTGTAGTGTAGGGCTCCCTCCCCCAACCACTATTTATTTTAAGCAAAACTCTCCCATCTATACTTGCATTGCCTGTTTCCCCCCCAACATTCAGAACAGCCAAAAGCCGTGAGGCAGCCAATCACAGATGTGGCTGACGGTTTGGCCCCCTGCTGCAGTTTCATCATGCAAGCAGAGGCCGGGACTAAACATCGGGGGAAAGAGGCAATGTAAGTATAGATCGGGGGATGTTTTGATTCAAATAACTATATCGGTTGAGGTTGGGGAGGGAGCCCTACACTACAGAAAAGTTTCAAAAAACGGGTGGACGTGCCCTTTAATTTTTTGACTTTATTGGTGCATTGGGATTTCATGCTTTGATTATAAATTGCATAATTGTATTTATCCAGTGATTTGTTTTATTATAAGGTGATTATTTACTATGGGTGATTGTTTTTTTTCTGTGGACATTAAGAAAAGCTGAATAACATCTATTTTAACACCCCAGCACATAGTACCTGTCTGGGTTGCTTACCTGGTGGTAAGTAACACAGAAATATTGGCTCTCACCCGGGGGGGGGGGGCAGGTCTGGTACAGGGTGGAGCATTTTACTGTCCCCAGAACTGGACATGCCCCCACAAAGCTGGGTCTGTCTGTTAATTTAGATTGGGTCTGTCCTGGTTAAAACGAACAGCTGGGGTATGTAACATTAACACAACTGTAACCA
Source organism: Hymenochirus boettgeri (assembly GCA_019447015.1). NCBI lineage: Eukaryota > Metazoa > Chordata > Amphibia > Anura > Pipidae > Hymenochirus > Hymenochirus boettgeri. The sequence continues at coordinate 70,090,124 of CM033474.1, read as the reverse complement.
ATACTTTTAACCAAAATATCACACTAGGCAATCAATCGATTAAAAAAGTTTGTCCCTATGTACCTGGCCTTAGTTTACTCATTCACATCTGGTCCTGCTCCATAGAGCTCACACATCAACTGGGTACACATTGTATAACAACATTTCAGTACCTGTGTCTAGGGAGCCCCATGTGTCGGGAGAGTCCAGTGTTCACTTCACCTTGGTCACAAATCCATCTCCTCCACGGCATTCAACAATCTGAAAATAGAAAAAGAACCAGGCGGGCTACCGGACTCCAACTATTCCAATAAGAGGAAGTTTTAACTACTGCTTGGAGTCCTGTTTTCGAACTGGGTACACATTTTCTGTGATTTTCCAGCACGTGAGATTTAGAAGAATGGCAATCGGACGAATCTTGGCCGTCCGCAAAAAACACAAGCTTTACATGCCGACACGGCCTATACATGGAAATATTGGTCTGTCTGCCTGAAAAATTGCATGGTGTGTACCCAGTGTCCTATAACACAAACACAGGATATCAGTGTATTTTGTTTAATAACAACAAAAAAAGTTTTAAGGGCATGTCCACCCCGAAATTTAACTTTGATATGTGGTAGGGCATGCTCCCCCAGCCCCAACCGCATTAATATAATTGTTAGAAAGTCCCCCGATTCTTACTTACCTGCCCTCTCTCCTGCTGCAGTTGTTCAGGCCCTCTGCTTGCATGGAATTGAAAGCAGGGGGCGGGACCGGCAGCCGCGTCCGTGATTGGCTGAGAGGCAGGGAGGCTGCACTGAGCATGCCTCAACCTGATGAGGTTGAGGAAGTCTCAGGCACAGCATGAGTCACACCACTGCTCCTACACAGCAGTTTCCTGGACTTTGGAGGGCACAGCAGGGGAACTATTTGTGAGCAGGAATGTAAGGTAAGGATTGTTTTAAAACTACTTGATGTGGCCATAAGGGGTTACATTTTAGTTTTGGGGGTGGACATGTCCTTTAAAAAAATGGCTTCTTAAAGGGCAAGTCCAGCCCCCCCTAAACGGTAATTTTGAAATGTGAAATATATAAGTCTAACCGGAAATCCTAACACAATGTCCTGTTTCCCGTTTCTTCCAGTTGTAACGGTCAGTTATGGATTGACAGTTGACATCACAGCCAATGACTGATATGCTAATCCCTAGCTGCCTCTGAGCATGCCCAGGTTCAGTACAGGTTTCTAAATTGCTCAGTTTCCATGAGGCATCCAGAAGCATAGCGGCATACAGTAATGAATTCATAGAACAAACTATGATATATCAACATATTTTAAGAGACCATTCTTTCTAAAAGATGTTCTTATGAGGGTGGATTTGTCCTTCAATGCACACCAATTCTCACATGAACAGACACAAAGAACATAATATTTAAATATATGAGCACATCACTTTGGCGGAACACTAAACTTGTATTTTTTACCACACTCCATATCTTTCTATTATTCACAGGGAGGTGAGAACGCTTGTTCCCACCTCCCTGTGAATAATAGAACGCCGCGGGACACTGGAACTTACCTTTCTGCTGCTCCACTCGCAGTTCCTTCCCGCACGGACAGCCGCGCTGCCCGACCAAGCATGCACGCCATTACAAAGATAAAAAATACCAGTTTAGTGTTCCTTTAAGGTAGATACAGTATTGAATATACTGGTAATATAAATAGTTTCCAGTAAAAAAGACCCATTATGTAATCTTTGGCAATATTTTTTAAAGGAAAAGCCCACTTTAATCTGCCTACCTGTCCAATGATTCCACAGCCATTTTCTAATAGTGTTTTCTGGCTTTCCTGAGCATGCTAAGGGTTTGCGCAAGCTCCTAATTAGTTATGAAAGTAACTTTTGTAGTTTTCCATTGCAACGTCTGTCTGCAAATGGGCTGATTGGGGATTTGTGTAATAAACTGGTCGGTAGATTATTGTTGGTAGGGTGGACATGGCCTTTAAAATGAGATTTGTAATATGCCTCCACCCGATAAAGGTTATAGCATTCACACAATCTTTAAACACCTTACAGTTCTTTCATGAGATTTGTATTTTTTTCTGCACTTCTTTGTTGTGCAAAAATTAAAACTCCATTGGGGACCGATACATTTTAATGCACATGGCAACACATGTCAAGGCTGCCTGGAGCATGGTACATTCTAAGGGTTAAAACGCACCAATAGCTGCACCACTGATGCATTAATAAGATGGAACAACACGATACATCAAGAAATGTTACCTTCACAAATGGCTTTATTCTATTTTCAAATAGAGATGAATATTGTTAAGCATTCAGTAATCTATACTTTCATTTATTATTATTTATCACTAAAAATACAGGTCCTGCAACCTTGAATGCCACAGCATTCTTTAGCAACTTATAATATCCTTAACAATAACACTTCCGTCATTACAACATTTGTAATTTTAATATGCAATCCAGTCTTAAAATATCTTTAAATTATTAACTTAAAATTTCTGTGTGATCGTTTTATATTTAGATCATCTTGTTAGATAAAACAATTAACCGTTGAATGAAAAATCAATTTTTAATTCTTTTTATAAATATATATACAGGTTCCACCTGTACCTTAAGTTCAGGAAGCAGGCACTGATGTAAAATGTATACATGTAATTGTAAAGCGCTACAGAAGATGTTAGTGCTATATAAATCCACAATAATAATACTAATCTGCTGTTAATATCAGGGAGACTCCCTGAACTTTAGGTACAGGTGGGAGGTCTATATTTATAAAAAGAATTAAAAATTGATTTTTCATTCAACATTTAATTGTTTTATCTAACAAGATGATCCATAGGGTTAAGGCCACACTACACATAAATCACAAGCGTTACTGTCCTCTTGGTCTGCAGTCCGCCCAATGTTGCCCCATCAGAACGCATGGGATTCGCAAAAAGATTGTGACCAGCATGTGTTCTGAAAACAGATTCCAGCGTATGCAATGTGGCCACTGCATATTTCACGTGCAAACGGATTGCAAAACTCGATTGTAAGCTCATGAGAAACGCAATAGTGTGGCCTAGCCCTTACTCCCTAAAATTATATTCAACCTCCCTGAAATTTATTTTTTATTTAGGATGAGACAGTGCACAATTCCACAGCAAATTGGAGGAAGTGAGTGACAGAGCACTCATGTAGGTTATAGGAGGCTCTCATCTCCAGAGATAAGCTTGGGGGATCATCAGCATTCTCGCTCTAAGCAAGGTAATGATGGCACTTGAGAGTGTACTAGATGGTCTGGACCAGGGATACTGATTTGTTTTTCTAATTGTTAAGTAATGTATCAGAAATTACATTCTTGCATGGCTGCTTTTTTTTGGTGGAGCAAGGTGTACCTCACTGAATAAGTTTTGCAGGTGTGGTTATTTTAATACAATTATTTTATAAATGTTATATAAATGTGATTGTTAACTAATGTGATTCTTTCATAATTATGATATCTATTAATATGGTCTTCTACCTCTTTGCTAATGTGATTTTTTAAACTGATTATCTGAATGGACCACTCACCACTCCCTAATGGACCACCCAGAAAGTACAAGTAGACATCCTACCTTCCTTAGTATGAATTTTTATTTTTAAAAAATCCTTCCAGTTGTCCTTTAACCTACGTAGACTAGTTGGGACTGTGTATAAAAGCGATCATGGAATTTACATGATACAGTTGAATGTAAAGTCTAAACCACAGCTCTAAAGATTCAATAATTTGTTTAGTCACAAAGAGTTGTTTTTCCTATTTAAGGAGAAATCAGGTGTGTGCGCTCATGTTCTACCAGCAGAACGAACAGACAACCCTCAAAAAGAGCTTTGATGGGGAGAGGTGTGCTTACTAACGATGTACTGTCCTCTTTCTCTGAACTGACAGAGCAAAGCAAGTTCGGCAAAGGTAAGTTAACACATACAGGTGTTAACTTTAATAGAAGTCTGTCTTCAATTTGTTCAACATAAAGTAACTATGTAACATGCAGATGCCCCCATACATGTTTTTGTATGCAAAGCATAAACATATATTTTAGGATCACACACACGGTTTTATTAACAGTCCAGCTTTATTTATATATGCACCAAATCCCAAGAGTACTAAAGCTGCACTAATTATTTACTAGAGAGATCACCATTTGAGTTGTGTTTTCATGGTAATCGCCTTACTGCAATTAACTAGTCATTTTTAGGTGTATGATGTGTTGGGTACATATGGGCCACATGGCCTCTGTGCACATGTACATTGTTGCATGTCTATAGTATATGTATATATATATATAATAGTATCGGTACAGAAGCACTCCAGTTTCCTTTTTACCATCTGCCTGGGTGCAACTTTAAATTTAATATCATCCACTCGAAATCGAATGCACTCACAGGTCTTTCTTATCCATAGTATTTATTTGCTCATGTTGCATTGTTGACGCATTTCAGCTCACACACGAGCCGTCCTCAGAACCACTTGTACATGGTTCTGAGGGCGGCTCCTGTGCGAGCTGAAACGCGTCAACAATGCAACATGAACGAATAATATTTCTATATTTAATGGATAAAAAGACTTGAGTGCATTCAATTTTCGAGTGGAATTATATATATATATTATATATAAATATATATATATATATATATATATATAATACTGGAATGGTGGTGCTGACTATCACCCCTCACCTGTATATATTTATATATATATATACACATAAATACATACATATACATATATATACATATAACATACATTACCTACATATATATACATATACACATATATACATATATACACATATACACTATATATACATATATATACATATACATATAATACATATACTATCTACATACATACATATATATACATATATATATATATAACACACACACACACACACACATACATACCCACACACACATTACACAAAAATACACACAGCACTCAACTACACATACAATTTAAAATTAAATGGTAAAAAATTAGACATGTATGCACGCAACGAAGGGTATTCACCTGCACTGAGGTTCAAATGGATACCTTTAGTTATATTGTTGGTACAAACATACATTACACAAAAGACTCCAGCACTCTACACATACATTATAAATTTGGACTTCGTGCAGGTGAATACCCTTCATTGCTTGCATACATGTCTATTCTTTTTACCCAATAATTTATAATTGTATGTGTAGTTGAGTGGTGAAGTATTTTGTGTATGTATAAATTGCCGGTCCTCCATTGCACCGCACCTGAAAGTTTTGAATAAAGGTTTGAGCACATATCCTATCTTGATTATACTCCTTGCGCACTCCTCCTCACTTCAAACGCCCGGGGTGCCAAATCGGAACAACTTGTAAGTTAGTAAGACACTAACAGAAATACAAATTAAAAAAAAATAATTGTGCCCTGGTCTGGTGGATATATATATATGTATATTATATATTTTTATTATTTAAAATTTGTATTTCTGTTAGTGTCTTACTAACTTACTTAGCGGGAGAGGATGTGGGTTCACAAAACTAAGTGACTTATAAATAGCAGTGGAGTATACACTTCCTACCCACGCCCCACCTAGCATCAGCCCACCACTCCCTGTCTGGACCACCCAGGCAATGGCTATTTTGGAGCAAGGCTTAGCCGTTAACATGACAGCTCTTAAATTTACATTGTTGAAAAGAGGATGGTTATGGTGATCCTTTTAAATCTGCTATGTTTTTGGTATCCTGTGAGACTAGTCAACATGCTACAAGATTCTGCCAGCTGAATTGTTCACAAACTGATCGCTTCTACTGACAATACTACATGTGTAGCAGCTCGCAACATTTGTAATCCATCCTTACAGATAAAGGAATTATGTCCAAGCAACGCATGGCAGCTTCTGCAGGTTTGCTGCCCACTACCGTTATCTTATGTGTGTATGGGGCTTTACCCTTTCGCCATGTCATTATTACCCTACAAATCATATCAGTTTAGAAGTAACCCTAGTAGTCACTGTTTCAAAATCGTACTAACTTTCTTTCAGGGATACAAGATTATCAGTCAGTTTTCAATTAACTCTGCATTCCACCTTGCACTTTTGTTTATATTTAAAGGTAATGTCCACCCCAAAAATCAACTTTTCACATATTGTAGTACCGGGGTGCCCCTCCTGAAATGCCGTGGCCGTTTCTCAAAAACGATTTCTGTAAAATTATTACCTGTTGAAGTTCTGCAGCCTAAGGCCGTCTCTCTGCCCAAGCTCTGTCAATCTGCTTACTGTAATTAACTCTGCGCGCTCCTAGTCTTGCACTTCTACCTGGCCGGCCATCGGATGAAAGTATTTTGCTCCCGCCCACATGATTACGTCAGTGCCGCAATGTAAACAAACACACGTGGCTACCTGCTGAAATCCAAATGGACTAGATGCAGGTCGTGTTTGCTGCACTGTGATTGGCTGGCCGGTTAACACATGGTACCATCCAAGTACCGGATTGGTGGAAGTCAGTAGAGCTGTCATTGGTTGATTCAGAGCTGGCCGCGATTGGTCAATTCGCGGCCAGCAATGTAAATCCAAATCTCTGAGTTTTTTAACCAGACGCGTCACTGGAAGGGAGGGGGAGCGGATTCTTCCTGGTGCTGGAGGTGTGCTCCTATGCGCAGGACAAAATTCTCCCGGAGGCTGAGGAGGGGGAAGACACTAAGTAGGCTATCTAAGCCTCCTAGTGTCTGTTTTTTATAAGTTCTGTGCAACTTCCTAAGGATCCTGATTGAATAAGAGACAGGTAGAATCATTTTAAAGAGCACAATGTGGCCAATTACTGTTAAAATTATAGTTTTGGGGTGGACATGCCCTTTAAGCTACTTTTATAACCTTGTAAGATTTTTAATTAGTCTCCTTTCATGGCCTGACCTCCTAACAAAAGAAGATACTGAAGGATTGCGTGCAGTCGACCAAAATGTTCTAGCAACTTTTTTTACCATATTATCACAATACCATGCATTAAACCCATACTTGCAGACAGTCATCTTTTATATTTTTAATTATGGATCAACAGATCCTGGGCCCTCCAGACATACCCTGAGCTGCAATACCTCTGGTAAAATTTGGGACCAATGAAGTGCCCATATACCTTTCCATCTTACCAGAACATTTGGAAAGAAAATACCAAGATTTTGCCTTAAGACCGTCTTGCCAATCATCGGAACAACTTGTAAGTTAGTAAGACACTAACAGAAATACAAATTAAAAAAAAAATAATTGTGCCCTGGGTCTGGTGGATATATATATATGTATATATATATATTTTTATTATTTAAAATTTGTATTTCTGTTAGTGTCTTACTAACTTACTAACACATACAGGTGTTAACTTTAATAGAGTCTGTCTTCAATTTGTTCAACATAAAGTAACTATGTAACATGCAGATGCCCCCATACATGTTTTTGTATGCAAAGCATAAAACATATATTTTAGGATCAACACACGGTTTTATTAACAGTCCAGCTTTATTATATATGCACACAAATCCCAAGAGTACTAAGCTGCACTAATTATTTACTAGAGAGATCACCATTTGAGTTTGTGTTTTCATGGTAATCGCCTTACTGCAATTAACTAGTCATTTTTAGGTGTATGATGTGTTGGGTACATATGGGCCACATGGCCTCTGTGCACATGTACATTGTTGCATGTCTATAGATATAGTATAGTATATATATAATAGTATCGGTACAGAAAGCACTCCAGTTTCCTTTTTACCATCTGCCTGGGTGCAACTTTAAATTTAATATCATCCACTCGAAATCGAATGCACTCACAGGTCTTTTTATCCATAGTATTTATTTGCTCATGTTGCATTGTTGACGCATTTCAGCTCACAACACGAGCCGTCCTCAGAAACCACTTGTACATGGTTCTGAGGGCGGCTCCTGTGCGAGCTGAAACGCGTCAACATGCAACATGAACGAATAAATATTTCTAATAGAAGAAAGATCTGAGGCACAAGAGTGGAGAGATAAATATAAGAGATAAAAAGATATAATATATAATATATATATATACAAAGACGGAAGGGTGTGCTGACTATCACCCCACCAATGAATATAAAAAATATTACAAATATATACAAACAAACAACAAAAAAACAATAACAATAAAAACAACAAGCACAAAAAAAACAAACAAAACAATAAACATAACCAACATATTACAACAACATATACATATAAATAACTATAAATATAATAATATAATATAAATAATAATACACACACACCACACACCACACACACACACACATACATACCCACACACACATTACACAAAATACACCAGCACTCAACTACACATACAATTATAAATTAAATGGGTAAAAGAATTAGACATGTATGCACGCAACGAAGGGTATTCACCTGCACTGAGGTTCAAATGGATACCTTTAGTTATATTGTTGGTACAAACATACATTACACAAAAGACTCCAGCACTCTACACATACAATTATAAATTTGGACTTCAGTGCAGGTGAATACCCTTCATTGCTTGCATACATGTCTAATTCTTTTAACCAATTAATTATTAATTGTATGTGTAGTTGAGTGGTGAAGTATTTTGTGTAATGTATAAATTGCCGGTCCTCCATTGCACCGCACCTGAAAGTTTTGAATAAAGGTTTGAGCAGCATATCCTTGATATATACTCCTTGCGCACTCCTCCTCACTTCAAACGCCCGGGTGCCAAATCGGAACAACTTGTAAGTTAGTAAGACACTAACAGAAATACAAATTAAAAAAAAAATAATTGTGCCCTGGGTCTGGTGGATATATATATATGTATATATATATATTTTTATTATTTAAAATTTGTATTTCTGTTAGTGTCTTACTAACTTACTTAGCGGGAGAGGATGTGGGTTCACAAAACTAAGTGACTTATAAATAGCAGTGGAGTATACACTTCCTACCCACGCCCCACCTAGCATCAGCCCACCACTCCCTGTCTGGACCACCCAGGCAATGGCTATTTTGGAGCAAGGCTTAGCCGTTAACATGACAAGCTCTTTAAATTTACATTGTTGAAAAGAGGATGGTTATGGTGATCCTTTTAAATCTGCTATGTTTTTGGTATCCTGTGAGACTAGTCAACATGCATACAAGATTCTGCCAGCTGAATTGTTCACAAACTGATCGCTTCTACTGACAATACTACATGTGTAGCAGCTCGCAACATTTGTAATCCATCCTTACAGATAAAGGAATTATGTCACAAGCAACGCATGGCAGCTTCTGCAGGTTTGCTGCCCACTACCGTTATCTTATGTGTGTATGGGGCTTTACCCTTTCGCCATGTCAATCATTACCCTACAAATCATATCAGTTTAGAAGTAACCCTAGTAGTCACTGTTTCAAAATCGTACTAACTTTCTTTCAGGGATACAAGATTATCAGTCAGTTTCAATTAACTCTGCATTCCACCTTGCACTTTTAGTTTATATTTAAAGGTAATGTCCACCCCAAAAATCAACTTTTCACATATTGTAGTACCGGGGTGCCCCTCCTGAAATGCCGTGGCCGTTTCTCAAAAAACGATTTCTGTAAAAAGTTATTACCTGTTGAAGTTCTGCAGCCTAAGGCCGTCTCTCTGCCCAAGCAGCTGTCAATCTGCTTACGTAATTAAGCTCTGCGCGCTCCTAGTCTTGCACTTCTACCTGGCCGGCCATCGGATGAAAGTATTTTGCTCCGCCCACATGATTACGTCAGTGCCGCAATGTAAACAAACACACGTGGCTACCTGCTGAAATCCAAATGGACTAGATGCAGGTTCGTGTTTGCTGCACTGTGATTGGCTGGCCGGTTAACACATGGTACCTCCAAGTACCGGATTGGTGGAAGTCAGTAGAGCTGTCATTGGTTGATTCAGAGCTGGCCGCGATTGGTCAATTCGCGGCCAGCAATGTAAATCCAAATCTCTGAGTTTTTTAACCAGACGCGTCACTGGAAGGGAGGGGGGAGCGGATTCTTCCTGGTGCTGCGAGGTGTGCTCCTATGCGCAGGACAAAATTCTCCCGGAGGCTGAGGAGGGGGAAGACACTAAGTAGGCTATCTAAGCCTCCTAGTGTCTGTTTTTTATAAGTTCTGTGCAGACTTCCTAAGGATCCTGATTGAATTAAGAGACAAGGTAGGAATCATTTTAAAGAGCACAATGTGGGCAATTACTGTTAAAATTATAGTTTTGGGGGGTGGACATGCCCTTTAAGCTACTTTTTATAACCTTGTAAAGATTTTTAATTAGTCTCCTTTCATGGCCTGACCTCCTAACAAAAGAAGATACTGAAGGATTGCGTGCAGTCGACCAAAATGTTCTAGCAACTATTTTTTACCATATTATCACAATACCATGCATTAAACCCATACTTGCAGACAAGTCATCTTTTATATTTTTAATTATGGATCAACAGGATCCTGGGCCCTCCAGACATACCCTGAGCTGCAATACCTCTGGTAAAATTTGGGACCAATGAAGTGCCCATATACCTTTCCATCTTACCAGAACATTTGGAAAGAAAATACCAAGATTTTGCCCTTAAGACCGTCTTGCAGCCCATTATACGTAAGAGTGGCCCAGGATCCGGACCACTATCAGACCTGGCAGACAAAAGAGAAAGATAACTCTAACTTACATATATAAGTATATATCTATCCACACATATAAATTATACACACACACACACACCTTTTATTTTAAATTAACAACCTGACCTGCTCTATTTTACATGTGTGGGCGAATATAACATTTAAATCTGTTGGGACTCCCAAGGCCCTAGTCTCATTACCTCTTCCCTTGACAAACCGAAGCAGAAGGCCTTGGTGGCTGCTCCAATCCTAAAGGAATGGGAACAGTATTTACGGTCAGTTATACCCAGATCTTTAGACCTGATGCATCCCAAGAATATTGCAGTGATACCAATTTTCTTTTCCCATCCTGATCTGTTTTAGGAAAATGTGCACAAAGTGTCACCATTTCGGGAGAAACTGACTCGTCCTCAAACAGAAAACCCCCTTGCCTTGTGGTAGAGGCAGATACTAGTTTGTTTAAGCAGAATGCACTATAGAAATCTAATGCAAAGGCTGTTTGAAATAGTATTGCTTCAAAATAGGATGTGCATATTAACTTTATAAACTTTATATGTAATATTCAAATATTTAACAAGCCAAGAGACCGGAAGTCTATTATGAATTGAATAGGAACCTCTTTTCCATCCCGCCAACATCCGAAGTATGGCAAATTCTTTAGACACTTCTTGCAAGTTAAACATTCTAAACAAGAAGAATAATGCAGATAAATACCTAGCCACTGTTAAGGCAGCAATGCCACTATTCCTCTGCACCAGTAAATATGCCATAGTGGCAGGTAATCTGCTGTCATGGCTACCTATGCCTCCTTCAGAATCAGATAATGCTAGCCACTCATGCCAAGTCTGCTGATAAAATGACCACATTGAATGAAAAACTGAATTAGTTACCAGTTCCATCAACTGTTGGAAATGAGGCTGCATTAATAACTTGGCATTGACCGACACTGCCTTACCTGCCCATTCAACATTTTGTCTGTGTAAAAAAAAATGCAGCCGAAATACTGACTTCCTGTTTGCTGGACCCCTAATAGAGACTGTTATGGTTTTGCCTTTGACCCAGTACCTGGGTTGATTCAGTTGCTCAGTAGAGATCTGAGCATGTTTGACCCATCCAACAGCCAATCAGTAGAAATTACTGTTAGGAACATTCCAAGGAAGTGGTGCATCCTGGGAAGAAGGACTGTTGGAACCTGAAATGGCAGCTCACTAATGTCAACAGCAGGGAACAGCAAAGGGTATGAAGTCAACTGATTTTTTAAAATGGAAGGGAATATGTAGAATAGCTAGGTATGCATAATACAAACCAAGAATACACCACATCCTTGGAATGTTCCTGACAGTTATTTCTACTGGCTGTTGGATGGGTCAAACATGCTCAGATCTCTACTGAGCAACAGAATCAACCCAGATGCTGGGTCAAGGGCAAAACTATAACAGCCTCTAAAAAGGGGTCCTGCAAACAGGATTTTGTTGTGTTTGCGCCTGCGGTTTCTTCATTAGGTATAGGAAAACCACATGCGATTAAAAAGGCGGAACGCAAATGGCAATCACAACGCACCTGAAAACGCACGTTTTCAGTGCGTTGCCAATGATCTGAAAAAAACGCAATCACATGCGCAAACGCAGAAAAGCAGTGTGGCCTAGCCCTTAATGGCAATACTCTGGGAATGTGCTGGCACTGAAAATATTAATAGGAAAGTCTGCTGGCACTGAAGGGTTAACGGTAATACTCTGCTGGCACTGAAGTGTTAATGGCAATACTCTGGGGATGTGCTGGCACTGAAATTATAAGTAGGAAAGTCTGCTGGCACTGAAGAGTTAATGGCAATACTCTGGAGAAGTGCTGGCAGTAAAAGTGTTAATGCCAATACTCTTGAAAGGATAGGCCACACTGCACTTTTAAGTGTGATGGGATCGCAATCTGATCATGCTAGGGCACCAAGATGGCTAGAAACGGCCGTGAGTCTAAAAATGAGCTGAACAGCTCAAAATAGTAGCATGAGATGGAACATTCCATAGGTAGACTCATGTCTACAAAGTAATAACCATTGAACAAACACCTCGTCCTGCTGCCAAAACAAACTCTTTTGAAATGTCATCATTGATCATGAGGGAAAGACAAATGGTGGATGAGTCTGTAGTTGCCCTTTTCTTTTTGGGGGACTAACCTCAAAGGAGATGCACATATATTAGGAAAGGGGGAACCGCCATCCTTCCCAATGATACCTCTTTCATGAGTTTTTTCCCATACCATGGGGCCATCAGCCAATGCTCACCCCAAATTTAAGGAAAGAGTATGTTTTTCTGAGGCCTGAAAGGGGATCCAGAAACCACCTGCAAAACCTGACCCCATCAAACTAGCTTCACGTCTTTAACATGTCTATATATTTTCCTGCCCATATTTTTTCCCTAATCTCAAAATCCAAATGAATGCCCAACGAACCAGTTTTGCATATATTCTCCCTGCCAGCTCTAGATTCCTGAATAGATAACCAGACACACTTGCTGGATTGTTTCCAGGTAAAACATTGGACATATTACCTGATTGATTACGTCCAATGTCTGACAAGCGCTCTCTGACATCCTTCAATTCTCTGCACGGCTAACCTGAAACTGGGGACTAATTGCTATAGAAGTTAAACTGTGCTGCAATGGAGCAATATGTTACTTTGAAAACTATACTGTCCCTCCCTAGAGCCTCCCCTTTGCTCCTCTCGTGTATCAATGGAAGGGTTTACAGTATCCTGCACCGGCCTAACCTTGTCTCAGATATATCTGTTGTATTCAATTAGATCAACTGGACTTGAAATGTAGTTCTTGAAGACGTTTCGCTAGTCATCCGACTGGCTTTCTCAATTCAGCTACCCCAGCTACAGTCTGGAGAGCACAATAAGGGACTCCTAGTAATGGTAGAGGGGATATTTTGAACTTATTAAAACTTATCTGAGACAAGCTTGTGAAGGTTCTCATGCATCCAGGTCATGGTATATCTGTTGTATTCAATTAGATCAACTGGACTTGAAATGTAGTTCTTGAAGACGTTTCGCTAGTCATCCGACTGGCTTTCTCAATTCAGAATGACTTGTACAAGAATCTGTGGCAATTATGTACCCTGGAAAATCCCAATTAGCATATCACAGCCAGGTGTTAAGGGTGTGATGGATAGTGGCTAAGAGGTGTTATAGGAACGCCCAGGTAAGTGTTAAAACAGCATTGTACATGGCAGACAGTGGTGTCGAACCCCCCCACCTCTATTTAGGCTTGGTTTCTTTATTTTCACATAAATGGCCTCCTTAACACCTCTCTTGAACCAGTCACGTTCCTTCGCCAATATGTTAACATTACAATCTTCAAAGGTATGTCCTTTATCCTTAAGATGCAGGTACACGGCTGAGTCCTGACCCGAGGAATTGGCTCTTCTGTGCTGGGCCATACGTTGATGCAGTTGCTGTTTGGTCTCCCCCACATATAAATCAGAGCATTCTTCACTGCACTGCACTGCATATATGATGTCGCTTTTCTTGTGTTTTGGTATTGGGTCTTTTGGATGTACCAATTGCTGCCTCAGTGTGTTGTTCGGTTTAAAGCAGACAGGGATACGATGTTTTTTGAAAATTCTTCTTAATTTCTCGGAGACCCCTGCTACATATGGGATGACCATGTTCTTCCTCCTGTCTTGCTTTTCCCCTTCACTGTTGGTATTTGTGTTCTTTTTTTTCCTTCTACTTCTTTTGACAAAGGCCCAGTCTGGATAAAAGGACATACCTTTGAAGATTGTAATGTTAACATATTGGCGAAGGAACGTGACTGGTTCAAGAGAGGTGTTAAGGAGGCCATTTATGTGAAAATAAAGAAACCAAGCCTAAATAGAGGTGGGGGGGTTCGACACCAACTGTCTGCCATGTACAATGCTGTTTTAACACCTTACTCTGGGCGTTCCTATAACACCTCTTAGCCACTATCTAATCACACCCTTAACACCTGGCTGTGATATGCTAATTGGGATTTTCCAGGGTACATAATTGCCACAGATTCTTGTACAAGTCATTCTGAATTGAGAAAGCCAGTCGGATGACTAGCGAAACGTCTTCAAGAACTACATTTCAAGTCCAGTTGATCTAATTGAATACAACAGATATACCATGGGATGCATGAGAACCTTCACAAGCTTGTCTCAGATAAGTTTTAATAAGTTCAAAACATTACTAGGAGTCCCTTATTGTGCTCTCCAGACTGTAGCTGGGGTGTACTCCCCACTGGCTGGTAGCCGAGCAAGAAGTCAATGAAGGCTGGAATCGGATCTCTCTAGAGCCTCTCTGTGCTCTGTTCTGTCAGGTACTGCCTCCAGGGTCTGTTGTTCTCCCTCTAGGCATCAGTTATCTGCTCTGTACTTCTGTCTCTGATTCCCTGATGTTTTTGCGAAACTGAGAGTGATGTCATCGCGGCTCCTGGTTCCTATTTGCCGTCCCCTACCAACATGGCGGCTCCTGTCAGCAATGCAGCAGCCATCTTGGTTTCCGCTTGAGGTCTCCAAAGATACACAAAGGCTGCGGCCTACATCTGAATTGGGCCCAACCGAGGTAGGATGGCTCTGTTCTACACTTCCAGCTCCCGACAGCGCCACACCCAATTACTTGTGCACGCAAAACATCTTGGAACTTTGAAGGGGTCTCTTCTATAGAAGTCTTCTCCTCTTATTATTCTTGCACTGCAGAGGGACTCAGAATGCCTTCTCTTCTTGTGCCAACAACAACTGGACTTGGACTCACGTCCAACACTCTGTTGGACGTGACCTTTCTATTACCTGTGCTCCTGTCCCTGTCATCTTTCTCCATACTTACAGGCATAGGTGAGTATCCTCTGCCAGTAAACTGACCAGAAATTAATTTCCATGTCATACTGAAGCTTCCCTCATTACCTCAGATAGCTGTTCTAAGATAAGCACCATAATTGAAGTTTTTAAAAATTGGCCAAGTCCCTTTACTCAATCCCACTCCTTTTTACCTCCCAACCAATCCCAACGGCGCTAGCATCAAATAACTCTCTTCATTAGCCCATAAGCCCGAGGCCTGCCTCCAGCCCATCGCTGTTGCCAGGCTGTCATTCAGGTAGCAGAAATAAATTATAACTTGTAGATGTGTAGTCAATGATTATATATATGGTCTATAGAAAGTCAAAATAATATTTACAACACGTTTCAATTTATTCCATTTACCATTGCGCAAATATAAAAAGTACCATAAAATATGCTTTTTAATGAACCAGAAATGGTTTCCTGTGTGCAATGATTAGGCTTAGATCCCACAGCAGCCTTCTACTTGGTCAGTCCCCATCCTACTCTTTAACTAACGGCTGACTCATATTTAGAATAACATGACCGATATTGCCGAAACTCATCAGTTAGCCAGAAATGTCCAGAAAAAAAATCCTCCTACAGTTCCTGTAATATACAGCTGTCTTCCTTCCTATTGTTTTTCTAGTTAAATAAAGTTGATGCACAGATAAGGGTGGGGTCACATGATAGATAAACATGAAAGCACACGATGACAGAATGGTTTAGAGCTGGGGCACAGCATATGTTGAGTGTGGCATAATCACACAAAGTCACATAAGATCCTGTACGAGTTTCTCTCTGCAACCATTTCCAAAATGAACAGAGAATTGAGTAAAATTGAGGGCTGGTACAAATGTACCTAGTATAAGCGACTTATGCACTGTAGTGACCATACTAGTTTAGTAACATTTTCTGAACACCACATTGAATTTTAAGAACCTATTTAACAACTCTTAAAACTAGAAAAACATTATTGGAATGCAATCGGGGTATAAAGTTCTCTGAGGGAAAAGAAAGTGTAAAAAATGCAATTTACATGAATTTAAGTCTATCATATACAGTTCTCTTTCTGCAAACATTAAGGGCAAAATAGCAATGCCATGGACCCCTTGGACATACACATGTGACTTTTTTGCAAAATCTACTGGAATATGCTCTTAAAATTTGCAATGGTTCACAAATATACCACAACATGCTACCTCCCTATACTCAGTAGAGGGAGCAATAGTTGTGTGGCCACTCATACTCTGTTATTAGCCACCTTTAAAGGGTATGTCCACCCTAAAAATGTTTTTTTAATATAAGATTCCCCGTCCCCCCAGCCCCAACCGCTATATTTATATTTTGAAAAAGTGCCCCAAACTCTACTTACCTTCCTTCTTTCCTCCGCCGCGCTGCCGGCCCTCTGCTTGCGAGAAAATGCAAGCAGAGGGGCGGGACTGGCAGTCGTGTCTGTGATTGGCTGAGCGGCAGCCAATCACGGACACGGCTGCTGGGAGTGCATTTCGGCAGGGGAAAGAGGGAAGGTAAGTAAAGTTTGGGGAGCTTTCTAACAATATAAATATAGCGGTTGGGGCTGGGGGGACAGGGGGAATCTTATAGTTAAAGGGTTTAACGCTAGGGGGAGGGAATCCTGAGAGGGAGGGAGAGTGAGGGGGAGAAGGGCTGCAGTACGCATGCCAAACTTCTCCCGGAGGCCAGGTAGGAGGCAGAGTCCTATATGAACTCTGCTATCCTCCTGGTGGGCAGTTTTTGGGACTTTGGGGGGGGACTACAGGAGAACCATATGGAGCTGGGATGTAAGGTAAGGATTACACTACACTACATGATGGGGCCAGTAGTTGGGGGGATTATAGTTTTGGGGGTGGACATGTCCTTTAACTAAGCAAAGGGAAAGGATAATGGGACTGATATTTTATGTGTAGAATTAAAGATCCAAATGCCGACTCCAGAAATTAATTTGCAGTGAAGGGAAGTGTTCAGCCAAGGTTTAGTAATAAAATATCCAACATTTCTTAAAAGGGGTTTAGAATCCTCTGTGTCAGGTCTATGAATTTTTACAACTACTACTGGGTTGTACGATGGGTTGGGGCATACAACCTGTGGTAGCATTGAAGAATTTCCTGGAAAAATATTTGGAATATTTTAAATCAAATACACTTATGGTGACTACACACAAGGGGAATTTTTGTCCCGACCAATACATGCCACTATTGGTTGGTCGCCCGAAAATATTCAGGGAGATTCAACAAAAGTTCTTATTAAAAATGGTGCTAATTTTGCCCCAACCAATCAGATCTTAATTAACATTTGAAAGCTAACACCTGGTTGGCAAAATCAGCACCATATTTAGCTTTAAAGGGAATGTCCAGCCTAAAAACAAGTAGGTTGTAAAATGCTTATTACCCACCAAAACCTCACTTTCGTTAGGTTCCTAAAGTTCAAAGTTTCCCTATTTACCTGACTCGGGCCCTCAACATCTATTCCACGCCCCCTGCTCCTGTTTCGAGCTCATTGCGAGCAAAAACAGGAGCAGAGGACTTATGCACTGAGAGCCACTTCTCTTCCTGGTCGCAGCTGTCAGGCGATTGGGCATGACGTCACATCATGCCCTAACTGACAGCCGCAACCAGGAAGTGGAGCGGCTGTCGGCACCAGCCACGGAGTAGAAGCGGCGAGGGACCGGGTCAGGTAAGTAAGCTCTGGGTGATCTTGAAACTTTAGGAAGCTTGCGAAAGTGAGGTTTGGGTGGGTAATAAGCATTTTACAACCTACTTGTTTTTAGGCTGGACTTGCCCTTTAAGAACTTTTATCAAATCTCCCTGATTGTATGGTGTGTGCCCACCCTTAAGATCACCTTAAAGCCTTTTGAAGAGTCGAACAATCCTGTTTTGCTTAATTGTCAGACATCTCATTCTGCAAAAACTCATTTCAGAAAGGCACCACTGTAACCCAACCAAAAAAATTAAAGACGGCTATTTAACAATAAAGTTTCTGATGCATCTAATTACCAATTAGAAAAACAAAATCAGTATGGATGTTACAGATCTCTATAGTACAATCTCCAATCACCACATAAACAGTTCAGATGATCCCTCTTATTATCTCCGAAGAACGAGAGAGACAGACTCACATAACTATTACATAAGTGTTTTTGTCAATTGCTCTCCTCCAATAAAAATTGTTGCGCTCTACTCATGTTAAATAAATTTCAGGGAGATTGTTCATAATTTTAGGGAGATTTTATCTGCTATTAATATCAGGGAGACTCCCTGAACTTCAGTGAGAGGTGAGATGCCGGATTAATATATAGAATCTCAGATCCAAAGAAGCTTCTAACTCTACTAGACTACTTACTAATCCATAGGTTGAGAATCCATTCATAGGATATCTGCCATACTTTTACCAAATAGATGAGAACAGCGAAGAATGTTCAGCCACTGGGACATTTTTATTGAACATAGACTAAAGGCATTATTCAAATACACACTTTTCCTGTCCATATCATTCCTTTGGATTTCATACAAGCTCATTTCTTAAATGACACAAACATTTTTGGAAAACAGTATTCTCATCCCTTCAAACCAAATCAGTAAAATGCATAAATCTGTGTTTTCAAGATACTACTGGACAGCAGAATGAGCAGTAGGCAACATTTGAGAGTATTATCCTCCAGATGGTGGTGCAGAAGATGTAATCTCTTTGTCTTCTCCCCTCCCCCCATCACACACACTTTGCAATAAAGTGTTGTTTTGCTGGATGTGAAGTACAGCAGAAATATTGCTTACTCAAACGTCCTTCTCTGTCAATCTGATCAGCAGCACTATTATGCAACCTATGCAAGTCTATTTGCGCAGTGCATCTAAAGATTTTGTATTTTTAACCACAATATTGTGTTAGAAAGGATATAGTACTATTTAGGTTATTTTTATTTGTCTAAGCCTGAGATATCAAACCTGTGGCCATGCAGATGTTTTGGAAACTACAACTAGCATACAGGTCCGACATCTATGGTCTAAGCTAATGGGAACTAAAAACAGAATGAGGGTCGTACTCCAAGACTAAATGTCCTATATTTTATTTGTGACCACACATTATGTGTGGTCACAAATAAAACATTGGAGATTTAGTCCTCTGATGTGTGGTCACAAATATTAGATATTCAGTCTTGGAGTGCAACCCTCATTCTGTTCTTGGTTCCCATTAGCTTAGACCATAGAGGTCTCTGTTCTTGGTTTAATATATATATTCCAGTGAAGGTTGACACTTAGAGGAGTCTGCACCCAGCATTAGAGAAACTTTTGGTTTTGTTGTAAGCTAATGGGCACTGCCACTGAGCTATAAAATTAGATTTCTTATATAAAATTTTCATTAAGTTGACAGCTGAGTCAAATCAAATATGGAACCATGCGGCAGTTCTAATGCCCACCACTGCCTGGACCGGAGCATAATATTGATCACAAAATGATCAGTCCAAGCGCTGGTTAAGCAGACCATTGATGCAGTGTATGGCCAGCATTAGATTTAATTATGTTGCATTTGAAAGTACACCATGATCTCAATTCTATCAACAAATCCTTATTATTGAAGAAACCACAACCAATTTTTTACTGTGTTTTAAGGAAGTAGGTGAAGACACAAAGGTTTGTTGAGAAATATTGAAGTAGATACCACCATATCCGACCAATTGATAAATGGAAATATTGGTTGGAAAATTGCAGACACATAGCATCTTCCAAACACAGTAGACCCATCGTTCTCAACAGTGAAAAGATCCACTACCTTTTAACATAAAAGGTCAAAAAGCCATAATAAAGAAGAACAAAAGATAGCAAAGAATTTCTCTGAATAAATTCATCACCAAACTAAGATACTTGTATCTATCTCATCTCTAAAATCACCAGCACTGCAGAGAAGTTACTATTTTTTTTTTTGCATCATGGACCCAGATATACAGTTGCCCACTGTAGCCCCCTCCCTCACCATTCATTCAAAAGCTGTAAAATAACCAACTACAGGCTGATTGTCCTGTGGCCTTTCATTAATCAAGACTAAGCAGACAGAAAACCAATTATTACTTAAGAAAGAAATCTGTAAAAAAAACGTACAAAATTATACCAATGTGCTGTGACGATAGGAATTATAGAATACATTCATGCTTATTTGTATTTAAGCTTTAATTTTCCATAAAGTTAAATTACAAAAAATTACGATTGACTTTAGTAGCAGAATTCGTACAGAAATTTAAACCAAAGATTAGAAAAGAAAGATAAACATTTAGCTAATCTTTGTAATGTTCTTTATCTTGTATTATAGCTAATTTATCACTTGGGATACAGCAACATCTATTAAGACACCAAGCCCTTCTATATTGTATATATTTAACTAGGACATCCATTCAGCAAATAAGGGATACACAGCCTGACAATATATATATTAATCCACATATATATATATATTACTGTGACATTACACTTATAAATAATGCACAGCAAGTCTGCAAAAAACAGACAATTAGCTCATAAACATTTCTGTTGTATTAATATAATGTATTTGTGTTCAGGAAACCATAAGAACTTAAAAACAATTCACATTAGGAGTGTATATTAACAGTCCATATCATGTAAAATAGAAAGTTATCTCTGGTTAAACAAAGGTATCTTTTTAAAACACTCCTGTTGGACTTTGATGTGTATACCTCAATGTATATAACCCTGGATAGTTATACTCACCTCAAAGTATGTATTCACTAAAAGAGATCCTTGCACATTTCTAAGGCTAACATTAACCTTACACATTAAACCTGTAAGTATATTTGTTAAGGAAATCTAGACAACAAAAACAACCAGAAATCTGTTGGGCTTGGGTTAGCTCATTTCTGATGGTTAGTTCACCAGGTATAGTTCACTTCAGATGATTCCTTCACTGGGAATAGTTCACCTCTGATGGGTAAAGCCCATATGTGCATTCCTACCTCATTACAAAATGACAAACATTAATTCTTTCACATTCTTTTTATTGGTCACACATCTTTAAAAGAAAATACTTTTTTGTGAAAACAGAAGTATCTATTTCTATAGATGAAAGCAGACTATATTTTTCTAAATATAGAAGTATGTTTCTTGATATAACACCATCTGTATAAATATGAATGCCACAAACAACATTTATTGTGCTGTAGGTTAATTACTTGCCGGTGAAATTATTGTGCAAAAGATAAATATAGTGTGTTTTGTTGCTTAGCATTAACACCCACCTATAATATCCATTGCTAACTTAAACCACCATTAGATATCTGGAAGATATAGATATTTATATTATTGTTTGAGCTTTGTTAATTTGGATATTTAAAGTTTCTTATAATAAAACACCATGAAGGTAACATTTTTTTGAGAGAAAAAAACCCCAAAATGCCTTTCATGTTATAGGAAAAAGAATCTATATTATCCAGGCAACAAACAGCAATGTAATTAGATATCTCTGGAATGTTATAGCCTAAAAGGGCAAAGATCACAGAAGGCATCTTAAAGAATTTGTACAAAAAGTACAAAATATTCTTTGGGAGTTGCACTACTCCCTTGAAAAAGTGATATTAAAACACACAAAGTAGCTCAGGAAAAAGTTTAAAAAAACTTTCATTTTGGTGTATATATACACAATAGTGTATATATATATATACACATATATATATATATATATATATCTATATATATATATATATACACACACACATATATATTTATACACACACACAAATAATATTATAGTGCTGTAGTAATCTAATCCACACCTTAAAACATTTAGCTATTTGGTTATTGATTGATCCTAATTTTTAAGTATTATGATTTCACAACTATAGCTCACAAACAAATCTGAGAAATAAGCAATGATAACTGAACTGTAAACCTTTATTTTTAAGATCAAAGGGTTTGACAGCAATAAAAGTTAAGGTGTAAAACAACAAATCAATTAGTATTTATATTCATATATATGATTTTAGTGATCCCCCCCTCAAATTTTATCTATTAAATAAAATAATCAAGTGTATGGATATTGGCTCCTAAGAGTTGCTAACAAACAGGTCAACTTAGTAGAAGTAAGGTAGAACAATCTAGTACAGATTACAAAATTACTGGTTTCAGCTATTCTCTGGGGTACTACATACTTAGAAGGGGGAAAGTATTCCTGTAAGTAACTTTTAGCAGTGCAGTTAGAGTGAACTGAAATATTTCAAAAACAACATAAAAATATCCTCATTCCATAACTCCTCCTGATTGTTTTGACCTGAACATTTCATATAGAGCACAGGAAGCCTTTTTTTAATCCATTCCCAAACATGCATTCAGACCCACACAATAACATGATAATTTGAAATATTTCTATGCCCTCTCTTATAGGCATTGAACCAAGCAACATGTCCTCTTGCAGCAAAGTTTGACTGTCTGAATTATGTTTTGTTTCTTTTGAATTTATAAAGAAAAATACCAGTTTTCTTTAATTCATAAAACAATACCTTTGTGGTAACTATACAATTTTCATCCTAATACTATACTTTTATCCTAATTTTATCACAATTACTTTTTTAAATTAGACTAAACTGCATGTTACATAGTAGTTAAGGTTGAAAAAAGACCTATTTCTCTCGTTTTCATCTTCCAAACCCTACTTATTGTAAAACTGTATCCCTGTTAATACATTTTATTAGAGAATTACTCTATAGTGCTAAGAGATACTCAGAATAGCAGCAAATAAAATATGTAGATCAAAATGGTTTTATTTTTATTATGTGAAATTTACGTTAGACCAAGTACTCTGGGCTCTACATAATACAATTGTTTTAGCTGTATAATAAAAGTAGCTTTACCAAAGTAATATAAAGCAAAAAAGAAAACAAAAACATACAAATTGGCAATTTTAATTTACCTTAAAGTTATATAAAAAGAATGTTTTTTTAATTTATTTTTAAAATGAAAGTTTTCAAAACATGAATAATTAATGAACAGAACTAAACAAAGACTTATTTATTTATTCATTTTTTACTTTTCCACCATTATATTCAAATTGATAAACATAAATGAATGTCCAGTTTTGCAAACTTAGACTGTTAGCTGTTTTATATAGCTTATTAATTTTATCTTAAATTATTATTAACTAAAGTGATTAAAAGTACAATGAAACAATTTTTGTCAGACATTAAAATGTAATAACCTTAAATTTCATACATAAAGGATCATCAAGTTTACAATTATGGCCATTTCTGAAAGGGGAAATGTTACAAGAAAATGTTTTAGATATATTTCATGGTGTGCTGATGCAATTAAAGGTGCAAAACTTTGCTAATGCTATTAATTTGCAGCAACCAATCAGATTTAATCTAACTGTAGTAACCCAGAAAAAAGTTATCATCAGATTGGTTCATACAAATTAATAATAAAGGCAGAATTTTGCACCTCTTTTTTCCATCAGCCCTTAAGGGCTCTTGGATTTTGGACAGCTTCCTACATTATATAGTCCCATAGATAAGTGTTTTTTGATAAGAATCCATATACCTGGAAAAATCATTTTCTGTAATGCCAGAACTAATTGATGTGAAGTTACCATAGTGTATTTTTATGAGAACCACTGTATTATAAATGCCTAATCAGTAAATGAGATGAGAACAACAATTCAATACTATTACAATATACATTTACCCATAACACATGGAATTTTTCAGATCTCCAATTTTCAGTCCCAAAAAATGTTTAAACAGGAAATCAACTTACCTACCAATGTAGCCTTCAGCCTTTTATGATAGAGGCTACACACATAAACAAGCTTCTGAACTATGCAAGTGGAATGTCAATCAGCCATCTTTGATGTTCACTCCTTGGTTGGACACTCCCAAGCATGTTTAAAGTTAGAGCATTTTTAGCAGAGAATAGGATTTAGCTTTGCTCTCTGGTGGTGTTTCATGCATCATTTGTTAGTCTACTATTTGAAATATGTTTCTCTTGCTGAGCCAGGTATGATTTTTTCCCCTGTTAAGCCAAACGAATAAGCTTGCAGATCTAATTATTAGCAAACGGATTTACTTATAACTTTTTAGGAAGTCCTTATATGGGAATATGTTATATTCCTTGGATATTAAGTTAACAAATGTTGTTCCCCTAATACACAATACAGTATAGACATTTGCATGATAAAGTTGCATTTCTAATGAAAAGTATAAATGTATATACTGTGGCATTCATTATAGAGCTGCCCATGAAACATGCATGCACACTACTAGTTTTGTAAAGCTTTTCTCTATGCTCTCACACTAACATTGTTTTTTTCTGTCTAAATTACCCATTTTGAAGATTTGTATGATAGGTCTGCTGTCACGATGACCCCTCTTTTGCAGAGATGAAACACTGGCAACTATTTTTAGAACAGTAGATTAAAGTTATTAGTTGAGAAATGTAGTATTTCTGAAATCTGTAATAACTTTTTTATCAGAGTGGCACTTCTTTTTTTAAAATGTAGTTTGACAGTATGTAAAAAATGTGATTTTATTAGAAGCAAAGTAACAGAAATATTTGTTTTTAGTATAATGCACACAGTTGACTGCTGTCTTTAAAAAGTGTGTTGAGGCATATAAAGACTGACTTAACTACTAAATTCTCTAAATGAGCAGATGCTTTTTTTATTGAAACTAAAATCAGACATACATATAGTGATATAATTGTAAATTGTTAATTAATGTACTGTAATAATCATTAATGGCAGCACCAAGAAAACCTTTTGTTTTGGTCTGTTGGACAAGCTGGAAAATGTAAATTGCTGCATATGTTATTGGTACGTTTGCATGGTAATATCGCTACATGTTTTGATACCTTAGAGGTACTTACATATTTATTGCAAACTAGGGATCTTAAAAATAAAACATTGGATCAAAAATAGGCACAATATGTTTTACTGTAAAGTTTAAATTCAAACAAAATCAAATATCTTTCAATTATAACAAATGCAGCATTAATGGATATTAAAAAAACTGCCACTTGGCAACCCTTGCACCCTTGGAACTTATATGGCATTTAATATACACCAATAACAAATGTGCAGATTGCTTTCTTTAAAAAGAAAATCAATATATAAGAAAAAAAAAAAAGCCTAGTTTTTTTGTCAACACATGGAATATTTTTAAGCAGGGGTTGGAAACCCAGCACAGCACAGTGTAATTCTCCCATTACACTGCTAACATATGGTTTGAATTTCAAAATAGGAATTCCTCCATTTTAGAGGAAACAGTAGCATACTAAAAGTATGTAGCTCCCTGCTATAGCCATTGCAGACGAATTTTCTTTGCATAAACCCGCAAAGGGTCTAACTTACAATCACATTCTTATCATGCTACATCATATGAACTTGCCTGAGGTTTATAACATTCTTTAATAATGCACCTTGGGGTTAGCTCAGCCAAAGAACATTCTTTATTAGCGCACAACCGGATTATTCATTAAACATTCAAACCCAAACAGAGCAATCATTTTCTTTATAAGATTTATCTCAAAGGAAGTTATTTAATAGACTCATGTTATTTAAGAAAAAAAGCTAGATGCGATGCTATGGAAGGTCGGAATTGCTGTTAGGGCTTGTTCATACTAGAGCGCAGCGGATCATCGTGTTTGCTATTGCGTGCGTTGTTCCGCTGCCTTAAGACACAATGCATGATATTATTTTCAGTGACAACGCTGTGCGTTAACGCACCAAAATGTTGCATGCAATACACTACATTACAGTGCTTTAATATGAACGGTGCCATTCATTTCTATGTGCACTGCATTTTGGTGAGATGTAAGAAGCATCGAAGTGCGCTCTAGTGTGAACGAGCCCTTATGCCAGAAACGTTCACCATGTGGCCCTACAGCTCTTACTCGGTTATCTCTTCTCGAAATTCCCAAGGTCATTAGGCTTGCATTTGAACTGCAGCTGGAAGGCCACATCCCAAGGAACATCCCTGCTTTAGGCTATGGCTTTACATGTTATCTCCAACTCAGTTCTTGGGGTGGTAATTCAAACCCCTTTAATAGGTAAAATTCTAGAAACCACATGGTGCAGAGCTGCAGGTAGAGAACAATGAAGTGAACTCAGCTCTTTGCAATGCATTTCTAAATAGTGTTTATTTTTAAAGGTAAATAATGCTAGGTACTGCAACCTGGCAACAGGATGCCTGTTACTCTAGTATATAATTATTTTCAACAGGGTTACTACAACATTTAACATTTAGGAGACACTCTTAATAAATATTATTAGCAGGTCTGCATTGATTGCATTTAACTGCATTACTCCAGTCTTCGCCTTGTTGGATTTGTTTGTCATAAAATCCTTTGAGAACACTCCCCCTAAGTAGGGTTGCCACATTTCAGGATGCCACAAGTGCAGTTTTTTTTAAAGCCAGGGATGTCAAACATGAGACCTTCAAAACGATTGAAAACTACAACTCCCAGCATTCCCTGACAGGAATGCTGGAAGATGTGAGATTCAATAAAATTTCTTATCGTTAAAAATGGTGCTAATTTTGCCCTAACCAATCTGATGTTAGCTTTCAAATGTTAAATAAGATCTGATTGGTTGGGACAAAATTAGCACCACTTTAAAAAATAAGCAGGGTTATTCAATAAAAGTTCTTTTCGTTTAAAATGGTGCTAATTTTGACCCAACCAATCAGATGTAAGCTTACAAATGTTAAATAAGATCTGATTGGGGCAAAGTTAGCACCATTTTAAACAATAAGAACTTTTATTGAATCTCCCTGAAGAACTTTTATTGGAGGGACTTTAATTTGACATCCCTGTTTTAATCAGTGCATAATCACTGTTAATTACATTTATTAAGTGTCCTCCTACCATGAGATGATCTGGTTACTTCCCTCCACACGGTTATCGCCCTAGAGGACCATCCATACCCTGGTAACCCAGATCTTCTGACCTGCTAAGGACACGTTACTAACCGTTCATTGGAACTGGCCATGCTGTGTATGGTTTAATAGGTTCTACCGTATTTACTTATCTGCCACCCGGTCTACACATCCCACCAGGGAGATTCAATAAAAGTTCTTATTAAAAGTGGTGCTAATTTTGCCCCAAAGCTAACCTTTAATTGGTTGGGGCAAAATTAGCACCATTTTTAACAATAAGAAATATTGAATAACCCTGCACGTGTTCCTGTTTATGTCGCTACTGGTCATTTAAATGTCCTTTGTTTCCCTCCCCCGTGTATGGGACCGGTATCACCGTGTAATGTACACACATTATACACACATCCAGCCCGTGTACAGGACCAGTATCACCATGTAATGTACACACATTATACACACATCCAGCCCATGTACAGGACCGGTATCACCATGTAATGTACACACATTATACACACATCCAGCCCGTGTACAGGACCAGTATCACCGTGTAATGTACACATACAGTTTCTGACAAAAGTCTTGTCGCTAGTGTACAAATGTCGCTTGTGTACAAATAGACCTGAAGTGCTGCTTAACAATAATTCTAATGCAGATTTTGTTTCAAGAAATGGTTCATTTTACCCCAAACAGCTTTTTTAATAATGTTTCAATGCAAAACCAAACTAACAAAAAGTATTCCAATAGTCACAGCTTGGTAAAGCCCATTGAGTCAATTTTTGCAAAGACATAAGTGTTGTCGCCTTGTCATATGGGCTTCACCTGTGACTAATAATGGATCAATTAGGTGTCAGGTGTGTATAAAAAGAACCCCAGTACACTAGACCTTCACATCACCTGCAAATAGACCTCTGCAAACATGTCCAAGATTCACCCTGAGACTAAAGTGTTGATTATCAAGAGGCTGAAGACCAAATCCACTGCTGATGTGGCTCACACCCTCAATGTCTCTCAGCGTCAAGTTCAGAGGATAAAGAAAAGATTTGCAGAGACTGGAGAAGTTTTTGACAAGCCCAGGTCAGGCAGACCCCAATTTTCAACTGCAGCAGAGCTCCAGGAGACCTGGTCACCTGAAATCCCTGTGTCAACCAGAACAGTTTGTCGGATTCTGTCTCAAAATGGCCTCCATGGTTGAATCAGTGCCCATAAGCCAGCACTAAACTAAAGACAATTGAAAAACCGTGTGGCATTTGCCAAGTCCCACAGCCTGCTAAAAGGATGGTTGCTGGAAAAAGTGGAAAAAGGTGGATTTTTCAGATGAATATTCTGTTGAATTACACCACAGTCACCGCAAATATTGCAGCAGACCTACTGGAACCCGCATAGAGCCGAGATTTACCCAGAAAACAGTGAAGTTTTGTGGAGGCAAAATCATGGTCTGGGGTAACATCCAGTACGAGGGTGTGCAAGGGATCTGCAGGGTGGAAGTCAACATCTATAGTGTAAAATACAAAGAAATCTTAGCTACCTCATATATCCCCAACCATAAAAAAGGCCAAATTCTGCAGCAGGATGGTGCTCCATCGCATACTTCCATCTCCACATCTTAAGTTCCTTAAGGCGAAGAAGATCAAGATGCTCCAGGATTGGCCAGCCCAGTCACCTGACATGAACATCATTGAGCATATGTGGGGTAGGACGAAAGAGGAAGCATGGAAGACGAAACCAAAGAATATTGATGAACTCTGGGAGGCATGAAAGACTGTTTTCTTGGCTATTCCTGATGATTATATCAATAATTTGTATGAATCCTTTCCAAACTGCATGGATGCTGTCCTTCAATCTCATGGAAGGCATACAAGATATTAAATTTGGATCTCACAGCACCACTACTTAATTTGCTGGCGTATTTTTGGATTGGCTATAAAGTAGATCATTTTCTGTATAGGCGACTACACTTTTGTCTTGCAACATTTTGACCTTTCTGTCTTGATTAAATGATAAATCTTTTTTCTGTGAAACTATTTTTTTACCAGTACATTTAATATTATTTGGGAGGGTTTTAGCTTTTCATATGAGCTATTTCTAACACCAATTGATCAATTAAAAACCAGCTTAGTAGCAGGAGTTACTGCAAAATACACAGACGACAAGATTTTTGTCATAAACTGTATTATACACATTCATGTCATCGCGGGGCTTTTTTCCCACTTCTAACACGTCATTGGCACAAACTGGGTAATTTATCAGTACGGGGAAGGAGACTGTTACCCACCTGAACCCTTACCCCTTTCCATCCCACTTACCCAGTTAGTTACCCTAAACAAGAAGGAGGCGGAGCGGGCAGTCGGACTTGGCGCCAGGTCCCATCTACACTAAGCTGATTGCTAGTGGAAGCCAATGAATGGGGAAGCGAGTCGGAAACAAACCAGTCAGACAGCAATAAGGGACTGAAGCGAGGCTGCGGGGGCGGGGACAGTGAGTGAACTCTCAGCCAATAAGAAGCAACTAAACACGACGTTTTACACACATTCAGTGCCGCACTCGTTACTACACCTCGGCTACTACTAATCCCCACGCGCTGGGACACGCCCCTTCCCACTGCTGCAGCCTGGCTGGTTCGCTAAGAAATCCTGTCCCCGCTTATAGACGGTCACTGGGTGTCTTGTAAATGGAGCCCAGAACATACCCTCCTTCCCGTTATCTCCTTTGGTACCACCATTAGAGTGACGGTAAAGTTCCTAAGGTCAAACCGCTTACCGAATCCACAACCCCCATTGCCCTATTAAGGTTGCACCCTATGGAAGTTCCCAGGGTTCTGCTGTGTGTCTGACAATCTAGCGTGCAAAATGGCACCTACCTACCTCACCGATAACACAGCCAGGTGTGCGTTAGTTGTCCAATGCCGGCCTCAGTCATACCCAATTCATGTCAGGACTACATCTCCCAGCATCCTTAGCTCCGGGGGGGGGGACTGGCATGTCCGACACTGACATAAACCTGAACAGTTCCCCGCCCTGTGATTAACCTGCAGTTATTGGTACAACCCGAGTCCCAGCCGATCACACGAGCTCCATGGTTCCGTCAGTGTAATAAACATGCAACGTGGGTGTCCGATGTTCAGGGTCACATGGAAAAAATGGAATGTCCGCTGTAAAGTAACTTTCACATGTAGGTTGGGATCAGGCCTGGAGTTCGGCCGATCAATGGCTGAATAGGGCAAGCTTACGTTAGGGGATTCGGTAGTTTTCCCAGAACAAAAACAAGTGTATAAGAATATTATGAACACGTAGAATTATCCAATGGCACACAAAGCAATTTCTAGATCGCACGTGCATTGCACCGACGGTCTGGTTCTAGACCGCACGTGCATTGCACCGACGGTCTGGTTCTAGACCGCACCGACGGTCTGGTTCTAGACCGCACCGCGGTCTGGTTTAGACCGCACCGACGGTCTGGTTCTAGACCGCACCGACGGTCTGGTTCTAGACCGCACCGACGGTCTGGTTCTAGACCGCACCGACGGTCTGGTTCTAGACCGCACCGACGGTCTGGTTCTAGACCGCACCGACGGTCTGGTTCTAGACCGCACCGACGGTCTGGTTCTAGACCGCACCGACGGTCTGGTTCTAGACCGCACCTGCATTGCACCGACGGCCTGTTTCTAGACCGCACGTGCCTGTTTCTAGACCGCACGTGCATTGCACCGAAGGTCTGTTTCTAGACCGCACGTGCATTGCACCGACGGTCTGTTTCTTGATCACATGTTCAAATGGTTCATCTGAATTTCCTTACCACTACTGTGTCTCAATTTCTTGTTTTTACATTACAAAGTGTAAACAATACAAGTGTTTTTATTAAGTCTAGAACGGAAACCATAACCATGTATAAGGTAACACAGCACTGCCTCTATTTCTTTTTCTCTTTCTATATATATAGTCACACACCCATGTTTTATATGTGTTTGCTGATAAATTCTCCAGGAACACGTGGTGGATATACAATTGTAGCTAGAATCTTGCATTTCCCACCATGTTCTTCTCATCTTAGCTTCTTATTTAACTTCAGTTGGTTATAATGTAAAATTTTTGAATTTTTTTTTTTTTTTTTAAATACAAATTCCCTTCAAAGCTAAAAGTCTGAGTAATTATCCTTATAAAATAACACTGTACACATTAACCACCTCAAATCATCATGTCTTTAATAAAAACTCCCACCCCCGCAGTGATTTAAGTAAAATTAATCACCTCTTCGATCTGGAGCTGTAAAAGGGGTCGTTAATACAGTAAAATAAAAATCAACATCAGAGCAGAATGAATGGGAATGGATACTTACAGGTTCCTAGTAAAACTAAAGCTTGCAACAAGTGAAATCACATTAAAAACAGGAACCTCTCAATCCCTATATGATGGAAAAACATCTTTAAATTTGGTCCTTAGCCCATCACCCCTGGACATTTCCCCGTTACTGGAGGCTGCTTCTTCGCATCCTGCTCCCCTCCCCCACAGACCCAACCACCATTGTAGTTCTCACCAATGCACAGAAATTATGAATGGCTCTGTGCATTCGATCCTGAAACCACACACTTTTTTTACGATCCAGAAAGCAAAATGTCAAATAAAATGGGAACTTTACTCGGTAATCAATCACATGTGTATATAGAATTAAAGGAAGATCCATTTATTCCTATTGATCAGGGGGTCATGGCTGTAGGTAAAGCTGTGACTAAAAACACAATGAATGAAAAGATTGACCAGACGTTGCCCCTATTGCTGGAATGCCCCTTGTTCTACCCCCTTCATATGGCGCCCCCCCCCCCCTCCCTTCCTGGTTATTCATCGATGAGCAACCAATTGCGTGCAGGGATTTCACAAAGCCACGAAAGGCGAAATGCAGCAACGCATCGCACACACAGATCGGGACAGATCGCACTACACGCCGCCTTGAACCACGCCCCCGCTCCCTTCGCCCCACCGCGTCTCCATCCCCCCTCATTCACTTTGGAAAGCGATCTCCCTATTCAAAGTCCTCCAAAGCCATATTGGCAAACAGCGAGAGAGAAACTGAGCAAAGCCCCGAACTCTACCGCCCCCCTCGCTTATTTTTTTTGAAATCACACCCCTGTGGGGGAGGGAGAGAGGGGCGTGGGAGGGAAGAGACGATGGGGCTACTGCCTCCTCTCTCCCCCATTCAATGTCCTATAGGATCCAACCTTACAAACAAATAACAATGCCTTGGAACTTCCCTCTGCTATCGCCGTCCTTTAAGCGTGTGGTCTATTCCAAGAAGCTGTCGCAGGGGGTGAATGGATCGCGTGGCTTTCTATAGAGTACGGGTCTTTCTGGTCCAACCCCATCACCTCCCCCCTCACATACATGTTACATACATTCACCGACCAACCCCCATCCAAACTTGTCACCCTCCCCCCCTTTTCCCATTCTCCTCCCCTTGTTCCTCTTCTCGGTCTCATTTCCACCCCCTCCCCGAATATTTGTTATAGTCCCCCCCACCGCATACACACCCCCAACCTTCCCTATCTAATGGACCAGCCCGGGATTCCTCACGTGAGAAGTTGATTTGTAGTTTGAACACGTGGCTCATTCAAAAAAACCCGGAATATTAAAGTCATTTTTTTTCTTCCTGTGGATTTTTATTTAGAGGCGGCGCCTCCCTGCCCGAGGAGCGGTGACATTTCTCCCAGTCCGTACAGGGGGGGAACAGAGACAAAAAGTAGTTTTTTTCCCTCCTCCTCCTCCTCTCCCCTGTGTAGAATCCCGCCATTCTAGTTACAAAAAAACTATTTCCCCCGTTTTTTTCTCCTTCTCCACATCCGGACAACACGAGAAATCGCTTCTCCCCCTCTCTGCTCCTCAGTCCGGCGGTGATTCCCCGTCCCCACACGGTGCGGAGGGATATCTGCTCATTCCGTTACCATGAACAAGCTGTACATTGGAAACCTCAGCGAAAACGTCAGTCCGCCCGACCTGGAAAGTCTCTTCAAGGAATCCAAGATCCCGTTCACCGGGCAATTCCTGGTCAAGACTGGATACGCGTTCGTGGACTGTCCGGATGAGAACTGGGCTATGAAGGCCATAGACACCCTATCAGGTAACTTGGTTACCCAGAGCGGGGGGAGGTTGGGGGAGGGAGACGAGTTTATCGGCCGCATTCCTCCCGGTAAGGTCATGGCTGGGGACCGGCTCACCCTTGGTTATGGACCCTCCCGTTAGCCGCCCAGGTGCTATCAAGGACCCGGAGGGTTTCCCATTCTTTGTCTCCCTAGTGACCAGGGAACCTGCACTTTCTGCTCCCGACACCGCGCTGTGTGGTCACTGGAAACTGCACTGAGCGTCCGTAGCCGTCGGTCCCCAGGGCTGTGTGTAATGAATGAACCCCCCATGAATCCACTCTCCCCTATGGGACCCCACGCTTCGGATCTGCAGCCGCCAGTGGCTTTAGGGTGGGCATTGCACGATCTGACGTGTGTGGGTTTAATGACCCGACAGGATCGCGAGTTGTGGGTCTTTACTTTGTGTAATAACGTGATCGGCCCTCCTGCACCGCTCCTCTCCCAATGGGAGTTGTGATGCTGGAGGTCCGTGTGTCATATGTCCCCCCTGATTTCGATTCCCAGATTTTCCCTGATCACACCCACCCTCTTCCAGGGCTTTGAATTATTCATCCATCCCTGGCAGAATGCTGGGTCCTCCATAGCTGACAGTCTCCCTCCTGCCTCCAAAACAAACTGGTTATCTATAGAAATTGTGTTTTCTGATTATTGTGTCTATAGTGTGAGATTAATCTATCGCATTGTGATTCCCATCTCCCCTGATCCTTGTGTAAGTAACATGTTGCATCTCTTCCTGTTGTCTTGTTTATTTCTCATCCTCTCAGCCTTATAAAGCACGGTTGGGGTTGGCTGATGTCAGGGATCCTCTTGTATAATTATATTTTGCTTTTTTTCTTTCCCAGGGAAAGTGGAGCTTCATGGTAAAGTGATTGAGGTTGAACATTCAGTTCCCAAAAGGCAAAGGTAAACTTTATTATATATATATTTTTTAACATTTGTAGGAATATTCTCGATTTGCCACTGGACAGTTCCAGTTCTATTTTAGTGAATGTTGGTTATTAAGTTTGTTTTTAGTGTATATTGGAGACAATGTGTTTAATAATAGACCTGATTACATAGTGTTAAATGGTTTAAGTATTTTTAAAAATAAATAAACAAACAAACAAACAAACACGCACACACATCGTCTTTGCTTGTGGTATTTTTCTTCCCAGAATTCAGGACCTTATGTAGGTTAAAGGTCACTCACATGACCTGAATAATCCTTTCAGTGCATGTTTTTTGAAATATGGCCCAGTGTATTCCAAGTGTGTGCATGTGTAATTATTTTTAAAGTTAATTGAATATATATAACATCTAGGACTTTAAAGGAATTCATCTATTGTTGAAATCATGTTTATACGATTTTGCTTTTCTTTTGATTTTTCAAAAGCCCTTTCCTTGTCCTCATTGTGTGTGTTTATTTCCTCGCCCCTCCTCCCCCCCCCCCCCCGACCATCTTTGCTTTGCACTGAGCCTCTTGCGCATTCTCCTGCCATTTTGAGGTTCAGCCTAAAAACTTTGAATTCTGGTTTTATGCATGGTCCTTAACTGTACACCACTTCAGTTGATTAATATTGAGCGTGTTTAAACACACTCATTGTGTTTCCCAAATAATTGTTTGTTTTTATAATACAAAATTGCATTCTGTGATTTTTGTGGGTTCTATTTGTTTTGAACACTTAGTTGAGGTGTATTGATGATTTCAAAATTCTTTTGCTGTAGGTCTGTTTCCAAGAAAAAAGTTGGTTTTGTAGATTTTATTGCATAATTGAAATTGTTCTTTACTTGTAGTGGTTTTCAGTGTGTACACTTATTTCTCAAGATACAGCTTTTATTTTGCATACTAAAATAAAATTGCCTTAAGATTTAAAGGGTTGCTTGAGCTTGTAACAAATATTTTAATTTTTTTAAATTCAAAACAAAAATACTTAATATAACCAAAAAGGGGACATTTTGTTCAGGAAAGAACTCAAGGGACCCCTATAGTATTTACTATACTAGCAGAATATTCCTAAATGTAAAATTAACCTGTACAGTATTTTAATGGTTTTAAAAAGGGTGGATTCTTGGTTTCCTTTTTAATTTTTTATTCTTTTTAAATCCGTTTGGGTGGGTAGAGGCTTAAATGGGAGCCCTTGATAATTGCTATTTATGCAGGCATGGTTTTGCTGGTAGGTAGCCCTTTTGTTTAGTGTCTGCGAGGTAAATGTGTGACTAATCAAAGCCCACCCACACTCTTGGTGTATATAAAATCAAATGTCTATTTCACCCCTATTATTGGGTATTCTGTTATTTACTACTATATAGTAAGTTTCATTTGTATTTCTTATTGCATGTCTTGGATCCAGAGATTAATTTAAAAATATAAAAATAAATAATGAATGGAATTTCAGTTCTCATCCCCCATCAACTCCACCCTTCCACATACCAAGTGCTTTTATAACTTTCCCATACCATGAGTATTTGTGAATGCGTATACCCCTCCCCCATTGCTGCTCATTAGTTTGATTCCCTCAGAAGCAGCAAGAGCAGTGCATTATGATGGGGGCAGGGAGGAGGTTGGGAAGTAGCAATACATATCCTCCTCAGTAAAGGAAAGGTCAAGAGGTGGTGTCAGTTAGGTTTTCTGTAAAGTTGAGTTGAAAGCAGAGGGCCAATAGCTGTAAAGTGTGCTTGATTTTTTTTATGCAAAGTAAAATTCTATGGCCCCAGAGTAGCTGCATTCCAACCCATGTTGGGACTTCAGAGATCTGACACTGACACTCCCACATAACTCGGTGACCTTTATACCTGCTGTGAAAGGCAGGTTGGGAATTTGGTGCTTGGGTGGCTTATTAAAGCATTATAAGGCACATGGGGAAGGGGGCCACAGAAAGGAGTTTTAAAGTGCAGGTTCCCGATTATGGCATTAGTCTCAAGAGAACCAATTTTTTTTTTTAAAGGCATGCTTATTATTTATTTTTTTTTATTTGTTTTAGGGGAAAAAGAAATTTTTTGTTAGGTGTTTTTTTTTTTTTTTTTCCTGAATCCTTTAGTACATTAATGTTTAGTACATATCTGAGCTTGATACTTTAAATATAAATACATGCAGATTCCAAAGCATCTTTGTGTGTGTATTTGATTTTTAGAATTCTAGATCAAATCCCTGTGCTTGTGTGTGTACCTTCAGTGTCCAAACCTGCTTAGATGATGGTTGATTTTTGCCATAACAGGGGAGGGAGTAGAATATAGGCTATTACCACTGAAGTTGTTTTATTAAAACCTAATTTTTAAGTTTTTTGTTTTTTTTTTTTTTTTGTTCTGAGCAATGCTACCATGTAACTATGCTGATTAAAGTAATGTGTGTGGTGTGTGTACAGTTTGTCATTGTGCAGCATGGTGGCACAGTGGCTAGCACTAATGCCTTGCAGCACTAAAGTCCTGAGTTCGGTTCCACCCTTGGACACATCTGCAAGGAGTTTGTATGTTCTCCATGTGCTTGTGTGGGTTTCCTCCAGACACTCTGATTTCCTCCACAATCATAAAGAGATTCTGATAGGTTGTATGTGTTAAATAAATGTGTTTAGATTGTAAGCTCTTGTGGGCAGGACCTGATGTGAATGTATACATGTAATTGTAAAGCGCTATGGAAAATCTTGGTGCTATATAAATCCGTAATAATTGTGGATGGTTTGACTGGAATTTTTTCCCCCCCTTGCAGTTCATTACATTTTTAACCTGAATTTGCTGTCCATATATTTTCTTCCTCTTTATGTTTAAATTTGTCGCCTTCATTTATTAATTTTTTAAAACATACACCCCCAATCTTTAATGCAGGAAAAAGAAAAATCATTCTTGCTTTAATGTAATAAAAACGTGTAAATGTGGTCCTTTTGATCCTTTATCGTTCCCAGAATTAATTACATTTCGACCTGGTGTCTTGACTACTAGTGGGCTTTGACTTTTTTTTTGTTTGTTTGTTTATGCCCAATGGTATATGAGAATTTGCACTAGAAAGGCAAATTCCACAGGTTTCTCACTAAAGCTTTAGCTCCTAATAATGCATAGTCATGAAATTTTTTTAATTTTAGCATTTTGTTTAAAGAAAATTGAGATATAAATTTCTTAACTGAGCTCCAATTGGCGATCACATTGGCTGTAAGCTTTAATGGTAACGTAACTAAGAATCAAGATGTACTTTTAGAAATATATGCATATCATTTAGAAGAAACTTGGTATGACTAAAATCTGGGTGTAGTTTACAGTGAATACAGATTATATCAAACTTTATAATCCACAAAAACATATAACACGTGCTGTATTAAGGACATCTATTTTTGGATGCTAGCAATTTTGGTAAATTAGTAGCAGTTTATTTTTTAATCCAAACATGGTTATTATACAGGGATTTTAGGTGTTCAAAAAGAATTGCCCAGTTCACACTAGACACACTAGACCTTGGCAAGGTCTGTCTTTTTGAAACAGCTGAAAGGCACTTCATCAGACCATGGGCCTGTAGCGATGATGGTTCAATAAAGCCGAAGCTGGTCTACAACTGGCACTCTGGATCTGCACTTAGCTAGTGTAATGCTGTTGAAGAAGATGTAGCATTTGCTGACGCGCTACCATGGAAACCTGAAAATTACCCGGAAGTCTATCCTACTTTTTTTTTTTTTTTTTTTTTTTAAATGCTTGACACATTTTTGACCAGTTGCTAAATTTGCTTTTAAAATTTATATTATCTCTCCTGTCAACCTGTAACTGTTGCCTTGACTTGGGGCCGAAAATTGAATCTCTCAGATTTTGCCCAATTAGGTACAAATCCATTTAACGAAAGGTCAAAGAAAAACGTGGGTTTTTTTTTTTTGTTGTTGTTTTTGTTTTTTGATGTCATGTAATGTTTTTTAGGGAGTTACTTGTATTTTCTGCCTATTAGAAATGAACTGCATTTTCTCTTGGTTTCATGGTAGGTTTTCCAGACATAAGATTGCAATCAGACACAGCAGAGATACGGTAGTATCTTTTTATCTGAACAACTAGATTTTTAAGCATTGCTTAAATATATACCGGGAGAGCTTAAACAAAAACTCAAAACCACTAGCACTCTTAGCAAGTAAAATTTGTCATCTGCAATATTAAAAAAACAAGTCTTTAATTTGTAGTCCCATTGTATTAAATTCATTTATTTTGTGAAAGATAATTGTTTTTGTTTTTTTGAAGCAGTTTTTATAGTAGGGAGGGAACATGATTCTGATCTGATGTTAAAGAAAAATGTTGGATGCCAATATCTCTTTTAAAGGATATGTATACTGGGAATTTTTTTTTTTTTTTTAATTGCCTATTACTGGAAACTAATTCTTTCCAACTATCACTGTACCATTGTTTTGTTACTGTCCCCTATTTCTTTAGATATCCAGTCTGAAACATCTTACATTTTAGCTGTCAATCAAGTGCCTTAGTATCACAATGTTGTCTGTTATTCATAGTTTTGCTGTAGCTAGAAAGGTGACAGTTGGTATGTGAACTGCATGGTGGAAATTCCCTCTCCCAATGCAGCCTCATAGGGATTACTGTGCATGCTTGCCCTCAGAGTCAGAAAGTCTGTCAAGGGGCTGGGGGACTAAGCTTGAGCAAATCAAGTACTGGATTGAAGTCATGCAGCAACACAAACAGACTAGGTGCTGCTTACATGTATTCATTTATAGATTGTAATGAGGCAAAGATTTTTTTCAGTGTAGAATTCCTTTAAGCTTATGGCTAAAATATAAGGAATTACCTCCTCTAAATATCATCGGTATGTAATCTAATGAAATAGTACAGTAAGGGGCTTACGTACTAAGTGGTGCAACTGTTTCCCTGTGCTATTTATATTTAACAATCAGATGTGATATAGCTGCTGTAGACCAGTAAAAAGCTATCATCATATTGGTTGCTGCAGGTTTGCACCACCTAGTTCTTAAGCCAATCATGTTAACATAAACACATGCTGTACAGTTTTCTTTAGTGTGTACTTTCTAGACTATAAGAATGACTAAACAGTGTATTGTAACAGGTTGTCTGTAAAAGCTTTACGATTTTGATTTCATTTTAACACTTTTATTTATTTTAATAGTTCATATTTTGTTTTTCTTAGAAAATTTTCTGACTTACTGATTATAATAGTGCAGCTAGAATGGTAATTTTACAGTGGGTTACTTGCGTACCCAATATTGAATGCTGCTTATTTGGGTTTTCTTAATTTGTGAACATAAACATATTTTAAGGGCTGGGCCACATTGATGCCCTTCAACCACGATGAAAAGCGCACGCTAGTGTGGCCCAATTAATGTGGCAACACTATTGTGCAATCCGTTTTCTCGTGGCGCACACGATACACATTGTTTTTTGCGCAATTGAGTGTGCTCCCATCATGAAACATTAGGCAAGCGCACACTGCAACTCACTCTTGCGCACCAGGAACATGTTGGCGTGTGTGCAGTGTGTCCTTACCCTAAAGGTAACTGCAACGGTTTTATTACCTAAACTTTTAAAACCCTTGAAAATGTAAAGGGGATATTAGATGTAGATAATGTTCATAAAGCTTGCATGCAGGTTGCATTAGGAAAAATGTGGGCACTCCTTTTGAGTATAAACCTGTTTAATACACATTTTATCCTACCTGTAAATAGATCTTGTCCATGGTGCAGTACACATGTTGGTTAATTTTTTTTTGATAGATGACTTTTAACTAGAAATGTGACTGTACTATTCGGTTTGTCCGCTGGATATATTTTTATAACCTGCATAGTATCATTCTAAACTGTGTTAGGACTGTAACATTAGTTTTATAAAACTATAGTAGAAGATAAATATTGGCAAGCTTTGACACACTTTTAATAACCTAAATTGTTAGTATAAATATGGAAGTGTATTCATTTTGTTAAGGGGTCTAATAAGATTGCAACATTGGCTTCTAAGCCCTTTTATAGAGCAAAGTGGGGAGGTTTAAAAACGTGTTTGCCCTTTTTCAGAATAGGAAAAGGAGTTGCAGTGCTTTTATTAACAGGTAAGGTGTTTTGCTATAAAGTGGAAGATGGCTTACCAAATAATATTTGCTTCAAAGACACCCAAAACCTAAAACATAATCTATGCTAATACATTATGCTCTGAAATAAATGAATGTGGTATTTAGTTCAATGTAGTGTATTTCCTAAATATTTTCTACAATTTTTTTATTTTTTATTTTTGTTTCTTTACTGAACCACATTCTTAATAGACCTGACATGGGGGAATTTTATGACACTAGTGATGTTTCTTTATACTTGTTTCTCTGGGACTTTCAAACCAAATTAATTTGAGTGATCTGACTTAAACTAATGTTTTAATATTTTGGGATTGAAAGTTGGCTGAACACAATCAGATTTTGTACATCTGGTTTTGTGTGGATTTTGCACATCTGGTTGTTTACCCTGTGTGGGCTTTCTGTATGATAAAACAAAAAAAACCCCCAAAAAGTGGTCATTTGATGACCTTGATCAGTGCTTGTGTGAAGTCACCTTCCTGGACCAGACCCTGACCTGGAAATATATAGTATGTCTGAACAAGTATTGTGTGCAATTTGGCATTCCATTGGTCTCGGTATTTCATGGCAATTCAGGTTGTCTGATCTAACATTGAGAATATGCCTGTTATATCCTGCAATATTGCAAGCTGGTGCTACAATCAATTTGCAATAATCACTGAATTGTGGGAGTGCAGTAAGGTAATGATTGCAGGTTTGCAAGGGGGATGTAGGTGTTATGGGAGGACTCAAACCCATTTACCAAAAGGGTTATTGTGACTTTGAGAGGAATGGTATGCTGTGTGTATAAAGTCCCTGCAAGCTATTTTAAATATCCCATTTACAGCCTTTTCAATGAAACCTTTTTTTTTTCTTTTCCCCCCAATGCTAGCACTTGCGGCACTGGATGAATCTGCCTGAATGTGTAAAAACAATAACTTGTAGAGAATATTTTTTTTAAATATTTACAAAACGTCACATTTGAAAAGTCCCTTATTGTGTTTGCTTATTAAGTTAAGCAAAAGTATTTGCTTTTGACTACATTCATTTTAATAAACTAATTCTAGATATTATAGCTACTGGTAAGAAAAATGCAGATTCTCAGAGTTTCTTAGAATGCAAAACTTTATATTTTAATACAGTTTTGGTTTAGATTTCTTTTTCTTTAAGCCCACAAATATGTTTAGCTACAGAGTGAAAGTGGCTCTTCTGCATTCAGCTGCTGCTGACTGAAATATAAGCATATCTGTTAATGAGTTTCTGAGGCAAAGCTGCTGGTGTACACCCTGGCTTATTCTGGTTTACCAGAATACCACCTTTGTGTGGCACAATAGACAACATGTTGATATAACTGTATTTTTGGTGATTACCTCTGTTTTTTGGATATGTGCTGGATACTTGCAAGGCTATTCATGTCTTTACCTTTTGGACTAATATTTTTCATTGGCCCAATAGACCTTAATGGAAGCTTTGCATTGTTTTCCTCAAGGGTTCCAAATATGCAGTATAAGAGCACTTGCCAGGATCAGAACAGTGCAAATATATTTAAAGCCATCAAAAACCTCTTCCTTTTGTAATTTAATGAACAAAAAACTTAAACTGATTCATCTCTGTATATCTAAAAAGCCCTATTTTTTTCATGACTTTATAGATCAGCTTCTTGAGTTTCCAGTTTGCTTACTGTGGCTGCCACTATCGTGTCTTGTTTGCATTTTTAATGCAGTGTATAGAGCACTATATTTAATTTTCTCATTTAGCTTGTGCCATATTTATCTAAAAAGAGACTCAAGACAAAAGGTGAATGTACACAATTCAACTTTCACCACAGACTACACAGCAGTTTTTATAGGAGTTTATGTATTTTTCAAAAAACCTTTACCTACCTGATTGACATGTTGTTGTTTTTTTATTCATATATATCTAAAATGCCCAATTGTGTCATAATACAAAGATATATCTTGGCAGACTTCCTTAAAATGGGCTTGCTGGGATGGGTGTGTGTGTGTGTGTGTGTGTGTGAGAATGTGTTACATTTATGGTAATGCACTAGTTGTGGCAACTCAATTTTCTTGCAGTGTTATAGGGAATGTTTACCACATAACAAAACCCTGTCCACTTGTTAACTAGTAGCCCCCAACTGCTGTTTCTTAATTTTGTGAAATGCACTATTAACCACATCTTTCAAAAGTGATACAACAAAGTTAACAAAGCATTTCAGGAGCTCCGAATGGGAGAAAAGTGTCTGCAAGCCCTTTTGTTCAAGTTCACACTGGCTTTTATATCATATGTGAAACCTTATTAGATGTAGCTAGCTTTGGCAAGGAGCTGCTTCTATTTGGAGTGTGGGTCATTGGGTGAGCTTCCCAAAGAATCACGCTGGCATTAGGAGGCTTGCAGGGATTGAAGCAGCTTTCGGTAGTACTAATTAATATTAATAAGGTCCCCCCCCCATCTGATGTACTGGTGCCTTGATTTTACAATTTAATTATCTATAAATCATGGTTGGTTCCTTTAGAGCAGTGATTCTCAAACTGTTTCACACACACTTGGCAATGCAAATTTGTTGTTATATACCTGTGTTTTTTTTCCTTGCTGAACTCTTGTTTTATACAGTTTACAGAGAATATTTTAACAGAATTTGGATAGTGTTGGATGTAGTGTAAAGTAACACAAAATTGCTTATGGATGTGAAACGTAGTTTTAAGTAGGCTGGTGAGAATATTTTCTACTATTAAAGGGGAAACTGTGGGCTTTATTAAAAAGAGCACACTTCTACCTTTTAAAAAGACTCCAGGATAATGCTTCTAAGCTGCAGTCTGTCTAAAGTTACAGCAGTATAAATGATGGATTTTCTTGCTAGTGCTGTAAGTGTGACATCCTCACCATTGTTCTGCCCCCACTTCTGGGACAGCGCATCATCAGCTGCATCACAAGCTCTGCCCCATAACTTCTGAATAGCTTTTTTTTTTTTTTTTTTTTTAAAGCTAGCCACAACCCTGAAAAAACAAAAAAAAGGACAAAATTGTTTCTGGTCTGTTGAGCTAGCCATTCACTTGCAAATATTCTTTATGATCGGATTTCCGATCGACTGCAACAGTCTCAAATCCAATCGGAAGAACTGGTTGATACTCCCTACCTTGTGCTGCTGGTTTCCTTTTGAGGTCTGTGGAGAATTGAGGACTTGAAGATTGGGTCGGAGGAATATTTTCAGCCTGGCCCGATCTTTGTTTTTCCGATAAACCACTCGATATTGTTGAACGGGAAAAACAGCATACACGGGGATCGATATTTTTGATCAAATTTACCTTATTGATCCTGTGCACGGGGGGCTTAACTAGCTTCTGAAAGGATCGTTTTTGGGGGTTGGGGCTTTTTACACAGCACACGTGTATATCCTGTTTTCAGATGGTAAATACTTATCTTAATGGAATCTTAGTGGTGCACTTGACATTTTAACAGTTTTGTTTAGTTACATAATTACAAGTTAAGGGAGCTGATGCAATAACAGGCTAAAAAGTTTGTCTGTAACTTTAGTTGCTGCAGATTAATAACACCTTTTATAACATCAGCCTTGTAGTGTTTAGTGACATTGTATTGAATTGCATTTCTTATTTAAATCTGTTTTTTAAAGGGCATCTATAGTGAAAAAAACACATTGCCCCTTTGAAAAGTTAAATTCATGTACTCTGTGCTGCCTT
Organism: Hymenochirus boettgeri; assembly: GCA_019447015.1. Taxonomy (NCBI): domain Eukaryota; kingdom Metazoa; phylum Chordata; class Amphibia; order Anura; family Pipidae; genus Hymenochirus; species Hymenochirus boettgeri. Next base: position 70,045,977 of record CM033474.1, on the reverse strand, counting down.
AATCCTATCTATGTCAGTGACTTTGTTTAACCATGGTGTCAGATCTGTGTGCAGTACTCTCCCCCCCCACCCCCCTTCCCCCTCCCCTCTGTTACCTCTCCATGTCTCAACTCCGGGTAACCGACAAGCTTATCATGTGCAGTAGGAGTTAAAAGTTCAACATCCTGTAAAACACACCCACGCACAGTGGCCAATAGAAAGAAAGCTGCCCTGAAGACATGGAAGAAGGAGATCAGTACAGTTTACTATCTCTTACTTTGTGACCCATCATCTATCAGTGAAAGCTATTAAGAAGGGGGGTCAAGTGCAGCCTTATATCTACCATCAAAGATATCTCTCTCCCCCTGCTAATGCTGTGATCTCTGTTTATTACAGAGCAGGGAGGGGGGGGGGGGGGGATCACGTCACAGGGATTTGATTGACAGTCCAAGTAGGAGTAGAGGAATGCAATCACGTATTCTTGTAACTGGTGTATCTCAGGACAGAGAGGGAATCTGAAAAAGTGAAGACACTCTGGGGGTTGTGGGGAATTATAGAACACATGGAAAGAAAGGGGAAAAAAGTTAATTTTCCCACTATAGATGCCCATTAAGCTGTAAGGCAGAGGCCACACTGGCAAATATGATGTGCTAATGTTATTGCATGCTTGCTGAAACCGGAATGCAGTGCATGCAATGTTAAAACCCACATTGAAATGCACTGTCATGAGTTTCCTGGGTTTCAAAAGTGATTGGAAGCATGTGAGAAACTAGTTAGTGTGGCTTAACCCCAGGGGCACTTCTAGGGTTTTTGTGCCTGAGACAAACTTTTATTTCCACCCTTTCTCGCGCCACTGCCATGTTAAAGTGGGTGTGGCTTTGTGCATGGTCGTGGCTAAAGTTTTACGATTTTGAACGTCCTATCACATGGGTATTTAAACAGTTCCAAAGAAAGTCAATTGGCAATAATGTAAATTACTAGAAACTGGTATTACATCCCTTTCTCAAACAGCTGTGTTGCCACTACCATATTGGTCAAATCAAAACTTATTTTATAGCTTGTGCTATACATAGTATAGTATTTTGAGGTTGAATAAAGACCTACATCCATCTAGCAATATGCTCATTTGTTGCCTAATTGTTGATCCAGAGGAAGGCAAACCCCCCCCCCCCCAACAAATTTATGAAGGGGGGAAAAAATTCCTTCCCGACTCCAAGTGGCAAATGGAAATTTCCCTGGATCAACGCTACTTTATATATCAATACCAGTAACTTGCAACATTCCTTGTTTGCAGAAACTCATCCAGCTTTTTTGGAAACTGACCAATGAACCTGCCATCACAACATCCACTGGAAGACCGTTCCATAACTTTACCGTTCTTACAGTGAAAAACCCTTTCCGAACTTGAAGCCTAAGCCTTTTTTCTTCAAGTCTTAAGGGATGTCCACGTGTCCTGACATGTTCTATTGGTGAACAATGCCCCAGATAGTTTGTGTGGCCCGTTAATATATGTATACACCATAATCATATCCCCACGCAAGCACCTTTTCTCTAGCGTACATAATTGTTACTTATCCAGTCTCTCTTCATATTTAAGCTACCCCAATCACCTTATTAATTTAGTTGCCCTTCTCTGAACCCTTTCTATATTAAAGATGTCCTTTTTGTGCACAGAATTCCAAAATTGCACTGCATATTCCAAATGAGGCCTTACCAATGCTTTGTAAAGGAGTAACATTTTCCTCCCTTGAATCCATACTTTCCTTAATACAAGACAATACCATGCTGGCTCTAACTGTTGCTGCCTGGCACTGCTTGCTACCTTACCACCAAAGCTCCAAGATCCCTTTCCAACAGGGATTCACTTAAAAATCCTTGTGCTGCTTATACTATAAATGGCTCTGTTTTAAGTCCAAAATGCATCACCTTACAATTATCAACATTGAATCTCATCTACCACTTAGCAGCCCAATGTGACAATCAATCTAGATCCCCCTGCAATGATTGCACATTGAAGTTTTTAATGGACAAATTTTTTGTGTCTTTAGCAAACACAGAAACCTTGCTGACAATACTCACTTCCAAATCATTAGATTAAATCGAAGCGGCCCCAACACAGAACCCTGTGGCAGCCCACTTAGCACTTTAGTTCATGTTGAAGCCCCATTAAAGGACAACTATACTTACCATTTCCCCGAACCATTCATGCAAAGTACCCAGGAGGGTGAGGACCTAAAACGCGAAGTCCCCACCTCTGGGTACTTTACAAAAGTCCTGCACCACTTACTTGTAATCTCCGTCACCGATCCTCCCCACTGGCACTGTCCGCGATAGCCCGGGAGGCAGCCAATGGGAAGACACGCCTCCTTGCAGAGCGCGTCTTCCCATTGGCTGCCTCGCGACCTGTCACTTAAAGTGCCAGTGGGGAGGATCGGACCTGAGCGACGAGGGAGATTACAAGTAAGTAGTGCAGGACTTTTGTAAAGTACCCAGAGGTGAGGACTTAGCGTTTTAGGTTTACTTTGCAGGAGTGAGGGGGAGGTGAGTATAATTGTCCTTTAACAACTACTCTCTGCATCCTATTCATTAACCAATTTTCTATCCATACAAAAGATAAGTATAGTTGGGCACACCAGTCTTAAGTCAATCATCTTTTATTATGTGATATTTCTATCTGTGACTAAAGCTAACCTAACCATATAAAAGAATTTTAACAACATATCTGTTACTAGGGGATATTTTTTATTTTATTGACCAGTCAAGGAAAAACCTTTTTTTTTTCCCCCACCACTGCCTGTCTTCCTCAGTGCAAGGGTGCCGCCTGAGACAAATGTCTCACTCTGCTTCATGGTAGATGTGGCCCTGCTTAACCCTTGTAGTTTTGTGACATTTGCATTGTAGATCTCTGAACATAGTACCAGAATGTTTTCAACCCCTATAATCTACCAACTGTCGTCTCCTTCCTGTTCATCTTAAAATTGGAGATGAAGCAATTATGTTTCCACATGTACATATGTCTGCTGGAGGATCGCTATACTGTCCCCTAAAGATAACACATGGTTCCCTTAGAGCTCGTTCACACTAGGTCCATTTTTGGTGCATTTTTTCTAAACAGACTGTTTTTAACAACACAAGGACACATAGAATTCAATAGTACCATTTACACTATTGCGTTCCAATTGTGTGTTTGCGTTCCAGTCCATTGCATTTAAAAAAACACACTGAATGCAGCATTCCTGTCTTTTATGCATGCGTGTTTTTTTTTTTTATAAATATCAGGCTTTAAATCAATATATCTGAGAGGACAAATAGTGTCTGTTAAAACTTGTAATATTTATATTTTTATTTAGACCCATAGGCTTATGTGTGTTCAGTGTTTTCATATTTATTTTTTATCCAGACTGATTCACTTTGGCACAAAATCTTTTGAGATGTCACCACCACAGGGGTGTGGTGTGATCACCTCAAGTGCAAGCCATTTTAGTTTGGTACATTTATGCCCCATTTCCACAAAGTGCCTAGATACTGAAGTATCTGAATATAGGTACGACTATTTGCCTTTGTTTTTTGCATACTTTCTAACTGCAGTATAATCATTCCCTGTATCAAAAATTAAATGTGTTGTAGACTGCTTGCAATCCCAAATTAGATTATCCTATTTGTTTATATAGTTACGGCACAACCATCTGATCTCGGTTACATTTTTCTTTAAATTGATTGTGCACTCAATGGGCCACTTGATTGATTTATGTTGTCACACTTTTTTTTTTTTTTATTTTATTTTATTGACTGAGAGATTGCCAATTAGTTCAATGATCATTCAGTTTTTGGTCCAAAGATAGCCTTTAAAACAATAGGAAACTTACCTTCTGATGTTCCTGTGATGTTAGCCTTGACTTGTGTTTTTAAGATCCGTAAAAAAATCATTGCGTTCAATCGTTGAATATCAAATCTATCCAAAGGTGCCTATAGACTAAACTTCTTGTGTCCAAAGGCGTTCTTTTTTTGTTTCGCAAAATCAATGGGCCAGGCAAGAACGTTGGGAGGTAGATTTGATGAACGTTGAATATAATGTCTTGTCCGCCATGTATACATGTCATTGCCCTGTAGGTTAGAACAAAGAGGCGATTGCTTCATTCCATTATTCTGTGCTTATTGCAGATTTTAAAGGGTATCTTTATTGGGATTTCTTTTAAACCATCTCGTATCCATGGAAAGATTCTTTTCACATTTTATATTCCATGTATATTATCCTGCAAAAGTAGTAAGATTTGGTTTAATTGGTAAAGTTTAAATCTCTAGGAGGGGTTTGGGTTTTTGTTTCTTTCGTCTATTTTCCTCTCTTGCCGGTGCAGTGATTTACACTTCCAAAGCAGAGCCGCCAGCTGACTAATAGGAGAATGCGTTCTTTAACAAAGCATGTTTTCTGATCGGTTGGCTGGCAGCACTATTAAGTTGTTTGGGGGGGGGGGGGTGTTGCAAAGAGATTTGTTTTGTACTTGTATATATTTTTGAACGAATAGTGCAATGAGATCAACTTCTCATTTAATTGGTGTATGGGATAGTAAAGGTTCATGTGCATAAGGGCCAGTTTCGTTCAGTTTACTTTTTTGACAAATGACGTGACAATAGTATATTCACTAGAACATGCTAACATTTTGGCCAGAACGATTGCAATCTGCTTATTTATGGACACATGACCATTTGAATCCTTGTGTTTAAAGGGCAGTTTTACTATCCCTAATAACCCTCCTTCCCTTAAAAGTAGCCAATCTGGGGTTAAGTGTGCATAAGTGCAGAGAGGCTTGTTTGAATGTTTCAAGATCTGCTGGGGAATTGCTTGTGTATAGCCTAATCCAGCTTAACTGGATTTTCAGGTAGAGCTCCTCTTTTGAAACCAATGATAACCATTGCTTAAAAAAAGCCATTTTTATTTTCCAGTAAAATACAAATACCGGTAACTTCTTTGAACCAAGGTGGCCATATAGTAATAAAAGGGCTGCTGCTTTTTGCATTTTGAATGGTTTTGATGGTTTGTTTGCTTTCCATGAACATTTCATTGTTTGCTTGGGATTTTTCCCATCTAAAGAAAAAGCATAGTGCTCTTTTATTTTATTATGGGTATTGTCTGTTCCTGGAGATGCAGTGTTTATTCGCTTTTGCCAAATATAAGTTGGGTGGGAAAAAAAGTTTTAAGGTGCAGAAATACAGATTTGATGTATGAACTGGAGTAATTCTTGAAGAATTGTTCGTCACTATTCCTTAAATGCCTAGAAAAGCTACTCAACAGTATATACCTGCACAGCCTTGATTTTAGCTCCGTGAAAGGAAAAGTGAAGTTGTGCACACTTGTCTTGCTGCTTATGCTTCAATTAATGTTTTGTTCAGGGAGACAACATCCAATTAATTATTGCCCTCGTTAGCATACTGTTATTTGCCTGTGTTTGTGTAACAAAAAAAAATCCCTTCTTTTACTTTATTTTTGCCTTGGGTATGGAAAATTAAGGAAGTGCAATAATGAAAATGGGGGACGTTTGACATTTCTGCACTGTTTTAAAGGACATGTAAACTGAGGCAAATAATTTTTTAACTAATCACACAGTAATTAGGATTAATTACCACCAATCATAAATCTGCTTTTTATTTTTCTTCTCTGACTTTCCTATCCCTTGTTTTTTAGCTCTGGGAGTTTCACTTTTTAAAGAGGACGGGGCACAGATAGTCAGTAAAGAACTGTCAATCACCCAGCCCCTCCCCCGATACACTACATGTAAAAACTATCCATTCTATAACAGTAAAGCTTACTTTTCTGTCACTGCATGGCTAATTGATTCAGCATTAAGATCAGGAAAGGGAACAAGCATTATCCGTTGGTCTGTGCTCTTTCTGTGCAGATAACACCCATTCCTGCAATTAGCTGCTGTCTATGTTACTGAAGTCCCAATGTAGCACTGTACATAAAGAAATCAATTACAAAGTCTCCCCACACACGCGTGCGCGCCTTCAAACTCCTACAGCTAAAAGAAAATCTTACTTAATTCAAGCAGTTATTACAGGTCCCAGTTCTGCTTACCTTCCCATAGTAAAGCAGTTTCACTTTCACTATAGCACAAAATCACTGGGTGAATGATATTGGCTGTATGAGGGCACAGATCACCTCCAATTCACATGCTCCACACTCCATCTGTGCCTCAGTTTTGGGAGGGGGTGGATACATAGAGAGGAGACATACATACTAACTAGGAGTGAGCTGAACAGGACATGAGGAGATCTAGTGACAGGGAGCACTGAGAGCAAAAAGGGATAAAGTTCCTGGCAGCACTAAAAATATAGAAAAGGATAAAGGAAAGTCATTTTTTTCAGTTTAGTGTCCCTTTAAACACATGCCTATGTTTTAATACTTGACAGTACATTTTGTAGATATAGGTTCCATTTATTCTGATTATAGCAGCAGTGTTAAATGTCTAAATTCAGCTACATCAGTCAATTGTAGAGATCCCAATCAACCCTAGGTTGTGGCATTGCTTGACATTGCAAGTTTTCAGGTAATAATGTCAGAGCAGGGAATATTCTTTATTTTGTATTGTAAACGTTAAAAGGAAATCTTTATGAACTTTTGGTCAAAGCCTCTAGGTTTGGGCATTCCTATTATTTATCTTTTATCCTTGTCTGGTGAAGAGTTTTTGGTGGTGTTTGCAGTGCATGACCATTTTCTCACAACAAATCAATAGTCATATTGAACACTGTCCCTTATATTATATAAGTAAATTTATAATTTCATGGGGAATACATTGTTTTTTTTACATAGGGACAGTGTTTGTGTTGCTTAAGCACTAAATAAATAGTTATATCAATATTAACAAAAATGTAGTAATGACATTAAGTGGTATAGAAATGCAAATATAGCAAAATATATAAATAAGTACTTGCATAGTCCCCACTCCTGTTATGTAATGGTATATTTAAAATGGTGTGTTAAGCCACACCCCAGGAAGTTTTACAGGGAGGCAAAGGAACATATTTATCACTTCCCTTTTAGTGTTGTATCCAATGGTGTGCTTAATATTAGATTGACAGCAGTGTTAGCGAATCAAAACCATTTTCAGAGTGTTAGTAGGAAGTTCCAAGACTTTTATAAGACACTTCCTTTGTAAAACATTTGACAGTCTTAGTAAAAACATTCTTCTCACTCTCACATAACTCCACACTCACCCCTCCCCTCTCGGTAGACAAAAAGGAGAGCTGCTGTTTGCTGGACAGGAAGGGTTATCTATATATCAGGGATAGGCAACCAGTAGATCTCCAGATGTTTGGAAACTACAACTCCCAGAATTCCCCAACTACAGAGTGCTTGTAGAGGAATGCAGGGAGTTGTAACATCTGGTGATCTACTGGTTGCTTATCCCTGCTATATATGATAGGGGGACTGAAAGGAAAACATTTCCATGCCCATTTCTCTGAGACAATGAGTTTGTTAATCGTTTTACATTATTTAAGCAATTGACACCCATGAAGCCATGAACCTGTCCCCTGAACTAATAAAATGTAATAAGATTAAACATGACACGGATTTTATGGGAATTCCGCTTTGCAGATTTTTTTCGAGACACATTTGAAAATTCAAAGAAAATTTCAAGGAATTTTTGAAAAATTTGTAAAAATTATACAGTAACTTACCGTACTGTAAATAGTTTTGGGACCTAAAAAATGGTCTGGGGAAAAGACAATTAGATTCTTTCTAAAAGAATCAGATTGTAACCAATTCTGATTAGAAAATAAACTGATTGGTTACTATACAAATCAGATTATTTCTAAAAGAATCTGATTGTAACTAATTGTGATTGGTATGCTTTCTGGAAGAATCTAATTGTAAACAATCAAATTCTTTCTGAAAGAATCTGACCAATTATAATTGGTTACAATCCACTTTTTTTTTTTTTTAGAAAGAATCTTATTGGTATACCAATCCAGATTATTTTCCAATCAGAATTGGTTACAATCAGATTCTTTCAGAAACAATCTGATTGTTTAGTATACCAATCAGATTCTTTCCCAATCACAATTGGTTACAATCAGATTCTTCCAGAAAGTATACCAATAAGATTATTTCTAAAAGTATCTTATTGTAACCAATTGTGATTAGATACAATCGGATTCTAGTATCTGATTGCTATACTAACCAATCAGATTATTTTCCAATCAGAATTCGTTTCAATCCGTTTATTTCAGAAAGAGTCTAATTGGTTAGTATACCAATCAGATTATTTCTAAAAGAATCTGATTGTAACCAATTCTGATTGGTATACTAACCAATCAGATTATTTTCTAATTTGTTACATTCAGATTCTTTCAGAAATATTTTGATTAGTTAGTATACCAATCAGATTCTTTTCCAATTAGAATTGGTTACAATTACATTCTTTCAGAAAGAATCTGATTGGTTAGTATACCAATTTATATCTAAAAGAAAGCACTAGAAGCCTAGATGCACCTAAAATATTGAAAAATATAGACCTGCTCAAACTTAGTCCAATTAGCGTCAGATCAGATATCTTACCCAACAATAATTAATATATCTATAGGATAGTGCCACAGTCTGCGCCCTTTATGACCTATAGGCACCGTATCATCATTCTGACATTTTATAATAACCGCCTAGGTGTCATTACACACGTTTTACCCTTTAGGGCATACAACTAACTGGTCAAAACCTTTATAAAATCCCTATCTCCCTCCCACAATTTTATAAAATATTTGTTTAGGGGATGTGACACTAATAGAACCAGGATTGTGTGTGTGTGTGTATGTTTTGCTAGGTAATTATTTTTATTGAAAGCTCGGGGTCATGCTCTCAGTGAGACCAACACAAAGTGCACAAACATGCAAGTGATTGGGGATCTGTCTGCCTCTCCCTTATGCATATAGCTGTTAAGCTGTAGGGCCAGAGAGCGGCTAATTACCTGCGTTTAGCGGGTAGGTATTAGGATCCATTCTGAACTTCCACTCCCAGCAAGTATCCAGGGGGAGGCTCAAATGGGAAAAGTCTGAAAGTCCCCAGGCAATCCCACCACATAATATGATCAAACACGCACATACTCTCCTATTTTTAATTTGACCTGCCAGCTTTTCACATGTTTAAAAACTACAACTCCCAGCATTCCCTGGCTGCACAGAATGCTGGAAAATGTATTTTTCATACATCCTGGAATAAAACCCTTATACTGACTTACAGACATTAAAAGCCCATGCTTTAGCGATTCCTACCCAAGGGTTTAAATATGCACATGAAATCTACAACTCCCAGCATTCTCTGTTAGTAGTAAGTTTCTTCCTTACGTCCATTGGCTAATGAATGTACTAAGATTCAATACAGTGTAATGATATAGAGCGTGGGTGTTGAACTTTTCCCATGTTTAAAAACTACAACTCCCAGCATTCTGTTAGCAGTAAGCGTCTTCTTTATGTCCACTTCCTGTCTAGCAAATAGAAACTGGATTATATTGCTTAAATAATGGAATTAACCATTAACAAACTCACTTCATTGTCTCAGGGAAATGGGCATTGTGAAGTTTTCCTTTCAATCCCCCTATCATATAGAGCAGTGATAAGCAACCAGTAGATCTCCAGATATTTGAAAACTACAACTCCCAGCATTCTTCTACAAGCACTCTGTTAGGGAATTCTGGGAGTTGTACTTTCCAAAACATCTGGAGATCTACTGGTTGCCTATCCCTGATTTATAGATATCCCTTCCTGTCCAGCAAACAGGAGCTCTCCTTTGTTTCTATTAAGAGGGAAAGGGTGAGAGTTAGAAGAATGTTTTTACTAAGACTGTCGCATGTTTTACAAAGGAAGTGACTTATAAGTCTAGCAACTTCCTACTAACACCTGATTGGCTAATGCTGCTGTCAATCTAATATTAAGCATACCATTGGATACAACACTATAAAAGGGAATGAGAAATATGTTCCGTTGTAAGCTTCCATTGCCTCCCTGTGAAACTTCCTGGGGTGTGGCTTAACAGTCCATTATTTATAGATTTTGCCTTATTTACATTTCTATATACTCTGTCATTACTACATATTTGTTAATATTGATATAACTATTTATTTAATGCTTAAACATCACATAAACACTGTCCCTATGTATATTACTTTTACCCGCCCCCACCAACATGGTACCTCCGAAAAACCCAATGTATTCCCCATGAAATTATAAATTATTTATATAATATAAGGGAAGCTTCCTGCTGACATTTTTCAAAGGAGCTAGACCCATTTCTTTCTATATCTTATTAGGGTCTACACTGCATGCAAACATGTCTGTGCAGAACAGGCCTAAAGGAGAAACTAAAATACAGTAATTGAATTCAATCATTGTTGCGGTTTCCCTTGGTCCTCTGGTGGTGATAACAGCATTCAGTTGGTGGAAACTCAATTCATATACCTACAGCTTGAATAGGTAAAAGGTTTGTTCAAGTAATTAGTTACTCAGCAACCATATATCATTTTATTTTTCTTAACTTAACAGCTTGCGCAAAGGAAAATTCAGGAAATTCTGGCTCAGGTAAGAAGACAACAGCAGCAACAGCAAAAGACAGTGCAAAGTGGACAACCCCAACAAAGAAGAAAGTAAAGGTTCAGGAAAATGGCCCTTCGGAGACAGATGCCAGACCAAAGACAGACTGAAATGTAGACAGGTTTCACTCCTGTCGGTGCTAAGTGGGGCGAACGCCACCTAGTGCGTCAACTGTTTGAGGACCAGGCAACTATCAAACTGTCTCTGAGAATGTATTTAGGCTCTGAAAACTTTCAAACCCAGCTTTAAAAGTGCAAAAAAAGGCAAAAAAGAAAAAGAAAAAAAAAGGACCCCTTCACTTCCCTTTTGATCTATTCTCACAAGTTAACATAAATCTTGTTTTTTTTTTTAATGTTCGTATCCCCCCAACAATTTTAGAACTTTGTTTAATGAAGCTTTCTCTTATGAGTTTTGGTTCAAAAAGAAAAGGCATTGCTCTTACATGTCCAGTTCTATTAAAAGAAAATAGAGGGAGGGTTGGTTATTGGTGGGTTAGTTAATGAAGGTTACTGACAAGTGATTAAGCGTTAGTCCCAGTATTGAACAAGTGGCATTTTTTTTTCTTTATTTGGTTGCATTATTCCTTAACACTGCCATGAATAACCTAAGGGAAGTGTAAAAAAGGTGTTGGCCAGGGCATAAAAAGATATATGCATTTTACTAAACTACCTCAGGCATTTAGTACCTCAAAGAAAAATTGTTCCTTTTTGCTTTTTGTTTTATTTTTTTGTTTTTGTTTTATTTTTTGTATTTTGTATACTTTATAAAGCTAATAGTTCTTGAGCATTTTATTTTTTTAATAAAAAAAAATAAAATATCAGCCAGCAGCAAGAAGTGAAAATAATAAGAAACCTGACCCAAGAGGACAAGGATCCAACTACTCGCTGCTGGCTGATTTGGGAGTAAGAGATGGGGAGTTGCCTCGGTTTTCCTGAGGCCTGTCAGACCATCATTCTGCTAGATAATTCAGTGAATGTTCAAAAATAGATACTGAAAGACACCACCATTCTGATAGCAGCAATGCCATTAATATTTCTTTTACTCTGGGTTGAAAACAAAGTTTAACGGTACTTTTTCTGGAAACAAGATACAAGGAAGTGATGGAAATAGGCCGGCCGGGTTTGGGGGGATGGGGGGCGGGTATTACTTTTTAGTTTGTATTGGAATGGAGTTTACTGGGGGGGGTTTATTTTGGAGGGGGGGGGGTTCAGGGGATGGTCAGGGTTTCTTTTTAATGTCCCATTTTATTTTTTATTTTTTTGTGCTGCTTGGTTGAATGCAATGAACCCTTGTGCCTTTGACCATCACTACCTAACAATGCTACATTTAAACATTTGCAGCCCGACTGAACTTTGCCATTCTGTTCAAAGAGCAAGCTTCATCGTCAGTTTGGTAAAACTTGATCTGTGGGAGCATATATATATAAATATATTATATATATATAAAATATATATATTTTTTTTTTGTTTAATGTTTATTTTTTTCTTTTATATATTTTTTCACAACCATCTAGAAAATGCTTCCCATGCGATCAGCACATTACGTTCAGTTACCATAACTGGGGGAGAGGGAACTGGGGATGGGTCAAACACTTGTTTGATCCCACAGATAAGACAGGCTTACGTTTACATATCCAGCCACAGTAAAAAGAAGAAAAAAAAAATATATATATATATATTAAAAAGAAAAAAATAAATAAAAAGGGCCACACAAAGCCACTTTGGAAGGTTTAAAGCCGAATACATCAGTCTATCCTGGCTACAGCAGGGTTTATGCACATTCAGATTTTCTTATTTTTTTTTCTCCCTTTGCAACCAATCATTGACCGTTTTGTTGCCAGAGTGACACGTGGTGTTTCATATCACTTCTCTGGCAGCAGAAGGGTTAAAAAAAAGCGGAAAAAGTCGAAAGGCAGGGACAAAAGGAAAGCTACCAAATTCTTTTAATTTCAGAATGTAATTAGTGATGATTGTGGTAATACACATTCAAGTTTCTACAATAAACTTCAGTCTACCTCAGTTTTGAAAATGTGGCAACACATGGTGCATAAAGACTGCTGTGCGTGTGTGTGTGTGGTCTTAGCAGAGCCATGCGATTTACCTCTGAACCTTTATTTTTTTGTGATGTTTTTGTGCATGAGATGATCACAATCACCATGCTGCACTGATTTGAGGGGCACAACTAGCGAAAACCATTTGTTTCATCATTTTGTTGATCTACCTCTTAGATTCATATTGAAATAGAGGCATTTCTGCATAGACTAGATAATTTTCCCAAAGATCATTGTTGTACAGATTAGAGATTTTTTTTCTTTTTTGAAATGGTCTGAAGTGTTTCTTTTCCTTCTACATCATTACTTTACTAATTTGGTTAAAATAAAGAACTCAGAACCTGTGTTCTAGTGTAAAGAGAAACTTTTTTTTCTTGATGAGTGACTTCCTTTAGAACTTAGAATTTTTTCTTTTCTTACATTGATTAAAAAATACTGAACTATGAAATGTCATTACAATAGCATATTGAACATTGGTCGGGGCTTAAGTAACAAGCCCGACTTTCTTTTCTTAACATGTTGAAGCAGACATAACTTGATTATTTTCCATGATTTTTATTTTTTTTTCCTTTACAGATAGGTGCTGCATTTACATTTGCTGATTTAAATACTGTCATATCTCTTTAAATTTCTAGACTGTTAGTGTGGTAAATCATGTTATTTTCAATTGAGACTTGGTAACTTGGAGTATTTTGGCAATAGAAACAGTAGAAAGTAATGCTGTAAATGAATTTAATATCTGCAAAGCATGGATCATTTTTCATCTGTAATGTGCCCCCAACGCAGCTCCACTTGCCAGATGCCTCTGAATGGAATAAAGAGTTTAACTCCTAGACATAGTGTCTCGTGTGTCCTTTGTTGATTTCCCAGTATTACTTGCAAAACATTCTTAGCTTGATTTAATCCATGATGCAAGTTCAAAAGACAGAGTTTAGGAAGTTTGAGTTTTGTTTATTATGAATCACTCATTCACAATGTCTCTAAAAGACAAATGTTTCTAATACTGTTTTCTGTTTACAATCTGTGTCTAAAGCAGGCCATACAAGGACCAATCCCGATAAGGATGAAAATTGGGCAACGATCTAGCAATCGCCCATACACAATCAGACAATTGCGCAATATTGTACAACCAGAGATTGTATTTTGTATGGGCCCCTTTAGTTTCAAATGTTTTAGTTTAAAGGGCAACTCCAGCCTCAATAACTTTCATATTTAGAATTACACCCCCCCCCCCCCCCCCCCCCCCCCCCCCAAAAAAAAAAGTAACATGCATTTCCATAATTGGAAATTGGATTTAGTGTGACACCTTATTAAATTCCTTGCTCCGGCTGTACCCGTGCATTAAATCTTGTAAAGCTTCCCCATAAATCTGGACCTTGCTAAGCTTTACCTTGGGAAAGGAATCTAAACTTAAGGCTTGGCCACTTCAGTGCGATTTTAACACGTAATCCAATTGTGTGTTAAAAAGCGCAAACTATTGTAGCCCAATTGGAGTGGCCATACTAGGTGTGCTGCTCCAATCCCCAAAAATGACTGATTTGCGGCGCAAGCGTCCACCAACACGCACTCGTTTAGTGTGGACACAGTGTCATTACTGCCCATGTTGAAATTTTACAATGTAGATATTGTGGCTGCATGGAGTTATCCATTGGTGACCAGTATGTAATACATACCAATTGGCATTTTAGGTCATTATGGTATCTGTATTTTACCAACAATGTGTGGTATTTTACACAAAGTGACTATTTAACTGTCCCATTATGGCAATACTGTGCCTTTATAAAATGCTTTCTTTAAAATCTACTGGGAACAACACAGTGTGATCTGATAATAGCTGCTCTTTCGAAGTATGGTGGGTGTAGCTGTCGGGCAACTTACAATATTTCAAGAGGTTAGTTGTTGGTGATATCTGATAATGAACCTTTTGTAGTGATTTTAAAAAACTACTGATAGCTGTCATTTTTCCTATGGTGATGTTGGTTTTCACCTGCAGCTAAAACCTTCACTGCAGTCAAAAAGCCAGTACCGACCTTTACATCTCCACTGTAAAAACACCCGCTACTATTGGTAGTTTTTCTGTTCACTATAATAAAGCAAATGGATTCCCTTTTCTGGTATTAAAACTATTGTTGCCATACATGTGACATTTTTGTGAAACATTATAACAAAGGTGACTATTTGCACAAGCAAAGATATTGCAGTATGGCAACTTTCTTCATTGTTAAACTATTTCTGGATAATCTGAAGCAGCAACACTGTCCCATCTCAGAACAAATGCAATGATATGTTTCAAAGTACACAAGATTGCAAAAAAGGACAAAAAGCTTTGTCCTTTTGTACCAAGTAACTGATTGGTACAAATAGGCATAGAGTCCTGAAAAGAAACTTTGCATTACCCCTGGGTAATTTACCTCACAGTTGTAATACATTCCCTCAGTGCTCTGGTCTGTTCCACAGTCTGCAATGCAGTGAATAGGAGGACACAATACTTTGCAGAGCATCTTCCCATTGCCCGCAAAAACGAGGGAAACTAACCTAGCAGCTGCTTATATTTAAATACCATGGGGTAAGGACTTAGCATTTCAGGTCCTCACTCTGGGTCCAATGCAGCTATGGATGAAGACAATCGAGGGGGAAGGGAGTATAATTGTCCTTTTAAGCACAAATGATTTGGATAACTATGGATACTTTTTTTGCACTGCCCTCCAATAGGAGTGCAAGGTCTATTTTGACTCCTTTGAGGTACCACTAAGTCACAACTGCAATCTTTCCATCCATCAGTTAAACTGTATAGAATCTGATTTGTTTATTTATTTTGGGACTGAAATCCAAAGGTAAAATCAGAAGGTAAAATTTCAGGTAAAATACACGACAACTGATCATCAAATGAGCGCAAAGTCCATAATTTTTCCAGTTCATAAAGCTCTCTTGTTTCTGGCAGCATAAAATGAACGATAACATTGCCTGTTTAGGACAAGAAAGAAAACGTGTAAAGGATTAAAATAAATAAAAACACAATATAAGTACATGTAAACAAAACTTATCAGCTGGCCAAACCTTTCATTTTTATATATTGCATCATGCTTTTGCTTGTTTACAGCCTTGTAGACTCTAGCTAATTGTATTTACTAAAATACTACACGTCAGCATTTTGACCGATCGTTCTTAAGTCAATTTTCTAATGGTGGCCATAGACACTAAGAGCTTGGTCATAGGATATCACAAAATCGTACAATCGGCCAATAATTTCCCCCATTATGCTAGTCAAAAAAATTTCCTCTGCACAATCCGGTTGTGTGATCAGATTGTAGTGTCTATGGCCACCATAAGGCTGGGTCCACACCAGCAAGCAGTTAACTGGGGAAAATCACTGTGTGGCAGCTGACATTTCATGCAGCCACAGGGGGGACACACAATCAGCCATGATTTTCTGACATACCCAACAATCATCCAATCCATCATGGGTGGGTCATGAACACCCACAAATACACCATGCAATTTGGATGGTGTGTACCCAGAAAAACCGTTCCCATACAGACAGACTGTTTAACACCAGCCAAGCCATCTTATTTTTCTTAGGTAGGGGGAACAATTGGGAGACAAAGAAAATGTTATATTGATGCATCAGCCATTTAAACGTATTTATAAAGCCCCGGTATCTCTTATTAGCGATACTGCAGGCTAGTTAATTTACGATCGCACGTTTATGACCGAATGTTCGGTCATAGAATACCGTGCGGGGGTATTCTATGGGGATCAAATCTACGATCGTTACCGTTAAATTATCATCGGAAATTACCGATCGGTTTAACAATCGTTTTACCGATCGTTAAAGGTGCGGTATTGTGAAAAAGCGATACTGCGGCTTTATAAATACGACCCTTACCCACAGATGGTGGGATAAAATTTAGTGTTTTGTCATGCTAACCTATTTAATAAAGATTTTGCACTTTTATGCAATATAGCTGGTGTTAAACTTACGCAGACCATTTACTACACGCACGCTGCTCTTGGTAAATAACCCAGTGAGTGTGGTCGCTGCCATTTAACCCAACGTTATCATGCCGCAAATATCTCTAGGCTGGGAGAGGGGCAGGGAAGCAAGGTTATCTATGTTTCTTAGATAAGAAACTTACACATGAGAGTCCAGGACACTATATTTATGATCTACTGGTACACTAGCACACAGTAGTAGGCAATGGTGTTGTATAGATTAAATAACACAAAATGTCCTATGCACTCTACCCAATGCTGGGTGCAGACTCCTCTTGGTATCCAACCCTCACTAGAATACAGGCATCAAATGAACAACATATTGAGGGTCCCACTCCAAGAACTTGTATCAAACATTTATTGATAGATTTGTCATTAAGCATTTCAGCCAATGAAATTCATATATTAATAATTTACACAATAATTTAAAATACATTACAGAAAAGATTGTAAACAAACACCACATACTTGCATTAAAAATATTTACAGCTGTTGGAAAAAAGCTTTTTGCTAACCTAATTGTTTTACATACATTTCTAAACCTTCCAGGCGGAAGCAGCTGAAAAGCTAAATGACCTGGATGGAACTTTTCTTTAAAGGGGAACTGTGGTCCAAATGAAAGGCCGGTTTCCTACCTTTAAAACGAGCCATCAACCATCTCTCTACATGCTCCACAGCCCAAGATATAAAGAAATGACTGACCAGAAAGTTAATGGGTGGAAGGCTGACATTCCTATGGCTTCTACTGCGCAGTGCCGCCGGCGAGCACAGCCTCAGACTCCCTCAGTGTGTGAGGGAGACAGGAAGTCCCTTCCCCTCTCTGCTGTGTGAAGTCCTGACAGAGAAGGTAAGGGAATCTACAGCTCTTCTCTCTCACTCTGCCTGAAAAGGCAGTTTCCACAGAGTTTTCTGTGTGTGTGTGGGGGGGGGGGGGGGGGGGGGCTGTAAGGGAATGGGCCAAGGGGGGCTGCAAAGGGGAGGAGACACAGGGCAGATTGACTGACATGGTTTCAGAGCAGGAAGTACAGGGGACCTGGCGATGCTGCTGCCATATCACACACAAAAATCTAAGTAAGTATCTTCAAAAATATGTAAAATAAACAATGAAAATAAATTGCAAAAATTCTCATGAGAGCAATTCCTATCAATTTACCTAAAGTCATTTTTGGACCACAGTTCCCCTTGAATAATATTTCTTGTTCTTGATAAACATCTAGATTTATAGACAGAATCAAGAGAAGAAAGTGAGAGTTCAACTTCTGAGCACGGTTCACAATCTGTTGTAAAGCCTTTCTATCAGCAGCAGAGCAGCTGTTAAACCAGACCAAACAACTGTTACTTAATATAGAAATAAAATATACTTTCAATCATGCATTGATAAAAAGGACAATAAAATACTTTTTGATACATTACTTTGTTTCAATTTCCTCAAGAAATAGTGTCTCTGGGAAGCTTTTCCAATCAGCATTTTTGTATTTAAATCTCAATTTAAAGGGCATGTCCACCCCTTTTTTTTAACTTTTGGGGTACTGTAGAGCTTCCTCCCCCAGCCCCAACCGCTATATTAATATGTGCAAAAACTCCCCGACCATTACTTACTATACCTCTTTACTCCGGCGTACTGTCCTGGCCCTCTGCTTGCATGAAACTGCAAGCAGGGGGCCGGACCAGCAGCCGCGTCCGTGATTGGCTGAGAGGCAGCCAAGCACGGACGTGCCTGCCAGCAGTGGAGAATGCCGGAGGAGAGAGGTAAGTAATGATCGGGGGAGTTTCTGCACATATTAATGTAGCGGTTGGGGCTGGGGGAGGAAGCCCTACAGTACCCCAAAGGGGTTTTACACAAGGCGAGACAGAGGAAAACGGGAGGGAGAGAGAGGCTGCTCTGAGCAAGCCAAAAACCTCAGAGGCGGAAACAATTTCCCTCCCTGCAGTGCTCCTGGTGGCCAGTTTTTGGGACTTTACAGGGACATTACAAGAAACCCATTTGGAGCTGGGATGTAATGTAAGGATTTTATTACACTACACAGTGGGACTAGTAGTGGGTTAAATTCTAGTTTTGGAGGTGGAAATGCCCTTTTAGTTTGATTGAAATTGTAATCCTAAAAATTTAAAACTATGAACCTGTTCCACCACCAGGGAACCATTAATAAAAACCGGATTGTGATTAATGGGCCTATTTTTCCTAAAATCTAAAATTAATTCCTTGGTTTTAAATTAGATTTAAAATTAAGTTATTATTAATACACCATGATATCAAATTCTCAATCTCCAGCCTATAGTTAGTTATAGTTATTGGCGATCACACGTCAGTGTTTTGGGGGTTAAATGTGCGCCCTTCTTCATGTGTGTTCTGATATGTAGTCACTAGGGATGGACTCGAACTCGAGCCCGAGTTTCGGACGAACTCAAACTATTCAAACTAGTTCGTTTTTCGGACTCACGGCTGTATTTTCGTTAATTATCGAAAATTCGTTAATTATCGAATTTACGGGCCATTCGATAACCCCAGAATGTACAATTCATTCTCGCTAACCCTCGAATGTACCGTTCGCTAACCCTAGGAAGGATCGTTCGTTTTCGCTAACCCTCGAATGTGCTGTTCGCTAAGCCTAGGAAGGATTGTTCGTTCCATAATCCTCAAACTTACCTTTTGCTAACATCGTTTGTTCGTTTTCGCAAGCCTTCGAATGTACCATTCGCTAACCCTAGTAATATAATAACCTAGTAATATAATAACCATATAATACATAAGGCTAGGCATTTTCAAGGGGGAGGTGTAGTGGCGAGAATCTATATTGCAGTCACTCAGTGATGTCACAGAGTAACTTCCTGTATTCCACCGCCTCTCCCCCTGTCTCCCCTCCCTGTATTAGTAATTTATATAGGAATCCATGTTTATTGTTGACAATGTTCGGTTCTTTCTCTTTTCAATAGGAACCTTAATTAACTATTTATACACTAAACAGGGATTCCTATATAAATGACTAATACAGGGAGGGGGAGAGACTGGCAGCGGACAGGTTTATTTTTTTGGCTGGCCTTATGTATTATAAGTAATAATACGCTACCTACAGTGTAATATATGGATTTACTTCACCTCGGAGTTCCATGCCCTGTATAAAAACACTCGGACTGCGGCCTCGTGCTTCTATATGCTCATGGAACTCCTTCGGTGGTGTAATATCCTTATATTACACAGTAGGTAGCATATTATCCCTTATATAATAACCATATAATAACCTAGTCCTATAACCATAAAATAACCTAGTCCTATAATAACCATATAATAACCTAGTGATAC
This sequence comes from Hymenochirus boettgeri, assembly GCA_019447015.1. Taxonomy (NCBI): domain Eukaryota; kingdom Metazoa; phylum Chordata; class Amphibia; order Anura; family Pipidae; genus Hymenochirus; species Hymenochirus boettgeri. Next base: position 70,026,076 of record CM033474.1, on the reverse strand, counting down.
AATAACCTAGTCCTGTAATAACCATATAATAACCTAGTCCTGTAATAACCATATAATAACCTAGTCCTGTAATAACCATATAATAACCTAGTCCTGCAATAACCATATAATAACCTAGTGATACAATAACCTAGTCCTGTAATTTTTTTTAAACTTCTGGATGTAGGTACGTTTTTCCCAGACCATTTTCCAGGTCCACAGGTGGAACAGATTTTAGCAGTTTTGCTAATCTCTCAAAAAAGATTTACGTATCTTCCTGTATAGATTTATCCAAACAAATCAATAAACAAAACAGAAAAATGTGCAGTGTTATACAACAAATATAAGATGGATAATGTCTGTCTTATCTAGATATTAGGCTGCACTTTATGTATATTTAACATGTATTTCTAAAGCACTAACACTTCTAGTACAATCAAAAAGATGTGTGTATATATGTCCCCTCTAATACCTATTGTGGTACACCCAATAGGTTCCCTTCTGCCTCTGTATATTGTGTAAAATATTCATTTAAAGGATGAGACTAATAGAGCCAGGATTTCATAGAATTTCTTTTATTTTTAACATCTTGCCTTTAATTTTTTTTTGTACAAATCCCTAAATTTTATAGTAGTGTGTATAAAGATTTTATATCATCTGTATCCACATATAGCTAAACATATACCCACATATTTCCCACTGTGCACCAACGGGCATACTTTTGCTAATAGTATATAAATATGGAATTGCTGGTGTTTTTCAGGCACTAGGTAAAGTAATTCCTTAGTATTTGAAACTGGTTAGGGTCAGACCCTATTTCGATCTCCAGTAAAAAGGGCCTGTACCGTTTTCAAACCTTTATGCAATCACCATAGACTATTTATCATCCCTTTGTTGTATTTTGTGGTCTGAACAATTTTGCCATACTTTAGTTAAACAAGTATGTATAATTGGTCTGTAGTGTTTGGATTGGATTTACAATGTGCCAAAGTGGAACAAAATAAAAATCACAATTTCTCTGCATACCCATCTCATTCACTCCCTTTACTAGGACTTCCAACATCCCCGGGAGGTATGCGTTGTATAAGCTATATTTTATTTTTATTTGCAGGATGGCAGTTTAAAGGACAACTCCACCCTCCTAAGAACATCTTTTAGAAAGAATTTCCTCTTTAAAATATGTTGATATATCATACTTTGTCCTATGAATTCATTACTGTATGCCTGCTGTGCTTCTGGATGCCTCATGGAAACTGAGCAATTTGGTGACCTGTACTGAGCCTGAGCATGCTCAGAAGAGGCAGATAGGGGATTAACATTGTTATTGGCTGTGATGTCAACTGTTAAATCCATAGAAACGGGCAACAGGACATTGTGCAGGATTTTAGGTTAGACTTGTATATTTCAGATTTTAAACTATTTGGGGGGTGATTTACCAATTCCGAGGCTGAACTTGCCCTTTAACATTGCATTCCAGAAACAGAAAAAAGGCTGTTTGGTCATAAGCCTATGCAGCTTCTTTTTCTGTTTATAGTATTCCAAAACCCTTTCTATTATTATTTTATATCTGTTTTTCTTACTTGTAAATATTAAATATGTATACATATTTAGACAACTCTGAGTAGTAATAGAAGTACACATTTATTTTGGGTAAAATAAATATGATCTTTGGAATTCCTGCATATTACTTCTTTAGTGGATGAGATTATAAATGAAAACCATTTAAAGCTATTTAATCTTTAAAAGTATCTTGCTTGCGCTTGGGGGTATGGGTAGGAGAAGGGTAAAAACAAAAAGTAAAAATGAAATAGGTTAAGATCAGTTTAAAATGACACTTCCATATATTAAAATTCTTAAAGCATTCACTCACTCAGTAAGTATTTAAGAATTTTAATATATGGAAGTGTCATTTTAAACTTCCTTTACTTATCCTTGGCTTGTTCTCTTCTAGAACTTTAAAGGGAAACTTCAAGTGGAAGCATCACCTTTTAGGCTACATTTACACAAGCCACGAAACAGCATACCGCCTGGAATTGCTTAATCGGGAACAATGTTTGCGGTTAGTCTGAAAGTAGCATAAGGTTTGAAGGCTAGAATTGCTCTTAACACATTACACTCTACTTGCTGACTCTACATCAATAGTTTCATAGTGAAAATATATCCATCTGAAGTTTTTAAAGTTAAACAGTCGGGGACCTCCATTTTTCAACTAGAGACTTGCTTAGTAGCACAGTTTCCTGTGATGCTTTGTTCTTTAGGGGCTGTGAAACACTTTATCTCTTACCAACATTTGAAACTTTTCTAATGCATGCTGCAGACTGCGTTGGTTTCAATAAGTGTTGCGTTTCAATTTATTAAATACACCTGAAAGGTAGGCTGCGCAAACTGCAGGTTTTTGTTTAAAAGGGAAAATATATTTTTATATTTGTGTGTGTCTAAATTTGAATGTAGAATCTCTCCCCTTACTGCTAACTAGAACATCAACCTTAAATGCATACCCTCTAACGTTACCTCTTAATAGTCACACTGATAGAAACAACACAGCTGAGTTGCAGGCGGAGGATAATGAAGTGAACCTGATCTTGGCATAGCTCTGTGCAATGCATTTCCCATAAGTGTACCACTTCAAAAGTGAATGTATTAGGGTAGGCATATGTTTAAAACAAAAATTTTTCCTTTTAAACATGTGGTAAGGGATGATGGAACTTGTAGTTTAGCCAGTTGGCAACAAATTTGGCCTTTTTATTGTTGCATAGTAATTACAAAAATGCAGTTTTTATACCTCTTAGAAAACTTTTTCTTGTATAGGATATTTGTAGGTCGATATCAACTCTTTTAACCATGCATTGTTAATAGATATAAAAATGACAATGCACTATTCAAAGAGTTCAATTTTTTCCTGAAATAAATAATTATATTGTAGTTTTTTTTTAAAAAACTAAACGTTCTTTGGGTTACTTTTTAGCCTGCATATTTGGGCTGAAACACGGATCTTATTTTGGGAACTGGATTCTCTTATTTCTCTTGCACTTTAGGTGCTGAACTAGTATATTTACTGGTTCTTTTTTTTTTTTATTGGGGTATATGAAAGCATCATATCCTGAGAAATACTTTAGTCTGGATATTTAATCCATGTAGCTTAGCCTTTAGCTCATCCCTAGTAAAGCATGTTGTAGTTTGTTTCATTAGAAACATTGACACATTGTAGTTTGCATTCTGTTAAGTATGTTTTTAAATTTACGGAGATGTTCTAAATGTGTAAATACGTGTTCTAAATAAGAGGATAGAATTTCTGTTATCTGGACAGTTTGATAAGGGCATTTATTTGCTTTTCTCTATCACTGTACTATCACTTTCGTTTGAGAATTATGCTACTTGTATTCTGTGTGACCTGGATCACAATCTATTCTAGAGGTATTAGTCTAAGCAGTCTGTGTGAGGTGAGTTGAGGACCTCTATACTTGGTGCTAGTTAAAAAGACGGTGGGTACTTGCATTCTTGCAAAACTTTTTTGCATTATAAAGCTTTAGATATGATGCAGCAACTGCATGAAAGCAAGAGTAAAACTGGAAAACATTACTTTTTCACTACTATTCTTTTGGATTATGTTAAATGGAAAGTCCATATAAATATAAAAAAATCTTATTTTATATAAATATATTTATATCTTCATAGGAGATTGCATTGAGTGTTCAGGAGCTACCAATGAGGTGGGGGGGGGGTATATGATATTACATATAGGAAAGGTGTATATGTATGTGTGTACTATCTCCCTATTACCATTTAAATGACCATCAATAAATGTATATAAAGTATAGCACTGACTTCTATTAGTTGCAAGACAAAATATAAAACTTATACAAAATATATAAACTTAAAGAACTGAGATCCCTATTTTATTATGGTATAGTCAAAATGGGAGGTTAAACCACACCCCTGTGGTAATGTCAGTATAACATCCAATGATGTGCTCTTTGTAAAACATGTGACCGTCTTAGCCAATAAAAAAAAACCTTTCTGTATAAGATGTGTATGTAGGAAAGAGCATAAAAAGGATGATACTTTGCAAGTCACCACCCATTTCTCTAGGAAAGCTGGGAGTAAGAAATGTGTTATATTATTAGGGTAATGCTATAATAATTACATGAGGCTTTGAGGTACCTTCTGTGAAAAAAAGGCTGGTAACAGACTGGTGACCATTTTTGTTTTTAGGGTAGAGATGCCCTTTAAACTCTGTCCTCTCTTTTTTTAAACTATTGATTATTTTTAGTTTAACTGAAAAACGGTAGGAAAATGAGCTACCGGTATGTCTTACCTGTCATTCTTCAGTAAAACTTGCAGGTGACAGGAGAGATCTTGCCACCGATCGCACTGAAGCATGGACATACCCTTTAAAGATGATGCCAGTGTTCAAACTCCATCACTAGCAGCTTTGCTGAAAGATGTACTTAGTTGTATATTTGTTGCAGAATTCTATATATTTAATTTTAAAGGCTTGCCTTAATTTTCTTCTTTTTTTTAATTTTTTTTTTTTTAGTTAAAGCATTTAAGAAAATCTGCTGAAGTGGTCCTAAAATGTAAACAGGGCTTCTTAAAAACCCAAACTAAATTTCTCAGGGAGCAATGGATCGTAATAAGCGCAACTCTATCGCTGGATTTCCTCCTCGTTTAGAGCGCATTGAAGATGGTGGAGGAGATGGAGGATTGTCTCAGCTGGGAAGGGTTTATTCATCATCCTACAAAGCTTTGATCAGTGCCTTCTCGCAGTTAACTCGACTTGATGACTTCACTTGTGAAAAAATTGGCTCTGGGTTCTTTTCTGAAGTTTTCAAGGTAATTAAGTTCCCTTAAAAAAAAAAAAAAAAAAATTGTTGTTGTATAGGTTATACTTTGAACCTTCATCTGATGCTAATTAGCATTTACTTAAAGGGCATGTCCACCCCCAAAACTAAAATCTAACCCCTTACTGGCCACATCAAGTAGTTTAAAACAAGCCTTACCTTACATTTCTGCTCAGAATAGTTCCCCTGCTGTGCCCCTCCAAAGTGCAGGAAACTGCTGTGTAGGAGCAGTTTGTAACTCGTGCTGTGCCTGAGTCTGCCTCAACCTCGTCAAGGGTTGAGGCATGCTCAGTGCAGCCCTCCTCCCTCTCCCTCCCGTTTTTCTCTGCCTCCCCCTAACATTAAACCCTTTGGGTATGCAGTTAGGCATGTTCCCCCAACCGCATTAATATAATTGTTAGAAAGTCCCCCAATCTTTACTTACCTTCCCTCTCTCCTCCGCTCTTCAGAACTCCCGGCAGCTGCGACTGTGATTGGCTGCCTCTCAGTGGACATGCCCTTGGGTGGACATGCCCTTTAATAAAACATTGTCTGAACATAAAAACACTTAGGATACTGTATTGTTTTACAAATGCTCAAATCTTGAGATCATCATTGGTTTATTTTACATTGCAGAGAAAAGAGCGGTTTCTTTTTTAAATTTATTAATTAATTTTTAAGAACACATTTATTAATACTAGGCTCTGCACATTTCAGAATCCGTGTAGCTTGGCACTTAAATATTTTTAGCTGGCGACTACGTTTTTAGAGGGTTTTATATTGGTAGCTGTAAAAATTTTTGGTAGTGGAAATAGTTTCACCAGTATAACTTATATATGTTTGGTAATTTTGTACTTTAAAATATATATTATGATACAAGTCTAACATTGAGAGCACAGGTTTGCTTTAAGAAAAATTGCCATTGCCAAGTGCACCACCATCTGAAAATGTTTGAGGACTGCTGGCCTATACATACAGAAACACTGTGACTAATTGCAAGCTTGGGTGGATGTTTGTGCTGAAATATCACTGCCTGGCTTGAGGTAGCCAGTTCTTTGAAATAACGTTTGTCCGTGCTCTGCAAGCTTGGTGCATCAGTTGCATAAGACTGACTGTTACAAGAAAATTGAGTTACATAATTGGAGTGGTTTGTATGATTAAAAGCAGCACTTTTGCTATTGATGCAAATCTGTTTTTGGCAAGAAATGAAACAAAATGAACTCTACCCCCAAGTGTCTTATCTTGCAAAGCTGTGTAAGCCTTCATGTATGTATGAAAAACAATATTCAGGAAGTTGCAATGCAGTGCAATGATTTAATAAATGCTTAATTGCAGTGTTCATACAATAAAAGAATAAACTTATCAACTGCTGGCAGCAGAAGATTAATTATACAGATTAAAAGATATAGGAATGTTTTTTATGCCTTGGATTATTTAAAGGGCATGTCCACCCCAAACTAAAATTTAACCCACTACTGGCCCCACTGTACATTTTAAAAAAATCCTTACCTCTCCTGTAGTGCATCTTCAAAGTCCAGGAAACTGAAGTGTAGAAGCTGCCTTCCTGTCCAAAATGTTGTATCCTCTCAGTTGCTTATGGCATGCGCAGGGCCTTTTCCCCCCTCCCTCCTTCCCGATCCCTCCCTGATTGGCCTTAATGCAGAGTAAAACTCTTTGCCACTTTGAAAAACATTTGCAAACTCTACTTACAGAACAAAGCTCACGCGGCGTTCTGTATTACTGGCAGCCACAGCTGTGATTGGCTGCCTCTCAGCCAATCACAGGCTGCCAGTCCGGCCCCCTGCTTGTAGTTCCGGCAGGCAGGGGGACCAGAACAGCACTGGATTGAGGAGCTGTAAGTAGAGTTTGCAAACAATTTTTACAGTGGAAATATAGCGGTTGGAGGTGGGAGGGCATGCACTAAAATATATGAAAGCTTCTTACTGAGGGTAGAGATGCTCTTTTAAGTTTATTTTCAATAAATTATACTAAAAAATCAGCTACACATAAGTTCCTTGATTTGCAATTTGTATGAAACACCATTTGTGCATTGTAATTGAAATCTTAATCCCTTTCTAAGGAAATATGTTGACATATATGTCGACATAATCACATATTTTATTATCAAGAGTAAATGGTTAATTTTGTAGTATAATCTTTAATCCATTGTATATGCATCTAAGAATTTAAAAGACCTATCATGAAGTAAGTGACAAGTTAGGGGACAGGACTTGTTCCCACTATGGAAAATGTTTTTTGTTCTGTTTTCAGAATGCATGTATTATGAAAAAATAGTCAGACAGCACCCCACCATAAGGATTGCAGAAATGCATTGCGTTTTCTTTGCATGCAACTGAAATGTGATTGAAAAACAGTGGAAAACACAAGAAAAAAACTGACACAAACATAGTGTGTTTTTCATTTGTGTTTGCTAGTGTGAACAAGGCCTTATGCAACCTACCAGTCGAATCTGAATAACGAGTCAAAAATCATTGGCTACAAGCCAAACACAACTCTGAGCTCTGTCTGGAGTGATACAATAATGAGAGGCCAGTTTTTATTCCTTACAATTATGACAAAGTCGGAAGACAGTTGGCCAACACATCAGAGGTTAAAATTAATCAACATATTATACTTCTTACTAGAACAAAATGTTTTACATTACAATACACAACCTTTAGCAGGGTTGAAATATATCCCAGTAGCCAATGCAATTAGAAATGTAATCTTGGCTGCTCCATGTTTGTGGAATTTCTTCTTTTTATAGTAGTGGATGCCTAAAAATTTAGATAAAATTTTGTCTTACTGGATACAAATGTCAACAATAATGCATTCCTCTTCCCTGAACAAATGATTTAAGGCATTAAAATAGAAAGGGAGCGGTAAAATAAAATAAAATTATATTTTCTGAAAATGTGTTGATTTTTAGCAAATAAACAGGACCAACTAGAACACATATTTCCCCATTTCTAGACCAATTTAATAACATCTCAGGGTTTAAATGAATCCAAGACATTATAGTGGCATAGAGAGAAGGTAGGATACACTTCAGTCTTAGAATTACTCTTTAATACCTTATATACTCGAGTATAAGTCGATTTTTTTCTGGCTTTAAAGGACAACTCCACCCTCATAACAACATCATTTAGAAAGAATGGCCTCTTTAAAATATGTTAATTATATCATAGTTTGTCCTATGAATTCATTACTGTATGCCTGCTATGCTTCTGGATGCCTCATGGAAACTGAGCAATTTAGAAACCTATACTGAGCATTTACTGAGCCTGGGCATGCTCAGAAGTGGCAGATAGGGGATTAACATTCAGTCATTGGCTGTGATGTCAACTGTCAAATCCATAACTGACAGTTGCTAACTGGAAGAACCAGGAAGCAGAAACAGGGAAAGAGGACATTGTGTAGGATTTCAGGTTAGACTTATATATTTCACATTACAAACTATTACCGTTTAGGGTTTTGGGGGGTGAATTACCTGTATGTAAGTTTTCATTTTAGGGCTGGACTTGCCCTTTAAAGTTAGCCTGAAAACCTAACCTCGACTTATACTTGGGACAAGTCCTAATTTGGCTCCAAATTCTGCAATTGCAGATAGTAACCAGTAGGTGGTGCTGTGTTAACCTGCATAGAAAGTTACAGGAGCTGTCCTTGCCTTTACTATATGGGGGTCAGAAGGCCCTTTACTATATGGGGTCAGAGGGCCCTTTACAATATGGGGGTCAGGAGAATTGTAAATGATGGTAAGCTTAATTAAAAGTTTACTAAACCTTGCCACTCCACATGTTTAGAAACTGAAACTCCCAGCAACAAAGCACTCCAAACATCTGGAGTGCCAATGAATTGGGGGTTACTGGTACTGGACATGGCTATTACTGTATGGGAATTCTGCTGTACATTTAAAGGGCAACTAATTTCTACCTTTGGCTTATACTCGAGTCAATCAGTTTTTACAAATTTTTCAGGTAAAAATAGGTACCTCGACTTATTCTTGGTTCAACTTCTACTCGAGTATATACAGTACATTATTCTCTTATGCTGATCTTATTTAATGCCCTAGTGATGTCTGTCTTTATGGGAGATTTTGATCTCAGTAGGTTCAATACATGAAATGTAAAACACATACAGGTAGATTCAATAAATCTTAAAAATGGTGCAAATTTTGCCCCAACCAATGAGATATATTGAAAATATTTGAAAGCTAAGATCCAGACAATCACAGCCATGGCTGCTGTGAATGAAAAGTGCTTCGGGAGCGAAGGGCTATAAGTACAGTTCGGATTCTTTTATTAGCAAAGTAATATTGGGGGTGGGAAGGGATATACTGGTGTTTATCTAAGTGATTTAACAGAGAGGCAGCCATGAAGGGATCAGAAGCAAGGGAGGTAGGGAAAGAGCCACTGTCCTCTCAGGAGGAGGCAGAAATGTTTTGGACAGGAAGACAGCTTCTGGACTTGGACAAGGACTGCAGGAGAACCATAGGGAGCAGAGATGTAAGGTAAGTATTTTTTTACACGATGCAGTGGATTAATTGTTAGTTTGGGGGGTGGACGTGGCCTTTTATGCAAGTTCAGAAACAAAGTACAGATCATATGCAACTGGGAAAATTATGAAGTACATTCATATTACTTGAGTGTGTGTGTATTATTTTTTTAGGGTTCATTGTAATAATGGCATAGGAAACAATGGATACAGAATTTAAACGCTCCAAAACATTTTTCATAGTTCAGCTGCGCGGGTGGGTGTTTTGCGCTCGGGGGGGGGGGGGGGGGTTCGTCGGGTGTCCAGTCGGACATGTGTATGGACGTTAAGATTAAGGGCTAGGCCACACTGCTGCTTTTTTGTTTTTGCGTTTGCGCTTGCGATTTTTCAAAATTATTGAAAACGCGGCAACGCAAAAAAAACGCGCGTTTTTCGATGCGTTTGCGTTTGCGTTTTGCGTTCTGCATTTTTAATCGCAATCGCATGCGTTTTCCTATACTTATTGAAGAAATCGCAATCGCAAACGCAACGAAAATCGCACATGAAATCGCATGCTATTGCGTTTGCGTTTGCGTTTCAGTGTGGCCTAGCCCTAAGAGAGACAAAAAGAAGGCCATTTTAAACAAGAACAGTTGTTGCAACTTGGATGTGCTTCACTCTAATGGTATGCCAGTATGTTTTTATTGTATGTTTTATTCTCCAGAACATGTTTTAGTATGGGTAAATTATATTGTCTTATTATTAAAGGATAATTGTATTGCCTCAATGCATTTTTAAAAAAAAGTGCTTTAAAAAGAGTAAAGGTATGTAGCCCTCCCCATACATTTTTTTTTCCTGATTTCGAGCATCTCTTGCCTTCAGTTAGCCATGCTGTGAAGGGGGCATAACAATTCAGTCTGCCTCTATCTGTCACTCAAAGCTAGCAAGCAAGACAACACTACTCCACCCACCCATGATAGGCTGTATCCTAGCAACAGGACATTTCAAGTTTGTTTGACTGGCAGAGGAGAAGAGAGGTTTTAACAGACATTCCCACCAGCCAATGACAAGTGCTGTGTTAACTAAATCTTTGCTGTGTGATGTCTAAAGGTTCGTATACACGTGCGAATGCGGGTCCCGACCCGCAACGCACAATGTGTACAAACGTTTCAGGCAGATAATCGCCCCTTGTATAGGCACTTTATCAGGCCATACACGGCCGTTTGTTCGGCGGTCGTTGCCCGATCCGCACGAGTGGCCGTTTCGAACGGATAAACGTTTGTGCGTACACATCGTGCGTCGCAGGTTGGGACCCGCGATCGTACGTGTGTACAAACCATAAGGGAGGGCAGGATGGTTGTGAATGTGAGCAAGCGATTTCAGCTGCTGGAATTGTGGACATGTAATGGGGGTGTTGTTTTGTTTTTTTTTTGATATTGTGACACCAACTGTCTGCCATGTACAATGCTGTTTTGACACCTTACTCTGGGCGTTCCTATAACACCTCTTAGCCACTATCCAATCACGCCCTTAACACCTGACTGTGATATGCTAATTGGGACTTTCCAGGGTACATAATTGCCACAGATTCTTGTACAAGTCATTCTGAGTTGAGAAAGCCAGTTGGATGACTAGTGAAACGTCTTCAAGAACTAAACTTCAAGTCCAGTTGATCGAATTGAATACAACAGATATACCATGACCTGGATGAATGAGAACCTTCATAAGCACGCCCTTTAATTATGTTGTGAAATACTGACTTTACTTGTGCACATCCCCAAACCAACAGGGGAAGATGATGTTGTGCAATAACTATTGAAGCAATTTATTGCTCACCCCTCTAATATAGAAACATTGAGGATCCCATTAAGATATAAATTATTAAATAAAACTTCACTTTTGACTGGTATGAAACAAGATCTTTTTGTGTTGTTTTGTGTAAGTTCTGTTATGCAAGACCATAATGAAAATGCTGGTGTTTGTTTACAGTGACTGAAATTACAGAAAAACACGCTAAAAAAAACCCTCTATGTACAATTGAGAAAGCCTTCTCAATTAATTACCTGTTCTTTATCGTACAATTCACAAACCATATGTCCCCAGGATACTGAATTACACCATGTTTATACTTTTTCACATGGCCGAATTTCCTTCTGTATGCTTATATGTGTATGCTTTTACTGTTTCTTTCCTGGCTTTGCCAGGGAGTCTGGGGAGAGGTGTTACTGGAACAGTTAACAAAAAATCTCCATGTTTTCTTATTCTATTTCTCCCTCAAGGCAAGAAATCATATGAGAACTCATGAATTCTGCTCTTGTCTCAGTCATAAGATTAGCGGACGTATTGGGCACTAAGATAAACGGAATCATCTAATATTACTGTTATGTGAAATCCACCAGTAGCATGTGTTTTATTTTAAACAGTACAAATTCCACCCTAGTGACTTTATTTATTGTCTATTGACTATAATATCTCATTTATTCCTTGTAAATTAGTGACCATGGCCCAGTGGTGGGCTAAATAAAACATTTCAAGGACAAGACCCAGACATTATTATTCTTGTGTAGAACTATTGTTTCCAGTAGTCATTGTGTTTTAGGCATGCTGGAATATCTGTGTGCAACCTGCCCCCAAACTATTTCACTTGACAAATGTATAGTCAAGTCTGTTCTGATTATCCAGCGAGTACACATGCTTGTTAATTCAGTTGAACACAAATTAATTGAGAGTTGAAAAGTCGGTGAATTTGATGAAACTGATTAGATGGATTAATTGATTAAGCAAACACCGACCTGTGTATGGGTACCATAAGAAAGTACTGTATTGTAAATAAAGTTTTAGCACATACAGTACCCGACCTTTTGCCTGTGGAAAATTAGTTACCGTACAAATACATACTAAAAACTTGTATGTATTGCTTACCTTTTCAAGTTTGTTTTTAATTTTTTGTATTGGGGCAGGCAGTCTAGTCATTTCCACGTTAAAAAGGGGATACCTTTCCCCCTTTTTACCCATTTTGCTCTGCAGTAAGACTCATTCCTTGATGTGGTTGTCCATCTAAAATGTAATGGTGATTAAGACCACAAGATGATCCAGCTGTAGAAGGGCATAAGACGAAGAGTCCATGCTCCTCAATTGGATCATGCTTTCGTTGTTGATTTTATAGAGGTTGACCATCAGCTTGGGATCAATGTAGTTAAAATGTATCTCCTTTGATGGAGGTTACACACAAAACTTGAAAAACTGTACTGTAATAGTCATGAGCCTTTCCTGAATGATTAGTGAAATCTACTGTATTTCATTAATTATAAAAAGATATTGACTGTGTTATGCCATAGTGGTACAGTAATGCTATACTGTGCTTTTTCTACTGTTTATCTGCACACTGGGGTATTTTTTTTTCCTACACTCATCCTTCTAACTTTTTCAATTTGGCATAACGGAATTTGTTGTAAAAAAAAAAAAAAAAGTGTCTGGCTTACAAGTTTGTTTTAGCCCCCAGGGATTCTGCTTAAAGAAAAACATAATATTTTTTTAATATTGCAATGCACCTTATTTCTTTAATTTCATGTGCCTGTTTCAACTTACTGTGTTGTGTATTATTTTTTATTTTTTTTTTTTTTTTTTTTTTTAATTTCAGCTAGACTCAATTTATGTACACAGTTCAGATAACCGAAACAACTGCTTCAGCTGACAGTATAGCATTTGTGGAGGGCCCCATTGACATAATTAGTGATCCATTCTGATGGATTGCTAACTGAAGTATGGCGCTGATGCCTATGCGCTGGTCACTCTCCCTACCCTCTCCAAAGAACTCTAGGAAAATTAAAGAAAAATATTTTTGTCTAGCGATTAGCCTAGTAATCTTTATCAAATGTTTTAATGTATCCTTAGTAAAAAAAATGATCAAGTGCACCAGCGTGTACTTGAGAAACATGTTGTGTATAAGCTCCATGCAATAAAGAATCCTATTGCAGTTATACTGCTGTTTACTTTGTTATCCCCCTCATCTACATTATTTGGAGAATCTATCAATAAACCTTATAGGTCGTATAAAGTTAATTAAAATAATTTTGGTTCCCAAATTTATATATGCCATGAGTCAGGCTAAAGACACTATATAGATCTAAATTATCGCCAGATCTTTCGAACTTTCAGCTCATTTAGCAGGCCAATTGAAATATTTTGGACCCTAGGTTCTGCCCCCCTAAGATGTGGGAACCCCATCCCTACTATAAACAATATGAATCTGAAAGACTATTACATGCCTACCTACCCTCTTTCCTATTAATTTTTTTAGAGGCAAAAAAAAACCAAACGCAAGGAAATGGCAGGTCGCTACATAACACAACAATACAAATTCTGGAAAAAAACAAGCTACATAATGAAATATACAGACCTCCTTGTTGAGTCTCCATTGTGGCATAACAACAAGTACCCACTCCTTGCTAAATTTACAGCATCCTCAATAGGGAGAAAAAAAGGATATATATTTATTTCATTAAAATAAGCAAGTACAAACCCCTATTAACCTTCACAGAATTCAAACAAAATTCCAATAATTTTCAATTTAGACATCCACAAATAAAACACTGTCTAAACTCATTTCAGGGATTGACCATACCTGTCTCTCCATATCCAGAAATGGTTGTAAACTAATTTCCAGATTATATTAAACATTACTACACCAATCTATTTAACCAGACACCTCCAAAATACTTGAAAGATGGACATGGCTCATCCCATCCATCACAGTGGAAGACTGGGAACATCTAGCGGAATGTTGCACACTAGCTTCACCAACAGCCCCCAAAAAATTCATTTTGTTTTATATAGTACATCAGGCTTACTTAACTCCACGTTCTAAAATATCCTCATCATATTCCCCAGAATGTCTTAGATGCCACCATACACCTGCAGATTTCTGGCACATGACATGGGCAAGTCCAATTTTTTTGAGATTCTGGGCAAGAGTCGCACAGACTTTGTCTGATCTTCTGCAGTTCCCAGTACCCCTTAACCCTAAACTTTGTATTCTGGGTATTTTTTATGGACTAAATTTGTCACAACAAAATTTGTTATTCTCAACTGGTTGGCTCAAACGCCCTCTAAGATTAAACAATTAAAAGATGTGATCAATGCGGCACTCCCATATATCCAAGTTGTTTTAAAAGTAGAGGTTGTCCAGGCAAATTCCAAAAGGTTTGGTTACTCCGGGGCATCCCAGTATAGATTTCTCCAATCAAATCCAGATGGAAAAATACTTTGACGTGTGAAATACCGTATATCCTTGTCAATTGTGTGTATTTATAAAATGATATATTGATGCATAGACGTTGTATCAAATGCAAAACATGCTTTATTGTTGTCACTGCATATTATGTCACAATAAATAAAACAAGTTTTTAAAAAAAATATATCTCTGAAAATTGTGTTATATAATGTCCAATGCATTAAAAAGGGAATACAATACAAATATTTGGTGTTATACAACTGTAAATAAGGTGCTAAGTCCAGGTCAGTAATAAAAATACCAAATATCAAATACTTATCTATAGGTATAATAGGAATAAAACTGTACGCATACCCACTAAAATCTCAAGGGCTCCAATCAGCAGTACAGGAAACTTTTTTGTAAGTGCTTCCACAATTAATTAATTTAGCAAAACATTTGCTAACCATATACACTCGAGTATAAGTCGAATTTTTCAGCCTTTAAAATTAGCCTGAAAACCTAACCTCGACTTATACTCGGGTCAAGTCCTAATTTAGATCCAAATTCTGCAATTGCGTATAGTAACCAGTAGGTGGTGCTGTGTTAACCTGCATAGAAAGTTACAGGAGCTGATCTGCCTTTACACTTCCTGTAGTCTGGCTGCTGGACTCACTCAGCACTGTCACTGCTCATCTGGATTCTGTAAATCTGATGGGTCTCCTCAGTGCAAATGACAGCTTCAAAATACAAGTCTCAGGTGACATTTTTAACTATTAGGGTCAGAGTCCTTTACTATATAGGGTCAGAGGGCTCTTTACAATATGGGGTTCAGGAGAATTGTAAATGATGGTAAGCTTAATCAAAAGTTTATTGAACCTTGCCACTCCACATGTTTAGAAACTGAAACTCCCAGCAACAAAGCATGCTTGGAGTTGTAGTTTCCAAACATCTGGAGTGCCAAGGAATTGGAGGTTACTGGTACAGGATTTGGCTATTACTGTATGGGATTCATGTATAGGAATTCTTCTGTTCATTCAAAGGGCAACTAAAGCCTAAAAACAACACAGAATCAGAAGGCAGTAGTGGTGATAATTTCTACCCTCGACTTATACTCGAGTCAATCAGTTTTTACAAATTTTTCAGGTAAAAATAGGTACCTCGACTTATACTCGGATTGACTTATACTTGAGTATATATGGTAAATTATGTATAATACAAGCACCTGTGCTAATCCTGTACAATGGATTTATTGTTTTTTAAGGTATATAATACCGTGGACAGATATTGGAGAGGTTAGATGTTAAACAGCAAATCAAACTAAATATCTGGCAGGCCAGATTCCTAAATTCCTCAGCCTAGATAATTAATTTTGGGATTGCCAGTTGATTACAGTAATACTTCTGGGGTGTAGGGGGTAAATTGTGGTTTGTACTGCTGGGAGAAGTATATAACTGGCTGTTGGAATTTCTGGGGTAAGGGTACCTGTTTTTTTGTAGTGCTGGGTGTAACTACTAGTTATCTACTATATAAAGTAGAAATCTTGTATGTATGTGCTTACCTCACAGCCATGCCCCTGAATGACTCAACATAATGGCAACTCCCTCTGAAAGGGCCGACGCCCATGAAGTCCAGTTTGACCAATAAAAAGCCTGCACATCACTTGCAGAGTGTGATGCCCCAATTCAGTAACTCAGATGAAGGGCCTGGGCTCTGTGTGCTCCCAACAACACAGACACAGAGTCCACTTTAGTGACATAACAACAATGTAATGTACGGCTACACAACTCGGAGTGCTGCACACAACGAACAACAGCTTCTATAACCGGGAACAAGACATTTCCCTTAGGGCTGTAAGACATTACAATTTGCTCCTGGAAGGTTTCAAATATAAACACTGGAAAGTCTATGTTACTATTTGTATATAAATGTGGATCATATCACCAATATAAACCCTGGAAAGACTGTGTTGCTATTGGTGATATGAATGACATTTATATACAAATATAAACCCTGGAAAGTCTGTTATTATTGGTGATATGAATCACATTTACATACAAATATAAACCCTGGAAAGTCTATGTTACTATTGGTGATATGAATCACATTTATATACAAATATAAACCTTGGAAAGACTGTTACTATTGGTGATATGAACCACATTTATATATAAATATAAACCCTGGAAAGACCGTTACTATTGGTGATCTGAACCACATTTATATACAAATATAAACCCTGGAAAGACTGTTACTATTGGTGATCTGAATGACATTTATATACAAATATAAACCCTGGAAAGACTATGCTACTATTGGTGATATGAACCACATTTGCGGTTATTGTCATGCTATGAAATTTAAAGCAGAGCCTCCTGGAATGTGACCATGCCCCCAGATATTGCTGTCACGGCCACACCCCAAACATCACGGTCATGCTCATACCTCAACCATCAAGGCCACACCCCAAACCATCGTGGTCATGCTCATACCCCAACCATCAAGGCCACACCCCCAAAGATAACTGCCATGCCCCCAAACATCACAACTGTGCCTCCAAATGTTGTGACCACGCTACCAGATATTGTGGTCACCACCCAAAACCCCCCATACATCATGGCCACACACCCCAAACATCCCAGGTCTGTTCTCGAATCACACACATATACACAAACATCCTGTCCATGCCCCCAAACATCACAGGCACACCCCCAAACACCACACCCATGCCCCTTAAAGGGCATGTCCACCCCCAAAACTATAATCCCCCCAACTACTGGCCCCACCATGTAGTGTGGTTTAATCCTTACCTCACATCCCAGCTCCATAGGGTTCTCCTGTAGTCCCCCCCCCAAGTCCCAAAAACTGCCCACCAGGAGGCTAGCAGAGTCCATATAGGACTCTGCCTCCTACCTGGCCTCCGGGAGAAGTTTGGCATGCGTACTGCAGCTCTTCTCCCCCTCCCTCCCTCTCCGGATTCCCTCCCCCTAGCTTTAATCCCCTTTAATATAGTAATCCCCCATGTCCCACAGCCCCAACCGCATGATTTTTATTTTTAGAAAGCTCCCCAAACTCTTACTTACCTCTCCTCTTTCCTCCGCCGAAGTGA
This sequence comes from Hymenochirus boettgeri, assembly GCA_019447015.1. NCBI lineage: Eukaryota > Metazoa > Chordata > Amphibia > Anura > Pipidae > Hymenochirus > Hymenochirus boettgeri. The sequence continues at coordinate 70,008,483 of CM033474.1, read as the reverse complement.
GCTGCCGGCAGCCGCGTCCGTGATTGGCTGCCGCTCAGCCAATCACAGATGCGACTGCCGGTCCCGCCCCTCTGCTTGCATTTCCTCGCAAGCAGAGGGCCCGGGAGCGCGGCGGAGGAAAGAGGGGAGGTAAGTAGAGTTTGGGGGGCTTTCTAAAAATAAAAATAATGCGGTTGGGGCTGGGGGACCAGGGGGAAGGCTATATTAAAAAATAGGTTTAAGGGTGGACATACCCTTTAATGGCCCGCCCACGCTTTGAAACTACGTGGCCATGCCCCCAAATACCGCAACCACCAAATGTCACTTCCAAGCCTCCTGGACACCACAACATCACAGACACGACCCAGACTGTCCACACCCTGGAATGCCGTGCCCCCACGGACCGCAACATCGCAGACATGCCCCATCCACATATTCAAACCAGGACAGTTGGGGGTATGGACTACACAGGAATTGCCTGCATTACATGGACTTAAGAAACAGACACACACTGCCCACATGTCACAAGCTTCACAGACCATTACAACTAAAAGAACAAATACATCATGGCACTTTCAATTTGGACAAGAAAGTAACTTTATTGATTGATCTAATAGTCAATATAAAATGGTCCTTAAGCAAAGGTAAAGTGTTAAAGAGCAAACAAAATGACATACTGCTAACTAATGTGCAAAACATTAAGCACGCTTAATAAAAACACACAACGCTCAGACAGCGCAACAGAATTAAGCCCGGCTTTAACATCACAGACAAAGAGCCCACATGTCACTTGCTTCAGACACTGACGCCTGTCAGTCACTCAAATGATGCAATATTCAGTTGCAATCAACATGTTTTCCCAACGGCAAATTCCATGTAGCATGTTCACCACAACATTTGTATATTTACGCTTGAAGTGGAAAAACCGATAACGTTGTTTATAAGGTTTTGCAATAAACATGTGCTAAACATTCCTCAAGCAGTCAACTCATAACTATAAAATACATGACGTACATTACCAACTGTGTACTTCTTTCCACCTGTCTCTTCCATCTAAACCAAACACACACCTGCTCATAAAAAATACTATACCCACATGTGTACATGGGCAATGCCAGGTACAACTGCTAGTACAGTATATAGGCAACAACAGTATTGAGGGAATGGGTAACAGTCTTTTAGTACTGCTTGCGAGGGAAAGGGTAATTGGCTGTTTGTACTGTTGGGTGAAAGGAGTTACTGACGTTTTGTGTTGCTGAAGGGAGGGGGCATGAGGGCAACTAGCTCATTCTGTGCTGGGGGAATGGTATGCGGCAAGTTGTTTCTGTTTTATACTTTTGAGGGGGGGTACGTGGGGGCCCATTGAACAGCAATTATATTCTAATAAAGATTTGAGGGTTTTCTGCTATTGTTTCCAGCTGTTAATCAGTGGTCTCTTGCTGGTTCACACGGAGATTTACAGCTATACTTTTTGTTTTGTGGTTGGTGTCATTAGCCTGTTGGAAGGTGTATAGAAACCAGGGAACTCTTATAAAATCAATGAATTTATTAAATCTCCATAAAAATACACAGGCAGAACCACGCCTGATGCGTTTCGTGCAACTTGCACTTCATCAGAGGCGTGTCCACATACGAACGTAACTTCCTTTTAACAGGTGAGCAATAAACCTTAGCATACTAAACAGAAAATCCTGCACAGTACTTAACCCTCGAATAGCCGAGGGAAGGAATGTAGAAAGAAAAACAACAAAAAGTTAAACAATAGAAAAGAAACAAAGAATAATAATAATAGTGATAATAATATTAACAATCATAGTAGCTGAAATAAAGAAAAAATAAAACCAGATAGTATAGTTATGGAAATAAACGTAAATAAGGCAGAAAAAATCCCAGAAAGAACTATAAGAAAAATATCAGATAAATATGGAAAAAATATCACATTATAACATTATAGTAAAACCTGCGGGCAACAAAGAAAGATATGAAACGGACAGGAAGAATGCAGACGGGGGGGGGGAGAATCCATAAAATAACAGAGCATACAGATCCTACATAAGATCGATTAGGAATCGGTAAAACAAGAAATATCTCAAGTGGAATTGAGGCCTAGGGGAGTATGGGTTCCGAATTCAAAAATCCATTTGGCCTCGCTCTTAAGAAGCCGAGAAGTCCTATCTCCCCCTCTAATAGGAGTGTAAATTCTTTCAATCTCTTGTATAATGAGCATATTAAGATCTGCTCCATTGCAAGTAATAAAATGTCATGCAACGGGGCTCGTGGTATCTTTATTCTTGTCAGCTCTAATATGTTCCCCCAGATGCTGTCTAAGGGGACAAATGGTGCATCCAACATATTGTTTGGAGCATTTCTTACATGTACGTTAATAAGATAAATGACAGAGGTACTTCCTGTGTAATCACAGTTGCTATATTCTGTTAAAATAATTATTCTCAAATACTAGATAACTACCGTATATACTCGAGTATAAGTCGAATTTTTCAGGCTTTAAAATTAGCCTGAAAACCTAACCTCGACTTCTACTCGGGTCAAGTCCTAATTTAGATCCAAATTCTGCAATTGCGAATAGTAACCAGTAGGGGGCGCTGTGTTAACCTGCATAGAAAGTTACAGGAGCTGATCTGCCTTTACACTTCCTGCTTCCTGTAGTCTGGCTGCTGGACTCACTCGGCACTGTCACTGCTCATCTGGATGCTGGAAATCTGATGGGTCTCCTCAGTTTGGGGCAAAAAACAGCTGCTAGTACAGTGCAAATGACAGCTTGGAACTACAACTCTCAGGTAAGAAACCATAACTATATTAAACTGGATTTAACAAATTTGTATAATACCATGTATAGTATTTTGAGGTTTAAATAAAGACATAAGTCTATCCAGTCCAACCCATCTAGCAATATCCTTTCCTGCCTAACTTGATCCAGAGGAGGGCAAAAAAAACCACCAAATTTATGAAGGGGGAAAAAATTCCTTCCTGACTCGAACTGGCAATCGAAAATTTCCCTTGATCAACTCTACTTTATATATCAATACCGGTAACCAAAATGGAGAAGTTTATTTATACTCTGTCCGTAATGCATGGCTATTGGGCATGTTCAATACCAAATGGGTACTGAAGGAGGAGCAAAGTTGGCAGCCCTCATGGTACAACCTTAAAACCATGTATATTTACAGTCATTGGGCTGTTGTCACTCTGAGTAGGTACATTATGTAGCATGTACTTTGTTTGTAGCCCATGTTGTTTTTTCATTTGCCCTAAAGGATTTCACCAAAGTGTAAATTAGAATGGTATTGACTTAAGGTGCACATGTGTACCGGGGCAGATCACAGTGCTATCTATTGTTAGACATGTGGTGGTAACTGCATACACAGGCCCAACTGATCCTCATACACAGTATGGGGATCCATCGGCCATGAGCCCACACATGCAGGTACATGCAGGGAGGCGATGAATGATGGAAATTTTCTGTCCAGAACGATTTACAGCCATTCGGACGTTCTTCTGTCTTTTTTGCCTCCCTTTGCCGATACTCTGAAAATCCCGTCCAGTCTGACCAGATTTGTCTAGTATTCGCAAGGTGTATGTGCGTCTTTTAGCCATTGTTATATTGTCTGTTACCTTGCATTGTTATATTGTTTGGTAAACATTACATCTTAGAATGTTTATCATACGGCACAAAGCACACATGTTGGATGGGTTTGCAAGGGGTTAACTTCTCTGTTCCTCATGAAAGAAAAATGTAAACTTTGACTGTAAGCTCTGTAGAGAGAGTATTTGCAGTGTCTGCAAAATTTTATATACACACTGGCAGAACTGTAGTGTTAAATTTGCTTTGTATGTGGAACGTGTTATAAAAATTTGTGTTACCGATAGAATCTTTGACAGATTTGAGGAACATAATTTAACCAGGGGTTCTCTAGCTTGCAACTTATCCTTTGATAAATAGTCTTAGAAGCCTAAAGTGGGAAGGTACAAATACCTGAAAAAAAATGATTCAGCTTTATTGTAGGTCAAGCATAGTACATTTTTTTTATATATGTTTATTCATATTTATCTGTTGTATTCAATTAGATCAACTGCACTTGAAATGTAGTTCTTGAAAGAACGACATTTCAAGTCCAGTTGATCTAATTGAATACAACAGATATACCATGACCTGGATGAATGAGAACCTTCACAAGCACAAGTTTATTCATATTGTACTGGTTTATTGTAATAGTTTATTTGGTAGCTCTTGCATTAGAAATGCCTCCAATGTGTGGATATGAAATATATACATACTTGTACACTATAGTGTTTTATTTTATTTAATGGAAACGAGTATTTTCATGGAAAGGATGCTAAGATTATGCAAAATGCAAGTATACTTGACAAGTTTATTTTACTGGGAAAAGTTAGGTCAATGTGCTATTTTGCATGTATATAAGATAGTAAATTTTAATTTTGTTTTGCAACGTTGGGGGTCTTGCTGAAGTGCGTGTGTGTGTGGGGAGTTGTGGCACATTTATGGTATTGTTTTAAGTGCAAATTTCATGTGCATATAAATAAGTGTACAATGTCTGGTCCATATAAGCATACAAATATTTTAGTACTTAATTACATATTCATTATTTCCAATTTTCACCTATCCAATGGGGCTACTTAATATATTCTCATTGGCATAAAATGAAAACCATGCAAGTAATGAACCTTAGAAATGCCTTAGAATCATAGATATTTACATTATTTTTGCTTGGTAGAAGCTAGAGAAACATGTGGGCTGTGCTGAGGTTCACAAGATGCCATTGTTTCATACAAGCGAAATGTTTCATATGTAAAATTCACAATGATAGTCTGTTTTTGTAGCCTGCTCTTACCTCATTTGCGGCTTTCCATCACTCTATGCCACACCTCTGCAACAAGGTTTTACTGTGAAGTTTTACCATAAGCTTTGGCCATAAACAGAAGATTTACAATCATTTGGAATATAAGATCTTGCAGTGAGTGTGTGCATTTCTATCTGTGTCTTGCAGTGCTTTTAAGAATATGGAGGCAGTCATTCTGAATCCTATGATTAATAAGTATGTGGTTTTTGGACTGAGAAATGTTCCAGCACTGCCTGTTCTATTCAATTGCTAAGTTAACATGTTGTAGTATTTAGATGGTCACTCGCTGTGTGTTCTTATCTGCTGTGCTCTGAATTAATGGAGTGACTTGAGGTGTCTTCTCAGACCCAAGAAACTGTTATAGTCAAAACAATTCTTAAATGTTTTATTGCAAATAAAATCACCTAGACGGGGTATATAGTGCTGCTTTAAGGGCTATATTTGAGAAAGAAGGGCACTGGTTCTAGATATTAATGATAGATAGATAGATAGATATATCTCCAGTCCATACAGCATACCAACATAGTATAGAGCACTCAGGGGTCTTTTTCATAAATAATCCGTTTATTATGCTATATATTTTTTTTAATATTTCACATTTGCCATTAGAGTGAGATAACCAGAGAACTATAGGGACTCTTAACTGGACTTTTATCCCCATTTTGCAGCCCTGGGCTTCTTTGCATTACTACCAAACCATTGATCTTATAAATTGGGCCCCACTGTTCCCAAGGCAACGTAAGCTGCAGCACTTCCAAAGGGGCAGGATTACATAGCTGTTGGTGGTGGGGGAGGGGATGTAAAAGGAAACTCTGCATCCTGATGCTCAATGTAAAGGAAGTTGACATGGACATCATTGGGAAATGCTCTCGTGGGGTTGCAATGATCATTTACACCAGGAGAACTAATCCCATAACCAAGCATGTAGGCTGGACAGTTATTACACTTACAATATACCCCTTTTAGAATATCCTGTATACATTTCACGTATGAATATACACAGTGCATGTGTTTTTTTAATAAAATTATGCATATTAGCTGACTGGTTATGCAGCATATCTGTGTAACTTCGTAGCCAGGGTATTTTAAATCTGTGGCAGCTGCATGGTAGTAAAGATAGCATTTTGAAGGAAGTGTCATAGCAGCTGGACACTAACAAAGTGTAGTTGTTTTACAATTGGTCATGTGTTTTCATTTTATTGTGTTTTGGTTAAAGGCAAAACAATAAATTGGTAAAATGAGATCATGTATTCATTCTGATAGTCTGAATCATGTCCTGAGTTTGTCAGTTCCTGTTTGCTGAAGAGCATCAAAATAGAACTTTCAGAAATGGAAGTGGATTGTTTAAGGCTGTGGCCACACTACAACGTATGGAAATGCGCAAAACGCAATGTTGTGCATTTTACAGGGGTTTCCAAGCGTTTGCTCTGTGATTCTGCCACTATTCCGTTATCTGAGCGAATGCAGTTTGCAAAAAAAGAGGTAATTGTGCGCTGTGATCTGTTTTCGGAGCGCATAGTGTGGCCATCCACATTGTGTTAGCCTAGGATGCTTTTCTCACGCTCTAACTGATCTCAAAACACGATCATAAGTGCGTGAGAGATGCGCTAGTGTAGCCTAACCCTCACAGTCTGCATGCCTGATCCTATAAAAATGTCTGTTTTAGATTGTGCCTGTGTGGCACCCACTAGGACTCTGGATTGATTTATCTAGTTTAGAGTAATGCTAAATTCTCCTTTTATTTTAAGGGAGGGGACATTGTTAAGGGGTGAATCAGTGGAGCTTGGGGGAGGGCTAAATGGAACATGATTCTGCTGTAAAGAATTTTGTGTCAATCTGCTCTCCTGAATGAACCAGATATTTCTGCTGTCACAAATACTTCTATTTCCTTTCAGGTTTAAAAAAAAAAAAAAAAAATTTCCCCAGACCTTTTTTTTGTTGTTGTTTTTTTTTTTTTTACATTATGTGTGGGTTGGGATTGTGGCAGTAGGAAGCAATTGTTTTGGATTTCGTGTTTACCAATGTTCTTTGGTGTAATTGGACCAAACTAAAAGCAAAGTGGTGGTTCACTAAAACCCAGTTAAAATAGCCCAGGGATTTAACAGTGAAAGATTTCCAAAGTTTGTAGACATTAAAATGTAAGCATTTCGGCTGCCAGGACTGGTCTATTTTCTTTTAAGAACGAAACAATTAAAAAAATAAAATTAAAATCTTTTTACAATTTATGGTTGGTGGTGATTTAAAAAAAAAAAAAAAAGTTTATATATTTTGGAATTGTTTTCTGCAAAGACCTGTGACAACCTGTAGCACAATTGTTTTTTTTTTTTTTGTGTGCAATGCTATTTATATAGCGTGAGACTGCAAGATGCCTTCTGTTATAAGAAGGTGTTTCTCCATTTTTATGCTCATTTAGGCTTTTTGCTCCCCCTCTCCCTAAGCTTTCTAGCTGCCTTGTCTACTGTGCACCCAAGTCCTACACCATAGAGCCATGAATCTGTATCTTGCACTGACGAGATCTAACAAGTTCGAAACATGTTGTGTCTGCAGGTCAGATGCTTCACTCTATATTAAGCTATATTGCATGTTATTAGCCAGCGGTTCTGGACACATGCGTAAGCTAAGGGACATAAAGGAGTATTTTGCATATCTACGCCCCTTACTCTGGGGAACCTGGGAATTACTTCTTGTTTCTTAGATTTTGTGGGCAATGCTATTCATATAGCATGAGACTGCAAGATGCCTTCCATTTTTATGCTTAGTGGAAGGCTTTTTGCTCCTTTTGGCCCCACTCTCCCTAAGCTTTCTAGCTGCCTTGTCAACCTATAGCAGTAATAGAGAATATTACAAGTAGTGCCACTATGGTCCCCTAAAAGAGAATCCATTTAAGTTGCTAGTTTATAATAAGAGATTTGGAAACCAGCAGTAATTATAAACAATGCCACCTGACCATTAATTAATACATCAATATTTTACTACATTTTGGGAACCAAATAAAAAAAATCGTACACATCATTTTGGACCAGTGTTTAACTGTAAACTAGGAGAGTTCCTATAGTCCTTCTATTGCGTGTCATTTATTATGAAGATAGGTCAATGTTCTTATGCCTTTTAATAAAAAGCATTGGATGGAAGGACTCTTATCTTATTGTAAAAGCCCACTGTGGGGGAGGTACGAAAGCTTGCTATACTAACCTAAACATTTTGCTCTTAGGAAATGTCAATCAATGTTAGGACCTTAGACTGGGGTTGCCTGGTATGTTTGGAAGGCTTTCCATTCTTCTGATCATAAAAATGTAACTGAAACCCCATTTAGGTGTAATATATGCAAGTGCTCGGATAGTATGATATTGTATGGGGTGTTGGAATATTGTGAATTGTATAGGGGTTTTTAAAAGTGTGTGGATTTTGTTTTTCCCTGTGCAAAGTTACGATCAACTTATTCTCTATATTCAATGTAGGTTATTTAACTACATGTGTAAGATCAGGAGAGCACAAAAGTAAAATAAATGGTAGAGGCTATGACCCCTCCCCCATATATATTCCATATATAATGGAAGGGAGAAGAGAATGTCCTGACTGCTTTCTGCACTTTGAACTTGAATAAAGGTTTGTACACACATCCAATTTGGCACAGAGTCACGACCTCCAATGCTCGTGCGATGAACGACGCAAGAATGTATCTGCGTCAGGGTTCTGTGCACACATCTGAAGTGTGTAGGAGCCTTAACATGAAGATGAGCTGGCAGTTATCTTAAAGGGTAACTGGTCTCAAATTCTTCCAAACTAGTAAGGATTATATAAAAAGCCTTCCATCATACCTTCAAAATAAAACCTAAATCACATCTCTAGATACAATTTGTGAGAAGTTATTGCTGGAAAGGTTCAGCAATGTAACTTCCTGGTTGAACTCTTCCTGTTTTTAGCCATGTGACCAGCTTGTAGTCATGTGACCAGCCTGTTTGCATTAATAGGCCCCCCTTCTTAACTCTCAATTTTTTCCTCAGGTACTTCCTGATTTCCCCAGCAATAAGTCTCAACTGAGCATGCTTCTCCCCCAGGGGTAAAGGGCCGGCAGAGGTCAGGTGACGTCACTCAACCTACTGGAAGCAGGAAGTTTGAACATTCACCCCAATGTAATTTCTCACAGGCTCCAGCCAGAGATGTGATTGTTGGCTCAGTTTAAAGGATATTGGTCATATTTTCTCCAAAAATGGCGATGCAGCAAATTAAATAGCATCACCCGTATTGCATTAAGGCTGAGGCCACACTGCACTGTGCTCCCACGCGCATGTAAGTGTGCGAGTTAATGCTTGCGAGAGTGGGTTGCCGTGCGCTCGCGATTGCTTTTGCCCGATTTTCAATCTGAGTGCATGCGATTGCGCAAAAAATGCAGAAAGCATGCACACCGATTAACGAATCACACATGCAGTGCTTAATTAACTAGGCCACACTAGTGTGTGCTTTAAAAGCGCAATCTGATCACTCCTAAAAACGCGGTCTAGCCCTAATTCCTGTATTCTAGTTCTGATTTTTCGCAGCCATTAAGTCATGCAAAACATGCATTATTCCAATATTTCACCTTATTGGATTGCTTGTGCCAGGTTAACATGCAGACTTTTTCTCGTGATACGTGTCCAGCAAACACACAACTTAAACATGTTTAAAAAATCTACAATGTAGCAGAAAAAGGTTTTGGCACCAGGAATACGTGTACTTTTTTTTGTAATTGCAGCTTTTAAAATTTTTTTTAACTTCACTCTAAATTTCTCCTAGAGTAGGTAAAAGGGTATGTATTTTTGTAAGAATTTTGGTATTGTGTATTCTGTTGTTATTGTTCTTAACTCTTTGTTTAACATTGTGGGAAACTCTTGGTGACCAGGCAAACCGAGAAGTTGTGAATGAAAATTCTTTTCCATTCCTGATTCTAAATTGCATTCTTTAGTTATGCCATTTTGTTGTTTCTCCCCCCAGTTATTTTGTGGCTTTAAATATAAAGATTATCCAATTGTGTGTTTTTCTATTTAAACAGTTGTCTAGTGGTATAGCTCTATGGAAATTGCAAGCTATTCCCACATAAAAGTAGATTTTTGTCAGAAGGTGTTTGCAAATTTGGCAATATGCTATCATAGATGCATATAGCGTCCACTTGTTGGAAGACACGACCATGTTTTTCAAACTAATTCAATTTAGTTTACAAACCCACACTGGATGTTAGGATTCAATTATTTTCTATGTATACACACATCTGTGGTGTGTATACAGGCGTTTCACCACTTAAATGCTATTAGTCTGAAAGATTTGGTAATGCCCTATATCACTGACTGGGACTAAAAAAAAATAATAATAATAATCTTCCATTATTTAAGCCAATGTCTTAAAGTTCAGTCAAATATATAAACACATTTTAAGGTTGCCTTCCACATATTGTATTGCAAGACTTCTAGGTCTTACTCAGGGGGAAAAAAAATCTGATTGGTGTATTTTTCACCAAATTATTAAAATGCTTGCGTTGAATTTCCCAATACACTTTTGTACTTTATGCTTAGCTTCCTTTTGTAGGGTAGGTGGTGGTTTAGTAGTAAATATAAGAATGTTTGACAAATGTAACCAATGAAAAATGTTACTTTGTGGCAAAAATTGTTATAAAATTACCAACAAGAAATGTTTTTCTAATATAATTGAAAGCGAGTTCTGCCCTGAATTCCTTTCTAGAATTGGTGAACCATTTTAGTCCAATAGCAGAAGCATTGACAAAATAAACTGTTTTTTAGTTTGTGTGCCTGGTGTACTAGTAGATCCTTTTAGATTAGAAGGAGCCTGTGTGTAGTTTAGTATGAGTGTGTTGGTGCCCACCAGTAATCTATAAGGGAATTGCACAATGATTTTCACCCTAGTTTTTACTCTTCTTCCTCTGAGCCATCTCTCCCAGGCAAATCTGGCCTCCTTCTGTCATATGAGAAGAATGAGGTTTATACTGAATTATTTAAATACATTTTAAGTATGGAAATTTGTAAATTGGTTTATTTGACCTCAAAAAGGGAAACTACTCCATTAGTAGTTTTATAATAAGGAACAAAACCTTGCATGGCTTTTTTATTTGGATGTCTAAAATGCTTAAATGTCCCTTCCGAGGGCATAAGTGAAAAACATGCAGCCAGGAAACCTAAGCAAAGAAGACATTTCTTTGTACAACGAAACAAAGACCACACACTTCTTGGCTGTTTTATGCTTGAGAGAAGGTACCATCAAGCTTGCAGTAAATGTATGTTGCATTGATGGCTAGGTATTCTTTTCCCTGTATAATAAAAAACAACATGGCAGTATTGACAGATGGAGAGAGTGCACTCTGGGTACTCTACCATTTTAATGCAAAACATATCCCTTCTGAGATCTTACCAGATGGTAGAGAGACTGCTTAGATCAGCCTGCTTGATTGGTTTATCAGAGTAGTTATTTTGTGAAAGTTTATATTTTTGTCCCTAGTTAGTTGGTATGTGTGCATGTACTTGGTACTGTGTGTTTCCTTAAACCATTCAGTACAATATCTTGTGAATAATGCAGATTTGACATTTTAGACAGCAAATCTATTTTAAAGGGCATGTATATCCTTAAAATGAAAAAAATTTCAATTGTCCATTACCTGCACCCAACAAATATATATTTTTTTACTTTATTACCTGCATTACTAACCAAGAATTAAAGGGTAACTGTGGTCTTGAATTCTTCCAAAATAGTAAGGATTATATAAAAAGCCTTCCATCACACCTTCAAAATAAAACCTAAATCACATATCTGGATAAAATGTGTGAGAAGCAATTGCAGGAAAGGTTCAGCAATATTACTTCCTGCTTGAACACTTCCTGTTTTCAGCCATGTGACCAGCTTGCAGTCATGTGACCAGGCTCAGCCTGCATTAATAGTCTTCCCTTCTTAACGTTCATTTTCCCCCCCAGGTAATTCCTGATTTCCCCAGCATTAAGTCTTAACTGAGTATGCTTCTCCCCTGGGGTGGGCAGAGGTCAGGTGATGTCACTCAACCTACTGGATGCAGGAAGTTTGAACATTCACCCCAATGTAATGTCTCACGGACTGCAGCCAGAGATGTGATTTTCAGCTCATTTTAAAGGAAATTAATTGATTAAAGTGTGGCATGTCTAGAAACATTAGGAATGAGACCTCAGCCCCAAAGAGCTTACAATCTGTGGGTTGCAGGCAGATAACTGACCAGTAATCTGTTTTTTTTTTTAATGGGGTAAATGATGGGCATTTTTCTTTACGTTTTCTGTTCATTCTCCCCATTTGTTTAACTAATCACCGTTCAAGTATCCAGAGATGTAAGTACTATGCATTATTACAAATGAATGTCTTTAAGATGAAGCAGAACAAGCCTGCTTTTAGAACTTTATAGTTCCTATTTTAAGCAGAAAACCTCCCTAAAAGAGAACAGTGTGCTAAAGGCTTACTATGGTTATCTTAAGTATTAACCAGCATATCTTTGATTGGCTAACAAGTACAGTATTTTTACTTTCATTATGATTGCTGTAATTTATTTATTGTTACAACCATCACACAAAAAAGTAGGACATTTTCGGTTTGGCATTTTTGGTACCAAATTTAAAAAAAAAAAAAAAGTTTTGTACTGGATGTTTTCTAATAGTGCAAAACTGTTTTTCTTCTTGTTTGTTTTTTTACCCCTCATACACACAAATGTACTGTATGTGGCTGCAAAATTATTCTTCTTTTGCACAATGCATTAACTCCACCTAGTGGTCAACAGATAGTCTTCTGTTTACAGTACATTAATGCCTCCACTTAGGCAGCTAGCAAAGCATCATTAGCTCCCTTCCCCCATATGTGCAAATACGCAGAAAATGTATGTTCAGCACAAACGATTTATGCTCTCATGTACGTATATAGCATTACTGTGACAGGTGGTTACATGTTAAGTATAGGGGCTATTCGGCTGTTCACGGTTGCCTTACTAAGCTGGCCATACAGTTGTTTTTTTTCATTGTAATAAATTGGTAAATGTGGTTTCCTTCTATTTAATCGGTTAAAAAAAAAAAAAAAAAAAAAAAAAAAATAATATAATATATATATATATATATATATATAATATATATATATATTATTATATATATATATATATATATATATATATAAAATTTTATTTTTTTTATTTGCAGTTAATTGACCAAAAGTGATCAATATCAAGGGTAGAATTGATTAATCAGGATGGGAACTTTCACTCAGTTGTACAAGTATCTGACAGGTTTCTTTTTCTTTTTTTTTTTTTTTTTTTTTGCAGTGTTCCCTCTAATTTTCATCAAATTGTCACACAGCTATTATTATCTGTGAGCTACTTACTGCATTACCTATAACCTATTACCCAGATTTTGCGTGTGCTCTATTAGGTAAAACCTGTGCACACAGACATACTGAACAGCATAGGGCAGTTGGGGGAATGATGCTAGATGTAATTTCCAAATATCTGGGTGACTGCATCCCTGATCTTGTCTATACTTTGACTAAAATTCTTAGTTGGCTGGGCCAAAATAAATGCCCGTGTGACAATTTGATGAAAATCGATGCAACCATAGAAGACCGTGCAATGGTCTGAATTTAACTGACCTATCTGATCGATCTTTCATCCAATTTGGATGAAAGAACAACAGACATCTGTTGGCGGTGGCAATAAAGTACTCCTTTGGCCTGATTAACCAAAACAACGGCCATGTGTACATAACCTTAGACATTACAACATTCAGCACATTTTGCATCTAATTTGCAATTGGATTTTCAGTGGTGTATAAGAAGTTTCATGTTTTAAACAATCTTTTTTGCTGTCCCACAGAATTTTTTTTTTTTTGAAAGGACTTAAACCAGCACAGTGCCATACAACTATTGATTATTTTAACAACACCCCTACAAAACTTTTTACTGAAAATCAAGCATTTTTTGTTATTGGAGCGTTATATGGTCAAACAAGCTATTTGAAAGAACAAGGAATGTTTGGAATTCAGCAGCAGTTGTCAGATTTGTTGGCTTTTGGCTAGCTGGACTTCCAGAGGCTATGAATGAAAGGGGCCCATCCACAAAATGAGGATAATTCAATAGTCTGTATGATCTCATAGTGTGTGGTGCCTGACGTGTAGTAATTGTGGTAATTCACATTTTTTCTGGTTAGATTGTTGGACATGTTAAAAAATTTGTAAAATTATTGGAATGATTATTAGATTGTACAATAAAATTGGTATGTAGATGGGCTCTGTAAATTACAAATATTCTTGCAACATTGGCTTAATTTAAGGGGTGTGTGTAGGATGAGGAATTGTTGTTCTGCTTGTAGACCATAAAACTTAGCATTTTGTAAATACGAAAGTCTGATTTTTCTTTTCTTTTCAGAAGTCGGAAGCTTCAGATACGGAACATACCACCTCATCTGCAGTGGGAGGTAGGATAAATACTTAAACAAATACATTAGAATTTTTTTTGTTTATCTGTCACGTTTAACTGTTAAATGCCTGAAAAAAATTAAATATTGCTGCGTTCTAATTCCTTTGTCAACATTTGCTCAAACGTTTATGGGGTTCTTTGATCCCCTATATAATTTGCCATGTTGGTTCCATCTACCAAGGTTTAATAATTTGTGCTTGGTTAATGTGAGAGAAAAAATAAAGCTAGAATTTAAATGAACTTGTTTATTAACTGAAAGCCAACAGTAACTATCAGCTCTGTTTTCTCCACAAAGCATTTGATTTCAGAAGTTCTTTGTTGATTTCAGAAGTTGCTTTTAAATGCCTTCCTTTACAGTGAGTAATTTCTTACTGCTGCAGGCTGGTACAGATGTATGACTTTGCATGTGACCAGCGACAAACGAGTGGACGACCTAATGGCCAGTTGTCGGGCATCATTTGTTGATTTGCTGTTTCGGATCACCAATGATGCCTGAACAACCATATACGTTCAATTATTGTGCTGAACAGCTGTTTATCAGGCAATAGATTGTTGCCGGTTGTGTGCACAAATTAATTTCTGTTCTTCACTATAGTCTTGATTATAGAGCAGTTGTGGACAGCACTGGCAAAGAGAAATATATCATGCTAAATATTTGCAGATGTATATCTCATCAGTGACCTAATCCAGAAAAATTTGAAACCTGCAGAAATAGAGATTATTTCTTTACATCATATCTGAAAAAGATATGTTAATTTTAGTATTTTAAAGAACATTCATACGGCTTTTTGCATTGGCTTGGTTGAAAACTGCTATCGGGGAGATTCAATTCCTTTCGCCGCGTTACTTACCTTAGCCCATTACCGCGATACAATACCTGACGTAAACGAGATTAGTTATTGCCAGGTATCGCATCACGGGATCGGGCTAAGGTAAGTAGCGTGACTTTAAAGCTCCACAGCCCGTCCCGTAAAGTTTAAAGGCAGGGGTTTTGGATTGATTGGAATGTTCCAAAAACATTTGGAAATGGCGCTGTGCTCTAAAACCCACGTTAACCTGAAATTTCTTCAGGTTAACATGGGTTTTAGACGGATTTGGGCCATATTGAATCTCCTCCAATGTTTCTCCCGCCTGAAGCTGTTCAGCTGCATAGTTTCCGGTGCATGATGATGGACCTGAGTCAGGTACCCAGCAATAGAGTTGGTCCATAGCAAAGCAGACTTGCAGTTAATTTCTCCTAAAATAATAAACCAAAGAAGGCAACCCACTATGCAATCCAAAATTAAGGTTGATTGTTATTCAGTTTAAATGTTGTTTCTAGCTCTAAGTTAAGATGTTACCTCACTGGGAGATCACATCTGAAGAATTGAATTTTGGAATCCTTAATACATTTTTAGTTATAATGTTACTAATCTTTCAAACAATGTCAATTGTATTTATTGTAAATATATTATGCATAACAAAGTATATGTGATACCATATGTCTTTAAAGGTTGAACTTTGATCCTGGATACTTTATATAAAACAAGTTTAATACTTTCTCATTGAACATATTGTCATTGCAAATAGTTGCATCATTGATTTGGGAAATGTGATTCCCCACTGTAATTTTCTGTAGAACCTTCGATGTCCTAGAATCATAAAAACGCATTCGTAGGCTATGCTTTTATCACAGGCATGGAACCAAAAATTGTGGAAAGGTAGAATTGTTCAGTAGAAAGATAATTGTAAATCTTATGGCAGTGGTACACTTACACCAATTGGTCTCTTTCTATGCTGCAAAATACACCAATTGGTCACTTGCTATGCTGCAAAATATCACCGGTGACCCCTCACATGATGATCCTGAATGAAAAACCCCCCGGCAACTGAATTTTTTTTTTTTCATGCCAAGAAGGCTTTATGGTATCTGACAGTGCAGTTACCACTATTGTAAATTAAAGCTTTACAAGTAATTAGTTTGCAAATGATGCATTCTATTTTTGTGTTTGCTTTTATTTAGACACAGCTTTAAAATTTTCTTTAGAAAGTTTTTAAAATTTCACTCCTTTACTGTGAAGCCATGCTAAGAATATTTTATCAGTGTTGCATTTTGTACATTTAGGAATTCATTTTAAATTGATTTGGTTTGCAGTTTGTGTATTGCCCGTGTTTTGCAGATTCAAACTTTATCACTTGCTTTTTTTATATTTCATTGATATTCCTGACATTCTGAGGGAATGGTTGAGAAAGTAAAAGGAAAGTTTGGCTGTAGTGAATGGGTTCACACTGGATGATTTTGTGCAAAGCATATAGAAATTAATTTTTTTTAATCTGCAGCTTTTGAGCTTCATGTCAGAATTTATTTTTGTCTGATATTTGTCCTTGGGCACCTTAATCTAGTACAGATTGTCAAATTTCATTCAGTATACTTAGATTAAAAGGATAAAAGGCAATGTCATTTTAACTGCTCTAGAATTTTAGGACCCCTCTGACACTGCATATCACGTCATATAGATGTGTGATAGGTATAATTGGCTAAGCTGCAACACAAACCAATAATCCTACAGAAAATTGGTGTGTATGGCAGGATCAGGGAAATTCAAAAATCTCATAATCAAATAACTGCTGTTGACTTTGCCTAGCTGTAATGAAATGAAATTTGTTGTAGTACTTTATCTTTAACATATCAACTTTGTAAAGTCTTCATGGTTAAGTGTGTTCATACTCTGTCCAATTTATTCCCCTTAAATTTGCTCTGTTTAAGTGGATCTCTACTTCTAAATATTGTAAAGGCAAATGTAATGTCACCAGCACTTATATGTGATATGATAAATGTACAAATGTACAGTCGTTTTCATATTGATTGTTGAAATTTTATGTGACTAAGGGGGTCATAATGCAGGCAAGATACATTAGTTTGAAGTTTCTGAATTCAGACACTCATAATAACTTGTGTTGACAGGTATGACTATAGTTAAGAAAGCACTTGCCTTGTATAGAAAAAGAGAACATGGAAGCTGTTTTTGTTCCTTATTTTGCTTGGATACTCTTAAAAGAAAATTATTCAGTACATTTAGTTTTTTGTTGTTGTTATTTTTAATGTCTACTGCAATCCTGTATTATTCTAAAATTGCAGCCTTTATCCTTTTTATAGTGTCCTGTGACCGGCTTTGTGTGCCATGTGTGCTGGCAGCTAAGCATCACTTTTACTGCTACACAATTCTTGTAGAATCAAAGGGTTATTCGGTTTCACTTAGCATGACGAAACCGTGCTGTTCTGACTCACTTGACGAATGAGTAAGCCCTTGATCGGAGTTCCTGGCATAAACTGACCCATGATCGACCTAGATCATACTGCATCCCTGGAAGCTCTGACTGCACGGCTGGGGTAGTCTATTACTCTTGTGTATATCGAGAGGAAATTTTATTTATTTTATTGTCTGGATCTGTTCTAAACTGTTCCTTTGACAGGAGTTTTTAACAGCACCTGACTTGGACAGAATGGACAGCTCATATTTAAGATCTCCATACCACCTTAACTGCCCTACTCTATTTAGTTCATGCTGCTTAATTAGCTAGGTCTTGATATGTGTTTACTCTGGTAACAATAATATCTATTAGTGAAAACTTTATCTACATGACTGTTGGTACATCTGGCTGTTTACAGATTGTGTTTCAGTATTTATAGTTTCTTTATAAACTGGTTGCAATTTACTGAAATCAGTTTACTACTAGCACTCTCTCGTGGTTTTTTAAAAAAAAATTTTTGCTTTGTGGTGTTGAACCTCCAGCTGAGTTCTCACTAGACGGTTTCTTAGCATATCAACGTGCGTTTTCCAAAATTTACCAAGAAATGCAAAATGTGCACATGTAAAAAGAAATGTTTGTAAAGGAGTAAGAATGCTACATTCGGGGGTTAGAGAAAACGAACGATACTTTCAAGGGTCAACGAAAACGAACTATACTTTTGAGGATTACTGAAAATTGAAAGCTTACATTCAATGGTTAGCGAACGATACATTCTAGGGTTGGCAAAACGATCTGTACATTCGAGGGTTATCGAAAACAAACAATACTTTCAAAGGGGTTAGTGAATGATACATTCTAGGGTTAGTGAATGGTCCTTAAATTCGATAATTATCAAATTTACGATCATCTAAAATGCAGCCACGCGTCCAGAAAAACAAACTAGTTAGAATCCCAACTAGTTTGAATAGTTTGATTTCGTACAAACTCATAAAGTTCGGCTTGAACTCTGGTTCGAGTTCGGTTTTGTGGCCATCTTTACTGGCAACATGCAGGGCATGGCTTTATTTAATAACTTTAAAATTGTGAAATTGTTCTCACTTAATACTCCCTTTAACTTCTGCCAGGTTCCTCTGCTTGACTGATTCACATGCTCCAGATAGATATATCTATTTATTATTTTTTTTTTTTAGTCTCAGCCAGTTTTCTGTCTAATGCTGGCCAAATTCTAATCAATCGTAATGTCATGCAGAGCATTGTTATTTCCTGCAAATGATCAGCCCAGGTGGTTGTGGGAGAGTCATCTGTTTCAGTTTTGCTCTTCCACCACCTTGGTTTTTAATTCCTGTTGGACAAGTATGGATGTTTGTAAAAAATGCATGCTAAGATGCCTAATTGACAGGCTTTAACATTTTTAATTCAAATTAAAATGCTTGACCCAAGCTAATTATGTTAAAGGACAACAATACCCAAAAAAACATCTCCCCCATTACATGTCCACACTTCCAGCAGCTGAAATCACTTACTCTCATTTACAACTGTGCTGCACTCCCTTAGATATCACACAGCAAAGATGAATGCTAACAGCCCGCCTCCTAGACTGCCCAGGGCCATCATTAACATATCACTTGTCATTGGCCGGTAGGAATGTCTGTTACAACCTCTCTCCTCCTTCTCTGCCAGTCAAACAAACTTGAAATGTCCTGTTGCTAGAATACAGCCTATAAATCAAGGGTGGGTGGAGGAGTGTTTTCGCGCATGCTAGCTCTGAGTGACAGTTAGAGGCAGACAGAATCCTTATGCCCCCTTCATAGCAAGGCTAATTGAAGACAGAGAGAGGCTTGAAATCAGGAAAAAAATGTATGGGGAGGGCTACATACCTTCTTTTTAAAGCCGTTTTTTTTTTTTTTAAATGCATTGAGGCAATACAGTTATCCTTTAAGGTGCATACACCATCCCTCAGAAATTTGGTTTGGCTTTTTTTCCTTTCTTTGTAAGAAATTTGACAATTGTTTGTGATTATTTTAAAACCTGAACTGATCTCCGGGCCTGTAACACCAATATGTGAAAGTGGTCCATAGCAAACAAGAGTAAAGGTGGCCATACACTTAATGATAAATGGGCAAAGCCTGTCATACCCGGCAGAATTTACCTGTTATTGTCGGTGTATAGGGTTTCTTCCCGACCAATCATAGTGTCAACGATTGACAGTCGGACAGTATCGGCCCCATTTACTTTAAGTAAAAGGATCCGAACGTACCGTGTATGGCACGACTAATTGATCCCTATACCGTGTGTGTGGTCCCCACAGCACGTGTGCCGACAGATACCAGTGTGATCTGTCATCTCAAATGCTGTGGAAATTGCATGTGTATGGTTAATATGCCACTGCATCGGATTGAAAAATGCAGTGCACTTTCCACTCTTGTGTCTGCTTGTTTGCATTTTCTATTTCCCAATGTTGGTAAAAAACATATTAGTAGTGTATATCTGTTGTATTTAGTTAAATCAACTGGACTTAAAGTTTAGTTCTTAAAAGATGTTTCATTAGTCATCTGATGTGAAATGATTTCAAGAACTAAACTAAAGTCCAGTTGATCTAACTAAATACAACAGATATACCATGTCCTGGATGAACAAGAACCTTCATAAGCATTAGTAGTGTATTTGTGTCCGTTTGTTCCCATGGACTTGAATTGAAGTGTAAAGCGGACAGGATGGACACAAACAGACAAAGTTGTGCATGCATGTGATTTGATAAGGTTCAGAACACAGTGCACATAGTGGAACTGGTACCTGCATTTTCCATTAAAAATAAAATGACATTGCAGATCGGACAGTGCAAGCGGACAAACGCAATGGGACCTAGCCCTTACTGGTCCTGAAAGACCAGTTGCAAAACATGAAATTGCAAGGGGTCAACGTTTAAGACTTGCAGCCTGTAATGTCTATATTTCTAATATATTATATTTCTATGTTAATATTCTATATGAGTTAATGTTTTATAGAATGTCTGGTTTTGTGGGAAATTTTAGTAATTTGAATACTGCATTACCACCTTTTATTTTTTAAATTGGAACTTAACCTTGTCTAAAACTTGTAATGGCTTGCCCCTCTAATGTTTTAATCCTTCTGTCCCTGTATTATGTACAGCATATCTTAATGGTGTCACCAAGCCTAGTGTGGAACAGCTGCTGCTTCATGGAACTGTTGAAAACAATGTGGTGTGGAATAGCCATGGCTGAAGTCTGGGCTTATCATGGGAGATGTTTTGGGCATTCTGGGGGGCATGGGTGTTCTGGGATGGCCTGGTTACTGATTTATTTGTATAGTTAGTACATGCTGGTCATTTCTGCCCAAATAACCCTCCAGACCAATATATTGGTAGATCATGACAAAATTGCCAATTTTTTTTATTATTTTTTTTGAAATGTAAGAATGAAAATTATCTGGGGCAGGGAAGTAGGATTGGTTAATTTATATCTCCCAATATAGTTTCTGTGAGGAGCACCAGCATGAAGAAAGCTGCTTCTGACCAATTTCCTCCGTGCTTTTAACATCATAAGTTTTTGCCTAATCTTCACACCTAGTCAGCCCCAGCAGCTACAGTACATAATGGAGTGACCTTGTGTGGGCCATGTAAGATGGCAAAATGTTGTGTTTTTATAGCTACCGGTAATTTGATTTAAAAGTTGAATTGATCCGTAGTTCCATCCACCAACTTTGGGCCAGACAATGCCATCTTTTATCACACTGCATAATGTTGCTTTAACAAATAGTCTGTGTTTTAATCCACATTTGTTTCCCCCCAAAAAAAGATTGTGGGGATAACCCATCACAAAAGGTGTCAGCAGAGTGTTGGGACAGGAATAGACACAAAGGAACCAAAAGTCGTATACACATGGTTGAAAAATGGAACACATTGTGTCAGAATGCAATGCAACACAACTGGTTTTAGCTATTTCTTTTAAAATAGGAACAGCTATGTGGATTACAAAATGCATATGTTAGAGGAAAGTAAACCGAAACGTGCTTAGCCCTAAATATGTGCTTTGATCACTAATGGAAACCTTTTGTTGGTGCAAAGGTTCCACCTAGTGATTAACACTTTGTATTGCAGCACATTGTAACAATGGCATCTTCCAAGACAAGTGCTTCTTAATCTTTTTATCCTTAAAGAACCTTTATTTATGTCTCGGAACTCTTACATTAAAAAAAATCTTATTTTCTTTCTTCAACTTTAATACATAATTCATGCACATGTAACGTCTATAAATGTGTGTTTTTTTTTTTTTGTGTCCAATGCATTACAAAGATGGCTCTGTACAATATCTGTCACTATTTTGTGGAAACCCTCACAACCTTTCAGGAAACCCCTGTTTGAGAAACTGCCCTAAACTTAAAGGGTAACTGTGGTTTCAAATTCTTCAAAACTAGTAAGGATTATATAAAAAGCCTTCCATCATACCTTCAAAATAAAACCTAAATCACATCTCTAGATACAATTTGTGAGAAGTTATTGCTGGAAAGGTTCAGCAATGTAACTTCCTGGTTGAACTCTTACTGTTTTTATCAGTGTGACCGGCTTGTAGTCATGTGACCAGCCTTTGCCTGCATTAATAGGCTCCCCTTCTCAACTGACAATTTTTTCCTCAGGTACTTCCTGATTTCCCCAGCAATAAGTCTTAACTGAGCATGCTTCTCCCCCGGGGGAAAAGGGTGGACAGAGGTCAGGTGATGTCCTCAATCTACTGGAAGCAGGACGTTTGAACATTCACCCCAATATCATTTCTCACAGACTTCAGCCAGAGATGTGATTGTTGGCTCAGTGTAAAGGAAATACTGCAGGCTTTCATTTAACCCTCACTTGTTTTGAGACCACAGTTGCCCTTAAAGGAAATTTTAAAATTGTTCCAGCAATAAATAAAGCTAGAAAGATGTATTTGTTTGTGCACAACATATTCCTTTATATTTACGCTGGTGAGATTAGTTTAGCAGTAAGTGGAATTTTTGTATTCTATAGTTATGAACTACAGAATGCAGACAGGTAATGCATATGCAGACGGCTAAGAATGCATTTGCTTCTGTTCTGACCATCACACAGAGTAATTATATCCTGCAGATTAGACTGAACACTACATTCCAGCTGATTAATGCAATCATCAAAACAATTAAATGTGCTGATGCAAAGTAGAAAAATAAGCTGTACCCCCACCAAATAAAAAATGGTGTTTTTTCGTTTAAGGAAATTAAGTCAAAATGTGGCATGATTAAGAACATTTTAGAGATCTTTTTTTTTTTTTAAGAAATCGTTAATCATGATGTGATTAAGGAAAACCACAATGTCGGTGCTGTATATATTACCAATAAGATTGAATTTTAGGTATTTGCTTTGGTTTGCCACTTGGAGTCAGGAAGGAATTTTTTCCCCCTTCATAAATTTGGTGGGGTTTTTTTGCCTTCCTCTGGATCAACAGTTAGGCAGGAAATGAGGATATTGCTAGATGGGTTGGACTGGATGGACGTATGTCTTTATTCAACCTCAAATACTATACTATACTAATAAATAGGTAATGTCACTCCCCATGCCAGCACCTGTAACTTCCTTTTTATGGTGGTTATGGATTGGATACATAGGCTGAAGATCAAACATTCTGACATTCAAAATATAGTAGTAATTTTAGGGGCAAATTATTTTATGCAGCTGGCAACAATCAATATCCGTTTAAGGGCAAACGCCACTTCTCAAACATTTTATATAGGTAAATCAAACCCCCCCCCCCCCCCCCCCAAAGAAAAAGGTTGCAGAGGTAGAACTAACTCTTTATGCAGCAATGGTATTCGCCTTCCCTCTGCCCCTCAAAAGGTTTCCACCTCCTCTCCAAGTGTTTACAGTTCGTTATGAGCTTGCAAATGCCCAGAGGAGGCAGCTAGTGGAATAGCATTCAGTCATTGGCTGTTATGTGTCATGTCCATTCAGATTTTTAAATTGAGCTGTCCTGACCAAAAATGGATCAAAAGAACCGGTAGAAATTTACCACCTTGTGCCACTTAAAATCTGCTGAAGATATGGACTAAAAGATAGGGTTTACTGAAAACAATCCGCCTGTTTTTTTTGATCGACCACTCAGTAAAAAAAAAAAAAAAATCATCCCTTTGTATGCCATGCTTAAGTTTAGTGATCCATCTTGCTTGAATGCTGAATAAGCAGCATGTCTACCTCCACCTTGAGGGTTCATGTGTTATTGTCTTTCTGATCGTCTAATCATTTGTCCAAATTAGAATTCTTTTATGTGTTTGTATGGGTGCCCATACACTTGTCAGGGTACAATAATATACATTCAAATAGATGTCAGTCACTAGGCCCAAATATCACATATATTACAGCTGTGAGAGAACAGAACACAAGACACTGGAGTCTTTTGAGATAGAACTGTTCTGATTTATTGTTGCATTACAAGATTATTTATACGGTTTGCAGTTACTAGCATATGTCATTATTAATTAGTTGCATATTTAGTCATGTGATTACATTTACCCAAACAATGGTTAATTTAGCTCCAGATCCCTTATCCATCAGTTCCAACTTGGACTTTGGTGGTCTTGTCTAACTTTTATTATCTTGTTGTTTTATCATAGTCATTTATGACTATGATGGTTACTCTTATCAAACTTGACAACTCACAGATCTCACTACAACCTGCTAAACAGGGTCATGACAACCTTAATCTGTAATTAACTGCTTATAATACTGAATCTTGTATTGAACTTATTATATATTGAAAGAGTTAGCTATAATTATAAGACCACCTTATCACACTGCAGCTTACATTTTAACATTCCTAACAACCACTTTACAATGTTCTATCCGTAACCTCAACCGTAAAGCATTATCTGGCTGGTGAACATTGGCAGGTAGTAAATATTAGTCAGAACATCAAATTGATTGTAGCATCTATCAAGTGTATGGTGATGTATGTATGGCTAAGGCTAGGAACAGACTGGAAGATGTGGCTTTGACAAACAGCCGTTTATGTTCGGTCGGGCATTAATGATGCTGCGCCGAGTCAAATCATCAGGGCTTAACCGAACACCCATACATGAACCGATTCTTTGCAAGGCTGTCGTGGATGCATCTCTCTTTAAGTACCTAGATTTAGCCATCAATTTGAGAATTGTAGATCAGAAACTGATGTTGGTCCACAGGGTGAAAAAGCAATTAGAAAACTTCTTAAAAGCAGTAAGGTGCTATTAAGTTTTGTAACAGGTTACAGGCAGATTCAAAATAAAGTTTTTTTTCGGCCTGTGCACATAGGGCAAATTAGGTGGCAAGCAGGTGCAAGGAAACCCACAGACCTCCCTAAGTTTCAATAAAGCAATCCAGCAAAAAAAAAAAATAGTTGTAGAATGCACACTGCAAAACAAATGTTTGTTTCATGCCAACTTCACACACTAACAACATTTTGGTGGTCTCGTCTCTTTCTCAGGTTATTCAGATGGTCACACAAGCAGCAGTTGCTATTGACTACCTATATTAAAGTATGGGCATTTTTAGTACTGCTGTTGGACGTTCCTTTCTTTAGACGAACAGCATCCATAAAATTGCTACATGCAACCTAAGCCTTACTGTAAATCCTCAGAAAATTTTAAAAAATTGTTTAAATAAACTTCTGTCATTTCCTGTCCTGCTGTATTTACAGTGCAAAATTCATTGTTTACTGTGTGCTCTGATTTTGAGGTTTAGGTAATGCAGCTTGTTTTGTTGAAAGGTTAAACATGCTCTTTGTATTATGAAAGTGCTAATTTTGAATAAATACTTTTTCGGTTGCAATTATTGCCTCGTCTTCTCTAGACTCCTACAGATCACACTTCCTCTGCTATATTTACCTCTGTGTACTGATGACTGCTTCGTTAATTTTGATTTTTTTTTTTTTTTTTGGAAGTACTTGGATTTGGGTGTATACTATAGTTGCCACCTAGTGGATGAAATGGGTAATGGTGATCTTAGCAGATGATTGCTTGGTTCATGCTTTTATTTAAGAAATGGTATAATTCTTAGTGCTTGCTGATTTGAAATTTTTATTAATCCTTAATGACACCTACGGAGAGGTGAATAAATGTCATTTCCTAATATAAAACTATATATTTATCAATTGGTTCATATCAAATAGTTCCTTTTATTTTTATGAAAGGTAGGTTAGTTGCCAAAATCACTTTAAAATAATCGGTTTGTCACAGACTAAAAAGTAATAATAACCAGTCTTGTTCATGAACCCCTTTAAGATCCACTGATCTGTTTCCTTTTTGTGCACCTTGTGTACAGCTAGCTTTTAGACTTGGGATCACTAGCTTGGTGTGGAAACACAAAGGGGAGTTTTTGACCTTTGTACCTCTATACATTGACATTTGAGCTTGAAGACACCTGCTTTAAAACATTTTAGACTGGGTACACACGGGTGGACTTTGTTCTGAGCGACCACTTGGCCGGGACAAATGACTGTTGGTCGTGACAATAGTGGTCGCTGCAGACGGTTCGCACGACTGATTGTGTGGTCCCATAGGGAACTGCGTGATGGGCAGTGATTTACAGACCGTTCTGATCACCCGATACAGACAAACTGTTGATCCATTGGTGGTAATCCATTATAATCCACTAACAGTTACTCTCAAACTTAAAATGACACACCCTACTACACACTTACTTTACATTTATACACAAACACACACTGCTACATTAAATTATTTTACTCACATTTCACAGCACTTAGAAGTCTAAAGGGTTAAGAATAATTTTCTTTTAGACTGACCTTTCATGTGCCAGCTCTTCTCCCAGCCCCTAATGACCTAGGACAGTAGCATTGCAATGGATGAACAGGGAAAGGGGAAGGCATTTTACTGCTCCATTATTTGCTGATTGTATGATCTGCAGTACAGAGCTGTACAGTCAGGAGATAACCAGGTTAGAGAGGGCATATTACTGTTCATAAAGTACGTCTCTCCTGGACTGACCGTGGTATGTGTCAGCGTACTTACTGAAGAGGAGGTGGTCCCAAACACTTAACTTCTAAGGTTGGTGCATACTACCACTTTTTTTTTTTTTTTTTTTAAATTGGCCCAAGAAAAAGGTATGGGAAGCATTGCAAGAAGCACAGCCCAGGAACACTTCTGTGCTGCCCTAGGCTATGGTCTAGTTGTCCTTCCCAGAAATCAGCCCTGATTTTAGTGAGAAGGTAACTTGCCTTCATTGATTATAATCCAAATTAATTACAATATAAATTGCAAAATGCATGCAATTTGGGTTATTGCAGCCGTACGAAGTGTACATTGAGGGAAAATTTGCATTTTGCAAAGTGTGCCACAGTTTGAAAGTTTGAGAACCATTGATGCATGTAGCCACGGGATACAACCACTGAGTTGTAAAGAAAAATGCAAACATTGGATGAATTCTGCCATATTTCTGAATTAAAACTCATCTGGGCATCTACAAACTAGTGCCAACAAACCCTTTAGCAAAATATTTTTGATTTACTTCCTTATACCAACCCAGCAAGTACATTGGTTTAAAGACTTATCTGCTCCCCAGTGCAATGCTGATAGCAGCTCTCGGTGCACCTCCGTGTTGTTAGCTGGAGTTAAGTGCTGCAATAATTTGCCATTATTGGCATATAACATAGCTTGAGACGACAGTCCCAAACGCCACAATAAAGGAGTTTGTCGCACAAACCAATTTAACACCAGTTAAGGTGGCCATACCTTAATTACGATCTTAAACCGACGACCAATACTTTGATAGACAGGTGTACAAATGTTAATTGTATGTGGATGTCCCGTACATGCCATCTATTGTGAGGTTACGTTACATTTAATCGGAACTTCAGAAAACACTACAATCATTTTACCAATCGACATAAAAAACAGACTTTCCCGACCGTAATTACAATCGATATAACGATCTAATATTGCATAATAATATCTGGAAAATATACAATTTTTCGGCCAGTCAATGGAAATGTGGGACTGTACATAAAATCGGCCTAGTGTATGGTCACCTTTTAGAATGATTTATATACACAAGCAGGAGTGTTTCACCTCTTTGAACATAACCTTGTAAGTGCTTACTCCTTGTTTATATTTTAAAATTCAAATTGTATCTCCTTAGTGCTGGCTAATAGAGACCCCCCTGTAATGTGTTGTTTGTATCCATTAAAATGCTGCTGGAATGTGGTCAGAAATTTTGTTGTGGAAGCAAATATTGGATTTAAAAAAAAAAAAAAAAAAAAAAATTAATTAGCGGTTTTAATACCAAACATAAAAAGTATTACACATTATTTGCTAAAATGTTTCTAACTGATGTTATGCAAATGTTAGACGCAGGTTATGCATTTATTTTACTCCACCATCGGATCACACGTTAAACCACTCTAGTGTGGCCTTGCTCTCATAGCAGATTTAGCTAGACACACCGCTAGTGTTCTGGCCACACTATGTGCGCTTTGCATTGATTTGTTTCTTTAGAGCACATGCAATCGCCAATTTTATTTAATTTTTTTCCGTTGCTAGCAGACGTTTTCCTGTGCATTGCCGCCCAGCCTCTGCCTTACTGGTTATAAATTTACATATTGCCTCTGGTCCAATTAAGGGCCACATCTGACATGCAAACCTCATTAAATGCTCCTGTTCCCACCTGCAATCCCCATCCCAAAAGTACTCGTGTTACATCCTAGGGAGTAATTTGTATAGTAATCTGCACACAAACTGTTGCCCACAGCACCACAACCCAACCAAATACCTTGTTGGTCATCCAAACATGAGCTGCAAACCTTTAAAGTTTAATTGGAAGGGGACACCACGCAGTGCTATTTACTGCATGAAAATAGTGCTTTATTGCGACATGTTTCGGGCTATTCCCCCCCCCCCCCCCCCCCCCCCCCCCCACCTGGAGACAATTGAAGAAAGCAAAAGCACTTTTTTCATGCAGTAGATAAGGCTGTATGGCGTCCCCTTCCTATCAGACTTTATGGTTTCAGTATCCTGTTTCACTGCCGGGCACGGAGCAGTTGGAAGATGAGGACCTAAACATTCCTGGTTTATTAGGTGGCAATTACATACTGTACACAATGAGCTGCAAACCCTTGTAGCACTGTTAAAGGACATTGTCACAATCCTCGTAAATGGCAGACAATTATAAAAGGGGGTAAAAGGTGAACCCCCCCCCCCCCCCCATTCTAGCTGTTGTTGGGTGGGTCTGTCTGTAGGATCCCAAATGGAAATTGAATTTCCAAGGCAAATCTTTTACCTACATAACCAACATTTTAAACAGTGTTTTTTCAGGGTATTGTTACTTTAGGTTCACTGACAATTTTGCTTTTCCGAGGGAGAAATGATAACTGTTAAAGGCTACCAATTTTAATGGTTATTAATGGGCTTTCCTGGAAATTTGCCTTCCATTAAAGGGTTTAAAATGTATACACTAGCATGCACATCTACTTGTTCGCTTTGAACCATTCCCACTGAATTTATTGGCTTGTTAATATTGCCATGGTTACAAAGCAAGAATTATTTGCGTTCTAAAACTCACCTTGGCTTGTTATGTTTCTAGATGCGTAAAAGGTAAACTGCTGGTGTCTGTAACAGCATCTGAGAAGATGCTGATTGCAGCATTTTTGCTGGCAGCTGGCAACTGTAACCCAGTGCTAAATTAATAATAAAAAAAAACATGCATGCTCACTTGTCTGATAAAAACTGGTCTTAAAGGACTCGTAGTATAAAACAGAATGCCCAGAATCAGACATCTGGCAAATATCAGCAGAGAAATACTGTATATACTACAGTATAAGCCGACCAGAGTACCTATTTTTACCTCAAGAATTAGTAAAACCTGATTTGACTCTAGTATAAGCCGAGGGTTGAAATTATGATCACTACTGCCTTCTGATTCTGTATTGTTCTGAGGGTTTATTTGCCCTTTAAATGGACAGAATTCCCGTACAATAGTCCCATGCAGTAGTAGCCAATTCCAGTATGGCTATTACTGTATGGGAATTCTGTCCATTTAAAGGGCAACTAAAGCCTTAAAACAACACGGAATCAGAAGACAATCTTTTTAACAAAAGATACCATCCTCCTGATTCTGTATTTTTTGAGGCATTAGTTGCCCTTTAAATGGACCGTAATCCCCAATTCCTTGGCACTACATATGTTTTGGAAACTACAACTCACAGCATGCGTAGGTTGCTGGGAGTTGTAGTTTCTAAACGTCTGTATTGGCAAGTTCAACTTAAAAAAAAAAAAAATGCTTCTGCCCAAAAAGCACTCCATCTTGTCACAGGAACATTTAAGTTCAAGCAAATTTACTGGTAACAGTGAGAAATTATTGTATATTTGGACAGTTGCTTCCTAGTATTTGACATTTTAGGTAGCGTATTTATAGTAAAAAGCATACACTTGTCTTGTGCTGCAGCCCACCAAATGAAACTTAGTGCATGGCAGCAGCAGCTTATTTAGGCAGTTCCCTTCAAACTATAAAAAGCAGATGGACGCATAGAGTCCTGCATTGGGTCAGGTACCCGCGGGTTACCAGATTTGTGGGCCAGTTTTCAGGTAACCCACATGGAGTTTAATTTGTTTCGGGTCGGTTAGAAAAATTCCAGTCTTTAAAAAGGAACCCCCCCCCCCCCGTCTATAAGATCGGTCTGTAATAACAAACTGAGAATACATTGGTTAGTTCAATCCAAGACGATGTGCTGTGTGCATAGCACCTTACAGTATATCACACTATGGCAGATAAAGGGCAAGTATATCTAGATGCAAAAGCTCCCAGCCGTACTATATTTTTGGCTGGGTAAATATCAACAGCTCTAATGTACTTAGAATCCTATACAGGATGCCATTGTGGATAGAAATAGACCGCTATGTTGAAATTTAACCCTTTCAGTGACAGTAGAATTCGCCACTTTGCGTGTGTTAAATGGCAGAAAATTTTTCACCATTTTAGACACCTTTAGTTCAGTCAACGTTTACAGTACAAAACCTTGCAGTAAAATAGGTAATATTTATAGAATTTTTTTTTTTTTTCCGGCACAAAGTGTACCGTATATACTCGATGTAAAACCGAGTTTTTCAGGCTGAAAAATCAGCCTGAAAACTTGGAGACGTCGGTTTATACTCGAGTCAGTAGCTTACCTGAGCATTCCGGCAGCAGCACGATCTTTCTGTGTACTGGCGCGCCGGCCTGACGTCACTGCCCGGCGCCGCGGCAGTGACGTCAGCCGGCGCGCCAGTACTGGAATGAGCGCGCTGCGGAATGCTCAGGATACCGCTAAGGATACCGTACCTGCCAGGAAGCCCTTTTCTGGAGATTCTACTGGATTTATGGGTAAAATATGTAAAAAAAAAAATTAAATGCGAAATGGCAAATTTTCATGGATTTTCCCCAATTATTTAAGTTAAGTTTATGCACAAAAATCTTAGTTTCTAAAATCCTAATACTCCAGAGTACAACGATACCAGATATATGTAGGTACCCTACTTTCCCTGTACAGTAGACCCTCCCCAAACTAAAACTGCACTTTGAAGAATATTAAAAAAATGAACTAAAATATCCCAACAAGTGAGAGATATTTAGCAACTACATGCCTGCAGGAGTTTGAGTGAGGTAAGTTTAGTTCAAAATACAGATACCTTGGTGCAGCTCTTTGTCCCAATTGTAAGTTATTTTCTCATATTTCCTTAACTGTAAAATCAGAGACAAAATCAAATGTGAATTTCAGCTAAAAATTATAGGGGAAAGTTCAAAAGCTTCTCAAGTATGAAAGCCTAACTACTCCTGAATAAAACGGTAAGCCACATTCATGGGTGTACCCAGAGACATGGCTACCAACTAACCCAGAGCGGGACTGATGCCAAATGTCGGTAACAGCAAAAAAAAAAAAAATTAGACGGCTGTTTTCGAACAGTCTGCAGTTTTTACCACAAACCCCCTCCCCTAACTTAGAAATAAGTTGTAACATTGTAGTTCATTCATTCATACCATCAATGGTGTGGGCGCAGATCTTCCTAGAAGTTTGCACTTTTCACAGATTTTCTAAAAATATTAAAAGGCGTATCCACCCCAAAAACTATAATTTAACCCCATACTGGCCCCACTCTGCAGTTTAAAATAAACCTTACCGTACATCTCTGCTCTGATTCCCAAGATAGGCCTTTTCAAAGTCCAGGAAACTGAAGACTCCAAGCTGTCTGTGAGGCTTCTGATCAACGCTGTTTCCTTGTCCTCATCAATGTCTGGAGCATGCACCGTACCCCCTCCCATCCGGATCCACCCTCAGCCCTCGTTGCACCTAGCGTATAATCCTTTGGGTGGAATGTAAGTAACTGCCAGCACCTAACCGCCACAATATTTTTTAAAAAACCTGTATTTACAGAGCATTCTCTCTGTCTCTTAGCCAATCACAGACACGACTGAGGTCTGGCCCCTGCTTGCAAGAAGGAGGCCGGAATGGAGCACCGCGGGAGAGAAGGCAGTGTAAGTAGAATTAGGGGGACTTTAAAAAAAATTAAAAATATTGCGGCGGTTGGGGGTGGGTAGGGGTTACCTATCTTACCCCCAAAAATGGTTTAGGGGGGTGGACATGCCCTTTAACATCAAACAACATTCAAATGGTAAAAATCATGTCAACCTCATGAAATGTAAAAAAAATGTTACTAAGTATCAGTCTCCCAAATGTCCTGAATCAAACGGTATGCCATATGCATGGTTACACACGCGGACGTGGAATTGACTAGCCACAAAGTGAGCCAATTCACAGTGGCCCAATTACAGCAACTTTTCATATTTGTCAGACTAAACGCCCATCAATATTAGGAATAAACCCCCCCCCCCAACCTATATATTCTTGGAATCTACACACCTTCAGCTACGCAACGGTGCCATTCTTTTATGCATTCCACGAATGGTGTTGGCGCAGTTCTGTGTAGAATTTTGCACTTTTACCAGATTTTATGGAAAAATTTACAAAAGTACATTTCAAAGTTAAAGGGTCACCCCCAAAACTATAATTTCCCCCACTACTGGCCCCACTCTGTAGTGCATAAAAATCCTTACCTTACATCCCAGCTCCAAATGGTTCTCTGTAAAGTTACCCCAAAGTCCAGAAAACTGTCCACCAGGAGCCTGGCCACCAGGGAAATTGTTTCCGCCACTGAGGTGTCCTCTCCGAGGTTTTTGGCTTACTCAGAGCAGCCCTTCACTCCCTCCCTCCCTCTCCCACCGGTTTTGTTCTCCCTCCCCTTAGTGTAAATCCCCTTGTAGATATAGCCCCAACCGCAATATTATCTTTTCCAGAGACTTCCCCGAACTCTACTTACCTTCCCTCTCTCCTCTGGCGTTTTGAACTGCCGGCAGCCGTGTTCGTGATTGGCTGCCTCTCAGCCAATCACAGACGCGGCTGCCGGTCCAGCCCCCTGCTTGCAGTTCTGTGGAATGCCATATGCATGGTTACACACACAGACGGGGGAGCCACTAATCACAAAGTAAGTCAATGCATAGTGACCCAATAACAGCAACTTCCCAGATTTATCAATCTAAACAACCCTCTAACTCAAAAATACCCCCCAAAACTATATATTCTCAGAATCTACACACATACGCTTATCAATGGTGCCATTTTTTCATTCATACCATCATTGGTATGTGCGCAGATCTTCGTAGAATTTCACACTTTTTGGAGATTTTCTGAAAAAAAAGGAAAAACAGGTTTTAAAGTTTAAAAATCCTGCCAAATCCCCAAGTAATGAAAACCAGTTACCAAATATCAATCTCCCACATGTCCTGAATTAAATGGTATGCCATATGCGTAGGTTTCCCCCCAGAGACATGGCCACCAACTAACTGAAATCGGAAGCATGCACAAGTGCAATTACAAGAAAAAAATCAAAGTGCTCTGTAACTTCAAACCGCTTTTTGTTATTCAAATGAAACGGCCCCGAAACTTGGAAAGGTCCCCCACAAACTATAAGGGTTATTCAATAAAAGTTCTTATTGTTAATAATGGTGCTAATTTTGCCCCAGCCAATCAGATGTTAGCTTTCAAATGTTAAATAAGATCTGATTGGTTGGGGCAAAATTAGCACCATTTTAAACGATAAGAACTTTTATTA
Source organism: Hymenochirus boettgeri (assembly GCA_019447015.1). Classification (NCBI taxonomy): domain Eukaryota; kingdom Metazoa; phylum Chordata; class Amphibia; order Anura; family Pipidae; genus Hymenochirus; species Hymenochirus boettgeri. The sequence goes on along the minus strand of CM033474.1, from coordinate 69,974,782 downwards.
CATTTCCCTGTATATATTTTCAGAATCTACACACCTTCAGCTACATAACGGTGCCAAGCTTTCATACATAAGTGAAGAATTCCAGACACAGTAATCCAATGGGTCTTTTTTTCCTCAACACTGTTCTGATTTGATGAATTAAACTCCGGTTCAATATACAAGGGAGATGAGCACACTTACAAATGCCTAAACTCATTTGAAAAACAAGTGAGTTTTGCAACTTTAGATAGCGTGAAATGGAAAACAAACTAATCTTCTCACCCACTATCGCAGAACTACTCTATTTATCCAGTTGGCTAGGCTTTTTCTCTGATTTTACAAATAATTGCATAATAAGCTACTACGCTGAATTTTTTTAAATTTGTGTTATTTGGCCACCCAGTTTATTTTATCCATTCTATACCATCCTTCCCTTGTAAACTGAAAGCGTTGTCTAAAGGCCTTGTACACGGGTAAATCTTAAATACACAATAGAGTACCCGGGATTGCCCGGCTTTTGTAAAGATCCGACCCAAATCTGCATCTAAAAATTAAAAAAACCCACACCCTTTTTTAATCAAACCTGACCCATTCAAACTCTTTGATCAAACTCACTGATCCGCCCTTTCCTCTCTCGCTCCACTACTAAAATGCTCATGCATGCCCTTATAATCTCCCGTCTTCACTACTGTACCATTATGCTACTTGGACTCCCGGCCTGTTATCTCTCTCCTCTCCAGTCTATCTTTAACTCGGCAGCTCGGATCATCTCTCTCTTCTGAAAGAGAACCCACAACTCGGATTCTTCATTCCATAGGGTGGCTTCCCATCAAACAAAGAATCATATTCAATGGGGCAGATAAGGTTGTAAAGGAAGATAGATTTGTAAGGGTCACCAGGGGAAGTAGGGGACGGAAGGGTAGGGCCGCTTCTTCCCAGTTGGTCGATCCCAACAGATTTGCCGTGTTAGGTGAAAATATTGAGGACGATGGCTCAGAAGTAGCATATATGGAGTGGGCCGTTCCTTTGAGCACCCAGGGGACAGCCATCTCCAATACAAGGGAGGGAGAATTGGGAGCTAGGATGGATAAGCAGGTGGTAGTGGTAGGGGACTCCTTTATTAGAAGGGTAGATAGGGTAATCTGTCGCCAAGACCCTAAATGCCGAACAGTGTGTTGTCTGCCTAGTGCTAGGGTTCAACATGTGGTGGATCGTGTTGACAGATTATTGGGGGGGCTGGAAGTAACCCGGCGGTCTTGGTTCACATTGGTGCCGATGACAAAGTTAGAGGTGGAGGTAAGGTCCTTTAAAAATGATTTCTGAGAATAAGGGGCCAAGTTAAAAGCATGGACCTCAAGGGTAGTGATTTCAGAAATACTACCGTAGACATGTGCTATGCTAGGGAGGCAATGGGAGCTCAGGAGTATAAATGCGTGGCTAAGAGGGTGGTGTAAGGAGATGGGGTTTGGGTTTTTAGAGAACTGGGCTGACTTTTCTGTTGGCTACAGGCTCTTTAGTAGAGACAGATTGTACCTCAATGATGATGGTGCAGCTGTTTTGGGGGAGAAGATGGGTTGGAGGTGATTTTAAACTAGGTATGGGGGGGAGGGTACATTGAACTACACAGGGGTAGATAGAGAAGTTGGGGATCAGGGGGAGGTGAAGGGGGAGGGGGGAGCATAGAGAATGAGGCATGTATGACCAAGTATGGAAGTAAATTGATCTTTTTATGTTTACAAATTTAATTGTTGGGGTATGTTATAAGTCGCCAAATGCCAGGGAGGAGGTGGAAATGAATCTCCTTATGCAGTTGGCGAAGGCTGCTGGTATGGGGCATGTTTATGGGGGATTTTAAGGGAACTGCCAGCACCTCAAAAGGTATAAAGTTCTTAGATTTCCTATATGACCATTTTTTTTCACAGATGGAAAAGTTCCTACTAGACAGAAGGCGTTGTTTTGGATCTAGTGATATCAATAACCCTGAGCTCATTTTGGAGATGAAGGTAATGGGAAGCTTAGGGAATAGTGACCGTGAATGTATCATTTAATATAGGTTGCAAAAAAAGTGCACTGGGTTAACAAAAACTTAGGAAGCTAATGTTATGCTGTTAAAGGAATCACTCCTGCTCATAGACTGGGGGGAATTGTTTCTAGTAGATACTGAGCAGATGTGGACCACTTTTAAAGGGATATTAAACTATTAAATTTCTAAATTTGTACCTTTTAGGGAACAAGTGCAAAAAAGTAGGTCCACTCCTGCATGGCTTAATGCTTGGTAAAAGGGAAATGGAAAAAAAGAAAGGCTTTTAAGGGCATTCCACCCCCAAACTATAATCCCCCACTAATGGCCCCACCATGTAGTGTAGTAAATCCTTACCTCACATCCCAGCTCCATAAGGTTCTCCTATAGTCCCCCCCCCCCCCCCCCCCCAAGTCCCCAAAACTGCCCACCAGGAGCATAGCAGAGTCCATATAGGACCTCCTATCTGGCCTCCGGGAGAAGTTTGGCATGCTACTGCAGCCCTCTCCCTATCCCTCCCGTTTTGCTATCCCTCCCCCTACCATAAAACCCCTTGCCATATATAGAATATGTTCCCCAGCCCCAACCGCAAAAAAATTATTTAAGAAAGTCCCGCAGAACTGTCTACCTTCCCTCTCTCCCCCGGCATTCTGAGAAGCCGGCAGCCGCGTCCGTGATTGGCTGGTCACTTTCTTAAATTATTTTATAGCGGTTGGGGCTGGGGGACTGTATTCTATTATATGACAAAGTTGTTAATAGGTGGACATCCCTTTAAAATTTTTAAATCAAAGGGAAAAGAACATGTCTTACAGAGAGTATAAAAGCTGTATAAAAAGAGTGCAAGAAAGCAATTAAATTAGCTAAAATAGAAAATGGAATACGGATGCCGAACAAAGCAGTCAACCCCAAATGTATATAATGGTAAAAGATTACTGAGAATGTGGGACCATTAAAAAATGGGTCTGAGATGGTTGTAGAGGATGCCAAAAAGGCTATCGCTAAACCATTTTTTTTACATCTGTTTTCACTGTTGAGAATCCTAGTCCTTACAGCAGGGATTGTAATAATATGCAGGGGAAATGAGGAGTATTCACATTGGCTGACGGAGGATATGGTACGGAAACAATTAAGACAAAGTAAATATCAATTAATCCCCAGGACCAATGGATTGCAACCCCCGGATTTTAAAAGAGCTTAGTTCTTCTAGACCACTGTTTTCTCATCTTTTTAGATTCATTTGGTCTGGGGATGTGCCGCTGGATTGGAAAAAAGCCAATGTAATACAAATATACAAAAAAGGTACTCGTTCACAGCCTGGTAACTATAGACCTTTAAGCCTACATCAGTGGTAAGGTGATGGAAAAATTGTTATGGGATCATATCCTTGACTTTGTCTCCAGAGATCATCTTAGTCACATGGATTTATGAGAAATAGATCATGCCAGACAAATTTAATTGGTTTTTATGAGGAGTGAGTAAGAATTTGGATTCAGCACAGCTTTGGATACTGTGCCACATAGGCGACTAATGTATAAACTGAGGACTGTTGGCCTTGAAGAAAACATTTGTGCATGGATAGAGAATTGGTTATTGGATCGCAAACAGAGTGGTGGTAATGGAGCTACATCTATGTGGGCTAAGTTCTAAGCGAGAGCCTCAGGGTTCTGTACTGGGGCCGCTTCTGTTTAATCTGTTTAAATAACTTAGAAGGGGCATTGAGAGCAAAATCTCTGTCTTTGCAGATGACACTAAACTGAGCAGAGCTTTGGGGAAAATTCAAATGATGTCAAGTGTTGCAAGCAGACCTAATAGATTATCAAAATGGGCTGCAGAATGGCAGATGAGGTTCAATGTGCTAAATGTAAGTGGATGCATTTAATAATAATCCCCTTTAAAATAATCCAGTGCCGCTTACACCATAATAACTGTGTAAGTGCATCTGTAATGAAAAGGATTTGGGGGTTCTGGTAGATAACAGACTTAGCTGTAGCAACATGCCAGGTAGCAACGGCTAGAGCTAGCAAGAATATGTCTTGTATAAAGAGGGAAATATTCGAGAGATATTATTCTCCCTCTTTACAGGCTTATAGGTTTGGCAATTGGGTCTGTTAGAGCTATTGAGCCCCAATTGGGGAATTTCATCTGCAGTACAAGGACAGGAGATTTAAATCAATACGATCAGTAGCAGCCTCCATAGCTTAATACAGACAAATATACAAGAAAACATGGAGAATAAATGTAGATTGCCAGCACCGCTGCCACCATTTGTACCATACACTGCTTTATGGAGGATAATGGGTAGCATGGCACACAGTGGTTTACTCTGGTGTCTGGCACAAAGCAAACAGTCACATAAAACAGGTTCCCACATATGCAGTTCCCACATATTCCCACATGTGCAGTAATCAGGGTTCCCTGTCTATGGTGCACCACATTTGAATATTGACCAGCCTGTATAGTGTTACTCCTTGTAAGGTGGTGTATACTATCTGCTAGGAAACAGCAAGGAAACGAGGGTCGCACTCCAAGTATATTAACTTCAATTTATTGTAAACCACACTATATCACAACGTTTCGGGGGGAAACATGCCCCCTTTCTCAGGTGAGGAAGGGGGCATGCCTTATCTGCTGCCTCAGATTTGTGTATCCAATTAGGTAAATTGTTTGTCCAATATCTGTTCCTCCAACAGTAGTAACCGGATCTTATACACAGGGTCTTATACACAGGATACTTGTGTAGTCTATCACTCAAATCGCACACCTCAATCCACTTTCACTTTCTCTCCTCCTACCATAGAGAGCAGGGATGTCTTGTATTTTATACTCACTGACACCACCTGCAGGCTGGAGGTGGTATAAAAGCCTTGGTGTATAGGTCCATTACAATACACATCACATCCTGTGTAGCAGACAAACTTTTTTTGGATTACACTTTCCTTTCACATGGAGCAACACAGGGGAGTGGTTTAAGCCGCCATTGGACCATTCCATTTGATATACGGAATCTCAGCTCTGTAAGTAAGTTTATGTTTTTGTATGTTGTGTGTTGTACCTACTATAATTCAGTGCTAATTTTATATACATTTACTGATGGTCATTTAAATGGTAACTGAGATAGTAACACACACACCTTTCCTATATGTAATATCCATACCCCCCATCACATTGGTAGCTCCTAAAAACTCAATGCAATCTTCCTATGGAAGATATAAATATATTATATAATATAGAGGGATTGAATGGGCCATACATTGCATGTTCACTAATCGGTCATTCAGAGGACTGGTGGACATCCTTAAGGTTGGAATAAAAGAAGTTTCATCTTCGATTAGGAAAGTTTCTTTACAGTGATACGTGAAACTGTTGGAACGGTCTTCTCCAGATGTGGTATGGCAAGTTCATTAAATAGCTTTAAAAAAGGCCTTGATACGTTTTTAAATTAAAAAATATGTGAAATCCTGGCATTAATACATACCGATCTGGTTGATCCAGGATACTTCTGATTTGCCGTTTGGAGTCAGGAGGAATTCCCCCCCCCCCCCCTTTTTTTTTTTTTTTTTTGCCTTCCTCTGGATCCTGTTAAGGTTAAAAAAAAAAGAAAAAAAGAGGTTGAATAGGTTGAAATGATGGACCTATGGTTTTTATTCAACCTCATTACTACTAATTCAATACCCTTGTTTTAACCTTAAAATCCCTTCATTACTCATCTACTGCACCTCCCTACTTTTCTTCTCTCTTGGTCCCTTATGTTCCTGATGTGCCCTCCTTCTGAAGGGGAATCTTCTCCACAAACCGCCCATGAACACTTGCTTCATCCCGCCTTAAACCAATTCTCTCTTGCTGTTCCCTACTTTGGAAGTCTTCCCTCTCTATTCCCAGGGTACATGCATTAATACTTTCAAATCTAGACTGTTCTCTTACCTTTCTGAGCACCAGCACAACAAATGATGTTGGCCATCTCAAGCACTTTGTACCTATCCCCCCACTTTTTTCTGTATGTTATCCCACCCACTTAGATTGTAGTTTCTTCGGGCAGGATCTCATTCCTAATGTATATCAATTTATCTATAATTTATATATATGTATTCTAACGATGTATGAAATTGTATTTGTTATTTTCTGTATATTCTGCTTCCATTATCCCCTTGTTGTATACTCTTTATTTTATAATGTACAATGCTGCATACCCAAGTGTCACTTTATAAAAAGGGAAAATATGCTACCTACAGTGTAATATAAGGATATTATCACCAAGAGTTCCATCCATGCTTTTATACAGGGCATGGGAACTCTAAGGTTAAGTAATAGTCCATATAATACACTGTAGGTAGCGCCCAGCACTGACACCACTTCCACCTACCTTTCCACTGTCTCTCCCCCTCCCTTTATATCTTTATATAGAATCCCTGATTAGTGTATAAATAGTTAATCCGGTTCCCTATTGATAAAAGAAAAGAGGGAAAAAAAAAAGAACAAGTTCTGTTAACAATAACATGATTCTATATAATGACTAAACAGTGAGGGGAGGTGCAGTGGAATACAGGCAGCTCACTTGACATCACTGAGTGCACTGTAGATAGATTCTCGATCACTGGAAATGTCTAGCGCGAGCCTTGTGTTTGAAAAAAAATAAAATCACCACACCACACAATACACACACACACACACATATACCATATACACACACACATAACACACACACACACACTATACACACACCACACACACACACACATAACACACACTATGCACACACACACACATAACACACACCACTAAACACACACCACCCCAATACACACACACACAAATGTACACCAACACACCCCACACACATACATACATACTGTGGATTAGCCAGTCAAAATCTGTAAAAACTTAGACAATGCCGGATCCTTAAGGGCAGTCCAGCCCTAAAATGAAAACTTACTTACAGGTGAAATCACCCTCCAAAACACTAAACAGTAATAGTTTGAAATCTGAAATATATAAGTCTAACCTGAAATCCTGCACAATGTCCTGTTTCCCCTTTTTCTGCTTCCTGTTCTTCCATTTGTCAATGTCAAATCCATAACTGACAGTTGCTATCACAGCCAATTATGAATGTTAATCCCCCTCTGCCTCTGCCTCTTCGAGCATGCCCAGGCTCAGTACAGTTTCTAAATTGCTCAGTTTACATGAGGCATCCAAAACTTAGCGGCATACAGTAATGATTCATAGGACAAACTATGATAATCATCAACTTTTTTAAAGAGGCCAGTTCTTCTCTAAAATGTTCTTATGAGAGTGGAGTTTCCTTTAATTAACAGGCCTCACAACATTTTAAATATGCAAAGCAGACAAACTCAGAGAAGAATACGTGTGTGTGCCATCGGTTACACCCATTTTAAGACCATTTTTTGAAACTACAACTCCCAGCATGGCCTTTGTAGGAGAATGCAAACCAAGACATGCGGGCGTTGTAGTTTACATACAAGGTTTTCCATCACTGCCAATCTCGTTTGGTACCACAGCCCATAGGAAGTTTCATTGCTGGTCCCCTTTAAATGGACACAGAATTCCCATACAGTAGTCCCATACGTAATAGCCATACTGGATTTGGTATTACTGTATATTGAAGGAAAGGGTTACAGATGGTAACTGTATTTTAGTGCAAACTAGCTTTATCCTAACCTACTACAGTATCTGCAATTCCCATCATTTCTTTTTTTTTTGCTGCAATGTACAGAATAAATTATATGTTTACTAGCAGGGCTAAACAAATCCGGTCACCATGGTGACTGAAAAATGCATGCTGGCGGACTGTGCTGGGGTGATCATTTTGAATATAACACATCAAGCGTGTTATTTAGAGGTTAATCGGCAATACTTTTTTGCACCCCTCCGACTTTTTGTTTGTCTAAATTGGATGCGTCTTGAACCGCGCCCGTTGCTGGTCGCACACTGTCGCGGCCAAGGTTTTCTGTGACAAGACGTGTGGTCCATGGAAAAACCACATGATCGCCTGTGGTTTTCTGACACGTCCTGGCTGACCGTCAATTTGTGTGAACGGTTGGCCGGGAAACGGGATCTAGTAGTGTGTACCCTATCTTAAAGCACAGAAGGAACCAGGAAGGAGTCCAAGTACTTGCATAGAGTGAACAGCATGACTGGCCCAGTTGATGTTCTTATTTAGGAGTACTATCATCTCCATAGACTGCGTACTCTCCTCCCACTTACTTTCTTGCCTCCTTTAATTCTAAATGTTTTATCATATATACCAAGTTCTTTGTACTGTTTTGGATGGTACCTTTTAGGCATTGAACGGGATATTGGCTTCCAGTCAATTTTTACTTATTAGGACCCACAAAACATTAGACCAAAAGTGGATCCCTGGAATTATTTTTCTCAATGCGTCATGGTTCTTCTCCGCTTTTAATTATATAGTTCCACCATATTCCGCAAATACAAGATGTTTTTTTTTGGAAAACAAATTCAAACAAATATAATTGGTTACGGCGAAGTCTGCTTTATTTGCTAAAAGCTGCTTGGGTTTTGCAAAACTTTGACATATATGTATTTTCGTTACAAGTGCAGTTGAAATATCAGATTCTCTTTTCCTAGGTGCTGCAATATATTTTGCCGTTCCCTACTGTGGATAATGTTCATACTTTACTGCCAGATGTGCAATTGTCTGTTTTAAGAGCAATTTTTATATCATAGTACTTGCAGTTTGAATCTTTTTATTTGATGTATATTCTGAACTTGCCCCCCCTACTGTTTTATCTTGTTTACCACCTTTTATATGTTATAAATGCATTTGTTAACGGACAAGAAAAAAACGTTTGCTTTGTATGCGATGTGTTGTTTTTGTTTGTTTTTAATTGGTCCATGACTTTTGCTTGCTTTTTTCCGCACTGAAAAGTTTGCACCCAGGTGTTTTGAAAAGACTGGGTCGAACACATTAGTGGAGAAGCTAATGTGGATCTCTACAGAAAATGATCTTGCGTTTGTAACAACCCACAAACCCTCAAAATACTGTATAGTGTTGAACAACCTCTTAGTATGGAAATGTGTCGCAATAAATTGATGAATTGTGTGTTTAGAAAAACATTGAGGCTACAGCATACATTCACTGATTTTTTAACCCCCTGCTGTGTGGAAACCCTGCAGATGGTGGGATGTTTACAGCTTCATTTAGGAGTGACGGTATGTTAAGCTAGTACACAAGTTTCAATTTTTCCAGGAGGAAGGATTTTTTGGTTTGGGCAAAAGCAGCCGCGTCCAACGTTGCTGCGACCGATCTAATAGAGGACCACATATCTTCATGGTTTTCTGATCTTCTGATCTTGCTTTCGTCCGAATCGGATGAGATGGTCGGCGATCAGTCGAGAACGCCATACAATAATTTTGGCCACCAACCAATACTGAAGGGCTTGAATAATTGTGTGGTGTGTCCCCAGCTTTAAGAATCCATGGATTCTGGGTCACTGCAAACCTTTATCGGAGTTGATTAGATTGTTTAATTGACTTTAGCCCTTGTACACATGCTTTAACAAATGATTAATACTTGTTAATATATTATTTTATTATTGTGTTTTTTGGGGGGGGTTTTCTTTTAAAGCTAGGATGCAGGCTGACAAGATGTAAAGTTGAAATTGTGTCATTAAGTCTTGGCTTTGTAATTATAAAGTTTGGTCGTAACTTTCTCTCTTTTTTTTTTTTTTTTTTTTAAATAAAATAATTGTTTATTTCCAGTCTGACCACTGGACTTATCTACTCATGTATATGTCCCAAATATGATGGGAAAACGCATGCTACTAAGTATCGCAATGCAGGCTGTACTGCTGGATAGCCAAATTATAGTCCAACAAACAGGATTTTCCCTAAAACCACCTATTAGGCTATTATGAGATCCACCTTAGGCAACGTTTTGTGGCAGTTCTCCCCCCATTTCAAGTGTTGGCGCTTTCATTAACAGGAACAACTATATGTATTTTTTGGCTACCACTGAACCAAAGACATGTCTGTAAATTGCGAACTATGTGCACTTTATGGACGTCCGGATTGGTCGCCATGAAAAATGTCTGTGTGGTTACTTTTGCGTTTTTGCATTCTTTAGTCCACAATGTACAAATAAATTCTGTAGGTTGGGAATAGGCAGCCAGTATGTTTTGACTTCCTACCGACCCACCATTCTTGTACTGTACTTAATAATTGTAATATGGTCGGTTATCTTTTCAATGCTACTACTATGAGGAAATGATACATTTATTTGCCTGATCCTTTCTGAAATATTGGATGTTGCTTCTCCTTTTATCCCAAACTAATTTGATACTGGTCACTCCTTTAATGGTTAAATATTCACATAGAACTGAGTTTACACCAGCCGCATGAAAACTGCAAATAAGCAACTTAAAATGTAAGATCCCTCCACATATCAATCCTGAGCAGCGGATATTACCATAATTGTTTACTGATTTACCATGCTATCTGGCAAGCAGAAAAAAAATCTAAGTGACCAATCCAATCAGGATTGGATATGTGGTTTGTCCTCCTTTAGTTGCATTAAAGCTGGGTACACACAAACGATTAAGCCCCGATACCGTCGATCGACTGTATCAGGGCTTAATCGTTACTTGTGTACGTTCGTTTCCCGACGAGCGCCGCGGCCGCCAAACGATCGGTCGAACCGAACGCTCGTTCGGGAAAGGCCGAAAATTTCCATCGGCCGCGCTAGACTCCCTATAGAGGAGTCTAGCGCGGCCGATGGAAACACACATCCCGAGCGTTCTCACATAGGAGAACGCTCGGACTGTGTGTATGCAGATCTTTGAAAGATGGCAGACAGGATCTTACAGATCCTGTCTGTCACTTTCAGAATCTGTCATGTGTTACCTAGCTTAAGTAAAATGAAATGATTTTTGAAATGTCCCCATGTAAGACCCATTTTGGGTGTTTGGATTTATTCTGTCAGTTACTTTTTTTTTCTCGTTGCAAACGCAAGTTTCAATTTGTCAAAACATTGTTTTGCCTTGTCATTATGTTTTAGGTACTGGACAGTCTGTTGGCACAATATGGAACAGTGGAGAACTTGAGCAAGGTATAGCATGTTTGGAGCATTTATATATATTATTTGTCAAGAGATCCCTTATACTTTGAAAAAATCTTATTTCTATTAATTTTTTTCCCCCCCCCAAACAGTAACACTGATACCGAAACTGCAGTAGTGAATGTAACATACGACAACAGAGCACGCTAGACATAAGTTTTGTGGTGTTTGTCTACATGTGCATGATTGTTAAACTAGTAAGGGTTGTTGTGCAATTTTAATAACTTTACCTACTGAATTCAATGTGAAATAACATTTGCTCATCTAATAGTCAATCCATTCATTTGAATTTTACTGCAGGATTAAGGTATCCCTAACCCTCACTCTAGGTGGTGGGGGGATGTGTTGTGTTTTATGAATACATGCCACGTTTTTTTTTTTTTTTTTTATGGAATACTCGAATCTCTGCATCACCTTTTAGTAATTTTTAACCATTTAAGGTAACATTGGGTGAGTATGGCCACCTTGTTGCTAGTACACACGTGCGTTATTTTTGCCCTAACGAGCACCCATCTCATCAATATGGCAACCCTCACTAAGTCTAAAGTCTGCCGGATCAACAAGTGAAAATGGGAGGTACCACGCACATTAGGATTGGTTTGTCTTTAACATTCAACGAATCAAATGTCTTTTTGAATTCACCTGCGGCACCAGCCAACATTTTAATGTGTGTATTATGCTTAAAGGGACTCTAAACTGAAAAAATTACTTGCCTTTACCCTTTCTATATTTTTAGATTGGTCAGAGACTTGATCCCTTTTTGCTTATGCATGTCTCCTCTTATGTTCCACCCCCTCCCAAAACTGAGGCCACTAGAGTGGGGAGCAGTCCAGTGGAGATTGATCTGTGTCCCACTACAGCCAATAGCATTCACCCAGTGTTTTTGTTATAGTGAAAGTAAACTGCTTTGCAAGAAGGTAACCAGCACTGGTAGTAAGATTTTCTTTTAGCTGTAGAGGGGTTTGAAGGTTTGTGGTGGGGTGGGGGACTTAAGTACATTGCTACATTGGTTCTTAAGTTACACACCTCTACTGCAGGATTGAGTTTAAGAGCCCAGAGAAACAGTATCATTTTCTTTCCTATCTAATGCTGACTCAATTAGCCATGCAGTGACAGAAATAACTTTACTTTTATAAATGGATAGTTTCTCTACATGTACCAGGGACTAGCTGTGCCCCCACCCTCTTTAAAAAGTAAACTCCAAGAGCTAAAAAACAAGGAATAGAAGGTCAAGAAGGAAAAAAAATTCAGATTGGTGGTAATTTAAAAGGGTATCTCCACTGATAAAAGTCACCTGGTGTGTAAGGATAGCTATGTGTAAGGTGGATATGTACCTGCAGTATCCTGTGTCTTTGAGCAGTAAGTAGTTTAGAAAATCCAATGAGTTTTCCTCCCTGAACGCTGTGATGGTTGCAGGTCTGCCACTTTCAGTGACTGTCTGCTTGGGAATTATCCGACGCGCATGTTCCTTTAGTGGCATCACAGAATGTGTGTAGGATCCGTCGGGACTGCTGTCTGGGTGATCTGACGGTTGGTCGAACGCACGCACGCTACTGATTCACTGATTATGGAGGAATAATCACATGACCATCGCAGTAGCTTGCTGACTTCACTAATTAATGGGAAGTAATCAGGTACTATCTTTTTCTCTCTCCCAACCCCTCCCATACAGATTGCCTCATATTCCAACATCCCCTATGAAATCAATCTTGATCACTTTTTTTTTTCACTTTTATCTTTTTCATTTTCAAAACAATTTAATTTTTCCACACTTTTGCTTTTCAACTTTTTTTTTCATTCATTTTTTAACACTTTTTCCTTTTTTTCATTCACAATAGATCACTTTTTTTCACAATTTTCAATTCAAATTCATTTAATTGTTGGGGTATGTTATAAGTCGCCAAATGCCAGGGAGGAGGTGGAAATGAATCTCCTTATGCAGTTGGCGAAGGCTGCTGGTATGGGGCATGTTTATGGGGGATTTTAAGGGAACTGCCAGCACCTCAAAAGGTATAAAGTTCTTAGATTTCCTATATGACCATTTTTTTTCACAGATGGAAGAAGTTCCTACTAGACAGAAGGCGTTGTTGGATCTAGTGATATCTAATAACCCTGAGCTCATTTTGGAGATGAAGGTAATGGGAAGCTTAGGGAATAGTGACCGTGATATGGTATCATTTAATATAGGTTGCAAAAAAAGTGCACTGGGTTAACAAAAACTTTAGGAAAGCTAATGTTATGCTGTTAAAGGAATCACTCCTGCTCATAGACTGGGGGGAATTGTTTCTAGGTAAAGATACTGAGCAGATGTGGACCACTTTTAAAGGGATATTAAACTATTAAATTTCTAAATTTGTACCTTTTAGGGAACAAGTGCAAAAAAAGTAGGTCCACTCCTGCATGGCTTAATGCTTTGGTAAAAAGGGAAATGGAAAAAAAAGAAAGGCTTTTAAAGGGCATGTCCACCCCCAAAACTATAATCCCCCCACTAATGGCCCCACCATGTAGTGTAGTAAATCCTTACCTCACATCCCAGCTCCATAAGGTTCTCCTATAGTCCCCCCCCCCCCCCCCCCCAAAGTCCCCAAAACTGCCCACCAGGAGCATAGCAGAGTCCATATAGGACCTCCTATCTGGCCTCCGGGAGAAGTTTGGCATGCGTACTGCAGCCCTTCTCCCTATCCCTCCCGTTTTGCTATCCCTCCCCCTACCATAAAACCCCTTGCCATATATAGAATATGTTCCCCAGCCCAACCGCAAAAAAATTATTTAAGAAAGTCCCCAGAACTGTACTTACCTTCCCTCTCTCCCCCGGCATTCTGAGAAGCCGGCAGCCGCGTCCGTGATTGGCTGGTCACTTTCTTAAATTATTTTTATAGCGGTTGGGGCTGGGGGACTGTATTCTATTATATGACAAAAGTTGTTAATAAGGGTGGACATGCCCTTTAAAATTTTTAAATCAAAGGGAAAAGAACAGTCTTACAGAGAGTATAAAAGCTGTAATAAAGAGTGCAAGAAAGCAATTAAATTAGCTAAAATAGAAAATGGAATACGGATTGCCGAACAAAGCAAGTCCAACCCCAAAATGTATATAAATGGTAAAAAGATTACTGAGAATGTGGGACCATTAAAAAATGGGTCTGAGATGGTTGTAGAGGATGCCAAAAAGGCTAATCTGCTAAACCATTTTTTTTTACATCTGTTTTCACTGTTGAGAATCCTAGTCCTTACAGCAGGGATTGTAATAATATGCAGGGGAGAAATGAGGAGTATTCACATTGGCTGACGGAGGATATGGTACGGAAACAATTAGACAAAGTAAATATCAATTAATCCCCAGGACCAGATGGATTGCAACCCCCGGATTTTAAAAGAGCTTAGTTCTATCTAGACCACTGTTTCTCATCTTTTTAGATTCACTTTGGTCTGGGGATGTGCCGCTGGATTGGAAAAAAGCCAATGTAATACCAATATACAAAAAAGGTACTCGTTCACAGCCTGGTAACTATAGACCTGTAAGCCTAACATCAGTGGTAAGGTGATGGAAAAATTGTTATGGGATCATATCCTTGACTTTGTCTCCAGAGATCATCTTAGTCAGCATGGATTTATGAGAAATAGATCATGCCAGACAAATTTAATTGGTTTTTATGAGGAAGTGAGTAAGAATTTGGATTCAGGCACAGCTTTTGATACTGTGCCACATAGGCGACTAATGTATAAACTGAGGACTGTTGGCCTTGAAGAAAACATTTGTGCATGGATAGAGAATTGGTTATTGGATCGCAAACAGAGTGGTGGTAAATGGAGCTACATCTATGTGGGCTAAAGTTCTAAGCGGAGAGCCTCAGGGTTCTGTACTGGGGCCGCTTCTGTTTAATCTGTTTATAAATAACTTAGAAGGGGGCATTGAGAGCAAGATCTCTGTCTTTGCAGATGACACTAAACTATGCAGAGCTTTGGAAAATTCAAATGATGTGCAAGTGTTGCAAGCAGACCTAGATAGATTATCAAAATGGGCTGCAGAATGGCAGATGAGGTTCAATGTTGATAAATGTAAAGTGATGCATTTAATAATAATCCCCTTTAATAATCCCAGTGCCGCTTACACCATAAATAACTGTGTTAAGTGCATCTGTAATGGAAAAGGATTTGGGGGTTCTGGTAGATAACAGACTTAGCTGTAGCAAACAATGCCAGGTAGCAACGGCTAGAGCTAGCAAGATATTGTCTTGTATAAAGAGGGAAATATTCGAGAGATATTATTCTCCCTCTTTACAGGGCTTATAGGTTTGGCAATTGGGTCTGGTAGAGCTATTGAGCCCAATTGGGGAATTTCATCTGCAGGTACAAGGACAGGAGGATTTAAATCAATACGATCAGTAGCAGCCTCCATAGCTTAATACAGAGAACAAATATACAAAGAAAACAGGGAGAATAAATGTATGATGCCAGCACCGCTGCCACCAATTTGTACCATCACTGCTTTATGGAGGATAATGGGTAGCATGGCACACAGTGGGTTACTCTGGTGGTCTGGCACAAAGCAGACAGTGCACATAAACAGGTTCCCACATATGCAGTTCCCACATATTCCCACATGTGCAGTAATCAGGGGTGTCCCTGTCTATGGTGCACCACTTTGAATATTGACCAGGCCTGTATAGTGTGTATCCTTGTAAGGTGGTGTATACTTATCTGCTAGGAAACAGCAAGGAAACGAGGGTCGCACTCCAAAGTAGATTAACTTCAATTTATTGTAAACCACACATATATCACAACGTTTCGGGGGGAAACATGCCCCCTTCCTCAGGTGAGGAAGGGGGCATGCCTTATCTGCTGCCTCAGATTTTGTATCCAATTAGGTAAATTGTTTGTCCAATAATCTGTCCTCCCAACAGGTAGTAACCGGATCTTATACACAGGGTCTTATACACAGGATCTTGTGTAGTCAATATCACTCCAAAGCGCACACCTCAATCCACTTTCACTTTCTCTCCTCCTACCATAGAGAGCAGGGATGTCTTGTATTTTATTACTCACTGACACCACCTGCAGGCTGGAGGTGGTATATAAGAAGCCTTGGTGTATAGGTCCATTACAATACACATCACATCCTGTGTAGCAGACAAACTTTTTTTGGATTACACTTCCTTTCACATGGAGCAGACACAGGGGAGTGGTTTAAGCCGCCATTGGACCATTCCATTTTGATATACGGATCTCAGCTCTGTAAGTAAGTTTATGTATTTTGTATGTTGTGTGTTGTACCTACTATAAGTCAGTGCTAAATTTTATATACATTTACTGATGGTCATTTAAATGGTAACTGAGATAGTATACACACACACCTTTCCTATATGTAATATCCTATACCCCCCATCACATTGGTAGCTCCTAAAAACTCAATGCAATCTCCTATGGAGATATAAATATATTTATATAATATAGAGGGATATGAATGGGCCATACAATGCATTGTTCACTAATCGGTCATTTCAGAGGACTGGTGGACATCCTTTAAGGTTGGAATAAAAGAAGTTTCATCTTCAGATTAGGAAAGGTTTCTTTACAGTGAGAACGGTGAAACTGTGGAACGGTCTTCCTCCAGATGTGGTAATGGCAAGTTCATTAAATAGCTTTAAAAAAGGCCTTGATACGTTTCTAAAATTAAAAAATATTGTGAAATTCCTGGCATTAATACATACCGATCTGGTTGATCCAGGGATACTTTCTGATTTGCCGTTTGGAGTCAGGAAGGAATTCCCCCCCCCCCCCCCTTTTTTTTTTTTT